>OX465446.1:0-1293549 GCA_950005045.1 Agrotis exclamationis | reverse complement strand
AGTCTATCTCAGTTTTGATTTTCAATAATTGTTTTTCAGCTTGCTTGCATTGTTTCCTGAATTTCAGTGTGCTATTGTATTGATTCATACAGGCTGTGCACATGTTCTGAGGTAGTCCATCGTTGAATTTTACCTGGAATGTCATTATTAGGAAATAATATGAAAAGAAAATTTAAAAAAACTATATAGTGGCGGCACACAAGGATTGATAGTATCAGGTGGTACTTTAAAATAAAAGAGTACCTGAAAATATTCGAATAGACAAAAGACCAGCAGTTTAGTATCTATACTTCTATACTAATATTATAAAGAGGTAAAATTAGTTTGTAAGTTTGTATGTAGGGGGTAATCTCCGGCAGTAATGATCCAATTTTAAAAAGTGTTTCACTGGTAGAAAGTGCTATAGGCAGACCGTTTTAAAGATAGTAGTTTTAAAGATCTCCATGGCCGCGCGGTTCGCCGCGTTTCGATGGCGCGACCACGTTCAAAACCTTATAACTTTTTAACCATTGCTTTGACAAATTTATGGTTTTTGGGAATCCACTTTTACATTTTTTTTACAAAAACTTGTGATGGTTTTATTTAAAAAAAAAAACGCCATGGCCACGCGGCTGAAACGGACGTGCTAAATATTAGTATTTCACATGGAGCGACTGTCTACTGACCTCCACAACATAGTTAGTACTGTACTGGCATATGATACGCTTGGTAAGACTGGTTATCGGGGCTTCCGTCCACCACAGTCAATGAAACAATGACGATAGGACCAAAATTTGTCATCAAATCGGTCCGGCAATTATGATGTGAAAACGTAATAAACTCAATTAAATAATAGTAAGGTGCGTACGATTTTATTTACCTGAACTCCTGTACATAAGTAGAAAGCGCTGGAAAACCGGTCATGAGTGTCTTCAGACGAAAATATTGGGTTTAAACCAATGTTTGTAAAAGTCCTGACACAAGTTCGACAAATTGATGAAAAATCCATGTTTTCTGAATTAAAACTCAATAATTAACAATGGAGAGATTATTGTTAAGAGTCAATGGTTTATGTTTCTTATTTAATTGAAGTTTTATTAGATTCTTACAAGAAAATTAAACAATGTAAATACACGTAAACAAAATGGTACACCAACTACAAGTACTATCGGTGACAGATGAATTGATTGTCAGTTGACACTGACAGTCCCTAGTAGTGATGCACTACTTCGGATTCATAAATTCGGATATTATTAGAATGGAATTGATGCTATGAAAATTGTTCAGCGGACCTCATCTCAGAATCAGAAAATAATGACATTAGAAATACCTTGCAGTTGGCATTGATATGGCTTACTTCTCTGCCAGAGGATATTGGCCATATGACCATAAATGTTCAAAAAACTAAATACAGTAATGAAATCAATGTTTAATACGTAATTACTATCTCTGTGCGAAAGCTTTGCGGGTATTACAATTTACGTGTTCAATAGGTAGTATTTTTATTTAATGACAGGTTCGCGTACAAAACAAAATACATTTGCTAATGGTTCACTGGTTTGCTAGCATAGAATATAATAAAACTGAAGTCTCGTTTGCACGCTGCTGGCTAGTTTCCCCCATAACCTATGATTCCTTCCTATTTGTAGCTTTCTCCGGCTCAACTCGTATTAACATCTGTCAGCCTTCTCCAAACTATATTGTGGTGTTTTCAGTCGAACCAGATGTAGCTGAATATCAGTATTTTACATGGAGCCAGTGACGGATTAAGACTTCTTGATGCCCTAAGCAATTGAAGCCTTTGGTGCCCCCTATCCACGAATTCTTTGAATCATTAAATGAGTCTTAGCCCAGGGCTGGACGGGAGGGACTGTCAGACTTGTACTGACTAAAATCCACGGTGATCCTTCGATAGCCCTTACGTTCCAGGATTACGGCTACTTGATGAGATAGTCCCGCAACCCCGCCAGTCCTTGGCCCTCTAAAGGGGGGCACAATCAGTTTGCTGTCAGCTCTTTGAGATTCGCGTGGAATACGACGCGCCCTGACCCGGGAACGGTCCATGCGAGTCACCCATTACTCGCCATTCGGATACCCTCGCCTACGGTAGCCGGAAATGCCACGCGACGTCGTGAGCGTCTCCCACCTATCCACGGTAGTGTCTGCCTTTAATTTTTTTTTACCTAACCATTGGTGACCACCCAGGGCAGGGCGGGGGGGACTGTCAGACTCGTACGTATCCACGGTGTCCGTCAATAGCCCTTTACGTTCCAGGGTCCTGGTAATTTGATAAGTCCCGCAACCCCAGAATGTGGCCCTCTAGAGGGGGGGCGCATCATCATGTTGATACCGCGTGTAACACGACGCGCCGTCGACCCGGGCATGGTCCGTGGGCGGACAGCGAGTCGCCCAATACTCGCCGCCCGCATGTCCACGCTTACTGTGGCCAGAGATCGCCGTGGGCGTCTACCACTGCAGCTGGGATGGAGGGAGGACGCTGCCCTCTCCCTCATGTGGCCTAGCTAGCCCAGCAGCTTCGCGAGCATGACTGCTTCGCAGAAGGAGGCGACCGATCCCCACTCCGTCTCGCCCCGCATCATGGCCTCGACCAATGCCAGGTGCGAGAGTTCTCCGCTTATAGCCGTCGTGAGGACACGGCGGTGCTCTGCCACGCTCGGGGCGCGTATGCTCCACCGTGTCCTCCGGGCGATCCTGGCAGTGGTGACACCCAGGCGTTTCTCAGACACAGGTACCTCCCGAAACTTCCGTGCCGGTGAGGATCTGCGTCTTGCAGTAGGTCAGGACACCGTGACGCCTATCCTGCCACTCCTCAAAGAGGGGTCTTACCGCCCCAATTGCGGCGTGCCCGGACCTCGGTTGTGACAGTCGTTCCCTCAATACTGCCCTGAGCGCCTGCGCCGGAGCTCTTCCCGCCGCGCCTCTACTTATCGAGGCAGCGGGGATTCGCCCCGGCCGGCGCTGCGCCTCCACCTGCCACTCATAGACATGCTAGAGGGTAGTCGCCTCCAGATCCCAGGGCAGCAATCCGGCAAAGATTCGCCGATTCGCGATAGTGCGGTATTCTGGGATCATCCGGTTAGCCATGTCCCTCTGGCATGCGACCAGCTTTAGTGGTCGCGTCCGGATTCTCAGGGCCCACACGGGGGCCCCGTAGAAGGCCATGGAACGCACGACGCCGGCGTACAGCCTCCAACAGGAGGCGTTTTGCCCGCTGAGATTGGGCAGGAGTCGCCTGGGGGCGGCTGCTGCCCGGTTCAGCTTTGGGGCCAAACTCAGGAACATGGATATGCAAAAGCGAAAGCGATGTCCTCATTTATTGCACCTTGTATTTACAATAAATGAGGTAGCCAAGCCTACGCACGATGGAATAGCGAGCGAAGCGAGCTAGAAAATTTATGCAGTTTCAGTATGTTTTTGGTGACGTCAGAGTGAGACGTGATGCCCATGGGGGGCACCAGAACAAGCACAAAAAATTCGTCCTTAGGATTTTTTTGTGCTTCTTCTGGTGCTCCCCCAGACGTGGTGCCCTAGGCAATTGCTTAATTTGATTAAGGGTTAATCCGTCACTGCATGGAGCGTCTGCCTATCAGACCTCCACAACACAGTAACTGGGTAATACGATACCCCATGGTAAGACTAGTTGTCAGACTTTAGAGCTTCTGAATAATAGTAACCGGTTAATAACGCATAAACCATATTGCATATTAATTTGACAGGCCTGTTGGTCTAGTGGTTAGTGACCCTGACTGCTATGCCGGAGGTCGTGGGTTCGATTCCCACCGAGGACAAATGTTTGTGTGATGAGCACGATCATTTGTTCTGTGTCTGGGTGTAATTTGTCTATAATATGTATGTATTTAGAAATGTATAAGTATGTTTATCAGTTGTCTAGTACCCATAACACAAGCTCTGCTTAGCTTGGGACTAGATGGCGTTGTGTGATAGTTGTGGAATATTATTATTTATTATTATTATAATAAACGCGTCTAAATTATTACGACAGCGTTTTCTGAGCCTCCCTCGGCATTGACGCCCATTTTCTCGCAAAAAAAGCGTGTAAAATAAAAGACACCAATAATATTTTACAACATTTAATATTAAGCATTATGGAACACGCTTTTAGCTTTCTTCTCCCTCTTTTTCTGATCTCTTTTCTTCTTCAGCTTCTCCGTGCTTCTCAGGAGTTTCTTGATCGCATCTTCTGTGTCTTCTGTACCTTCTTGGTCGATTTCTTGAAGAGAAGTGGACCCTTCTGACGAAGGTTTGTTTCTTTTAGCTGGCAACTCTTCTGGTTCAGGTTTTAATTTCGTCTTTTTCGGTTTGTCACTGAAAAAAGGCAATAATTTGAAAATGGAGAATAGTTTTAAATTATTAGGTCCTTTTACGTGATAACTTGCTACATGCTATGTACTCAGTCGGTGGTGGTCACTTTTAAATATATAGCAGCGTGCGATGTAACAGAGATGTGAATCCATGGACGACACAACGAGTGAAGTACGAGGCTAGTTTAATATGTAACACAACATTTTAAGTACTATTTTATGTTTTATTTACGAGTTAGAACGAATTGACGGATCTTGTGTGCCCAAAAAATGTGGTCAATAGGAGGCGCTGTCATCGCGCAAACAGCTTATAAGGAAAAACAATTGTCCATGCATGCATAGTCCATGATCGGACGGCAAGTCACCCATCACTCGCCGTTCGCACGCCCTATGTCTATGACCGACTCCAAATAGTTAAATAGGGAAAAGCAATGCTTGTAAAAGGCTGCTAAGTCCTAAGTACCCACTAACATAAGAAAAGCACCATTTCAACTCACCCAATAGTTTCCATCTTCTCAAACAGATTATCCAAGTCATCACCTTCTTCTTCTTCTTCCACTTTGACCCCATCTTCTACTTCTTCCTTTATCTCACTCTGTACTCTAGTGAGAGGAGTGGAACTCTCTGTCTGCACTAATACGCAGGAGAGTTTTGATGTTAAGTATTGCTGAAAAGAAGAAATAAAATGAATTGGTGGTTGAAAATCAGAAGCCAGCCGGAAGACGTCCACTGCTGAATATAGGCCTCCCCCTTAGACCGCCACGTCGAATGATGATCCGTCACGTGTTAGAGAAACTGCCCCAAAGCATAGAGACTCTGAATGAGGAGGTATTCATCACTGGGATAACCTTATGAGTATTAAAATTTCTATGCATTTGTTGCATATCTGATCACAAAAGTACTCCTGACATTTGAACCGTAAAAAATAGCACTGTATGTCTTAGAGGTAAAAAGATTGGAAATTAGGTACCTCTTTCATGCCACTGTTCAGTTTGATCCATACTTATAGTAACACACTATACAGGGTGAATTTTCCAACTGGGTAGATGGTTATATTCGAAACAATGCGGAATATCGATTCCTGGCCAGAATTATTGATTTTTCTAATATCCAATGATGCAGTTTTTGTTTTCGTCAAAATCGGTCTCGAGACTCCTTTCAACGTTTTTCGATATTCCTTAAAATTTCGGATTTGGCCATATACGCCCAATAGTACGAAAAAGAAGGTTTTCAAAACTTATATTTTTTCGAACTTTGCAAATTCTTGCAATATTTTATATGTTGCTCAAACAACTAGCGGGATCTCAACCAACATGTTTTTTTTACAAGTATTGTGAAATAGGCTCTGCGTCAGAAGTATTGTCGTCCTGTATTTCAGCATCGCCTCTTCAAAATCCTCATTAAAACCAGGGAAAATTGAACACACATGATGTCATCATCTTCCCTGCCTTTTCCCAACTATATTGTGGTCTGCTTCCAGTCGAACCAGATGCAGCTGAATATCAGTATTTTACATGGAGCGACTGACTATCGGACCTCCACAACACAGTAACTGGGTAATACGATACCCTAAGACTGGTTGTCAGACTTCCGACTGTCAAAGATCTACAAATGAGAGCCGGTACTTACGTAAAGCCGGCGCTTTACGTGCTTTCCGAGGCACGGAGGAAACTCGCTAAGTATGTACAATGGTCACCCATCCACAGACCAACCTCGGCAAACGCGGCTTAACCTTAAATTGTCATCGATTGTACACACATGATGTATTCTACTTCCTACTAATATTATTTACGTATAAAAATATTATTACGTTTAAAATAAAAATGAATGTGAAAGTTTGTTTGTATGCATGTTTATTACTCTTTCACGTAAAAACTACTAAACAGATTTGGATGAAATTCGGTACACAGATAGTTTATAATCTGGATTAACACATAGGATAGTTTTTATCACGATTTTGTGTTCCCGTGGAATAATTTTCGAGTGAAACCGCTTACAGCAGCTAAAAAAATCTTACCTTATAAACCAGCTCCTTGCTTGCATACTCGTGGACCCTCAATTGCCGATCAAGACTGGTACTAACAATAAGTCTCTCTCCCCACACAACAGCTATGTCTGTGACTGCGCCGGCGCACCCTTTGTATCCCTTGTCCGGCTTGCCCTTCCGGAGGTCCACCTGGTGGAGTTGACCCCGGCCGAAACCCACCAAGACTTGGCTGGAAACCATAGGAGAATCTTACTTAACATTATAAATCGGTTTGAAGTTTTTTGCCCAGTCGACCGCCATTTTGACGAGCCGGAATCCCTAAGCGGAGCGGACTTCGTTCTCACGAAATATGTTTTTTTAGATTTAGTGTCTAAACACACTATGCCGAAGTTACGCGAACGAAGTTCGGCGGCTGATTTCACGTTCCGACGTATTTGGCTGATATGACACACCATAAGTGACGAACTTACGGCAGAAATTCTGCGCGGGCGGCTCCCTGCTGCTCCCCGCCCCCGGATCTTCGTCGGTAATCGAACCGAACTTCGGTCGCGTATAATGTGTGCTCACAGAATAGTTGCCGCTGAACTTACGCCCGACCGAAGTTACGCTGTACGCTATGACGCGACGTAATTGGCATAGTGTGTCGTCAGTAATTCAAATAGCATTGCAGGCGTAATTGTGCTGAACTTCGGTCGCGTAACTTCGGCATAGTGTGTTCAGACACTTAAAGCTTGGTTTCCAGCGAGCGGAACAAAGCCGCGAGAAAGAAAGAGTTCAGTCGTCTGATTCCATTTTTGGCCGCCGAGTTATTTTCGCTCGACTCTTTCTTTGTGGAAACATATAACTATTATGCAAACAGATTTTTCTTGCGAGGTAAAATAAAGTATTTAAAAAGCCCGCTCCGCTCGCGGTTGAAACCAAGCTTTATATCTAGTATTTGTATGTGTTCTCAAATAATGTACATCTCAAGCTGAATAATGTAACAAATTTATTTTAATAATTTTGGCGATCTAAAAAGAGTGTCCATGTAGTTTCTTGCCCGTTCTTCTCCATAGAGATCTACTTCTTGTAATAAGCACCTACGGTACTTTCACAGTTATTATGTCTTGTGACTGGGACTGTAGCAACATAATTATGTAGATTTTTTTTTCTTTTGACAATAATTCAAAAGTATCTGTAACTTGCCAACTTGAAATAAATGCTTTGATTTTGGTATTGTTTAATTTTCTGAGGTGAGTACTCACCGTTCGTCGAAACTATTCGTGATGCAAGTAGCCGCCATATTCTCAAAATCCACGGATATAACCGGCCGCCTCTGCGCTCGACTATCATATAATCTGGAAATAATACAAGTTTCTCTTTGTTAAACACCTCTTAATCATCATCATCAGCCGGAAGACGTCCAGTGCTGAACATAGGCCTCCTCCTTAGACCGCCACGACGAACGACAATTCGCCACTTGCATCCATCGGTTGCCCGCGACCCCTTACGATGTCGTCGGTCCACTTAGTGGTCGCCTGCCCACGCTGCGTCTTCCGGTCCGTGCTACCTCTTAATGCGTCTTTGTAATCGCGAGGCGATCTTTGTGAAGTGATTAATGGGTAGCTCGCCGTTCGATAACCGATCAAGCTCGATTTGACGACACGATTCCACGCGCGCTCAAGGAACTGTCAGTAATCTGACGGGATATGTGTATAATAGTGTCACGATAATGTCTCCAAAGGTTACCGCAGCACTGGAATGCAAAGGGCGACTAAACGAAAAAATTCCGTTTCACCTAGAGTGTGAGCAGTAATTTGATGATCTTTACACCCCAAAAGAAGAGGTCATTACAGGCGCCGGCTTACAGACGGCGAGTATTGAGAAGCTCACCGTCCGATCAAGGACCAGACCTAACTCTGAAGAGTTATAGGCATTCCTTACTTTAACTCTTTCTTTCAGATGGTAATCATCATCATCATCATCTCAGCCATAGGACGTCCACTGCTGAACATAGGCCTCCCCTTTAGATCTCCACATATACCGGTTGGAAGCGACCTGCATCCAGCGTCTTCCGGCGACCTTTATAAGGTCGTCTGTCCACCTCGTTGGTGGACGTCCTACGCTGCGGATGGTAATATCATCAAATAAGTCCTCCCATCCTGGTTGGAGCGGAACAGACTGTCATGACAGACTAGTACCGACTAAAATTTACGGTGTTACTTCAATAGCCCTTTACGTTCCAGGGTCACGATCGCCTATTTTGAGAGTTCCGCGACCCCAGCAGGCTTTAGCCATGGAGGCCCCGACAGACCCAGTTTAGCACTTTTTTTTTTTGAGTGGCAAAATCATCAAATGAGTCCTCCCGCCCTGGGTGGGACGGAAGGGACTGTCAGACTCTTATTGACTAAAATCCACCCGTTTTCCTTCGGATTCCCTTTACGTTCCGGGGCCACGGTATCCTGGATTAAGAAAAATCCGCGACCCCAGCAGGTATTTGGCCCCATAAGGGGCCCCGTCGGTGACGCGTGAAGGCACAGTGCCTAAGGAAGAGTTTTTGCCCGCATCCCAGGGTGCACCGTCCCCCGAAAAACTGGTCTTCCCCCCGGACGTATCCGAGAGGGAACTCCAGTCCACGGGCGCACGTGGAGGTTTCCTGTCTTAGCACCCCACCCAGTTTAGCACTTTGTCCAAAGTTATAACAAGCATAAAACATCTTCTTTCTTAGCATACCTCACATGCCCGGGTCGACGGCGCGTTGTGTTCCACGCGCGCCTCAAAGAGTGCCAGCACAATGACGGGCCCCTTAGAGGGCCAAAGCCTGCCGGGGTCGCGGGACTTACGAATTACCGTGACCCCGGAACGTAAAGGGCTATTGAAGGACACCGTGTCTTTTAGTCAGTACAAGTCTGACAGTCCCTCTCGCCCTGCCCGGGGTGGGAGGACTCATTTGATGATTTGACCACGTAAAAAAAACATACCTCACATAACCATGCCTGGAGCACACAGCAGCCAGACGACCACCTTCTCCGTTCAAGAACACGAGGTCAGACACCCACACGGGTCTCCTGAGTTGCAGCCAATCATGAGCCAAGTTCTTGGCGACAAATGTTGGAGCTGGCTCGCCGATGCGCCAGATTTTCAGGTCATTCTCTTCGCCTCCTGAAAAATACATACTATATTCAGCTTTGCTGTATAGGGTTAGGGATTTAGGGTATAATTCTTTTTAACCGAAAATTAAATTAGGTAGTAAAGTAGGTACTCAATAGGGCATTTTACTCAAAAAACCGGCCAAGTGCGAGTTGGACTCGCCCATGAAGGGTTCCGTAATAGCAAGCATAGATTAGGGATATAATATACACAGACAACAAAAATAACTTTGTTTTTCATAGTGTCTGTATGAATGGCAAAGTTATATTTGCGGTTTTTGAAAGTGTACTATATCTCAAAAACTGCTAACTGTATCTCATCCAAACCAATTTTCGTTGGAACTTTTGGTTGAGGTCTACATTATACATTTTTTTTAGTTTTAATGTTCTCTTATTTTAGAAGTTACAGGGGGGGGGACGACACATTTTACCACTTTGGAGGTGTCTCTCGTGCAAACTGTTCAGTTTAGAAAAAAAATGATATTAGTAACCTCAATATAATTTTTAAAGACCAAAAAGAAAAAAATAAGAAGATGAAAGAAATTTTGAGTTTCAATTCTAAGTGTGAAAATCCTAATGCGGTTCACATAATACATCTACTTACCAAGTTTCAACAGGATAGCTCTTATGCTTTCGACAAAAAGTGGCTGTGACATACGGACGGACAGACAGGCAGACATGACGAATCTATAAAGGTTCCGTTTTTGCCATTTGGCTACGGAACCCTAAAAATTAATTAATCCGAAAGATAGATTATCAAAAATATTTGACACGTTATTTTTCTTTTATTACGTTACCCAAAATTGACGAAGATATTATAACGCTTCTAAAAATCACAAAACGTCACTCTGTCGGTGTAATTTTACAGGCGTTATGACGTCACAAACCGTGGGGGGCCCAGTTTCGAAGCGTTTTATCTTCGTCAATATTCATTAGGTGCGTCCACACAGAGCGCGCAGCCTTGCGAGGCATTTGCCGCGCGAAGCAGCTCGGTAAGTGTGGACGTGTCTCGGCCGAGGCAAGCGAGCGCGCTGCCCCGCGGCCGAGTGACCGAGCGCCCGAGCCATCCAGTGTCGGCCTTTGTTTTGCTCGCGTATATTGTTTCGTGCCTCGGTCGAGAAACAATAGACGCGTCCACATAGAGCAAGCAGCCTCGCTTGTCAGTTTCCTCGCGCGGAAAATGCCTCGCGAGCTGCTCGTTTTGTGTGGACTGTTTACGTAACAAAAGAAAAATACGAGTCGAATATTTTTTGATAATCTATTTTTTTTTAATTTCAAAAATTTGTATTTATTTTAATCGATTTCAAAAATACACAGCTCAAATGGAGAACCTCCTGGTTTTTGTCCACAATAATCTCGCGTTTGGCGGAACGGCGAATTTGATACGGTCTTCAATTAGTAACGTCGTCTGTATTGTGTGGGACCATTATTGCAAAGAAAATTTCTTTCTTCTTTTTGTATTTAATACAGTCTGATGGCCCAATTCTATCATGTATAGTTGGCGCAATAGCTGAACCATTGACTGCTGCGCAACGTGTCACGGGTTGGATCTCCGCACATTCCAAATATTTATGATCTACAAGTAGTTGTTTCGGGTCTGGGTGTTTGTGTATGTGAGTTTATATGTTTGTAAACGTACCCACAGATACAGGAGAAATTACTAGTGTGAGGCAAAGTTTTTTAAAAGAATAAAATGTAGAAGCTAGAATAAAATATGGAACATACCTGTAGCAAAGACAGTGTTATCATCAGCACAGACCCTCATGCGATCCAGCTTGCCGACATTGACTGTCTCCTCTGCCTTCTTACTCCAAATCTTAACGACACCGCTTGAGACTGCGGCCAGGAGTTTCCGTTTACAGCGTCCCAGACCTACAACCTCCCCTGGGGCAAAGTCTGCTGTGTAGGACTTCGTGAAGCCTTTGACTGTGTCGTAGACTTGTATCTGTGGATTTAATAATATAATATCACACCTGCAATACTTGAATGGTAGAGTAGAGGTATACGTAATAATATCTACATTTTATCATGCTGACTTACAATCAAATGTTAATTCTATCTTATTTTATTTCTAAGTTCTATGTAATTCACCCTTTCTTTAATTTACATTAGTTTAACCACATTTAACTGGAACACAGTTCCTCTCGTTTGGAGACGGGTGTTAGCTAAAATTAGTCAGCTATATTATTATTCATCATCAGCCTATAAATGTTCCCACTGCTGGGACACAGGCCTCCTCTCTGAGAGAGAGAGTGGGCCATAATCCACCACGCGGGCCCAGTGCGGGTTGGTGGATGTCACATGTCTTCGAATTTTTGGTTCTAGGACATGCCGGTTTCCTCACGATGTTTTCCTTCACCGTTTTTAGAGCAGTGGTGATGAAATAAATTACACAAAGTAATGTGCCTGACTAGGTTCGAACCCACAACCTACAACTCACTAAAATTGGTCGGCTATATTATTATCAAAATGTTTTTATTCTCACCTGTTGATTCTTCCTCCCGATCAGTATCTCTGTCTGTTCCGTGTTCCCCCACTCCAGGCGTGTGATACTCTCATCTTTCTCCAACGTTTTTATGTCCACGAGGTTTTCAATATTCTTTTTACTGTTCTTCGTTGTATCTGTGTGGTATTTTATGTCTGAAAAACAATAAATGTAAAAAATGTTCATAAAATGAAAACTACTGAATCACGCTGAATGAAATTGTATGGGACCTAAATGACAAGTATACTGCATTAAACAAAACAAAGAATAAACGACATAGTTTTTAGTGCACATACATAAAAAAACCGAATTGAGAATCTACTCCTTTTTGAAATTGGTTAAAAATGATTTACATGAAGCAATAGAAAATTTTAGAAAACATTGGGATCTATGGGCTGATTCTTCATGAAATGGGTTCCAGAAGGCAGGCATCGCTGCCGAGAGAGGCCTAGAAATGCTGTTGTGACGAATTAAAAGCGCTGCAAAATTGGCCGGAGAAAACAATACCTCTGCCCAGAAGATGGACAGAGTATGCAAAAAAAAAACACAATCTTAAAATGTCCTGAGTTAAACCAATCCAGCACTTGGTTCCAGAACCAAATCTATCTCAGACGGTGTAGATACCCCATTTTCTTACAGTGCAGCCTCCAATAGGTTATAAACGGCCCTGTTTCCTAGTTCCGAAGAGATTATGTTTATGTTGAATCGAATCAAATCGAAGCAAATCCCCTAATGTAAGTATACATGGTTGCCAAGGAGTGCTGATTCCTAGTTTAAAATAACTATGTAAAAGTATTTGTCCTATTGGTATTTTATTATACAATATCAAGTTGAAGTGTTTACGTTATTTCTTCATTTTCCTTGCTTGCCGCTCCCAACTCCAACAGTTTACATATTTTATAACCTTACAAATTATTAATTAATCTTTTGCGCACGTTAATGGGCACAATGATAATCTAGAAACACACTATTTTACTATAAAGGACGACAACAAAGACTTTTATTTGGCAAACCCTAAAAAAAATGCAATTTAGTTTTTCGATTACAAGTTAGGTTGTTATTAAGCGAATAACTGTACTTACGTTTGAAAGAACCTATTCTGCTGGCGACGAATATGTCGATCTCCTTGTCTTCTAACAACAACATGGTTTAATTTTATTTATTTTGTATTATTTTCTAATGAATTCCGCATTTCAGTGCAACCAGGTAAACACGTGAATATAAATGTCAATGTCAGTTTGTTTAAAAGTGACAAGTGACATTAAGAAACTTTTTTAATTTTGTTTGCCTGACTACTAGGCTTTTAAGTGTTGTTGTTTAGGATTTTAAAGTTTTACGAAACCCGTCACGCAGTCACGCTTTGTGGTAGGTCCGACTGGCTGGCGACCACCTATTCGAATAGTCCAGTGGCCTATCTGCAATTTCTCTCTGGAAGCGGGTCTACCAGTTCTCCTTCAAGGATTGTGTGCTGACAACTGAAGGACTGTGCTAACAGCTGAAGGACCTACAGCTTGGCAAAAAAATCGTGAAAATAATGGTGGCGCCTCTATCGTACATATTGTAACCCTATATGTACGGCAATAACGATCTTGATACTTTGGTTTTTTTTTTTCAAATCATTTTTTTATTAAATGTGTTTTGACGGGTTTTATAGGAGTTCGGGGCTATAAAACAACCGCTCATGACAATCTTTAAGGTTAAGCCATGATTGAAGATTGTCCTGTATGTTATTTGTAGATTTTTACTGTGCGTTAGAAACTCAAAAATCTGAAAACGTGACTTTCCAAGTGACATTGTATTACTCAATTGCTTGGTTGTGGAGGTCAGATAGTCAGTCGCTCCATGTAACATACTAATGTTTACGCTGCATCCGGTTAGACTGGACCGACCCCAAAATTTGTTGGGAAAAGGCTAGGCAGATGATGATGTCTTTGACGGGTTTAACATTACTTAAATTAAAATAAACCAAATAAACAAAGAACAAGGTCCAAAATTGTATGGACACCGTCCCCACCCTTGTAGCACCTTAAAACCTATGTTAATCGAAGGGCCATTATACTCCATGTTTCGCCCTCGAGATTAGCGGTATTATAATTATTCGTAATTCTATTTACTTGTAGTATCGCGTTATTGACTTCCACTCTATCACCAAAGTTGAGAAAAAGTGTCGTCACTAGCGACACCAACCTCAATTTAATTAATTTTTTCCGTTTCCTGTCACCTGTCACTGTCACCCGCACTTGCGATGTCTCAACAGTTTCGTCTTCATTCGTGTTTTAGTGCTCATCCACTTCGGTTCACTACTTCGCACAAACAATAAAAAATCATGTCGAAGCGCCGCCATGATAATGATTTTAACTATTTGATTTGTTAAATCCGAAAATTAGAAAAAACAAGTTAAAAAATCGCGGCGCGAAAGTGTTTTTTTCTCAATCGAGACCATTAAGCCGATCTTCGTCAGGATCATCTTCGGGATCTTCCAGAGATCCCTCACCAATTCCTGCTGAAAATCTCACGCCGTAAGTACGTACCTACCCTCATTTTTTATATTTTTTGCAATTTTGTGAAAGTTACAAAGGATGGCCTGGGGCCGATCCGAAACTTAGACCTAGGGTCTAAATCGATGCGCCAGGATGACCTAGGGTCCGTCTACACCAAATGGCTAGCATTCGTTGCACCAGGATGACCTAGGGTCGATCCGAAACTTAGACCTAGGGTCTAAATCGATGCGCCAGGATGACCTAGGGTCCGTCTACACCAAATGGCTTGCATTCGTTGCACCAGGATGACCTAGGGTCGATCCGAAACTTAGACCTAGGGTCTAAATCAATACGCCATGATGACCTACTGTCTGTCTACACCAAATAGCTAGCATTCGTTGCAACAGGATGACCTAGCGTCGATCCGAAACTTAGACCTAGGGTCTAACACAGTGCACCAAGACTACCTAGGGTGGTCATATAGTTGTATTGTTGCATCTGATCTCAGATGACAAGGGTTTATCCGAATCCTAGTCCCGGAGACCTAGATTTTGCATGTAAGCTGATTTATTACAGTTTTACCATTAATTTTGGAAAGACCAAAAGATTCACGGGAATTTGTGGTTCCGTACAGTACTACCCTCTGATTAACAATAATCTAGAGCGGAAGAATGCAGTGTTACGGTTTATTATTACATTTCACGATACTGCACCAAACCCGGTCGTAGATACTGTGGTGATCACAGAACCGCCTGCGTCACCAGAGCTGGAGACCATCCCTATAATAATCATCGGATACTCCGGGTGACATAGTTTTGAGGAAGCTGCTATCTCGGCAGACATCATATAGATCCTAGGTGACGACAATCCTTCAGTCTCAGGACTACGGACTGGACATCAACGAGGGAGTGGCATCCAGATTTGCGCACTTCACAACATCCGGTTTGGACAAAGACGTTCGAAAAGAACTCGTAAACAAACATTCGGTCCCTAGCAGCATAATACGGAAATCAAGGCTGCCTTGCCTGAATACGAGGTTAAAAGGGACAAGGCTATGGAGCCTAGGCAGAAACAAACAAACAAATAGCAGCCGGCATTACATTCTTGGCAAAAATAATTTCCAACCAGCTAAGTAAAACAGATAAAGATGGTGACCTAATAAAAAACTTGATGGAAATAGGTCGGTTGTTTTGTGACGTCCAACATTCTTAGTCTGAAGCGAGACGCCGCCACCTGTTGCTTAGCAAGTTAAGAAGGATCTTAAAGATCAGTTGGCACTAACCAAAATTGACAAATTTCCTTTTGGAGACCACTTAGCAGATGGCGGCCCCCCTGCAACGTTACCAGCTGCTTGACCAGCAGAACGCGAGGCAGCAGTCAACCTCGTCGCAGAGCTACACGCAGCGGTCCAAGCAGACCCGCCGCCAGTAGACAAGGTACGTCATGCAGGCAGACTTGCACTTTTTATAGTCAATGGTCCCGCATAACTGCGGATAATCCCATTTTGTCATGGATAAAGGGCTGTCAAATCAGATTAGATTGCCCGGTTAATCAGCCCTGCTTACCTAAATCAGTTTTTTCGAATTTTGAAAGAAAAAACATAGCTGAAGCTGGTCATAATGTCTATTGGGGTTGTTTCCGAATGTAAATCTAGCCCTTACAAATATGTGTCACGAGTGTTTACTGTACCTAAGCCAAGTGGGAAGACGAGATTTATTTTAAATTCAAAGGGATTAAATAAATTCTCTAAAGTCAAATCTAAAGATTGCTATGTAGCTACTTTAGACTTAAAAATATGCATACTTTTTAATTAAAGTCCATCCCGGAAATATTTGAGATTCTTTGATGGTAAACTCAACGAGTTTAATGTTGTCCCATTTGGTCTTTGTACATCTCCGTTCATATTTACTAAACTTATGAAACCGGTCATTGTTAAAATTACTAGTCATTAGGTTTCATTATCAATTATGGAAAAAGCATGTTGATACCGTCTCAATCTTGCAAGTACTTAGGGTATATTGTAGATACCCACAAGTGGCAGTTAAGGTTACCTGCAGACAAAAAGAGCTCGTAATAGAGACGAGCCATTCACACAACTGATAAGTTTATCCGCATGTCCCATATTACAATATGGGCTATACACCAAAAAATTGGAACGTTGTAATTTCTTAAACTCGATTGACAATGACAACTACGACAAGTAGGTACATGTTATTACTGTCTAATTATTACCAGAAATGAATCGGTAGTTAGGGTCCATTGATCATTTTGTTCATGGAATCCGAGATGATAACTTTATTTTAGAAATATATTCTGACGCCTCAACGATTGGGTGGGGAGCTGCTTGTGGGGAACAAACGGCTAATGGTCAGTAGTCCCATACTGAAAAAATATTACATAAATCCATTGGTACTTATTGCGGACTTTTTCGCTCTTATTATCTTTGCGAAGAACTATTTTAACTATCAGGTACTTTTACGCATTGATAACACTACCGCAGTTAGTTATATAAATCGAATGGGAGGTGTTCAATACCTCATTTGACCAGGGTCACGAAAGACATATGGCAATGGTGTGAATCACGAAAGATTTGAGTAGTAGCTTCATACATAAAATCGCAGAATAATTTCACTGCACACAGAGAATCTAGACGAACCCATCCTGATGTGGAACGGGTATTTCTAACAGCGGCTTCTAAAAAAAAAAAAAATATATATACTTATATATATAAATATTATATTTATTTACCCCAGATATTTTGTTTGCCAAACGTATAAGCAAAAAATGCGATATATTCGTATCTTGGCATAGGAACCTAGAGGCTTATGCTATTGACGTCTTTACTTTGGATTGGTCTAATCACTCGTTTTTATGCTCTTCCGCCTGTGGCTGTAATACTTAAATCTTTGCGAAAAAATATCCGACAAAGCTCAGGGTATCATGGTTATTCCTTGCTGGCCCTCTCAGCCATGGTACCCACCTTTTATGAGACTGCTCTCTTTCTTTATACCTGATTCCAGCAGCCGCAACATACAAGCCAGCACCATCCCTGGTGGCCGGGATTTTGTTAGGAAGGCGTTACCTTAACGTCTAGTCCCACCACCGATAGTAGACATCATGATGGCTTCCTTTTCGGATAATACACTCAGGCAATATGACGTTTGCTTAAAAATAAGCAGAACCGTCCATTTCAATAATTTTGGAATATCTCACTTATATCTTTAATGATGGTGGCCAATACGGTACGATAAATTCCCATCGCTCCGCACTTTTCTTAATCGTAGGGAACCAAATCAATCGACGATTGGATATCTAGGTTTTGTAAGAGTGCCTATAGGTTTCGACCTTCGCTACCCCGTTTTTACGCTACTTGGGATGTCAGGGTAGTCCTGAACTTTATATCCCAATGAAACTTTAACCTTTGAACGATTATCGAATAAATGTGTGATATTGCTAGCCCGTGTGACGGCTTATAGATTATATGTATTACAAATACTTTCTAAACTGAAGACTGACCAAATAATGATTCTAAATAACCAGATTATAATTGAAATTAGCGATTTGATTAAACATCTTGAGTTGGTAATAAACAACCAACTTTACATCTGCCTTTCTTTGAAGACCGGCATGGGTTTTGTCCTGCAAAGACACTCTTGTCATATTTAAATAAAACTAAAAATCTAAGAAAATCTGACAACTTGTATATTAGTGCTCGCAAGCTTTACAAACCGGTTTCTTCGCAGACGCTCAGTAGATGGGTTAAGGTCATGTTGAAAGAGTAGAATTGACGTCCGTCTTTTCCTCGCATAGTACTCGTCACAATGCAACATCCAAAGCTCATAGTCTAGGAATCAGCTCAGATATAATAATAAATAAATGCCAGTTGTATGGAGTGGCAACTCTTCCTCCTTTGCAAAATTGAACAATAGGCCAATCTTCATTTCAGAAGATAGTACAACTTTAGCATGAACGATCTGTTCTCATTGATTATGAATAGGTATACGTTTGATTGCGTATATCCAGTTACATACGTAGATAATAGTCTGATTATAATTAAATATAATATTATTGTGACTTAGATCCAATAAGTGGTTTAGTTTTGATTTTGTTACCTAATATTCGATTATGTTTATTTTTGATACCTATTTAACTATACGGTTAATTTAACTAAGTAATAATGAAATTGCTTAGTTTATTATTTTTAGAGTTATGGATATTTCCTCCACTTGCTCTCAATATCTACAAGTAAATAGAATTACGAATAATTATAATACCGCTAATCTCGAGGGCGAAACATGGAGTATAATTAATGATTAAACGAACTTACCTGTACGTGAAGTTCTATCATAATTATACGAGATGTTTCGCCCGAAGAGATTAGCGGGAGGTTCCCGCCCTCCCTAAGTAGCCCCAGACGTTACGGAAATATAAATCTCTCAACGTAATGAAGACGAAACTGTTGAGACATCGCAAGTGCGGGTGACAGTGACAGGTGACAGGAAACGGAAAAAATTAATTAAATTGAGGTTGGTGTCGCTAGTGACGACACTTTTTCTCAACTTTAGTGATAGAGTGGAAGTCAATAACGCGATACTACAAGTAAATAGAATTACGAATAATTATAATACCGCTAATCTCTTCGGGCGAAACATCTCGTATAATTATGATAGAACTTCACGTACAGGTAAGTTCGTTTAATCATTAATAGTCATCTTATCATTTTATTGTACTACGGCGAAACTGAAATGTGCATCCGAAAAAAGTTATATCGACATGAAGGAACCGGAATCGGTCACAATATTATGTTCCCGATCACGATGGTTTTCTTCTTTAATTATTACCGTGGAATGATTTTGTTCGTTTGTGGCTAATTGAGGAGCTCGTGGCTAAATATTTACAGCCGCACAGGCCCATCAGTCGGGTTAAGCCGCGCTTGCCGAGGTCGGTCTGTGGATGGGTAACAATCTGTCATAGCGTATTTCCTCCGTTCCTCGGAAAGCACGTAAAGACGTTGGTCCCGGCCATCATTTGTAGATATTTGACAGTCGTTACTGTTAGTCAGAAGCTCTAAAGTCTGACCACCAGTCTTACCATGAGGTATCGTATTGCCCAGTTACTGGGTTGTGGAGGTCCGATATGCAGTCGCTCTATGTAAAATACTGATATCCAGCTGCATCTGGTTCGACTGGAAGCCGATCCCAATATAGTTGGGAAAAAGCTAGGAAGGTGGTGGATAATTTCGTTCGGAGTTTTCAAACAACTCTTGGAACTAAATAGTGACTTCCGCACGGGAACAACTCACAGGGCAGAAAAAAGTTCAATGAAGAATTCTGTTGAATATCGTTATTGTGAAGTAACCATTGACGGGTTTTTAGGAGTTTTCAAATAAAAACATATTCTTAATTACAAATAAAACCGTTTTACTTTTTATCACAACAAATACATAACGAAATTATCTAAATGCCTTCCAACCCCAGAATACCACACGATACTGATGGCATGCGCGCAGGCACCAACTGTCGAAAACCGGTTCCTCAGGAAAGTCACGGGAGCCCCGTATTATGTCCGTAACGATAGTCTCCATTTAGATTTTAAAATCCCCACAATTCTTCAGTTCATGAAACGCCTTTCCCCTTTCCAAGCATTTTTTGAATCTGGTCATAAGCATCGTATCGGCCGATACGATCCATCGCGTATTAGTACAATTCGCCGCCCCCGGCATACCCTCATCACTCCGGGAACGCCGCAATCGCGGCGGTAAGGCCCCTCTTTGAGGAGTGGGTGGAGATGCGCCACAGGCGGCACCCTCACCTTCCGCTTGACGCAGGTCCTCACCGGCCACGGAAGTTTCGGGTGGTTCCTGTGTCTGATAGGGAGGGAAGAAACGCCTGGGTGTCACGACTGCGAGGATCGACCTGAGGACACAGTGGAGCATACGGTGCAGGACTGCCCCGCTTGGGCAGAGCACCACCGTGTCCTTACGACGGCGATAGGCAGAGACCTTTCGCGCCCGTCGAGGCCATGCTGCGGGGCGAGACGGAGTGGGAAGCGGTCGCCTCCTTCTGCGAAGCAGTCATGCTCACGCTATTCAAGCATATTACTGCTCATGTTTGACGGATATGAGGACAGTTGGTGCCTGCGCACATGTTGTCAGTATCGTGTGGTTCTATGGAGTTGGAAGGCATTTAGAGAATTTCGTTGGACCAGCCAGTGCCTGGGACAATATTGTAATCATCATCATCATCCACAGCCCGTCTTCACCCACTGCTGGGTCTATACCCAGCAGTGGGTGAAGACGGGCTGTGGATGATGATGAGGCCTATGCCTCTCTTTGTTTGTGCCAAGCTCCACGGTCTTGCGCCAGCCTCATCCAGGACACTCCCGCAATAGCAACAATGTCGTCTGCCCATCTCGCCGCCGGACGACCAACACTTCTTTTTCCATTCCTTGGACGCCACTCTGTCACAGCTTTACTCCACCTGCCGTCGCCGCGCCTTGCCAGGTGTCCTGCCCAACTCCATTTGAGTTCCATAACTCGATTACCAATATCGGAAACCTTCGTTCGTCTCCAGATTTCAACGTTTGGAACTCGGTCTATTAATTTTATGCCGAGCATGGAACGCTCCATGGCTCTCTGTGCTACTCTGAGTCTGTACACAGCCTCCTGTGAGAGCCTCCTGTGAGTAATAGACACTGAAAACACCGAATAATGTAATTAAAAAGATATTTTTCATTTTTAAAACTTAACAATAACGATATTCAACAGAATTCTTCATTGAACTTTTTCTGTCCTGTGAGTAGTTCCCGTGCGGAAGTCACTAGTTCCAAAGAGTTGTTTGAAAACTCCGAACAAAATCATCCACCACCTTCCTAGCTGTTTCCCAACTATATTGGGAACGGCTTCCAGTCGAACCAGATGCAGCTGGATATCAGTATTTTACATAGAGCGACTGCCTATCGGACCTCCGCAACCCAGTAACTGGGTAATACGATACCTCATGGTAAGACTGGTGGTCAGACTTTAGAGCTTCTGACTAACAGTAACGACTGTCAAATATCTACAAATGATGGCCGAGACCAACGTCTTTACGTGCTTTCCGAGGCACGGAGGAAACTCGCTATGACAGATTGTTACCCATCCACAGACCGACCTCGGCAAGCGCGGCTTAACCCGAATGATCGGCCTGTGCGGCTGTAATTATTTAGCCACGAGCTCCTCAATTAGCCATAAACAAACAAAATCATTCCACGGTAATAATTAAAGAAGAAAACCATCGTGATCGGGAACATAATATTGTGACTGATTCCGGTTCCTTCATGTCGATATAACTTTTTTCGGATGCACATTTCAGTATCGCCGTAGTACAATAAAATGATAAGATGGTTATGGCCTTTCGATTAATATAGGTTTTAAGATGCTACAAGGGTGGGGACGTTTTGGGTATTGTTCTTTCTCTACTCGTTACACACGTTCGCTTTTGTATGATAATGCGCAAGTAAGTACGTGTGTATATTGATTTTCATTATGAGGAAAATAAAAGTCAATGATTCTTTTAAGTGTTTTTTATTAATAACAAAGTAAATGTGTCTAAAGACAAAAGGTAAGTTGTTGCTGAAGCAACAATAGAAAATCAATTGTATCGTTTTAGGTATATATCATATTAAATGGTTTAAATTCGACTTACAATCTTTTTGACAGCGTAACAGAATTGAACTTTTTGTCTGATCGCGCACAAGTCAAAATCATCCAACTGTTTTTTGGGTCGCCCTGCTTTATGTTTCCCTGGAGTGGAGAAAACGCCTTTGTTTGTTTGCCCTTCCTTAGCAATTCGCCGTATGGTACTTACGGATTTACCTAGAAAAAAAAAAATACTTCGTTATTTTTATTCTGGAAGTAACACAAAAAGTATCAAAATTATATAAGCGTCCATCTTTTGCAAATAAACATAACCTCTAATTCATCAATGTTTTTCAATGTAAATAACAGTTATAATAATGGTTTATACTATCTATTGCAAGTTTGAACAAACATAATATATCAAATTACTTAAATAAAATAACATATTACCTGTCATTTCAGCAGTTATTTCATAAACATCGTTGATATTCGATAAAATTTGTCCGGCTTCAAATTCCGCCAAACATCTGGTGAACACCTTATAAATTATCGCTCTATTTTTTTTTTTTTTTTTTGTATTTTAATGACCTGGTCATTCGGACCTTTAAGTCAAGTCTTATTTAATTTTCCAAAACACTGCACTGTGTATCACTTCACTTTTTAAATTGATTCAATCGTGTTTTTAATATATTTATATAGTGGTTTGAAACTGTTTTTATCTTTTAATAGTTGTATAAGTGGCGGCGGGCGGGATGAAGAATTGCACTTATTGATCACATCACTGAGTTCACTAGCCAACACTAATCTGTCCAGTATGAAGTTTTGACAGTCAAAGATAAGATGCTCCATGGTTCCTTCTTGGGATTCACAATGTGTGCATGTATTACTTCTAATAATACCAAGTCTAGCAAGGTGTGACGGTGCAGTATTATGGCCAAAGCGCAATCTATTTATCGTAGTGATAAAGTCTCGGCTTGCTTCCTTCAATTTATTGTACCAGGGCTTAACAGGTAATCTTTCTTGAATACTTCCATACCACTTTCCTTTGACGTCTTGGTCTTTCTTCCACATTTCTAACCATAACTTACATATATTTTCATTTATACATTGCAGGAAGTCAGTCATAGGAATGTCCATTATATTTCTAATATCAACAGCATTACTACCTTCATATGCGGTTTTATCGACTGCTTCATTGCCAGAGATACCTCGGTGAGAAGGAACCCACAGGAAAGCTATTTGGATGTCCTTACGGTAATATTGATGAATTATTTCCTTGATAAAATACAGAATGTGATTTGACTTAAATGATACTGTAAGATTAGTTAAGGCTTTTATCAAACTTAATGAATCAGAAACTATCAAAAAGTATTTACAATTATTAATTTGGCGAATATGTAATAATGCCTGATAAACCGCATATGCCTCTGCAGTGAATATGGTACATGTATTGTGCAGAACAAAGCTTCGAGAGATTTTCTTTTGTGTATCATATATAGCAGCGTGCACATGATCATTCCCCTTACTGCCATCAGTGTAAATAACATAATAATTTGTGTTATCTGCCAAAAACTGTAACATATCTAAATTATTATTAATGGAATTCTGCAATTGTTTTACAGGATGTGTAATACAATGATAAGAGAAGGAGTAACATGGCCATGGACACTGTTTTCTAATACTAGTAAAATTACTTATTATTTCAGACAATATTTTGGACAATGTTGGGGATTTGCCGTTCAAGAGATCCTCTCCTGTTGTTAGAGGCCCAGGAGTTCCACTTGCAAAAGGTATAATTTTGTTAATTATTTTCCTGTTATTTCCTGCAATTAATTTAAGACAGAATCTCTCTGCAAGTAGAATACGTCTCAAAATTAGGGGCATAATTTTAGTCTCCACTTCCATGGCCCTTATGGGAGTAGAGCACATTGCACCAGAAATTGTTCTCAAAGCCCTGTTCTGCAATAAATCTAGTTTATTTACATGAGTACTATTTATATACACTAGTGAACTATAGTCAAAATGACTTCTCACTATACTTTTATAAAGCATTGACAAAATTTTGGGGTCAGCTCCCCATGAGACACCTGCAAGACATTTAATTATATTTAATCCTTTGAGAGCATTCTTTGATATATATTTAATATGTTCGTCAAAAGTTAATTTTCTGTCTATTACTACTCCTAAAAATTTCTTTGAATTTACTGGATTTATAAATTCTCCATTATAAACTATTTTTGAATTAGTGTTATCTTTTCCAAATATCATAACACTGCTTTTAGAGGGATTAATTTTTAAATGAAGCACATCATTATAATAGTGAAATAGTTGGGATAAGGCTCTATTAACATTGTCTATTGCACATTCTAAATTATAATTGCTACTGTACAAAACAATATCATCTGCAAACTGCAAAATATCTACATTACTATTTACAAATTTACAAATCTCACTTGTGTATATATTATAAAGCAAAGGAGATAGTGTGGCACCCTGCATTGTACCCTTAGATGCACATTTTGGACCATGTAATATATTATTGTGTCTTACATAGAGTGTTCTTGTATTCAAAAAATTGTATATCCATTTACATAGTTGACCAGGCACACCTAACCTAGACATAACTTGTACAAGTATAGCTGGATCTAGACTGTCAAAAGCACCTTGAACATCTAAAAATACACAAACAGTGTGTAACTTTCTCTCTTTTGCATGTTTCAGGTCTGAAACTAAGGAAGTGAAGCTGTCTGCACAACTTCGCCCTCGACGAAATCCATATTGTACATGTGGAATGATGCCATTAGATTCCATATACCAATCCAAACGATTTTTAATCATGTTCTCAAATAATTTACCTAGACATGAAGACAGTGATATTGGTCTATAAGAGCTGGCAAGCTCTGAAGGTTTATCTGGTTTGAGAATCGGAATGACACATTGTGTTTTCCATGATTGTGGAATACATTTACAATGCCAAAGTAAATTAAGAACATTAAGAAATATTTTTTGTGCAGATTCATCTAAATTTTTAATAATACAATAAGGGTAATCATCTAAACCAGGTGTTGTGTCTTTCCGAGATAACAAGCTCATTTTAAATTCGGTCCATGTGAAAGGATCTAACAAAAATTTTGAATTTAGATTATCATTATTTAATTCGAAAATATTGCCTAAACTATTAACATCAATTAAGTTGCTATTATCGGTTAATTTATCTAGAAATTGGGAAATAAACTCATCTTTATATGATTTATTGCCAGCTCTTATACCTTTGAACATTTTAAGAAGATTCCAAATCTTACTAATAGGAGTAGTTCTATTAAAAGTGTTACATAAGTTATCCCAACCTTTTCTTTTTTGTTCCGATATGGTTCTTTTTTTAAGTGCATCTTTTCTTTTATAAGCTAAATAGTTCTCCATAGTAGGTTCAGTTCTATAAAGTTTCAATGCATTGTAGGAGGCAATTACACTTTTCTCACAAATGTCATTCCACCAAGGAGTTGGAGGTCTGGTTTTAAAATGATTTGGTTTATAAAATTTAGGAATTGTCATATCTTTTAAAGTATCCAATCGAGAACAAAAATCATTATAGGTTGAAATAGGATCATATAATTTTAGGACTAAATCATTAAATATTGTTTTGGAAATAGTTTTATACTTCTCCCAATCTGCTTTTTTATATGTAAACCTATCAATAGGGGGATTAATATGATATTTATCTATATGTAATGAAATCTCTGTTATTGTTGGGTAGTGATAGCTGCCCATGGCGTCATCATGTACAGACCACTCGCATAATGATGCGAGGTTAGCACTAATAAAGCTAACATCAATTGCAGACGGATTTCGTCTTGGGTTGTTAACAGTTGTAAAACGACCGTCATTTAAAATACATAAATCCAAGTCATCAATGATATTAAATAAATCCTGACCTCTGCTTTTAGTGGATAGACAACCAAATGCAATGTGGTGCGCATTAAAGTCACCACTGACGAATATAGGCTTTGGAAGATCATTAATAATATTACGTAGTCTATTAATTCGTATATGCCCACTAGAAGGAGGACAGTATACACAAAGAATAGTCAAACTACCATGCACAGTAGACAAGGACAGAGCAACAGTTTGAATGTCTTCATAAAATCTAGTGTTTAAAACTTTATACCTTAAATATGGTTTAATTAAAATTGCTACACCATTATGAGTATTGTTGGAATTTTTACTATAAATATTATATCCAGGTATTCTAAAGATATTGTTTTTAAACCATGTTTCATTAAGTAGACAAATATCAATATTTTGTTCTTTTAAAAATTGTATCAGTAGGGGTTTTTTACTATTTGCACTTTGAATATTAAACTGAGCAATTCGTAATTTAAGTTGAGTGAAATTTGGATCCATTATTTGAGGTTTTTAACTAATGTATCTGTAATCGTTTTAATGGTAGTAGGGGTTTTATCCCCCTTATTGCCCAACTCCACCAATGTCTGTACTAGGGCCATAAGTACATCATTGTTGGCAATTATTTGAGTTTTAAGGTCATTGACATTATTTACAACATCATTTACACTACTATTTACAACATCATTTACACTATTATTTACAACATCACTTACACTATTATTTACAGTTTTATTATTCTTATTTATAGACTTAATTACAGGATTATGTACAAGTTGCCTTTTTGGCGGCGATAGCGGAGGGAATTCAGTCATGTTAGTTAAGTTTTTAGTAAGGGTAGCACTAGCATAAGTTATTTTATTTTTCTTTTCAATGATTTTATTCATTTTAATAGGACATAATTTTGAAATTGCAAGATGGGGTCCACTGCAGTTTATACAACAGACCTCAGTTGGTTTATCGCATTCTTTATATAAGTGCTCACCTCCACAAATTGAACATCTTTGCTTACTATTACAAATTCTTGCAGAGTGATTAAATTTAAAACATCTAAAACATTGTTGTAAAGGGGATACATATTCGAAAACTCTATAGGAAAATAAATCATATTGTACATTGTCTGGAAGAATGTTGGAAAGGAAAGTAATGCTCACTGTTTGTAATGGGACACGCTCTTGACCAACTTTTTTTGTGAATCTTCTTATTGCGATTATTTCATAAATAGATGATAGCTTTGTATATAGTTCTTTATTGGATATATTAGCAGGAACAAATCTTATAATGCCAGTTTTTTCTATTTGTGCAGCTGGTATGAAGGCCTTCATATTGTGTTTATTTAGAAAAGATGTATTCATTATGAAATTATTTGCCGTATTATATTGCTTGAATAAAATGGCTATTTTATTGGCATTTACTCGTTGAATTGCCGTCACACCTTTAATTTCAGTTGAGAAAATATGGTTTAAATATATTGGGCTCTTGTTGCCTATTTTGTCCTTTCCATTAGATTCAATGAAAACTTTAAAGTCTATGTTGTGCGAATTTTCTGGATATAGTCTTTTATAATTTGGTTTAATGAAAGGCGAAAAAGAGTCAATACGCTCACCACCGCCGCCATCGCCACAGTCAGTTTCTCCCGTTCCTCGCAGCGTCTCAGTCCAACAGTGTTGCCGGCAGCAAGTTTCAATTTATTCCGATTCCTCATCTCAAAAGTTCCGATAAGTTCCGCCCGAGTAAAATAAAAAAAAAAACGATAATAAAACACACCTTTTATTTATTTTTTATCATTATACATTAATTCTTTACAACCATCAATTTAGTCCAGACGATCTGAAAAGAAAAATGCTCTAAAAACATTTGTGTTATGTCTAGGCCTCGGATAATAATGTCAAAATACTATGGCGTTTTGACATGGTATCAAAGAGTAAGCGTTAAGGTGCGAACATATTATCTGACGCATCCGTCAGCCGCGGCTGAGGGACGCGGCTTATTAAAATCTAGCCAGTACATTGAATACTACACTGTGCAAACTACCGGTCGTAAGACGCGGACGTGACCTTGAGTCGCCCTTGAGCGCTCGGACGTCCGAACAGAATCTGGCTGGCTGGATGTTTGTGTACCGTGCACACTGTTAAGCCGCGTCCCTCAGCCGCGGCTGACGGACGCGTCCGATAATATGTTCGCAGCTTTATACCCGAATAAACGTTTCACGATAAAATCGCGGCGATTTAACACGCGCGATCATTCTTTTTCGTGCGAAACAGTCAGAAGTGCGTATCTCATATATTCTGTGGTATCGCTACTTACGATTGGTCGAAACGGAAATAAAATAGGTACCGCGCGCGTTAAATCGCCGTGATTTTATCACCAGTCTGTTTGCAGTTTGCATCGTGAATCTAGCGCAGATCATCTACACTAATATTATAAAGAGGAAAACTTTGTATTTTTGTTTGTTTGTTTGTTTGTAATGGATAAACTCAAAAACTACTGGACCGATTTTAAAAATTCTTTCACCATTAGAAAGCTACATTATCTGCGAGTAACATAGGCTATATAACATCACGCTATTACTAATAGGAGCGGAGAAGCAATGAAAAATGTTTCAAAATCGGGAAAATGTATTCCTTTTCGAGAGCTTCTGTTGCGTGCGCTGCGTAAACGGTTAGAGTTACGCAAAAAATATGTATTACGGAATTATTCCTCATAAAAAGTCCTAAAATAAAGTCCGCGAGAGGATATATCTATCTTTTAAGGTTAAGTCACTATAACCTTTTTTATGGAAATCAAATTTGTTTTAAAATAATGCATTATTTGCGAAGGTATTTTCATTAACATGATATTAATCCTTATCCAAATAAATTCGTTAATCATCACACGCATTTAATTTTGAACGTAATGCCCTTGACATCATTTGATTTCAATGAATATCTTAGGAGATACCTATCACAGTTTTAAAATATTACCGCAAAAAAAATTACGGGCTGGGCATGACACAATTATTATTCGTACTCAACGGTCGCTTGATGTGTTAATCCATTCGTGGACACTACCAAGTTTGTTGTTGAGACACCTCATGACAGAAACAGGAGAGTATCCTGTGGACGTTTTTACAAACCTATTCATCTACATTACTCCTATTACAAATACTTCTATATAATTATATGTAAGTATACATCATCTGGGAATCATACTAAAATTGATTTATCGTGGGCTCTAACCTGGCTCTAACAAGATTTTTCTGACTTATTTAATCAACAGCATTGGTTGCTAGGCAACAGGCCCATAGTTTTTTTTTTGGTATCTTTCTTTGCTTCTAACGGAAAAGGCAAAGGGCTTAAGCCCATACAGCCTAGGCCCATAAACTTCCTACTATTTTGTCTTTTTGCTATGGCAAAATGAAGTACGTACTAAATTAGTTCCAAAATTCAACACCTAAAGGTGCGTACAGACTATGTAACATATAACATGTTTTTTTTTTATCCGCTTGGTCGCTTCTCGCAACCACAGTTGCAAAGAAAAAGTCGTCAACTTTGCTTCGTGCAACCGTGGTTGCAAAGCGACAAAGTTTTTTTAATTCAATTTAGTCTCTATATCAAACGCATAGAATCGTAGTAGTGTGTATTTAAACCATAGACAGATAAATTTCTAATAGACGTGTGCCGCTAATACCAACATCACGGTAGAAAAATAACGAAATATCGTCAGTTGTGTTAACGTGAGTGAAGTGACGCCACAGTGTTTTGAAGGAGGTTATAAAATATGTCGTAAGTTTGTTATTTTACTGATTTCTGCTGATGTTTGTATACTAAATTAATCTCTAGCCTGTGTGTTTTTATATTAAAGTAATATTTTTAGGTACATTGTAAGACAACATTAAAAAAACCGTCATTTAAAAACATACTCGCAGGGTCGTAGTTCTAAACTTGATTTTGTACTGCTATATTATCGTTAATACGATGTTTTTCTAAAACATACAATATTATTAATGATACTTGACTATATTTATTCAATTTAAGGTATTAAGTTGTGTAAATTGTTCTTCAGATTGTAACAGATTGCGAAAATTAAACCACCCGGTAAGTTTTTACCTACTCAATTTGATATTGCCGCTTTGGTTGCACGAAGCAATATACGTTTTAGGGTTGGCAGTCGGTGTTTTTTATTGGCTTAACCTACCACACACCCTACATTTTACAAATAAACACAACTCATACATACAATGTGTAACAGATTAAACGTAACACCTTAAAATTTTACTAATCATTACGACAATTTTATTTTTTCCATAAATTCATAACCTTCATTTTTCGAAATTGATTAAAAACTATTTAAAATGTTTGCAAAAATAAATAACATAAATAAAATTTGATTTTAAGGAAAAAAAATCGTATATTTACACAATGTTGTTCTATTAATTTAAGCAGTAAGTCGTAGTAGTTGACAACCCTAGCTAAGAATGGCCGCCATCTTTGCGGTTCGGGGGTCAAGTGCTTGATCTCAAGTCCCAGGCTATAGCCGATTTTACTTAATTTTTTATTAATGCTAATAATACTTTATTTTTGAGATTAATGACGCTTTCGAAACGTCAGGATTTGGCCTATTTATTGTATGAGTAAATATGATTGCTTGGCGGTCTACATTTACAAATTTAAAGATTTAGGTAGGCAATGCAAATTGGCAAAAATATGTGCCGCTTAATTGAATTCATTAATTTGACAAACATTAAGGAATAACCCATTTAAACTATTATATTGATCTAAGAGTGAAGAAAATTACTTTTATAGAGATGGTAATATTTTTGTTCTATGTACTTTAGTTTTAATGTAAAGTGGCCTAAATTATACCTAAAAAAAGTTACGAGCTTTTACGCATCCGCGAATTCTACACCTGGTTTTACATATTTTTTTTACTACATTCTTATATGTCAATTGTTTTCAAATACTGTTAAATATATATAGTAATAAACCTAGTTTAAGAATAAAATAAATAACTACATACTTATTGATTTTAGTTTCTTAAAACCCCTATGTTTTACAAAATGTCGCTAAAATGGGTGCTACTCTTAATTTAAACACTTGTAAAATATTAGTGTAATCATATTTTTAAAATAAAGCGATCACACATTATTTCTTATCTCATGGGCTACTCATAACAGTAAAAACATTTGAAGTACTCCACTCAAGCAAGTCATAAATTAAGTTTTAGTCACAGCGGGCAGAACGCGCAGTAGCGGTCCAAAGTAACTAGCAAAGTAAGGTACCCATTTTTTTTCGCGCAAGCAATCGAGCGGTTATAATTATTAAACGCATTAACGCATGCGTAGCGAATTTTCAAAGATAACATGTTATACAACATTGTTATATAACATCTTTCAAAGATCCCTCTTTGAGGAGTGGTTGGAGAGGCGATAGGCGTCATCACCTTCAACCTGACGCAAGTCCTCCCGGGCACGGTTGTTTCGGGAACTATCTCAGGGATACGGCGGCAGGCGAGAGGAATGGGGAGCTATCAGAACGCGTGAGGGAAAGGACATCCTCCACCTCTCGCCCCAGCCACCGTTGACGACGCCCAGGGCGTTGGAAATCGCGGGGCATATCCAACCGCTTGCGGACGGGGTGTGATGGGCTCGCTGAGCTCGCCTTAGGGTAGTTGAACACATGGGATCAAACTGGGTCTACTATATAAAAATAAGTCGGGTTTCTTTCCTGACGCTATAACTCCAGAACGCACGAACCGATTTCCACGGTTTTGCATTCGTTGGAAAGGTCTCGGGCTCCGTGAGGTTTATAGCAAAGAAAATTCAGGAAAAATAATATTTTTTTCTTCTTTTAATCACCAAACGAAATGTTACATAAAACGAAGCCATCTGGTGGCGAAACGGAGTTCGCCGGGTTTGCTAGTTTTGTATAATCAGATCAACGATTTACGTGTACTTGTAGTAATATTCAGTATTTATTTATTACAACATTTTACAATATTTTTTACAAATAAGTGTATTAAAATGATACCTTAGAGTATGTAGTAGACTACAGACCAGCGGCGTAACGTAACACCAAACCAATGATATGCACCAAACCAGAAAAAACAAACGGCAACATTGATTTCTAGGGGTACAATCTTCTTTATTATTATATCTATGGGTACACTCCAACAAAGTATTTTACATCTATCTATGGATAGACATGTAAGTGAACAACGAAAATATCTTTATCTAATCCTGTCAGTCGAGTTTATTTTATATATTATTTTAAGCAAAGGAAACTGAGTCCATACAGCCAAGTCTACGACAAATATGATGATGGGTAACAATTATTGTAATAAAATTATGACAATGTCATTCCAATGTCGCTTTTTGTTGGTTGGTTTGTGCCAAAGTTCCGAAAAGTTCCGCCAAAGCGGAGGTTCCGCAAAAGTTCCACCAAGGGCTTCAAAGTTCCGAATTCGGAACAAAAGTTCCGCGCCGGCAACGCTGCAGTCCAAGGACGCTTAAAAGGGGTGGGCGGGTTATCCCCGCCCCCCTCGTTACCCACCATTTGGACGGATTACTTTATATAAATTGACAGTTTGTTATCACTTTTATACTCAAAAAACCCAGCAATTTGTTTAAAATGAATTTTCAAAAAAAAATTTGAACCGCGCTTTTTTCAAATTCCCGCCCATTATCGCTCTAGCGGAGCTGCGAATGGTTTTTCTGTTCATTTTGAGCCCTTTGAGTCACCAAATTCAACACAATAATAAAAAATACACAAAAAACAGCCAGCGATAACATGAAATGACATTACATGTACTGACTAGACGTGACAGTGCGTGAAGTTGCCAACGATGAAATTTTTTAGTACCGTTTCAGGACATTTTTGCCAAGCTGTACGGTGACACCACATTTCATTTATAGTATTGACCTTTATCTGGCCGCTCAATGTTCCTTTCTATTTTCTTCACATCCTCTAAAAGGGCGCGTTATCGCTTCCTCCCTTATAACTGTGATCACGACACGTAGTGCACTGATTTATATTTTTGATTAGCCTTATATTTTTCTAAATCTGCATACACTAGAACTTTCTCCTGTTTCGTGGGTGCATTTACAAAAGCTTTATTAAAATTTCACATATACAGATAACCAGACCCGGAGGAACTAACAACGGTAGGCCAAACAAAAATATTTTTTTATTGCGGGAATCGAACCCACGAGAGTTCACGAGACGCAGCCCAAAAGTAGATTGCTCAGCCATTACCATCTGGACATGGACCACAATACGCAGTCTACTCAGGCCTGGTATTCAGACGGCGAGGTATCTTTTACTCCACCGTCCGCAAGGTACAAGCCCGCTTCTCCGGTGCCGGAAATCGCCCCGCGATATCCAACGCACTGGGCGTCTCTCGCTGAGGCGTGTGGTGGAGGATATCCTCTCCCTCAAAGATTCCACCTGCTCCTTCTCTAGCATTACCTATATTATTTCACAGGAGTTGAAGGAGGTGACAGCTAGAGGCGTGTGCCAACATTATGGGGTAAAAAAAACCTTATTAAAAAGTAATACCTCTCTCCTCTTTTTTCCAACTATATTGGGGTCTTCTTCCAGTCGAACCAGATGCAGCTGAATATCAGGATTTTACATGTGGAGCGACTGACTATCAGAGCTCCAGAACCCAGTAACTGGGTAATAATGATACCTACTTTAATCAGATACTGATACGACTTAAATCAGACTAATGAACTTCTGACTAATAGTAACGACTGTCAAAGATCTACAAATGACAGCCGGGATCAACGGCTTTATGTGCTTTCGGAGACACGGAGGAAACTCGCTATGATAGATGGTCACCCATCCACAGACCAACCTCGGTAAGCGCGGCTTAACCCGGAAGATCAGCCTGTGCCGCTGTTATTATCGAGCTCCTCCTTATTATCCCACGTTTTTATACACTCACTTTTCTTGTTTTTTTGTTCGTCGTTCCGGTTGGACTTTTGCAACTCAATTTTGAGGCACTTCCCGATAAGCTAGCAGGCTGAAATTTTGTACACGCTTTAAGTTCTGATGACTATACATGACTAGCTAAGAAACTTCATAACAAATCCAATATGGCGACCTCCCCAAGATGGCGGACTGGCTGTTTGAAACCCACCCCGATGATATGGGTATCAAATGAAAGGGTTTGCTGTCAGGAATACGAAAAAATTGTCACGTGAATTAAATCTAATATGGCGGACGTCCAAGATCGCAGGCAGGCTATTTGAAATGTACCCCTGTGATATGGATATCAAATGAAAGGGTTTGCTATCAGGAGTACGAAAAAAATAGTCACGTGACTTAAATCCAATATGGCGGACGTCCAAGATGGCGGACAGGCTTTGAGGCACTTCCCGATAAGCTAGCAGGCTGAAATTTTCAGTAGCTTCAAACCCGATGAACAATGATAAAAATAATAAAATAATTAATAGATTTAAAAAATCTAAAAACCCACGTTTTTGAATGTCCTAAAAATAAGAAAATAACCCTACGGGGGCTGAGAGAGGGGCCACTCAAAACGTGGGGGCGTATCTTTGCAAGTTACACCCACGATCTATACAAGTCATGTAAATATATCCCATAAATAATCCCTTAAACAATATACGCCCCCACGTTTTGAGTGGCCCCTCTCTCAGCCCCGTAGAGTTATTTTCTTATTTTTAGGACATTTAAAAACGTGGGTTTTTAGATTTTTTAAATCTATTTTCTCCATAACCTTATACAGGAATTATGATAATAAAATAAAACAACAAAATTTCATAATAAACTTTTTTTTTCAAATAGCATATATTTTTACGAAATAAAAAATACACATACATCGTAACGTAACGTATTTAAGCTATTCTTAAAACTATTCGCCCGAAGATTTGTGACGGGAACAAAGAAAAAAATATATTAAAAACTAAAAAAAATATTTTATTTTTAGATAATACAATAATAATAATTGTCAAAGCTTAACGTTTGTTTGATGTAGGTAATTATCATTTTTGAGTTGTTCCACGCGTTTTGTAGTAGTTTGACATTATTGGTTAACCGGTAACCTGTTGCTTCTTATCGTGAAATGTTCAAGTTACAGCTCATTGAAGGATCGTAATAAGTACAGAAGAAATCTTATTTAATCGCATAAGATTCCAATGTATGTATTCGCATCATTTTTTTATTAAAATCCAAGAGTATTAGCAACTCACAGAGCAAGAACACAGAAACACAATTTAGAAGCGTCAGGTTACCGGGCAACCAATGAAACTGAAAACTTGTACAATAACAAATTCAACTTGTCATTTTAACAACGCTAGACGAATTCTAGGTAATGTCAAATTGAAAACAATAGCTTCTTAAAAGGGGGGAGCAAATAAAAAAATATACTTTTCAGTTTATTTAAAAATTAAGACAATTTTATAACTAACAACATGAAATGTACTGGTTTACGGGGAGCAGTTGGAATAACTTTTTTAGAATTACTTGTACCATAAAAAGATGAACTTAACCTAACCAAAAAACTGTTATAAATTTTTACATAGACACAGAATGGACCGAGCATAAACTACCTACAGTTGTCCGTACTTTCTAGGAAGTGAAAAATACCATTATATGACCACCCATCTCTTTCTTGTAAGACAGACTATTTCATAGAAAGAGATAAACGGTCATACAAAAGGTTTTCTCTCTTTCTTGAGTATGGCAACATTTAGCTAGGGAAGACTCAGTCGATATCACATGTCTACGAGTTTTTAAAAAGAAATGTTACCATAGCTAAATAAAAAATTGATTAAATTAAAACACAGTCGAGTTATTCCAACCACGCATGCATTACGTCCAAATTGTAAAAAAAAAGAAAAGAAAAATAAATTATAAACTACAGAAAGTAGGCTAGCCTTCTTACATTTACATAAAATGCTAACATATTATATTATATTTTTTGTTTTATATTTTATATAATATCAATTGTATAGGATGATCTGTCAAAAAAATATTATATTTTTTATTTTGAGATTGTTTAGCTCTTGAGTTCTGTCTTTTTTTGTAATGTTTCTGGCGTGGCTTCAAGGCTTTTGTGACATTGACTCTAGTCTATGTCAAAGGTGACAGAGACTTCACTATAACTTTGAAAAGATTTGACTTGAACGTGTTCTTAAAAAAAATGAGTATGTTGTTAAATTTGAATACGCTGGAGCTTTTCACAGGCAATTAAACCCTATATCTTATTCAATTATATTCAGAAAGACTAATAGAGAAGTTAGAATTCCAAATAAATGGTAATTCTAGAAATTCAGTAACTATTTTTACGAAGATGCCCATGTCCAGTTCGGTTTTTTGAAGAAAACAATGGCAGACCATCCTATTGAAGAGATACAATCTATTTCAATATTATCATTATATTTTAAAAGCACAAATGGCGAGGGGTTTCTTTAAAAAACCCGGTTACTTTACCCGGAGTACAAAAAAAAACTACTAATTTATGATTGCTAAGAGGTCAAAATTTTTTTCTCCATAAAATTTACTTTTCCGTCCTTTTAAGAAATACAAAAGTTTTGTTTCACGTATATTTATTTGTTTCATTTAAAATGGGTTTAATCTTGGCGCCAATCTAGCTTAGAAGCAAAGATGAGACCTAAGAACTATCGTATCGACGGAACACAGTAATAACTACTTTATAATTATATAGATTGAACTGATGGCCAAATTCCAGTGTGGGAATGAGGTGGCAATAGACGACTTGTTCTCTTTCTGACACTGGTATTAATCTCGCGGTACGTTCTTGGTAGGTCACCAATACAGGTAGAGTAACCGGGATTCTTTCACAACGCCCCCCTTTAAACACGAAAGCATTATATGCCATCTAGAGAAAAATAAAAATGTAAATTAATGCACCAGTTATTGATCGCGATGAATTGAAAATGTCGGTTAAATAGATGCCGAAATGTGTCTCAGATTTTTACGAATGCAAGTTAAATTAAGGATGTTTGAAACTCAGGCCCTGGAACGCAAAATGCAGTCGAAGGGGCAAGGGAGAAATTATGATATGAATAATTTAGGTATTTGTTGATTTATTATCTCCCAATAAGGATGTCATTAAATTGAATTGAATTATTTTATGATCGTATTTCTGTACACATTAAATAGGCATCTAAATTTAATTCCAGCTGCCACTTATAACGACATTTTCATTTAAAACCGCGCATACAGTCAGAAAACTAAAATTAATAAAAAAATAAAAATTTAACTCATAATTTCCGTCATAAGAACTTGTTTGGCAAGGCATAAGTTTGTAAAAACCGAATTTAGTCAAAAGAGTGTCAAAAAAATTTAATAAATTACAATAAAATCCGCCGTTTTATAACTAAGACACAGCGTCTAACTTCTAAAGCGCTCGTGTCAACGCTCAATGCTTATCCGCTCAGTTATTCTCCGAGCATGGAAGTGCGAAATTCACAAAAAAAATGCTCAAGTCGTGCGAAAAAATGCTCTTTTCCACACTGAGCGAGCACGAGCGTACGAGCGCCATCTATCGCGAAGGTAGCAGCACTGCTTAAGGCGCTTAGCACTTAACTTTGAGCCAAAACCCCTAGCCGGTGGGAGGGTGATGGGTCGTCATCATTGTACATACGTTTATATCATTCACATAGAATCTCGACTCAGAATTAAACAATTTATTATACAACTATACGTATTTTACATTAATATACGTATTCTATTTGCAATTTTCTGGGTTATTCGGGGCCTTTAAAGGCCATTGCTAGCTATTTATAATATTGTGTTTGCGACCATTTTAAGAATTTATAAGTGGACTTTTAGACCCCTTTCTCTGACATTTTGAACTGTCAAATCATTGTAATCGGTCGATCGGGATTGGTTGAACATTTCAAGCTAAAAAGTCCCCTCCGATGGAGTGCTTGTACTAGGAGGAGACAGCCAGAGTAAACCAGTTTTTTGAGTAGCAAGCGTCTTTCAAAAGCTGAGATTTGTCTTAAAATCTAGAGACGAGTTCGTTAGTTATTTCTACTACAGGCATTTTGACAGCATCAATAAATTGCAAAACTAATTAGTCCGTTACAGTTTTGAAAAATAATGAACAGGTTTTTTTCTTTTGTTAAATCAATGAATATTTACAAAGATAAAACGCATCTAAACTCGAGACGTCAGAACTCAGTACAAATTATACTAGATTGTGACGTATTGGAAATTTTAGTTTCTTCTTCGTCTATTTTAGTTTAATTAAAAAAAAGTAAAAATACTGCAAAATCTTTTTTGATAATCTAACTGATATGACGGACTAATAAGATTAGTGAAATTGCCTATAAACCCAAGACATAAAAAAAAATCGCAAATATAATGTTACTGTGTATATTTAAAAGAAGATTGGAAGATTTTTGTTGGAGAAAAAATCGTTTTTTCGTTAAAAATGTCAAGAACGAACCCGCCTTAATTAAAGGTGCATGTCCGTTTAGTCACAACAATCATATGTACACCCACCGAGACACGTCGTAACGTGTTTTGAAGCTGAACGTTTAGTTACGCACGAAGTTTCAGGAGAATTCCTTACAATTATTAAAAAAATTACAAGTATTTGAAAGCGAGATGGCAGTGTGTTTCCGTGGTTTTATCTGTAATAGAAATATCACATATTTAATTTAAAAATTTAAAAAACACTAAATTAAACAAACTATTAAAAAGACAAAAGGACACTTAATCAATCAAAAATCTTATCAGGTAACCGTGACCCCGGAACGTAAAGGGCCATCGAAGGACATCGTGGGTATAAGTCGGTACGAGTCTGACAGTCCCTCCTGCCCTGCGCTGGGTGGGAGGACTCATTTGATGATTTTATCACGATAAAAAAAATGGACTGGACTAAAATGACTATGTAGAATTCCAAAGCCATGTCAAAGGCCTGAAGGATTCCCCAGAGACAGTTTAACCAACTCGGATGAAAGGGTGGGCAGTTGGCCAAATCCTCACAGGAAAAAAAACCTGCAATTGTTGTAACGGAGTCGGATTCCCTCTGCGCGATCAACTCAGGAGATTCGTAGACGAACCAAAGTTACATAGCCCAACGAATTAGAAAGTTGAAATGGCAGTGGGCAGGCCATATGGCCACGCATATAGCACGCAGAACTGATGGCCGATGAGGCCGTAAGGTTCTCTAATGGAGACCACGCACCGGCGAGCGCAGCGTAGGACGTCCACCAACAAGGTGGACAGACGATCTTATGAAGACCACATGATCACGCGGGATGCCACTTACAACCGGTCCTATTGGAAGTCTAAAGGGGAGGCCTATGTTCAGCAGTGGACGTCCTACGGCTGATATGATGATGATGAATTGTTGTAACAGTTACCTCTAGGCGGGTTGTGGCGTGCTGGACTTCTTCTTTTCCTTCTTCTTCTTGAGGAACGACGGCGTCCGGAGTCCCTTCTTCTTCTTCTTGTCCTTCTTGGGCGAGTCTTCGGTGGACACCTCCTTGGATGGAGAGCCCTGGCGAACATTGAACGGTCATTAGATCCTTGTTACCATCATCTGGCAGTCTTTTTCCAAGTATATTGTGGTCTGCTTCCAGTTGAACCAGATGCAGCTGAATATCAGTATTTTATATCTATTTGACGACCACAACACAGTAACTGGGTAATACGATACCTCTTGGTAAGACGATTTGTCAGACTTTCAAGCTTCGTACTAACAGTAACGACTGTTAAAGATCTACAAAGGACAGAACGACTTTACGTGCGTGTACTCCTTACGAGATTGATCGACCATGGACAGACGAACCTCGGTAAGCACGGCTTAACCTTGAAGTTGAACCTGTGCGGTTGTTATTTGGTCAAGAGCTTCTGCTAGACCAAAGAGGCAAATAAAATATACATACCTCTTTACTGCTGTGCGAGAATGTGCTTTGATGTGCGTCCGAGTGATCCCCGTTTACTGTGTGCTCGCCTGAAAAGAGATACATATATAATTACACAAATATACATGTATTTATACCCGCTAGAACCACCAAAAACTAAATACAATACACTTAATATCCAATATTTTTATTTCATGTATGCCCATGAGGGCACTTGTATCTCCTGCACTGATATACTCTTTGAGATACTCCTCCATTTTTCTGTCGGTTAAAAAACTCTTATATGATGCCGGTGTAGATGGAAAATAAACCTTTTTCAACAACAAATGAAGCTCTTTTACGAAGGACAGGTTTCTTTTTCATTCATCTGCCAAATATATTTACTGTTAGTTATATTTAAGACAGAATTCTGTCTCTACTAACATGAAAATAAAAGACAAAGATGGAATTAAGTTTCATATAACTTAAATCAAAGTTGTGTTTAGTTTTTGGTAGTATGAGCGGGGGTAAAATAAAAATGATTTCATTATTTTAAAAAGGGGGAATCTGAAATTAGTTATCATAAAATTTTCTTAGATTTTCTAAATGGGCCTTTTATTAGCAACATTAATAACCATTTAAATTACCATAAGACTACCATTCCCATACTTAAACCACAAAAATACTCTTAGGAAAAAAGTGCTCATCCAGAAAAAGTGCTTTTATGAAAAAATGCTCATTAAGTAAAAAGTGCAGATTAAAAAGTGTTATAGGTACTTACTTCTATGCGTTAGTACTTCAAACCGTCGCCCCCGAAACCAAGTAAACGCTAGGCATGCGAAGCGCAAAAAAAAACAAAAAAGCAATGTTGCCCAAATAAAAAATATCTTGCAAAGGCTGAGCTCTATTTCTCAAACGATCAAAATTAATATTGTATCTCAATTGATATCAAAATAAAAGCATTTATTTCGAGTAGGCCAGTTACAGGCACTTTTAAATCGCCAAAAGACCCGAGGTACAGTCCCAGTCATAAGACATAATAACTGTGAAAGTACTGTAGGTGCCCATTCCAAAGCGTAAGGTACCTAGTGTCGCCGAAGATGGCCCGCCTCCTAAGATAGCTCACTTTAAAAAAATTCTTTGAAACGTTTGAAATTTCGCGGGTTTATACAACTAGTCTAGTAGCTTATAGCCGCGAAATTTCAAACGTTTCAAATAATCATAACTGTATTTTTTTTAAAGTGAGATATCCTAGGAGACGGGCCATCTTCGGCGACACTACCTTAGATGTTTATGGAGAAGAACGCGCAAGAAACTACATGGAGACATGGACACTCTTTTTCAATCAATAATATATTATGAAACCTTTGTAACATCTTTCTTCTTGAGATAGTACATTATATGGGAAAGATGTGTTCTGTTTTGGAATTGCAAAGTTGCTAATATTAATGTTGCTAAAAAAATATCAATTACATTCTCTATTGCTTGAGCAATAGACTAGAATATTCCATGTTACGAATTATATTGCTATACATTGTATTCAAAATATTCTCTTTAAGAGTCCTATAGGCAAATTGGGTTGTTGATTGGTTACAGTCAAGATCTGGATAAAAATACACACATCAAAAGTGTCTAGGGATCAACATATATTTTTGCAATAACTTTTCTCCTGATCGATATTAATTAAAATTTTCTTTAAGGATTCATCAAATAAAGTGTTTTCGTTTGTCACAGTAACGATAAACCAAGTCACCTTTGCATTAATAAAGAAATTTGCCATTTTCCTAATAAAGGGATTTTTGACATTTGAACCACTAACACAAAAGTTCGAAAAAAAGACTGAAATAACAGTTTTCTTTAAAATTTTATTGGGTAACTTAAACAATTAATAATCCGTGTTTCTACCGCGAACACTAACAACACAAGAACATCGGTTTGGCATACTCAAAATGAGTTCATCCAAATCACGCTGTGGAATGGCCGCCCATGTTCGTTGCAACAACAAAAAAAGGTCTTCTTGCGACTGGATACCCTCCATATTCGGCAGAGCTCTTCTCTGTAGCATATCCCATGCATGCTCAATCGGATTCAAGTCTGGCGACTGAGCAGGCCAGGGCAGGACATTGATGTTAGCTGCGGCGAGAGTCTGTCTTACAACTCTTGCGGTGTGCGGTCGTGCATTATCATGCATTAACTGAAATAAGGGACCGATTTGCACTTGTAGAGGAACGATGACGTCTGATACAATCGTCTCAGCATAAATTTGAGCGTTGAGGTTGCCTCTGATCCAAATCAACTCAGTTCTTCCGCCGATCCAAATACCCGCCCATACCATGATGGTTCCACCACTATAAGGATGGACTTCCTGGCAGGATTTTAATCGCTGTTGGCGTCCAGGGGTTCCCCAGTGTCGTATACGTCTTGTATCCGGTCTCATACCGAAACAAGACTCATCAGAAAAGCACACGAAACGCCATTGTTCTTCTGCCCAATTTCTGTGTTCAAGAGCCCATTGATATCGAATCCTACGATTGTGCATTGCTATAGGTGGTACCCGTAGCGGTCTTCGGGAATAAAGGTTCACTTCATGCAAGCGGTTTCTGACTGTTTGGTCGCTAATTAAGTTCCCTGAAGAGTGATGAAGCCTCACGGCTAACATCATGGCGGTTATTGTTGGAGCTCTTCGAGTTAAGATTTGAATGTATCGGTCTTGTCTCCGTGTGGTGCAGCGATACCGTCCTCCATGGCGCTCAGCCACGATACCAGTGCTTCGGTAACGTGTCCAAAGTCGACTGATAACACTCTGACTTGTATTCAGAGCTAAAGCCACAGTACGTTGCCGGGAACCAGCTTCTATCATTCCCACGGCTCTGAGCATTTCTTCCCTGCTTAAATGACGTCGCCGCTCCATAATAACGTTGGTTTTAATCAGTAGTAGGGAAACAGTAGCACTAATAATGTCTTCAATGCGTTGTATGTTTTTATAGGGAAAATATTGACAGCTGATTTTCATCTTTTACTCGAATTTGATTCACAGTTCCTGATTCAAATTATGAAATGCACCAAAAAGGATCCATATAAATTTATAAAATCATAAATTTATTACAAAGCCACATCTCAATCTCAAGAAATCCGCATAAAAATGCTTGATCCCTAGACACTTTTGATGTGTGTATCAAATGAGATACATTATTAATTTCTGAAATTAAATATTAATTTACAGACCGACAGAAAACACCTTGCAAAATACTTTACCATTCAAAGAAAAAGTGCATTTTAAATTTAAAAAAAAATGGCGACTGATTTCAACGATGCAATTTGAAAGTCGAGAGTTTATTCATAAATATGGTTTTCACATTTATAAACCCAGAATCATTCCACAGCTGATCAAAGTCATCTCACTAAAAATGCAATTAAGTTTTAAAATCAATGTTTTATGACTATAGTGCCGATACTTAAATTAATGACAATATTAATACCGATATTTAACGGTACTGAGGAGTAAGTTGTGGCACTAAATGATATTTGGAAGTTAATATCGGTACTAAAGTATATTTGGAAGTTATCGGTACTTTTAAGCTGTATAACGGTCCTAAAAAATTTAATAACATCTTAATTTCAGGACTAGATTGTAGTTGTAAGTAAAAATCATATTAAGAAGCGTCACTTGAAAGTAAATACCGGTATTTTACTGGAATGCATATGCATATCGGTATTTAAAAGTAAATATCGGCACTACAGTGTCGAAAAAAAGGCACTAGCACTACACAGAAACAACACAGATCATTTACACATACTTTAATAGCGGACACCACACACAAGCGATGACAAAGAGTTAGTGAAAATAATACCAAAGCAAAAATGATGAGGTTACAATATTAGTTGTGAGAAAAATGCTTTGAGCGTGTTAAAACTAAAAATAGGACAGCTTTGGCGCCATATTGTGACAAAATACACTAGCTTAGCTTAGCTACTCTTGAAAATGCTTTTTTTTTATTTGGCCATGGCCGTCCTATTTTTATTTAAAACGCTTAGTATCTCGGAGTTTCATCGCGTATCATACAAAAATTGTATCATCAATCAATCCTATCGAGACGTTCATACAATTGTTTTTTTTTATAAATAAATCCCACGAAATACATCCCTAACAAAAAACCGATTAACACAATACATGTTTTAAAATAAGAACAAAACCATAGCGAATCATTACCATTCGGAATACTATTCTTTTTAAAAACACTTAAAATTAAATAAAAAAATCGGTTAAAAACTACATATCCGATAAAAAACATGCTTTTATAAAAATACATAGCTCGTTTTATTAAAATATAATTAGGTTTCAATGCGCGGGCTAACTGAAATGTCACTGTTAGCTGTCAAAATGACGTCTGTCATTTTTCCCGTATAATAGGTGCTAAAGAAATTTTGATAGTTTGGGGACTTGGGTCTTTGGGTTCTGTATTTGTTTCGAACGAAGCTAACCTAACAATAAGGCCGTTATATTTAAGTACACGTATTACTATAAATAAATTCGTATCATTGGCTGAAGCACTTACCTTGTAATGTTTTTAATACCTTAAGTCAAAAACTTAAATGTTCTACGGATCCGAGTGCGCAGGGCCATAGCTAGGAAGGGGCCACCGTAGTACGGCCCTATTTTTTTTTTAATACCAATACCCTACCTCAGGGTTTCTTAACGTATGGGACGCGACCCGCAGGTGGATCGCGAGCAAGTATTGGGTGGGCTCTAGAAACATATCAGGCTGAATTTTCGCCTATGGTTATAATTAAAGCTAAATATGTACCAAACGAAATAAATTCGACGTATTCAACTTATTGAGATTAAAATATATTACCTACAAGTTGATGCTAAGGGTGTAACAATATTTTTTAGGAAACAAATCCATCTTTCTCATTAAAAAAATCCTTAGTGAGTCCCGCAGCCTTTGTCAAGTGGGTGTCCAGCCGACTTTGGGAAACTTCTATTGACAAATATTATTATAGGTATGTGCGACGAATAATAAAACAGAGGAGACATTTAAAAAAACCATTTGTCACAATCATCCACTCTCGGACTCTTAAATTATTCTCAATTTCAAATTTTACTTCCCAATACCCTTTAACCTTCGCTCCCCTAATTCAACCCTAGCTACGGCCCTGCGTCTGTGCGACATACCGTGACGTATTTTTCCGACATTCACGGCGCACAATTTCATAGAAACTGTTCAATGTACTAATCACAATAAGAAATATCTTTCTTAGCATAACGCCTACTATTTCGCATTGAAAGAGTCACTGTCGAAATTGGGGTGCTCCAAATCATTAGGATCGAAGCTTTCCGACATTCTGAATTTCGAAATTATTCTGTAAAATAAGGTGTCCTCAAATGGAGGCCAACTGGAGTACTTCCTATGCGTCGGTCGGCTATGTAACTCGTATAATAGTCGTTTCTCTGGCACGTTTGATTCTGACTGCACAAGATCTGAGTCTTCAACCAGATCGTATTCTAAGCCAGAAGCACTTGGGGCTGGCATACTGACCGTACCCGAAAATTCGTTTAAAAGTACGCTAGTTCTTTTAGTACTTTTCTTAGTTTCTTTTTCGTAAAACTCATTTGATTTTCCATCGATATTGTCGTCTAGATCGATGGATATGAAACTAGGGAGTGTATCGTCGATACTTTTAACGGATCTGACTATGTGCTTGTCGTGATCGAGCGGTATATGTTCGTCGAATGATAGCCAGTATTTAACACCGCCCGAATGCTCTGTTTGCGACATCGCTAACACGTTCGCTTTTCTCATGAACGGAGACGCCATATCAAACCTCCTGCGATTCGATGAACTTTTACTAGGAGATTCTTTTGAAAAACTCTTGATTGGAGACTCCGTTAGCTCGAATTTCTTTGTCGTTTTTCTATTAGGGGAAGAAGATCGACTTTGTGCCTCTTTAGTAGACCCATGTTTCCGTTTCCGTGAAGGTTCTTTCTCACGGACTTCTGCTAGACTTTTGTGAGATATATCGCGATATTTTGGCGAGAATACAGGTTCTTCGTCTAGAGAAGGAAATTCCTTGATTGGACTTAAATATTCTTCGATATTTGTGGCGTTTGATTGGGCGGAGAAACTCGCGAATTCCTCTGTTCGATCGGATATATCTTTGAAGTCATCATTCACACTTGAATGGTATTCCTCGTGAGACGAATCGGTTACATTTTCTCTTATTATTGCTTCAGGTTCGAGACTAATATTTTCTCTTATTTCTGCAGTAAGATCAACGTCAGGAGTTGCGAAGATATCTTCCGTATGAGAAGACATTGTAGGATCTTCTGATTGGCTGAAATCTTCAAGAAATGCGTTGTTCATGTCGCTGGATTCCACGAAGGTTTCATTTAAGATGTGATCCGCGTCAGCGACTCTTCTCAAGTCATTGACTAATGAAAATTCTTCCGTAATAATACTATAAGCTACTTTTGAAGTAATTGATTCGTCAGCTTGCTTTTCCATTTCTTTTGGTAGATTTGGTATACACTCTTGATAAATTTCTATTTGGTTGTAATGCTCCGTTCTTTCCTGATTCTCTAAATTATTGACCAGAAAGTGAATATTTCCTGTTTTTAATTCTTCCGAATCATACTCTTGTTGTAGATGATCTTCCTCGCTATCCTTAATTTCAGTAGAGCTATCGTTTCTAACTTTTGCTGAGTAAATTGTTTCTAATTTAATTTCTTTGGAATCTCGAACTTTATCCGTACTTTTATATTCAATATTAACTCTTAGAATACTTGTATTATTATCTTCTGAATTCTCGAGACATTTAGCGTTAAAAAAGTCCTTTATAGCATTGAAGTCTCTCTCTTCATTAATTTCTTCTTCAACATGTACGACATCGTTAGGATCGTTGGCTTCCATCCACATCGGTTGCGCAGTAAATAAGATGTCCTCAAAATCGGCGACAGTTACAACTCTTTTAACATTCTTCTTGCTTCCCTTTTCCTTTTGATGGTTAATAAACATTGCTCTATCAAAAATATAATAAAGTATGCTTTCAATAACTTTGTTGGCTACACTTATATCTGTATCACTCACTTCAGTGAGCACTGTCTCATTCAGACAAACATTCTGTTCTATATCCTCGATAATCTTCGCTATAGAAAACGTCTCGTCAACATCGTAAGTTACAAAGTCTTCCTCGATGATTTCTACGTTAGGAACAACTTTCGGCTTCACTACTAAGTCAGCGAAATCTATTCTGTTTATAATCGCAGATAAAACTTCGGTTACAACTTCGTATTTCTCAAATTCTGCTGTGGAATCGAAACTGCACCTTTCGTTAGAACTGAGGGTGCTTCCCAGGGAATTTTGTCTCTTAACAGTAGTAGCATCAGAAACATTTTCAGATGACAGTATATCGAAGACGTTATCATATACTTTGTCTACCATATCCTGCTCTGAGGATGTATTCTCGTATACGTCGATAGCTGTCAGGACGTTTTTCGTGGTGAAGCTCTCAACGTCGTTGGCTGTGATGTCGGAGTCTCCTTCGTTAACGAAGTAGCTTTCGAGTCTGCTGCACTCAGTGACCAGACACTCTGTGGTCACTTTGTTAGTAGCATTGGTAGCTATCTCCAGCTTCAAGTGACTCGCTAATACAGCTGTATTCACCACATCCCCAACAATACTCTCCATTAATTCCTCTTTCTTATCGTTCTGCGAGAGATTAGAATCATCGCCGTAAGAACTTTTGGATTCCTCCAAGATTGGTTCGAGAATCTTGATTTTCAAAGGAGATTTTTTCGCGTCATCTCTTGTTTTAAAGTCGTCGCAATAAAAATCTATGGGAACGGAATAGTCCCTGATGTCTTTCTCTACTAATTCTTTGACTGGACTTTCGTAAGAATCCTCTAAGTCTGTGAAGCTATGATATTCACCTTCTATAGAATCTAGAGTTTTATTTACATCATCTATCTCGTCTACAGTGACCAAGTCTGCCGTATATGTCTCTATCTGTTCTTTATCAGTTGGTTTTGTACTAATTTCAGTTATTTTCTCACTAAGAACAACAGTTTGATCAATAGCATCAGACTTCTCGATAATAGTCTGATTTTCTGATGAGAAACTGTTCCCAATGTCTCCTATGTAGTTATCTTCATTAAATTCTTGACTTTCAACGAACTCAGTCTCCTTTTTTTCTACTTTGAAGACGGGAACGAACTTCTCTTGTACTTTAACGTAAGTCGTATCACTCTCTGCTTCTTCTGAACACTTCTGTGGAATATTATCGACGGAAAAGTAAATAGAATTGTGATTCTTCGTTTTCTTGGGTTTCTCACGTTTAGTGAGCTCGAAAGCGTAGGAGACGTTAGTGGCACCGCACGAGCGACACCGCGGTAGGTGATAATGCGTTGGTTCGGGGTCTTTAATGTACGAATTGATGAAACCGCTGTGAGATTGCGTTCGAAACAACTTGTTAGGTTTGTATCGGGGGAGTGATTTGCTCCTCATGCCGAAGTCTGACTTACAGCGCCCGTCCCACTCTATCGAGGGTATGGAGTACAGACTGGAGCGACTGCTCTCATTCCCTGGCTCGTGAGCCGTGTGGGCTGCGATAACAGTGTGAGCTAGACGAGGCGTGAGGTTCACTTTACATTTAGGCGCTCTTTGAGGGGGATCGTAAGCTTTCACGATATGTTCGAAGTTAGTACTGCGGGAGAATTCGTGTTGCGAACGTTTGTTAGTCGAGAGGGCTTCTTTCTCATCGAGTTTACCTGGAATGGGTTGGGGGGTTCAAGCTCATGCTGTACGACGTATAACCGACCGATAGTTAAACAACTATTAGGTCCATAGATATAGAAAATGGACAGAGCAAGACCTGCTTGAAATGAGTCTTCGAGAAAAAGCGATTCGGCGACCTATATTTATCTCTTTCTTGTAAGACAATGACCCCATTGCGGGTCTCTCTTACACTATTTCACCCGTATTTATTTGACACCTGGATAAGGAAAGCTCAGTCTTTTCTATATCTCTATCGTTAGGCCCTAGCGCCTAGGTGTCAAATGTCATTTGTCTATCGGTCGGTTTATTAAATCTATGCATTTGAAGTGGGTCACTCTCAAGAAATTTCTTTGAGATTTTTTCCAATTTCTGGTCTTCATGCAACTATACGATAAAGCTTTTCTTTCATTCCCCTCTTTCATAGTTTCTAAAATAATAATGTCGTTGAGGTATGTCGTTAATGACTTCAGAGCCTTACTTTAAATGCATAGATTTTTACAACGCATAAAAAGAAACGTGAAGGATTTCACCAGGTATAGGCTACCTACATCGAATACTACGGTCAATTACTACAATAGTATGTATTATAGACGATATAGAAAGAGTAGACAGACTATAGTATAGATAGACAAATATATAAACGTTGTAGATATATCGACGTACGTATAAATATTGTATTGTGTTACGGCCCATAGGGAGCGGTAAGTGTGCGAGGTTTCATTATGATTTATCATACAAAAAAATCTATAACGCAGCGGATCTCTTAGATCTATTACGGCACGGATAAATGTGCGTTTTAAATGTGTTAAGTGACTATGTCAGTTTAAAAACTTATATGATGAGAAAAACTAGACCCAACGTTAGTAACAACGCACTAGAATCTGCTACGGAACCGTATGATGTAAATGAACTTATTTGATGAAGATCTAGCAACACTCGAAGCAAAATATGATAGCGATGAAGTTATGAACACAACCTTGTATCAATGAGAAGACAACACAAGAAAACAACACAGAAACTCTTTTTGGTAAAACTAGCTCAATCAGCCTCCTCTCTGTGAGAGGTAGTGGGTCATAATCCACCATGCGGGCCCAGTGCGGGTTGGTAGATGTCACATGTCTTCGAATGTTTGGTTCTAGGACATGCCGGTTTCCTTACGATGTTTTCCTTCACCGTTTTGAGAGCAGTGGTGATGAAATAAACTACACAAAGTAATGTCAGCCTGGGTTCAAACAAAATACAAGTCTCAGACTGCCTTCTGGGAGAAGTCATTTGATATCTCACCTGCCGAAAAAGAGAGGGTAGAAATCGAAGGGTTATAAGCCGAGTCTCACCTAATCTTATGTGGGGATCTCGGCAAATAAATCTCATCATCTACCGGCCTTCCCCAACTTTATTGTGGTCGGCTTTCAGTCGACCCAGATTCCGCTGAATATCAGTATTTTACATGGAGCGACTGTCTATCTGATCTCCACAACCCAGTAACCGGGTAAAACGATACCCCATGGTAAGACTGTTTTTCAGACTTTTGAGCTTCTGACTATGATAAACGACTGTCAAAAGATCTATAAATGACAGCCTGGACCAACGGCTTTACGTGCTTTCCGAGGCACGAAGGAAACTCGCTATGACAGATGAGACCAACTTCGGCAAGAGCATCTTAACCCGGAAGATCGGTCTGTGCGGCTGTAATTATCTAGCCACAAGCTCCTCGGCAAATAAATCTATTGCGTAATTTTCCGAGGACCCAAAGCCATCATGACTTCAAGCGATGAGTATGGTAGACGACACAAACACATGACACAGACAATGCTAGCTCAACTGCTCAACCCAAGAAGTCACCTCTGGAGACGATCTGCGGAGCTGGCGCTTGGATGGTCCGTACGATCACTGGCGGGTCTTGCAAGACAGGAGGCTGCCGAGCTGCTGCTATACACCGAGGCAGTTAAAAATCACTATCATTCAAGCAATTCTGGACTTCTTTTAAGACAATCCCGTAATACTATTCCCAAACTACTGCATCGCGTATCGACAGTGGCGACCACTAGAAAAGCGTCGGCAATGAAGCTCGACGTGTCTCGGAGAATGAATTTCAACTTTCTTAGATCCCGAAACGAAATAATCAGAAAAAATACCAGAAAGGGCAGTACTTTTGAATTAATCTACCCCTTTGATTAGACTGGTTGTCAGACTTTTGGACTACTGACAGCCGGGACTTGTTGCCGATTGTGAACCCTCTATCTATAATCAGCCTATCCCACTGCTGGGACACAGGCCTCCTCTCTGTGAGAGGGAGTGGGTTATAATCCACCACGCAGGTCCAGTGCAGGTTGGTAGATGTCACATGTCTTCGAATGTTTAGTTCTAAGACATGTCGGATTCCTCACGATGTTTTCCTTCACAGTTTTGAGAGCAGTGGTAATCAAATAAATTACACAAAGTAATGCGCCTTCCTGGAGCCCCAAATAGAATGCCATAAGGGCAAGAACATGAAGAAACCTCCTGGCTGGGTCCAAACAACCGACTCGTTAAGTCGAGTGCTACCACTGTTCAATAGTGCACTCACAAAGCAAACAGTAAAAACGATACTTTCATCCCTTCCAATCGATTCTCACCTCTAATGACGACATGCTGAACAGGCGAGGCCATGCCTGAAGTGACTGATGATGTCACAGGGGATACGGGCGAGTCGTAAAACACTTCGTCATCGGACAAGAGGTTCGGATCTCGGGTCGACACTACTCGTTGAAACAAGTTCAAATTAGTTTTTCGATGTCCTTTTGTACGCTCATATTTCGCCACTTATGTTTAGTAGTATGAGAACAAGCCTAATGCCAACAAACAGGCACAAGTCTATAGAAAAAATAATTTTACATTGGGAATCGAACCCGAAACCTAGAGCAGCAGTACGTTAGCGATCATTTGATCAACATTGACCTAAAAACGAAGATTCGACTGTAATATTGTAGAATAAGACAAAGAAGTCTTTAAATTTGAACGATAGTGTCCATTTCTGTTTTAAAACTTAAATAAATTATGGAATTTTTGTTGAAAATATGTAAACGTTCAATATGTTACATAAAATAAACGTATTTTAAATTTTATAAAGAATCTTTTTATTATTATGTCAAAATAATGTTTTTTAAGGTGTGTGAGTAAAAAGAAAGAAGGCTAAAAATAAAAAGCATTAGTATACATAAAAGAATTAGAAACATACGCTAAATACATGCAAACATACTCAAAATTGATAAATAGACGATTTTGTCTTTATTTTTTAGCAAAAAGGGTTATTTTAACAAAACAAAAAAAGGTTGTCAAAAAATATTAAACCCGTATTTTTTTTTGTTACGTAAATGAAAATTAACGAAGCTACAACGCTTCTAAAAATCACAAAACATCACTAGGTCGGTATAATATTACAGGCGTTATGACGTCACAAGCCACTCGCGAATTTAGAAGCGTTTTACCTTTGTCAATATTCATTGATTTAATAAAACAAAATACACGTGCGTTTTCATTATTTTCAATACTCTAATATAATTTTACGACAGTGAGTTAGTTTATTACGCTTTCAGTCCTAAACCGCTGGGCTGATTTTGGCGAATTTTGGTTAGAAAATCAGACGTGGACGAGGCAAAGTGAATAAGTAAGTAAAATTGTAGCATTTGTGTAGTATTGTGGTTTCTGCCTACCACGCCTTTTTTCTTCGGGTTTATGGGAAAATTATTTGAATTTATGTATGTATATAAAATACAAAATCGTCTATAAATCAATATTTATAAAAAAGAGACAGGCAGAATTAGTGCAAACAGATTTACAACAGAATTCATAAACAGAACTATAACTCTTATATCGTGTTTAGTATTACTTGTTTGTGAATTCGGGAAGTTTGTTCAAATTACAATATGTTATATTACACTTTGAATTTTAGAAAGACTTCGTCTATGTATGTATATCTTCATCTCTCTCTAAAACTCAATGGTTATCATAACTGTTAGGGGTCATATAACCAAGTGGGGTCATATAACTGAATGGGGTGTATAGTCAACTTTCTAAAGCTCGAAGTGTCATATAATCAAGTGGAGGTCACATAACCGATTGGGGTCATATAACCAGATGGGGTCAAGAGTACATACCTTTTGTCCGATCGGCGTGAGCGCGTTCTGCAGCCAGGAAATCAGATGTATCCACTAAAAAGGTACATCGCATTTACATACACATGCACAAAAAACTATGGGGTCAAAAAAAATGAGAGGGCAAATTGGATTAGCTAGCAAAACGTTTAATACATCCAAGTCTTCCTCATGAATCTCTCTGTCTATTGGGGAAAACCAAGTGAAAATGCGTTCAGTAGTTTTTGAGTTTATCGGGAACAAATAGACAGACAGATGCAGTGAGGGACTTTATTTTAATGCTATGTAGTGTAAAAGTACTTAGTAGCACCGCTAGCTAACTCAATTGGCCTTATATTACGAAATGATCTAAAAACCGAACTAAACCATAATGCCTGTACAGGGAAAAAAAAACGAGCAAAAATGGAAAAAAGAAAATCGTGCTCTACATTATAAACATTCCCAATTCATTTAAAATTTCTATATTATTTCATATAAAGATAATTTTCTACATTATTATTTTGTACATGTCTCAGGATAATTTACTAAACCGAATTTTCGCAAAAATTCTAGGGATATCGCGGAAACACGGATAATTACACAAGGGCTATGTTTCAGTAAAATTTTGAACTCAGCAGGGTCGACGAAGCCTCGCTTCGCGGGGCTTCTATTTCTGTTTACAGGTACTTAAGGAAGCTAACCAAACCGGACTTCAGGGTGTCCCCAAAACCTTATTAAAGTATAACAGTTTTACAAAAACCCTATTCTCTTTCAATAACATTGAGAAATTTCATAGACATTGTATAATTATCCGTGTTTTCGCGATATCCCTAGATTTTTTGCGGAAATTCAGTTGATCAAATTATCTTGCGACATAATTATATTTTTAATTGAACTAAAATTCACCGCTAGATGGCGTTTTGTTTTTAAATGAGCTTCACCGCTAGATGGCGCTTTGTCTAAGCAATAGATCTATGAAATTAGATTAAGGAACGCTCAGTCCATTGACGTTTTCAGCGCATAGGTACAGACGCCAGCACATCAGTCTACTACAATCTGTCAAATTTCTTTAATAGATTTTCAACCTTATCACAATAGTGGAAGGTTAATGTTCGATTGGTAAAACTTTGACAGATTGGGGTAGGTTGACCTGCTCGTCTGTACAGTGTGACATGTGTAAGCCACTTACCGTCGCTCAACACGACCTCTGGTTGGCTGCGGACGGGCGCCTGTTTGGTCTCTATTCTCAGGACGCGGTGCTCTGAAAACAAACGTTACTGTGAGGGATACGTTCGAAACAGTTACCGCAGCCCGCGAACGCAAAATAGGTTAAAGGAACAGGGTGGATTCTAGTCAAATCGTGTCGTTTTTTTTTTGTATTGTTTAAAATTCACGGTGTCCTTCAAAAGCCCCTTACGTTCCGGGGCCACGGTTAGTCCCGCGACCCTGGCAGGCTTTGGCCCTCAGCCAATGTCAAATTAGAAATACTACAAAATAGATTAAGGGGGCCTCGTCATAGTGCTGACACTCTTTGAGGCGCGCGTGGAACACAACGCGCCATCGACCCGGGCATGTTCCAGAATCGGACAGCGAGTCACCCATTACTCGCCATCCGCATGCCCGCGCCTACGGTGGCCTGAGATCATCCTACAACGTCTGTTGCCGTGGAAGTCTCCCACTACGGCTAGGTCGTGAAGTGGACACTGTGGTCTCTCTCACGCGGCCCGCCTCCTCCTTCGCTAGCTGGACTGCTTCGCAGAAGGAGGCAACCGCTTCCCAGTCCGTCTCGCACCTTGCGAGAGCCTCGACCAATGACGGGCGCGAGAGGTCGCGACCTATAGACTCCTTGAGGACACCGAGACAATCAGGCACTTACAATGCCTTTTATTTTGTTTTGATTTTAGTATAGCCTACCTCATCCATAGTGAATGGTGTATAATAATAAAACACATTATACATGCTCCAAAAGGCCACAATTCTCAACACCTGCCGAATCACTCGCAAGTTTCTGACTTCCTCTACATTAACATCTACTTTTTAGGGTTCCGTACGTCCGAATACAAAAACGGAACTCTTATAGGATCACTCGTGTGTCCGTCTGTCTGTCGCTTACAGTCAATTATCTCCGAATCTACTAGACCGATTGAGTTGAAATTTGGTACACATACCTATATATACTCGTCAAAACAAAATAAGGGCCACTTTTTAAATTGCACTTTAGACAAGTATTGCTCTTATTCTGGGTACATAATAAATACTAAATATCTTGTTATGGTTTCTTTCAAGTATTAATATTGTTTCTACTGCATAATTGGAAATTCATAACTTTTTTTTAATTAGATATTTGCAGTGAACGAAGGATATTTGAGATTACTTAGAATTTACGGTATGGTGTTTTTTTAATTTTCAAACTTCTAAAGGAGTTTTCTTCGACTAATACAGCAAGCAGGCTATAATGATCTTTCAATCTCATAATGTCATGTATTCGGAGACATATGGACGCAAAAACAGCCACTTGAGGTGTCATCTTAATCCAGGGGGCCCGTAGCCAGAAGAGGTAGGTTTAATGGTGGAATATTCCTAACGAGTGGTTCAAAATGCTTGAGACTGGTATTAAAAAACGGGCAATATCACCAGACGCCGTGATCAAGGAAGAAAGTAAGTAAGCAAAGCCCAAGAAGACCATTAAGTTTGTTTAACCGCGCAAATAGAGCGAAAATCTACTGCGCGGACCGTACAAACTCCATTGCGTCGAGCTACAGGCATCCCTATAATTGACTACACTATTCCGAATCGACTCCATAAAGACTAACAATACTCAAGAAGATGCTTGGTTCGCCTCCAGTTAACTGCAGCGTATGGTGCAAATCGTGAAACATTTGCGAAAGAGAAAATTTATTGAACTGTTTTGACTGGGCTTCATTGCTTTTTATTGATGACTGGTGGGTTATTTTTTTTCAATAAAAACTGATTCATAAGAGTGTAGAGAAGATCTAAACAACAGGTTTCAGATCCTTGCACTCTTAAAACAGACTGTTCTGGCGAGTTCTGAGTTATGCTCTGGGGCGGTTATCTCTATCACGCAAAACTGAGCTCGCGCTTCTTAACGAGGGTGATGTAACTCCTCAAAATTGCATAGAGAATGTGTTGCAACTCCACATTATCCCATTCGCACAGCAAGGAATACCTGAGTTCTTCTTGAAGCAGAATAAAACTCGAGCGAACACGACGCGACTAACAGGGCACACATTCCCTTACGCTCGAATTACGATGTTACAGTAGACACTCAGGATTTTTACCTGAGTTCTATTGAGCATTTAAGAAATCAGTTAAAGAAGAGTGAAAAAGAAAGTAAACTTCCCATCCACACGCATCTGGATCTCATAAATTGTCTGAAAACTTGCTGGTAGAGTATCCCAAAAGAAAATGTTCGGTATTTAATCCAGACCATTCCACCTCCCATAAAATGAGCAGAACAGAGAGAACAGAGTTAAAAAAGAAGCTTAAAAGAACAGTTTGGAACATTAAAGACGTTATTTTTCTGATTTTTTTATGTTTTATGTAACTTGATACATTCCTGCAATTCCTCACTTTTCATTCAATTTGGTTTATTTTAACGATTTATTGGAATACATATTTAATTTTTGTGTATTTCCATCTAAAACCATTAGTATTAATTAGATTCAGTCATTGTAACTAGCAATATTTAAACATCTATACACCGTGTTCTTCACGTTATCCATAAACTTTAGCAAATACTTCTATGGCTTTTACAAATCAAATCCAACAAAGGAAGTAGTACTTAAAAAGGCTTCGTTACAAAGATATTTGTAATTTCATTTAATGAAATTTAATTGAGCTATGCAGTGAGAAAGTATCTTAATTTGAAATCTATCAAATACTATTTGCATTTCATTTGTTTCAGCCCGCCAAATGTTATGAATGACGTTGCCAATTCGGATAAAGAGGCATGCATATCGGGTTATTTACGTCTAGGTATTTAGTTTGTATGAAAATAAACAAAAAATAAAAAATAAGAATTTATTAATGTGTCCATAATGAAAAATGCTTACTTCCGTGGTTTGAACATCTGGTCGAAGTTTATGTATATCGTCCGGAACACGGTGTATATATAAAAGCGAAAGGTCACTCACTCATACGACACGAAATCTCGGAAACTACCAGTGGTAGGGGTTCAAAATTTTGCATAGGGGTTCTTTTTAGGACGTAGGCGCTCGCTAAGACGGGATTTTGTGAAACTCCACCCCTAAGGGGTTGTTTTTGGGGTTGACAGTTTGTATGAAACTTTGTTGCTACAAGTACTAGGAGTTTTAAATTTTGCATGTGGATTTTTTTTAGGAAGTAGGTGCTACTTACGAAAAGGGTTTTTCGAAATTCGACCCCTAAGGGGTTGTTTTTGGTGTTGATAGTTTGTTTGAAACTTCGTTATTATAAGTGCTGGGAGTCTCAAATTTTGCATGGGGGTTTGTTTTAGGACGTAGATGCTCACTAAGACGGGATATTGTGAAATTCAACCCCTAAGGGGTTGTTTTTGGGGTTGATAGATAAAGGTCTCAAACTTTGCATGGGGGTCCCTTTAAGGACGTAGGAGCTCACTAAGACGGGATGTTGCGAAATTCGACCCCTAAGGGGCTGTTTTTGTGTTGATAGTCTGTATGAAACTTCGTTACTACGAGTGCTAGGAGTCTCAAATTTTGCATGGGGGTTTGATTTAGGACGTAGATGCTCACTAAGACGGGATATTGTGAAATTCGACCCCTAAGAGGTTGTTTTTGGGGTTGATAGATAAAGGTCTCAAACTTTGCATGGGGGTTCCTTTAAGGACGTAGGAGCTCACTAAGACGGGATGTTGCGAAATTCGACCTCTAAGGGGTTTTTTTTGTGTTAATAGTTTATATGAATCTTCGCACTACAAGTGCTAGGAGTCTGTAATTTAGCATGGGCGTTCTTTTTGGGGATGTTGGTGCTCACTAAGACGGGATATTGCGAAATTCAATCCCTAAGGGGTTGTTTTTGGGGTTGACAATTTGTTTGAAAGTACATTACCTTACCACAAGTGCTAGGAGTTTGAAATTTAGCAAGGGCGTTCAGTTTAGGACGTAGGTGCTCACTAAGACGGGATTTTGCGAAATTCGATCCCTAAAGGGTTGTTTTAAATGTTGAGTTTGAATGAAACTTCGTTTCTACAAGTGCTAGGGTCTCAAATTTTGCATGGGTATTCTTTTAAGGATGTAGGTGCTCACTAAGATGAGATGTTGAAAATTCAAACACAAAAGGGGTTGTTTTTGGGGTTGATAGTTTGTATAAAAGTACATTACTACGAGTGCTAGGAGTTTGAAATTTAACATGGTGGTTCTTTTTAGTTCTGTTGGTGCTCACTAAGACGGGATGTTGCGAATTTCGACCCCTAAGGGGTTGTTTTTGGGGTTGATATTTAGGAGTCTCAAATTTTGCATAGGGATTTCTTTTTCGGACGTAGGTACTTACTAAAACGAGATTTTGCGAAATTCGATCCCTAAGGGGTTGTTTTTGGAGTTGATAGTTTGTATGAAATAGTAGGTAGCTACAAGTGCTAAGAGTTTCGAATTTTGCTTTTTAGGACGTAGGTGCTCACTAAGACGGCATTTTGCGAAATTCAATCACCGAGGGGTTGTTTTGGAGTTGACAGAATTTTTGATGGATATTGATAGAGATTTTCCAAAAATATCCCATAAAGAGGGTGGCCGGGAGTAAAAATTCAGAGACAAAGTTCGAAATTTGTGCGTACGAAGTCGCGGGCGAAATGCTAGTTATTTCATAAATCGATAAAAACCAGGTGGCCCTTATTTTGTTTTGAGTAGTATATTACTAGCTTTTTTTTTTTTTTTTGCGTGGTAAAATCATCAAATGAGTCCTCCCACCCCGGGCAGGGCGGGAGGGACTGTCAGACTTGTACTGACTAAAATCCACGGTGTCCTTCAATAGCCCTTTATATTCCGGGTTCACGGTAATGAGATAAGTCCCGCGACCCCGGCAGGCTTCGGCCCTCTAGAGGGGGGCCCCGTCATCTTGCTGACGCTCTTTGAGGCGCGCGTGGAACACAACGCGCCGTCGACCCGGGCAAAATCAAAATCAAAATCAAAATATTTTATTTTACATGGGCCACAATGGGCACTTATAAAACGTCGAGGGAAAAAAAAAAAAAAATTGGCACGGTTCGGGTTGGTCGCTTCCATGGAGAAGAACCGGCAAGAAACTCCATGGTTACTCTTTTAAAATATTTGCTTTTACAATGTTATTGTTACAGATTGGTATACATAAATACGAGAGAACATCGTAGGCACGATAAGAAGAGGCTCTTACCAAAATCTAAACAAAAAATAATAATAATAAAATAAAAAAGTATATAATAATATATACGTAATAAACTAGACGAGAAAGATAAAATGGGCATCGGGGAATTTACACAACCAACAATGTTCTCGCATTCACAATTCTAGAGTAAAAAAGAAGCTATATAAAAAAAAGAAGCTATATTAGCCAAAGATAGGTAATGACTAAATTAAAACATTGTAAGATAAAACAAAAAAAGGTAAAAAGAGACAAAACAAACACATAAACAACAGAAAAAAAAATGTATACAAGTAAAAATAAAAGGTAGTACCGTGATTCAGAGCAGTTAATAGACAATATACCTAATTTATAATAAAACTGTTGAAGAACCAGGGAAGCCGCATGAGCAGAAGGAACTATTGCCAAATATCTTTGTCTTCAACGTAGTCCTTAATTTTGTAATATGCTTTTTTAATAAGGACACGTTTAATGTGGGTTTTAAACTTTCCGTCAGTTAGTTCTATGACTGACTTGGGCAATTTATTATAAAAACGTATGCTGTTTACAACGAACGACTTACTTGTCTTTGCTAGTCTGAATCTGGGTATCACAATTTCGTGTTTACTCCGTGTATTAATATTATGGAAATCGCTTCTAATCTTAAAATTTCCTAGGTTTTTACGTACGTATAAAATACTCTCTAATATGTAAAGTGACGGCAGTGTTAATATTTCGATTTCTTTAAATTTTTCTCTAAGTGACTCACGGGGACCCATTTTATATATCGCACGGATTGCTCTCTTTTGTAATATAAAAACTGAATCTACGTCTGCTGCTGATCCCCACAGCAGAATGCCATACGACATAATACTATGAAAGTAGGCAAAGTATACTAACCTAGCTGTGGCCGTATCAGTTAGCTGCCTTATTTTCCTTACCGCGTACGCAGCGGAGCTTAATCTACTCAAAAGAGTTCTAATGTGGGCGCCCCACTGTAATTTCGAATCAATCGTAATACCCAAGAATACAGTTTCTGCAATAGTATCAAGTTTTTTGCCATCAAGTTTTAAATTTAGACCAACTTGCGGTACGTTTGGCAAAGAGAACTTCAGACATTTTGTTTTGTTCGCATTCAGTAATAGATTGTTAGCTGCGAACCATTTCGAGAGAACAGCTAGACTTTCATTTACGTGTAAGACATCCGTATCTTTTCTATCTACTTTAAAAATAAGCGATGTGTCATCGGCAAACAATATTATATTCGATAAGTTAGCCATCATGTACGGAAGATCATTAATATAAACTAGAAAAAGAAAAGGGCCGAGAATTGACCCTTGAGGCACGCCCATCTTCACTAGAGACCCAGAGGACGTCGCCCCACTTACATTTACTTTTTGCTGCCTGTTGGATAAATAGGAAAGAACAAGGCCAGCAGCTCGTCCACGAATTCCGTAATGGTGTAATTTACAAATGAGTGTATTGTGGTCGACGCAGTCGAACGCTTTTGAGAGGTCACAGAAAATGCCAATGGCATCCTGGGACCTCTCCCAGGATTCCAAAATGTGACTGATTAGTTTTACACCAGCGTCAGTCGTCGACCTACCTCTTGTGAACCCGAACTGCTGACTATGTAGAATCCCATTTGAGTTAAAGTGAGACAGCATCTGGTCCAACATGATTTTTTCATAAATTTTACTCAATGCTGGAAGCACAGATATGGGCCTGTAATTCGCGGGATCATTCTTACATCCCGCTTTAAAAATTGGCACTACTTTGCTATGTTTCATTAAATCAGGAAATTTGCCGCTGTCCAAACATTGATTAAATATGTCTGTTAGAACAGGAGCTATTGTAACAATAATTTCGCCAAGAACCTTGACTGATATTCCCCAAAGATCTTCAGTATTTTTTATATTGAGACTTTTGTATGCATTTATAATAGTAGAAATAGATATAGATTTAAATTCAAAGGATGGTATGTCTTTAGTAAAATGTTTTATTAGAAGTTCTTCAGCTAAAATAGATGAAGAGGGGAGAGATTTCGTAACGTGTAACGGGATGTCAGTAAAGAAGTGTTCTAGTGTCTCAGCAACTTCTTGCTTATCAGAAATGATTTTATCGTCTACTTTTAAGGACAATTCATTCTGATCTCGCTGTTGTGTCTTTCCAGTTTCTCTGTTTATTACCTGCCATACAGTTTTAATTTTATTATTTGATATGCTAATTTTATTGCTAATTATTTTAGACTTTGCTTGAGCACAGACTTTTTTGAAAATTTTGGAATAGTTTCTAACATAATTGTGAAAGGATTGATCTGAAGTCAATGATTTTTCATTATATAAATTATACAAAACATCTCTGCTTTTTCTTATTCCCGCAGTGGCCCATTCACTAAACTTAGACTTTTTATTGATCTTAACTTTTTTTACAGGGCAGGTTTTATTGAATTCTTGGCAGACTGTTGAAAATAATATACCATAGTTAATATTGGGGTCTTGTGAATCAAAACTGGCGGTTGAAAGGTGACTAAGAACATTATTATTAAAAGAATTTAGTTTATTTTTTGGAAGAGGTCTTATTTTAATTGTTTTATTTAAAAAAATCTTTTTGTTTGACTCAAAAGATACAAGTTGGCCAGTATGGTCAGACCTAACGCCACTAATTAGATAAGAGTCTTTCACTTTACAATTTGTATATACATTATCTATGCAAGAAGCTGAAGTAGCGGTTATTCTAGTAGCTTCATTAAATAAACAAGTTAAGTTGAATGATTTGAATAATGAGAGAAGCTTACTTTTTTCTGGTGAATTATGCAACAGATCTATATTCAGGTCACCACAAACAAATACTACTTTATTATCTCTAAAAAGTTTACATAATATCTCCTCCATTGTTATTAAGAACAATGACAAGTTGGCTGCTGGTGGTCTATAGACACATAAGATAATATGGCCCTCAACCTCTGCACATGCTACCTCACATAAGCGATCAACAGAGCAAGCAGTGATATCCTTTCGTTCCTTAAATCTAAGACAGCTATTGCAAAGTATCAGGGTACCACCACCTATAGTGGATCTGTTGAACGCACTGGCTACTGAAAAATTATTTACATTAAACAACATCCTATCTGGTTTTAACCATGTTTCGCAGAAACATAATATATCCATGTGGTATTTATCTATTAACATTTCCACGTCTAGGATTTTGCCAGAGAAGCGATTTATATTCTGGTGATAGAGTAAAATATTATTATAATGCTTCTCTTCTGTCGGCTCTAAAAGTTTAAAGAGTCTGATGCAATATTATTACAAAAGCTAGATAGTTCTGTTTCAACACTTAACCTAGTCTGAGTTAAACTAATATTAACTGCGTGTATATTATATGCTAACAAAGTAGCTAACAAATGTTGACTACGTCTGGGAAGAAACATATGGTCCGGAGAAAAAACAACAAAATGGCATGGTCCATGGTCGGGCAGCGAGTTGCCCTTTACTCGCCGCCCGCATGCCCGCGCCTACGGTGGCCGGAGATCGTCTTGCGACGTCCGTCGCCGTGGGTGTCCACCACTGCGGGAGGGGCGGAGGGAGGACATTGTCCTCTCCCTCACGCGGCCCGCCTCCTCCTTCGCGAGCATGACTGCTTCGCAGAAGGAGGCGACCGCTTCCCACTCCGTCTCGCCCCGCAGCATGGCCGCAACCAATGCCGGGCGCGAGAGGTCTCCGCCTATCGCCGCCGTGAGGACACGTCGGTGCTCTGCCCAAGCGGGGCAGTCTTGCACCGTATGCTCTACTGTGTCCTCCGGGCGATCTTCGCAGTGGTGACACCCAGGCGTTTCCTCCTTTCTCCTTAGACACAGGTACCTCCCTCACTTCCGTGTCCGGTGAGGACCTGCGTCATGCGGTAGGTCAGGACGCCGTGACTCCTATCCAGCCACTCCTCAAAGAGGGGTCTTACCGCCGCGATTGCGGCGTGCCCGATATATTGCTAGCTGACCCGGCAAACGTTGTTTTGCCATAAATTAAAAATTTTGTCTAAAAAATAAAAAAAATTTAGGGGTGGACTACCCCTAACATTTAGGGGGATGAAAAATAGATGTTGGCCGATTCTCATAGATATCGGATAAGCACAAAAAATTTCAACAAAATCGGTCAAGCCGTTTCGGAGGAGTACAGTGTGACACGAGATTTTTATATAGTAAGATATATTATATATTTCTAAATACATACATATTATAGATAAATTACACCCAGACACAGAACAAATGATCGTGCTCATCACACAAACATTTGTCCTGGGTGGGAATCGAACCCACGACCTCCGGCATAGCAGTCAGGGTCACTAACCACTAGACCAACAGGCCTGTCAAGATTTTGATTTTAGTATAGCCTACCAGCTACCTCATCCATAGTGAATGGTGTATAAGTGGGGTACGTACCATCGCGGGACTCCTCCTCGGTCTCGGAGGGCGCGCTCGCCGGCGACGTGATCTGCGCGGCGCTGATCGCCTCTGACTCCGAGAGGTCAGTGTCGTCTGCGAAAAAAAACACATTTAAAATAAAATTTATTTCGTAGAGTTGCCATACAATTTAATGATTCTCATAGTTTTAGTTATATTTATATACAGGGTAAATTTTAAAACTTGGCGACGTTCGGCGCTTTTTCAATGCCTGCGCCACACAGTGGATCGACTCCATACAAGCGAGCGGACATAGGATTTTAAAAATATGATTTCATGATTTTTGAAAAACTAATGAATGATGCCAATGTGTTCTCCTCAATAATCTAAATTTAAAGTACTCTTATGGTTTTTTCGATTAAAGCCTTATTTATAGGTATAATTTAAGCTAAACTGATTTCAAGGTATGGAAAAATATAGTTAAAAGAATGATTACTGGCGATTCCCGCACATTTTCGGGTTTTGACGTTTACAATATAGTTTGGCATAATATTTAGAACATTTCATCCGAATATACTTATATCCCCTTAGGTCCCCCCTCGGAGAAACAGGACATTTCTTTTCTTGCATCAATAACTTTTCCTATGTATTTTAAAGGGGAGACGCTTCCTTTAAGTGCTGGCAGGCTGCCTGCTTTCTTTCTGTAAACGACCTAAGGAGGTCGTATTATAACCTGGAGCATTGAAGAAAGGATTCTAAAATGGCGAAGCTTATCGTGTTCTCTCGCTCGCGCACTAGTGCCGTCTATATCCAATCACGCGCGTAGCGTAAGCAGAAAAAAAAATGCTCTTGATGTCTTGACGCGCTCAGTGATCCTTTTTACGAATATTTGCTATAGTTTTCTGTTATTTTTTTCGTTGTTACCCGTTTGTTATTGTTGTTGAATTTTGTTTTATGGTTAGGTTAAGTTTGAAAATGATTGTGACCCAGTCTTGTTTTTATTATTTTTAATTTGAAAAAAACTATAACTTGAAATCTTTTATGCTGACTGTACTATCTGTCAACAAAGTACAAGCAGCCATTTTAGAATCCTTTCTTCATTGCTCCGGCTCATACCAAGTTTTACCTCATGTTTTCTGTGTCAGATACTCACAGTCGCTACGCTGCTTGCGCTCGACGACGCGGCGATACTCGTCAATGTCGGTGTCGGTGACGTGGTCGAATGGGTTGCGAGCGTACGGCGCGCTGTACATGGTCGCGTTGTGTTGGTAGCCACGTTGAATAATACCCTTGGATGCCGCGCCCATTAGAACTTGCTGGTGACAGGAAATACAACAATATTATTGTAACATTCTCTTTTTAAACACCTCACACTAGGACTTTAATGTATTTTATCTACTCTCATATCGTTAAATTCAAAATACAAAACTCAAAACGAGTTTATAATGACGTACTTTACACACAGTATATCGAAATGAAATTAAAAAATTAAATTATGACACTATTTCTCTAACAAAATAATGTTATAATAAATTTTTTTTTTCATTACGATACAGATTACAGATCATAGATACATCCTTTTGATATTTTATCTGTGGCTGCGCGCGCTGTGGCCCATGCGCGGTGATAACGGGAATTATGGCGCCATAATACTGTGTCAATCTTTATCTTTTATTTGATAAATTCGTGTTCAATGAAAGTAGATAAAGTAGTGTATGAAACTGTACATAACTAGGTATTATACACTCGTGTGATACTTTTAAAAAAAATACCCCTCATTATGTACCAGTTTCATAAACTACTATAGTAAAACATGGTCCGGTGGGGGTATACCACTGACCTTAGATTAGGATTGCCATCTCTAAAATTTGGAAACCAGGACAAGACGCGTGAAAACCCCGGATTTTAGAGTCCAGAACCCGGACATTGGTCGAAGTGCGCACCGTGGCAACTGCGTCGGGAGGGGTGGGGAGCCAAAGGGCGACCCAAGACTTTAAATTTTTAAACACGGACTAAAAATGAAGCCCCTCTTGATTATGCTCCCGTTATTGTCTGTATTTTTTGCCTGTAAGTCGTACGTGTACTAAAATAAATAAAAAAACTTTTTTTTAAAAAAGTACCGACTTCAAAACAAATACAAAAAAAATTTAAAATAAATAACTTTTCTTTCGGAAGTCGGTGGCAAAATAGTCAATGACACAACAGAACAAAGCCACCGACTTCCGAAAGAAAAGTTATTTATTTTAATTTTTTTTTGTATTTGTTTTGAAGTCGGTACTTTTTTTAAAAAAAGTTTTTATTTTACCCTTTTTAGTTTATTTATTACATATTCAACCCAAATTCTTGTAAAATACAAAATTTTCTTACATATGCACTAATCTTGTAATCCGTCACAACATAAAAAAATCCATATCTCTAAAACTACTGAACCGATTTTGGTGAAACTTGCAGTGTACCCTAAGTTGAACATTACCTAGTACAACAAAAAAAGAATTACTTAAATCGAACTTATAGTTCCGGAGATATGCGTGCACAAACATAAAAACATACATACATACATACATACATACACTTATGAAATTTGGCACATTTGTTCAGACGCTGATATAGACTAACATATATGAAAACTGGGCAGTTCTGATAATATTACATACATACGGGTCGAATTGATTACCTCCTTTTTTTGAAGTCGGTAAAAAGGGGTCTATGTTCAGCTGGCCGTCTACCAGCTGATGATGACGATGCAGTTGACTCACCACATGGTCCCCGGTGTGCGTGTTGACGGCGTCCTCTCCGATGAGCTTGCTGGCCTCGTCCCAGGTAACACCTTCCAGTATGTGCGACTGCGGGCCCGCGCTGATCTTGTCTGCACGACGATTTTCTTTTATCTGTGCATAAGTCACGTTTGTATAGTAAAAGGAATTTTTCGGAAGAGGAGGCTGGAGTTTAGAGGAATTTGATAATTCTATTCTATGATCTGCAGCTCATGCTGATTTTATCTACGAAATTGTTCACCAAAAAGGCGTTTCGTATTCCGCTGTTTTCTTCTTCAAAACTTGATTGATCTGAATAAATCTGATATAAAAATTTAGAGGACAAGTATGTATACCACATTATTTTTTGTTTATGCGAAACCCGATACACCTGCCTAGTATGTTTGTGTAAAGAATCTATGTACAAAATTTTAAAACCGTATCATAAAAAATCACAAAGTTATAAGCTTGTATATTACCTGGTTGCCGTTCAAAAACATGCTCATTTCGCGGTACACCCTCGTAAACCGCGTCTCCTGTGTTATACACTCGTGATAATAGTTTGACAATAGGTACCTAACCGTACGGTGATTGTATTGTAATTAACTGGTAATAAAATTTAATTTAAATATTTTTGAAAAAAAATATAACATATGGTGTAAAAATTATTGGGATTGAATTAGTTACTGATTCTGAACAAACTATATTCAGGTTTCGCATATACTAAAAATAATGTTGTATCTAATATTATCTATACTTCTATTATTTTATTTTTTGTTAAAAACTTATTGAATTTCTCTCCGAAGCGTCTGAACATGGTGGTATGAACGGACCTTTTTTTTGGGATTCTCATATTTTCTTTACTGATTTAGTTTTGGAAAAAAAGAAATGATAGGAGCACGTAGTAATAAGGCCTAGATTTTTCATAAAAAAAATCATTGCTCTAGGGGCATTATCCACGATGAAAACAACGGAATATGTTTGTATGGACCAACAACCATTTATATCTAGACGCCTCATGCACGATCTGACTAACGAAAATTATTCTGGCAAGTCGCTGAGGTACGACGTAAGCGAGGGGGACGGGGTACTGCGTTCTGATTGGCTAACTCAAGGTCAGTGCGACGAGGGGACTCACAGGAGTGGTCGAAACTAATACGAACTTAAGACTTTTTTGCCTAATGTGTTGACAGACATCGGTCGCCTGTGATTAGGAGTCTAGATATAAATGGTCGTTGGTATGGACAAAAGCCTGTTGGAGTCACTAAAGAACTTACCTAATACTTTTTTTTTATACACTCAATAATATCACGACGAAATTCAATATGTCTGCCAGACAAGGGAATCGAACCCAAGATGTCATGTTTAGCGTAGATCTTGCGATCACTCCACCAAAGTTATAGCATGTAACAAATAAATACTACCTTCTGAATTGAAAAAAAGTAACTGAAAACTATTCGAAGCTATTGAATCTTGAAGTCATCCTACTATTTTTTTTAAAAACTTAGTAGGTAACGGCCCTGGAACGTAAAGGGCTATTGAAGGACACCGTGTATTTTGGTCCGCATGAGTCTGGCAGTCCTTCCCGCCCTTTCAAAAAAGCCATAGCGTCATAAAATTAAGAGGAAACACCACGGGCTAGAGAATTGAAAAATAGGTATTTGTAAAATCTATTGCTGTCGCGCAGTGCCCGAACCGAACCCCGCAGAGCGCGATAGAGACAACTGCAGCTTGGACCGAAAATACTAATTAAATTAGCACAAAATCAACGATTCGTAGTACCCTGATTACTACTCCAAAACTTAACCAATTTAACTATTTTTTTCTTTAAAAAGTAAAGAAAGGCTTTGGCTGTGTTCCTATGTTTTCCTTTTTTATATAATCTCGTCAAATTTGTTTTCTGTATATTTGAACACAGCGGAAAATCTGGCCAATTTTTGTGGGTTTTGAATGTTCATATCTCTTTTAATAATTAATTTATGGAAAAAACGAAAACATAGAGACATGCCAATAGTGGCCATAGATTTTTTACAAAAAAATATTGCTCTACTGGCATTATCCAGGGAGGAAACAGGGGAGTACGTTTGTATAGAAAAACGGCCCTTGTGTTTCCTCTTAAGATTAAATCTTACCTGTTGCTGTAAAGCCTTAAACTCCTTAGGGTTGGTGTTCTTCGGCACGAACTGCAATGTGTCGATCTTCACCGGTGTACCCGAGTGTGCTGGTGATCCGTCCTGTACCCACTGTGGCCCAGCATGGCCCAGCATCCAACACAATAGTTGAAGACAATGGTCCATTGGTTATTTTTGGTAAATTGGTGGTCATTTTTTTTTTAAATATAATGTTGTTGATATTTCAATCATTTTTTTTTTGGAAATTTCGTGTTTTTTGTTAACATATTATTTTTTTTTCCAAGTGTAATCATTTTTCATACGCCCATTCAACATTATAGTTTACATGTATCATTGTCCATTAGTTGTTTTTGGCAACCAAAGATTTTTTTTTTATATTATCGTTTTTTTTTTCAGATTTCATCCATAATATCGTGATATTGGCAATCACATTTTGGGATTTTTTTTTTCATGTTAGGTTACCACATTGTAATTTCCAAGTATTTTTCATAAATATAACCACCGATAAATAGGTTTTTTGGTATTAAATAACCATATTTCAAAGTCAGTGTGACCATATTTCCGTATAACGGAAGACAATCCATTTTGTTTCAATTTGTAAAGTGTTTTTTCATTTCATGACAATTTCATATTCAGTTTCCAATTCCATCCATTTCCGGTTCACCATTCGTGATAGAAAAAAAGGAGAAAAAAAAAGAAAATTAGTAAAAATGTTGCCAACAAGTTTAGCAAAAATCAATGAATATTTTTTGCAAAAAAAAATATCAATCGACTTTCGCTTAAGACGGGTTAGTTAAAAGGATAATGGTTAGGTGGCATTTACATTTAAGAAAGAAAGAAAAAAGAAAGTAAGATTTGTGCGAAAAAGAAAAAATAAATAGGAAAAAAAATGGCTCAAAACTTTCTCATATCCTGGTGAAACATCGAGCATGTACAGTACAGATTTTACGCAATTCTGGCATAAGCAGACATACAAGTCATCCCATGCAAAGCTTACGGACAAAACAATTTTTTTTTATTATATTTTAACATTTTTCAGTATTTTTTTAAGCATTACATCATTCAGGCACTGGGTTCTGCTTACACCGAAATGGAAAAGATTTTACCAGAAAAAAAAACATAAAAAAAGACATGAGACTGAATCTGACAGAAATAAAAAACTTGAAAATATGCATTTTACGATTTTTTTTAATGATAATACGCAAATTTATTTTTTGTGAAAATGCTATAAAGTAACAGAACTATTTTTTTAAACAAAAAACCTCAAAAAGCAAAATGAAAAAAAAAATACATCGAAACCTATTTTATTTTTAATCCTTGAATAATTAATTTATTTAATGCGTCTCCCAGGTGGCATGGAATAATAAGGAATAAATGGGAAGAACATAACATAAAAAAGGTCGTGCAAGGAAAAAGGTTTCTTATTTTTTAACAAGTGGCAACATTCCTACCAATTTTTCGACCTCAAAACACTGTACAAACTCGATGTTCTGAATAAAGTTTAATTCAAAAACTTCATTCATTCGACCAGGGATTTTTTATAATGAAATGCTGTTGATTTAAACAAAAAAATAAGAAGAAAATCCTGAAATTTCGACCCTATCGGTAATTTAGACTTTACACACAAAATCCAGATAACCCGAAAAGTTAGAAAAAGCTTAAAATAGATGAGAAGAGAAGAAGAAAGAAGATGGTGACGTAATTCTGATGACTTTCACTTATAAAAAGTTATTTTTTATTTATTTAAGATTTTTTTATTATTTTTTTTGCGAAAAATTTGATATAGAAAACGGCGAGTTTAAAAAATATTTCACCAAAAAATAGGTTCAGTAGTCTAGAAGGCAAAAAGACTTTCTTTATTATTATTATTTTTTACATTTATTAATCGAGAAATGAAAATAACAAAAAAACATGTTGATTAATGACTTTGTTAGTAAGATTTAATTCAATACAAAAGGGTTTTTTTTTGTTCATAACATTTTAAAATCAACTTCAATATCATCATTATTTTCTTAAGTTGATATTCAATAACTACCCGCATTGAGTCATAGAATTACGTCAAAAAAATGAGTTTTTATTAAAAAAAAAATATCGTCGAAATTACCTCTTCGTTGTTAGCATCCACCCACTGCAAAACATTATTATATTAGTAACAAAAAAAAAAAAATACAAAAACATAAAACTTTAGTTATAACACGAAAATAAAAAAAAATGTCAAAAGCATTTCATTATTTCTTTGAAGCGTGAAAAATAGAATTTGTTATTTAATTTTTAAATTGTTTTAATTAATTTTAACATATTTATAAGCACAATAATTATTTAAAAGCTTTATAACGCAGTCCCTTCGCAGCAAAAACTTTTTTTTTACTATTCATAAATTGGAAATAATGTAGTATATTATTCTTCAAAAATAACACACACATATAACTTATTATTAGTTCAATAATAATTACGTTAATAATATAATATTTACGTATTTCAAAAAAGTTTTTGCTAAAATAAAATCGGGACGAGTCTCGAAAAAAAATCTCAAATTATACACACATTAGTAATAAGCAATTATTACAGTAAAAACGCATCATAATATATTAAATATCTGAATAATTATTTCTGTTACATAATATCTAAACCTTCGATGATTTCACTTTATTAAAAAAAAAAACCAAAATATAGAAAAAAACTGAACTTTTGAGCCATTTTGAGCGAAGCGATAGACAAAAAAAATGCTCTGGTTATTCTTTTTGCACGAAATCTTAAAATCTAAACATCCATAGATAGACTATTTAAATATATGGTTAACATAGTTTCCCTATCATTTCTACCATAGTAACAATTTTTAAAATATAAAAAAAAATCTCCCATGATTTTACTTAAAATTATACATAGAAAAATATCGAGATATTAAAATTAATAAAAATTATAAACGCCACTACCAAAACCCGAGTAAATATTTAAAAAAGAAAAATAAAATAAAAATAGTATAAAAATGGAATGTCCTAAATTATTAATAGTTCACTGTAATACGATTAATTTTGACCAAGCAGAAGAATTATTATTCTAGCTCTATTTTTTATGTCATTGAATAAAGGACTCTATGTTTATTGACTTTAAGGTGGTTGGTATCCCTTCACGTTTTTTTTACCAATATGTGATTTTTTTTGGTTACAAACTTAAATATTACATGATTCTAAAAATGGTTTAAAAACTTTTACATGCCATCTATTTAAATATTTCGAAGAGAAAATCGTTACTTTTAAATGTAAAGGATGGAATTACGACTTTTTTACTTATTTAGGCGACTTTCATTGCTAAATAAAATATAATAAACAGATGACAACCTACAATTTTTCGTTCTTTCAAGTTGAAATCTTGACTCAAAGCTATCTCTATTCTTTTTAGAATCTTGACCTTTAGATAATCTCACGAGCACTAATATTAATACGTTTACAAATACCGGCACGGTTCTTGAGCGCTCGACGTAAGAGTGGGGATCGCTTTGCGCATCGTACACTTATCGACAAATGAAACGCACAATAAAACAAATAAAACGCACAAAACAAGGAATCCCGAGTGGCGGCTATGACGCGATGCGCTACGGCACGCTACGCGGACCAATCACTACACTTTCCCCGCCCCCGTTCCTCATTCATTTACCAAAGGGACCTAATAACTCACTTCTGCGCAGGTGAAGGTCAGCGCTCAAGATCCATGCCGGTAACTGTACACGAAATATTTCAAAAGTGATTTTTTTCTACTGCTTATAAAATGGTTATGACTGTAGTAGTATTTTGAAATTATTATGACAGGGTTTGAAATTATGAAGATAATTTTATTCTTTAATAATTTATCAGATACAGAAAAAATGAAAGGGAATCGTCTATCTTGGTATGGACATGTGATGAGGAGGGATGACACCCATGTGACTAAGAAAGTGATGAGTATGAATGTTGATGGATGGAGAGGAAGAGGAAGGCCAAAGAAAAGATGGATGGATTGTCTAAGGAATGATATGAAAGAAAAAGGAGTAAATGATACTGTGACGTCTGATAGGGGAGAATGGAAGAAGAAAACGTGTTGCGCCGACCCCAAATAGAATGGGATAAGGGCAGGAAGAAGAAGAAGAATAATTATCAGACAATATAATTAATTATCCAAGCTGATTCATAAATTGAACCCTTTCAGTCTTAATACAAAATGGGGTTTAACTAAAAACCCAGGTTATATTTTAAATCTTGAAAAACTACGGTTTTCACAAAACTTTATTACAAATCGTGGTTTTGCGATAAACCATATACTAACATTTTTTTTTTCACTCAAATTGGATTCAAACATAGTAGACTTAATTGTTATTACACTTCTTCTTCTTCCTGCCCTTATCCCATTCTACTTGTGGTCGTCGCAACACGTTTTCTTCTTCCATTCTCCCCTATCAGACGTCACAGTATCATTTACTACTTTTTCTTTCATATCATTCCTTAGACAATCCATCCATCTTTTCTTTGGCCTTCCTCTTCCTCTCCATCCATCAACATTCATACTAAGATAATTGTTATTACACATAATGGATTTAATTGATCAGACAACGGTTCAAATGACGGAACTATATTCACGTTTTATCTTTGTATTATGGAGAAATTTAAACCATGGGTCTGCAGATAAGCTTGGATTTAATAGTACAGGTTTAAACTAGGGATGCATCGATACGCCTTTTCACCGATACCGATACCGATACTCTTATGAAAATATCGGCGATACCGATACCGATACGCTTATAGTGAATTAAAAAAATAAGATAAAATAAATAAATCACAAGTCAGATTTTTTTTTAATATAAGTAAAAAGTAAGGTTGATATTAGATGATTTTACATTTGGGTAATTAAAATTAACATTAATAAAATTTTTGTTTAAAAAACAAAGTAATCTTAAATTTTTCGGAGAAAGGCGATTTCGCAAGTCTGTTTGGCAAAGGTTCCCCGGACATAGTTCGTGGCTCGTTTGCAACGAAATAGACGAGACAACACGCTCGTTTACACCACATTTTTAAATTAAAAAGTATCGTTGAATCGGTCATAAAAATATCGTCGATACCGATATATCGGCTAACCCGAAGTATCGCATATATATCGGTATCGGTATCGGATGCATCGCTAGTTTAAACCAAGGTTTATTTATGTTTTGTGTTAAGATGGGAAGTATCCACAATATTCGAACCCTGCCACAACGAATTTAAGCAATATCTAATAAACAAAAATGACGTTAGTATTAGTGCTCGCTTCCACCCCCCGGTCCTACTCCACCTACTCAGCCTCGACCCTCAGATATTCTACCTTGGTGATCTTCTTGGGGTCAGTGGTGCCGGTCTCCAGCACCTCCACTTTCTGGTACACGTTGGGAGAGTTCAGCCAGCGAGTACGCTCACCGGTCTTGCCCTGACCCTTCTTCCATATCCTGGAGAAGAATATTAGAGGTTATATGGTGAGGTAAGAAGTTACAGGGTCCTATATCGTTTAACATAACTGAATAAAATCAGACTTCTAAAAACAAACAAAAAATTAATTTGAACACGTGCAAGAAAAGCGGAAAAATATGTCATGCAAATCCACTTTTCTTGCACGTATGCATATGCATAAGGGCAGAAGGATAATTCCTTTCCCGCATGTGCATATGCATGAGGGCGAAAAAAAGTGGGACTGCATCCTAGCCTGAATGTTTGTCGCGGAATTAAAACTAGAACTAGATATTTTTCATAACATTTAATGTCATGAATTTCCGCAAAGTAACGCCTGACTCTAAAATTAAACACAAAAAAGTGTAAAACAAAACGACTTTTGAATGAAAAAATATTATTGGAAGTCGAGCTTTGTTTCTTATTTCCTTGACTTTATTGTCACCGACTTCTGAAATAATAGTATTTGTGTTTATCTTTCAAGTCAGTTCCTTTTTTTGTTGATTTCAGATACCTATTCAACAAAAATCTTCGTATAATCGGTGTCTTTGAAAATCTACAATCCAAGTAAGCAAAAACAGATCCATGCGGGCAACTTCACGAGATATCCATTATTGTTATATCTTCTTAAAACCTTCTCTAGAATATAAAAAAAAAAACTTTTCTGAAAACCGCATCACAATCGGTACAGTCAAACGCGAGATAATCGCGGACAAACATACAACTCGTCGTCGAACTGAGAACCTACTTTTTTTGTAGTCGGTTAACTATCCGACTTATGGTGCTCATAAGAAGGTTGGATTTGGTACTGACCCTTGCTTGTAGAGCTCCTCCTCCTCCAGCAGGTACCCCAGCGAGGACACGGCAGGAGGCACCTCCACGTCGTTCTTTGGACGAGGGACGTCGTTCTGTGGGGGATACCAACATGTTAGAATCAAGTTTGCGAGTTTACTAAAACTGTTACGAAATTCTAAAATCATTTTTGTTATTGACTTACTGTACCAAACCCACTACGCAAATCGGCCTCATGTATTTATCTATATATATAAAAATCAATGCCACTTTTCGTTGTAATGTTATAACTCAAGAACGGGCTCACCTATCCAAATCAAATGTTTAGGTTTTGTTCGGACTAATTAGTAGATTATTTATGTGAAGTTTGCACAAAATCGGACGAGCGGTTCTTCATTTATCACATTTTTTGTAACACGTAGCGAAGCACGGGGCGGGCCACTAGTAAGTTATAATATTAATTGTAAATCTTTTGGGCTATTGAAGGACACCGTGGATTTTAGTCAGTACAAGTCTGACAGTCCCTCCCGCCCTGACCTGGGGGGCTCATTTGATGATTTACCACGCTAAAAAAAAGAATGTCTATCGTTACCTTGATGAGCGGATGCCTGTAGATGTACCCGGTGCGGAAGCCTGCGTTGTCCAGCATCCTCATGAGAGCCTCGAACTCCTCTCCTCCCACGCGCCACTTGCTGGCGTCGGCTGGCGGCTTGCGAGACGACTCGTAGATCTGGTGGGAACGTAACATATATATTATTATTGTACTGATCATCATTAGCATCATCCAACGACCATTTATATCTAGACTCCTAATCACAGGCGACCGATGTCTGTCAACACATTAGGCAAAAAAGTCTTAAGTTCGTATTAGTTTCGACCACTCCTGTGAGTCCCCTCGTCGCACTGACCTTGAGTTAGCCAATCAGAACGCAGTACCCCGTCCCCCTCGCTTACGTCGTACCTCAGCGACTTGGCAGAATAATTTTCGTTAGTCAGATCGTGCATGAGGCGTCTAGATATAAATGGTCGTTGGTAAAGGGCTATTGAAGGACATCGTGGATTTAAAGGGTCAAAGGAGTAAAGGGTTATTGAAGGATTAACGAAAATATAAGTCAGTACAAGTCTGAAAGTTCCTTTCGCTCCAACCAGGACGGGAGGAGGACTTATTAATGATTTGACAGGCCTGTTGGTCTAGTGGTTAGTGACCCTGACTGCTATGCCGGAGAACGTGGGTTCGATTCCCACCCAGGACAAATGTTTGTGTGATGAGAACGATCATTTGTTCTGTGTCTGGGTGTAATTTATCTATAATAAGTATGTATTTAGAAATATATAAGTATGTTTATCAGATGTCTAGTACCCATAACACAAGCTCTGCTTAGCTTTGGACTAGATGGCGTTGTGTGATAGTTGTGGAATATTATTATTATACAGTGTGTCCGGACACGAGTTAGCGATACTTGAAGGGGATATTATAGATTAATTTTCATCGACAAAACTGCTTTTAAAAAAAACTTTTTCAAAAAAAAATGTAACCGCCTTCAAAACCAACCATAAAAAACGGTAAAAAAACCTACAAAATAACTTTTCTTTCGGAAGTCGGTGTCTTTGTTTTCTTTATTTCATTGTCTTTTTTTTGCCACCGACTTCCGAAAGAAAAGTTATTTTGTAGGTTTTTTTACCGTTTTTTATGGTTGGTTTTGAAGGCGGTTACATTTTTTTTGAAAAAGTTTTTATTTTACTCTTTTTAGTTTAAATATTCAACCCGAATTCTTGTCAAATACAACATGTGCACTAGAATTTTGTAATCCATAACACACACACGTAACGTACACAATATGCTAATAAAATTCCCTATCTCAAAAACTACTGAACCGATTTTGATGAAACTTGCAATATTCCCTAAGTTAAATGATACCTAGTACAACAAAAAAAGAATTACTTAAATCGGACTTGTAGTTCCAGAGATATGCGAACTCAAACTAAATCGGTCGATGCCTACTCCTTACTATTAAGGAGTTCTACCTTTCATCATCAGCTCAGCTACATGAAATTATGATTACCATACGCAAGTACTTAAATTACTTCATAAAATTTGCGAAAAACGGTGTGTCGGCCTATAAAAATCGAGGGTTGCCCTCGATTTCTCCAGGATCCAATCATCAGATCCCAACTTGGTGACTATGGGACCACCTCAGAAGTACCTCCTTTCGAACAAAAAAAGAATTTTAAACATCGGTCCACAATTGGCGGAGTAATCGCGTAACAAATATACAAAAAAAAAAAAAAAAAAAAACAAAAAAAAAAAAACTCCTCCTTTTTGAAGTCGATTAAAAATTCTTAGTCCAACACCTCGCGAATGGCGGCCATTTTAGTTTTTTGATTTGTCAAACTGTGGTATGTACAATAAATTGCAAATATCTTTAAATCCAAGAGACCTGCAAACATGCCAATGGGGGGTTTTTTTAATACAGGATTAAAAAAACCCCTCGCTATGAAGAATACATGCCTGCCTGCGCTCCTCGTCGTCGAACAGCGACAACTCGTCGACGGGTACGGACGACACTCGCAGCTGGATCTCACACGCGGCCGTCAAGTTCCTGGATAAAAAGTTACATCAATTTAGCATACAATGATAAATTGGATTATAATGAGCGTTTGTACAGTAGTATCTTAATTATTTACGAGACTAAGATTTTCTATGAAAAGTTCAAATTCTGCTCGCGGTTCCATTTTTTCTCTCCAAAGAAATTCTTTGAAATTCGCGATGTATGCGAGTTTATGATAATTAACTTAGGGTTAAATATTGTTGAGGTGAGTGTGAGATGTTTGTGTATGTGTGAGGTATGTGTTTGTGAGTGTGTGTGTGTTTGTGTGTCTGTCTGTGTGAAGTGCGGTTGGGTGTATGTGTCTGTGTGAGTTGAGGATGGGTTTATGTGTGTGTATTTGTGTGAGTTGAGGATGGGTGTATGTGTGTGTGTCTGTGTCTGTTTGTGTGAGGTGCGGGTGTGTGTGTGTGTCTGTGAGAGGCGTGTGTTCAGCTGTGTATGTGTATATACCTGGCCTGGCTGAAGGCCTCCTCCAGCGTGGCCCCGCAGCACAGAGCTCCTCCACAGCTCAACATCAGCACCTTGGCGTGAGGACCCAGCGCACGCACCAGCTTGTCACGCTCCTCATTGTCCAGGATACCTACAAAACAACATGGGCTCATGAGCTAGTAGTTGGAACACCCTTTTATAGGGGCGAAACCTACAAAATTTGGCTGGTATTTTAAGAACCAGGGCGCTAACACTAGCAGATATTTGATGGGGCCCCCATTAGAGGGCCAAAGCCTGCCGGAGTCGCGGGACTAAACAGCTACCGTGACCCCGAAACGTAAAGGGCTATCGAAGGACACCGTGTATTTTAGTCAGTACAAGTCTGACAGTCCCTCCCGTCACCACCCGATGTGGACAGGACCCTTTTGATGATTCCACCAAGGTAAAAAAAACTGATTAAAAAACCATGTTTCTTTGCGTTTTAGAGCCACGGTATCCAACAACAAAATCAATAAGATGTGTACCCACCATGCGGCACGCGGTGATATGCGATGTCGCCGAGCAGCGCGGCTTCATAAGACAGCGGCAGCAGGCCGCGCTTCATGGACGACACCGCCAGGGTGGACGGAGAGCGCACGTGCAGCACGCAGCGCACGTCCGGACGGGCCGCGTGCACGGACGCGTGCAGGGAGAAACCTACAGACAATCAAAACGGTTCATAAGAAATATTCTCTTATATATAAAAATCAATTGCTGTTCGTTAGTCTAACTAAAACTCGAGAACGGCTGGACCGATTTGGCTAATTTTGGTCTTGAATTACTTCTGGAAGTCCAGGGAAGGTTTAAAAGGTGAGGCGGTACGAAGTTTGCCCGGTCAGCTAATGAGTGTATAAAAACGTGGGAAAAATATAAACGGCATTTGAAAAAATTTGGACTTTTTTTGCATAAGAAATACTCTAGTTGACAGCATCAACTAATTGAAAAGGAGTATATAAAAAAAACCAGCTCCGGCAGAAACGAGTTGTATCTCAAAATATCATAGTCTAATAAAAAATAACAAGGTATGATCGTGATTCTTACTGGCAAACATACAAAAATTGCAGGGGCGTAGCTACCGCCGTATCTGCCGTATCAATTATACGGGGCCAACGTGCGTAAACAAAAATTAATAAAAACTTAATGATTTATTAAATAAAAAAGTTATTTACTTTTACACAATTTGTTTGTCTAATCTATCTCTTGTGTTCTTATTATTATTATTTCTAAGTAATACTGTTTTAAGCACGACATTGTCTATTTGAAATCCCGGGAAGATCCATATTAATATCAACATTTCGATGCAACTATTAAAATAACTCTACCTAATTCTGATCTCCAGACTGATCAGTGGCATCTTGAATTTTTTTTTTTTACCTTTGTCAATTTTTTGTTTATATTTCGGCGTAGATACAGAGAAATGCATTTTTTTTCTTGAATGATAAATCTTTACCCTACAGTCGCGTTCATTAACATGTTGGCTCGTCTAGGCTACAAAAATATATGAACATCAAAATCATTCATAATATTGTGACAACTACAAGCATCATTAATTTGTGATCAAGTTTCAGGTTCATTAATATGTGACTTATTTTTCTCAGTAACATGTATACAGCCAAAGGGACATTATCGTATGAACAACTATGCAACACAATATTATGTAAGCACACATGAATACAAAAATATCTAAACAAGTAAATGTAATTCAAATTCAACCTTATTACTACGCCATAAAGATGATTTTACAAGCAATCTTAAAATTGCATGGTCAAGGAGTTTGCAACATTATTTAGGTATCACTGGCTAGTTTTCTTTCAAATGACGTTGTTTTTTTTCATTAAAATTAAATAACTGACACACATGTCATTCTTATAAAATTAAGGTGCATTCACACACATCAATCACGTCACCGTCACGTCACCGAATGAAACTTGTTTGGAAATACCTATGCCTGACTGGTGACGTGACTGATAGATCACGTGCCGGTGACTGGCCGATGACTGACGTGTGGGAACAAATATCATAATTATAGGAGTGTAGAAACATTTGTTTTCAAACAGGGCCGGTGACGTGACGTGACGGTGACTGATGAGTGTGAATGCACCTTTATACGAAAACATGTGGTATTTAAATAAATTCATTTCAAAAGACCTAACAAGCATTCACGCGGAAAACAATTGAAATACTTACTGTCATTTCTATAACAATATAAACTGGATCTTATTTATTCAAGCAAATAATATACTTTCCTATGAATGTAGAGATAATTATGAAGCTTACCCTGCTCAGATATTATTAAAGCTAATACAGTAATAGATATTTTTTTTAAAAGGTGATCACATATTATTGCCTAATGCAAACTATATATTATTGAACCGTTCACATGAGGACATATTTTTGATCTATAGATTCTGTAGAATTTATTGAGCTTACCTACGCTCAAAATATTTTGAATCATTGACATTGCCAACATATTATTGAACTCGACTGTACATAAGAGGCCCCCAAACAAATTTTTATACGGGGCCCCGCCAAGCCACGCTACGCCACTGAAAAATTGTCAGTTTTGTTATTCAGTCGTCGATATAAAAAGCAGTTCGTAGTAATCGGTAAAAGTCAAAGACGCCTTTACCGATTTGGAAAATTCTTGTTTTGTCTGAAAGGGTTTACTTCCAGATTAGGCTTGTGACGTCATAACGTCTGTAAAAAAACTTTTTGAAAAAAAGGGAACCGACTTCAAAACCAAACACAAAAAAAGTGTGAAATAACTTTTCTTTCGGAAGTCGGTGGCTTTGTTTTTATTTATTTCATTGACTATGGCCACCGACTTCCGAAAGAAAAGTTATTTTACACTTTTTTTGTGTTTGGTTTTGAAGTCGGTTCCCTTTTTTTCAAAAAGTTTTTTAGTTTAGATATTCAACAAAAATCTTCATATAATCGGCGTCTTTGAAAATCTACAATCCTAGTAAGCAACAAAAACGGATCTATGCGAGCAACTTCACAAGATATCAATTATTGTTATTTACTAAAACCTTCCTCAGAATGTCACAAACACTTTTCTGAAAACCGCATCAAAATCGGTTCAGCCGAACGAGAGATAATCGCGGACAAACATGCAATCCTCTCTAAAAATCTACAACCCAAGTAAGCAAAAACGGATCCACGCGGGCAACGTCACGGGATATCCATTAGTATTATATACTAAAACCTTCTCCAGAATGTAATGAACACTTTCCTGAAAACCGCATCAAAATCAGTTCTGCCAAACGCGAGATAATCGCGGACAAACATACATACATACATACAAGTCGAACTGAGAACCTACTTTTTTTTTTGAAGTCGGTTAATAATTATACCGACCGAGTGACGTTTTGTGATTTTTTAGAAGCGTTGTATCTTCGTCAATTTTGGTTTACTTAACTAAAGAAAAAATTCGGGTCAAATATTTTTTAACTACATTTTTTTTTTTAATAAATAGCCTATTGTTGATTTTGAATGTGTGCGTAACCGCTCCTAATGTCAATTTGTTTCCTTCAATACAGTTGCAATACAGACCTCGTTTAGTAAACCCGCGTTTCATTTCTGTCGCCTCGAATCGAAATCCTGAGCAATCAATAATCAACCTTGTCCACATAGAAACACTGCCGCAGTGCCTGAAAAGCCGGGTGTCCAATCAGTGCGTCCTTCCAGTCCTAACCTACGGAGCCGAAACGTGGAACATGTCAGTCAAGCTGGCCCACCGACTTCATGTCACGCAGCGTGCTATGGAAAGGTCTATGCTTGGGGTCTCACTAAGGGATAAAATCCGGAATGAGGTCTTACGGCATAAGACCAAAGTTACAGATATTGTCCAAATCTGTAGCAAGCTGAAGTGGCAGTGGGCTGGTCATGTCTGCCGCAGAACCGACGATAGGTGGAGTAGGAAGGTTCTCGAATGGAGACCGCGTGTAGGTAAGCGTAGGGTGGGACGCCCCCCGGCAAGATGGACCGATGACCTGAAGAAGGTGGCTGGTAGTGGCTGGATGAAAAAAGCAGGAGATCGTGCGCTGTGGCGCTCTCTGGGAGAGGCCTATGTCCAGCAGTGGACTGCAATAGGCTGAAATGATGATGATGACATAAAAACACTTATTGAACAGAAAATATAAAGTTTAAAGGTCCTTACCTTCAACATTGACAGGGAAGTTGGTGGTGCCCTGATCCTGCACAGTGCCCTGCATGTCGACCTTGACCAGCGAGGAGGCGGTGACCTCGTGCGGCAGCAGTCCTCGCGGCGTCGTCAGCACTGACTCCACCGCGGTGTTGAGACGAGCCGTGATCTGACCGTGGTTGCCCGCTGGGGAAAAATCAGGGGTTAATTATTATTGATAAGTAGTTTTTTGGATTCCGATTATAACAATAATAATAATATTCCACAACTATCACACAACGCCATCTAGTCCCAAGCTAAGCAGAGCTTGTGTTATGGGTACTAGACAACTGATAAACATACTTATATATTTCTAAATACATACATATTATAGATAAATTACACCCAGACACAGAACAAATGATCGTGCTCATCACACAAACATTTGTCCTGGGTGGGAATCGAACCCACAACCTCCGGCATAGCAGTCAGGGTCACTAACCACTAGACCAACAGGCCTGTCACATGATTGTCAGGTAAGTAATAGGGTTATTGGATTTTTCTGTACATTCTCAGCCCATCTTGTCGGATCAGAACGTCTCACGTTTGGGTGTGACCTACCACGTTATGCGTCACCATGCTAAATTTTATTTTTATTTAAGATAACATATATTTGCTCAACACTCTAGCGAATTCGGCGAAGAACCAGAGTCACCGACATAGCTCTTAAAATTTGCAAGTTGAAGTGGCAATGGGCAGGCCACGTCGCTCGTAGAACTGATAACCGATGGGGAAGAAGAGTTTTCTCATGGCGACCACGGACCGGAAGATGCAGCGTAGGCCTCCCACTAGGTGGACCGACGACAAAGAGAGTCGCGGGCAACGGATGATGAAAACCCCTCAGCTGTTCCCAGGGTTATTACAAAAAAAAAGAGAGGAAGACGATGGGTACACTCACACTGGGTCCATCCAAACAGGTCGACGAGACGGTAGACGGCCGCCAGTTTGCAGCGCAGGATCTTCTCTCCCTTCTCGTAGCCAACACCCTCGATACCTCGGATGTCGTTGATTGGAAGCACGCAGGCGGGGCCCTGGAGGGAAGAACAGGATAAAATTATTTCTTTAGGACAACAAACAATTGCGTAATAAATCTTAAGTCTACTACAGATTACAATCATCATCATCATCATCTCAGCCATAGGACGTCCACTGCTGAACATAGGCCTCCCCTTTAGATCTCCACATAGACCGGTTGGAAGCGACCTGCATCCAGCGTCTTCCGGCGACCTTTATAAGGTCGTCTGTCCATCTCGTTGGTGGACGTCCTACGCTGCGCTTGCTAGTCCGCGGTCTCCACTCTAGCACTTTTCGACCCCATCGGCCATCTGCTCTGCGAGCAATATGGCCTGCCCATTGTCACTTCAGCTTGCTAATCCGGTGGGCTATATCGGTGACTTTAGTTCGTCTACGGATCTCCTCATTTCGGATTCGATCACGTAGAGAAACACCGAGCATAGCCCTCTCCATAGCTCGCTGAGCGACTTTGAGCTTTGAGATGAGGCCGATAGTGAAAGACCACGTTTCGGTGCCGTAAGTCATCACTGGTAACACACACTGGTTGAAGACTTTCGTCTTGAGGCGCAACCAGCACCGCTATCTACAAAATAATGTGGTACAAATTTAATTAGGTGGGTACACGCGGACTTCAGCAAAAATAAAAAAAGAAAGTTAACAATTATTTAGTCATTTTCACTACACTTGCAGGTGGAAGAATGAACAGTTCTTACAAGGGTGCGTTTCTTCAATGGGGAAGGCCGGTCAAAGCTAATTGTAGATGGCGCCACCATAGGTAAGTCCTAATCCGACCAATGAGATAGTACTATTTTGAAGTACCTATAAGATTTGAGCCAATGACGATGCTTGAAACAAGCTATGCTAGCGCCATTAGTTCCCCAGTTGCCATCCCCATTGTGCACGTTATTAAATTAAGATCAGAAAAATTGTCATTGATTTCATAATGCGCATGGCTTTGGGTAGGTATGTATACTTTCTAGGTGGTCTTATAGTCAAAAGAAAGATCAGCCAAAAAGTTTTTTTTTTTTGTAGAAATTGAACCCCATTTCTGAAAGACCCTTGGACCAATGTTGAAAATTATTTTTTTTTCTGAGATGTTGTTTATGAAAAGTATACCTTTAAAAAAAATGAATTTTCCAAATCGGTAAAGGAGTCTTTGAGAAATAGGGGAACATACTACTCCTACAAAGTACATTTACTATGGACAACTGAATAACGAAACTGGCAATTTTTATATGTTTTCCAGTAAGGATCACGATCATACCCGGTTATTTTATTACAAATAAAATCATTTATTTCAAATAAGCCAGTTACAGGCACTTTTGAATTGTCAAAAGTAAAATAAAATAGTTTAAAAAATAGTTACGGTGCTACACTGCCGTGCAGTCCCTAAAACGCAGTAACAGGTTTTTTGTCATTTTTTTGTTGAATATAGAACCTTAACGGACACGTTATAAGGAACATGAAGATCTAATCAGGTATTTGTTAGGATGCTTTAAACGATTAAAAAATCAATTTTTTGAAAGCAGTAAAGTAATTTTGCATGTCTAAATATATTACAATACCAACTAAAATACAGTTATAGCAGTTACGTCTACCACGATCCATCACTTTACCAAGTTAAACGCAGTAAATATCGATATTACCACATAAAATCTGTATTCTATACTCAAAAAAAAAATTGAGGAATATAAATTAAAACGCAGTAAGTAGTTTTTGTACCAAAAGTGTTAATACTGCATGGCTGATCACTATTTTATTTCACATGAACTACAGATTAAAATGCAGCAAAGTACTAAAATGTAGTATTTTATTTAGTGTTATTGAAGTAACTTTATTACGTGAAAACCAACTAAAGTGCAGTGTATTCATTATTTACTGCTGTATAGTCAGTATTTTTCAAAAGATGAAAATAACTTAAATGCTAATTAAAACGCAGTATGACACTCTGTTACTGCATTATAATTGCTAACTTGAACGATTTTACTAATTTCACTGCAGTACAGGTCATATTTTACTGCGTTCTAGTCAGAATTTATCGCTAACTTTCTTGCTCGATCAGTCGAATACTTTTAATTTACCATAAAAACCCAAGCAAAAAACAGGGGTACTTTTCGAGCTAGAGTGAAATATGTGAAAAAAATTAGTAATTTTTGTGTACAATTAAGTGCTTTCCCATGTTTTTTTATTCTTTTTTCTTATTTTCTAGAAAACTCTGGTAAGTTTTTCGGAAGCCTCAACGTTTACCTTCGCAATAAAGTCATTTGCATGTATATTGATCTCTTGGTTCCATTTTATTGTACATATTTCAGTTCGGCCGGTTAAAAAACCAAAATGGCCGCCATTCGCAAAGTGTTTTAGTAGGAATTTTTTATAAGCAGATTTGCCGATGAAAATGAGTCTATTATATCCCCTTAAAGTATCGGTAGTAGGAAAACAAACACTGTAGGTATATAAATTAATGTGACATTTAATTGAAAAATCTCATGTTTCTTGCGGAACCAAAAAGCTATAAGTATACCTACATACCATTTAATTTTTAACTTACTCGTAAATGTCTTTATTACCGCTTGTGTTCGAAGCATTTTAAAATTAAGTTACAATTACATACCTTATGTAGTCCAGTCAATGGGGACAAAAAAGAGGCTCTGCGTTGCATTATGTGGTGTAGTTTTTTTTTCATTTGTATTTCTTAAGTACATGCTACTCAGGAAAATTTAAGTTTTCGAGCTCAAGGAGTGTCTGCGTTAGCCGCCATGTTGGATTGAAGGGGTCCTAATTTGTTCTTTTTCACATTATGCTTCAACAGTTAACTTTACGACAAAATGTGTGAAGTTTGAAGTCAATAAAATTCCACAACAACTTTATTTGTACATATTCTGTAGGTACGTCATCTAAGTAGATTCAAAGTTACAAGAGGAAGAACACTCAACATTCATAAAAATCGTCTACACATTTGACGAGTATTTTGCCCACGATTTCGTCCGCAAGGATGCATATTTTGGGTTTAGATTTGCGAAAAATCCTCTTAACACTTATTTTATCGATTTTGTTGATAATTGTGTGCAAAATTTCATGCCTCTATACCCACCGGTTTCGGCTGGGCGTTGATCCATCAGTCAGTCAGCCAGTTAGTTAGTTTTTTACTATTAAACAGGGTTTTTTTATGTGTTGCGGATAATTATTTGTTTTTTGTGGTTCTAACGCATAAAACACATTTTCATATTTAACATTTTTTATTTTTATTTTATGGAATTTATGGGGATAAATAGACGATTGCACTGAATGAAGTGGAAGGAACTAGATTTGCTCAAAAAACAACGTGTGTTTTCAGTAGTCCTTTACTTCAGACATCTTAGCGTCTAATACGCATTCGGTAAAACAAGTTTCACGTGTCTAAATAAACGAAATATACATACGTAACGTAAAAATACAATTTGTTGTGGAATTTTAATGTCTTTAAACTTCTCTTAGACATTTTTGTCATAAAGTCAGCTGTTGAAGCATTATGTGAAAAAGAACGAATTTGGACCCCTTCAATCCAAGATGCTGGCTAACACAGACACTCCTCGAGATCGAAAACTTAAATTTTTCATGAGTTAGCTATACTTAATAATAATAATCATTTATTTCAGACTCATCTTACGATTACATCCTTATTTTGTAAGTACTAGTTACGAGCTTACATACTAGTGTTAGTAATAAACTTAAGCAAAACTTAAAAAAAAAACTACACCACGTAAGGCAAATAATATTAAAAAATAAACGTCAATTTTATACATATATATTTTTTTCTGTAAATTCTCACCTCAAACATACTCGTAAGTTGGAGGAAATCGTTATGTACTACATGTGCAAATCGTTCAAGACACAAATTAAAATGCAGTAATCAAGTATTTTTACCGCATTTTAATCTGCATATGGGTAACTTTTTGCGTGCAGTAACTGACATGATTTTAAAAAACCCGATTTATTTTAAAATCTAATAAACTAAATTAATATTTGTTTTTGTAAATACCATCTTTGTTGTCACTTAGTCCTCGTAGCAATAAAAATATGCACCATACACATTAACAATATTAAAAAAAAACAGTGTTAAAAAGTTTTTGGCGGTTTTCTCGAAACCGCTTTTTTCCTCATACTGCACTTTAGGGCCTGCACGGCAGTACAGTCCCAGTCACAAGACATAAAAACTGTGAAAGTACTGTAGGTGCCCATTCCAAAGCGTAGATCTCATGGAGAAGAAAGGGCAAGAAACTCCATGGACACTCTTTTTCAATCGCCAAAATGATTACAGAACCTTTGTTACATCATTCAACTTGAGATGGTACATTATGTGAGAACGATGTAGCAAGTAAAAAGTGTCCATAGTAAATATAAAAAAGACAATTCAAAAACAAAATTATTGATAATTAAAATAAACCATGGCAGCTAAGAGATGACCAGTCTCAACTGACAGCGCCCGTTCACTAACATGACGCATATCAGTACACTATACTATTGTTAATTTGAGATACAACTCGTTTCTGCCGGAGCTGGGTTTTTTTTGAGCGGGAGCTGCAAGAATACTATATCTGCTAACACAACAACTGCTGTGACCTTTTTTTTGGCGGAATAATGCAATTAAGGGTGTCCTAGTCGGCGGGACGAACTAGTTGGCGGGCGGGATTAAAATGCATGCTATTTCATCCAACATCACGTACCAATGAGATGGATGAGCAGTAAGAAGCTAGGACGCCTACGCACACATACTCCAACCTTCGACTGACTCATACATGCGTGATTTCATTGAAGAATGGACTACTGCAACTTTTCAAGAGACCTTCGGGAGTTTGGATATTATAATAAAACTACTGAATGTACCTATCTGTTCAAAATAAAATAATTTATATTTTTTAACAAATTATCTATCCCTGTATGGTAATTATTTTACAATTTACCGTCTTCTTTTGTTATTTATTTCCCCCCGAATATGCGTAAAAATTAGTCTTAAATTATGGAAGTTTCGACACCCATAACTCATAATAGACGTTTTTTTTTACTTTTTTGTTTCCATATAGGGCTAGATAACGATGAGATGAATGTGAATCATTGTTTATTCTGAATGTATACCGTCAAATGTTGGAGTAATCGCCAAACTACGTTTGTATGGAAGAATGACCGACTAGCGTACCCTTAATTAAAAAAAAACTACTTTTTACCACCATGAGCGCTGCAATCGGCTCTGATACCCCCACCTAGTACTTCGCACAAAGCGAATAGGCAAGTAGAAGTATATATAAGTGACTTACCCTCATACTGCCGGTATGCAGCCGCCCTCCAACCATCTCCCTGATGCGCTGCAGCAGGGGCGCGTCGTTGCCCTCGTGCATCTGCTGGTCCAGCACGCGCTCCAGCTCCTCGCGGAACAGCTTCGACGACATCAGCGCTTCCACACGCTTGCGACGCTCCATCTCGCGGACATCCTGGAAAACATAGACAATAGGGTATTTGAATCACCAATTCCAATTAAAATCATTTATTTCAAGTAGGCCAGTTAAGGCGCTCCCTCACCGCGAGCAATTCACCTGTAATGTAACATAAAAATGCGCAATTTGATGCTCTATTGTCTTCGAATGTTCGAATCTGTAACTTTACATTACAGGTGAATGCTAGCGGTGAGGGAGGGCCCTTACAGGCAGTTTTGAATTATAAAAAGACAAAAAAAAAATTACACAAATAATTTATTATGGTGCTACAGTCCCAGTCACAAGACATAAAAACTGTGAAAGTACCATAGATGTACATTACAAGAAGTAGATCTCTATGGAGAAGAACGGGCAAGAAAATCCATGGACACTCTTTTTAGAACGCCAAAATTATTAACCTTTGTTACATCATTAATTTTGAGATGATACATTATGTGAGAATGATGTAGCAAGTAGAAAATCCATAGGAAATATAAAAAAGACAATAGGTAGGCTATTTGACTAAAAAATTCTAATTAGGCCGTCAGTAAGATTATCAAATAATATTTGACCCGTATTTTTTCTTTTTTTACGCAAACCAAAATTGACGGAGATATGATGCTTTTAAAATTGCCAATACGTCACAATTTAGTACATTTTTTACTGAATTCTGACGTCACGAGCCCCCACCCTCGAGTCTTGATGTGTTACATCTTGGTAAATATTCATTAATTTTACATAAGAAAAAATATGTGTCCATTATTTTTCAAAACTCTAAATAACGGACTAATTAGATTTATAATTTATTGATACTGTCAAATAGCCTATTATAGGCTGTCAAAACGCAATACTTCCATACATTTAATTTTTAATTTAATGGTAAATTTAGTGGCAAATTGTGACGTCACTAACTAGTTAAAAGTCAATGATCTTACTATTTATTGATTTCAGAGTTACTAAAAATGTTATTTACGAGTAACTGTTCTTTTAACATTCCCGCAACCCTCTTTTTTGGGTCTCTCCAGATCATCTCTGAACCAGAATCATCAAATTAGATCTCCAGCTTTGGGGGGAAGAGACTGTCAGACCTTATTGTCTAAAAACCCCCCTTATCCTTCACTGCCATTTACGTTTGTAAATCCGCGGTAACCTCTTAAGACATTTAGTGTCTAAACACACTATGCCGAAGTTACGCGACCGAAGTTCGGCACAATTACGCCTGCAATGCTATTTGAATTACTGACGACACACTATGCCGAAATTACGTCGCGTCATAGCGTACAGCGTAACTTCGGTCGGGCGTAAGTTCAGCGGCAACTTATTCTGTGACCACACATTATACGCGACCGAAGTTCGGTTCGATTACCGACGAAGATTCGGGGGCGGGGAGAATTTCTGCCGCGTAAGTTCGGCACATATGGTGTGTCATATCAGCCAAATACGTCGGAACGTGAAATCAGCCGCCGAACTTCGGTCGCATAACTTCGGCATAGTGTGTTTAGACACTTAGCTAGACATACGCGTAAAGATTTATCCATCAGATCTGGCTGACGACGGTCGTACATACCAGAACATGCAAATGCGACAGGTATATCTGTACTTGTTACTTCCAAATATTAACAGGCTTGCTCGCCATGGTTAGCTATTCCGCGACCCCGGCAGATATCGTTCAGAGGGACATGAACGACTGCCTCAGCGCTCATAGAACCCAGCAGCAGTTCAGCAGTCTCGCTCATGTCTGCTAGATCAACGAGGCATCTGCCAACAACAGCATAAAACAGCGAAGCCCTACGTCTACTCACAGCGTCAATGTCCGCGGGGCGTTGCTTCATCCTCTCCTCCTCTTCTTCATTGGACCGCGCTTCAATGCCGTTGGGCAGCGGCTCCGTGTCTGTGTCTGCCATTGTGGGCGGCACGACGAAGACTTCCTGAAAAGAGAACAAGAATAAATGTTAAATGGAGATCTTATTTTAATTTTTAAATGGGGTGGAGCGAAAGGGTCTGTCAAGTAAGCCATACACGATCCGGTCTACCGGAGAGGTTACCTGTGCAAATTTTGTGTATGGGGACATTCCGGTGTACTGGAGCAGTCAACGACCATTTATATCTAGACTCCTAATCACAGGCGACCGATGTCTGTCAACACATTAGGCAAAAAAGTCTTATAACCGTCGTGACTCGACCACTTCTGTGAGTCCCCTCGTCGCACTGACCTTGAGTTAGCCAATCAGAACGCAGTTCCCCGTCCCCGTTAGCCAATCAGAACGCAGTACCCCGTCCCCGTTAGACAATCAGAACGCAGTACCCCGTCCCCCTCGCTTACGTCGTACCTCAGCGACTTGGCACAATAATTTTCGTTAGTCAGTTCGTGCATGAGGCGTCTAGATATAAATGGTCGTTGGGAGCAGTCTTCAATACCTTCAGGTAGACCGTACGGTGTCATTAGAAAGAATCGATTTTCGATTTTGCGCCGGTCGCCTGCCCAGGTATAAAAATCTGCACAGGTCTATTCCAATAGGCTATTTGACTAAAAAATTCTAATTAATCCGTCAGTTAGATTATCAAATAATATTTGACCCGTATTTTTTCTTTTTTACGCAAACCAAAATTGACGGAGATATGATGATTTTAAAATTGCCAATACGTCACAATTCAGTACATATTTTACTGAATTCTGACGTCACGAGCCCCCACTCTCGAGTCTTGATGTGTTATATCTTGGTAAATATTCATTGATTTTACATAAGAAAAAATATATGTCCGTTATTTTTCAAAACTCTAAATAACGGACTAATTAGATTTATAATTTATTGATACTGTCAAATAGCCTAAACACGCTCCGGTCTACTTGCGCATCAGACTCGTAATTACTAAAATCAACGGTGTTTTTTCAATAGCTCTTTACTTTTCAGGTTCACGGTTAACTGATAAGACAGTTTCGCGAGCCCACAGTGCTCTTTCAATAGTCACTCACGTTCCAGAGTTACAGTCACCAGTTTGGATATTTCCGCGACCCCGGCAGACGTTTGGCCCTCTATGGGTGGCCCCCTCAGACTGGACTAAAACCTGCGACCTTCAGATTTAGTCAACGACCATTTATATCTAGACGCCTCATGCACGATCTGACTAACGAAAATTTTCTGCCAAGTCGCTGAGGTACGACGTAAGCGAGGGGGACGGGGTACTGCGTTCTGATTGGCCAACTCAAGGTCAGTGCGACGAGGGGACTCACAGGAGTGGTCGAAACTAATACGAACTTAAGACTTTTTTGCCTAATGTGTTGACAGACATCGGTCGCCTGTGATTAGGAGTCTAGATATAAATGGTCGTTGGATTTAGTACACCAGACGCCTACCAACTAGGTCATCTTAGTCGTGCGCAGCGAGGTCTAATTTTTCAATCCTATCTTACTAAAACTTTACTACTGAACGGATTTGGGTTGAAACTGGTAAACACATAGAATATTTTTAAACCCAGCTTGGCGTTCCTGAGAGACAATAACCGAACTCAACGCAACCAAGGAGTGGGTTTCCCTGCCGGGGTCTATATTTCCTGATAGCTACAACTTGTGGTCTTCAATTCAAGAGTGACTATGTTACTTCTAGACAAGCGTGCTTCACCGTCCACCACATCTTCGCTTCATCATCATCATCATATCAGCCCGGGATCTCCCATTGCTGGGTATAGGCCTCCCCCTTTTTATGCCATATCTCTCGGTTCTGTGCGCATCTTCGCTTACCATCACTACCATTAGGTAATGATTGTGGTCAAACGCGAACCTACCATACATCAACAATAGGCTAGGCCGCGTGCATAACCTAGTCATCAAAAAAGAAACCTAACATCGCCAAAAAAATAAAATAATGACGTAATTTGAAAGTCAAAACGCATCGACCGCTCAGCATTCATGCCATTGTCCGAATTAGCTAAGTATTAGTCATTGAAGAGAACCCAGTATCATAATAGCTATTGAAACCAAATGGGGGGCAGTTAGTGCGACGGAATGAATGATAAATGTTTTGTAAGTGGCCAATAGACTGACGAGTGCGGCGATAGACTGGCAAGCGACCGAACTTGACTGCCTAAGGGGTCATGAGACTCTTTGAGAAGTGGCTGGAGAGGCGCTACGGCGTCCTCACCTTCCACTTAACGCAGGTCACAGACACGTATGTTTCGGGAGGTTCCTGTGACTGATTGAGAAGGAAGAAACGCCCGTGGGATACTATGAAGCATGCGGTGCAGGACTGCCCCGCTTGGGCAGAGCACCACCGTGTCCTTACAGAGGGTATTGGTGGCGACCTCTCGCGCCCAGCATTGATCAAGGCTATGCTGCTGGGCGAGACAGAATGGGAAGCCTCCTGCGTAGCAGTCATGCTAGCGAAGCAAGAGGCGGGCGCCATGAGGGAGAGGAAAGCCTCCATCTCACGTACCAGCCGCCGCGGGAGACACCCACGGCTTCGGACGTCGAGAGGCGATTTCCAGCTACCGTAGGCTTGGGCATGCGGATGGCGAGTAATCGGTGACTCGCTGTCTGAAAGAGCTGTCAGCAAGCGGACGGGGTGAAAGAGGGTCAAATGCCTGCCGGAGTCGCGGGACTGTCTAAACAAGTCACCCTGGAACGTACAGGGCTATTGCCAGAACTTATTTGATGATTTTACCACTTTAAAAAAAGGATACACCCGTGGTTTTTACGATGCGCCTCGCTACGTTGCGATGCGTCTCGCGACAGCACTTAACCCAAAATCCCTTAGCCTCTATCACTATCCTCGCGTCGCGTCTCGATGTGGAATGACCCTTAGGTGCTCAAACAGAGACAAATTGTCTATTACAAGCTGTAGCTACAATAGGACGACGGCTATTCATTCAATTACGACTCAATCTGGACCAAAAGTGCTTCTTAATGTCATGATTACGTCGCATTACCATATTATGCCCGTCTCCTTTCGGAGTACAGAAAGTGGTCTTGTATTTGGTGTGTCGACATTTTGTTTTGAGCTAGCGGCCTGTCCTGGTTTGGCCGGGTGCAATTTACTAATGAAGAAGGTAGATAGAAGTCTTAGATAGAGATACAACAATAAAAACTTAAAAGGTGTAAAATAATACCTGTCCTTTCGGAAGTCGGTGACTTAGCTTTGTATTTTTGACTTCTTTGCCACCGACTTTCGAAAGAGCAGAAATTCTAAACTTATTAACACTGTTTTAGAAATCGATTATTTATAAAAAAAATACGTGTGGCACTCGGGGACTGCCGCGGTAAAGCTATTGCATAGCATTTTTTATCAACTTATGCAATTATAATTATTTAATTTATTTATTACTGTACTAATTAGGCTATGGTCAGCCACGTCAATCAAGTGAAACGTCAAGAAACGTTCTCCTCCCTCTCGCACTCCCTCTCCCTAGCCCTCGTCCTCTCTCTCTCCCTCAATAAAAGCATGCTTTCGTGCTAGTAATGAGCACGTCTGTCCGTACCTTTATGAGCACGTCTGTCCGTACCTTGATGATTGCCGAAGTCTCCCGAACTGAAACGACGTTAGACGATGCGTGGTGTCAGGTATTTTCCTTAGGTTTTTGCGTTAGTTTTTTCGCGCTGCGGCTCGTTCAGAGCCTGCGATAAAAGCTATGCAATAGCTTAAAAAAGTTAATATTTTACCCATTTTTGCAAACTCTACAATAATTGTTTCGTAAATCTGACTTATATGTATAGGTACAAATCTGTACTCTTTACTAATATTATAAAGTTGAAGCGTTTGTTTGTTTGGTTGCAATCTTGGGAACTACCAGTTCCAATGGAAATATATCTTTTTTGTGTTGGATAGACCATTTATCGAGAAAGGTTTTAGGCTATAAAATATGACATCACCCTACAACAAAAAGGAGCCGAGAAAACAAACAGCTAGTTTATAATAAGAAATATTAGCATACATATGAATAACTCCATACATACAGATTTACAAGCGGAAACAATTATCAAAGTCAGTGTAGGAATCAAAAACCATGATAATAATACTACATAATTATATAGTACATGTGCCCTTGGACGTGGCGAGACGAAAAAACGAACACCCACTTATGACCGAAGCAATTTAACCAGTTTATTGGCTGGATCCTACGATATAACACCTTGCTGTATCATGCTATGGTTGAATGTCAATTGGCAATTTGACAGTTTCAAGAAATTATTAATCTAATCAGTCCACCATTTAGAGTTTTGGAAAATAAAGGACATGTATTTTAACTTATGTAAAGTCAATGAATATTTACCAAGATATAACGGATCGAATCGTCAGAATTCAATCAAACTAGTGTTACTCTTCTTCTTCTTCTTCCTGCCCTTATCCCATTATATTTGGGGTCGGCGCAACACGTTTTCTTCTTCCATTCTCCCCTATCAGACGTCACAGTATCATTTACTCCTTTTTCTTTCATATCATTCCTTAGACAATCCATCCATCTTTTCTTTGGCCTTCCTCTTCCTCTCCATCCATCAACATTCATACTCATCACTTTCTTAGTCACATGGGTGTCAAACTAGTGTTACTACGTATTGTCAAATCTAAAAGCGTCGGTTCTCCGTCAATTTTAGTTTACATAACAAAATATGTAATTTATATTTCCTACAAAAAAATTAAACATCTGTCTAACAAAAGTGTCGGCATTTGACGTTGGTATAATGTCAGTTTTGCAGGAACACTTTTTTAGACAACTGTTTAACAGGTGTTTAACTTTTTGTAGTAAGTCTGCTTATGTTTGGATGTCAAGGGTAGGTTATGGTCAACTCAAAACCAAACCAGTGCAGTCACAAACCTAGTCCCGCTGACGCCATCTTGGATATAGGGGTGCCAATGGTATTTATCTGGCAAACTACGAGTACATGTCACAAAGAAAAAATGGAGCGGTGTTTTTTGATTGCAAACTAAATTTTCCTACATACATTAAAAAGTTTTCAAACGAGAATCCTGTAACATCCCCTTACGAATAAGAAGAGTCTACCAATAGAGCAATCTAGCTAAGTATGTAATAATTAAAACTTGTTCAAAGTCCATGTACGTGGTGAGCAGCCCCCGGCCATGACCACGCGTGCGATCGGGAAGCCCCGCGTGTCCCACATAACGAACATAATCTGTTATTGATCCTGTGTCGCCACATAACTCGATCTTCTATACTACGTTACTTCTATTTTAGCTGTTCCTCATACCTGATAATGGATTGCGGGCATGCGGACCGCGAGTAATGGGCGACTCGCTGTCCGACTATGGAGCATACCCGCGTGTTTCACGTGCGCCTCAGAGTTGTCAGCAAAATGACGGAGCCCCCTTAGAGGGCCAAAGCCTGCCGGGATCGCGGGACTAGCGAGTAACCGTGGCTCCGGAATGTAAAGGGCTATTGAAGGAGACCGTGGCTTTTAGTCAGTACAAGTCTGTGCTGTCTCTACGCATGGAGGGAAGTGGAAACATATTTTTTCTACTCCTCCACTAATCTTTTCTGATTAATTTCGTTGTAGGATCCAAGACAGGTAAATTAATTCTCCGGGAAACGTTGAGCTTCATTGTCTCGGCGCTTTTCTGGTGTTTGCCCCTGTTGATTCTGGCTTTCAGGAGTTGCAGTGTTTTGGGAATAGTGTGGCGGGTTTGTCCCAATCAAAAAAAAGTCGCGACCACGATAATATAAAAAAAATACGTGTGGCACTCGGGGACTGCCGCGGTAAAGCTATTGCATAGCATTTTTTATCAACTTATGCAATAATTATTTATTTATTTTATTTATTACTGTACTAATTAGGCTATGGTCAGCCACGTCAATCAAGTGAAACGTCAAGAAACGTTCTCCTCCCTCTCCCTCAATAAAAGCATGCTTTCGTGCTAGTAATGAGCACGTCTGTCCGTATCTTTATGATTGCCGAAGTCTCCCGAACTGAAACGACGTTAGACGATGCGTGCTGTCAGGTATTTTCCTTAGGTTTTTTCGTTAAGATTTTCGCGCCGCGCCGCGCTCAGAGCCTGCGATAAAAGCTAAGCAATAGAGCTTTTAAAGATTCACTTCAGACTACTTTTCTCGGAAATCGATTACGAAGCCTACTTAAAGTGAAGTGTCAATATATACCATTTCACTCGGCACGCGTCGAACATCCATCATCAAATAACGACTGTCATGGTCGACCGGGGTCGTTGACACGGCAGACATGTTTGATTTCACTACCAATTGTCAAACATTGACGTGTGCCGCGTTGATTTGTTTAGTTTTGGGTCGCCTTGTGAACTTGATGGGATGTAGGTACTATAAGGGACCTTACTCATGGCGCGATTCCTGCGATTTGCAATATCTCATCATCATCATCCACAGCCCGTCTTCACCCACTGCTGGGTATAACCCTCTCTTTATTTGTGCCAAGCTCCACGGTCTTGCGCCAGCCTCATCCAGGACACTCCCGCAATGGCCACAATGTCGTCTACCCATCTCGCTATCGAACGACCAACACTTCTTTTTCCATTTCTTGGACAATTGCAATTTCTACTAACTAAAAATGAAAATCGTCCTTGCTACTACGATATAATGATGCAATTCGACTGACTTACGTCGTCGTGGCGAGCGTGTTTTGTTTTTCATCTACTCGTAGATAACCGCACGTTTTATGTCATATGTCGTAGTGGTAAGGATGATTTTCACTTGTAGTTGGAATAGGTCGAATTGCGTCGCATCGCGGCATGGATAACGAAAAAAAGATATAGCATTTGCTTTAATTTATTTTTATTTTACGTTTATGTTCGCGTTGGACCACTATCTCGCCTGATGGTAGTCAATGATGTAATACAGTGAAGCACGCTTGACTAGAAGTATATTCACTCTTGACTTGAAGACCACAAGGTTATAACTAACAGAAAACACAGACCCCGTCAGGGAATTCCAATCAGTGCGCACAATAAAAGTATTCAATTTCTACAAAACTAAAAACCGCGCCATGGAACCTAAATCACGCATTAATTAATCATGACGTTAACGTTCTAATCTAAAATAAACATGAAAAATAATATCATATTCCGTACCACATTAATAACCTACCCATTTTAATCAGCTGGCAACCCTAAGCCCACTAAACAAGCGCCGAAACGTCGCCCTTAAAAAAAAAGTAAACAAAAAGAAGTAGTTGGTGAAAATTTTAAATTTGGAACTGGCGGAAGCACATTCCTCGCCCGCCAGTCGTCTATTTCGGTCGCGTCTACGGTTAGTCCTAATAAAATTCTTCTTTTTTTATTATTACAGAAATTCCTTTTAGGGATCTGTTGTTTTGACAGCTGGTTAATGCATGTTTTCAGCGAGCGAGTCTCATTGGATTAAGGAAACCGTTGATAATTATGATACTGTGAGTTTATTTCCTCTATCAGCTTGTTTCGATTCGTTTCTTCATCATCATCAGCCGGAAGACGTCCACTGCTGAACATAGGCCTGTCCCTTCGATCAGCACGCTGAACGACAATCCGCCACTTGAATTCATAGGTCGTCGGTCCACTTAATGGGAGGCCTATGCTGCGTCTTCCGGTCCGTGGTAGCCACTCGAGAACTTTTCTTCCCCATCGGTTACCAGTTCTACGAGCGATGTGGCCTGCCCATTGCCACTTTAACTTACAAATTTTATTACTGACTGTATTTTATTTGATGTAACAGCAAAAAAAATCGTTTTGATAGACATATCTTTGACATATATAAACTCACGCCTTCTTCCCATGAGGGTAGGCAGAAACTACAGAGCGTCATCTGCTACGATCCTTATATACTCCTTCCACTTCATCTACATTCATACATCTCTGGTCATATACGCACGCCGAAAAATTTTTTTTGCATTAAATGGTATACATATAGTTCTTTTAGGTCAGACGATTCTATATGGATTAAAAAGCCACTAGATAAATTAATCAATCGATTGATGTGGTTGCTTTATGCATGCTTATGTTTTACCTCATCGTTTAAAGTGGTGATGAAATAAATTACAAGTAAAGTGCCTCTTATGGCACCGAAACGTGTTCTTTTAGTAAGCTCAATAAGTGCTCGGAGCCTCTCTGCGTGATCGAGTCAGAAATGAGGAGATTCTTAGACGAACCAAAGTTGCCGACATAGCCCAACGAATTAGCAAGTTGAAGTGGCAGTGGGCAGGCCATATAGCATTCAGAGCTGATGGCCGATAGGACCGTAAGTATCTCGAATGGAGACCACGCACCGGCAAGCGCAGCGTAGGACGATGTGATGATGAGCACGGGATCGCGATAAACGCAAGCCTCTTCCAACCTGTCCTATTAAAAATCTAAATCATCAAAGTGTAAAAACAGTTTTTCCCAAACATTATTCTGCTATGGCCCGGTAATTTTCACACTTCCTCGTGACCCACTTAACAGTTTTAAACCCAAGCTATTAGGCAAAATAAATAATGTACATTTAAAAATCGTAAAAAGGTTTTATTAACACTCAGGTATCGCCTATTTAGTCTCTAAATCATGTGCGAATTATGGAGCTGCTGCTTATTTTTCTGAGCTGCTTATGTTGCGACCAAGTATTTTATTTTGATAGCCCCGGTACCGGGTTGCGACCCGGCAAATGGGAAACGCTGGTCTAAAACCTACAGAATTCTTAAAGAGAAAATCTATTGCCAATACTATGTTTACGTAACAACCGATTGTTTATTCAATCGGGTCAAGAACACCGCGTACCCCTGAACACACTCTTCCTTAACGTTAAGCGATCGGCCAACATTTCGATATCAAACCACTCCACCAGGGAAAGGACAGAAGTTCCACTTCAGATCATCCACCCAGAGTTTTTACCCTCCGATACAGAAAAAGGTGTTACAAGTTTGGCCGCGAAATGTCTGTGCCATCATAGAGTGACCATAGCTCTTAAGCGGGGGATCCGATTTGAATGTGGAATTTATTATTTGAAAGCATGTTTTTAGCGATGATTCTTAGACATGTTTTTTCGTCAAAATCGGTTCAGCAGTTTTAAGATCAGCTCCTGTCACAGTCCTGGTAAACAGATTTCGCTGTCTCTAAGACCGAAATGGTTTGATACACTTGCCACCCGCCCGTTGTATCCGTTGTTGCCTAGCAGCACGCTGGTCTCGTAATCCGCTCATAGCCACGCTAGGCGTTAGTAACTTCAGTGTGGCCACGAGCGGCGATTTCATAGGTTTGATATTTCCGCACTCGTCGCCGCCACCGCGCTAGGCTCGCAGTGTGTTTGAGCACTGAGAGTACGTTGCTGTCAACTATGTTACAAATACGGCATGGATCTTGAGCGCTGACCTTCACCTGCGCAGAAGTGAGTTATTAGGTCCCTTTGGTAGATGAAGTGAGGAACGGGGGGGGGGGGAAAGTGTAGTGATTGGTCCGCGTAGCGTGCCGTAGCGCATCGCGTCATAGCCGCCAGTCGGGATTCGTTGTTTTGTGCGTTTTATTTGTTTTATTGTGCGTTTCATTTGTCGATAAGTGTACGATGCGCAAAGCGATCCCCACTCTTACGCCGAGCGCTCAAGAACCGTGCCGGTATCTGTACCCTGGTACTTCTGCGCCATCACTGTTGAGTGTAAAGAAGGCTGGCCGGCTTGCGCCTACGCCGGGTCAATGCCCCGTGACTCACGGGCCCTTAAGAGTAGGAGGTAAGTGCATTTGCTTAAGAAATAAGAAATACGGAAGTGGTTTACGTAATTTTTGCAACGCAAACTAACTGTATTTTGACGGGGCCCCGCTTATAGGGCCATAGCTTGCCGGGGTCGCGGGACTGTCTCATCAGGTAACCGGGACCCTGGAACGTAAAAGGCTATTGAAGGGTATCCTTGGATTTTAGTCAGTACAAGTCGGATAGGTGCCGTCCTGCCCTGGGTGGGAGAACTCATTATTTGATGATTTTACCAAAAAAAAAAAATGAAAACTACTTAACTGTATTAGATGGTTAAACATGGAGTTTCGAGTTTTAAGTTAAGATTCCAAGTTTCTTTGTACTTATTTCGCAGAATCTCAGAGGTATTAAGGCAAAGTTATAGAGCATTCTCTTATCCCACCCAAGGCCGCGCCGCCCCCTATGTGCGAAGTGTGCGACGCACACAGGCGCCAGGGCAACAGGGACGCCGGATGAAATACCAGTACCAGTAGTTGAAATTATTTTTGTCACAAAAAACTTTTTCAAAAACAAATGTAACCGCCTTCAAAAACAACCATAATAAACGGTAAAAAAGCCTACAAAATTTTTCTTTCGGAAGTCGGTGTCTTTGTTTTCTTTATTTCATTGTCTTTTTTTTGCCACCGACTTCCGAAAGAAAAATTTTGTAGGCTTTTTTACCGTTTATTATGGTTGTTTTTGAAGGCGGTTACATTTTTTTTTGAAAAAGTTTTTATTTTACTCTTTTTAGTTTAAATATTCAATCCGAATTCTTGTCAAATACAACATGTGCACTAGAATTTTGTAATCCATAACACCGGTAATAACATCGCTCATGGTACACAATAAGCTAATAAAATTCCCTATCTCAAAAACTACTGAACCGATTTTGATGAAACTTGCAATATTCCCTAAGTTAAATGATACCTAGTACAACAAAAAAAGAATTACTTAAATCGGACTTGTAGTTCCAGAGATATGCGAACTCAAACTAAATCAGTCGATGCCTACTCCTTACTATTAAGGAGTTCTACCTTCCATCATCAGCTCAGCTACATGAAATTATGATTACCATACGCAAGTACTTAAATTACTTCATAAAATTTGCGAAAAACGGTGTGTCGGCCTATAAAATTCGAGGGTTGCCCTCGATTTCTCCAGGATCCAATCATCAGATCCCAACTTGGTGACTATGGGACCACCTCAGAAGTACCTCCTTTCGAACAAAAAAAGAATTTTAAAAATCGGTCCACAATTGGCGGAGTAATCGCGTAACAAATATACAACAAAAAAAAAACATACCGTCGAATTGATAACCTCCTCCTTTTTGAAGTCGGTTAACAACATAATTATTAAACTTGAGTATCGATAAGTAAGCAGATACAAGTCTCCCAAGACGATACCTTTCTACACTAGTTGAATTGACCCACAGTTTATATTTTGGGTTTTAGTTATCCGACTATTTATTATTAGTAAGTACATTAATCTATGTATTTTATTACAAAGGCCGTGCCGTGGATTAGTTTATAAACGTAACCCGATGGGGACTCGCCACAACAATTGGAAACATTTTATCGAAAATGGGTACTAGCTAGTGGAGTCGCGGGTTACTGGCGGGAAATTGATAAAACTGATGAAAATTTATTATATTTCAGCAAAAAAAATAATAATTATGAAATAAATTCGAAAAACGACGACATAAAAGGCTCTTCATAGGTTTCGCACACAGGCGCTGCAAGGGGTCGGCGCGGCCCTGATCCCACCAGAGGATACCTTAAAAAAGAGCGCTGTCAGTGATAAGTTCTACCTTGCAATATATATATGTAGTACCCTACTATTTGACTGAAAATCATAGAGGTTCATACACACTCACTGTAAAACCTTTGGCAGAAGCTAGTAACAGTATACATGAGTATTAGCTTAGCAATCTCCTTCCAAGGTTCACGACCCCTGCCACAACGGCCGGTTCAAGCGTTAATTAGTATAATTAGGGTAATATTTGGCCGCATGCCACTGTGAGTCAGCTTGAATAGAGCATTCATTCGTGGAGCGGCCATATTGGTTGAACTAACTAGTGTTGTGCCGCGAGTTTTTCAGTTTTGAGGTGAAAGATGTGTGGATTTGCGAAGGGACTAATTTAATAAAGCTGTAGAGTTTGTTTGTTAAAAGCGCTAATATTTTGAACTACCCGTCAAATTAAAAGTATTTAAGCAGATTTTTACCCGACTGCGCGACGCAAAGGAGGGTAATGTGTTTATCAGTCTATGTATATATGTATGTATGTTTGTTTCTATGTGGCGTTCTAGAGACCAAATGCGTAGGCCGATTTTGATAATTCTTACGTCAATCGATTCATCTTAACTTTGCGAGTGTCACTAAAGACATGACAGTAATCAAAATTCACCACAGCGACCACCAGACGCCATATTGTCAAAATGAAAAAAAAAAAGTCGATGAACTATGTCAAGTGGGGTGTCGTTGAATAGGTCCCTTGGGAAGATTTGATTGGTAAAATTTGAATGGGCCCCGACTGTGAGTCGTTCTGTTCTGCTTCTTCCTGCTGGTCTGTTGGGCTTGTTTCTTTCTTTTTAGTTTTAAGTTAATTTTTTCACGTATTTTTCAAAATTAGTTTTTATGCAGTCGGGTTTTTTGTTTTTCTTTAAATTATTTTCTTGACGGAATCCACTTTTACAAAGACACAGACAGACAGAGCCGAATCAACTACCTGTATGCCATACTAATATTTGTTTTTTGTGGGGTTCGAACCTGCGATACGCAGTTAAACAGCCAATGGCTCAGTTTCTTCGTCAACCCTGTCGCTGTTGTGAAATGATTTACTGATGTCCAAAATTAACTTCAAATCCACACTAACTCAATTTTATAAATGCTTAAGTTTGTCTTACACTTTCACACCCAAATCATTAAACCGATTTAGATGTCGTCATCATCATCATCAGCCGGAAGACGTCCACTGCTGAACATAGGCCTCCCCCTTAGACCGCCACGCCGAACGACAATTCGCCACTTGCATCCATCGGTTGCCCGCGACCCTCACGATGTCGTCGGTCCACCTAGTGGGAGGCCTGCCTACGCTGCGTCTTCCAGTCCGTGGTCGCCACTCGATAATTAGAATTAGATTTGGATGTATTTACATAGAAATGATAGAAGAAATCCTGGAGACTTATAAGCTACTCAGTTTATATGAAACTCCTTAATATGATATCCAATTTGCTCCAAACTCAATACGAACATCACCAGCCAGAATTTCCTCAACAAAATCTTTACCAGCGAATTCGCTGCCAAAATCTACCAAAAAATGATTAATGATCATATCCTCGACGCCAGGCACGGTGCCGTCCAATTAATTACATCGATCAATGGCGCCGGTTCGTACCTGCCAATGTTGTATGGGATGAGGTCATCCTCCATGGGTGCGTATTCATTCGCCTGCCATTCAATGTACACCATTGTTGCTATGGGGATTCACCTCGAAATAAAGCTATAGAAATGTGCTTTTCAGACTATGTCTTGTTCGGTCAGTGGCGACAAGCATGAGTGCTGAGCATTAACGCAAAAGTCTGTGACCTTTCTGTTTTTATTTTCATTAACATTGGAACTTAAGGTGAATGCTCCAGGGTAGCCCACGAAATTCAAAATTTCTTGGGTTTTTTGCAATTTGCAGGCCAGTGCTAGGTTGTATGTTGATTAAAATATTGATCGCGGCTGTAAGACGTATGTAGTTACAGAATTATAATCAACAAAATCATCAATACAACGCTCTAAGTTCATAAAGCTTCAGGAATGACTTTTTATGTTATTTTTTGTTCCTGAAGCTTTATGAACTTGGAGGGTTGTATTGGTGATTTTGATGATAATAATTCTGTAACTACATACGTCTTACAGTCGCGATCAATATTTTAATCAACATACAACCTAGCACTGGCCTGCAAATTGCAAAAATCCCAAGAAATTTTGAATTTCGCGGGCTACCCTGGAGCATTCACCTTAAATCAGCGATGCACCAGTGCTGAAAAGGCTATATTACTCAAAAAATTGAATTAGACCGGATTAGTAAAGATAGATTAAAATATTTGACCAGATTTTTTTAAGCTATTGCATAGCTTTTATCGCGGGCTCAGCGCGGCGCGGCGCCCGAATCAAAAAATTTCCAAAAACCTAACGAAAATACCTGACATCACGCATCGTCTTACATCGTTTCAGTTCGGGAGACTTCGGCAATCATAAAAATATCCGTCATAAAAATAATTTACTTTTTTTTACTGATTCTAAACGGCCAGCTACAAAAGAAGTTTTCACAATGAAACCTACTTATAAAATTCTCCTACAACAAAGAAGTTCTTTATTACAGTAGTGCACCACAAACATTTTAAATAAATTATATTCTCGTTAAATATACGCGGTAGGCGATTTTATTCTTTAAAAAAAAAAAAATGTTATGCAATGGCTTCACCGCGGCAGTCTCCGAGTGCCACATGTATTTTTCTTAACCAAAATTGACGAAGAAACGACACTTAAAAATTGGCAACACGTCACAAGCAAGTACAGATATTACTTGCTCGTGATGTCACAAGAATTTTGATGCGTTATATCTTTGTAAATATACATTAATTCAACAAAGAAAAAACACGTATCCATTATTTTTCAAAACTTACTGACAGACTAATTATTTGATGTTGTCAGCATGCATTTTGAATCTGCGACACGCAGCACCGCAGTCAACGACCATTTATATCTAGACTCCTAATCACAGGCGACCGATGTCTGTCAACACATTAGGCAAAAAAGTCTTAAGTTCGTATTAGTTTCGACAACTCCTGTGAGTCCCCTCGTCGCACTGACCTTGAGTTAGCCAATCAGAACGCAGTACCCCGTCCCCCTCGCTTACGTCGTACCTCAGCGACTTGGCAGAATAATTTTCGTTAGTCACTTCGTGCATGAGGCGTCTAGATATAAATGGTCATTGACCGCAGTCAATCTCTTATCAACTGCACCAATCTTGACTTCGGCTCCAAATAATTTTAAAAGACACAAAAGAAGAAGAAACATTGGTTTTTCACATTAAAAACCTCTGGGAATCATTAAATAGTCTCGGTGTTTGTGTATGTGTGTTTATATGTTTGTAAATGCATCCACGACGCAGGAGAAAATACTAGTGCGGAAAAACTTTTTTTTTAAAGAAAAAATAAACTAGCATCCACATGATCAATGGTCAGCTGTCTTGATAAACAAGGCTCCAAAAACAATAGTGTCCCTCTATAAATAATTTCCACCAGCCACCACAAGTTAGTTATTACAAGTGACACACGTTTCACACATGGGCGTGGGCGAGGGTGCAGCGACCTCGCATCGACCGACCTTCGTAATGGGGGGTAGTTCGACAAGTGACGTCATCATCTTTTGGGGAGCGCTTTTTGGAAAGTCTGCCTTTTATTTGTGTTTGAATAAATGGAGTTTGAAAGACAAATCCTACTTAAAAAGAAGGTATGATTTTCAACCGACTTCTTAGGTTTTGTCACGCCCACTCCCCCCCCTCCTATTGCCTATGTCACTCAGGACCAAAGAAGCTTACAACTGGTGAAAGAATTTTTAAAATAGGTCCAGTAGTTTAGGAGCCTATTCAATACAAACAAACAATCAAATCTGTAATATAAGTGTAGACTATTCCCAAACTTCCACTCCTGAAAGCCAGAAACAACAGAGGTAACCACCAGAAAAGCGCCGAGACAATGAAGCTCGACGTGTCCCGCTCCCGGAGAATAAATTTACCTGTCTTGGATCCTGCGACGAACATAATCAGAAAATGATAGTGGAGGAATAGGAAAGTACGATCTTTCCACTACCCTCCCCTTGAAAAAAAAAAGTTATCAATTCGACACGTTTCAATTAAATTGTTTGGATATCCTACTACCCAACCCAATATGTCCAATTGTTTGATTGAAGAACTCTGTGTCCCAGAAGTGGTAATATAATTAGCCTACAATCGCAATACGACAGTACGTCTATGCGTGTTACGCAGTATTGATTATTGTAACATGTCGGGCGCCAATAACGAACTGTTGGCGCCCAAACTGGGACTTGATCGTATTTGATAGTCGTTTAAAAATACGTCTACCACGCAATCAGGAGACTACTGATGTCACTGAAATAAGTATTTTTAACAATAAGGTAGTTAACAGCATAAATAAATCGGAAATCTGTGTAGTCCGTAGTATTGAAAAATAATGGACATTTGTATTTATGTTTAAAACAATTACTATTGACGTTTATCAAAATTCAGGAGTGGGCTTGTGACGTGATGAAATCTCGTAAAATTATTCAGAAGCCGTGACGGTTTGTGATTTTTAAAGGCGTTGTTTTTAGTCAATTTTTATTTACTTAACGAAAGAAAAAAATACGTGTCAAATATTATGTGATAATCTTAACTAACGTACTAATTATATTTCTTTTAAGTAAAATGGCTTATTCTGACAAAAACTAAAATCGTAAATAACTGCAAACAGAACTGCTATAACTCAAAGAGTTGATCATGTATTCAATTGAAACAAAATAACAGCTTCGACAAACAAAGGAAAATTCATTGCGGGCGTACCACGACGAGTAGAGGCGAGGCGTGCGTGCCGTATTGATTTCCCGGCAGTCTAGAGGCGCGTGCTAGTGGCGCCCGACTGGGCCCCGGTTTTTATTACAGTTTGCGCTCACTCTTTTGTTCCTACGCTATTAAGTATAGATGTCGACTCTAATTGGATTCTGTTGGTCTGATGTAGAGTTCAATCACATTAGGTAGGTTGTGGGTGGTAACCGCAGAATGTTACGTGCTTTGAGCTTTTTCATACTAGAGTTAGAATAGATTATGATGAGTAATTACTTTAAAAACTGTATTTGGATACTGGATAATCAAAATGATTATGGTCTCTCAAAAAAAAATGTTGTACGAAAGAGTTTAGCAATTATTCTAGTCAGTATTATTCAAACTGTGAATTTGACTACAATACGTATAGCAAAAATATGTCCAGCTATAAAGAAAAGTAAGTTTTATAAAATACAATGGCTTCATTATAATCCCCCATTAATCTACCCTCAAAAACAAAGACAACTACCCACATCCATAAAATAGCCACAATCTCAGTTTTAATCTCTAAAAGCGGGTAGTACAACAAAGCCTTTGTCTGATACGGCACGTTCACCCCAATTCTGGGCGGAGGGATATAGGTCAGTTATGTACGCAGTGTAAACGTGAGAGGTCGTGAGGGTAGATGTACTTATTTGTTACTACCCGCCAAAGTACTTTTAGTAACGGCTTATTTTTACGGTGACGTCTTTGTTGTAAAGCTAAGGTGTATTGACATGGAATGAATGTGTGATGCGAAGGGTATGAATACGTGACAAGAGGACAGTTTAATATTGTATTGTCTTTGTTTTTAAAAGGAAGGGGTGAATATCGAAGATACAGCAGATAGACGAATGCATTTATGCAAGAACAGAAGATCACTGGTGTTGTGTTTTTCCTTGATGAAACATTATATTAATATTGATGTATTTGCATAATTTGATGTTTATACTAGATCTAAAACTAGATAAAACAAATACTAAATTATTCACGTTACTCAACCATTTACGACCTCGAGTCATTCATTCAATAGGCTATTTGACAGTATCAATAAATTATAAATCTAATAAGTCCGTTATTTAGAGTTTTGAAAAATAACGGACACATATTTTTTCTTATGTAAAATCAATGTATATTTACCAAGATATAACACATCAAGACTCGAGAGGGGGGCTCGTGACGTCAGAATTCAGTAAAAAAATGTACTAAATTGTGACGTATTGGCAATTTTGAAAACATCATATCTCCGTCAATTTTGGTTTGCGTAAAAAAAGAAAAAATAAGGGTCAAATATTATTTGATAATCTAACTGACGGATTACTTAATTAGATTTTTTTAGTCAAGTAGCCTATTTAGATTAAAAATCACCACCAAAAAGCCTACGATTAGCAAAAAAAAAGAATGAAAAGTAAATTACGAAGCACCACATTAAATCCTATTATCCCGTAACGGTTAGACGGAGATGTACAAGAGCACACAAATTTAAATCCTATAGAATAGGGGTCGACCTTATTCCCATCAATGTTACAGTGTACTTTCAAAGGTAAAAGCCTTAGTCATTGCATGCAAGGATGTCGTAATAAGGGCGCTTCCGGATCACGCCTCGAAGTGGGTGGGGGTAGTTGCTAACTTGCGACGAGGCGATGTCACGCGAAATTATATGCTAATTTTGTTGTGGCTTTCTGCTAACCTCGATTTAGGTCAGGTTACAAAGCTTAGATTTAGGAATAAACGTGTTTTTCGAACTACTCGGCTATTCTTTTCACTGCGAGATTCGAGACGATTAAATTCATTCCCCGAGACTTCGAAGAAATCTTTCGTCTTATCGACTGCTGAACATAGGCCTCCCCCTTAGACCGCCACGCCGAACGACAATTCGCCATTTGCATTCATCGGTTGCCCGCGACCCTCACGATGTCGTCGGTCCACCTAGTTGGAGGCCTGCCTTCCTGATGGTCGCCCAGTGCCTAAATAAATAACACAAAGTAATGCGCCTGACGGGGTTCGAACCCACGACCTACAATTCGTAAGTCGAGGCCGATACCACTGGCCACCACTGCTCTAGTGGTGGCCAGTGGTATCGGCCTCGACTTACGAATTGTAGGTCGTGGGTTCGAACCCCGTCAGGCGCATTACTTTGTGTTATTTATTTCAACACCACTGCTCTCAAAACGGTGAAGGAAAACATCGTGAGGAAAACGGCATGTCCTAGAACCAAAACTTCAAAGACATGTGACATCTACCAACCCGCACTGGGCCGATGATGATGATGATGAAAGGAAATGGTGTATAGGCTGATGATGTAAGGAAATGGTGTATTTTCTACTCCTCCGCTTTTTTTTTATTAATTTCGTTTCGTTGCGGGATCCAAGACAGTTAAATTCATTCTCCGGGACTTCGACCAACTTTTTCGCCTCGGTGCTTTTCTGATGGTCGTAATTCTGGCACACAGGATTTTTTATTTACGTGGTAAAATCATCAAATGAGTCCTCCCACCCCGGGCAGAACTGGAGGGACTGTCAGACTTGTACTGACTAAAATCCACGGTGTCCTTCAATAGCCCTTTACGTTCCGGGGCCACGGTTACCCGATAGTCCCGCGACCCTGGCAGTCTTTGGCCCTCTAAGGGAGCTCCGTCATATTGCTGACAGCTCTTTCAGGCACGCGTGGAACACAACGCGCCGTCGACCCGGGACAGCGAGTCGCCCATTACTCGCCGTCCGCATGCCAGTTTTTTAGCATACCTAGCAAACTAAATACAACTATAGTAGGACAATGATCCAAATAAACGCGCATCTTCCTGAAAGTACTCGTAACATACCACAAATTCACAGGCAGAGCACGTGCCATAAATTGTATCCACCTGACAGCCACGCGATTCCCGCTCGTAAATTATACATCATAAAATTCAAATTACCTTTCTATTTTACTACGAATATGTAGGTTTATGAGTTTCAGATAATGTGGGTAGTTGTGTTTATTGAACTTAGAAAGAGGGAGAGAGAAGATAATAGTTGAGTGAATAATAATAATATTCCACAACTATCACACAACGCCATCTAGTCCCAAGCTAAGCAGAGCTTAGGTTATAGGTACTAGACAACTGATAAACATACTTATATATCTATACCTATAATAAATCTGTAGAAGGGTCAATTCTGTACATTGAAAATATTGAAAAAATAAATAGCGGGGGGTGTTGCTGGATCGATACCAAACCCAAATATGTGATTAAAAAAATTTTTGTCTGTCTGTCTGTATGTGCAGGCATCACGTGAAAACTAACGGTTCGATTTCGATGAAACTTGGTATAATTATACCTTATTATCCTGGGCATAAAATAGGATACTTTTTATCCTGGAAAAATACGTAGAAAAAAAATCTTATTTTTCAGTTTTATTCATAGACGTTGTTCTGTAGAACCGCGAATCCAGTGGATTCAGCGCCGTAATCTGTAGCGCCGAAAGTCGGATTTGGCTTGAACCGTTTGCGGCACACGCGGGCCACGCCTCCCCGACTCCTATATAAGGAGCCGCGTTCCGCGCCGCGCGATGCATATAAATTCTGAATTTTGATGCGAGCGGACGTGTCCAGTGTGGCGAGCGGTCCGGTCGTCCGTGGAATTAATATTGTATGCGTGTAATTTTAAACCGTGATTTTCAGCGCGACCTTTTTGATTACTGTTCCGATCAGTTATTTGTCGAAATTACTAGAAATTACAAGGTCGGAATTACTATGAAAAAAATACTTACTACAGAACGCGAGCTCAACAGCAGTAGCTCAATAGAGGGATCTCCTTAATTATTATAGCCGTATTTGGGTCCAATAGATATTTATAAGATGTCATTGTCAGAGTTACTCAAAATGGAGAAATAAACCATCCACGCGTAGACCGACATCCGCGCGGACGGAGTCGCGGGCGGAAGCTAGTTTCTAAATACATACATATTATAGACTAGCTTCCGCCCGCGACTCCGTCCGCGCGGATGTCGGTCTTCGCGTGGATGGTTTATTTCTCCATTTTGAGTAACTCTGAGAATGACATCTTATAAATATCTATTGGACCCAAATACGGCTAAGCCTATAATAATTAAGGAGATCTGTTGAGCTACTGCTGTTGAGCTCGCGTTCTGTAGTAAGTATTTTTTTCATAGTAATTCCGACCTTGTATTTACAAATAACTGATAGGAACAGTAATCAAAAAGGTCGCGCTGAAAAGCACGGTTTGAAATTACACGCATACAATATTAATTCCACGGACGACAGCTCGCCACACTGGACACGTCGGCCCGCATCAAAATTCAGAATTTATATGGAATAGAATAATAATAAAGTGGCGGTAGTCATTAACTCTCGGAGAATCTTAACACCGCGATTCAGAAATGCGCGTCATAGGCACAACGCCATCTAGTGGTGAGTGGTGGAACCTTTTTAGAAATCAATGGAGGCAGGCGTGGCGTAATGTTCTACTTGAAAATAGGTGTCGCCAGTGGTTCCATAATAAGGTTTGTTACAGATTTTTTTTTTCTACGTATTTTTCCAGGATAAAAAGTATCCTATTTTATGCCCAGGATAATAAGGTATAATTATACCAAGTTTCATCGAAATCGAACCGTTAGTTTTCACGTGATGCCTGCATATACAGACAGACAGACAGACAAAAATTTTTTTAATCACATATTTGGGTTTGGTATCGATCCAGCAACACCCCCGCTATTTATTTTTTCAATATTTTCAATGTACAGAATTGACCCTTCTACAGATTTATTATATGTATAGATAAATTAACCCAGACACAGAACAAATGATCGTGCTCATCACACAAACATTTGTCCTGGGTGGGAATCGAACCCACTACCTCCGACATAGCAGTCAGGGTCACTAACCACTAGACCAACAGGCCCGTCAATATGTAGTTAGTAGTGAACATGTAGTCGATAGACATAAAGTCGAAAAGCAGAATTCCAGCAAGGAATAAATATTTTTTATTGCCTACAGTTAGTTGTTCCGAGTCTGGAGACTGTCCGGAGGTTACCGTGACCCTAGAACGTAAAAGGCTATTGAAGGAACACGACGGACTTTAATCAGTACGAGTCTGACAGTACCCTCCGCTCCACACAGGGCGTGAGGACTCATTTGATGATGTTATCACCTAAAAAAGAAAAGGAGGTCTGTGGGGTTCCCTGAGGCGGCATAATTAACTCTGATATTAGAAAAGGCCAAATCCTCAAACGAAAAAGAAAATTCTAAGCAAAATTTACAAAGATATCTAGTAAAAATCCGACTACAACTATAAAATTGATCTCAACATGCAATCAGTTCGAGCCGCCATATGCAATGTTATGTCATAATCGTAAAAAACACATGGGCACACACATAAACGTACATAACAGGCCGCCATCTTACACGCATAAATACTATTTACTAGTTTCAACAAACGAGGCACGGAGTAATCAGTAAATGGAGTGCTTTGACTTCATAATTCCTCAGCTTTGCAGTCACGAATAGTTATTTATGATACTAGTGCGGTAAGTTGGTTTTTACAAACGAGTAGACGAATGTAAGCCCGAGATGAAGTCGAGGGCTTACCATAGTCACGAGTTTGTAATTACCAATTTCCGCACGTGTGTCATACAATGTTTTTCAACACATTTGCGAGAAAACAGTACATTAAGTAATTAAACAAACTTTATTTAGAAGTTTCTAATTTGAAAATGGCGCGAATTTGCAAATGGCGCCACATGCACGTGGTGAAAAATAGAACCACATCTTTCGTCTCATTTACTCTTTAGTATTAAAATGAGACAACGTATTGAGCAAAAGCGCTTCCAAGGAGGTTCGATCAGTCAGGTTGTTTATTCTCATAATGTGAAACTCTTTGGTGGAGTTCTTATTTTTTTTTTAATGGAAATTAAAAAAAAAAACCGTAAAGAAAACGCACGGTGCTATACAACGGGGCGTGCCGTAAAATAGGTACTTAGGTGAGAGTACCTATTTTACCGCACGTTCCGTTGTATGGTGCGTAATATTTAACTTTCGAACAATGTATACAGGCTTCGTAAACGCATTTTTCGAGCAAATGTGTTGAAAAGGATCTTTACCACACTTTTATGTACGTTTGTAAAATCTGACTGTATTATTGCCCAATCCTTCGGACGCGCTATGTTATGTTAAAAACTGAAACTGAGACTGACTGAAACTACTGACCGCTGTCTGCGACTATTCTTACATACTTCTTTCGGAACAAATACATTTATGAGCAGAGGTGGCCCAGTGGTATCGGTCCCGAATTACGAGTTGTAGGTCGTGGGTTCGAACCCCGCCAGGCGCATTACTTTGTGTAATTTATTTCATCACCACTGCTCTCAAAACGGTGAAGGAAAACATCGTGAGGAAACCGGCATGTCCTAGAACCAAAAATTCGAAGATATGTAACATCTACCAACCCGCACTGGGCCTGCGTGGTGGATTATGGCCCACTCCCTCTCACAGAGAGGAGGCCTGTGTCCCAGCAGTGCAGTGGGAACACTATAGGCTGATGATGATGATGACATTTATAATATTTACACGTTGGCTGCAATTACTATGCATCCGACCTTACTGAAGAGTCCCACCAGGCCAGAGAATGTCCTTCTAGAGAAGTCTTGGCGAAGCCAGTCACATCTGCACCGTAAATACTTATTGCTTCCTTTCTACCCTGTATGATTGATAACTTGAAACAAGATATTTCATTATTTGTTTTGAGTTTCTGTTATTACGGCACTGTTGCAAGCGCCATCATCGATCAAGGATGAAAAGGATGAAGTTCATCCGTGGTAATGACAGTGTTAGTGGCCATATAATAATAATAATATAAACTTTATTTCAGACTCCGCAGTCCATAGTTTAGTTAGTATTTTGGTGTTAGTAACAATGGTGCTTAAACAAATATGTTAGTACTGTTAGTTTACACAAATTATTATTTACGTAGACCAGTGACTGTCTCCACCCAGTGTGCCTGAAAGGGACAGTCCGGTCTAGCAGCTATCATTTTCAGGATGCTGTTGTCACTACCATGCAGGCGCTGCAGTAAGGAGGCCGCTTTTTTCCGCATGATGGCATGGAATCCATCAGTGCGAGCCTCAGCGAACATTCCTGAAGCACTACAGCGCCATGGCAGTCCCAACAGCATCCTAAAAGCATTATTAAATTGTACACGCAGGGCGTTATAGGCTCGGCGCGTGTACGATACCCACAGGCTGCTCGTGTAAAATGACTGACAGAACGCCTTAAAAAGAGTTACTTTGACGTCTGTAGTACAACAGACGTCAAAGTAACTCTTTATACACATATGAGCACTCCATTAACTAATAACTCCGTGTCAGCTCATATGGCGTCTGGTCACGTTATCTCGTTACACAATTGATGATTCTCTAATATTATGAGAGTTGCATACATACGGGGCGTTTACTGAGTATCTATGTTTTATTTAACGCATTCTTTTAAAGTGCATTGTGAATGAATTGTCGGTCGTATTGCGAGACCTATCTATAAGCTTCTCGAAAGTTCCACAAGGTTCTCGACAATTCTACTGAAGATTGGTCAGGAAATTTCTAGTAAATTCTACCCTGTTCTAGATGTTTCGAGATGGTTCTGGAATGTTCCAGAAGGTATGGGACTCTAGAAACATCTAGTGGGTCCGGCCGGGGTATAAAAAGGGCGCCGATCGGCGACCTGGGTCAGTCTAGTTTAGACTACGATCGAGGCAACTCGAAGTAAACTATAAGCGATCTCTAAGTGAATTTTACGTGTGATTAAGTGAGTGGAAGTGTGTTTAGTGTTGAGTAGCGTTTTGTGATTGTTTTAATTAGTGATTCGTGTGTAAATAAAGATTGCATGGTTTTAATTGGTGTAAACTAATTTATCCCAATACCCGGCTCGTAACAGAATGATGCCTTCTAAATACCTGTTTTAAAATAAGCTATGTAATGTGACTGTCCGACTCGCGCACTAAAATTGAATAACGACCAATGAATATTTATTTTATTAAGTCTTTTAGTATATTTTTGTTGTTATAGCGACAACAGAAAAACATCATCTGTGAAAATTTCAACAGTCTAACTATCACGGTTCGTAACATGCGGTCTGATGACAGACGGACAACAAAGTCTTAGTATTAGGATCCAGTTTTACCCTTTGGGTACAAGACCATAAAAAACAGATGACCCAAAATCGCACGCTAAAACGTAGTTCCGAAAAATCGCGTCCATAACCGTTATTTTTTGACAACATAGCGTCAAAAAACAGTTTTAAGTATAGTCAAATAAGTTCACACGTATTTTTTTTGCTGTTCGCCAAAACATGGCGACGTCTGAGCAGTGGCGTAGCTACCGTCGTATCTATTATACGGGGCCCCATGTTTCAAGGCCTCCGACGATTGGAATAAAAATTAAAACATAAATGTTGCTCTTAAATGAAAACTTATCGCGGCCATAAAGCTCCAATTATCAAACTCCTAACCAACGACCATTTATATCTAGACTCCTAATCACAGGCGACCGATATCTGTCAACACATTAGGCAAAAAAGTCTTAAGTTCGTATTAGTTTCGACCACTCCTGTGAGTCCCCTCGTCGCACTGACTTTGAGTTAGGCAATCAGAACGCAATACTCCGTCCCCCTCGCTTACGTCGTACCTCAGCGACTTGGCAGAAAATTTTCGTTAGTCAGATCGTGCATGAGGCGTCTAGATATAAATGGTCGTTGCTCCTAACATACCTCAATTTTCAAAAAGGCTATAATGTAGTTGTCATAAATGAGCTATGATTCGCTCAGCAATTTTCTAGCTCCATTCAAAATTCTTTTTATAACATCAGAAATAGCATTAGTTACACGAGTCAGGATGCTATTCAGCTATTGTCTTTATTCTGCAAAACTTTACACTTTTTTTTTTTTATATTCCACAACTATCACACAACGCCATCTAGTCCCAAGCTAAGCAGATCTTGTGTTATGGGTACTAGACAACTGATAAACATACTTATATATTTGTAAATACATACATATTATAGATAAATTACACCCAGACACAGAACAAATGATCGTGCTCATCACAAAAACATTTGTCCTGGGTGGGAATCGAACCCACGACCTCCGGCATAGCAGTCAGGGTTACTAACCACAAGACCAACAGGCCTGGCAACTTAGATTTGAAGGGCCCCAGACAAGTTTTGATACGGGGCCTCTTCTGGCGTAGCTACGCCACTGCATCTGAGTCAGTTCTACCTAAAAATGAAAGCTGAACAGACCAAAGACAAGTAGGTCAGACAACAAAAGTATATATTTAAGTATACAGTTTAGAACAAAAGGCGTAATGATGGTATCTATTTTCTCAGACCAGATTGAAGAATGGAGCGTGAGAAAGTAAAAAAGACGTAAGTGACAGCGATATTATAGAAATATTAGCAGTTGTAGAAAAAATGGTAAAAACACATTATAAATCAAAATTAGTGTGTCAATTATCGACCCAGAGACAAACGGATGGATGGCGTTATAACCGAGCTCTGCAATCTCTGAAAAACCCAAAATAAAACTTTTTGAAAAAAAGGGAACCGACTTCAAAACCAAAAACAAAGAGTAAAATAACTTTTCTTTCGGAAGTCGGTGGCTTTATTTTTTTATTTCATTGACTTCCACCGACTTCCGAAAGAAAAGTTATTTTACCCTTTTTTGTGTTTGGTTTTGAAGTCGGTTTCCTTTTTTTCAAAAAGTTTTTTATTTTACCCTTTTTAGTTTAGATATCCATTCAATAAATCTTCAAAATCTTCATAATAATCGGCGTCTTTGAAAATCTAGAATCCTAGTAAGCAAAAACGGATCCACGCGGGCAACGTCACGGTATATCCATTAGTGTTATATACTAAAACCTTCTCCAGAATGTAATGAACACTTTCCTGAAAACCGCATCAAAATCGGTTCACCCAACGGGAGATATTCGCGAACAAACATACATACATACAGGTCGAACTGAGAACCTACTTTTTTTTGAAGTCGGTTTAAAATATTCTAGCAGTTCCCTATAATTTCACACCGCTTGTCGACTTCTATTAGTCAATGCGTGACGTTATTAGCCTACAGCCTTTCTCGATAAATGGACTATTACACACAAATATATTTTTTCAGTTCAAAGCGATAGTTTCCGAGATGAGCGCGTTCAAACAAACAAACTCTTCAGCTTTATAATATTAACTAGCTTTTGCCTGCGGCTTCGCTCGCGTTAAGACGTTTATTATTAATTTAGATCCTCCATCATCCCCTATTTTATCCCCTTAGGGGTGGAATTTATCAAAATCCTATTTAAGCGGATGTCTTCATCATAGTAGCTCCAATCTTTGATTTCAGTTCAATCAGTCGAAAATCTAAGAATATTTACACAAACGTTCATCCCCTATTTTATCCCCTTAGGGGTGGAATTTATCAAAATCCTTTCTCTTAGGGGATGCCTACGTCATAGTAGCTTTATGCATGCAAAGTATCAGCCCGATCGGTTTAAAATTGACAAAGTTTCATCCAAACTTTCATCCCCTATTTTATCCCGTTGGGGGTAGAATTGATCAAAATCCTTTCTTAGCGGATGCCTACGTCATAATCATAACATCTACCTGCATGCCAAATCTTAGCCCGATCCGTCCAGTGGTTTGCGCTGTGCGTTGATAGATCACTATATCAGTCAGTCAGTCAGTCAAGATATATAGAAGTACACATAACAGGCTTGTTGGTCTAGTGGTTAGTGACCCTGACTGCTATGTCGGAGGTCGTGAGTTCGATTCCCACCCAGGACAAATGTTTGTGTGATGAGCACGATCATTTGTTCTGTGTCTGGGTGTAATTTATCTATAATATTTATGTATTTAGAAATAAATTTAAGTATGTTTATCAGTTGTCTAGTACCCATAACACAAGCTCTGCTTAGCTTGGGACTAGATGGCGTTGTGTGATAGTTGTGGAATATTATTATTATTATTACAGAAATTGTGCGGGCAAATATTTGACTAGTAACGAAATCATCCACACCGAAAGATACATTATTACTTTCCGTCATGTATTCTGAAGTTTCCATGAGCTTCTAACTTGGACCAACCCACATTGTGTAACGGCATCATATAATATAACAACTTACAGAATGAACGAATTTGCCATTAAATCTAACGTATAATTGTTACGCTTGCGTATCTTGTAATATTAATTGATATTTTACTGATAATTATTACTTCCCGATTTTATAAATAAACTCAGGGTTGATTATTTTCAAGCTTCTGATGTTCTAACAGTAACGACAGTCAAAGATCCACAAATGACAGCCGATACCACCGCTTGCTACCGCGTACCGACTATGATAAATGGTCACCCATCCACAGACCAACCTCGGCAAGCGCGGCTTAACCTTGAAGAGCGACCTGTGCCGGATATTATTTAGCCACAAGCTCTACACGATAATCACATCCAATTTGAGACCGCCTGCTAAATGACTAATCTATGCACACTAGTGATGTTACAAATGATTGATTTTTGATGCGCGAATGCGAATGCGGATATTCAATTCCAATATTCGCGAATGCGAATATTCAGTTTTAAATCAATCATGTTTAATGATTTTGAAAATACAAAAAAAAACACTTTTAAATGATCGAATTTCATAACTTTCCGTCTGTAACGAGAATGGAATAAGTACGTAAGAGTAGCTCTAAGAGTGTTGTCATTGAAAAGAAACACGGTTATCTTAGCATCATCATTGATCTCAGCCATAGGACGTCCACTGCTGAACATAGGCCTCCCCTTTAGATCTCCACATATACCGGTTGGAAGCGACCTGCATCCAGCGTCTTCCGGCGACCTTAGCATGGTCATTTTAAGTATTGATGTTTGTGATTGATTTGATGAATGATGATTAAAGCAGACTGAATAAAAGATAAGAATGATTGGAGTATGTGGGAATATATTCGCATATTTTTAGATATTCGCATTCGCAAAATTCATGCGAATATCTAAAAATATGCGAATATAAAATGTGCATGGGAATGCGAATATTCGTAACATCTCTAATGCACACACTACGCCTATGTTTCCGCAACCAATCACAACAGACCTTGGAAGCTATTAGCGTATGAATCAGTTGCAGAATCGATCATTATGTACCACATACATTTGCAACGAACATTCTAGAACTTATTAGCTAGTTAAAAGTACCTCCCGCTCCATCCAGGGCGCGAGGGACTGTCAGACTTGTACTGACTAAAATCCACGGTGTCCTTCAATAGCAATTTATGTTTCAGGGTCACGGTGTTACCTGATAAGACAGTCCTGCGCCCCGGTAGGCTTTAGCCCTCTAAGGGCCCGTCAGATTGCTGACAGCTCTTTGAGGCGTCTATCATCGGACGGCGAGCAACCCATTAATCGCCGTCCGCATGCCCTACGGTAGCAGTAAATCGCTTCGGGACGTCCGTTGCCGTGGGCGTCTCCCACGGCGGCTTGGTCGTGAGGTAAAGGCTGTCCTCTCGCTCACGCGTCACGCCTCCTCCTTCGCTAGCATGACTGCTTCGCAGGAGGAGGCGAGCCGCGGGCCACTTCCCACTCCGTCTCGCCCCGCAGCATGGTCTCGACCATGGTTGAATCCATTCGAAAATACAGATGCAGGCAGAATGATCCACGCAATGGTAATTAATTAAACTATAATATAAGGAATCAGCGTGCCCCTCAAGTTAAAGGGGAAAATATACAAATCCGTGATTAGACCTATCGTATTGTATGGATCGGAATGCTGGTCTGTGAAAAAGATGGATGAGAAACGATTGCATGTAGCGGAGATGAGGATGTTGAGATGGATGTGTGGAGTGACAAGAATGGATAAAGTAAGGAATGAGTTTATAAGTGGAAGTTTGAAAGTGACGCCTGTTACAGAAAAAATGAAAGGGAATCGTCTGTCTTGGTATGGACATGTGATGAGGAGGGATGAGACTCATGTGACTAAGAGAGTGATGGGTATGAATGTTGATGGATGGAGAGGAAGAGGAAGGCCACCCATGGAACTAAATGCTGGTGGAACTAGTGAGAATGATCCAAAGAAAAGATGGATGGATTGTCTTTTTTTTTTTTTTTTTTTAGCGTGGTAAAATCATCAAATGAGTCCTCCCACCCCGGGCAGGGCGGGAGGGACTGTCAGACTTGTACTGACTAAAATCCACGGTGTCCTTCAATAGCCTTTTATGTTCCGGGGTCACGGTAATGAGATAAGTCCCGCGACCCCGGCAGGCTTTGGCCCTCTTGGGCGGGGCCCCGTCATCGTGCTGACGCTCTTTGAGGCGCGCGTGGAACACAACGCGCCGTCGACCCGGGCATGGTCCATGGTCGGGCGGCGAGTTGCCCTTTACTCGCCGCCCGCATGCCCGCGCCTACGGTGGCCGGAGATCGTCTTGCGACGTCCGACGCCGTGGGCGTCTACCATTGCGGGTGGGGCGGAGGGAGGACGCTGTCCTCTCTCTCTCACGGCCCGCCTCCTCCTTAACGAGCATTACTGCCTCGCAGAAGGAGGCGACCGCTTCCCACTCCGTCTCGCCCCGCAGCATGGCCTCGACCAATGCCGGGCGCGAGAGGTCTCCGCCTATCGCTGCCGTGAGGACACGGCGGTGCTCTGCCCAAGCGGGGCAGTCTTGCACCGTATGCTCTACTGTGTCCTCCGGGCGATCTTCGCAATGGTGACACCCCGGCGTTTCTTCCTTCCCCATCCGACACAGGTACCTCCCGAAACATCCGTGTCCGGTGAGGACCTGCGTCATCCGATAGGTCAGGACGCCGTGACGCCTTTCCAGCCACTCCTCAAAGAGGGGTCTTACCGCCGCGATTGCGGCGTGCCCGAGGATGGATTGTCTAAGGAATGATATGAATGAAAAAGGAGTAAATGATACTGTGACGTCTGATAGGGTAGAATGGATGAAAAAAAACGTGTTGCGCCGACCACAAGTAAAAGGGGATAAGGGCAGGAAGAAGAAGAGCTCCTCGCAGTGCTTATTAATTAGACTATAATATAAGGAATTAGCGACAAACCGAAGGAGAAATTTACAAAACGCTTTGAAAGCGAGTCCAGAGTTCCAGACGCAGTATTCCTCTTAACCGATCTAGCAGGTAAAAGTCTCCTTATGACCTAGAAGCGGGGGCAGACATATGATTGCAACGACATTGACATTAATTGGCATTATGATGTCATACGTAATGTTGTGTCAGGGTTAATTCATGCTCGTAAGGATGGGGCAGAATGTACGGGTTTATAGACGGCGAGCAACGAGCTCACGATCCGATAAGGATCCCCGCTTGAGACGACGAGACGCGAGCTGTTGACATGATTAACGCTGATTCCCGTCCACCTTTGTTGAATAGCGAAACTTTTCTTAAAGATATTCCCGCTGTCCACCTCGGGGTGGACAAACGGAAGATATTATAGAACATTTTCTCCTGGCCACTACTTGTGGACATTGACACGAATTTTATTAAATATTACCGTTAGCCACCACAGCATGAGTATTCTCCGTGTCCACCACAGGTGGACCAGTGATACATTTTTTTTTAAAGTTTCGCTGTCCATCTTTTAACTGGGGGGCTGGCAAGCACGATTGAAAGAAAGAAAGAATAAGTTTTATTTGCTGATTATGAACTCCTAGGTTCGATTCCCAGGTCACTGATGTCCAAGATAAACTTTTTTTTTAGCGTGGTAAAATCATCAAATGAGTCCTCCCATCCAGGGTAGGGCGGGAGGGACTGTCAAACTTGTACTGACTAAAATCCACGGTATCCTTCATTAGCCTTTTACGTTCCAGGGTCACGGTAATGGTATAAGTCCCGCGACCCCGGCAGGCTTTGGCCCTCTAGAGGGGGGCCCGTTATCTTGCTGACGCTCTTCGAGGCGCGCGTGGAACACAACGCGCCGTCGACCTGGGCATGGTCCATGATCGCACAGCGAGTTGCCCATTACTCGCCGCCCGCATGCCCGCGCCTACGGTGGCCGGAGATCGTCTTGCGACGTCCGACGCCGTGGGCGTCTACCACTGCGGCTGGGGCGGAGGGAGGACGCTGTCCTCTGTCTCTCACGGCCCGCCTCCTCCTTCGCGAGAATAACTGCTTCGCAGAAAGGTCCAAGATAAACTTAGAAAGCACAATGCATTGATACTTGCCCGGGTTTGAACTCACAACCTTGGACATTTAACTACTAAACCTTATATGCTTTTAATGTTACCTTCAAAATAACATCGTGATAGGTCTTGACCTTTCAATTTAGTTCTTAACATTTATTATTGAACTAGGTATTCTAGCCGGTTTTACCTGCTGCTCGTCTACTTCGGTCATAGCGCGATGTTTTACGGGGCACGCAATTGCGGTGGTAAAGACCCCTTCTAGAGGCTGGAGAGGCGGTCCTCACGGAGCTGATAGGCAGCGAACTGGCGCTGACTATCGGTTCCGTGAGCGTCGGTGGAACGTAAAGGGCTATTGAAGGATCACCCTGGATTTTAGTCAGTACAAGTCTGACAGTCCCTCCCGTTCCGCTCTGTGTGGGAGGACTCATTTGATGATATTAGCACGATAAAAAAGTGTTAATTGAAGAAGTATTGGATAAGTTTTCAGCATGGCTGAAACACCTACCCAAAAAATTGCATATAGCTCTCGAAATGTTCATTTAACTTTAAAAAGTTTTGCTTTTTTTGGCTTCTTAAGACTTCGCCAGGACTTCGAAGAACAATGATCAGTTTTATTGCTAATCAATTTTATTGCTGTTTGTAAGTCTCGCTAAAACTCGAGAACGGCTGCACCAATTTGCCTAATTTTGGTTTTGAATTATTTTTGGAAATCCAGGGAAGGTTTTAAATATTAGAAATACAGTAAAAGCAACAATTTTGTTTTCTCATAAAAACTATTCCTACCTGTCAAACATTTGATGTTCGTCCCGTCGTTCAGAAATCAAATAAATCTAAAATTCGTACAAAAATCAAATAGCCCACCTATTTGATTTCTGAACGACTTTTAAATTTAATTGACTTCAGCTAGTTTCTTTTTTAAAGTCTTTGTGCATGGGTCGACGGCGCGTTGTGTTTCACGCGCGCCTTAAAGAGTGTCAGCACAATGACCCCCTTTAGAGGGCCAAAGCCTGCCGGGGTCGCGGGACTAACGAATTACCGTGACCGCGGAACGAACCGTACCGTAACCGAAGGACACCGTGGATTTTAGTCAGTACAAGTCTGACAGTCCCTCCCGCTCTGCCCTGGGTGGGAGGAATCATTTGATGATTTTACCACGATAAAAAAAAGTCTGTGCATTCTTTAGAGGGCCAGATATGTAGATATACATGTCCACTACCGACATAATAGTCACAATGTTGACAGGTCTTATGTCATATACGTGATGTCATAACGGAATTGATGCCAGTGTCAGGTTTAACAGAGCGTGGGGAGGTGTCACCGGCAGCGGTGAGCGGATGTCGGGAAATACTGTTACCTGAGCAACACACGTGCCTTAGAGCTAGGGATGTGATGATGTGAGTAAATACTCGACACTTTTTTTTTACCGATACCGAGTATTTTTGTATCGATAGTTTGGAACTGAGTATTGGGTGGAAGTTTAAAGTACTCGTATCTGTGAAAAGGATTCGTATTGATTTAAATCATTGTCTCAAAACGGTGAAGAAAACATCATGAGGAAACCGGCAAGTCCTAGAACCAAAAATTTTAAGACATGTGACATCTACCAACCCACACTGGACCCACGTGGTGGATTATGGCCCACTCCCTCTCACAGAGAGGAGGCCTGTGTCCCAGCAGTGAGAACATTTGTAGGCTGATGATGATGATCTATATGGTTCATCAAAAGATAGTAAGTACTACTTTACAAATAATATAAAAAAATTTACTCCACATTAAATCAACATAATTTCTAAATTAATTTTTACATTTTATTAATTTATGTTGATTCTGTGTAAATGGATAGTATTTTAAATTAACATATTTTTTTATATAAACGCCTAATCATTTAAATTATATACTTAATAAGCATAATGACAGCATTTATGAATTTCAAATCAATAAATGAATATTTATAAAGACATAAAAATTATCCAAAGTCATGTAATACGAGTAGATATTATAGATACTTATCAATCAATACCGAGTTCTTATCGATACTTACTACACGATACTTTAAAGAGTAACAGTATCGATGCCTCGGCGGTATCGTTCTGTCCCTTCCCTACCAAGATCAAGTGACATGAGATCCGATACATTTCTTGAACAGAAGTCATTAAACTTTTAGTTATGTAGCTAAATAACAACAACCGCATAATTATGTCAATCTTAAAGGGTAAGCTGCGCATGCCGAGGCTTGTCTGTGGATGGGTGACCAGCTATTACGTACCGGGTAAAAGCATGTCAAACCGTTAGTACCGACTGTCTTTTGTAAATACTTTGACAGTCGTTACAGATGGCCGAAATTTTGACAACCAGACGGCGAGGGGTTTCGCGGGCGGTTTGTTTCGTCATAGCCGTAGGATGACCTATGACCTACAGATTACCAATTTTTGGACGACACGGTTGGCGCAATGACGGAGCCATTGGACTTCTACGCAGCGTGTGGCGGGTTCGATCCCCGCACGGAACAAAAATTTGTATGACCTACAAGTACTTGTTCCGGGTCTGGGTGTTTATGTATGTGTGTTTCTATGTTTGTAAACGCAACCACGACTCAGGTGAAATTCCTAGTGTGGGGCAACGTTTTATTTCTTTTGTTTGGTTTCTCTATTTGCAATAAAGCAGGGCTCAGTCAACCAGTTACTGTTTATAAATACACCAACTGAATAGAACTAGACCTCCGATACCGCTCCCCGCTCGCACCGACTCCACACTAGCTTCGAAGTGACAATTTATTAACATATTCATGAGATACCAAGTAAAACAGGGCCATAATATATTCTAATTTATTTATAACACTTTCTTTATGTAATCATTGTCCTTTGATAGACAAACAAACCCTGTTTTTTGGGGACTTCAAACTACTACTTTATTTATGACAGGCCTGTTGGTCTAGTGTTTAGTGACCCTGACTGCTATGCCGGAGGTCGTGGGTTCGATTCCACCCCAGGACAAATGTTTGTGTGATGAGCACGATCATTTGTTCTGTGTCTGGGTGTAATTTATCTATAATATGTATGTATTTATAAATATATAAGTATGTTTATCAGTTGTCTAGTACCCATACCACAAGTTCTGCTTAGCTTGGGACTAGACGGCGTTGTGTGATAGTTGTGGAATATTATTATTTTCTCCTTTCTCCCCATGGGAGTAGCCAGAAACTACAGAACGGCACCTACGATTCTTAAAAGGGAAAAAGTTAAAGGAGAAACAAAATGAAAAACTATATACTGCCCTCTTTTTTTTTACGCGGTAAATTCATCAAATTAGTCCTGCCTCCTACCGACACTGTCAGACTTGTACTGACTAAAATCCACGGTGTCCTTCAATAGCCCTTTACGATCTGGGGCCCCGTCAGCTCATTGAGGCGCGCGGGGAACGCGACGCGCCATCGTCGACCCGGGCATGGTCCATGATCAGCCAGCGAGTCGTCCATTACTCGCCTTCCGCATGCCCGCGCCTACGGTCTGGTCTTTAAATCAAGAGTGAATAGTTAACTTCTAGGAAGCGTGCTTCACCGTCGAACGCATCTTCGTTTACTATCAGGCAAGGTAGTGGTCAGACGCGAACCTAACAAAAAAACTTGAGGTGTCAAGGGACACCCGGATGGAACGAAGTTACTGTATACACTCAACAAAAATAATCGTCGCGACACCACACTGTTCAATGCGACCGAATTAAAATGGTTGTCTTGTTTTTTTACCGATTTATCCTACTGGTGGGAATCAGAAATCTATTCCATTCCATGGTAATGAACACTTTACCCTCCTTTGCGTCGCGCAGTCGGTAAAAAGTGTCGTGACAACTTTTTAAGCGACTTCAAAAAAAGGAGGAGGTTCTCAATTCGTCGGAATCTTTTTTTTTTATGTATGATGTTCCCCGATTTCTCGAAGACGCCTGGACCGATTTGAAATTTTTTTCTTTTGTTTGAAAGGGATCATCAGGTCAGGATCTGATGATGGGATCCCAGGGAAATCGAGGGCAACCCTCAAAATTTATAGGCCCGCACATCGTTTTTCGCAAATTTTATGAAGTAATTTAAGTACTTGCGTATGATAATCATCATCTCATGTAGCTGAGCTGATGATGGAAGGTACAACTCCTTAACAGTAAGGAGTAGGCATCGACTGATTTAGTTTGTGTTCGCATATCTCCGGAACTGCAAGTCCAATTTAAGTCAATCTTTTTTTGTTGTACTAGGTATTGTTTAACTTACGGAATACTGCAAGTTTCATCAAAATCGGTTGAGGAGTTTTTGAGATAGGGAATTTTATTAGCTTATTGTGCACTTGAGCGATGTTGTTACCGGTGCTACAGATTACAAAATGTTTGTGCACATGTAAGAGAATGATTTATTTGACAAGAATTTGGGTTGAATATTTAAACTAAAAAGAGTAAAATAGAAAAGACTAAAATTTTCCTAATTTTTTTTCGTCTAGCCCCCTTTCGCAACGCGCGATAAGGAACTTCGTTCCAAAAATTTCTAAATATCGTATTATGCAACACACAATATATTCACGCATAACATTCAAGCGGTAGGCAGGAAGCTACGGCGGGCAGGACGTGGCCAATTACGCGCGGATGTGCGAGGCGCGCGGGGGGCATCCGCAAGGACGGAATCTAGGGTACACATTGATAGACTCGTATAGGTGCTGGGTTTTTAGGCTAGTTTGAAAAACCTGGCAAACGAATGATTTTCTGGGGGCGTTTGAAACACTAGGAAGTGGCAATGGAGCAGGGGATCAGTGGTGGACCGATGATAGAGGCCCCAACTCACTAGAAAGGCATAGGCTTTGTGCATATTATTTCATCAACACTGCTCCCAAAACGAAAACATCGTGAACAAACAGGCAGTTTTATCCAAGAATTAAAAAAAAAACAAATATCTATGACATCTACCAGCCAGCACTGGGCCCGCGGTAGATAACACAGTCCACTCTCTCTCACGAGAGGAGGCCTGTGTCCCAGCAGTAGGAACATTATAGGCTGATTATTAACTGGCAAAGGGCGGGCGTTACGACTTTATGAGAGACTATAATTCATAATTTTGTAATTTTAATGATGATATTGTATAGAGTATATTTATCTAGTATTAAATAGCGTCATAGCCAGCATTGTGTGAGTACCATGTACTTCAGAACTATCTTTGACTAGAAACCTACGTCTTTCATTGACTTGAATGGCTCTGGCGGTTGAGAGTATGTCATGTTCACTCAAAAGTCTCGCTGATGGTGGCGTGTATGTCGGATCATTTAGTTCCCTTCAAAATGTTTGAGCTGAATGGTGCTGATATATGTGTCATGTTCGTGAACGGGCGCTGTCAGTTGGGACTGGTCATCTCTTAGCTGCCACGGTTTATTTTAATTATTAATAACTTTATTTTTGAATTGTCTTTTTATTTTACTATGGACACTATTAACTTACCACATCGTTCTCACATAATGTACCATCTGATGATGAATGATGTAACAAAAGTTCTGTAATAATTTTGGCGATTGAAAAAGACTGTCCATGAGATTCTTGCTCATTCTTCTCCATAGAGATCTACGTTTTGTAATGAGCACCTACGGTACTTTCAAAGTTTTTATGCCTTGTGACTGGGGCTGTAGCACCATAACTATTTTTGTAGTAGTTTTATTTTATGTCTTTTGACAATTCAAAAGTGGCTGTAATTGGAGATAAAACGATTTGATTTGATATAACCTGATCTCTTCAAAGTTAAGAGTGAACAGGCTTCTTCTGAGCAAGCCTTATAGATCATCAACTTGGTCTCTGTTACCACTGACTTTTACAGGTACACAGTATTCTTCCCTTCACTGTCACTTCTGTTTTGCTCCATCAAGAGTGAGAGGATTCATTTGATGATATTCCAGGAGAAAAAAAAAGTAAGAATGGCTTTAAAAGCGTGATGAGATCATAACTTTTTCCGCCATTCTCTGTCTTGCCGGCCTCAGTAACTTGAGATTACAGTTTTTATTGCAATAGATAAATAATTTATTGATAACGCCATAAAGATTATTATATTTCCTCTTACTTTCACAGCAAAGGAATAAAACTCAAATAAAATAATAAAGGAAGTTATCAATGCATTTCAAATCCATTTTATTCAAAAAACAGCGGAACCATTAATTATTATACGTCCATATAATTATACAAATGTGCAAGGAAGCGTGGACCCTTCCTGCTTTCACATCGAACGGACGGACAAATGGACATGCCCTAGGGCAGCCATACTCAAAGTGTGCTCTGTGGAGTCCTGGGACTCCACAAAACCTTTGAGGGTGCTCCGCGAGAATATTAGTAATAACGAGAAAAATGTTAAGAGAAATGAGAAATAGTAATAGCCCATTAGTGTCCCGATACAGAGTTTTTTTATGCGTCAGACCATTACGTTTAATCATGAAAAATGTAAAGAACTCTTATTTTTCCTAGTAGATATTGTTTTACCCATTGGATTGAGCTATACCTGCATGAAATTGACCACTAAAAAGAGAAAAAGCGATTAAGCGGAACATACCTACTCTTTCCTGTGAGACATAAAAATAAACATAAAGTGACCACCGGGATCGTGTGACACTCTTCTTCCTGTATTTATTTGACATCTGGATATCAAGCTCAGTCCATTATCCGTGTCTATGTCTAAAACATAGCAAACAACCTCTTGACTACGATTTCATCTAAGACGCCATCTCGAAAACGCATAAAACTCAAAATAGAACATGATGCGTTCCATTTCCAAATTAAACGGGTAATTTGTAATACGAATTTTGAATTCCGAACACAATTCGACATTCATCGATCGCCGTTCGATGCGAGTGGACGTTTTTAATGTCGGTAATTAAATTTAAAAGCTGTTGTAGAGCTAATTAAAAGCGTTGACTGATTTATCTTATGATTATGACTTTATTACGTACATATCAATGTGTTATGTAAGTTAATTGATACATTATTTATTTATTATTGTTTTAATTTATTGGTTATTGTTCTGAACTTTGCTGTTTAATTGATTACAGTCGTGTCAAGGTTTCCAACAGCTGATTTCTCCTGTGAGATAATAACCATTTAGTACAAGAATTGAAATATTACTCAATCGATTTTATTAAAGCAATTATTATTACGGTCAAAGGGAGTGAATCGGGGCAAAACTTTTACAGGGATTTTAATATTGAATTAATATGATAGGTTGCCAACAAAGCTACTCAATTTCATTTATTGAATAATTCTTCATTATTTTGAGACCTTGTTTCCAACATACCATTATAATTTATCGTTAAAATCCCTTTCAAAGTTTTGTCTCAATTCACCCCTGTATTTCTATTCACCCCATTTTACGAGATATTTATTTATTTATTATACATTTGTCAAGGAGAGAACAGTCTTTTAAATTGAAGATACATACGAAAACCTGCTTTTCTTTTAAATTAAAGATGCATACATACGAAAACCTGCTTTCTTTCAAATTATAAAAAACGCTTTCAAACCCGTTTAAGAGCTGCAGCGTCACTTACAAAGCGGTAAAACTTAAAAATACCCACTTTTACGTGGTTAAAAAAATAAAATTACAACTACCCTCACAAAACACAAAGTCAGGAAACAAATAAACACCTTAAAGTCACTCCGTTAGTTAAAACAAGCTGCATTTCAGAACTCCAGACATACTTCAGACCGCACTAATTGCATCGCACTACCCACTTCTGCGCGACTAAACGAAGGGTAGTTGTACCTCGGTAGGCAAGTGTATAAATGTTATTCTACCCTCACCCTAGCTGCAATAAAAACTCCGTGACTTTAAAACTTCGAAGGGGGGAATTGGTCAAAGATTACTTTGGTTTAAAGATGTGACACAACTATTCTTCAATCGTCTACTGATGCTACATGTACTCGTAACATGCCAGACTTGGGTAAAAAATATTTATTTTAAAGAAATAACTTTGTTCATTATTGGTTGAACCGAGATAAAATTAGTCTAGGCGCATGGTTGTCGGCAAAGATATGGCACAATATGGACCTTTGGAAAGAGACAATCAGCTAGTTTTAGCTTCGTAAGAAAAACGTCGGGTAGTGTGTTTGTAAACGTCGGGTAGTGTGTGTAAACGTCGGGTAGTGTGTGTAAACGTCGGGTAGTGTATGTAAACGTTTGTCGCTAGTTTATTGTTCTTAAGCATTTGTGCGACAGAGATGGCGCTCTACAAAGACAGTCTAGCTACGGCTATAAAGGGGGGTCGAGCGAAATCGTGGGCAAAAGCTTAGTATAATATACTACGAAAATGCGTTTATTGCACCCACGCCAATATTTCCCGTGATATTACACCAGTTTTTAGTTCAATTGACTTGAAATTCTATTCCGTCTCCACAAAACAACAGATTCAACTATTGATAGTTATTTAGTTGTAAAAATTCACATCTACAACCCGAAACTATTCGACAGAAGCACGAATACCGTCAATCATCAGCCTTCAATTACATGCAAGCTATGAATAGTATTGTTCCAAGTGTCGCATCTACAAGTTTTATTGCTAGTCTACGTCTATGTCGACGCCGGGCTGTCGCAATCAATATTATGTTTATTGCTTGCAGTTTTGTCGCTACTGCAGATATTTGTCTATTTTTTAGAGTTTATAGCGTACCTAGCTTTTGCCCTAACATTTTTTTTTTTCAATCAAAAAAACATTTACTGCAATAATATTCACGATTTTGGGCAAAAACAGTTACTAAGTTAAGTTACGATTTGCATGGGAAAAAGTTACACTAGCTAAAGTTGACCACGTATTAGAAAAACTTCCCCAAGGCATAGAGATTCGTTAGAGGTATTAATCACTGGGATATTCTAATTCGTTTTAAAGTTACAGGATTATATTAATTTAGGAATTTGTTGCATATATCTGGACACTAACAACCTTACTACAAAAACTTAAACATCTGTTGAACACTTGTCTAAAAAAGAGTGACTGCAAAACGGACCTTATGTCATAATCTGACATTTTTTTAGACAAGTGTTCAACAGACGTTTAAAAGTTTTTGTGGTACGACGGTTTAAGTGATCATAAGTACCGTATGTCTCAGAGGTAAAAATATTGGAAATGACCGCTTCCATGCCCCTGTTCAATTTGATCCATACTTCGGGACACCCTATTATCTAGATTTAAAGACCCCATCAACGTCCCATTTCCTTCACATGAAAACACCGCTCATCGCAGTGTGAGATCGTGGCTATCACCGCTAAGTTTTATATCACTACACTACGATGGAATTAGATCGTTATGTCACGCGAACGATGCGCTGTGGGCATAGCGCCTAAATGATGTATCGATTGCCAATCACCTTTGGATCTATCATCATTTGTCTGGCTTTGTTCTGTTCGGCGTCCATTCTAAACAGTAAATCCCTTCGTATACAACGCGACACAAGTCTCCGATACCTGACGACTTTGGTATCCAGGTGATCCAGGCGAAATCCATAGAGGTATCGGAGACTAGCGTCTCTAAGGGACTAAGTCCTCGGTGACTTGGTTGGTTAGAGCTTCGGATGTGTTGAATTCGGTGGTAACAGGTTTTTGAACCTTAAAAATTTTGGTTTCTGCAGATAATGTGGATATTGGTACTTACTTAATAGATCGTCACGAACTCTAGCAGTACACTCCTCTTGGAATCATGCACAATACTGCAACAAAAGACAACATTTTATTAGTTATTAATTACCATTTTCTCTACGGGTGTTACGGCGGGTGTTGCCGCAAGCCAGGCAGTAGATAGCTCGGGGGTTCGCGCAGGGTAGATTCTAGGGCCAGATCTTGTTACCCAAATAATTAACTAGATCGGATAGTTCGTTCATACAATTAGTCTTGAGACAAATTGGTAAATCTGAGTTGACTTTCCTCTTTTGTTTTGGGTGGGTAATCAACAAATGATTTCTATCACCCTGGTTGGAGTAGAAGGGACTTTCAGACTGTGTCCTACTGACTAAAAGTCTTCCCTGTTCTTTTGGTTGCCCTTTACGTTCGAGAGCCACGATATTCTACTCGGACTTCCGCATGAACCAGATTTCTAGTAGGCCACAGAGAATTGAAGCCAAAAAAGAGGAAAATTATCACCTTCGTTCGATTCCTACGTAAAACAAGTGAACATCTCCAAGGAAAATATTTAAGTGTGTGCGTAGCGCTCACTCAAACATCTATAAAAAAAGTGACTAAGCAAAAACGTTACGTTTTGTTTTGAAAACGGGATCTGGACATTTTATAATTCAAACTTTCGCATTTACAATTTAAGATCTCTACAGTTACCTAGAGATCATTTGTACTGAATGAATCACTGCTAAAAACAGCCTTATTAGCAAATTAATTAGGTATAGCGAAACGAGGCAATTTGTAACCCATTCAACGCTATGGAAACCGTCACCATTTTCTCTTGAATCGTTACGAAACATCGACAATCACTCATTTATTGCTTAACAGCACTTCATCTTTTCATTACCTTCTACTTGTGGTCAACGCAACACGTTTTTTTCTTCCATTCTCCCCTATCAGACGTCACAGTATCATTTACTCCTTTTTCTTTCATATCATTCCTTAGACACTCCATCCATCTTTTCTTTGGCCTTCCTCTTCCTCTCCATCCATCAACCATACCGAAACAAACTGCATGGCTAATAGGCAAGTACAGTGAAAAAATCTACTTAGTCCATCATCATCATCACCTTATAATGTTCCCACTGCTGGGACACAGTCCTTCTCTCTGTGAGAGGGAGTGGGCCATAATCCACCACGCGATCTCAGGTTGGTAGATGTCACATGTCTTCAAATGTTTGGTTCTAGGATATGCCGGTTTCCTCACAATGTTTTCCTTCACCGTTTTTGAGAGCAGGGGTGATGAAATAAATTACACAATGTAACTAATTAGCAGGTCAGTTAGAAATCAAAAAAACATTTGACTCACGTATTATTTCATATGTTACTTTTATAATACGCATCATTCTATGCCCCGCGGAAGAACGAACTAAATTCATTTTTAGTGCGTCCTTTATTTTCGAGCCATCGAATTATGATGCGTTTTATCTTTGTCAATCTACAGTAATCCTACTAATATTATAAACGTGAAAGTTTGTTTGGATGGATGTATGTTTGTTCCTCTTTCACGCAAAAACTACTGAATGGATTTGGTTGAAATTCGGTACATAGATAGTTTATAACCTAGATTAACACATAGGATAGTTTTTATCCCTATTTTATGTTCCTACTGGATGATTTTTGAGTTGTAGCGGGTGAAACCGCTGGCAACAGCTAGTAATATTATAAAGATGAAAGATTTGATTTTTTGTTTGTATTGATTAGGCTCCGAAACTACAGGACCGAATTGCTTCACCTGTTGTAAGCTGCTTTGGTCCTGAGTGACATCGGCAATTGGTGAGCGGGCGCTGGCAAAAGCTGTTTTTCAGTACTCTAAATCAATTAATTTGATGCCAACTACTCTACTTTTATAGGGTTTTTCCTTCAGGAATTTCTCAGTTGCAGCAACGGAGTGTACATTTGTGGGGCGATTGACGGTAATAGCCTCGCCCGTTATAACAAGGAGATAAAAATATAAAAAAAAACCTTAAAATTTGCGAACAGTCAAATTAACAGAGAGCCCTGCCAGTCTATTAAAAAAACCGGCCAAGTGCGAGTTGGACTTGCCCATGAAGGGTTCCGTAGTAGCAAGCATAGATTAGGGATATAATTATATTGAGATTAGTAGGTAATATACACAAACAATAAAAATAACTTTGTTTTTCATAGTGTTTGTATGAATGGCAAAGTTATATTTGCGGTTTTTGAAAATGTACTATATCTCAAAAACTGCTAACTGTATCTCATCCAAACCAATTTTCGTTGGTAGTTTTGGTTGAGGTCTACATTATATATTTTTTTTAGTTTTATCATTCTCTTATTTTAGAAGTTACGGGGGGGGGGGGGGGGGGGACACACTTTTTACCACTTTGGAAGTGTCTCTCGCGCAAACTGTTCAGTTTAGAAAAAAATGATGTTAGTAACCTCAATATCATTTTTAAAGACCTATTCATAGATACCCCACACGTATGGGTTTGGTGAAAATTTTTTTTTTGAGTTTCAATTCTAAGTATGGGGGGCACCCCCAAAATTTGTTTTGTTTTGATTTTTGTGTGAAAATCCTAATGCGGTTCACATAATACATCTTTCTACCAAGTTTCAACAGGATAGCTCTTATACTTTCGACAAAAAGTGGCTGTGACATACACGGACAGACAGACAGACATGACGAATCTATAAGGGTTCCGTTTTTGCCATTTGGCTACGGAACCCTAAAAAGCCCTAAAAATTTGCAAACCGTCAAATTAACGGAGAGACCAGTCAGTCTATTATAAAAATACACGTTTATCTCTGACATGCCCGAAGCAAATAATAGTTCCCTCATTGTATAACAACGAACATAGCGACAACATAATAGTAACACTGTTGTAAGCAAGGACAAATGAATTAAATAAACGATTTACTTTCATTACCATAACACCACGCGTCTATTCTAAAAGAGGTGAGGAAATAAAGAGAGTAATTTTTGCAGTGCAATTAGAGAAGGGCGGCGAGTAATGGGCAACTCGCCACCCGACCATGGACCAACACTTTTAAACGTCGTCTTTTAACAAACTAGATGATGCCGGTGTCTCGTACCTGACTACTCTGAGAAGAAACAGCCGAAACAAACTCAGAGGTCACTGTCTCTTTTAAAGTCCAGACATTATATTGATCATGTCATACGAAGAGCATGTAGGTTAATGTCTGAGATGGTCTTTTGAAGAAAAGAACACACCGATCTGGGTGGACCTGTCCAGTCACTGCAAACATTTGTCAGTTATCGTGTAGCTCGACTCATAACTCAAGGAGCTTTGGGGAGGTATAATCCTCACATACATAAGTTGTCCCGCCCTGCGTGCGGCGAAAAGGATTTATTTTTTGGGCTCATCCCACCACACTATTCCTTGCATCATTGCAACTCCTGCGCGCCAGAATCAACAGTTGCAACTACCAGAAAAGCACCGAGACAATGAAGCTCGATGTGTCCCGGAAAACGAAAGAGATTTACAGATGTTAGTGACTACAAATTCACCCTTGTTCTGGCTGTTTACGGTTCAGGGTTTTGGTAACCTGCTTCGACAGTCCTGCAAGCATGAAGGAAGCCAATTCCTCACTCAAAAACGTAAGAATTTTGAGCAGAAATCTGATATTGCCATTATCATCATCATCAGCCGGAAGACGTTCACTGCTTAACATAGGCCTCCCCCTTAGACCTCCATGCCGAACGACTTTTTGCCACTTGCTTCCATCGGTTGGCCGCGACTCTCACGATGTCGTCGGTCCACTTAGTGGCAGGCCTGCCTACGTTGCGTCTTCCAGTCCGTGGTCACAACACGATATTGATATTGCCATAAACACTGTAATTTCTAGCTTTTTATTCGTCGAAAGGTCGAAAACTATTGCCAAACTCCGATCTGAACTTTAGGCAACAAGAGTGCCGTCATACAAAGAAATTAGTATACTTAGTCGTTCAGTCATCCAAGCCAAATTACTGACTAGGTCACATTTACACAACATCTTCAAAAAAAACAATCACCAAAAATGACTACACAAATTCAAAGAAACGCATATCTCATGATCTACAAAAAAAATCTTGTGTACGATAACAATCGCGTGCGCATCCCGACAACGGCCGATTGTTGCCGAAGTGTGCCGATCGCGACACGGTTCGCCTGACGCCCCAGTGACGTCACTACGGAGCATTCAGAGCAGAACGGATGAGTTCAATAAAAAGCTTCGCCCGATGACTCATTATACTTTTTATTTGTATAGGCCTTGGGCGGAGAATATAAATGTCACTATGTTGGATTCGATACGCCATTGTTGAACGTTTTGGCGTGAATTCGGTGTTTGTATGACCCCGGTTTTTCGGTCATTTACCCGGTTTCTTGGCGTAATTAGACTATGATCTCTTCGCGGGGAATGTTCGAAAGAGATGCCGCTCGTGGTAAATAATTACAGCCGCACAGGCCGATCTTCCGTGCCTCGGAAAGCACGTAAAGCCGTTGGTCCCGGCTGTCATTTGTAGATCTTTGACAGTTGTTACTTTTCGTCAGAAGCTCTCAAGTCTGACAACCAGCTTTACCATGGGGTATCGTATTTATCCAATTACTGTGTTGTGGAGGTCCGATAGTCAGTTGCTCCATGTAAAATACTGATATTCACTATTCAGCTGCATCTGGTTCGACTGGAAGCAGACCACAATATAGTTGGGTAAAGACAGGCAGATGATGATTATTTTTTCTTCTGTTCCGTAAAAATGACAAAACGTCACAAGCAAGTACAGTTTTTATTTACTTGTGATTGTGACGTCACAAGCAGACTCGCTAATTTTGAAGCATTTAACTTCGTAAATATTCATTGTTTCAACAAAAGAAAAATTACATGTCCATTCTTTTTAAAAACTATTTGCTGACGGACTTATTACATGCCTATTTGATATGCCACACCCCTGCTTAATCCTTCAATTATTACAGTCGTTATGTTATGTAGCTACTTCAGTTTCTTACTCTACAAAATCTTGTAAGCTTGAGTACAAAAATAGACACAGTAATGGAATACAAGGTCGACCCGATATGGAGAAGCAGATCACTCAGAAAATATTAATTTATTAGCGGACATTACGTTTTTATGATATCACTTGTTGTGCCGTCGCTTCGTGCTGCAAAGTCAATCTTCAAGGTTAAGCCGCGATAGACGAGGTTGGTCTGTAGATGGGTGACCAATTGACCATATACAGGGTGAATTTTCAACTGGGCGAGGATGGCTATATCCGAAACTATGAGGAATATCGAAAAATGTTGAAAGGAGTCTCGAGGCCGATTTTGACGAAAACTAAAACTGCATCATTGGATTTTAGAAAAATCAATTACCCTTGCCAGGAATCGAAACCGCTGATTTAGGAAAAAAATCACACCCTGTATTACGCTTAGGGCTCCCACACATAAACACGATACGACGTCGCTTCGTGGAAATCTACGCAGTTGTTTTTCGAAATTTCAAGATGACGGATGGTATTGAAGTCGATCATTTAATTACCATAGTCGAGCAGCGTCCCGTACTATGGAACAGAATGCGTCTAGAGCGGTCCATTTTCCCACGTTTTTTTCGGAATGAACTGAAGCACCACCTCACTGTAACGATGCTCATCGTAGATTTCTACGACGCGACGTCGTATCGTGAAACGAGGCCGCATCGTTGTACGACGCGACGTCGTATCGTGTTTATGTGTGGGAGCCCTAAAAAGAGTGTACTTAACACGTAGTACTATTAAGTATTCTGTGACTTAACTGCAAAACGACCCTTACATCAACATGAGATGTATTTTTGACGATGACTGTTTTTTAGGCAAGTGTTCAACATTTTTTTTGCGATAAGACAGTAAAAATTGCGTCCTCTGACAATGCCTAGAAATATGCAAACATTTCAAAGGACTACAATTATTATTACAAATACAATAATATCTTATCAATAAGTCTCATATTCAACAAAAGAAAGCTGCCCTCAACACAAATTCTGACTAAAAACATTCTTAACTGATAAATGAAGTTATTGATAAAGATGTAAGGTAGGACGCCTAGTTGTCGGCACACCATTTTTATTATTCATTCTCTAGCGTCTCGCCCTAGGCTTCCACAGCCTGTACAATAGGCAATTTGACTAAAAAAATCTCATTAATCCGCCAGTTAGCAATAAAAAACACGTTTTTTGTATGCCCCCTTAAAAATTTATTTTATTCTGTTTTGTTGTTAAAGCGGCAACAGAAATACATCATCTGTGAAAATTTCAACTGTCTAACTATCACGGTTTATGAGATATAGCCTGATGATACGACGGACAGTCAGACAGACAGACGGACAGCGAAGTCTTAGTAAAATGGTCCCGTTTCCCCTTCGGGTACGGAACGTTTACAAACTCTAATGCCTCATTTAGACGATGCAAGCACTCGCACGCGAGCTGCCTCACATGACGGACTTTATAGGTACAACGGATTCAGTTAATCAAACAAATAACGCAATGTAGTGAAACTCGATCTTGAATCAGTTTTTATTATTATTTTGTAGATTTTATTGTTCTTTTTTTTGTTGATTTTCCTTTCTGTTCTAAGATTTTATTTTATTGTAAAGGATGGATCGACACACCTCTACCTATTTATTTCCTAGTTTAAGAGACAGGGTTATAATAATGAGTTAAGTTCAAACACATAACCCGATTTATACAATGTGTTGTACCTGTTTCATAAGGAACCTAGGCTTCCCTCTGTATTTTTGTTTTTAAAGCAAATAAAAATTATTATTATTAAATTATTAAATAACTCGCATGCGAGTTCTTGCTCCATCTAAATGAGGCTTTATTCTTTTAATGTTAAAAATTACTCCATAAGGAAAATGAAAGACGCAAACAATTGCTTTCCAAGTAGACAAAGAGTTACATAAATTACATTTCAACGGCTTTGGAAAATATATTATGTGTTATACAATAGTCTCGGTCGTACAGTAAGTCTGTAAGACGTAGAAGTTTACTAACAAAATGATTCAGAAAGAAATTAAAAAAAAAATTTAGAAAATAAAAGTGGATATGGCTATCCAAAACTATGAGAATCAGTATTTTGACACAATCAATAAATCGCAAATTTAATTAGTCCGTCGTTAAGAGTTTAAAAAATAATAGACACGTAATTTTTCTTTTATTGACAAAGATACAACAATGAATATTTACAAAGATATAACGCATCAAAATACGAGAGTCGGCTCGTGACGTCACAAGCAAGTAAAAACTGTACTTCTGACGTTTTACCAATTTTAAAGTGTCTTTTGTTCGTCATCTTGGTTTACGTATTAAAGAAAAACGTGTTAAATATTTTTTGATATTCTCAGAGACGGAATTTTCAGATTTTTCAGTTCAATACCACACTATTCGATAGCGTCAATTTCAGAACAAATTGTGGAAAAATATTATTAGGTAGGATGCCAAACAATTCGACAGCGTATTTCAGATTGAATTATGTCGTAGACAAATCTTTTGATAAAATCTAAAATATTTGGGTAGGCCGCCAACTAGTGCACTCACCCTCCAATACATCGTTATCTATAAGTGATTCGGCTATCTTATCTTCGTCCGTTCAGCGCTCCACTTCGGTGCTGTTTTCTTAGAGAAACTGATAACGGACACTTACAAAGAATAACTTGAGTATTTTCTACATTATGTCACTGTAGAAACATTTAGAAAGAATTAGTAAGCAGTATCCATACCATGAGTTGTCATTACGATACTCGATCATCGATTGATCGTTTGGCGCTCTCATTGGTTGAGAGTTCATACAACCTTGGAGCGGGCCAATGAGAGCGCCAAACGCGGTCGATATCGATGATCGAGCATCGTAATGACAACTCATGGTATGGGTACTGAAGTGGCAGTGGGCTGGCCACATCTCTCGCAGGACAGATAACCGCTGGGGATAGACATAGACGTGTCCTTGAGTGGAGACCGCTTGGCACAGCCAGGTGGAGCGACGACCTTCGAAAGGCAGCCGGCAGAGACTGGATGAGGAAAGCTCAAGACCGGGTTCAGTGGCGTACCTTGGGAGCGGCCTATGACCAGCAGTGGACGAATACAGATGAAACATGTTGAGCACATTTTTAGATTCATACCCAAATATTTTTGGTATTGTTCGTCGCGTCGTTGAGCTCCTTGAGTTATGAGTCGAGCTACACGATAACTGACAAATGCTTGCACTGACTGGACAGGTCCACTCGAATCTGTGTGGTTCTTTCCTCAAAAGACCATCTCAGACACATGGTCCTTGTATGACATGACCAATATAATGTCTGGACTTTAAAAGAGACTGTGACCTCTGAGTTTATTTCGGCTGTTTCTTCTCAGAGTAGTCAGGTACGAAACACCGGCCTCTCCTAGTTTGAAATAGTCTTAATTTAGCGTGTAAGAGTTTGTCAAAATCAATTAAAAAATAAATCATTTATTAAATACTGACATGAACAAAATATAGTTTATAATATTTTTGATTTTTTTGCCACCGAATTACGAGAAAATAATTATACCTAAGTAATTAAAACAAAAAGAAGTCTAAAATAATTATTTTAGACTTCTTTTTTGTTTTTTAGAAGTCGATTTAATTCTATTAATAAAAAATATATTTTACCTTTTTCAGACACACAACATAATATTGTGTTTGGGTACAGATACAGATACAATATTATGTTGTTTGATTGCGTAAGCAATGCATAGATAGGCGATGGCAGCAATCGCGGATCATTAAAATTTGCTGTCACTTATTACAGAAGTCCCTGAATTTCTCCAAGATCTCGTCGTTTGATCCTAATCTGATAACCATGGGACCATCTGTTAAGTATAATCTTCCAAAAAAAGAAAAAGTTTCCAAATCGGTCCAGGCATCATCGAGATTGAGAACCTCTTCCATTTTGAAGTCGGTTAAAAAATGTTCAATAAAATCCGTCAGTCATTCATTCAGTATAATTTGTCAATAATTACTGAGTGACAGTTGTCGTCAGTCATTCGTTATCATTCGTGACCTCAAGTTCACATTCTTATAAATCATAGTTGGAGAGAAGGCAGTCAATTGTTACTTTATATTAATTATGGACGGTCGCGGAGACTGTATAAGCTTGTTACCGCGGCTCTGGAGCGCAATGGGCAAGTTGGATTTTTCCACCCACGGCCAGATGTGTGTCGCGAGCTACCCGTGACCCTAAAGCGTAAAGGGTTACTGCAGGACACCGTGGATTTTAGTCAGTACAAGTCTGAAAGTGTTACCCTTCCTGGCCTGGGAGAACTCATTCGTTGATTTTACCACGTAAAAACAAACCGTTCCTTAGAAAAAGGATCTTGATAAACGAACACGAAAATGATCCTATACCTACATATATTCCGTTTTTAGGGTTCCGTAGCCAAATGGCAAAAACGGAATCCTTATATGTAGATTCGTCATGTCTGTCTGTCTGTCTGTCCGTCCATATGTCACAGCCACTTTTTGTCGAAAGTATAAGAGCTATCCTGTTGAAACTTGGTAGGTAGATGCGGTTCACATAATGTGAACCGCATTAGGATTTTCACACAAAAATAAAAACAAAACAAATTTTGGGGGTGCCCCCTATACTTAGAATTGAAACTCAAAAATTTTTTTTCACCAAACCCATACGTGTGGGGTATCTATGGATAAGTCTTTAAAAATTATATTGAGGTTACTAATATCATTTTTTTCTAAACCGAACAGTTTGCGCGAGAGACACTTCCAAAGTGGTAAAACGTGTGCCCCTCCTCCCTGTAACTTCTAAAATATCAGAATGATAAAACTAAAAAAAATATATGCTTTCCTCATCTAATATACATATAAGACCTCAACAAAACTTCCAACGAAAATTGGTTTGGATGAGATAACACTATGAAAAACAAAGTTATTTTTATTGTTTGTGTATATTACTTACTAATCTCAATATAATTATATCCCTAATCTATGCCTGCCACTACGGAACCCTTCATGGGCGAGTCCAACTCGCACTTGGCCTTTTTTTTTTAGCCTGGTAAAATCATCAAATGAGTCCTCCTCCCACCCAGAACGAACAACAAAATGATCCTATACATAATTATATTCCGTTTTTATCTTTTTAGGTACTGAACCCTAAAAATGCCAGACACACAAAATGACGATATCACTGAATTTGATACGTCTAATGACAGTGACCCTGTGGTCAATTGAGAGCTATCATACAACTGCTTATGTCATTAGGTTTAGAGTAGTGAGCCAATTGAGCACTACGGTGGGAGTATAGGTTACCAACCAAGGATTATATTGGAGCATTCAAATAGTCGGATTTTCGTCCAATAGGGTAGGGTAAAGAAAAAATGCCCTGCCTTTTCCCAACTGTATTGGGGTCGGCTTCCAGTCGAACCAGATACAGCTGAATATCAGTATTTTACATGGAGCGACTGACTATCGGACCTCCACAACACAGTAACTTGGTAATACGATACCCCATGGTAAGACTGGTTGTCAGACTTTTAGAGCTTCTGACTAACAGTAACTGTCAAAGAAAGATCTACAAATGACGGCCGAGACCAACGGCTTTACGTGCTTTCCGAGGCACGGAGGAAACTCGCTATGACAGATGGTCACCCATACACAGACCAACCTCGGCAAGCGCAGCTTAAGCCGAAAGATTGGCCGTACGGCTGTAATTATTTAGACACGAGTTAATTGTCGTCAAAATAAAAAAAAGTATCCATTATTTTTCAAAACCCTACGGAGTGGGAAGCGGTCGCCTCCTTCTGCGAAGCAGTCATGCTCGCGAAGGAGGAGGCGGGCCGCGTGAGAGAGAGGACAATGTCCTCCCTCCGCCCCACCCGCGGTGGTGGCCGCCCACGGCGACGGACGTCGCAAGACGATCTCCGGCCATCGTAGGCGCGGGCATGCGGGCGGCGAGTAAAGGGCAACTCGCTGCCCGACCATGGACCATGCCCGGGTCGACGACGGCGCGTTGTGTTCCACGCGCGCCTCAAAGAGCGTCAGCATAATGACTAGAGGGCCAAAGCCTGCCGGGGTCGCGGGACTTATCTCATTACCGTGACCCCGGGACATAAAGGGCTATTGAAGGACACCGTGGATTTTAGTCAGTACAAGTCTGACAGTCCCTCCCGCCCTGCCCGGGGTGGGAGGACTCATTTGATGATTTTACCACGCAAAAAAAAAACCCTAGCTGAACTTATTCGGCTTTATTACAAAACGTGGTTTAACTTAGACCAAGGTTTAATTTAAATCATAACTTAGACTTAGTAGAAATAAAGTTCGAAATTCAAAAAATGATTTTTGATTTAAACCTTGGTCTAAGTTAAACCACGTTTTGTAATAAAGCTGATTAAAACTTATTTATACTTTTAACTATCAATGGATTTATCCGCTCATTACATCTATCGGCTCATTCACGACTTTAGTCTACTAAAAACGGTGAACTATGACGGGCGCGAATAAGACATTAGTTACCTTGGAGTACACGAATCCGCTACTAGCGGCTCGTCGTGGCGTGTATCAAACATTTGATCTTACCGTTCCCCGCCGCCTATGTTACTGCTCACAGCCCTGTCTTCCTGCTTCCACGCGTGAACACACATATTCCGGTTAAAACAACACTGAAGTCGGTTACCTACATAACGTGGCTATAAATAGGCGCCGCCTAATGTATGGGGATCCCTATGGATGGTATAATGGAGTGCTGTGTGCCGTAACTTTGTAAAGGGGGAAGCGAGACTATTAAAAGTGTACTTTTGTAGCTATTTTTGAACAAAAACCGGCCAAGTGCGAGTCGGACTCGCCCATAAAGGGTTCCGTAGCAGCAAGTAACATAATATAAAAGTTCTTGTAGTTGGTTTTAACTTTGAAGGATAAATTGAAAGGTAAATTGCGGTTTACGATTTATAACATATTAAAAAAAAAACTAATTACTTGATCTCGTTCAAACCAATTTTCGTACAACATATATATTTTTTTAGTTCTATCATTCTCTTATTTTAGAAGTTACATGGGGGGACACACCTTTTACCACTTTGGAAGTGTCTCTCGCGCAAACTGTTCAGTTTAGAAAAAATATATATTAGAAACCTCAATATAATTTTTAAAGACCTATCCATAGATACCCCACACGTATGGGTTTGATGAAAAAAGTTACTATCCACTTGTAAGCCACTGGGAAGTTTTCTTCCCACAACCTGTCATTAGTGTCAAATTTCGGAAAAGCCAACGGGAAGTTTTCTTCCCAGTGACAGTTAAGAACTGTCACTTTGACAAGACAGACATTTGACAGGTCTGATAATAATGGATGTTTAGGCTTACCAGTGGCTAATATCATTTTTTTTCTAAACCCCCCCCCCCCCCCTGTAACTTCTAAAATAAGAGAATGATAAAACTAAAAAAAATGTATAGTTTAGACCTTAACAAAAACTTCTAACAAAATTGGTTTGGATGAGATACAGTTAGCAGTTTTTGAGATATAGTACATTTTCAAAAACCGCAAATATAAGTTTGCCATTCATACAAACACTATGAAAAACAAAGTTATTTTTATTGTTTGTGTATATTACTTACTAATCTCAATATAATTATATCCCTAATCTATGCTTGCTCCTACGGAACCCTTCATAGGGCGAGTCCAACTCGCACTTGGCCGGTTTTTAACAATAAAAGCTTGTTTTAAAGAAGAACATAGTTTTTTTTTTAATCAATGAATATTGACGTTAAAAACGCATTAAAACTCGAGGGAGCTCGTGACATTAGACGCCCAAAAAATATAATCTAGAAGTGACGTAATACGCCATGTTATGTATCAAACAATTTAAAAGGACCTCTACGTCTAATTATTAAAGTGTGCACAAGTTTTTTCAAGGATAACGCCCAAAATACTATCTCAGATCGCCACAATGCACCAACGCCCAACGGCCGAATCATCCTTTTCTTTCGCACTCACAAATACTGGTATACCCGTCTCACTTCAGCAAGGATTTTGGGACCGGTTTTTGGTACTGGTAAAAAAATAACCGTCGAGGTTTTTAATGTATCCTTAGTAGGATGTTACAGTTAGAAGTTATACTGGCTTTTTAACGCTAATTTTGGAAGCTGATTGAAGTCCTAGCACGTTTTTTTGGTTTGGGCGCAGAAAGCCTTTTCAAAAAATTTCCTTTTTAGGGAATTTGCCATTTAGGAAAATTGTCCTTTTGAGACACGGTTGCCATTTTGCGAAATAGGCATTCTGCGCAGCGAAGGAGACGGGACGCGTGAGGGAGAGGACAGCGACCGGCTCACGACCTAGCCGTCGTGGACGCCCACGGGAACGGACGTCGCAAGGCGATTTCCGGCCACCATAAGCGCGGGCATGTGGATGGCGAGTAATGGGTGACTTGCCGTCCAATCATGAACCATGCCCGGGTCGACTGGGTTCGTGGTAAAAACGTCAAATGAGTGCTCAGCCCAGGGCGGGTCAGGAGGGACAGTCAGACTCGTACTGACTAAAATCCACGGTGATCCTTCAATAGCCCTTTATGTTCCAGGTCCATAGTTACCTGTTAACACAGTCCCAGGACCACGGCAGGCGTTTGTCCCTCTATCGGGGTCCCGTCAGATTGTTGACAGGTCTTTTAGGCGGCGTGGAACACGATCTCGCCGTCTACGGACCATGCCCGGGTAGACGGGTCCCGGGACGGCCGATCGGACGACGAGTCATCCATTATTCACACGCTGTCTAAGTCAGAGGTGAAAGAGAAAAATTCTACGAAGATGGTAAGAGCTTACCTAGAAGCTTTTAAAAACTTTCTTTTAAAAATCAAATAGTAATTAGATAAACTTTTTCCTACCCTCGTTCAAACAATATTTTTTGCAACATGACTAGCCGTTAAGTCGGAAAGCTAAAAGTTCAACGAAACTGATATAAAACAGGTTTTATTAAAAGTTCGTTCACCATTGAAAGCTAGCATTAATCAAAGATATAAAAAATGCTGAGACAGCATTTATTAGGTATTTTTTGCTGCTGTCACAAAGTATATTCAATAAATTGTACAGGATGTGAAACTATTACTATAAAAACTGCGTAATGGCTAAGCCAAAGGATCACGGGACCGTCGTCCGTCTAAACAGGGTACTGCGGCCTTGGAAACCAAAAGGCAATCGAAAGAACACTATGCTTTTTTGACAGTAGTAGTCTGACAATCCCTCCTGTTCCAAGTAGGTCGGCAGGGCTAGTTTGATGAACTCCGAATAAAAAAAATCTGACCCAAATTGGTACGCACAATATTGAGTGATTTACCATATTATTTTAATATCATGGACTTCTTATAGGTTTTCCTATAATCTATAAGTAGAAAACTAATTTCTGTATTTTTTTTTAAATTTAGGTTCAGTAGTTTCGGAGATAAGGGGGGGAATGGTCAAATTTCGTCTATTTTCTTGAATAACTTGGAATCTATTTATTTTAAAATTACAAAAAATATATATTTAAGATTGTCTCAACAAGACCTTTCATTTGATATGTCACACGATGCAGTTTTCAATTATTTTTTTTAATTTTCCCCTTCCCTCCCAAAAATTACCTCCCATATACAGATATGGACTTCTTATAGGTTATCCTATAATCTATAAGTAGAAAACTAACTCCTGTAGGTATTTTTTTCAAAATTTTAGGTTCAGTAGTTTCGGAGATAAGGGGGGGGGGAATGGTCAAGCTTCGTCTATTTTTTTTGAATAACTTGGAAACCATTTATTTTAAAATTACAAAAAAAATACAATTAAGTTTGTCTCAACAATACCTTTCATTTGATATGTCACACGATGCAGTTTTCATTTTTTTTTTTAATTTTCCCCTTCCCCCCCCCCAAAAATTACCTCCCATATACAGATATGGACTTCTTATAGGTTATCCTATAATCTATAAGTAGAAAACTAATTTCTGTATTTTTTTCAAAATTTTATGTTCAGTAGTTTCGGAGATAAGGGGGGGGGGAATGGTCAAGCTTCGTCTATTTTTTTTGAATAACTTGGAAACCATTTATTTTTAAATTACAAAAAAAATACAGTTAAGTTTGTCTCAACAATACCTTTCATTTGATATGTCACACGATGCAGGTTTCAATTATTTTTTTTTAATTTTCCCCTTCCCCCCCCAAAAAATTACCTCCCATATACAGATATGGACTTCTTATAGGTTATCCTATAATCTATAAGTAGAAAACTAACTCCTGTATTTTTTTCAAAATTTTAGGTTCAGTAGTTTCAGAGATAAGGGGGGGGGAATGGTCAAATTTCGTCTATTTTCTTGAATAACTTGGAAACTATTTATTTTAAAATTACAACAAAAATATATTTAAGATTGTCTCAACAAGACCTTTCATTTGGTATGTCACACGATGCAGTTTTCAAATATTTTTTTTTAATTTTCCCCTTCCCCCCCAAAAATTACCTACTATATACAGATATGGACTTCTTATAGATTTTCCTATAATCTATAAGTAGAAAACTAATTACTGTATTTTTTTCAAAATTTTAGGTTCAGTGGTTTCGGAGATAAGGGGGGAGGGGGAATGGTCAAATTTCGTCTATTTTCTTGAATAACTTGGAAACTATTTATTTTAAAATTATAAAAAAAATACATTTAAGATTGTCTCAACAAGACATTTCATTTGATATGTCACACGATGCAGTTTTCAAAACTTTTTTTTCATTTTCCCCTTCCCCCCCAAAAATTACCTCCCACATACAGATTTCATCTATTCACGTCACACCTCTGTTCTTGGGTCACAGGAATTGATATGTGTACCAAATTTCAACCCAATCGGTTTAGTAGATTCGGAGATAATTGACTGTAAGCGACAGACAGACGGACACACGAGTGATCCTATAAGGGTTCCGTTTTTGTATTCGGACGTACGGAACCCTAAAAAACAGTTTTCAAAAAGGCAGCTTTGCCCCACACTACTTTCCCATATTACGTACAAAGCGTTAGCACAGATGGCGTTAGAAAACAAAAAATTAAACTGACTGACATTTAAAAAATGTCTACAAGAAAGGGGGGTCCCAAAAAATTGGGACAACACCGGTCCCAAAAAACTGCAGGGTCGTCAACACAATGTCCAGAGAACAAAATACAGATGGCGCCGACTTTAACAGAACTCTAATCTCAGTTCAAAGACACTCAATCAGGCCAAGCTATGACTAACCTAACGAGAAATCAAATTAAAGCCATCTTTAAAGATTAGATAACAATTTCAGTTATCTCTAGAACAAATGAACTGTATTTTTAGCAAAACATTGATTGAACAGTTATGTAAGAGTTTACACATAAGTATTTGTCTAACATACGTACTTTATATAAGGTAAGAGCGCCATTTAAAGCTATGTGAGGCGTTTTTTTTATCGTGGTAAAATCATCCAATGATTCCTCCCATCCAGGGAAGAACAAGTCATACTGACTAAAATCTACGGTGTGCTTCAATAGCCCTTTACGTTCGACTTAGGTGTCAACTCATCCGAAAAATATTTTCTCTGAGGATGAAACGAAACCCTTCAAAAAATGAAGGCGTAAACTCATCCGCAAGTTCGGATGAGTCGTCGCATAGGTAATATTGATGTGGTCATTTGATCCGAAAACAGACATACTCGTAGGTACCAACAATTGTCTAAAATTAGCGAAAATGAGAACTCGATGTGTGTAACCTAGGAGAAAAGCATCATGAAGGAGGTTTTGGTACCAAACACGATGTGGAATCTGAATAGAAAGTACTAAGAGAACAGGAACATGAAGAAGGTGTTAGTGCCAAACACGATGTGGAATCTGAATAGAAAGTACTTGGAGAACAGGATTATGAAGGAGGTATTGGTGCCAAACACGATGTGGAATCTGAATAGAAAGTACTAGGAGAACAGGATTATGAAGGAGGTATTGGTACCAAACACGATGTGGAATCTGAACAGAAAATACTAGGTGAACAGGAACATGAAGGATGTATTCGTACCAAACACGATGTGGAATCTGAATAGAAAGTACTAGGAGAACAGGATCATGAAGAAGGTGTTGGTGCCGCTGATTTTATCGTAGCAGATGGCGACTCAATGATCTGAAGAAAGTGGCTAGCAGCGGGTGGATGCGGACTGGTTATGTCCTGGATGGTTGGTGGTTTATGGGGGATCCGGATGTTAACGTCCAGTCCTGAATGAGAAGTAGCCGATATGACGAAATTTTATAATTTAAACAGCCTCTATGCGAATATTGGATCTGAACTCCATTTATGAACCGATTTCAACAAATGAGGCATGAATTGTTTACAAAATACTTATGAAATACTATCAGTATGTTTGATAACCTCTTGAACTGTGTTAAAATTAGTATACTTAACATTAAAACGTTTATTTTAACGTAATCACCGTAAATATTCCAGATGAGTAAATTCCATCAGCTTCATAAAATACTTTGTACTCGTATCATACAACGAAAGCTTTTATTTTTTTATTTTATTTTATTTATTTTATTAGGTTCACCAACAACTAATTACACTGATACAAACACAAATAATACATTTAAACGGATCACATAACAGTGCATCAGTTACTTATAGGTAAACACCACATGCATACAACAATGAATTAGAAAAATAAGCTAACTTACTAAGTAATAAGCGCTAATATTGGGGTTTTGGCAAAAAGGTACACTAAAATAAATTATTTGATTTGAATTTTGAGAAAACTCATAAACAGTAAAATTAATAATATTTGAAATTGAGTACATTGGTAAAATCGATGAGATCATGCATGCATAAGTTCATAAAGATAACTTGTGAATAAAAATTGTAAAATACAAATTCATAACATTACATGGCTGGGTACAGTGTTATACAAGGTACACATAGATAAAAATTTGACAATACAGGTTTAATAATTTATCAATAATAAATAATTACCTATAATTGAAAAGAGTGGTTAAAATAAATTTTAAAATTGATTGAATTAAATTAATTGATTGGTAAAAATAAAAACATAAGTACCTAATTAAGAAATTTTAAAATTAAATCGATTGAATACAATTGTCGAGATTGGTAAACAGTAAAATTGATTTTATTAACTTAATAAAATTGATAAAATATTTAATATTTTATGTAAAATTTACAAATTTTAAAACACTAGCAAGATTGACAGATTTGTAAGTAATTGACAGATTTTTAAGTTTGTTAGACTAGGGGTTGCTCAATATGCGACTAATGATGGCTTTCTGTTTAGGAATAGAGTCAAAGTGGAGATCAATAATATCACTGTAGCCATTTACTGCCCTGCACATTCTTGCAAGGGGCGAACTGGAACCCAAAACAGTTCTTTTGAAAGAAATTCGTAAACCATTTATTATCTTCTTGCCTATTCCCAAATTTATCGGGGTCGGTTCCCAGTCGAACCAGATGCAGCTGAATATCAGTATTTTACATGGAGCGACTATCTGACCTCCACAACACAGTAACTGGGTAATACGATACCCCAAGGTTAGAAACGACTGTCAAAGATCTACAAATGACAGTCAGGACTAACGGCTTTACGTGGTTTCCGAGGAATGGAGGAAACTCGCTATGACAGATGGTCGGTCACCCATTCACGGCATGCGCGGCTTAATCCGGAAGACCGGCCTGTGCGGATGCCTAGCAAAAACCTCAGTCAGCTCTCTCACAAAATTATAGCTTCACAAAATCCATAGCATCGCGTCCACATCCCGCAATCTTAACGAAACCGGTTCGTCATGTCGCAGTCATAGCCAGTCTTTAATATCTGACGCAACTGTACCTTTTACGAGTTGAGTAAGAATTAAATTCACCAGTTTGCAATACTTATAGATCCTGTGACCTTTTGCCGTGTATATGGGGATTTTTAATGGTGGTAGTTTATTTATTTTTTATTATTTTCAGCCATGCAGCACAAAATAGGCTGCTTGAGCTTGTTTGTATTTATTTTTACTAGCCGAAAATAAAAATGCTTAAATAAAAAAGAATCATAATAATTATAAAAGTAACAAAATAAATAACAAAAATAAATCGGGCACTCGGCGGTAAGACCGTTCTCGCAGACGGCTTCCGCCTGACGTAGGTCCTCACCGGATACGGGTGTTCCTGTGGCTGATTGGAAAGAAATGCCTGGGTGTCACCACTGCGAGGATCACCCTGAGGACACAGTGGTGTATACGGTGCAGGTCTGCCCCGCTTGGACACAGCACCGCCGCGTCCTCATGGAGGCGATTGGCGGCGACCTATAGCCATGCTGCGAGGGGAAATGAGAAGCAGTCATGCTAGCGAACGTTGGGCGGAATGCGTGAGGGAGAGGACAGCCTCCACCTCACGACACGGACGCCCAGGGCGTCAGTCGTCAAGGCGATTCCCGGCCACTGCAAGTGCCAGCATGCGAACGAGTAATGGGTAGGTCGCCGTCCGATCAGGGAGCAGGCCCGGGACGACGACGGCCCGTCGCGTCCTCCACCCACAACCTTTTAAAGTTCATTTTAGGTTATAATAAAAATGTTTGTCAAAATATTTGGTTAAGGCACAGGTTAGGGAAAGAATTGACGGATTCTATGGCTCCTAATAATGTAGTTATTAGAAGGCAGTGTCATCGTGCACATAGCTTAAACAAAACAATAGTATTTTATGGAATATTGATAAACCTTTTTAAAATCAGTGTAAAGTAAGATTAGGCACGTTCTGGCACTAACATGGTGAAACAATCCAACTTCATACTATATGTCTGTTACTGATAGATACTAGGAATCTCGCTACGGGCATGCGGGCGGCGAGTAATGGGCGACTCGCTGTCCGAAATGGACAATGCCCGGGTTGACGGCGCGTTGTGCTCCATGCGCGCCTCATAGGGTGTCAGCATGATGACGGAACCCCCCTCTAGAGGGCCAAAGCCTGCCGGGGTCGCGGGACTTATCAAATTACCTTGACCCTGGAACGTAAAGGGCTATTGAAGGACACCGTGGATTTTAGTCAGTACGAGTCTGACTGACAGTCCCTCTCGCCCTGCCCTGGGTGGAAGGGGAGGAAAGGGAGGAATCATTTGATGATTTTACCACGCAAAAAAAAAAACAGGGATATCGAAACCCTTAATAAGGCCTAAAAACATGGTGTACACTTCCGTGTCCGACAACAATTTAGATCTACATGCATATATTTCTGCCGCCGGAAATTATCTTTACTGTGCTCCACTTTCAAGAGGAAGGCACATGTTTTCAATTAACACTCTGGTTATTGGGTGTTAGTTTATTAAACACTGTAGAGATTGGTACTCAATAAGAATGTTGATAGTATCAATAACTGCAAAATCAATTTTGAAAAAATGTAACCGCCTTCAAAAACAACCACAAAAAAGGGTAAAATAACCTACAAAATAACTTTTCTTTCAGAAGTCGGTGCCTTTGTTTTTTTTTCATTTCATTGTTTTTGTGCCACCGACTTCTGAAAGAAAAGTTATTTTGTAGGTTATTTTACCCTTTTTTGTGGTTGTTTTTGAAGGCGGTTACATTTTTTTTGAAAAAGTTTTTTATTTTACTCTTTTTAGTTTAAATATTCAACTCAAATTCTTGTCAAACAAAACATTCTCTCTCAAGTGCACAATAAGCTAATAAAATTCCCTATCTCAAAAACTACTGAACCGATTTTGATGAAACTTGCAGTATTCCGTAAGTTAAACAATACTTAGTACAACAAAAAAAGAATTACTTAAATCGGACTTGTAGTTCCAGAGATATGCGAACACAAACTAAATCTGTCGATGCCTACTCCAAGCCGTTGAGGAGTTGTACCTTCCATCATCAGCTCATCCACCTGAGATGATGATTATCAGATGCAAATACTTGAACAGCTTTAGAAAATATATGAAAATGGTACTATGTGCCTATAAAATTTGAAGGTTGCCCTCGATTTCCCTGGGATTCCATCATCAGATCCTGACCTGATGATCATGGGACCAATTGGAAAGTATACCCTTTCAAACAAAAGAAAAATTTTCCAAATCGGTCCAGGCGTCTTCGAGAAATCGGGGAACATACATATAAAAAAAAAAAAAAAAAAAAAAAGATTCCGACGAATTGAGAACCTCCTCCTTTTTTTGAAGTCGGTTAAAAATAATGGATACGTATTATCAGGGGGGCACGGCCGTGCCCCCCGCCAAAGTCGAGCGCAAAGCAAACACTGCCGTAGCCCGTACCATCCTTTACTGGAACCATTTCGCTGCATTTCCAGGCCCTTAATTGAGAACCTCTGCATAGGACCAGAACGCAGTTGGTTAGTGGGTACAAGTCAGGATTGGTGCAATGGTGTCATGGAGCACCTGGTTTTGTACCGTTGTGTACCCTTCAACGAACAAGTCTCACAACATTTACTATAATAAAAAGAAATCGCAGTAAGGAACCTTAGACTTGGCACGACTTTAGCCTCCTGCAGACACACGATTAATCGCGCGGGGCGACTTGTCGCGGTCCATTCGCAGTACATTTAGAGTGGAAATTAGCTTGGCTCGTTGTCGCAGCGCGATTAATTGCGTGTGTCTGTTCGAGCCTTTTGTCTAGATTTCATTACTTTTTAGAGATAAATAATCAGCTCTATCGAGACTTTGGCAAGTTTTTTACAGAATGTTTTTGGTGGGATTTCCTTTTGTTAAACCAATGCATATTTACAAATACATCAACAGCAACCTACAATAATGTTCCAACTGTTGGGACACAGGCCTCCTCTCTGTGACAGGGAGTGTGCCATAATCCACCACGCAGACCCAGTGCGGGTTGGTAGATGTCACATGTCTTCGAATTTTTGGTTCTAGGATATGCCGGTTTCCTCACGATGTTTTCCTTCACCGTTTTAAGAACAGTGGTGAAACAAATTACACAAAGTAATGCGCCTGGCTGGATTCGAACCCACGACCTACAACTCGTAAGTCGGGGTCGATACCACTGGGCCACCACTGCTCCCATACTTCCAAGTAATTAACGTTTTGTAAGCGCCGCCCGGCGCCCGCTGCACCGCACAGAAAAAAAAAATACGTGTGGCACTCGGAGACTGCCGCGGTGAAGCTATTGCATAGCATTTTTTTAAAGAAAACAAGTGAAACGTCAAGAAACTTTCTCCTCCTCCTTCTTCCACTCCCTCTCCCTCAATAAAATTGCCCCTTGCTCAATAAAAGCATGCTTTCGTGCTATAGTAATCAGCACGTCTGTCCGACCTTTATGAGCACGTCTGTCCGTACCTTTATGATTGCCGAAGTCTCCCGAACTGAAACGACGTTGGACGATGCGTGCTGTCAGATGTGGTCAGGTTTTTTCGTTACTATTTTCGCGCGCGCCGAGCTCAGAGCTTGCGATATAAGCTATGCAATAAGGAAGTTTCCATTTTAACAAAAATTAAAAATACTTATTAAAATTGTAAGGCAAAGAAATTATAATAAATATGGTGAAAGAATTATTTTAATAACTTGAAAAATGACAAAGTTAATCCACTTTTACTGAATCCCGAATTAATTTTGAAATTCACGCGGAGCATTTGGTCTGTGACGTCACAAGTCTCTACGCGCGGGTGGGGCGGGTAGCGCTTAGCGGCTGTTTCGAGTATTTCGTGGTTTGTTGCTCACAGTAAGTACATGGAATGCGATGTTTGAGTGTCTGTGTGAAGTATTAAGTAACCTTATTAATATATTTCGTTTAATATACTATCTTTTAGCTAAGTAAAAACTAGATTAAAGTAAAATTTAGACGATAGAGAGTGGATTTGTGCGTGGACAGTCTAACAATTTACCAAAAGTGAACCTGGTTATGGTTTTGGAATTTCTGGCAAACACTCCACTGTACACAAGTGCCAGAGGAGTGAAACTTTCAACGTATGTTCCTATACCTATCTACTAAGTCCTACATAACAATTTTATTATACCGTAACAATCATCACACGAGATAACTTCTCATTAGTTTGCTGCAGCTTTTATTCGTTTTAGGTACCTAAATCGGTGTAGGTAATCCGCCTAGTTTTGTTTAAAGTTTCATTCACCACTGATTGATAATATTTGGATAATATAAACACATCGATCACTAATACAAATTTTGGTTACCTAAGTATTAATATTAACATTATTTAATTGTTCTCTATCACCGTATTGTAAATACTGATATTTTATCAAGAAATCATCGTAAAAACATTTTTTTTAATAAGTCATAGGTATTACATATCATTCCTTGTCCTTGAAGCGACGAGGATCGGTCGTTAATTTTTAGGGTTCCGTAGCCAAATGGCAAAAACGGAACCCTTATAGATTCATCATGTCTGTCTGTCTGTTCGTCCGTATGTCACAGCCACTTTTCTTCGAAAATATAAGAGCTATCCTGTTGAAACTTGGTAAGTAGATGTATTATGTGAACCGCATTAGGATTTTCACACAAAAATAAAAACAAAACAAATTTTGGGGGTTCCCCCATGCTTAGAATTGAAACTCAATTTTTTTTTTCACCAAACCCATACGTGTGGGGTATCTAGGATAGGTCTTTAAAAATGATATTGAGATTACTCATATGATTTTTTTCTAAACTGAACAGTTTGCGTGAGAGACACTTCCAAAGTGGTAAAATGTGTCCCCCCCCCTGTAACTTCTAAAATAAGAGAATGATAAAACTAAAAAAAATATATAATGTAGACCTCAACAAAAACTTCCAACGAAAATTGGTTTGGATGAGATACAGTTAGCAGTTTTTGAGATATAGTACATTTTTAAAAACCGCAAATATAACTTTGCCATTCATACAAACACTATGAAAAACAAAGATATTTTTACTGTTTGTGTATATTACTTACTAATCTCAGTATAATTATATCCCTAATCTATGCCTGCTACTACGGAACCCTTCATGGGCGAGTCCAACTCACACTTGGCCGGTTTTATTGCTTTTTATCGACACTTTGTAATTCTGACCTTAAAACATGCGTTTAAGGTTGAATTTGTTTTGATGTAGGTAGTTTACAGATTTATGGTTACAGAGTTACAGAGAGTTATGGTTGTATTTGTACACTTGGGAACGATACAATATTTATAATGTACATTCACATCATTTTGCACCGTTTCCATCATGATTCCACAACGGTAATATTTGTTCCGTCTTGTTTGAACCAAAAGTAATAACCGTCTGAGGTGACCGCGCATTGACGACTACTCGACTCGAGCGAGTGATGAGACTTGTGACGTCATGAGATTGTTGACCGGCCGCGCGCCGAGAAGTTTTAAAGCGGACGAAAAAAGTATCATAACTTCGTCATTTATGAAGATAATTGAAAAAAAATTCAATGGGCTTCATTGCAAGTTTAGTACTATTTTTTAAAAATAAATTTAAAAAATTGGAAACTTCCTTATAGCTTAAAAACCCTGGTTGAACTTTAGAAAAAACCAAAACAAAAACCCACGTTTTTCTAAATGAACCCAGTTCGATTTAGTAGCACGCAACATGTAAACATGCTCTTCTAGTAGAGCGCCTATGTTTCGCGGCTGACTTGAGACCTGGCAACGAGCCAATGACGTCAGAGTATGACCAATGTTGCTTATTCACAGATCAGAATATTACTATACTTCTGCTAAATTGGGTTTTTGGGGAACAAGTGGGGATTGAAGTTCTTGGATCGTAGAAATGGGTTTTGTTGACAAAATCTATACCATACTAGCAAACCCGGCGAACTCCGTTTCGCCACCAGATGGCTTCGTTTTATGTAACATTTCGTTTGGTGATTAAAAGAAGAACAAATTTTATTTCCTGAATTTTCTTTGCTATAAACCTCACGGAGCCCGAGACCTTTCCAACGAATGCAAAACTGTGGAAATCGGTTCGTGCGTTCTGGAGTTATAGCATCAGGAAGGAAAACCCGACTTATTTTTATATAGTAGATATACTAATACCCAGGACAGGGCGGGAGGGACTGTCAGATCAGACTTGTACTGACTAAAATCCACTGTGCCGTCAATAGCCCTTTACGTTCCGGAGTCACTGTTACCTGATGAGACGGTCCTGCGACCCCGGCAGGCTTTGGCCCTCCAAGGATTGCCCCGTCAGCTTGCTGACAGCTCTTTGAGGCGCGTTGAATACGACGCGCCGTCGACCTGGTCCATGATCGGACAACCCATTACTCGCTATCCGCATGCCCAGGTTACCGTGACCTCGAATGCAAAGGGCAACCTTAGGAACAAGATCTTATTCTGATAGTCTCTTCCTATCTTCTCAGGACGAGAGGACTCATTTGATGATATTACCACGGCAAAGAAAAGATTTGACTAATACAACATGACAAGTTACAGCTTGGCAAAAAACAGTAGAAATCCGGAAGTCGCCACTGTCTTCTCGCTACCAGCACTTTGAATGATTTTATTTTATTTATTTTCACTTATTACGTTAGTTTTATGGCACAATAATAAATCTTACAAACCTGCGTCTTTGTTTACATAAAATATCAAATATTTTAAAACGTTGTCAGCAAATAAAAAGATTAGTTCCGTTTCAAGACGTTCTGGCCAAGCTGTAAATAAAAGCTTTCAAAAGTTAAACACCGTAATTTACCCACGCGATTTTAAATTCTTACGGTTATGTATGTACTTACTTTCTAAAAATATTGACTCATCATTTTTAACAAAAACCAGCCTGTGAGATGCAGTTTTGAAAGTTAAATTCAACATTGTCTACAAACAAATGCACGCGTATTCACTTGTACACATAATTTTGGGACTGATAACATCTGTCAATTCTTAAGAACTAGATATTTTGTTAAACATTTTCGGCATTAAAAAATAAATAAAAAAGTAGGACGTACTTCATCATCATCATCTCAGCCATAGGACGTCCACTGCTGAACATAGGCCTCCCCTTTAGATCTCCACATATACCGGTTGGAAGCGACCTGCATCCGACGTACTTAAAAATGAAAAATAATAAAAGAAACCTTTTGATGATTTTAAAATACCTATTCAACGAAACCCCACCTGACATAGTTCATCGACTTTTTTTTTTCATTTTGTCAATATGGCGTCTAGTTGTCGCTGTGGTGAATTTTGATCACTGCCATGTCTTTAGTGACACTCGCAAGGTTAAGACGAATCGATTGACGTAAGAATTATCAAAATCGGCCGACGCATTTGGTCTCTAGAACGCCACATAGAAACATACATACATACATTGACTGATTAACACATTACCTTCCTTTGCGTTGCGCAGTCGGTTAAAAAGGTTGTGTTACATATTAAAGTAGCCACATACTTCACTCGTTGTGTCGTCCATTGATTCACATCTCTGTTACATCGCACGCTGCGATCTATTTAATAGTACCACCACCGACTGAGCACATTCTTCTTTGTAAATAAACATTATCGGTATTAAAAATTAAATAAAACCTAAAGAACAAATATACTTACAAGGTGGTGGTACATATTAAACTTGACAAACGTCTATCCCGAGAGGCTCGAATTATTTCACCGCTTCTAAAAATTACAGAACGTCACTCAGTCTGTGTAAAGCCTCCTGCAGACACACGCGATTAATCGCGCTGCGACAACGAGCCAAGCTAATTTCCACTCTAAATGTACTGCGAATGGACCGCGACATGTCGCCCCGCGCGATTAATCGCGTGTGTCTGCAGGAGGCTTTATTTTACAGACGTTATGACGTCACAAGCCCCCATTCCCGAATTTAGAAGCCTTTTATCTAGATGTCAATATTTCATCATCATCATCTCAGCCATAGGACGTCCACTGCTGAACATAGGCTTCCCCTTTAGATCTCCACATAGACCGGTTGGAAGCGACCTGCACCCAGCGTCTTCCGGCGACCTTTGTAAGGTCGTCTGTCCACCTCGTTGGTGGATGTCCTACGCTGCGCTTGCTAGTCCGCGGTCTCCACTCTAGCACTTTTCGACCCCATCGGCCATCTGCTCTGAGAGCAATATGGCCTGCCCATTGCCACTTCAGCTTGCTAATCCGGTGGGCTATATCGGTGACTTTAGTTCGTCTACGGATCTCCTCGATATATATTTATTGATTTAAAAATACATAAAATTATGTGTCTATTATTTTTCCATAATTTATTTGTGCAGTAAAACTACCCTATTGTCGCGTTCATAATATGGTTGTATTTCTGCCTGCGTTTCTGTTTGGAACACAGCCAAGAATACTATAAACGTCTAGACATGTCCCATAAAAGAGCAATTAAAGTAATTTGGTTGATAAATTGTGACTTATTTTTGAAACTAGCTTCTGAAACTGCTCCGCTCCTATTGGTCATAGCGTAATGTTTTATAGTCTATAGCCTTCCTAGATAAATAGGCTATCAAATACAAAAATATTTTTTCAATTTGAACCAGTAGTTTCAGAGATTTGGGCTTTAAACCAAACGAACTCTTCATCAGCTTTTGATTTAAAGAATTCAAGTATGTTGAATAATTGGGAGACTGCCTCATTGTGTTAGTGCCCGAGCACGATTTCTAAACTAGAGATCCCGGGTTTGATTCCCAGTTCGAGTGGTCTACTCGAATCCTGTAATTTTTCTAGGTAGCAGAAACAGTCTGAATTATAGGTCATTATCATAGCGTGCAGACGGTAAGACAGACCTGTACCCTGAGCACGAGTTTTCACTCTTTTACTTTACAGCGTCTTTTCAGTATTTACAGCGTTTCTTGTATGAAAAAATGGAACAGCGCCTCTGGTGTGCGAAGAAGGAACTAATTTTTTCCTTGAAAATTGTCAATTTGACATTGTCAAAGTTCCAGTTTACTTTACGTCTCAAATACTGAAAACTCGTGCTCAGGGTACTGTCCTGTCAGTGCAAGCATTTGTCAGTTATCGTGTAGCTCGACTGATAAGTCAAGGAGCTCAACGACACGACGAACAATACCAAAGAAAGGACATTTGGGACACAGCTCAACTCAGCGCCCAAAAGCTTAGAAAAAAAAACGACCGCCATTTTTTTACGAACCATTGTTCTGTGAATTCAAGTCTACATTTTCTAAAATGTCATCGATGACATACGCGTTACATTTGTTGAGGGTCATTAACATTTGGTTTTTTTTACGTTGACATTCACCTTTTTATTTTTATTCGGAACTGAGTTTAGAAATGACATGGTTATTTTTAAACGAGCGGTTCCTCAAACATGTGTTTTCTTTTTTTTTTTATAATAATATTTTGGTTGGTTTCCGGTCTAATTTGAAGCATATGACCTTTTTAACATGTGGCAGTTGAAGGCAAGCGGTAGGCTATTCTAACCCAACATTTAATTGTGGTTACGCCGTGTCAGAGGCAAACTATATTGTTGTGCTTCCAGTCGAACCAGATGCAGCTGGATATCAGTATTTTACATGGAGCGACGGCCTATCGGACCTCCACAACCCAGTAACTGGGCGATACGATACCCCAAGGTAAGACTGATTGAGCTTCTGACTAACAGTAACGACAGTCAAAGATCTACAAATGACAGCCGGGACCAACGGCTTTACGTGCTTTCCGAGGCACGGAGGAAACTCGCTATGACAGATGGTCACCCATCCACAGACCAACCTCGACTTAACCTGGAAGACCAGCCTGTGCAGCTGTAATTACTTAGCCACTAAATAGATTTACAATAAATTGATGCTGTCAACAAACCTAATGGTCAAACAAGCGTGTCTCATAACAAAAATCTTTGTATAACAAGACACATAACTTCAAACCGCATACCACAAACCGTGTTGTGTAGACAACGGACAAATTGACGGACACATCGTTTGTCAGAACCGGTTCGTTTTGGGCGGACACCGGTGCTCGCGTACTTAACGGCTGAGACGAACTTCATTTTGAACTTTTAGTTATAGGTACTACGGGGCAAGTCTAACAATTGGGTAATAATGGGTCATTTGATTGAAAAATTGTAATAGTGCCGTCATAGATGATGCGATGCTTTCAAAATTGGTCACAATTTAGTACAATTTTTACCGATTTCTGACGTCACGAGCAATTTTTGAGTTTAGATGCGTTATATATTTTTGTAAATATTCATTGACTAGCTGTTACCCATAGTTAGAACCCCGTCAAGCGCATTACTTTGTGTAATTCATTTCAACACCACTGCTCTCAAAACGGTGAAGGAAAACATCGTGAGGAAACCGACATGTCCTAGAACCTAACATTCGAAGACATGTGATATCTACCAATACGCACGGGCCCGCGTGGTAGATTACGGCCCTCTCCCTCTAACAGAGAGGCCTGTGTCCCAGCAGTGGGAACATTTATAGGCTGATGATGATGGTGATAGATTTAACATAATAAAGAGGAAATAGGTACGTGTTCATTATTTTCAAATTTCTGACAGAATAAATAGATTTGCATATTAACTATGCTGCTAGCTTATTACAGTATCGTAAAATGTCATATTTCGTAGAATTTTCAGCTGTAAGGCGATAGTTTAAGATAACGAATACTAAACATGACTTTAAATACTGATATGAATATGATATGGGTGCAGTGTGATAAGCGCTGCTACGATATGAAATGTCCATGAATGGCCCGAACAAATTGTTGTGTCTCAAAGTACGTTTATACATTACGTAGGTACAAAGCCTTAGAGGAGCTCGTGGCTAAATAATTACAGCCACACATACCGATCTTCCGGGTTAAGCCGCGCTTGCCGAGGTTGGTCTGTGGATGGGTGACCTGTCATAGCGAGTTTCCTCCGTGCCTCGGAAAGCACGTAAAGCCGTTGGTCCTGGCTTTCATTTGTAGATCTTTGACAGTCGTTACTATTAGTCAGAAGCTTATAAGTCTGACAACCAGTCTTACCATGGGGTATCGTATTACCTAGTTACTGAGTTGTGGAGGTCCGATAGTCAGTCGCTTCATGTAAAATACTGATATTCAGCTGCATCTGGTCAAAATCATAACCCTTCTTTTGGCTTTGCCGTAGTCGGGTAACAATGAAAATAATTTTGTTTTTCATAGTGTTTGTATGAATGGCAAATTTATATTTGCGGTTTTTGAAAATGTACTATATCTCGAAAACTGCTAACTGTACATATCTCATCCAAACCAATTTTCGTTGGAAGTTTTTGTTGAGGTCTACATTATACTTATTTTTTTTTAGTTTTATCACTATCTTATTTTAGAAGTTACAGGGGGGGGACACATTTTACCACTTTTGAAGTGTCTCTCGCTCAAACTGTTCAGTTTAGAAAAAAATTATATTAGTAACCTCAATATAATTTTTAAAGACCTATCCATAGATATCCCACACGTATGGGTTGGGTGAAAAAAAATTTTTGAGTTTCAATTCTAAGTATGGGGGGCACCCCCAAAATTTGTTTTGTTTTTATTTTTGGGTGAAAATCCTAATGCGGTTCACATAATACATCTACCTACCAAGTTTCAACGGGATAGCTCTTATACTTTCGACAAAAAGTGGCTGTGATATGACATACGGACGGACTGACAGACAGACATGACGAATCTATAAGGGTTCCGTTTTTGCCATTTGGCTACGGAACCCTAAAAATCTCATGAATATTACTAAGTATGTCTGCATTCAGTGCTAAAAAATTATCTAGACAACAGAGTTTTCTAGACCAAAATAATAATTATAATCAGTATCTAATTACATAGCCGGAATGTAGGTTAATTATTTATGACACAGACTATGATATAGACTTTAAATGTGTAATTAAACTTTTATGTATTGTCTGATTCATATTTACTCTATTATATGTTATTTATGTTGCAATAGGGTAGTTTATAAATAGATTTTTTATTTATTTAAAACTAGCGAACCACCCCGGCCTCGCTCGGGTGCAATCTCTACTATATTATACATGTTACAAACATATAAACCTTCCTCTTGTATCACTCTATCCAATAAAAAAACCGCATCAAAATCTGATGCGTAGTTTTAAAGATCTAGGCATACATAGGGACAGACAGACATTGTAAAGCGACTTTGTTTTATACTATGTAGACAAAAAGTTTGTTTATTCCGTCTGGCTGTCTTTCAGTCCAGTCCATATTTACCAGCCTGCACTGGGTCTGCGTGCCCCACTCATAGAAAGGAGGCCTGTGTCCCAGCTTTGGGAACATTACATGCCATTTACGATGGTGTGAAGACTATTATTAATTTATCAGATATATGTTTGCTCTTGAATCTAATGTAGTTCAGAGGTGACAGGTACAAAGTCTATGATGAAGCGAGCTTACACAGAAGAAGACTGTTCACTATAACTTTGAAGAGATTCGGGTTGTATGCATTCGCGAATAATGAATCAAATACATTGCAGCATCATTAAGGATAATCAGAGCATGAGGTCACATACAATAACAATAAAAACCAATGGTGGGTAGATGGTATGACCACAGGATGATTTCATAGCATTTTTTAAGGAAAAAATGTATTGCAATCTGTATTTTATATTAATTAAAACCGGGATTATTGACAGGGAAAAATTATTCATGTATAGGTAATTTAGGTACATGATTTTTTTTTATATTTGAGGTAATAATTATTTTACCTGAACATTGTGATTGTTTTAAAGCAATATTAATTATAAGTCAGTATTTTCAACATTGTATTTTTTTACTGTGTGATTTGTATAACACCAACAGATAATTTTTTATTTCTCAATAGGTTTGCATTTGAGCACTATGTTGCCTGATGGTAAACGTTGATGTGGTTGACGATGAGCACGCTTGACTAGAAGTAACATAAATTCAGCTGTTGCCAGAAGCATAATGCTGGGATAAAATGTATCCTATGTCTAGCCGAACGCAAAACATGTGCTTATAATCATGTGGAATGTGGCCCCCGCAGCTAGATGATCTGACAACCTAAAAAGGTAGCAGGGCAGAGGGCAGGGTGATGTGACACGGCCTGGGATAGACCTATGTTCAGCACTGGACTGTAAAAGGCTGTTGATTGATTGATGACATAGGAGTTGTGGAGACCAGCCCTTTATTTAATGAGACTACAATGGTCTATAGTATTAGTAACAAAACTGTTTAACCTATGTTAGTAATTCATAGTTAAAACAGAATGAACCGGACAGTTCACAAAAGCCCACACTAGCGGGCTGTCTGCCCGGGTGACTATCAACTGCAGGATAGTGTTGGGACTGCCCCATAGCCTGTGGAGTTACGAGGCTGATTTATTATGCCACACCACAGTGCATCAAAGCGGTCAAGAAGCCGTTGTTATATTTAATACAATCCTTTATGTTATAATCTTTCTGTGTATAAAAGTAATTTTATTTAGTCACACAATTCATATTTTTGCATGGTAGTTCATTTAATTTTTTATAGTAAAGTAAAATATACATTTGACTGTGTATTCTGTTATCTAATCTTATATAAACTGGGTGAAGCTGTCACAGCCACTTCAGGATTTGCAAGGTGAAACATTTATACTATTATAAATATAATACACAAGTCAATGCCTTGAGTTATGAGTCAAGCTACTCGATAACTGACAAAATGCTTGCACTGACTGGACAGGTCCACTCAAATCTGAGTGGAACTTTCTTCAAAAGACCATCTCAGACACTAACCTACATAGTTCTCGTATCACTTGACCATTATAATGCCTGGATTTTAAAAGTCACAGTGACCTCTGAGTTTGTTTCGGCTGTTTCTTCTCAGAGTAGTCAGGTACGGAACACCGGCCTCATATAGTTTGTGAAAAGGCGATGTGTAAAAGAGTTGATATTAACCTACTTGCAGAAATAAAAATCATTTTCATCATCATCATCAGCCTTCAATGTTCCCACTGTTGCGACACAGGCCTCCTCTCTGTGAGAGGGAGTGGGCCTTAATCGTCCACGCGGGCCCAGTGCGGGTTGGTAGATGTCACATATCTTCGAATGTTTGGTTCTAGGACAGGCCGGTTTCCTCATGATGTTTTCCTTCACCATTTTGAGAGCAGTGGTGATGAAATAAATTACACAAAGTAACGCGGCAGGCTGAGTTCGATTTAAAAACATCAAATGAGTCCTCCTGCCCAGAGCAGGACGGCAGGGACTGTCAGACTCGTACTGACTAAAACCCACAGTTTTCCTCCAATAGTCCTTTACGTTCCACGGTCAAGATAACCAGATAAGACAGTCCCAGGACCTAAGCTGGCTTTGGCTATCTCTATATGCCTTGAAAAATATTTTTTGGAGGTATGAAACTGTAATTCATAGATATACTTCACAGTTGTAATATTAGGTTGTCTAAAATAAAAGAAGTATTGTAAGTCTAAGAAACAAATGTGTTTATGAAATCATAAAAGCTTCATTGTTCTTTATTTTCCTAAAAGAATAAGGGCTAGATGTAATTCCATTACGTAAATCAAAATATAACTATTCATCATTATTTTTGCAAAGACAATTATTACTCATCTTTAGAACAAGCCTAGAAAAATGTATCATACTGATTCAGGCATTAACACTGTTACTTTATTTCAGCCATAAACATAATTAACTTTAAAAAAATTTTTGAATTATAGATTTTCGAATAGAGAAATGGAAACCTAAATTAGAGCTAGAAGAAAGAAATTTTACTGGCTTTTTATTATGCACTTATTACATCCATGATTTTCAGGCAAAATAGTATAGTAATCTAAATAAATAATCAGATAAATAGTTTCAATACAGAAATAACTTGTCTCTGGGACCGTAGGTTCTCACAGACATAGACAAAATAGATGACCTGTAGTAGTGTCATAGAATTCAACCTTTACCCCTGTATTACTCAACTAATTAGAGCTAAAGATTTAATTATTATCACGTTTCTGCCACCCAGCGGGCGAAATACATAGCGCGATGATACATGAATGAATCAAAGGCAAATAAAAACATACTGCCGATCAAATCAGTACAAAAATCTCAAGCGGGCACGAATCGCCCAGCAATTTGGCCCATTACACTAGCCGTGTTATCCTACCAAGTTAAAAACACCTGAAGTGTATGCATAAGACGTTCGAAGAAGGTTGTATTGAACTCGGTCGGGTTATAGAGTACCGATCTTACGCGGTGACATCAGCTCACATTATTGAAGAGATAATATGTAATTGATTAGAGTCACGCCCAAAATGAATGGATATAACTTACTTTACAGGTACACAAACGCTGTAAGACGATATATTTTTATGTTAGATCATATAATACAAACGGCTTTTATAACATTGAATTTATGTGATTTACCTGTTGGAATTAGATAAGTTTTAAGTACAATGCGTCGATATTATCACAGAACACGGCACTACACCAATATCTGCGATAACGATAAATCTAAGGCAGAACAAACTAAAAAAAAATCCGACCCAATTCTTATTAGCATTACCTGACACACCCTTTATCACGGGTGTCGAAAAAAACGCATACCGACATAAAACTACCGCGTTCCTACCGTTAATGTAAACAAATATGTACAAAAGAAAGCAGAACACACGCAATACTCACCGGCAGATCTCCAAGACGCGTTGAAAACTCGATTTTTGAGTCACTTCACACACTTATCGGATAGCGATTGTAACTTACCACTAAGCACATAAACGAGGTAACATTATATAAAATAACATGCACAAAACGTTGTTCGTTAATATTTAAAGCACCAGCACTACCGACATTACGCGTAGAGCGTTTATTTCAATAATTCGTTCGTAAAAAAAGAATTTGAGTAACACGCCACCGGAGTAGATCGATGTCGGCGCGAGTTTCGTTTTTTCGCCGTAGCGTCGCTGCTGTCGACTGACATCGGAAGCCACGCTTTAGAGGGCGCTGTCGTCGAATGTGTTGCAATTTTTTAAAACTAAAATTCCCCAAAGTTTTTTGTTTTCTATCTCAAAACTCAATCTTGTGGATTGCTTTTCAGATAAACAAAAATAAATATAATCACCTTCACCTTCTTATGTGAACCTGCCAGGGTCACAGAACTGTCTTGTACATTACAATGTTGCGGACCTGTCTTGAAAGGGCACCGCGGCCCCTGAAATTCCTAGGGACCACGGAATTGGCTTTTCAGGCTGAAATGCACGTAATAAATAAAAGCAAAAGGCATTTCTGAAGGAATAGGTCGTCTTTAATATTGGCGTTTTTCCTGAAATAAAACGCTTATTAAACTACTTACCTTATTCGAAGCATAAACAAACAATTGAGATAGGCTGTATCTTGATTCCTTTGCCTTTTTTCCTTACGATATAGCTCTCTCGCTCTCGTGACGTCACCAGGTCAGAGAGGGGAGCGCGCTTGTGAGCGCGCGTCGCCCGTCTTGTTCATTGGATGATTTTCTTTGTATCACCAGGCAGAAATCACTGTTTATGCTTCGAATAAGGTAAGTAGTTTAATAAGCGTTTTATTTCAGGAAAAACGCCAATATTAAACCACTTGACCGTTATTCGAAGCATAAACAAACAATTGAGATATGTCTGTTATCGCCTGGTGACGTCCAGGGAGAACGCCAATGTGTAGGAATTAAAATCAGCAAAATAGGTGTAATAATAAAATAATTTATTACCAATCATAAATATAATTACAATTTACATAACATTAAATTAACTAGGTGCATATTTCACAGTAGGACTGGGTTGAATAGATCAGTAATATTGTTATTTCTAGAAGCATTCAAAACTTGACGCTTATAAAATTTTACAAAAGTATTAGAAGACCTCCAATTTCCCCGAGCCATAATTTCTTCTATAGGGAAGTTGTCCAACCAATTCTTGGAAGCAACAGCGGAACGAATGCTTCCAGGAGTAGCAACAATGCCAGCCCGTCGCATGAGAGTTTTGATCCAGCCCGCAATAACCGTTCGTGAGGCCCCACGAGCTGCACCTCTCGTGGTAATAAACAAGTTATGACAATTAGCTTCTTGTCGTCTAACGGAAAGCACCGATACAGTCCGTTCAATCCAGTATACCGGATCCAAATTCCTATTATTATTATTTTTAAATAATCTCCAACCTGATTGCCTATGGTCAGATGAATCAGTCTTGGACCCAAAGGCAGGCCATAAAGTTATAAAATCATGCTCCGATGATCGAATATAATTATCTTCATCGGTCATAAGGAGGGTCAAGTCGTGAATACGCCTACCAGAACAGAGAACTAAAAGGGCAGCGGCTTGACTCGATACATCAAACTTATTATCATTATTTATCGTTCTACTGCCAAGAAAGGATACAAAATCATCAATATTCCAAACTTTTCAAAAGATTTATTTGAGAATTATCCCAATCGTTTAAATGATGTGTCCACCCCCACATTTCCAGACTTCCAACACCAGATCCTGGACTCGAGGCGGTGGCAGTCCTGTTGTTACATCTATTAACACTTGGTTCAGGTTCTGTATTGTGAATGGTGGGGCTAGAGCGCGGGCTTTGAGATCGCCGCGCCAGAATACTCGTTCCCATCTCGGTGCTACCAGTAGGTAAATTCCCGATGCCTGATTGAGGTAGCTCAGAACTTTGGGTATCAGAAACGGGGGCGGGAACACCCATGCTAGATCGAATGTCCAAGCAATCGAGAACGCGTCGTGGGCTACAGCTTGCATGTCTTTTTGATCCTTTGATATATAATAAGGGACTACGTGGGCGTTGCTGGAGGCAAACAGGTCCACTTGGGGAATCCCCCATTTTAGGAAGATCATTTTGGTGATCTTGGGTAACAGATGCCATTCGGGGGCCTGGCGAAACCGTGATAGGTGGTCGGCATGGTTGTTGTATCTCCCCGGAATGTAGTGCACGTTGATGTGAATTTGATGTTGATCTATTAAGCAAAATAGATCGTAAGTTATGTCCATCAACTGCGTAGATTTTGTTCCTCCTTCGTGACGGAGATACGCTACTACCGTGCGATTGTCGCATTGTATTGTGACTGTAGATTGGCTCAGATATACAGAATGACTTTGAAAGACCTTCAGTATTGCCAACATCTCTTTTACGTTGCAGTGACCATTTCTCTCGTTCTGGGACCAAGTTCCCCATAGGGACTGGTTGTCCATCTGGGCACCCCATCCTAAGTCGGAGGCGTCTGTCGTGATAAAATGAGTTGCTGGGGCATGGTGCAGAATTGATGGATGTTGTAGATTGTGGGTCCACCACCGTAGATCGCTCATTGCATCTACAGGTACAGAATACACTCTGGTTGAATTGATTAGTTCTAGAGTGTTTAGAAATTTTAATAGAGCTCGATAATGTAATCTCCCTCTTTGAACAACAAAACTCGCAAAGTTTAGGGATCCTATTATACTCTGCAACTTTTTCAGATCTGTCTTCCCAAGGTTTATAATTCCGCAAATTTTCGCCAATAAAGAATTTACTTTTTCCTTTGGTAGACATTTGAAATTTTGCCAAGGATCCCACAGTACGCCCAGATAAACAAGCGATTTCTTGGGTGTTAAGATAGATTTTTCGAAATTTATTTGCCATCCCAGGTATTGCAATGTATTTACGAGAAGGTTCACATGGTTTGTGAGAACTTCTGGGTCTTGGTGAGCCAGAAGAAAATCGTCGAGAAAGACCAATATTCTCACACCTTTGCTTCTCATTATTTGGGCAATCCAATTTGTTAAACTGGCAAAGGTCTTTGGAGCCGTGCTGAGACCGAATGGGAGGCAGGTCACTTGGAAAAGTTGTCCTTTGTAAATAAGACGTAGAAAACGCCTGTGGCACTCTGCTATCTTCAGGTGAAAGTACGCCTGGGAAATATCCAACTTGCACATCCAATCCTTGGGTTGAATGAAATCTGGGACTCTGAATACATTTATCAGACTGAAGGGGGTGGTCAGTACGAATTCGTTTAAGGCTTTTAAATTGAAAATCGGACGAGCCGACCCATCGCTTTTTGGTACCAGAAAAAGCGTGGATAAGAAACTTGGAGTTGGACTCGCAATTTCTAGGATTCCTTGATTCAACATTTTTTGGATTATTAAAGACATTTCCGGCGACACTGGTGTGTGAAACGCCTTTTTGTCTAATCTGGGCATTACTAAAGGTGGTTTTTGTTGAAAAGGTATACGGTACCCCTGAATTATTTGAATGAGAAATTCTGGTGCTTGCATCTCCCTCCAATGATGGACGAAGTTCGATAACTGACCCGCTTGGAATATTTTCGTGTCAATGCTTACTCTTTTTGGCATTGTAATCTGAAGGTGATGACCTTCGTTTATGGCCACCACGTTTGTGAGCGTGGTATCTTTGGTTCTGTCTTGCCCCCCGAGAACGAAAGGAATCTCTATCGCCTCTACCCTGACGAGGATAGTTGTAGTACGTATGAGGCGGTCCTTGTGAAGGACATTGTATATTATGCTGCAAATAGCCACCCTGCGAGGGGGCATTACAGTTCTGACAGCCCTGTGGGGGCATGCTATTGTTATAATTCTTACCCTGTGAGGGCGGAACAGAGTATTGTCCCTGCGAGGGACGTATTAGCCATTTACCAACTTGCGAAGTTGAGGCGGAACTATAAGTTGATTTAGATGAGCTGGTCGATTTGGAAGCAGGCCAAAATGCTTTTTTGACACCACCAACTTTTTCCAATGAAACGACTAACTGTTCAGAATTAAATAAGTTGACTTCAGATGGAGGTATTTTCCTAATTGATGCTTTAACCAACGGATCGCGAATTGCATTAGTTATGCTATCTCTACGCATTTGAATTGTTTCAGCCCTATGTCCACAAACCATTTGCAAAAGGTCTGCTGAAACCTTACTAAAATCACTAGCAGTATAAATATCATTAAGCCTTTGGTTTATAGCCTCGAAGCTAATTTCCTCTTTTTGTTCACGGACCCATGACATAAATGTACAAAGTTCCTTTTTTAAGGACTCTTTTTGCCTTAGTAAACCATAAGTCAACGAAGCATAAGCCCTCTCGGAGTAGCTTAGGTGCTTAAGAGTATCATAGGGTCTGATCTCTTCATTTGCTTCGAGTTCAACGAAACCCGGGTTATGATTATAAGATTTTTGGGTATCCGCGTAACGTACCTCACTCCAGTCCGGTTTATTGAAAAATTGAATTTCTTTTAATATATCCAAGTAACGCACGTCTGTTTTCGGAATAGCCGGTTCTTTAAGCTTAATTTCAACATCTAAATCATTAAGAAAAGTACTACCTTCCTGCTCGAAATCATCCACGGCAAAAAGGGAAATGGCGTCATCGGCCACTGGATTATTATTAGGCATGTTTTGATAAGGTAAATCACTTTGTTTTACTTTACGCCCTGAGCGGCGGTGCTTATGTTTGCCCCCCCTTTTTTTGTTACGGCGGCGACGAGCACTTTTGTGTTTAGACCTATGGTCAGAAGAGCTAGATGAACTGGAACCACTATCGTCCGAGCTACTACTACTACTGCTAGATTGTGAACGCCTCCTTTTAGAACTGGATTCCTTATTATTAGCAGCATAGGAAGGGCCTGCGACCGGCTCATCGTGCGAAATCAACGTTATATCCTTATCCATTACTAATTATTTAAACAATCGAACACCAAAACACTGGAAAAAGGAATTTGTAACACGCGAACGGAAAACCGTTAATTTTTTAAAATGTCAACGTTGATTTACACTGTAATACACTTATCAGTAACACACTGTAATACACTTAGCAGTAACACACTGTAATACACTAAAAACAATGCACTGAAAACAATTTTAGTTAAATATCGAAAACTGTTAGCCAGTTTTTTGATCATAAGGAAAAATAATGACGGTTGTAGAAAAAAAAGTTTTTTAAAAATAAAACTCACCAGCTTAGTAAGCCACAACCGTCTCCGGCAAAGAAAAGAACGCCAATGAACAAGACGGGCGACGCGCGCTCACAAGCGCGCTCCCCTCTCTGACCTGGTGACGTCACGAGAGCGAGAGAGCTATATCGTAAGGAAAAAAGGCAAAGGAATCAAGATACAGCCTATCTCAATTGTTTGTTTATGCTTCGAATAACGGTCAAGTGGTTTAATAATATTTTATCATCATATTCCTGCCCTTATCCTACTGTACTTGGGGTCGGCCGGTCGGCGCAACATGTTTTTCACAAAAAAAAACGTACTACAACTCTGAACTCTGCAAAAGTGAAAAAATAATAAATAACACAAGGTAACCGTACGCAGTGTATTGTGTATGAGTTTAGGATTAAATAAGATCTTAATTAACCGATACGGAGAATTTTCTCCTGGTCGTAACTTATAAGTGTCGGACATTGTTTATCATGGACTCCAATAAAGAATGGATGGTCTAAAAGTTAGTGATAACAATACTTGAAAAAAAATCTAGTTAAAGTTAAAACTAAAAAAAAGTATTAATTTCTCTGAAATTCTCTGACTTTTACCTTTTTTCAGAAATACCTTTAACTGGGGCTGAGAGTTGTAGCATGACCACACTTAAATTAGTTATTCCAAAACACGCAGTAAGAAAATTTCAGGACTGCAAATTATTAATATAAACAACACTAGTTGGGCTGATAAAATTTTTTATTTACTATTCTAATAATCATTTTTTGTCCATTTACTTAAGTTATAGAAACATTTTACCGTTATTAATGCATCAATGAGTTATGCTTTTTAACTTCTCACGTCATTACGTGTAAAGAAACGAACGTTGCGTTTCGTTTACCCTGCGTTTGTAAACACTTTTCGAAAAATAAATTATATATCTCTATTAAAGTACTTGTAAAAAAGACTACATTTTGAAACAAATTGCACATATTCAATTCTAATGGGTCGCCTAGTATAGTTACATATAAGGTTTTACATAAAAGTTTTTTTTTAAATATAAAATGGTCAGAGCGAAACAAAACGTAAAAAACAATGGAAAATTGAACGAACGAATCGTTCTTTTTCATTCATTCATTCACTATCAAAATGGCGTTGGACTAAGCTGTTCGTTGTTGTTACTTTTTGTTTTTGCAAAATTTTAAAACTGTTGACTTAAACTGAGGTAAATATTTGTCTACTATCTTATTTATGTTATAATTTGTGGTATCATCAAATTATATCTTTTATTTATGTTGTAAACTTGTAAACATTTTTCATCAGGTTAAAATGGGTCGTTCGCCCAGCCCGCGGCGGCGCGATGACAGGCGCCGAGACCGAGAGAGAGATCGAGACCGAGATAGGGACCGTGAGAGGCGAAGGCCTCGCACTCGGTCCCGTTCGCGGTCCCTGGACCGCCGGCGCCGCTCCCCGGAGCGCCGGCGAAGCCCCTCGCCGCGCCGCCGTCGCTCCCGCTCTACGTCTCCGGGCCCTTCCACATCCTTCGTAAAGCCGAAGAAGACCTTCGGCGAGCGTCCGATAGTCACCCCCGCAGATCTAGAAGGTAAATCTCCTGAGGAGCAGGAAATGCTTAAAATTATGGGATTCTGTGACTTCGACACTACAAAAGGGAAAAAAGTGGAAGATAATGTGGAGGGAGACGTTCACGTCGTGCTAAAACGTAAGTACAGGCAGTATATGAACAGAAAGGGCGGATTCAACAGGCCTCTAGACTTTGTAGCATGATTCCTCGGTGAGCACACAGCGAGTTCCAGCGTTACTCCCATGTTGGTCTGTTCTAGTTGTAAGGCTGATATGTGATATTTTTCATAGCTTGGTTTTATATGAATGTTATTTATTATGTAGACTGGTTTTTTAACATTTGCTCTGAGCTTTTCGGGCAAGTTAACAGGCATTTATAGGTATGCATAACTTTGTGCCGTTTGGCGGTTCAATGCATGCTTATTCAACATGAAATGAGGGCCTACTCGGCCTGATGCCTTATTTTCAGTCCGTAGCCATTATTTGATACTGACTCTGACAATTTGCAGCAGCGTAAAAAGATGTCAATGGTTGCTTGAGTGATGACACTCAATGCTTGAGAACATCATTTTGATTACTTCCAATACAGCTATTAATTCCAAAGGTTGTCTTGTGTAGAGAAATATAAGTCTATAATTTGAAACAACATACTAAAGTAACTGTTTTCAAGCTAAAATGTAGAGACGATGTTGCGTTAACATAGTACAAACACATTTAATAACTAATATTTTCAATAGTTCATATTTACATTAAACCTGCTTTATTTTCTTTTACACAGTTTAAAAATAATGCACTAATTTTTACAGATTAATAATAATTTAATCTTTCAAATAAGATTCCAACGGATCTTTTAAAATATCGTGAGAACTTTCCCTTCTGTTCAAAGACCCCGTTTCCTACAGGACACAATAGTCAAGCGGTTTGTCACATTATATTTAAATATCTCCCAAGATGCCCCTTGGCATTGAATTTGATACCAAACTGGTTTTTTTACAAGCCAATCTTTGTTGCCAGACCTTGATCGTCAATAGTTGCCAAAGAAATATTTTTAGGGGTTACTAACAATAGCAAAAATGTGTTAAAACTTGTTTACTGGTGAATTTCACCACCTGGGAGATATTTTGTATTGGGAATTAAAGTTTTTTTTTTATGCCTCCTGCATGGTGTTGATAGGAATTTTATTCATGATTGGGTGAGACAGGGTAAATTATTTTCGCGCTATGTTATAAGTTGGAAAATAAATTCTTTCTGCAAAAAAAATGTAAAAAAATATTTTGAAAATAAAATCCTGTGTAAAAATTTTGTATTCTACCAAACTTTCATCAACCTTTTTAGATATTATCTTCATTCTAACGAAAATGAATACATATCATATCTGAAACATTTGCTAAAAAAAAAAACAGAACTACTTAAACACTTTTCTACTATAGTATTATCCTTAAATACAAGACTGCTGTAAATTAAGAAATGTTCATATAAAATCAAGCTTGCTTATCAACTATTTTTACATAGAATTAAGTGTTAAACAATTGTTTTAATCTCACATAGACTTAAGGGATATGGCTGTGATAATAGCATAATTAATTCTTTCTCGGCCCGGAAAGACCGCCATTTAAAAAATTGATTCACCAATGGTTTATTTTACATTGGTGGATATTTATATCCACAAAATAAATCTAAAATCTGTTTTTCTTTAGAGAACAGTAAAAGCAAAATATATTAAATATCTTTAAGAAAAAAATTGGAAATGTTGCCCTTAACATTGACAAAAATCTACCAATTTTAAAATTTATTTCTTTGTTGTGTCTCATTAGCACATTTAAACAATAGAGATTATGAAAAGGGTAGTATTTTGTTAACAATAAGGTTTTTATTTCCTTGCAAATGGTTAAAGATCCTGATCAATAAAAATATAATGAAATTGACATCACATAACCATTTTGATGTTTAATGTTGGGAAATCTATATCAGTTAGTATTACATTTTTATTATTGCAGCTATATCTCTTAAGAATTCCAATGTCTTGGTGCTAAACTTCAGAAATACATTGAACTATTGACTCCAACCTGGCTTACATGCTGGTTTCAAACAGTAAACACAGCCAGAGGTATTTTGGAAAGTTTTCATACTTTTGAGATAATTTAGATACTGTCAACATGTAATACGTAACTACTGTTACCTAAATTGGTAGAATTCCCCCACTTTTTTTGCAAAATTGGTCACTGCAGTGTTGCCAAATTAGTAGAATTCACCAGCATTACTGTCAAAATTGGTAGAATTTGCCTACATTCAATTTTTAACATAAATATCTAAAACGACTTATTTTCAGACGAAATCTAAACTTTAAATATTTCTGAAACTACCATACATCTGTGACAGTAGACTAAATATCCCCAAAAATCGAAATTCCCGTATTTCTGAAGTTATCAGGACTGCTAGATTTAAGTTAGACTAAGTCCGTTACCACAGTACCCGCGCGCAGCCCCGGCCCGCGCGGGCCCAGTCAAGCGCTCCGGCGCACCCAAGAAACAGTTTGCAATACGCACGGGTCCTGACGACATATTTTTTGTGGTCTGTCCGGCTCAAGTTCAATGTTAATGGCAGACATATCTAAATTTTTTGGACTACAGCTTTTTTATCCGTTCTTGTAGCAACCGTTTACAGAGTTACAATGACTGGAGAAAAACAGCCTTCTATAGTGAGTTGTATAAACTTCTAAATTCTCCGCACTTATACACTTTCATAAGTTTCAGATCCAATTTTATACAGCTCACTATACCCCCGAAATTGCTGAGCCATGTCTGATGAATTCAGCCGACAGATTGAACTATAAGACTGAAGCGTTTCCGCACTAGTTATAAGTTACCGCACGGCGCACCTCTAGTTAGTAGAAGATATATTTATACACAACATATACACCCCTTCCCCCCAGAATGACCCCTTATCCTCCACAATGTACAATAGTTTAGATCTCCGAGACAGAATGTTATGTTTTTTGTAAATATCAACGGTGAATGATGGCTAAGTACGGTCATTTGGCTGTATTTGGTAGTATTTTTTGCTGAATGTTGGCAATATTAATCTGTAATTGGATTTGTGTTGCCAATGAATTACAAAATTATACACTTTTGGTCACAATATCCCTCAAATCTTTATCCGGTGTCCATTTTGCGAACAACATTGCATTCTGTCGCGTCGGTCTCCGATATACAAATAATATACAATGGTTAAATAAATATTTTTGATGTATATTATGAAGCTAGCGCCGTGCGGGTGTGGACAGCGATCCATCGTCCCCGTTCGCATTGTAGGCAGTTTGTCACAACATCTACTCATTTGAATGAATCTCTAAAATATACCACAGCACTCTTTCGCACAAATAAAACTCACAATAAATTGCCCATCACTGAAGTAATGTTTGTAAAACCGAATTTTTAACAACAAGCATTTGCTTCAGTGAAAAAATTGCCGAAATATTAAAAGTACCGAAAAATCTAACTGTTTTGATATTTTTTGGCGCCTATTTAGACTGTCATGCGCCATTTTTAAAACACAAATAATTGTTTTAGTTTAACATACAGATAAATTAATAATTTACAGGTTGAAATTATACATAATTGTTTTTTTTAGTTATTACCATAGAAAGAAGATTTCTTTTATGTCATTGTATAACGAAAATAATTGCATTATATATTTTAATTTTCAGCCTTAGTTTGTTTGAACATTTTGATTTAATTTTGTGATTTACCAAACATCATTTGTATGAAAATCCCAATTTATATAAAAAAATAATTAAATAATATCTATGACATTACTGAAATATTTTCAGTAATCAATACAGGATTCATTCCCAATGTATATACCACGAATTATTTATACTTATTAAAAATAAAAATGTGTAATTTTGATTTAAATTTCACTCCTTTTGCGAATCAGCATTGAAAATACATACTTTGTTTTTATTTGATGATTAAGTGCCAAAAAACAAAATGATAAAACCAAAAAAGCTACTTTTTTGTTCCACAAAAAAATTTAATTTAGTCACAATTCCTTTTCTGTGCTGATTTCGCAAAATATGAGAATTATAACATTTCTGTGTTTAAAATTTTTAGTTTTCTCTCTAGAATAATAAATGTGTACTAAATTCTATATCCTTGGTATTTTTCGCGATTCCATGTCTGCAACTCTGCACTTTGTATAAAATTGTAATATTCCCTATATAGGCACTGAGCATACAAAAATTGAAGTTTATTTGTCAATATTTCAATTGACAAAATTCGGATGTTTACTGTGTATGTAGAAAGAACATTCTGTTATTGTATGCCATCTGCAAATTTAGAATTTATATTATTTTGGCATAAAAATTGTCAAAAGTACTAAAATTGTAGCATTAGTTATTATAATATGAAAATTATTACAAATTACTTGTTTAGTTAAGAAAAAATGTATATGGTGTCGACTTTTAAGTTTAAAATGTCTTATTTTTGTTCGCTTGAATTTACATAGAGTATTTTGTTTTCTGTACATTTTTTGTATAAAATTTGATTTAATTTTTGTTAACCAAGGATTCAAAATGAATAAATTCATTTTGGAATTAATGAACCTATTTTATTTACGACGTTCTTCCTCAAACATAACATTACGCCTGTAATCCCCGAAGTGATATTCAGAGGTGTACCTAACAGTACACACACATCACCAGTTAGTGTCTAAACACACTATGCCGAAGTTACGCGACCGAAGTTCGGCGGCTGATTTCACGTTCCGACGTATTTGGCTGATATGACACACCATACGCATACGTGCCGAACTTACGCGGCAGAAATTCGGCGCGGGCGGCTCCCTGTTGCTCCCCGCCCCCGGATCTTCGTCGGTAATCGAACACCTTACACCCGACCGAAGTTAGGCTGTACGCTATGACGCGACGTAATTTTGGCATAGTGTCGTCAGTAATTCAAATAGCATTGCAGGCGTAATTGTGCTGAACTTCGGTCGCGTAACTTCGGCATAGTGTGTTTAGACACTTATGATTAAGTACCATTTAAGAGGACGAGCGAGCGAGATCTTTAAAAAACTAAAAGTACTGCCTGACATGGCAATCAAATTCAGTTTGCAGCAACCTGTGACCAGTACTCGAGATGGTAAACTGTTGTTACACAAGTCTCTTGCCTCATCACGCCACTGATGTAATGTGCAGGATCTTCGTTTTTAGGTCACACGGAGTGCCAAGCAAAGATTACTTATTACTTCTGCGCATAGGTATAATAAGAGCTGTATTGTGTGGCGGGGTGGCATTAGTATAGATGTTGAATAGTGTTGGCACCAACATCCTTCCCTGAGGAAGACCTTTCGTCTGAAGTCACCATACCAAGATCCGTGGAGACAAAGCCTCTCTACCGGACTGGAAATAGACTTGAATGCAGTGGTTATGTAGGAGTTCACTACGAATATTTACGAAGCCCTCGGGTCTTAGTAAGAATACTAAGAAAGTCCAATTTTAGCGAAAAAATCTTGATATAAATGGTGTCGTAAGCTTTTGAATGATCATTTAATATTACATCAGTGTTTCTGTTGGCATCGTACTCGTATTGGGTTTGAACGAAGGACTTCTGTTCTAAAACCAGATATTAAAGGTACAAGTAAAACCAAAATATGTCATAATTTACATTTATTTCTTATTCAAACATTACATTTAGAACACAATTCTTATCATTACGGAATGCGTCAAGAGATAACCGCGCGTACTATTTACTGAATTCCAATAAGCGAGATGCCAGTAAACTTAATCTTTGACAATCAGAAACTGGGAAATCAGACAACCATTATTACTAACGAAACAGTCAAATCTTACATACAGCTTTTGGACTAGCAAATACATGTTAATTAAGCATAGTAAAACAAATATTAAACTTAATAACCTCTTAGGTTTAAATAAAAAATAGCTTGAAACCGGAAAGACAGACAATAGCACAACGGCAAAGATTTACGCTATACGCTGCTCAGTCTGTGGTGGTGACTATGAAATAGATCGCAGCGTGCGATGTAACAGAGATGTGAATCAATGGACGACACAACGAGTGAAGTACGTGGCTAGTTTAATATGTAACACAACCTTATTAAGTACTTTTTTAGGTTATATTTCATTTTTAATGCCGAAAATTTTTGTAAATATACCTAGTTGGGAAGAATTGGCAGATCATAATGGCCCGCAATGATGTAGGTAGTTACTAGGAAGCACTGTTATCGCGGCACAGTGTATAGGCGGGAAAGCCGTTGTGCTATTGAACTTTATTGAAGTGTTCCTGAATACAATCATACTAACAATATTAAAATAAATTAATAAAATTAAAGTACCATGAAAGATATCACCAAATTGAGATTCAATACAATACAATTAACATTAAAAAAGAAACTTAAAAATATAAATTAAATACTTTTCTTTAGGAACTTTGAAGCAAGTTGTTTTTTTTTTAAATAAATATATCCTATTATCATAGACTCCACCCCATAGACTTTTCTAGAAGTAAGGTAATGAGACAACAAAATTAAATTATACAATAGTGAATTTTCAGCATAGAATCCTGAATTTTTCAGAACAAACTGAGATCAACCATTACAAAGAGACAATCGGTTAGTTTTGACTTCGTATAGCGTTATCTCTGTCGCAAATTATCTATATGACGTTAGACACTGGTATGTGGTTGGTGCGACAGAGATAGCACTCTACAAATTTGAAACAAAGGGAGCTACCCCGTGACGTGATGCGACGAAATTCGACCGATACCAACTACAAGTGAAAATCATCCTTACCACTACGACATATGGCATGGATTTGCAATTTCTACTAACTAAAAATGAAAATAGTCCTTGCTACTACGATATAATGATACAATTCGACTGACTTACGTCGTCGTGGCGAGCGTGTTTTGTTTTTCATGTACTCGTAGATAACCGCACGTTTTATGTCATATGTCGTAGTGGTAAGGATGATTTTCACTTGTAGTTTGGTCGGCGACGCAAGTTCAAAATGCATCGCGTCGCGTCATGCATGAGCAATGCCTTATAATGTTCTTTGTAACATTGTAATAAATGATTTAACTATAGATTAAAGCATTTACATCATTTTTTTTTTAAATAAGCATCAGATATGTATAACATGATACATAACATTAATTTCACAAGTACATACAAACTTTATTATTTACAATATTTTTTTATTATTTATTTATATTATATTTATTATAAATAATACACTTATTTAAAGTGAGATTTTCAGGTGAATAATTAAGACAAAAAAAAAATAACTTCATTTTATTCGCTATGTGCTCAGTCAATGGTGGTAACTATGAAATAGATCGCAGCGTGTTATGTAACAGAGATGTGAATCAATGGACGACACAACGAGTGAAGTATGTGGCTAGTTTAATATGTAACGCAACCTTTATAAGTACTTTTTTAGGATTTTTTAAATTTTTAATGAAAAAAAGCTGAAAATGTTTTTCAAAATTCAAAATGCTGTGATGAGACGCCCTGAAGACTATGTAGTCAAGAAGTGCCTTTCCATCGCAACACGCAAAAGGGGGAGAGGAAGACCTCTAGCAACATGGCTAACGACTGTCCAGAAGGACATGAAGATGCTAAACCTGGCGAAAGAAGATTCCGAAAACCGCAGTAAATGGCGACGCATGATAGGGAAAGCCGACCCCGAATAACGGGACGTGGCGAGGCAGAAGAAGAAGAAGAAAATGCTTAGTCGGTAAGCATTGACAGATCTTATAAGACTTGGAGCACACAGCGAATAAGATTATTATACATAACATAATAATTGAGAAATTGCTGAAATAAAATGTCTGACATTCACGTCAAAAGTTTGAAATATACGCTTTTGACTTACAGGGTGTCCCGAAGTATGTATCAAATCTAAAAGGGGCAGGGGCGAAGTCATAGGACACATAAAAGTTGTTATTTCTTGGCGTTATAATACTTATACTTTGCTTATGTTTAAAAAAAACATAAAATGCAAGACAAGTAATACTAAAAAAGTTACTAAGTCACGATTTTCATGGAAAAAAGTTACACTGGCAAAAGATGTCAACATTAGAAAAACTTCCCTAAGGCATACAGATTCTTTAGAGGTATTAAATCACTTAAACTGAACTGAATTGAGCTGAACACGAAAAGTACAGTACGAAAAGTAAAGTACAGTACAGTAAACATATAACTTTTGAACCATGAAAAATAGCACCATATGCTCAGAAATAATAAAAATATTGAAAATGACCTATCCCATGCCCCTTTTCAATTTGTTCCATACTTTTAGATGGATTGGATCTGTTTAGTAGTAACAAATATATAATTTAAAACTATGTATGGTATAGTACAAATACAATGTATTTGGAACTTTTTATAATAAATTAATTAATTAATAATTTATTTTTTAATAAAAACCTAATATTTTGGTATAATTTTGACTAAAACACTGTTTATTATTAGTTATATTTTTGTTTTATATATATTTATATTTTAAATGGAAGTTTTCTTGATGGGATTTATAATTTATTTCATTTAATTCTAGTATTTGTGTAAGCATTTATATTTTTTATATTATTGTGTATTTTTTTAGTTGCAATGGAAGAGGGTATTTTTATTTTACTCTGTATAAATGCGAAAATGGGCTCAATATATTTTTCTATCAATTTCAATACTGTTTATAATTTATAATAACATTTGCTCAAAATTCATTCCTGGGTGATTTCTTTTATGTGGATTATACTTTTAAAGGAGGAAAATATTTCTAAACTAGAATTTCTTACCCCATTCGTTCGCACCTATGGTTCGCGCAGTAGGAATACTGAATAGAGTCTCTCGGCGCTTAGACTTATTTTCTTGCTCTTTGGCGGAATTCCAGAGGGTGACACTTAGTGAGTTGACCACTACGTAACGTGTACTTCTACCCAGACCCGTTACTTGGGACTGGGCAGACAACAAGAAATTTATGACTACTTCTGTTAGCTTGGGTATTACCTGTAATAGCAATTTTATGTGTTATTGAAATAAATAAATAAATATAGATCATCCAAAATAAGCAAAGCAAAGACCCCCCCCCCCGCACCCCCCATAGTGTTTACGTAATACTTAAACGGCCCATATGTTACTCAGGACCAAAGCAGCTTTTAAATGGTGAATGAATTTTTGAAATAGGTCTAGTTGTTTCAGAGCCTATTCAATACAAACAAACAATCAAATCTTTTCTCTTTTTAATATTACTATAGATATGAACATTTTTTTCTCACGATATTTTCATTCACCGATGTCTAAGATAAACTTAGATAGTATATATTGGGCTTGTGGACTGCGAGTAACGGGTAGCTTGCCGTCCGAGGGCCAGGCCCGGGTCGACGGCGCGTAGTGTTTCACGCGCTTTTCAAGTAGTCAGCAAACTGACGGGGTAGCGAGACTTTCTCAACAGTTAAACGTGACCTTGGAGCGTAAAGGGCAATTGAAGAACACGGTGGATTTTAGTCAATATCCCTTTACGTTCCATGGTCACGATTTCTCATTTGGACAATTCCGCGACCCCAGATATTTCACTCCTTTAAAAGTATTGCCCAATAAACTAATCACCACGCATAATACAGCTTAACAATACAAATATACCTGTGTTTGGTAAATTTATTAATTTACTATGCGTTTGAAATGAGAATAGGAAGACTTTGAAGCCATATTGTGATGTTTTGCATCATCATCAGAATATTATAGTCTAGTCAGATCCCACTGCTGGGACACAGGCCTCCTCTCTGTGAGAGGGAGTGGGCCATAATCCACCACGCGGGCCTAGTGCGGGTTGGTAGATGTCACATACAGGGTGTAAGAAGACACTTAACGAAGCCGAAAGCCACGTATTCTACCCATTATTTGGATCATTTTTTTCCTTTAGACCATACCTTGGACTCCACGGGTTCTCGAGATATTGAAGGTCAAAGTTGCATTTTTTTAAAACTTTTTTTACGAAATCGAATTCTAAGTATTATTAAAAAACTTTTTTCCAAACAAACATTACCTGAATTTTCGATTTTTCTAAAAAAATTACGCACGCACGTCGATACGTTCTTATCACACGCGTTCCAGCTTAGGCGCGCTTGTGTGCGTCAAGCCGCCCGCCTACGCACACAACGACACGAAACTTGTTTGCTTTACATTGCGCGCAATAAAATTATTATTTTTTTGATACCTAAAAATAAAAGTCGGTTCCCAGCGATAATTTTAGCGTAAAGCTACTTAATTAGATGTACAGTATGCGTAGTTAACGGCTTTGTGATGTGTCTTATAGATGTATATTCGAATCCTTTTAAGAGCAGTGGTGTTGAAATAAATTACACAAAGTAATGCGCCTGGCGGGGTTCGAACCCACGACTTACAACTCGTAAGTCGGGGCAGATACCACTGGGCCACCACTGCTCAACGTTATATAATCTTTTCTAATACTAACAAGTTCATAAATAAATACATTGACATTATAAAAATAAATAAATTGGACGACACGGTACGTGCAGTTAATATCGTCACAATATGGCGTCAAAGTAATCCTGTTCTTATTTCAAACCCATAGTAACCGCTTAAATTACAATTTAGTCAGTATAAATGTGGAACATACTGCATCTATGTCAATTTTTGACTAGCATACCTCTAAATTATACTAAATAATGAAGTCAGCAACTTCAATGCCTTTTTTTAAATCGGTCTTTTGTAAGCCTTTCCACATCGTTCAATGAGACATTTTACTGAAAAAATAAAATGAAGTTGTACTGTGTATGTGTGACCATCTGTCATAGCGAGTTTCCTCCGTTCCTCAGAAAGCACGTAAAGCCGTTGGTCCCGGCTGTCATTTGTAGATCTTTGACAGTCGTTACTGTTAGTCAGAAGCTCTAAAGTCTGACAACCAGTCTTACCATGGGGTATCGTATTACCCAGTTACTGTGTTGTGGAGGTCCGATAGTCAGTCGCTCCATGTAAAATACTGATATTCAGCTGCATCTGGTTCGACTGGAAGCAGACCACAATATAGTTGGGAAAAGGGAGGCAGATGATGCGGTCGGCAATATAGGCTATTCTTGGTATAAATGTGGAAAGGCCCACAAGTTATTTTATTCAGTGTATGTGTAATTGTGGAGTCGATAGAATACTATAATGTTGCGTTAGTACTTTGGACAGAGGGCGCCACAGTAAAGACTCATAATTTACGTGTGTGTTTAAAATCCTAAGTTATTTATTTACCAGAAACTTTTTAGAGAGTCATTATACGTTGGGGACTGTCTTTTACAGACGTTACATCAAACCGGATGGTACCGCAGCCTGAGATTGTATGGCGACCCCAGATGGTATCGTGACCCCAGAATATACCGCGACTCCAGATGAACTCTAGAAAGTACCGAAACACGAGATGGTCCCGCGACCCCTGAATTTCTCGAGACCATAGACAGCCCTCTACTCTACCCCAGATGGTACCCCTTACGGCACTGTGTTAGCAGACGGTCCGGCGATCCCAGATAATCACGCGACCCCTCATGATATCGCGATCACAGACGGAACCTCAACCCTAGATGGTACCGCGACCGAAGACAGCCTACTACCCCAGATGGTAATGCAACCCTACATCACCACTGCTTTCAGAACGGTGAAGGAAAACATCGTGAGGAAACCGGCATGTCCTAGAACCAAAAATTCGAAGACATGTGACATCTACCAACCCGCACTGGGCCTGTGTGGTAGATTACGGCCCACTCCTCACAGAGAGGAGGCCTGTGTCCCAGCAGTGGGAACATTGAAGGCTGATGATGATGGTACTGCGACCCCAGGTGTTACCACAACCCCAGAACATACCGCGATCCCGGATAGTATTACGACCCCACATCGTTCTGCGACCCCAGACAGCCCGCTACCCGATATGATACCTCGACTACCTTGATTGTACTGAGACTCCAAGACTTCAACGCATCAGCATATTATGATCCCGCGACCCCTGTTTATAGTAAAAGTTTCTGGAAAAATAAACCTTAAGCTTTTATCTGTGTCTGTCTGTTTGTCTGTCTAAGTGTGCGTATGTGTGTGTTAGTGAGCTAGAAGGGCGCGGCGTCGTCAAGTGTGTGCAGCCAGTTGAAGATCATCATGTTCCGCTCGTACTTGGACAGTGGCCGGCCGCGCTCGCGCTCCAGGTCCGCGGCTGTCAGCGCCAGGTGGGCGGCTTCTGGAATGTGGAGGTTTTAAGGGTTTTAAACTGATATCGTCACCAAATGACTGCTTCCGGCCTGGGTAACACGGAAAGACGGTACTGACTGAAATCCACCGTCACCGTGTTCTTTCAATAACCCTTTACGTTCCAGGGTCACAATTACCCGCGACCCTGGCAGTCTCTGGCCCTCTAAGGGGGCCCTGCCATATTACCGACAGCTCTTTATGGCGCTCCTCTCGACTAAAATCCATGATCTTTCAATAGCCCTTTACGTTTTGGGTCCACGGTTCCCTGATGAGACAGCGCGGTTCTAATTGAAAAAATATGAATGTATTGGATAGTCCATTTATTAAGGAAGGCTATAGGCTATATAACATTTTTTTTATGCAAAACCCCATACACCTGTCTAGTATTTATGTGTAAAGAATCTATGTACAAAATTTTAAAACCGTATCATAAAAAATCACAAAGTTATTAGCTTGTATATTACCTGGTTGTCCGTTCAAAAACATGTTCATTTCGCGGTAGCGGTACACCCGCGTAAACCGCGTCTCCTGTGTTATACACTCGTGATAATAGTTTGACAATAGGTACCTAACCGTACGGTGATTGTATTATAATTAACTGGTAATAAAATTTAATTAAAATATTTTTGAAAAAAAAATATAACACGGTATAAAAATTATTGGAATCGAATCAGTAACTGATTCTGAACAAACTATATTCAGGTTTAGCATATACTAAAAATAATGTTGTATAACATTACGCTACGATTAATAGGAGTGAAATCAGCTCAGAGGATCAGCTAATTTATAATAAGAGGTTTGAAAGAGGCCTATTACAAAGAAAAGAAAACGAATCGTTCGTCTTAGGGGATATGTGATGAGGAGGTATGATGAGACTTACACTGTAAATTAAAGGCTGTCGATTTGACCTTGGTTCCTGATCGGACAGCAAGCTACTACTCACCGTCCACAATCCCACGCTTATAACCGGAAACCACCTTGCAAACCCGGATATTCCGTCTGTCCCGAAGTGGCATTTCAAAGTTATTACCATGCCAATTATAGGAAAAATCGTGATAAATGTTGAGTATTACCGGGATGTACATGTCGTTGGTGTGTCACCTTCCCGCTGGGTACAGCCAGCGTGGTGGGTCCCGGCCCGGGTACCGCACCCGCTACCGCACACACTGCTGCCGCCTGTAACGAGAAAGCAATATCATATTGGTATTTTATTCGTGAAAAAATATTTTGCTATTTTTGACCAACTTCCGCCGTCCCGATTTTTTTCTTCCGATACAATGAAATGATCCTTACATGAAACAGAGTCGAACAGTATTAAAAAAAATATTGGTCAATTTCAATCATTTTTGTGGACAACTCACACTTGACCAAAAAAATAATAAAAACGTCAAAATTGTCAACATCAAAAAAGAGCAAAAGGTTCCTAAGAAAGTTTTCGGGTATCTCTTATGGATGCGGATTTCTCCCTTTTGGCCAATTTAAAAGAAAGACCCTGTATACAAGTCGTCTAGCGTTCCCTCACTGGAACTACTAAGAGGCACCTGGAAGATGATGATGTTATCTTACCTCTAGCCTGTCCAGGTTGAAATCTGACTGTGACATTCTCTCCAGTGCTCTGTATGTGGTCAGCAGTCGACGTTTTATATAACTCTGTCTGACCTGAAGGCAAAGAAACACATATTTTATTAAATAAACCTTAGCTCACGTTATGAATTTCTCCTGTATTATGGGTCCAGTTTTAGATTTATATTTCGGCGAATAACTCCGAAACCTGACGATTTAGGACATTATGTCTTGTATATTTTTTGTTTGTCTATTAGTGTCCTCTATCTAAATATATAATAATAATATTCCACAACTATCACACAACACCATCTAGTCCCAAGCTAAGCTAAGCTTGTGTTATGGGTACTAGACAACTGATAAACATACATAAATAAATAAAAAAATAATAAAAATAAAAAAGCCTTTTATTTCATGCAAAAAATAAGATTAACAATAAATTATAGATTAATTCCATTTCTTAAATATTATTGTTTAGTTTTCATTTTCATAAATTATAATAAAGTATTTTTCAATTTGACAATATCAATATAATTTACAATATTATTAATTATGATATAGATAATATTAATTGAAATTTAGTTTTTTGTATTTTTTTTTATTATAACAATATTAAAAATGTTTAATGTTAATTCCTTTATTCATTTTAATGTTATTATTATTAGGTTATTAAATTCAGTACTTAATTTAAGAAAGAAAATAGCACGCATGCATGAACCCCTAAATATAAACATATTTATATATTTCTAAATATACAAATATTATAGATAAATTACACCCAGACCAATGATCGTGCTCATCACACAAACATTTGTCCTAAGTGGGAATCGAACCCACGACCTCCGGCATAGCAGTCAGGGTCACTAACCACTATACCAACAGGCCTGACAACCTGAAATATATAACGTGGGAAATGAAAAAATAAAATAAAATGGCGGGTGACCGATATCGATATAGCCAGTCTCCATACTAAAATCTTCTATGCCCTTTGTACGATATTTCATACAAAAATAATAGACAGGTATCGGGTTTCGCATAAACAAAAAATAATGTCGTATAGAGAAGTATATACACCGTGACTTTTTAGTCGTCTTACAAAAGCAGCCCAGTTCATGTATCCAATGACTAGAACACGTTTATAATAAAAAAATATGTATTTAAGAAATTTGAAAAATTAAATAATAAAATTTTAATTGGTTATTATGACACAAGGCGTAGTTAGAAACGCCCTTGTCTCATAGAAAATGGAAATGGGATGATCTACCCGACTATTGCGCTGGGTAGGTATACTCTACAGATTGGTACGTAAACATTTTAACAGGGTGTTTCATATTTCTAATGTACCTATTTATTAAAAATAAGTATTATTATTAGCGATTTAAAAAAAATTAAACTCGCCTAAAGGTATTTTAGGTCGGATACACTAAGTGGACGACTTTTGTAAGACGACTAAAAAGTCACGGTGTATAGTAAGCTACGTACCTTCTTGTTGTCGGAGGGCAGAGCCCGAGGCGGGGGCTGCGAGGGCTGCGAGCGCTGCGGGGACGGCAGTTGAGACCCACCCACTGTAGCAGAACATACCACATAGAAAATATTGTATACAAGAAGTGTTTTTAAGAAGTTATTTTTTTGTATTGAAATATTTTACTTTTACTATAATCAATTACAAAGCGCCGCTTCCAACCGGTCTTATTGAAAATCTACAGAGCCATATTTTTTTTGTTTCATACAGTAAAATTGTCAAATCAATTAAAACTTGTAAATATTTGACAGCTATTTGCGACGTTGCCAACTATTTAGACAAACGCCCTTAAGAGGAAACACAAGGACCGTTTTTCCATACAAACGTAGTCCCCTGTTTCCTCCCTGGTTAATGCCAGTAGAGCAATTTTTTTTTTAATCTATGGCCCCTATTGGCATGTCTCTATGTTTTCCTTTTTTCCATAAATTAATTATTAAAAGAGATATGAACATTCAAAACCCTAAAAAATTGGCCAGATTTTCCGCTGTGTTCAAATATCCAGAAAACAAATTTGACGAAATTATATAAAAATAGGAAAATACAGGAATACGGTCAAATTTCTTTAATTTTTAAAGAAAAAAGTATTGGTAATAAATAAATCGGTTAAGTTTTGGAGTACGAATCGTTGATTTTGTGCTTTCGTTTCAAGCTGCAGTTGTCTCTAGCGCGCTCTGCGGGGTTCGGTTCGATAGATTTTACAAATACCTATTTATCAATTCTCTTGCCCTTGGTGTTTGCTCTTAATGTTGTTGCATAGAATTAAGTTTATCATACAGTCTTTTCGAATAGATGAAAACCTCAATTCACAAATTCCTAATGAAAAAACCCAATAACACTTCGATGACCTGGGAAATACTGTGAATTGTACCTATACTGGGCTCGTTTATTATTAGTGAACTATTGTGGATAAATAATCTACTTACCCGCCACCCAAGTGCTGCAAGATCGTGATGCTGCACTCAACGTGAGGGCTTCCAAAGCCGCGCACAAACCGACTTCCGAAGTCGCGCTGAAAATAACATTAACATATTATTATTATCATTAGAACTTAAAACAGGGTATTTACCAAGGAATAGAAGACCAAAGTAAAGCCATGCTTGCGGATGTCGGTCTTTGGGTGGGTTTTTTTTAATTAAACACTTTCTTTGCAAATGATTGCAAAGAGTAACATTGAGGCTACTGACTAATTAGTATTGTTTCTAAATAATAAGTGTAAAGAGACTGAACAGTTCCATTTTTTTTTTATATTTTTTCAAAGAAAGCCTTGCATGTATATACAGGGTGTAAGAAGACACTTAACGAAGCCGAAAGCCACGTATTCTACCCATTATTTGGATCATTTTTTTCCTTTAGACCATACCTGGGACTCACGGGTTCTCGAGATATTGAAGGTCAAAGTTACATTTTTTTTTAAATTTTTTTTACGAAATCGAATTCTAACTATTATTACAAAACTTTTTTCTAAACAAACATTACCTGAATTTTCGATTTTCCTAGATAAATTACACATTTGAAGTAACGAACAGTAATGTACGTAAGAACTAAATGCAGAAACGCACGGCTTATGTTAGTGTGCGTTTGATTTACTTTCGATGGTCGATGACCCTCTTCTCTAGACTGGGATTTTCAACTTATTATTTTTTTTGATACTTAAAAATAAAAGTCGGTTCCCAGCGATAATTTTAGCGTAAAGCTACTTAGTTAGATGTACAGTATGCGTAGTTAACGGCTTTGTGATGTGTCTTCTTACACCCTGTATTAATGCACTTACCACTGTCATATCAACAACTTGATATTATGTGTTCTTGCTGTAACGAATGAAATAGCATAGAAAAACCGACAGAAAAAACAGACTGACACATTATTAACGTGGTAGAAAATGAGAGATGAGAGAGGAAGCATTATACAGTGTTTCTTGTGTTCGTGGTTCTCTCACATAAATTATATTTTCATTCTTCCTAACCCCCTCACATACCTCCTAAGTGGTCCCCGCTGGCACAGATCCCTTGAGTGTGCCACATCGGCAGCGCTGAATGAGCGCCGCAGTCCCAACTGTGCGCACAGCGCTGCGCAGCCCGCCAGCAGCTCGCGGCAGTTGTCCGTAGCCGACAGCGGGAGGGATGATGAGGACGGTCTTCTGAGGAAGATGGGAGGTCGAGGAAAATATCATGAGTGGATGTATACATGTAGTACAAATACCGGCACGGATCTTGAGCGCTCGGCATAAGAGTGGGGATCGCTTTGCGCATCGTACACTTATCGACAAATGAAACGCACAATAAAACAAATATAACGCACAAAACGCACGAATCCCGAGTGGCAGCTATGACGCGATGCGCTACGGCACGCTACGCGGACCAATCACTACACTTTCCCCGCCCCCGCGCCTCATTTCATCTACCAAAGGGACCTAATAACTCACTTCTGCGCAAGTGAAGGTCAGCGCTCAAGATCCATGCCGGTAATTGTAGTCATGATAATTGCGGGTACATCGATATTGTATAATATGAAGTATTGTGGGTACTTGGTTTCACTTGTCAATGATTTTCGTCAGTCTATATATGTTGCATCTAACCGTGACTACGTCTATTATTTATTCACGTATTTCGAGTACTCCAACCCAAGAATTCTTCAATGAGAAGACTATTTGGTTACAATACTTTGTAGACTATACTCGAGGAGCTCGTGCCTAAATAATTACAGCCGCACAGGCCTATCTTCTGGGTTAAGCCGCACTTGGCGAGGTTGGTCTGTGACAATCTGTAATAGCGAGTTTCTTCCGTGCCTCTGAAAGCACGTAAAGCCGTTGTTCCCGGCTGTCATTTGTAGTAGCTCTAAAGTCTGACAACCAGTCTTAGGGTGCCTTTCCACCAGAGATCTGCGCATCTCTGGTGGAAAAGCAGCCTTACCGTGGGGCAACGACCATTTATATCTAGACGCCTCATGCACGATCTGACTAACGAAAATTTTCTGCCAAGTCGCTGAGGTACGACGTAAGCGAGGGGGACGGGGTACTGCGTTCTGATTGGCTAACTCAAGGTCAGTGCGACGAGGGGACTCACAGGAGTGGTCGAAACTAATGCGAACTTAAGACTTTTTTGCCTAATATGTTGACAGACATCGGTCGCCTGTGATTAGGAGTCTAGATAAAAATGGTCGTTGCCGTGGGGTATCGTATTACCCAGTTACTGTGTTGTGGAGGTCCGATAGCCAGTCGCTCCATGTAAAATGCTGATATTCAGCTGCATCTGGTTCAACTGGAAGCCAACCAACCCCAATATAGTTGGGAAAAGGCAGGCAGATGATGATGAATAAAATCCTAGCCAGGAATTGTACCTGTAACTGAACTTACGAGAAAGTTTGGGTCGAACTTTTCGAAAATAAATCACACTGAGTGAAGGCAAATCTTCAAACACTGAAGAACACTTACTTTAAAGCTTTACTATCTGGGTTAGGACTGGCCACTCGCAGAGAAGGATCTGGTCCTTGTCCTGCCTGAAAACCAATGAACAATAATTGAGATAAGGTGAGGTCTGGTGAGGACCTGCGTCTTGCGGTAGGTCAGGACGCCGTGACGCCTATTCAGCCACTCCTCAAAGAGGGGTCTTACCGCCGCGCTTGCGGCGTGCCCGAATATGTCAATGCTTGAAAAAATATTCATCTGTTCTATCTTATCAAACTCAAAGACAGTTTGTGGTGGCAGACAGAGCCAGGCCTCCGGAAGGAACTTACCTTACAAGCCAGCAAACGGAGCACCCTGGCATCAGAGGCAGCTGAGGATACGCTGAACAGCGACAGGTCTGTTGTAACAGACTCGTGCGACGGAGAGCGCGCCACCCCGCCCCGCCAGGCCTCCGGGGTGCACATGTACACTAAAACAAGAACAAGCTTCAGTGAGGGTGCTCTTTAGCCTAGTCATCAGGGGCATACCTTCCTCAATATTAACCGCCTCAATTATTCGAGGTCTCTGAGGGACTGGGGCCTCTAAAGTTTAGTTTTAATTTAAAAACAATGTGATGACTATTGTGTACCAGAAAACTTTCTAGCTTATTTTGCTTGATATCAATTGTTATTTTAAACATTGCTCCACACTATGAATCTCACTTGTGTTGTGGGTGCGTCCACAAACATATAAACTCACATACATAAAAAACATCCAGACCTAGTGCTGGTTTTAGCACTACCAGCGCCCTGGGCGAGATTTCTACGGTGACCCCTAACTGCAATTCAATCCCATATGAAATAAGGAAAAGGATAATATAATGAAATTACCATTTATTAAAACTAGTAAAATTTTACTTTTCTAGCCTTCAAGGTCGAGATTATCAGCAATTAAATTTCGATTGACAAAGTTGCCAAGTTGGTCAAAATTCAACCAGTTTTTATTTAGAGATTGATAATGTTTTTCTCTATGGTCCAGATTTTCAGTAACGTAAACTGCTATGCATGCAGTGCAGTGCTCCGAATTTGATACCGAGTTCCATTCTAATCTTGCCACCATAACGATTTTTTCGCTAAAGGGCATTTACGGGAATTAAGTAGACCTGTGGCGCCCTTTTATATCCGGAGCCCTGGGCGGTCGCCTAACCGCGCCTTATCCTAACGCCGTTACTGCCCAGACCCGAAACAACTACTTGTAGGTCATACAAATATTTGCTCCGTACAGTGATTAAAAAGAGCCACTGTGAAAACCGTGCCATCAATATATGCCCTAAATGAGCTTGTTATGAATTCTGAATTTTCTAGCTTCTACAATCTCTTAGTGACATCAATAACTGAGTAAGCAATGCAAGTTAGCATACTATTTTATCTAATCAGCAAAACTTTTGACCTATTTTTGGTTTCGGCACAATCGGAGAAGAGTGTTAATTTCTATAGGCTCCATTTTTTTTTTTACCTTAAATCTGGCTCTGCTGAAGCACTGACATTAAAAAGATACCCAGTAACAATTTGTGGGAAGACATCATCATCATCATCATCATATCAGCCGTAAGACGTCCACTGCTGAACATAGGCCTCCCATTTAGACTTCCAATAGGAACGGTTGTAAGCGGCCTGCATCCAGCGTGATCCTGTGGCCTTCATAAGATCGTCTGCCCACCTAGTGGGTAGACATCCTACGCTGCGTTTGCCGGTGCATGGTCTCCATTTGAGAACCTTACGGCCCCATCGACCATCAGTTCTGCGTGCTATATGGCAAGACAGGACTCTCTTAAATATCAAACTTTCAACAAAATTATTTTCCGAACCAACACGGAAAGGTATATGGAGCACATTGTATTCGGTCTTAAGAATATTAATGCTATGCAGAGGGATTTTACTAACTCATACCTTTAATTTTTTAGCTATAGATATAAAAAAAACTTCGATATTTTGAATGACCCAGAGACACATCTTCAATCTGAGTTAAGCCATGTTTTTTTGTTATTTAGTTACATATTGTTTTGATAATGATAACCCTGAATTATAAAACGTGTATACAGTATTTCAGCAGTTTATTTGAGCTGTGTTTACGAATAATATAATTTATTTGATGTGATGTAACATGCGAGAAAAACATACGGGTTGGAAAGAGTTTAGCGTTTTCATTCATGTGCCGGCAAATAGTTACACATACACATAGTTTCCTTAGTCATATAATGTATTTATTTCCATGCGCAACCGATGAAATACTATGGTATATAAATATTAGAAGGGAAAAAGGAAAATATCTTTCGGTCGCCGTATGCAAGTTGCGCATTTAGTAAAAATACGTTGAAAATCCTTTCTGAAGGCTAAAAAACAGTAAATAAATATTTAATTTGGAATAAATAATAGTTCTACGTGTTCCAAAATGTGATCGAAGTGGTAAAATTACAAATTACGCGACGAGTTTTCGGAAAAATCGGTAATCACAACAATAACAAACAATTAGACATACCGGTTACGTGAGGATCCACGGTGGCGGCGTTCTTAACAATAACTTAAACAAACACAAAATTGTTTAACGTATCTATCTAGAACACTACACTATTAAAACGAGCTTTTGTTTTATTGCAAAAATATTTTTGCAACTTTCGGTTTTTCAATGATGGCCGGATGAATTTGACAAATTAAATTGGGCCGTAGGGTAGCGTTCTGAAACTCAAATCGGATATTAATTTTCTTGTTTTAAAGTGGAATAAAATCAAATAAGAAGAGAAAAATTAGGAAAATTCGTGAGATTAGTTCACATACTATGATAATCTAGGCATTCTACTAAATAACATCATTATTTTTGTAATATCGTGAACGAAAACTTGCTTTTGTGAAGTTTAAAAAATCTAGTTTCAGATCGCACCAGGAACTTGCGAAGTTAGTAGTAATAAGAGAATTACAAGGAAATTCGAAATTCGGCTTTCTTTACTACCGTCAAAAGACTACTTCATTTTAATACAGGCATATTTCTTTTTTATTGACATTTTGTTCAATATTATTACAAGAAAAAACAATCAAAACATGATCGTAACTTGGTTAGTAGTTCTTGTTTTGGTTCTGTTTATCTTCCGGTCGCGACATCTAGTTGCAACGTAGTTTAAGCTGGAACAAGTTTAACCATATTTCCCATAGATGGCGGTATAAACCTCAAATTACAGTTTTCATTACAATAAGGCAAGAATACGTTTTCTGTTTTGTTATTGTATAATTTTTAGGTCAGCCTGCTTTTAGCTAATTCAAGAGTTTATTTCGAACTAAGCATAAAATGTTTATGTTATCTTAGCTAATTTGTTTAAATAGGAAGGACCTTGACCTCAAAATAAAAAAAAAATTGAACCAAACCAGGGCTGAATTTGAACTTTTTTATATTTTATTCTATTATGTTGACAATATTTTATTTTTCTTTTAAAGAAACATCTAATTCACTGCTTTATCTATTGGGGAATTCATAGTTACAACTACACTGTAGGTACGTCTATATTTTCAAAGCAATAACGCGTTTTTTTTTAAACCAAAACTTTTCCCTACCTACATTAGGTACTAGTTATCAATGCACCTAGGTACTATGATAAAATTCTAATAAAAATACAGCAAATCAGAGGGAAGCCACGTGTATGTGTAGTTATTATTGATTTGGAACAAATTCTTGGAAGCCGACCATCAAATGTTGACAAACTCGGATATCGCTCGCTTAGGACCGGCTTACATGGCGACAAATGAAAATTCTTTTTAAATCAAAATATTTGTATCTTTTTTTTTTCTTGAAAAAACGTTGACCCACACTAGGATTTTTTTCCTGTATCTTGGGTGAGTTTACAAACATTAAACTCACATACACAAACACCCAGACCCGGAAGTAGTGCACCACAAACATTTTAAATAAACATTATTCTCGTTAAATATTCGCGGTGGCGATTTTTTTTCATAAATATGCTTTACCGCGGCGGTCCACGAGTGCCACATGTTTATTTTTTCTTATACAGGGTGAATTTTTCAACTGGGCGTGGATGGCTATATCCGAAATTATGAGGAATATCGAAAAACATTGAAAGGAGTCTCGAGGCCGATTTTGACGAAAACTAAAACTGCATCATTGGATTTTAGAAAATTCAATAATCCGGGTCAGGAATCGAACCCACTGATTTTGGAAAAAAAATCACATCTTGTATTATTACACCATTTGATAGTGTTGCAAATAAGGATAAATTTCTGGGATGTAATGAAATACGGTAAACTTAAAGAAATAGCATATTTTTATGAAATTGCTATTTTTGTATGTCACTTTACTTCTACTGAGCCATAAATCTATTCGAAATTACAAAATTTCGTTGTTTTCAATGTTTCTCCTGATTTGAGGCCTCAACAACAGCACTGTATTCAGCAATACGAAATTATTGAAATGAACAAAAAATATCATTATTTCAAACAAAGAAGAAATGGTTAACTCATGTTTCGAATACAGTTATTGCCTTGAGATTGATCAGTTTTTTTCATAATTAGACGTTTTCCTTAAGTTTTCCGTATATAGTTACTTCCCAGAATTTGATCCTTATTAGCAACGCTATCGAATGGTGTAATAACACAGGGTGTAATTTTTTTTCCAAAATCAGCGGGTTCGATTCCTGGCCAGGACTATTGAATTTTCTAAAATCCAACGTACCTAGCAGTTTTAGTTTTCGTCAAAATCGGCCTCGAGACTCCTTTCAACGTTTTTCGATATTCCTCATTGTTTCGGATATAGCCATCCACGCCCAGTTGAAAAATTCACCCTGAATATGTCATTGTCATATTAATAACCTTTCTAATTTCTTTGTGGTTTTTACAATTAATTTGAAAGACAGGAGCCCCTCTCATGCCTTTCAAATTATCGCCTCTAGCTATCAAAAGGTTTGCCCCGGTTCGAAAAAAATAAAGATCCGGGGCTGCTTATGTCTTTCATGTAAACCAATTTGAATCGTACTACCAACATATAAGTATACATACTGAAGTGAATACTTTATCAGCAGTGGATGTTATGTTTTCTGATGTTACGAGCTTTGTTCGGAAATCAGAGTTAGTGGAAATCGACTGGAATTTTTATTTGACTACCTACCTATTTACTGAATACAGCTTGGCCAGAACGTCTTGAAACGGAACTAATATTTTTATTTGCTGACAACGTTTTAAAATATTTGATATTTGATGTAAACAAAGACGCAGGTTTGTAAGATTTATTATTGTGCCATAAAACTAACGTAATAAGTGAAAATAAATCATTCAAAGTGCTGGTAGCGCGAAGACAGTGGCGACTTCCGGTTTTCTACTGTTTTTTGCCAAGCTGTATCATTACCGTGACCCCGGCACATAAAGGGCTACTGAAGGACACCGTGGATTTTAGTCAGTACAAGTCTGACAGTCCCTCCCGCCCTGCCCGGGGTGGGAGGACTCATTTGATGATTTTACCACGATAAAAATAAAAAAAAGCTGTACAATTCTAGGCTGTAAGCTACTACGATTTCGTTCTTTTAGTTGCATTTTGCGTTTCAAGGTCGCGGTACTTGTTCGATCAACTGAACAACTTTCCCTACTTTTTTTTTTATTTTGGTTTATGCTGTGTGTTTGTCCTGGACAAAGATGTCTACTTTCTTTCTTCTAGTGCTTCTAGCGATCATGATCTAAGAAGCTAAAAAGGCTTGAACATGATATACCTAATAATATGGATTTTCTTTATAATTGCGATATTAATTTGATAATACTTTATTCTTCTTTTTACATTCATGTAGGTAACATTTTTTTTTTATCGTGGTGAAATCATCAATGAGTCCTTCCACCCAGGAGGGACTGTCAGACTTGTACTGACTAAAATCCACGGTGTCCTTCAATAGCCACGTTCCGGGGTCACGGTAATTCGTTAGTCCCGCGACCTTTACATGTAACTTGGAGAGAAACGTATGAAAATATAAAAAATCTAACCAAATAACCTTTTTAAACAAAAATTACATCTCAACATTCTCAACTTGTAAAAACCAAATAAAAGCAGAAAACCAACTAGGCATAACTCAAAATGTCCAGATTTCAAAACCGCATGCTACTGACCATACATTAAATGTGTACCTACGTATGTATAATACCTCGTCCTCCACACTGGCACAGCATCTACGAATACATATACATATATACAAGTTTAACTCATTTCAACTAGTAAATACAGATTATAATGTCTGTCCGTTTGTAAAACTTAGAAATAATTGACGATACGTAGGTTTTTTAACGAAAACATGTGTGTTCATGTGTTGACATGAAAAGTGACGTTTATCTGACATTTAGATTTTTTTTGTGTCTTGTATTATCACGAAGAAAATGGCATATCCTATAAAATAAAAATTATATTTATACTTTGTATACCTATATCTAGTTCTAATGTCAAAATATTGATTATAATGGCAATATACTAAAAGAATAATACTTAATTACAAAAAAAATAATTGAAAACATGCAACATCATCCACCAGCCTGAAATAAATCTAACCAACCTTAATGTTTATTTAATTTTGTCTTTTAGTATTTTTCGTTATATAGCGGCAACAGTAATACATCTTCTGGGAAAATTTTAACTGTCTAACTATCACGGTTCATAAGATACAGCCTGGTGACTGACGGATAGACAGACATACAGACGTAGACGTACTTTGGGTACGGCATTGTAAGAATAAAACTGTTTTTTCTAATCTAAATATGTACCTGCATTTTTTTTTTTTACAAATCATATGTTACGCGTCCGCCCATAATAGTACATTGTTATCCAAGGCGTGAAAGTTACTTATTTACGTCCCGAGACGGGGTTTGGCGCCCGTAACGTAGTGAGGGCGCTAATAGTTCGAGGGACTAAATAAGTAATTTACCCGAGGTAAACACTGTGCTTTTCATTACGAATACGAGGAAAGTAAAATTAACAACATTAGCTAAAAAAAAATGAGTGTTGATCGGATTGTCACTTTGCCGCTTGTTTTTTTTTTAATTTTTGTGCTGTGGTCGTCCATCTTATACAGCCAGGATTTTTCATGTTCATTATTTAAAAATTGGCAAAGATTTTGTCGAAATCTGTATTATTTTAGAGAAATAGTTGAAACTAAATTATTTTAAAGTCATTATTTATATTCTTAATACTTAACTTTATGTTATATTAATTTTAAATCGCTCTGTAATTTCGTGGCTGTATAAAAAGTTTGAACATGGTTCAATAGAAATGTCAAAATATAACTAGTTTTTTTTTCTTAAATTTGGCAGCTGTCAGTTGAAAGCGATTTTCCCTAGGGCGGCAATGGATAACTTTCAAACGGCTAATCAGGCATGTAATGACCTACTTTCAGAGTATGAGTAATGAAAAAGAAGTTACATGTTTTACGAAAACAATCGAACCCCCGTCATCACAAACATCAGCTAAACAACTAACAAATCCAATCGTCTTCAATAACCAACAACAAAAAAACAAACAAATGATGTCTCCATTCATTTTAGTAACAACTTGGCTACTTAGCGTTCAGTACGATTTTAAAATTAAAAACTTTAATGGGTGTGTGTGTGGGTTTGTGTGTGTGTGCTTACATAATATATAAGCTGTCAGTTTATGTGGGGTGTGTATGTGTGCATCTTGTGAGTATGTGTGTATCGGGGAAAGAAAGTTGGGGATGAGATTGTGGAGTTTTGAATTCTTTAGTTCTGAGTGTTTAATTTGCACAAACTGATAGAGTAACTTATATGAAAATCATATTATTACTAGCTTTTGCCTGCGGTTTTGCTTTCCGCCATCTTTCAAAAATAACTCTATAACCGTTTTCCGGGATTCTATTTATCTCAGTGCGAAAATTAATAAATACTAGTCTGAGTGTATGATTAGGGGGTGAAATCGTAAAAACTCACTTTTGCATTTCTATAGGCAATATTATTATTATTAGCGACTTGCTGTACAATTAAAATAACTTAAAAAAAAAACTAGTATTGAAAATTATGACTGCAATAGAAATGTATCGCACCGACTTCTAAAACCAAATAAAATAGTTAAAGTTTTCTTTTGGAAGTTTTTGGCTTTGAATTTTGTTTTATCGACATTTTGCCAGAGATTTCCGAAAAATAAGTTTTTATTTTCCAAATTATTTTATTAAAAACAATAGAATTGAGAACCTCCTACTTTTCAGAAATAAGTACAGCCGTCGTTCTAAAGGGATATACCTACTCACAATTATGTATATACATTCAGCAATTTATTAAAAAATATATAAATTAATTAAATAAGACAGGTGTGAGGATCAAAAAATATATTGTAATTTTTTAACGTTTTACACAACAATGCATATAAAATATTGAAAATTAAGCATAGGCAAATGTTTTATACGTATAAAAAGCTGTTTCAAAAAATCTTTCAAAATCTTTGTAAATTATCAAAGCCATGTCCACAGTAGTCTAGCGGTTGCTCGGGTATTGTACTTGATTGTAGCGTGAGTGTTGGCGAGCGGAATGCAAACTAAACTGTTCAGGGTTGCCACTTAACGTTATTATTATTATTACTCGGCATTTGTTGAGAATTTTGCAAGATTTTAGGTAAGAAGAAGAAATAATTAAGGATACCTAACTTAATTGAAGTAAAGGTGGATTTGCTGGCTAGTTTTTTTTTTTGGGAGGTAAAATCATCACATGAGTCGTGCGGCCCTTTGGATGGAGCGGAAGAAATTGGCTTGCATTATACTCCTTAATCGGTGGACTTATTATGGTCAAAATTTAGTACAGACATAGATTAAACCTAAAAGACGGTTGTAGGATTCGATTATTGCATGAAAGTTGAAGGGGCATAAATGGGCAGCCAGCGAAGTCGCAGCCAGAAAATAGTATTTTATAATTCAACTACATATTTCATTTTTTTTTTTAAATTATAGTTTTCTTTTTAGCCCAAAAATCAAAAGTAACAAAATGTTTTACAGCAAATACATACGAAGTTATCACATAATTTCATTAATTTGGAGAAAACAATTTTCATAATTAAGACACTTAATATTAAGGAACTGTGTTTATTAAAATTATCTCTCTTATTTATTCGGCATTCAATAATAGACACAAAACATATCATTTGAATTTTCAATTACACACAAAATACCTAAAACAAACAAAATAAACCGAAAATACCTACTAAACCGATCCGAAACTCTTCCCTTCCCATATTAGTCTCGTCCTCAAAATAATAAATAGCATCCGCAGAGCAACCCTACGCTTGTATTAACACACACACACCTACAGAGCGCTGTGTAGACATACACCCACACATTGACAGCGAGTGTACACACATACACACACACAATCACACCGCACGAATTAGGGTCGTTGTGTTTTGGTGGCGTGGTAAAGTTGGGTAAGTGTTGTATTGGGGTTTTTGAATGTTTTTTATACCTAGTTCTTGTATCAGTCGAAGGTTTAGTTAAAAGTAAAACTAATATATCTTGTTTAAAAGAGGAAAAAGACGACGTATTTGAGTTTTTTGATCACTCACTAAAAATGTCTTTAATAGTCTTATTATTATGTTTATTGTTTTTACAAAATTCATATAAATACATTTATAATTTCTGCTATACCTAATAACTTTTTATTATGATAAACCTCTTATATATTTTTGGTTTCCAATCTTATACAACGAATTAAATACGAATCTTGCATACAATTTCTTTAACAGAACTCGAATCAGTGCACTTTTATTTCAATTATAAAATATTATTTTAAAAAATCGCATCAAACCCTCATTTTGATAAAAAATGACTTATACCATGGATAATCTTAAAAAAAAACAAAAAGATGTTTCAAAATGTTAGAATTTTAATATTTCTGACTTACCCCACTTTCTAAGCAGACCGCAGCCCGTTTTTTATTACACCAGCTAGATGTCCTTACATATACTACAATGTTTAGATTATTATATTTTTTGTACGAATTTCACGAAAAAAATCTTCGTAAAAACTGTTTACGTATTCATGTCTGTGTGTTTGTAAGATTTTTTAAGCAAAAAAAAAAATGGGTAGGTAAGGCATGTATTAAGTTTTTTAACATTTTTAGTCCTACAATTAGGATTTGAAAGGTAAAAAACGTGGTCAAAGTCACAAGTGATATTTCGACAGCGGAGTGGCCGAGCGGTCGAATGCGGTGCTGGGTATCGCGGATTCGTTTCCCGCAAAACAAACATTTTGAATTGCGGAACTAATATTTGTATGATCTACAAGTAGTTGTTTCGGGTCTGGGTGTTTTTGTACCTATGTGAGTTTTGTATAGCAATTACGAAATAGGAGAAATTCCTGTTGTGGGGGCAATGTTTAAAATAAATAAATAAAATACATCTAATTTAACTTACCTAACTATATAAATATTATGAAACTCTCTGCACCAAATTTCATCTTAATCCGTTCAGCCGTTTCTTGCGAAAGAGTAACAAACCTACATACATCCTTACATACTTTCAGCTTTATAATAGTTTCCGTTATTGACGTAAAAAATATGGTAAGTAAGTATAGCAATATAAAATATATTGATCTGATTCTCACTTCCGGGTAATGGCGGAAAAAGGGCACCCCTATCCTATCTTAAAAGGGGTGTGTGTTGAAAAAGGTGACTCAGGGATTACGCCAAGAACATGTCCTGTTATTTTGTGTTCTAACTAAGAATGGGACGGCCTTGACGCCATATTGTAACGACAAATTACATTTTCACTTCAGTAGCTCAAACATGTAGGTTTTGCTGCCTGAAATCAGTGAGCAAAATGTGATTTTGCTCACTGAGTGAGACAAAGTAACTTTTTAATTTTTGTTTTCAGAAAGCCGCGAATATCTTATTCAGCCTTGGGTTAATCATACAATTCGAAACATTTACACTCCATCTCTTTCCCGCTATTAGAAAGAGAGAGGGACAAAGACCAGCCCTTTCGAAATTCCGATTTTGAATTCGACCTCAAAGACAAACACGCTCGGTTTGTACCAACTAAAGAAATTTTATAAAAAGATATTTTTTATGTCTTAGTGTAATTTATTGAATTTTTAACTTATATGTTTTGTAGTAGTATTTAAACGAAAATAAGTATTTACTGCAAATAAAACTGATATTTAACCTGTAAATATTTACTTCTAGTTTCAATAAAATGTTACGTAAATTTTTTGAATAATAAAATATCATGGGTGCTATAATTTCCGAACACGCCTTAATTTAAATAAAAGAGCGGGAATAAAATTTCGTGGCTGGCGTAAAGAGTTGAATAAGTTTATAGTTATTTCAATTTATTATTTTATCTCCTAAAGTGTTCTCGCTGCTGAAGTGAAAAGTTATGTGTGTTACACGAGAGCAAAGTTTTTTGCATCTCGTGCCTTTGAATCCCTCGCCACACTCAGGATTCAAAATAAGCACTCGCAGCAAAAAACGACTTTGCTCTCTTGTTGCACAAATAACTATTGTCACAAGAAAGATTATTAAAAAAAAAAATATCTGTCTTTTAAAACGGAAAAAAAAATGTAATTTAAATGACTTTTCTTTCGGAAGTCGGTGGCTTTGTTTTTTGTTTAATTGCCTTTTGCGTCACTGACTTCCGAAAGAAAAGATATTTTATAAAAAAAACGTGCTGATTGAAAAGTCGATTACGATTTATGTATTACGACGATTTGAGAACCTTCCCTTTTGTGAAATCGGTTAAAAATACTTAGAGGTGCAACTAAATTTTTAATACTTACTAAATTATTTATAATCTTGATATTGGCATTTTCATATAATTCTCGTTTATTCAAGAGCATGTAAGTACCTATTAGAAAAGCGTGCATGACGTTACAAAATGGCGCCAAGTCCGTCCTATTCTTAATTCAAACGCTCATTAGCTACACTTGAATTATTACAAGACAAAACTCACAGAAGGGTAGGTAGGTAGTTAAAGATATTGAAAATTTGTTACTAAACCATAAAAATTATCGCTGTTCGTTGATGTGTGTGTTTATGTGTAGGCGTGTTTGCGTGTGTGTATGTGTGTTTGTCGCTACGCAACGCCCACACACACAAATGTAATTTGTTGGTCTTAAAACTCAGGGTTGCCATGATAACGGATTATGATTTGTTATAGGGAAAATGTTTGTTATTGTATTTATTAATTTAATGGTTTTCTAGTGATTGTGTTGGGTCAGGGTGGGAGAGTAATTGGAAGCGTGGTTGTTGAGCATGAGATCCTGGGTACATTTCCTGGATTCCACAATGTGTTTTATTTATATCTATAGGGTTTTTCTATAAAAAGCATTCTCTAAATCTGGACTTGTGTCTGTTGATGATTTTTTTTAAATTCATCACATTAATTTAATTTGATTATATAATTTTAATGTTCGATGATTTATTCTGATTCATTTTAATTATTTCAGCTTGTCAAATTTAATGTACCTGCTTACCTAAATTATGTGAATGTTGTGGTCTCCTATAATTGGAAGCGCACACTTGAATTGTCCCCTGTTTAAATCAAAATTGCATAGCCTCTGTTGGAGATCCAATAAACAATCTTTTTTTTTCCTAGCCTGCTCTGTCCCACTCCTAGGCAAATGTCTCCCTCCACTCTTTCCATCTTTCACGACACTATGTGCATTGTGCTTCCTCTTTCCAGTTCGGCTTCGATCATATAAAACAACTAGATACACAATCAGCGACAAAAAACGTCCTCACCAAAAGAATGACCAAATCAGAGATCGGTCATCCTTTTGGTTTAAGTACTGTTCTAACGCTCGGAACGGAAACATGCCTCCGTGCACGAGCACGGAGCACTTTTTAAACGATTAAAAAGTGCAAAAATCACTCTTCCAGGACCGAAAAAAAGGATGTAATTTCATTTTTTCAGTAAGTACTAACATTACCAATATATAATAACTATCACTGTACTATAAATACTGATATTTCGTAAAGAAATCGCCGTAAAACATTTATTTTAAAATTGACGAAATTATCAGCCGGGTTTATAAAGCACCTAAATTGAAAAGACTTTTACTAAACGTACAGTTCGTAGTGTCGCATGGCTACTTGATTTAGTCGGGTCACATGTGTTGATTCGAGTCCCGGTCGTAAAATTTAATATGTTTTTATGACCGTTCTAAATCCGACTTTAACTCATTTGAATAAGGTTTAATTTCTTTTGGTGTATTATGTTGGCCAGTTATGTTTCTTTCTGTTTTCTTTCTCTTTCTATTTTACGACCTACGTGAGGACAGTTTTTAGTTCGTTTTTGTACGGGATTGTGTATCTAGTTGTTATTAATGATCGAAGCAGTTCGGGCAGAATCTGCTGTCTAGTTCGTCCCGCCATCTCCTGCGTGGTCTACCGCGACCTCGCCTCACTGTCTCAGGGCAACAGTATTGTGTTATTTTGGCCCACAGTTCGTCTGGATAAATAAATAAATAATCACCTCAAATTAGGTAACTTACGCCTGTCCCCGATGGGTTAGGCAAAAGTATACCTTTACAGAGAGATACCTACCTTAAGCCAGTTATGTTCCAGCACCATGTAAGTAATAGGAGGCGAACCAGACTTCATGGCTAAAAAGAAATATAAAAATAATTTAAAATAATTTGTCTGACTCGTGAATCGAACTCGGAACTTTACAATCAGCAGTTACTTACTACCCATACTAGATCATGAAATTATAAAATGAAATGAAATGGACATCAATTCACATCTCAAACAATAAACCAATTACAGCTAAACATACAACATGACACAGAAGTTATTAACATTAATTATTATAATACACAACCCTGACACACACACACTCACACACGTTGTGTGCACAAACACACACACATGCACGGACATATGAAACCGAATGCTTGTCAAACTAAATGGATACGGTGAATAGGGATGTGTAGGTGAAGTTAATATCGATATGGGATTTATTATTTAGAGTGTCTTCTTTGTGAGAAAATGAATAGTAGGTAACGCTTGAAACCTGGTCTAGGTGCTTTGTAGGCATATTTATTGGGATATTTATTATATTTATTTTATATAATACAAGCTTTTACCAGCGGCTTTGCCCCCTCAGGAATTAATATGTAATTATTCTAAGTTAAACAAAGATAAATAAAGAGTTACCGACAGTAATAGACTTTGTTAGATGACACAGATTTTTTAAAGCCTATGTCGTAGGATATTTTGTAAAACAAATTTTCAGAAAAACTAAAGGGATATCGCGAAAACACGGATAATAAGAAAATTGCAAACAGCTGTTTGTTTTGTTTGAAGGAACCTAACTAAACTGAATTTCGGTGTGTCTACAAAACCTTACTAGAGCATTGGTACGTTTTTACAAAAAACCTTATTCTTTTTCAGTAACATTGAGAAATGTCATAGACATCAGACAATTCAAACACACATGCGTGTTTTCGCGATATCCCTAAAATTTTTAGAAACATTCGGTTTATTAAATTATTCTACGACATCTATAAAATCATCAAATGAGACATCTCACTCTAAGTAGGACGGGAAGAACTGTCAAATTCTTTCTGAGTAAATCCCCCTCTATTCCTTTATTTTTCCCTTTGATTGCTATAGTTGAAGTTATTGCACAAATTATCGACATTTTAATGTGGAAACTATCGACAAGTCCCCAGCGCAGTCACTTCACTACGAGAGCTTGCGCTAGTATTATTATTAGCAGAGATAAGGCGCGTACACACGGACGGACTGTTTGGAAATATTATGTTTTACTTTAATCTTTGTTACTAGGCTAGCGTTGAATATTGTCAACTGGTTTTTAGGGTTCCGTAGCCAAATGGCAAAAACGGAACCCTTATAGATTTGTCATGTCTGTCTGTCCGTCCGTATGTCACAGCCACTTTTCTTCGAAAGTATGAGAGCTATCCTGTTGAAACTTGGTAAGTAGGTGTGTTATGTGAACCGCATTAGGATTTTTAGACAAAAATAAAAAAAAACTAATTTTGGGGGTGCCCCCCATACTTAGAATTGAAACTCAAAAAAATTTTTTTCGCCTGACCCATACGTGTGGGGTATCTATGGATAGGTCTTCAAAAATGATATTGAGGTTACTAAGATCCTTTTTTTCTAAACTGAACAGTTTGCGCGAGAGACACTTCCAAAGTGGTAAAATGTGTGTCCCCCCCCCTGTAACTTCTAAAATAAGAGAATGATAAAACTAAAAAAAATATATAATGTAGACCTCAACAAAAACTGGCAACGAAAATTGGTTTGGATGAGATACAGTTAGCAGTTTTTGAGATATAGTACATTTTCAAAAACCGCAAATAAAACTTTGCCATTCATACAAACACTATGAAAAACAAAGTTATTTTTGTTGTTTGTACATTACTTACTAATCTCAATATAATTATATCCCTAATCTATGCTTGCTACTACGGAACCCTTCATGGGCGAGTCCAACTCGCACTTGGCCGGTTTTTTTGATTTGGTCAATTAATATTTTTTATATGAATTACGTTTTATATGAATGTGGGAATTTGAATGAATGGTTTCTAGAACTGTCCTGTTAATTACACATCCAAAGTAGCTCCAAAGTAGTACCTACCGATATCTTACTGAAATTAAAACTAAAATAATCAAAAGGTTAAAAGGATCGATATTTGCTGGGCTGAGTGTCGCAGGATTGATTCCCGGACTTAATAAATATAATATTTGTATAGCCTACAAGTACCGGGTATATAAATGTTTGCACTTTGCACCCACGATACAGGAGAAATTCAGGAGCAAAAATATAAAAAAATTAGCAATTATAATTTTTATTTTCATATAATTGGTTTTTTAGCGGGTAATCATTGTTTCTTGATAATTGTCAAAAAACGATGATTTTTATTTTATTTATTGGTCTATTTCTTTTTTCTTCTAAAATGTGTTAAAGTCGTTTGAAACACGTGGGCGGGTGAATTTCAACAAGACGCCATTTTTTATCATACCGGTGTACTTTTTTCAATTATATATTTTTTGTTTATTTTTATGTAATCTTTAGGATATTAAATATCATCGAAAAAGTACACCGATATGATAAAAAAGTGGCGTCTTGTTGAAATTCACCCGGGCATTTGTAATTTCTGTTTTCGGCTACTTAACAACATCGCCTAGCCCGATAGGGAATTCCACCTCGAATGCAATAACAATATCTCCATTTTATCGTTATTTCCTAACCATATCCTCGTTTCCCTGTGTTTCAAAACAAATAAAAACATAATGCTCCTCTTCCTCAGCCAGTGTGACCGCGCCCTTACCATGTGTCATTGCGACGTAGATGCGGCTAAACTCCGATACCAAGGTCTAATATACATGAGCAAGCCCAGCGCTGGCCTAACTGGGGTAAACAACTGGTTGTTAACTATTAAAGTTAATTCAGGACATTTTTTTTATTAATTTACCCTTTATTATTCACATTTAAAATTATTTTCTTGAATTACATCTAACTTAAAAACAATACAATAATACATTAATTAAACCTAAATATTTACAAAATAAAAACTAATTTACTAGTTAGTTAGTATGAGGTGAAAGTGAGTTTTTTGTTTGTTATGTCTAAACTGCTGAACCGATTTTGATGATATTTACCATTTTTATTATTTGTTTATCATGTCAGTCTAACTTATATCGATTTTGATGAATTTCGCTGAAAAGATTCTGGAGGCCATAAGAATAAATTTTGTTTTCGTAAAAATATTTTGAAATGCAGTAAGTACAAATAATGATTAAATGAATTATAAAAAAGAAAGTTCGTGAAGATGAATGAATGGATTTTTGTTATTGTTTCACACAAAAACTATTGAACGAATTTGGATGAAATTTGAGACAAAAATAGCTTAAAAACCTGTATTAACACATTAGGGTAGCTGTTTATACCCCGATTTTATGTTCCGTGGGATAAATAATTTTTGATTTGTAGCGGACGAAACCGCTGTTGTTTATTATAATTATAACGAATTCATCTCTAGATTTTCTTTGCATTGTGAACTTTTACTTTTAGCTTTTTATCAACTTACAAACTGCCGCTACAAATCCGAGCATAAAAAAAATAAAAGTCAGAAATGGCAGGTGAAACCGGAGGACTCAGCTAGTATTTGACATTCACACTTTACCATCTGACCTTAGGCTAGAATAATCTAAAAACTTATTTAGGGTACTACTCCTCTGGGAAGACGTCATAAGGTGAAAGGTCAATCACCTCTGTATAATATTGATTTTAACTGTAATATCTGTTTATATAGGAAAATGTAATCACCTAATGCCTAATAATGTATACGAATAGAGTATTTAACTCTAGGTATTTATCCCGGGGTTTTAGACACGTATGTATTTCTTCTTCTGTTAAGTATACTTACCAAAATAGGCTATTTGACAGTATCAATAAATTATAAATCTAATTAGTCCGTTATTTAGAGTTTTGAAAAATAACGGACACATATTTTTTCTTATGTAAAATTAATGAATATTTACCAAGATATCAAGACTCGAGAGTGGGGGCTCGTGACGTCAAAATTCAGTAAAAAATGTACTGAATTGTGACGTATTGGCAATTTTAAAAGCATCATATCTCCGTCAATTTTGGTTTGCGTAAAAAAAGAAAAAATACTGGTCAAATATTATTTGATAATCTAACTGACGGACTAATTGGCCTGTTGGTCTAGTGGTTAGTGACCCTGACTGCTATGCCGGAGGTCGTGGGTTCGATTCCCACCCAGGACAAATGTTTGTGTGATGAGCACGATCATTTGTTCTGTGTCTGGGTGTAATTTATCTATAATATGTATGTATTTAAAAATATATAAGTATGTTTATCAGTTGTCTAGTACCCATAACACAAGCTCTGCTTAGCTTGGGACTAGATGGCGTTGTGTGATAGTTGTGGAAAAAAAAAAAAAAAAATTAGAATTTTTTAGTCAAATAGCATATTAGCAATACGTCACAAGCAAGTACAGTTTTTACATGCTGTCAGAAGCATGTAAAAACTGTACTTGCTTGTGACGTATTGCTAATCACGAGCCTCCACACTCGAATTTTATGCGTTGACCGATGACCTTATATTCTAATACTTCAACCTTCAAAAACCATATAAGCATAGCATAATAATAAATATGGTTTGTTTTGAATAACTACACGAATCATATCCATAAGTTTCTTTTGTTGATTATTGAAGACCTTCAGCAAGTTATATTATAATTCAAATACTAGTCTATACTCCCGGCTGTCATTTGTAGATCTTTGACAGTCGTTACTATTAGTCAGAAGCTCTAAAGTCTGACAACCAGTCTTACCATGGATCATATTACCTAGTTACTGTGTTGTGAAGGTCCGATAGTCAGTCGCTCCATGTAAAATACTGATATTCAGCTGCATCTGGTTCTATTGGAAGCCGACCACAATATAATTGGGAAAGGCAAGTAGATTTTGAAGACTTTTGTCACTGGGTATGTATACGATACCCCATGATAAGACTGGTTGTCAGACTTTAGAGCTTCTGACTAATAGTAACGACTGTCAAAGATCTACAAATGACAGCCGGGACCAACGTCTTTACGTGCTTTCCGAGGCACGGAGGAAACTCGCTATGACAGATGGTCACCCATCCACAGACCAACCTTTGTAAATGCGGCTTGTAATATTAAAAATTGGCTGATTTCAAAAACAACTACAAAAAAGTCATTAATGAAGCAACATGATTTTCTTAAAAAATTGTAATCCGTAGTACTGTATACGTACGAGTACATGAACAAAAACGCTCATTTAATAAAAACTACTGAACCAAGTTAATTAATTTTTTATGGGACTAAATGTCAAGTATACTGCCTCGAACGAAAAAAGAATTCTCGGAGTAATTAATGTGAATAGAATAGGTAGGTACATAAAAAAAGAAAAACCGGCCAAGTGCGAGTCGGACTCGCCCATAAAGGGTTCCGTAGCGGGAACCGATCAATTTACCGAATTTTGTTTGTTCGAATTTCATTACACCGAAAACTATTGACCGACATCTCTTTTGCTATATGCATTATTTGACATATTTTCAGTTCATCGAAGTATCATTAGCCATAAGTATTATTTTACCGAAGTATGTTCCGCCGATTAACAAAATAACTTTTTACTATTGACCGAAGCCTCTTTTAAACTTTTTTCAATTGCCAAATGATTTGTTTGCCATATTTTCACCATACCGAATTAACATTTTACCGAAAAATTTAATTACTGTCATAAAAATTCAATATATTGTGCTACAAAAATTTGTGGCGGAAACGAAATGCTGCAAAACCGACTTTACGTAGGCTTGTCTGCCCTACCCCTAGAGTGTAATTTAAAATCGCGTAGGCGCGGAGGGGTGGGGTGGCCCGCGAGCTGAGGAGCGGGTGGTTGGAACGGCCGCCGCCGCGGCTGAGGCTGGCCGGCGAAGCCGGCCAGTAAACCGAAGCTGCGGTGGTGAGCGTTCAAATCATCTGCGACGATACGCTCGCGTGGGGCCACCCAAAACCCCGCAGCGCCGGAGCCATGACAGAAACAATGCTTGTTGCATGTTGCATGCTTGCTTGAATATTGCGTGTTTGCTGAATGTTGCATGCTGCGTGCTTGCTGCATGTTGCATGCTGCATGCTTGCTTGCATGCTGCATGCTTGCTTGAATGCTGCATGCTTACTTGAATGCTGCATGCTTACTTGCATGCTGCATGCTTGCTTGCATGTTTTTGTGGTGCTTGTTTGCGTGTTGCACTTCTGTGTATCACAATACAAACCTTTTTACAAACACAAGAACAACACAATAACAAAAGAGTATCAAGAATCACACAAAATCCGCAAAAAGATTCAGAGACACGTGCTAGCCAGAACAACCCTTAAGGTGAAACCGCACTAGGCGGAACTGCACTGCAGCGGAACTGCGCGACAAGACGCGTCAAACTATTCTTTATATGAAATTATACGAGACATCACGTACTAAGCGGCAACGGAACTACACTGCAACCGAACTGCGTGGCAAAGAAAAGCGTCGTGTCGCGCAGTTCCGCTGCAGTGCAGTTCCGCCTAGTGAGGTTTCACCTTTATAGTCCAACTATGTAATTAACAGCAAATGTCATTAATGATAATACAATACCCGTCAGAGTTATATTTTGTATTGTCTACCTACCTACATTTCAATGGCGCCTGCTAAAAATGTAACAGCAATAATTAGTGTGCACAAATTTCTAGGTGTTTGATGAAAAGAAAATATGGCAATTAAAACAGTGGAATAATGAATGTTTGGAAACATAATACTTCGAACAACCGTCATTTTGAGTAAGTGTAACATCGGTAAAAAGTTTTTCGGCCAAATGAAGTGTTGGAGTAACGAAAAAAAACGAATAGATAATAGGTTAACTGAAACAGTGGCAAACGTGACTTCGATGAAGTAAAAAAAAACCAAACGATAATAGTTGAAAAGTTTTAGGTCAAATGAAATTCGGTCAAACATTTTTCGATCTTATGATAGGTAACCTTCCGTAGCAGCAAGTGACATAATATAAAAGTTCTTGTAGATGGTTGTAACCTTGAAAGGTAAATTGTGGTTTACGATTTATGACGTATTAAAAAAAAAACTAATTACTTGATCTCGTTCAAACCAATTTTCGCTGGTAGTTTACATGGTAATGTGGGTACATCATAATTAATTACTTATGTAAGTATATTTTTTTTAGTTTTATCATTCTCTTATTTTAGAAGTTACAGGGGAGTGCGGGGGGACACACATTTTACCACTTTGGAAGTGTCTCCCGCGCAAACTGTTAATATTAGCTAGTATTAGGTATATTAACTTTGATAATAGTAACCTCAATATCATTTTTAAAGACCTATCCATAGATACCCCACACGTATGGGTTGGGTGAATAACATTTTTTTGAGTTTCAATTTCTAAGTATGGGAAACCCCCAAAATTTGTTAGGTATTTCTTTATTTTTGTGTGAAAATCCTAATGCGGTTCACATAATACATCTTCTTACCAAGTTTCAACAGGATAGCTCTTATACTTTCGACAAAAAGTGGCTGTGACATACGGACGGACAGACAGACATGACGAATCTATAAGGGTTCCGTTTTTTGCCATTTGGCTACGGAACCCTAAAAATTGAGAACCTCGTCCTTTTTGCAGTCGGTTAAAATAGTTGCGAGACCATAAGCAACAGCTAGTGAATAATAATGAATTACTTAATGAAATGATCCAATATCGTAAATATTAAGTCAATATGTATGGTTATTATCATTATTCCGGGCACACTGATATCGTCCAATACATACAATATACTTATGTATAAGTATCTATATAGCCAGAGTCGGTTGTGTATCGAATTATCACATTTTTAACATTGAGAACCCCGTCGGTCGGTCGGTTCTCCTATGACTTCGAACAGAGTTACAAACTTCATAGACCTTACAGAAAAAGTTAAGAAAATGTTTAAAATACATACCCGTTGGTCTAGTGGTTAGAGACCCTGCCTGACTGCTATACCGGAGGTCGTGGGTTCGATTCCCACCCAGGAAAAATGTTTGTGTGATGAGCACGATCATTTATTGTGTCTGGGTGTAATTTATCTATAATATGTATGTATTTAGAAATATATTTATGTCGTGGATAGCAATATTGTTTTTAATAAAAGTTGCTCAATTGATTAGTGTAGTAGTGGGGCAAACGCTGTGACGTTATGTTGTAATGGCGGCACGTGGACAGAGTCGTTTTGGGAAGTGGGGATTGTCGAACGCTCAGTTTGCATCGAGACGCGGACCAAGTCACATCTCTAAAACGAAACTGTCGGTTTGCCTAACTAAAATGTTATCAAATAATATTGTGAATTAAGTGATTGTGAACAAAAGTGAGGTTATATTAACGTATCGTGTTATTCGTGCTATACTTCAACGACACCTACGAAATGGATCCTTCACCACCGAACCGAGATGATGACGTCCTATCGCTCCGCCGTCGCTGACGTCGTCATATAAGTATGTTTATCAGTTGTCTAGTACCCATAACACAAGCTCTGCTTAGCTTGGGACTAGATGGCGTTGTGTGATATTTGTGGAATATTATAAATATTATATTATACCTACATGCCATCTCTTTTTCGATTTTTAATCCGCCTGCGTCAGAAATAGTACTTTTTTAAGAATGAAATTGCTTTATCAATGACATTTCAGCCTGGGATCACCTACTTCTTGGTATACTAAACCAATATGGTATATAAATACAAACCAGAATAAATAAAAATAAACATTTTATTAATATGGTGAGCTGCATTACGTAAACGGAATAAAAATAATAGGTATATTGGCTTGGCTTCAAAATAATCAAATCAAATCGTTTATTTCAACTAGGCCAATTACAGGCACTTTTGAATTGTCAAAAGACATAAAATAAAACAGGTACAAAAATAGATATGGTGCTACGGTCCCAGTCACAAGACATAAAAACTTTGAAAGTACCGTAGATGCTCATTCCAAAGCGTAGATCTCTATGGAGAAGAATGAGCAAGAAACTCCATGGACACTCTTTTTCAATCGCCAAAAATCGCCAAAATCTTCCCTTAAAGTACCTTCTACTACCTTACGCCTAATTGCCTACGTTACAAATAATTTATTTATTTTATTCCTCGCGATCATACTATTGAGATGAAAACTAGATTATTAACTAAATTTTCTTCCGAATTTTCATCCAGATCAGTTAGGATATAGCTATTAGTAATTTAATAACAAACATACAATCTTTAACATTCGTAAATACCTATTAGGCTATTCACAAGAAAGATTTCATCGCAGTAGTAATAAAAACATATTCTCAGCTAAAAATATAAATAAAATGTGCAGTCTATGCTATTAATAGCTCTACGCTCTATGCCAGGGTTTTTCAACCTTTTTCATGTCACGACCCCTTTAGTATGAAGAAATATTTCGCGACCCCCCTACCCATTGGATTTTTTTACATGTATTTTATTTTGTGACAAATAAATATTCAATCCAACACAGTTACTCGTTTTCGTCGTAACGCAATTTGCAATATCAAAAATGGATCCACGATGGGAAAAATTGATGAAAGAAAAACAAGCGCAACCTTCGCATTAGTGATAAAGTTTATTATTTTATTTTTAGTTAATTTGATAAAAAAATTAAGATGGAAAAGATCTCAAAGTTATTTTTGTTTTTTGTGAAATTGATACAAATGTTTAAGATGGTAAAGATCTCATAAGTTATTTTTCGTGAAATTGATACAAATGTTTAAGATAGAAAAGATCTCATAAGTTATTTTTATTTTTTGTTGATTTGATACAAATGTTTATAATTGACCTTTAGTTAACATTTATCCTAAAGGCGCTCCCTCACCGGGAGCATTCGCGTGTAATGTAACATTATAGATTCGACTTTGAGCATTACACCAGTACTACCTCCCTGACTGACGAGCATTCGTGTACATTTAGTATAGATTTGGTACAAGGTGCACATTGTGATGCTCGATTGTTCTCCCTCACCGATGAAATGCTCGAATTTGTAACGTTACATTACAGGTGAATGCTCGCGGTGAGGGAGCGCCTTAATATATCTTTTTACTCTTAATTGTTTTTTTTAATGCAGTAGCTTTTCCAACCTTTTACAACTCCCCTATAGAAGCTTCGCGACCCCCCTGAAGAGGCTTCGCGACCCCCCAGGGGGTCGCGACCCACAGGTTGAAAAACCCTGCTCTATGCCATGTCTCTCACACACACACACATATTGTACGTATGGCTGTGTGTGTGTTTGTCAACATGGCATGTCCTCTTTCGTATTATGTGGATGATTACGATTGTAGGTATATTTTTTTAGTAATAAAAATTGTTTTGATAAAAATAATCTTCCTTTGTGTTTTTTTTTGTAATCCGTTAATTGGAGCTAGTTTTTTTTTCTTTTAAATATTTGTAAAACGAACTCATAGAGCAGCAGTGGTGTCTCAGTGGTAACGACTGCGTCTTACGAGTTTGTAGGTAGTGGGTTCGAATACGGCTTCACATCATTACTTTGTGTAATTAATTTCAACACTACTACGAGTACTCTCAAAATGATAAATCACCAAGATAAGATAAAGTACTGAAGAAATTTTTTTTTATCTTACCCCAAGTTAAAAAAAAAATTCTAATGGATAACAGTTTAGAAACAATCAATGAGATAAAACAAATGGCTGAAATCGTTTCTGATAGTTACGTAGGTACACAATTTTGCACCTGATACGAAAAAAAAAATTAAACGGCTATTTCTAAACAATTTATATTTTGTTTTCCCGTCTATATCACTCCATCCTGTAATATATTTCAAGTAAATTAAAACGAAACAATCTCATCCTTAAATAATAATAATAAAAAAAAAAAACAAAAATACGTACCGAATTAAAAAAATAAACAGCATTATAAAATGAATTATTTTAACGATGTTCCTCTTAAAATCAATAGATTGTCTAGTTCACTAGCACCAATTGAAAAAAAATAAAATAAAAAATTTAAAAATAATAAGTAGTCTTATCCATATTAAACCAACCAAGTGGGAAGACATTCAGGTTTTACGCACACAAACAAACAAACACACACATGCAAAACAAAATTATATGTGTTACGTTCTTGGCAAATCTTGATACAGTTGCTATGACAATTACTTTATATACGATTTTAAACTTTATCGCAACGAAATAGAGTTTTTATAGTATTTTTGTAACGGCAAATAAGGTTGAATTCACATTTTATCGTACATAAGTGAGTTTCAAACAATAAAGGTTAAAAATTGGTGAAAATAGTTTTACAATTAATTAAAATGTTTTAAAGTTTTGATAAATAATGTAACTTATCGCCTGTAATCCTCGAAGTGTTAGTCAGAAGCAACGACCGATTTTATCTAGACTCCTAATCACAGGCGACCGATGTCTGTCAACACATTAGGCAAAAAAGTCTTAAGTTCGTATTAGTTCCGACCAATCCTGTGAGTCCCTTCGTCGCACTGACCTTGAGTTAGCCAATCAGAACGCAGTACCCCGTCCCCCTCGCTTACGTCGTACCTCAGCGACTTGGCAGAAAATTTTCGTTAGTCAGATCGTGCATGAGGCGTAAATATATCATCCATCATAAATGGTCGTTGGTCAGAAGTGTATCTAAGTAATAGTAGACACATATTTCACAAGTTATGATTAAATACCATGTAATAGGCGGCAAATCTTATACCTAAAAGCTAAAGTCAAAGAGATTAAAAAAAATTATACCTACATAGTGTAGAATAAAATTTGTCTTGACATGAAAAATTTTACAAATATCTTTTATTAATAATAATCCCGTGATTCAGAGAAGTCAGAGCACCCGCCTCAAGTTTTTTATTTTGTTGTTAGTTATAAAAAAAACACTACCTTATTTTTACATTTATTTAAAGTTAAAAAAAACACTACCTTATTTATATATTTAAATGAAAAAATATCACTAAAGCTATTTTTATATTGTGTATATTATAGTGTCCAATTCATAATTAGGAAAAAAATTACGTTAAAATCGTTAACAATGTTAAAATGGCCGGAAATTGCAGAGGCAAAAGGTGACGCTAGGGTCATTGTCCACCTGTGGGTCACATTTTTTAAGCTACCAAAAAACAATAACAACATAATATCAAGAAGAAAATAAAGAAAACAATTTTGCAACAAAAAAAAATTAAAAAAATATATAAATAATATACTTAGGTAATTTATTTTAAGTTTAACTAAAGATATTAATAAGTTACTACGCATTTGTCCAGCCATAGACTACAAAAAAAAAACAATAAAAATGCCAATTTGAAATTAAAATAAACATTAAAAAAAAACATCGTTCAAAAATAAATACATACTACCTAAACATTTTATAAACAAGCTATTTATCTAATCTGCCCACCCCAAACGCATCAGCAAAAAATATATCATAAAAAAGGCAAACCCGTACGAAAAAACTAGTATTTGATATGTTTTTGTATGCAAAATGAACGAACAGGATAGACTGAGAGCGAGCGAGTAGGACAGCGGTAGTCAGACAAAGGTGTGCGAGCGAGACGGGTATATAATTAAAAGTTTTGTCGCAGCGGCTTTCCGAGGGTACGCTCGGCTTGGACAGGGAAAACTATGGAGAAGACTGTATTTTTTATGTTTGAAATAGTTTGAATAATGTTGATGTTAATTTTTTTATTACTATTTAAGAAAGAAAGAAAGGTTTTTATTAGTCACACACAGGATAGAACAACAATATTAAAAATAAAAGAAAAACAAAATAATGAAGAATAACAAAAGAAAATAATAAAACAATTTTTTTGTTGAATATTTAAACTAAAAAGGGAAAAATAAAAAACTTTTTGAAAAAAGGGAACCAAAACCAAGGGAAAAAAATAACTTTTCTTTCGGAAGTCGGTGGCCATAGTCAATGAAATAAAAAACAAAGCCACCGACTTCCGAAAGAAAAGTTATTTTACAGTTTTTTGTGTTTGGTATTGAAGTCGGTTCCCTTTTTTTTGTTCTTATAGAAGTCTATACAATAAAATTAACATTTAAAACTGGACTACTTAGGTACTCTCAAAATATGGGTTAGGTTAGCTACAATGCATTTTGAAATTGAGGTAACTAAAATTCCTTGATTTTATACATATAAAGCCAGTTTGATTAACGTTAAGTCGATAACAACTAACGACTTTGATTACAACCAAACATAAGTATTTATGATTAAAATAATGTCAAATCATCAATTTTCCTCGTCATCGTATTCTCTGTACTACTTAAGGCCGCATAACTAGAAAGTTGGCAACGTCGCAAATGGCTGTCAAATATTAACAAGTTTTAATTAATTTGGCAATTTTACTGTATGAAAACAAGAAATATCGCTCTGTAGTGCACTAGAACATTGATATAGAAATGCAATTAAAACACTGAATTTGATGTTGTAACCGTTTCAGGTGTAAAAAAAGCATTTGGAAAGTTTCCAAATACTTTTTTTACATCTAAAACTGTATATTCGGTGTTACGATATTAATTATTGCATTCCCTAATCAATTTTTTAGTGCACTACAGAGCCATATTTCTTATTTCCATTCAGTAACATTGCTAATTTAATTAAAACTTGTTAATATTTGACAACTATTTGCGACGTTGCCAACTTTCAGAATAAGCGCCCTTAATAACGTACTGATTTTTTTACAATTTCAGAGATATACATGTTACAAAAATAACAGCGCACAGTCTAATTTAAATACGTGACAACGAAAAACTAAATTAAAAATCAACAACTTGACCACTCCACCGTTTTCTCTGTTCCGTTTTTACAGAATATATTCCGATGAGTTCCGTTTATACCCTCCTTAACCGACAGCAAAGTGCGAGGTGCTGTGTTTGTTTGTTATTTCCTGTTTGTTTGCCGACGTGTCAATATCTTTGCAACTGATAGCTAATCTAGATTCAATCTTGTATGATTTGTACTGTTTTTTACTTGTACTGTAAGCCCACGATAATTTAAAAATAAAAACGACAATGACAGACGTCACATCTGTCAACCTCAACCGTCATTTGAAAATAATGTTTAAAAAAAAAAACAATTATATTTTGTTTTCTTGTTAATGTTATTTTATTAAGATTATTAGATTATTGTTTATTAAAGAGTTTAACAGCCTTACTACAAAAACTTGAACATCTGTTGAACACTTGTATAAAAAAAGTGTGACTGCAAAACGGACCTTATTTCAACGACATAATCTGACATTTTTTTAGACAAGTGTTCAACAGACGTTTAAAACTTTTTGTGGTACGACGGTATATGTTTAAATGTTAGAAAAGTGTGTACTTCACAATATGGCGTTGGCGTTATCACAATTTTATTTTTATCGCGGTAGATCGACTGTTCCTAAGTTAGTTCTGCCTAGAATTAGGTCAATAATGAAGGCAAAAATAAAACTTGAAAATACTTTCAAGGAAAATGTTAATAAATCTTCTTTTAAATAAAGATTAATGGCTAAATGAGTGTCTAAGCACAAACTTTGAGAACTGTTGGACCAATTCGTTTTTTTTTGTGTTTGTAGGTAATTATAAAGACTAAGTTTATTTAGTACTAGCTGTTGTAAATCGGAATAAAAACTATCCTATGTGTTAATCCAGGTTATAAACTATCTATGTACCGAATTTCAACCAAATCCATTCAGTAGTTTTTGCGTGAAAGAGGAACAAACATACATCCATCCAAACAAACTTTCACGTTTATAATATTATAGTAGGATTATTAGTAGAGTAGGAATTAGTAGGATAGGATATTAATAGGATAGTAGGATATTAGTAAAAGAAGTAAGATAAGATGAAGCAAAAAATTAGACTTTATCCGTCGTGCCACAAAAACTTTTAAACGTCTGTTGAACACTTGTCTAAAAAAAATGACAGATTATGACGTTCAAATAAGGTCCGCTTTGCAGTCACACTTTTTTTAGACAAGTGTTCAACAAATGTTTAAGTTTTTGAAGTAAGGCTGATTTTATTTATTTATTAAAGGCACATCAACAACACAAACACAAACATGGTTATTTTACATTTTAGAGGTTTTTTAATATTACTTAGTTAATTTTCACCCATGCGCATGTGGAGCTGGGTAGAGTTGTTAGTGTAGCTTTAATAATAATCCTTTTATTCGAATTTATTCATATTTGTAAAAATTTAACAGAAAAACCAGTAAAAATAATTGATAAAATAGCCTCAATCAGTAAGCTCTTAAATCAGACTCGCATTGAGAAGAGATTCCTGTCTCTAAAGTCCTTCAATGATAGCATTATAAGTTACTAGATGTTCTCCGTGGTTATAATCCCGCTGCTCGGCTCCTTTCGATCATAGCGTGATGTTTTATAGCCTATAGCCTTCCTCGATAAATGGACTATATAACACAGAAAGAATTTTTCAATTCAACCTAGTAGTTCCTAAGATAAGCGCGTTTAACCAAACAAACAAATTATTCTCGCCTTAAAACGAAAAATGTTTCTAATGTGAAAGTCAATTTAAAATGCGTCATAAAATGATTGTAAAAAAAGAGGTTGGATATTGCAAATGTATAAAACATGGAAAAAACGATTTAGGTATATATTTATAAAGTGAGTGGTAATCGAGCTTTATATAGTATAATGTGTTTATTCAATAAATTGTAGATATTTAAGCATTTTTATTATAGTTTTTATCGTAAATTGGAATAATAATAATAATTTTGTTATAAGTGTAGATATTTTGACTTTACTAAATACATAAGACCAAAAACACATCGAAAATAAACCGAAATCACTGTTACAAGCGAAAAAACGAATCTAATTTTGGCAAACTTCTTTATATAAATAATTAATATTTATGGAATCATTTCAAAGTAAAAGAAAATAAGATTTTCGTTATAAAAATCCGAAGTTTTCTTAAAATATTAATAAAAATGTAAGTAACGCAGAATGTACGTTGACTAAACAGCAATTTCAACCAAATGGATACGACACGCCGCGAGAACACACTACGTGAAATATTATCGATGGAAGTGTAATTATTATTATTACTTTATTTTACTTTTGTTTCGGCTAAAATTTTATGTTTATTTAAAGTTTTTTATGTTTTATATTTAAATTATGTAAGAATAACACTTAATTATTGTGGCAGTATGTTTTTTTTTCAATGTTTTTGAAGAAAAAATATGAAAAATTAACAATTTTGTTTTCGGTTAAAAATCTTGTTGTTATTGTTTCACCATGTTTGTATCTACTCAAAAAAGTAATATTGACACGTTTAAATATAACAATCAACTGTCAAACAAAAGAAAACGCATTTAATTCGACTTTACAACCGTAAAAGAGACTTTTTCTTCTTGAAATGTCAAAAAAATTCAAGAATCTACTTACCCAAGCATTTAGCATAAAAAATTTGCGAAGTTTAATAAGAAATTTGAAATAAAATATAACAATAAAATATAAAAACAAGGCAAAGTTTTCGCCCCGTGCGAATACACTGACCCGTACCGCGCTTGCTTCAGCAAATGAATGTGTACAGACATCGTACACACTATGAACACTTTTGTTATACTATTTCAATATTGTTATTGTATATTTTTTCCAAAGAATTTTTAACTGTTGTATTGCTGATTTACGGGAAAACTTTGCCCAGCAGTGGGACAGAGTGAACTGAACAAAAAAAAATTGCTGCTAAATTCTACTATAAAAGTAAAAAAATGTTTTTAATATTTATAAAAACAGATAAAAAGCGATCTCAAATAAATTTAAAAAACTCTTGGAAAGTCTATAGAGACCATGTTTTACGAAAAAAATACGTGTGTTTATGATTAAAAAATTCTAAATACTTCTTCTAACTTGAAAAATTAAGAAAATTATGCATTCGTTGAAGTTTTTTTTACATTTTCAAATGACAAACACGAGTAAGAATAGTGTTTATGTTACTGAACAGGTTTCTCTCAATCAATTTAATACGAATACAGACAGTAGTCCTTACCACTTTAATAATAATTACATTTATCTGTAAGAAAATTATAATTTTGTTTGTTTATTCGTTGCCATAACAACATATTATACCTACTTATACGTTTATATTTTTATTATTGAAATTACACACAAAATTGAACTTTAATTTAACTCATAGGCATAAATTAAAAGTCTGACGTGGCCTAGATAATTTTTCAACATTGTCATACACGTCTTTCATTTTGTCTTTGACTTTGCCGTCGTATAATTGGCGCCAAAAATTTTGACAGCTGTCACTGTCACCTATTTTTTTTCTATATTTTTGTGCATACTAAGTTTGGATCATTTATGTATAGTTTGATTCAGCCAAAGATAATTATTTTTGGGTAGGTACCATATTTAAATAGTAATAAATTGTTTATTAAAACGTGTATTTTTCCTTACAAAGGTCGACATGTTGTACTTATTTATTGCCACATCTGAGTAAACATATTACGTTGCATTTATTAATGTTCTCAAGTTTGAATACACACATAAGTACCTACTTATTTTTATATTTTTAATAAGTAGGTATTTAGTTGATAAGATCTTTTATTCGGAATCTGTATTCACATAAGTAGAAGTTCAGTAGTCAAACCATTGATTTGAAATAAATAATTTTATTATGAATAATAATATCTGACAAATAAATTCCATACTTAATTTTCATAAAAAATTTCGACGTTTCACCTATTTTTCCGTGACCACACCCTGTCAATAAACACATAACCTTCCTTAACATAGCGCAGTCGGGTAAAAACGGTTTTAAAATACGATTCTTGAAGTGTAATTTCGTCTTACCTGCTTATCTACCTTCCAAATAATTACCGTAGCGTGGTAATACATTGTGTAAGAAGCTGCGAATTGTTTGAATCAAGATGTTTACAGATTTTTCTTATACAACAGACAACAGCGGACATTTTGTTTTTTAAATCTTCTCGGCGACTCGACTGACTCAAGCAATGTTAACTAAGTTATTCAGACAACTTCGCTTGCTGATTTTTTTCTCACAGAACGATATTAGTGATTTTATTCATGTTTTGGAAGTAAAATAGCATTGATATATAAAAAACCCTTTTTTATATGTCAATCAAAAATATTTTGTTTATTTTTGGATTTCCGTAAAAGGTGGATACAAAAAACTAGCTGAACGATCAATTTTAACTATACATGTTTAAAACAGCAACATTAACGTAAATAATACACCAAATAAACTAAACTATCTATTTTAGCAATTTTGAACGGATAACCTTGGAATAATAATAAACTAAGCCGAAATTCTCGAACATTCAATAGACAGCCATTTTTTTTTTTTTTTTTTTTTTTTTTTAATCTTTATTAGAAAGAAAAAGGCTTTCATCGCGAAGCGATTATGCCAGCCTCGTAGTTTTACAAATTGATTAGAACAGCCATTTTGGATTTTTAAATCATGTCAAAGTTACCCAAAATGATAATAGATGGCATCTAAAGTAATTTTTAACGAGTATTGATACTAAATCGATTAGAAATCGTATCTCGTGTGCATTTCAATAGCATTTTGCGGAAATCCATAGGGTAAGCTAAAAATAAATTAACTAAAATACCGGACAGTATAATATGAGCGCGTAGTATATGCTTGGCAGACAGAATCTTTTTAAAGAATATTTTCTTGAAATAAAATGGTCGGTAACGAAGATTAACAAAAAACAAGTACCGTACCTAATCTTATTTTGTTTGATTATATATAAATGGCAGAGTTTAAATATAATTAAAGAATTCTTAAAGGAAGGCAAGGCAACGTATTTACCTAGGTACTGATTTTGTAACAAAGAAGTGACTCTCAAATTTTATTGACGCTTGTAAAAAGTAATAACTTCCTCGCATAATCTTTGTATCCTTTCTTGCACGCCTCAAACTGAACGGTTATTTTTTAAATACTATTTATTCATTTCTTTATTTCCAAACAAATTATTTATATTTCTTTTTAGGGTTCCGTAGCCAAATGGCCAAAAAATAAATCTCAAAAAATATATAATGTAGACCTCAACAAAAACTTCCAACGAAAATTGGTTTGGATGAGATACAGTTAGCAGTTTTTGAGATATAGTACATTTTCAAAAACCGCAAATGTAACTTTGCCATTCATACAAACACTATGAAAAACAAAGTTATTTTGATTGTTTGTGTATATTACTTACTAATCTCAATATAATTATATCCCTAATCTATGCTTGCTACTACGGAACCCTTCATGGGCGAGTCCAACTCACACTTGGCCGGTTTTTTAGAAATAATTTGATTCAACTCGTTAATTTTCACAATTCTATTAACTTACAAATAAAAAGAGCCCTTTGGAGCCGATTAGAAAGACAAAATATCAGAACCGGGTGAAACCACTGGCTAGTATGACAAAGTTAATAACCAAGCATCCAATGCTCATTAAACATACGTTTTCAATCAAACAAACAAATAAACTTTATTCTTACTTCAAAATGTAAAAAAGAAATACCAAAAAGGATTAATAATGATAATCTCCTTCTTTTCCGTTTACTATGACAATCTTTATTTACGTAAAAAATATGTATAGAAGCCATTTGTCTGTGTGCGTGAATGTCCTTGTGTGAGTGTCAGGGCTGCCACTTCCCTTCTGGCATAATTTTAATATTTATTTTTATTAATATTTGCAATTACACTCGAAATTTTAATTTCTTGTTTTAAAATTAGTTGCAATGTGTTTTTGTGGTGTATGATGTAAAATAGTTAAGGATTTGATTATTTATTTGCTTAGTTTGTCTAAATAAGAGCATATCTTAATAATAAATAAATAATTATGTTGGTAACTATAATTAATTATATTACGAGTATCATACACTTTGTAGGCAAATTACGAATATGCAATCAACTTCCATGTTGTGTTTTTTTAGCTGAATTTTCAATATTTTATAGTTTGTTCCTAATTCAATTTTTGTTTCATCAATAAAAATAGAAGTACATCTACTTGTGGACAATTAGAGTACCTAAATGTGAAAACTAAACAACATAAGAAATAAAAAAAACAAAAACATTCAACCCCTTGAATATTCTACTGAAAACGGTAGTAAGTAAAGTGTGTGTGTGTTGATAAAAAAAATAACAGGAAATGACTCAAAATTAAATTCAAAAATTATTCCAAAATCAAAAAGCAGCCCTGGCAAGTCAGCGTGTGAGCGGGCAAGAGAATACGAAACGAACGAACACAGATACGAACTGGCCGCGTGCCGCTATGGCCGCGCGCGTATCCTACGTAACGCGCTCTCGTGTTTTCCCTCATATCTGTCGAAATACGCCATATTGTTTTATTGTTCACTATTATTTATAATTACCTAAACAATTTGCAATTAAACAAAGTGATTTTCAAGTCAAAACAAAAACTAAACGGATTATGTCAAACGGTAGATGTCATCATTACATTATTGATAATTGTAATATTTATCTCGATTTATCATTATCGACGATTCGTTACGGACGTGTGTAATTTAAAAATCGTAAATTATGTTTTATAATTAAACATATAAGTGTACGTGTGCGTGAGTGTTGTTTCTAAAAATATTACGTTGAAAAATAACTGTTTTGTACACTCAGTGTTGTGTTAATTTTAGTGCAATGTCTACTGTGGACGTTAAAATAAGAATGCATTTATTATCGCCATTGTTTTAAAATTGTTATTTAGCAAAATGGATGTGTTTATGCAGTGATATGGATTATCCTTTGTGTTTCGGATTGTAAAAATGGATAAACCCTCATTCAAGGTATGTCATTACGATTTTTTACCTTTGCCTCGGCTAATCTCTGATATTTATTTCACACATAATTCTGAGCGGTCAATACAAGTACTTTTATTTACATAATTTGCATATTGAATTAATTATGTACAATTTGATAGTAAATTGATATTAGTTTATGAATGAATGGTAAAATAAATGAGTACTTAATTAGATTGCTCTGTTTGTAGTGTCAGGTAATGATTGGCAGTCAAAATATTCGAGTAAACGAATGACGTCACCCATTGTCTCTAGTTGTTAGGATGACTTCTCACTGCGCGGATTTCTTTCAATTATTGTTTTCAGACGAAAACTTAATGATGAACAAGTTTTTAAATAATTATTTTGATTTATTACTTGCTTATTTCGATAATTTTCGGTTGATTATCTGATATAGACATTTAAAAGTAAAGAAAATGTTATTATTATTAGTTCCCTAGCCTGCCTCTGTCCGCCATATCAGCAAGTACTAGTGATGTGGCATAATAATAAAATAATCGACATCGATGTTTCGAAATTTCAATTAAGTTTCAACATTTTTACGATTTTTATTCAGTTTGTGTGTGAGTTTATGGGTTTTGTGCTGTCGATTAGTCATTGAATGATTTACGAGCGTGCGTTATGGTTGGCACTTCTTTTTTTATGTAGGCCAAGTTTGGAACATAAAAAAAGTTAGTGATGATTTTTAATACGACTAATTCTTTATGACATCTAATCAAATAACCAAGATTTACATTCATTTAATTATTTTAATGAGCTACGAATGTTACGATTAATTTAAAATTTAAATCATTAGAATCATATTATACTATTGAGTAATAAAATTAATGACGCGAGGTTTATTCTTACATGACACACTGGGAGCTACCTGCAAGTTTTAATTTAATTTTTGTTTTATTTGTAACTAAAGGCTATTTTTGAACGGACGAGTCGAGGATATTTTTGTACAGACTTACAGAGACGCTCGAGTAGGTCATCATGGTACTAAATATTTGTCTAAATAAAGTTTATGCTTAAGCGACACAGATTGTCTCCCATTTTGTTTTTTTTTAAGCCTTTTTGAATCTCCCTTAGATTTGATATTTATGTTTTTTTACGTTTTAGTTGAAACTGTCATGATTTATAACAACATAAAATAAGGGTAGGGTACTAGCTGTTTAAATTAGTCTGACGTTCTGATCCCTTTCCGAACTTTTCGATTAATACGAATTTTTGAAACGATCGTGAAAATTTAATAAAAATAATAATTGTTATTCCGGATTTTTGGATATATATACGACACACAGTCATGACCTTTAAAATTTCGTATGAATGCAAAAAGTAAAATAACAAAATTCACATGAACTGCCAAACTTTTTCCTTTTGACGTTATTTCTTCGAAACATTAGAATATACGGTCAAGCACGATTTTTGTCCATTTTGAAAGCATCCGCCAACGCAGAGCATGAATACTTCGGGTAATCGGCGACCCATAAAACCTAAATTAGAACATCTATATATAAAATGCACCGTCTCACTCTAGGACGGGTTTATTGCCGTTTAGTTTAATTTATTGAGCTATTGTTTAGATAGCTTAAATAAACTGTAAAGAGTAGGTTATGTTTGAATCATTTTGTTTTTATTTAATTGTGGCCGTGTCAGTTTTAATTTTTATTTCTGTCTTTGTTGAGCATGTTCAAAAGAATTCGTTCTTATTATTATTATTTGTTATCAGTGTAAGAATCTTATCAGGCTGACAGTGTTATATTAATGTGATTTTATTTGATTAAAGAGATAATATCGTTTCATGGTACAACGCGAACTTATTATGTTAAGTGAAAAAAAAATGAGACAGCGTGATTATGTTTTTTAAATATACTGATAACATTCTCTTTATTATCATTGACTCGATTTTGAAGAAAAAATGCAGGTAAAACCGCGTCTCAGTATCAGTTAAATTTAACCTTAGCAACAAAAAAGAAACTGTACCTGCCTGTTTATTTACGTAACATCTTACGAGTCGAACAGTCGCAATCTAATTTAATCTTTATTTGTAAACAGATAAAGTCGAAATTAAATTGCAGCTGTACCTACTTATCAGTTTAACAAAAGTAGGCACTTAAAGACTAAATTATTTCATGTAAAAAATTACAATAGTTCAATACTTTGGAAACTAAGTAGTAGGTAATGATTGTTTTTTTGTTTGCATACATTTATCATAAAGTTATCCACAAGAAAATAATTATGAATTCAAATGCCATTGCGTTTTTTACATGGGAATTAATAAAGCGCATCACACACGGCTAAAGCGCATCACACACGGCTAAGATACGATAATATTTTATCTTAAGATGTTATATTAATATATCTTAGGCCATCACAGACGACGAAGATACGATACTGTAATATTTTATCTTAAGATGTTATCTTACGATATATTTTCTATCGTAAGATGGTATCTTACGATATATTTTCTATCTTAAGATGGTATCTTACGATATTCGTCGCGATCGCACGGTCGTGTCCTTTGTTGAACGAATAAATACAGGGTGTTTTAACTATGTCTCATGCTTGCCTGCTAGATTTACTGGATAGCTCTACGGATGACGATTCCGATTTTGAATTCGATTTGCACATGGTTCTGGCACACTCCAGAAGAAGATCAATTTGGGTCGAAACTCACATTAAAAATAGGAAAGATCGTGGGGAATTCAACATTTTTGACGATCTTTCAGAAAAAAAGTTCCATGAGTATTTTAAAATGTCAAGAGAAGAGTTCGACGCACTTCACAGTTTAGTTCAAAGAGATTTTGAGAAACAAAATACAAACATGCGACAATGTAAAATCAATTATAGACAGTCCTAAGCCTGAAAAGTATGAAGGAAAGTTCATTGGTTTTTAGGGTTCCGTAGCCAAATGGCAAAAACGGAACCCTTATAGATTCGTCATGTCTGTCTGTCCGTCCGTATGTCACAGCCACTTTTTGTCCAAAGTATAAGAGCTATCCTGTTGAAACTTGGTAGGTAGATGTATTATGTGAACCGCATTAGGATTTTCACACAAAAATAAAAAAAAACCGGCCAAGTGCGAGTTGGGCTCGCCCATGAAAGTTTCCGTAGTAGCAAGCATAGATTAAGGTTATAATTATATTGAGATAAGTAAGTAATATATACAAACAATAAAAATAACTTTGTTTTTCATAGTGTTTGTATGAATGGCAAAGTTATATTTGCGGTTTTTGAAAATGTACTATATCTCAAAAACTGCTAACTGCATCTTATCCAAACCAATTTTCGTTGGAAGTTTTTGTTGAGATCTACATTACATATTTTTTTTTAGTTTTATCATTCTCATGCTGCCCCCCATACTTAGAATTGAAACTCAACATTTTTTTTTCACCAAACCCATACGTGTGTTATCTATGGATAGATCTTTAAAATTATATTGAGGTTACTAATATCATTTTCTTCTAAACTGAACAGTGTGCACGAGAGACACTTTCAAAGTGGTAAAATGTGTGTCGTCCCTCCCCCTGTAACTTCTAAAATAACAAAATGATAAAACTAAAAAAAAAATATAATGTAGACCTCAACAAAAACTTCCAACGAAAATTGGTTTGGATGAGATACAGTTAGCAGTTTTTAAGATATAGTACATTTTCAAAAACCGCAAATATAACTTTGCCATTCATACAAGCACTATGAAAAACAAAGTTATTTTTATTGTTTGTGTATATCACTTACTAATCTCAATATACGGTAATTATATCCCTAATCTATGCTTGCTACTACGGAACCCTTCATGGGCGAGTCCAACTCGCACTTGTCCGGTTTTTTTACTGCTCCATTTTATCGTAATGAATTCATAAACGCGATGTAATATTCTTAATTTCTTGGACCTATAGCATGCAACTACAGCAAACAGTTACTGCGCTTGCTTTATTCGCACCTACCTAGTGAACCTACGCATATAAAATAGCATGCTATAAAATAGCAAGTAAGATGTCATTTAGCAAGTTATTGCCATATAGCAACTTTGAACACTACTATTTCGTACCAACGAAGTTAACAACACCCCGTATTTGCATCTGATGTTATCTTACGATATATTTTATATCTTAAGATGTTATCTTACGATATATTTTGTATCTTAAGATGTCATCTTACGATATATTTGCTATCTTAAGATGGTATCTTACGATATATTTTCTATCTTAAGATGTTATCTTACGATATATTTTACATCTTAAGATACGAATATCGCTCTCTATCTTACGATACGAAAATATGAAAGATATCGTATCTTCGTCGTGTGTGACGGTCCATTGAATAGTATGGCGAGCGATATGGTATCTTAAGATAAAATATTATCGTATCTTAGCCGTGTGTGATGCGCTTAAGATACGATAATATTTTATCTTAAGATACCATATCGCTCGCCATACTATTCAATGGACCGTCACACACGACGAAGATACGATATCTTTCATATTTTCGTATCGTAAGATAGAGAGCGATATTCGTATCTTAAGATGTAAAATATATCGTAAGATAACATCTTAAGATAGAAAATATATCGTAAGATACCATCTTAAGATACAAAATATATCGTAAGATAACATCTTAAGATATAAAATATATCGTAAGATAACATCAGATGCAAATACGGGGTGTTGTTAACTTCGTTGGTACGAAATAGTAGTGTTCAAAGTTGCTATATGGCAATAACTTGCTAAATGACATTTTACTTGCTATTTTATAGCATGCTATTTTATATGCGTAGGTTCACTAGGTAGGTGCGAATAAAGCAAGCGCAGTAACTGTTTGCTGTAGTTGCATGCCAAGAATGGTCCAAGAAATTAAGAATATTACATCGTGTTTATGAATTCATTACGATAAAATGGAGCAGTAAAAAAACCGGCCAAGTGCGAGTTGGACTCGCCCATGAAGGGTTCCGTAGTAGCAAGCATAGATTAGGGATATAATTATATTGAGATTAGTAAGTGATATACACAAACAATAAAAATAACTTTGTTTTTCATAGTGCTTGTATGAATGGCAAAGTTATATTTGCGGTTTTTGAAAATGTACTATATCTTAAAAACTGCTAACTGTATCTCATCCAAACCAATTTTCGTTGGAAGTTTTTGTTGAGGTCTACATTATATATTTTTTTTAGTTTTATCATTTTGTTATTTTAGAAGTTACAGGGGGAGAGACGACACACATTTTACCACTTTGGAAGTGTCTCTCGTGCACACTGTTCAGTTTAGAAGAAAATGATATTAGTAACCTCAATATAATTTTAAAGATCTATCCATAGATAACACACGTATGGGTTTGGTGAAAAAAAAATGTTGAGTTTCAATTCTAAGTATGGGGGGCAGCATGAGAATGATAAAACTAAAAAAAAATATGTAATGTAGATCTCAACAAAAACTTCCAACGAAAATTGGTTTGGATAAGATGCAGTTAGCAGTTTTTGAGATATAGTACATTTTCAAAAACCGCAAATATAACTTTGCCATTCATACAAACACTATGAAAAACAAAGTTATTTTTATTGTTTGTATATATTACTTACTTATCTCAATATAATTATAACCTTAATCTATGCTTGCTACTACGGAAACCTTCATGGGCGAGTCCAACTCGCACTTGGCCGGTTTTTTTTTATTTTTGTGTGAAAATCCTAATGCGGTTCACATGATACATCTACCTACCAAGTTTCAACAGGATAGCTCTTATACTTTCGACAAAAAGTGGCTGTGACATACGGACGGACAGACAGACATGACGAATCTATAAGGGTTCCGTTTTTGCCATTTGGCTACGGAACCCTAAAAAACCAATGAACTTTCCTTCATACTTTTCAGGCTTAGGACTGTCTATAATTGATTTTACATTGTCGCATGTTTGTATTTTGTTTCTCAAAATCTCTTTGAACTAAACTGTGAAGTGCGTCGAACTCTTCTCTTGACATTTTAAAATACTCATGGAACTTTTTTTCTGAAAGATCGTCAAAAATGTTGAATTCCCCACGATCTTTCCTATTTTTAATGTGAGTTTCGACCCAAATTGATCTTCTTCTGGAGTGTGCCAGAACCATGTGAAAATCGAATTCAAAATCGGAATCGTCATCCGTAGAGCTATCCAGTAAATCTAGCAGGCAAGCATGAGACATAGTTAAAACACCCTGTATTTATTCGTTCAACAAAGGACACGACCGTGCGATCGCGACGAATATCGTAAGATACCATCTTAAGATAGAAAATATATCGTAAGATACCATCTTACGATAGAAAATATATCGTAAGATAACATCTTAAGATAAAATATTAAGCGCATCACACACGGCTAAGATACGATAATATTTTATCTTAAGATACCATATCGCTCGCCATACTATTCAATGGACCGTCACACACGACGAAGATACGATATCTTTCATATTTTCGTATCGTAAGATAGAGAGCGATATTCGTATCTTAAGATGTAAAATATATCGTAAGATAACATCTTAAGATAGAAAATATATCGTAAGATACCATCTTAAGATAGAAAATATATCGTAAGATATAAAATATATCGTAAGATGACATCTTAAGATACAAAATATATCGTAAGATAACATCTTAAGATATAAAATATATCGTAAGATAACATCAGATGCAAATACGGGGTGTTGTTAACTTCGTTGGTACGAAATAGTAGTGTTCAAAGTTGCTATATGGCAATAACTTGCTAAATGACATTTTACTTGCTATTTTATAGCATGCTATTTTATATGCGTAGGTTCACTAGGTAGGTGCGAATAAAGCAAGCGCAGTAACTGTTTGCTGTAGTTGCATGCTATAGGTCCAAGAAATTAAGAATATTACATCGCGTTTATGAATTCATTACGATAAAATGGAGCAGTAAAAAAACCGGCCAAGTGCGAGTTGGACTCGCCCATGAAGGGTTCCGTAGTAGCAAGCATAGATTAGGGATATAATTATATTGAGATTAGTAAGTGATATACACAAACAATAAAAATAACTTTGTTTTTCATAGTGCTTGTATGAATGGCAAAGTTATATTTGCGGTTTTTGAAAATGTACTATATCTTAAAAACTGCTAACTGTATCTCATCCAATTTTCGTTGGAAGTTTTTGTTGAGGTCTACATTATATATTTTTTTTAGTTTTATCATTTTGTTATTTTAGAAGTTACAGGGGGAGGGACGACACACATTTTACCACTTTGGAAGTGTCTCTCGTGCACACTGTTCAGTTTAGAAGAAAATGATATTAGTAACCTCAATATAATTTTAAAGATCTATCCATAGATAACACACGTATGGGTTTGGTGAAAAAAAAATGTTGAGTTTCAATTCTAAGTATGGGGGGCAGCATGAGAATGATAAAACTAAAAAAAAATATGTAATGTAGATCTCAACAAAAACTTCCAACGAAAATTGGTTTGGATAAGATGCAGTTAGCAGTTTTTGAGATATAGTACATTTTCAAAAACCGCAAATATAACTTTGCCATTCATACAAACACTATGAAAAACAAAGTTATTTTTATTGTTTGTATATATTACTTACTTATCTCAATATAATTATAACCTTAATCTATGCTTGCTACTACGGAAACCTTCATGGGCGAGTCCAACTCGCACTTGGCCGGTTTTTTTTTTATTTTTGTGTGAAAATCCTAATGCGGTTCACATAATACATCTACCTACCAAGTTTCAACAGGATAGCTCTTATACTTTCGACAAAAAGTGGCTGTGACATACGGACGGACAGACAGACATGACGAATCTATAAGGGTTCCGTTTTTGCCATTTGGCTACGGAACCCTAAAAAACCAATGAACTTTCCTTCATACTTTTCAGGCTTAGGACTGTCTATAATTGATTTTACATTGTCGCATGTTTGTATTTTGTTTCTCAAAATCTCTTTGAACTAAACTGTGAAGTGCGTCGAACTCTTCTCTTGACATTTTAAAATACTCATGGAACTTTTTTTCTGAAAGATCGTCAAAAATGTTGAATGGGGAATTCAAAATTTTTGACGATCTTTCAGAAAAAAAGTTCTTTCCACGACAAGATCTTTCCTATTTTTAATGTGAGTTTCGACCCAAATTGATCTTCTTCTGGAGTGTGCCAGAACCATGTGCAAATCGAATTCAAAATCGGAATCGTCATCCGTAGAGCTATCCAGTAAGTCTAGCAGGCAAGCATGAGACATAGTTAAAACACCCTGTATTTATTCGTTCAACAAAGGACACGACCGTGCGATCGCGACGAATATCGTAAGATACCATCTTAAGATAGAAAATATATCGTAAGATACCATCTTACGATAGAAAATATATCGTAAGATAACATCTTAAGATAAAATATTACAGTATCGTATCTTCGTCGTCTGTGATGGCCTAAGATATATTAATATAACATCTTAAGATAAAATATTATCGTATCTTAGCCGTGTGTGATGCGCTTTACAGTATCGTATCTTCGTCGTCTGTGATGGCCTAAGATATATTAATATAACATCTTAAGATAAAATATTATCGTATCTTAGCCGTGTGTGATGCGCTTAATCCAAGTAGTTAAATGTTTTTAAATTAGTTAAATACAAGTACGATAATAATGTTTAATTTATTTTGTAATTAGCTTAATTACTATTGCATTGCATTACTAATAAATTACTTATGGTTCGGTTTTTAAATCGAAGTCCGGTCAAATGTACGGATTAGTTGTTGATTATGATAATTATTTTCAACGTGAAAATACTGTAGGCCGTGAAAATCATTTTTTCTTGCACATTCTGTTTTTCATTCGTATTTTGAATCAATTTTTTAAATTCGTAAAATACCTATTTAACTTTTTTTTTTAAATAACAAATTAAGTTCGTAAGTACACTTTCCCTTGACTATCAACATTGACTATCGATATTTTTACGCCACGACGAACTATCTCGGGGCCATTCGTTGGCATTAAGAGCCATTTTATTCCATTTTTTTTTCTCGCCTAGAACGACGGTTCTGCGCATTCTGCCGATAACGGTGACGAATTTTACATGAAAAAAGTTTAGTTCTTAATGGTACAAAAAATGTAGTATCATTGGTTTTCGTAGAAATGCAAATGATGTAGGAACAAAGTTTTGTTCAAAATTCAGAACTAGGTATTTGACTAAATTAGAAAAAACCATCACCACGTCACACCATGTCTTTACTGTTCCGCTTTGCCGTCACTTTAAATAATAAATAGGTAGGTACTTGCTTATTACTTACAGAACTAAACAGTTGTCTTTTCCATCAAAAATCAAAATAAAGCAAAAAAGTTTTTCGAGTATATTTTTTGAGTAAAAGCTTTGCAAGTCGTAGTCCTCTTTTGAAAATTTTAATGCATCGCAAAAGGGAGAGGGAGGCCTGCCTTTGTCCAGCATTGGGACATTATAATTATGATAGCAGCATAGATGATAAGTATGGACAGACATACCTAGAAACGATTTTCATTCGGAATTGACGTAGGACATTTCCAACCACCACACAGGCAAAGTCAGGGAAATACTAGTATAAAGTATTACGAAGAAGTGTAACCTAAAGTTTTACATTTCTTCACATTTTCCTTTAACAAGGGAAGGAAGTTAACAATATTATCAAGGACACTTCACTTTACCTAGATATTAAAATAATCAATATGCGTGCCGCATAGAGGGATAAATAAATAATTACCTACTGCAAGCTATGTTCTCTATCGTTGATATAGTCATTAAATTGAATCTAATGTTTTGTTGATATTGTTATCTACAAGAACATGTTATCCTAACTAATATAGGTACATGCGACAGTAAGTTTGTGATCTTTTCACGTCCAAACCACTGAACCGATCATCGTGAAAATTTTCAATACATTGTCAGGTGTACAGCTACAGAGAGATGAACATAGGCTAGTTTTCATCTAAAATACGAGATTTTTTTCTGGTTTCTTCTTTTCATTAATTAAAGGGTACAGTACTATCCGTTGCCAGCGGATTTGTCCACTACAACCAGAAAATTATCCCCCGTTAAAATCGGGATAAAAATCCCATGTGTTAATCTAGGTTTTTAAACTATCTGCGTACCAAATTACGACTTGACCATTAAAAGGGCTATTGAAGGATCCCCGTGGATTAATGATGATTTTACTATAAAAAAACCGGCCAAGAGCGAGTCGGACTCGCCCATAAAGGGTTCCGTAGCAGCAAGTAATAACATACTATAAAAGTTCTTGTAGTTGGTTCCAACTTTGAAAGGTTTACGATTTATGACGTATTAAAAAAAAAACTTGAGAGGTGTCAAGGCACGTCGAAAATCGCTATGAACCTGTTAAAAAGGTTCAAGCGATTTTCGACCCTCCACCCCACACTACCCCACTCCACTCCGCTCCACTTCGCTCCACTCCGCTCCACTCCGCTCTACTCCACTCCGCTCCGCTCCGCTCCACTCCCTTCCACTCCACTCCGCTCCGCTCCACTCCACTCCACTCCGCTCCGCTCCACTCCGCTCCACTCCACTCCACTCCACTGCACTCCACTCCACTGCACTCCACTCCACTCCACTACCTATTATAGCTGTAAAAATGAAGTTGACAAACTTACATTTGCAGTTGTTCTCCGATACATTTTGTTTAGGAAAATGTTATCCCAGTACGTTTTATAAGTTGGTCAACTATTACTCGTAAACTTGTAAAGCCCACTTAGTCATGATAATTTTCTTTTAAACTTCGTTATACATATATACTACTTTTGTAAAATTTTTCACACCCCCAAACATAACTGTTTAGCTGGTAGAGGGGGGGGACACTCGAGTAGGGCAAAAATTAGCACTTTAAAGCTTAATATTTCACAAACGAATCTTTTTATCAAAAAATTGTTGATGGAAACTACCAATATTTTTTAAAGGCCTATTTAATGATACCCCACACTAAGGGGTACGCGAGAAAAAAAAAAAACATCCCCGCTTGACGTGTACAGGAGGTACCCTAAAAAAAAAATATTTTACGAGATTTTATTTTACCACTTTTTTGACGCAACAAATCCGTATATTTACACCAAATTACAGCTTTCTAGTGCTGGGCGTCTCTGAGCTAAGCTGCGGACAGACGGACGGACGGACGGACATGGCGAAACTATAAGGGTTCCTTGTTGACTACGGAACCCTAAAAAGTTACGATTAAGAATGACAAACATACATGTACAATTGTATGTACATACTCTCAAAGTTTTGCATTACAGTACAGGCTGATGGTGATGATATTGGTACTGTGGTATTTCCGGAAGGGTCAGTAACAGTTCACATCTCCATCCTACCTGGGAATTGTACCTAAAACGATACAATCCGCAGTGAAATACGGCGGAAATTAGACCTAGCCAGGTAAAAGAGAAAGAAAAAGAGCCAGCCTGTACTTGAAATCTTAAAAAAGTTTTTAAGGACAGGCAAGACAATTTGTAGCTCAGGGTTAAAATACACTCCCATTAAGGTCAATTAGCATGTCAACGTTAAAGACTAATTCTTACGTGATCAATACTATCAATATATCAACTATGTTGGGGACGGCTTACAGCCCGCAAGGAGCTGAATACCAGTATTTGGATCGCAAAACTGTCAAAACATGTAACCGTGACCCTGGAACGAAAGGGTTATTGAAGGAACATGGTGGATTTTAGTCAGTGCACTTGCCAGTGCGACTCATTTTGTGGTTGTAACAGCTAAAAAAATGTATTTTACATGGAGCAACTGCCTATCTGACGTCTTGAAGCCAGTGCTGGGTAAAACGGTATGACTTGGTAAGACTGGTTGTCAGACTTTTGGCTTCTGACAACCTGTGACGACTTTCAAACAATCAAAGATCTACAAATGCTTAATATGATTTCCAATCCATAATCTCTGTATTTAATTAACGGTCATCCATCCCCAGACTGACCCTGATATGATTGACTCGTACTTCAGCCACGATTAGAACAAAACTATGCGTATTGATCAATTCATAACCATTATCAGCCTATAGATGTCCTATCTAACGCTCATAACCATATTCCATACACTGCCTGAAAAAAATGTCTTTCCAACTACTCGTAGGCGACTTAAATAGTAGATCTACGTTTGTGGATGTGCGGTTTCAGTTGGTTTTGTAGCTAAAATGGCCGTTGCCACATCTGCTTACTTATTCTGTGGTCTATGTCGACTAGCACATGTATCTGAAACATTTTTGATACATTAATGGCTGTTTTCTTTAGCCAGCTAATATTTTTTCCAATTTATTATAGATTCCAGTTTGCTCACTATCTCGCCTGATGGTAGGCAACGACGTATTCGATAGTGAAGCACGCTTGAATAGAAGTAACCTATTCACCCTTTTTTTTTTTTGGTCGGCAAAATCATCAAATAAGTCCTCCCGGTGGGGCGGAAGGGACTGTCAGACTCTTACTGACTAAAATCCACCCGTGTTCCTTCGGATGCCCTTTACGTTCCGGGGCCACGGTATCCTGGATTAAGAAAAATCCTCGACCCTAGCAGGCATTTGGCCTCATAAGGGGCCCCGTCGGAGACGCGTGAAACACGACCGCCGCCGACCCGGGCTTGGTCCTTGGTCGGACGGCGAGCTTACCCATTACCCACCGTCCGCAAGCCCGCTCCGCCGCTGTGCCCTCTGCAGTTGCTGCTATTCAGAAGGACACGCGTTGGAGCGTCCACCCGACAGGCTATTCGCATACCGGCAAAGAGACCCCTTAGGCACACAGTGCCTACTTAAGGAAGAGTTTTTGCCCGCATCCCAGGGTGCATCGGCCCGAAAAACTGGTCTTCCCCACGGACGTATCCGAGAGGGAACTCCAGTCCACGGGCGCACGTGGAGGTTTCCTGTCTTAGCACCACAACCTATTCACCCTTGACTTAAAGATTCGAAGGATGTAGCTATCAGAAAACACGAGACTAATTATCTCACGTCAACACAAGCCTTCTCTGAGAGTGGGCTATAATATAATATAATATAGGTATAATATACATGCGATTTCATATCCATCACCGTTTTCAGAGCAGTGGTGATGATATAAATAAATAAATTAACCAAGTAATGGGCCTGTCTGGATTCGAACTCATGTCATGACTTACTCGTAAACTGGCGCGTTACCTCTACATTTGTCACCACTACTCCTAAATTTTTACCATCGATACCTAAACTTTCTTGCATTGTAAAATTTAACTTTCATCGCTATACTGAGTGCTTTTTGATCTTTATAAAAGCATTATCTTGTGTTAAACAAACAGCATTTTTTCATCTTCGTCCACATAAGTTTAAAACGATTTTAAATTCGCTACAACAGCGCAACAGAAAAATATATAATTGCGAACTTTGAGTGCCACTGCTTCAAGATCCCAACCCAAGCGTCATTATTTTGTAGGTTACATGTACACAGATGAAACGTTGAGCTATGTACCTTTAGGGCTCCACAAAGTTTCTCAATCTATAAACTAATATAATTTAAAACACAACTTTTTTTTTAAATTATGATTTAATAAGAAAGTCAAATTATAAAATTTATTTATACAAGTTTATAAAATGACAGCCACTAACACTAATGTATATAGCAACTAACTATGTATAGTTAGAATTTTTAACGGAATATTTGCCATGTTTATTATTTTATTTATTTGAGTTTCCCTTATTCCGGCACTGTTGCAAGCGGATAAACCAAATAATGCACAATGATATCCCTATTTTATAATACCACATATTTTTTAACCGACTTCAAAAAGGAGGAGGTTCTCAATTCGGTCGGTATGTTTTTTTTTTTTATGTATGTACACCGATTACTCCGAGGTTTCTGGTCCGATTAGTGTAATTCTTTTTTTGTTGGATGCAGTATACTTTCCCATTGGTCCCATAAAAATTTCGTCCAATTTGGTTCAGTACTTTTTATTTTGTGAGCATTTTTATTGATGGATGATGTGATGATTTTTACTTTTTTGAGTGTTAGTTACGCGATTACTCCGCCAATTGTGGACCGATTTTCAAAATTCTTTTTTTGTTGTACGAGGAATAGTTCACTTTAGGGAACACTGCAAGTTTCATCAAAATCGGTTCAGCAGTTTTTGATAGGGAATATTATCAGCTTATTGTGTACATGAGCGATGTTAATACCAGTGCTAAGGATTACCAAATTCTAGTGCACATGTAAGAAATGATTTATTTGACAAGAATTTGGGTTGAATATTTAAACTAAAAGAGTAAAATAAAAAAGTTTTTTCAAAAAAAATTTTACCGCCTTCAAAAACAACCACAAAAAAGGGTAAAATAACCTACAAAATAACTTTTCTTTCGGAAGTCGGTGGCATAAAAGACAACGAAATAAAAAAACAAAGCCACCGACTTCCGAAAGAAAAGTTATTTTGTAGGTTATTTTACCCTTTTTTGTGGTTGTTTTTGAAGGCGGTTAAATTTTTTTTTTAAAAACTTTTTTTTTATATAAAAATTGTTCCCAAAATCGATGTACAATTATCGATAAAGGTGATCCCCATCACTACAAAGACGTAAGAAATGTCAACAGTGATTCGAAAATCAAATTCGACCGGAAGTTTGGTTCGTATCACTGCGGGCCATTTTTACCGACTTCAAAAAAAAGGAGGTTATCAATTCGACCCGTATGTATGTAATATTCTCAGAACTGCCCAGTTTTCATATATGTTAGTCTATATCAGCATCTGAACAAATGTGCCAAATTTCATAAGTGTATGTATGTATGTATGTATGTATGTATGTATGTATGTATGTATGTTTTTATGTTTGTGCACGCATATCTCCGGAACTATAAGTTTGATTTAAGTAATTCTTTTTTTGTTGTACTAGGTATTGTTCAACTTAGGGTACACTACAAGTTTCATCAAAATCGGTTCAGTAGTTTTGGAGATATGGATTTTTTTATGTTGTGACGGATTACAAGATTAGTGCATATGTAAGAAAATTTTGTATTTTACAAGAATTTGGGTTGAATAGGTAATAAATAAACTAAAAAGGGTAAAATAAAAACTTTTTAAAAAAAAGTACCGACTTCAAAACAAATACAAAAAAGTTTAAAATAACTTTTCTTTCGGAAGTCGGTGGCTTTGTTTTGTTGTGTCTTTGACTATTGCCACCGACTTCCGAAAGAAAAGTTATTTTAAACTTTTTTGTATTTGTTTTGAAGTCGGTACTTTTTTTTAAAAAGTTTTTTCTTGTCATACATAAATGGAACATGAATTGACCAACTCGATTTTTCGCCCCATTGTGTAGGTATTGACGATTTCGCAATATTTTCTTACTGTATTATAATTTTCTTATTAGATTCGATGAAATGAAACCTTAATTATTAATAGTTTTTAAATTATTCAATTAACAAAACTGTCATTTTCAGATAAAAGATCTGTACCCTGAGCACGAGTTTTCAGTATTTGAGACGTAAAGTAAACTGGAACTTTGGCAACTTCAAATTGACAATTTTCAAGGAAAAAATTAGTTCCTTCTTCGCACATCAGAGGCGCCTGTTCCAGTTTTTCATACAAGAAACGCTGTAAATACTGGAAAGACGCTGTAAAGTAAAAGAGTGAAAACTCGTGCTCAGGGTACTGTGTGCTAAACGACCCAACTTTGAAGGAACCCGTCATGTGACACTTGAAAATTACGTTTAATTAGCAATAAAATACTTCAATTGTGCAAATAAATGTTTAATAGTGCATTTATCTTTATTTAACACGCTTTTGTAATGAAAATTGCCTAATTTGCACGAAGTATTTTTTTCTTAATCGAAATAAAATTGTCGTCACAATATGGCGCCAAGGCCATCTTATTATATTAAAATCTAACGCATAGGCTAGCCTACCTATCAACTTTTAATGATAAAAATCTCGATGTTGTTTTAGAAATAATCTCGGCATAAAGTTTGAGCATCGTCGGCGAGCGATCCCTAAACCAATATACGAGTGTTACATTAGAGAATAGGGTTTCGCGGCAGGGCTGCCACTACACGATTATTCCTCACTAGATTTTGCTATCGGCTTCACTCGCGTCTAAGTGTCTAAAAACACTGTGCCGAAGTTACGCGACCGAAGTTCAGCACAATTACGCCTGCAATGCTATTTGAATTACTGACGACACACTATGCCAAAATTAAGTCGCGTCATAGCGTACAGCCTAAGTTCGGTCGGGCGTAAGTTCAGCGGCAACTTATTCTGTGACCACACATTATACGCCACCGAAGTTCGGTTCGATTACCGACGAAGATCCGGGGGCAGGGAGCAGCAGGGAGCTGCCCGCGCCGAATTTCTGCCGTGTAAGTTCGGCACTTATGGTGTGTCATATCAGACAAATAAGTCACGTGAAATCAGCCGCCGAACTTCGGTCGCGTAACTTCGGCATAGTGTGTTTAGACACTAACTCGAAAATTATTCCAAGGGAACATATTATTATAATGACGGGGCCCCCTCTCTAGAGGGCCAAAGCCTGCCGGGGTCGCGGGACTTATCGCATTACCGTGACCCCGGAACATAAAGGGCTATTGAAGGACACCGTGGATTTTAGTCAGTACAAGTCTGACAGTCCCTCCCGCCCTGCCCGGGGTGGGAGGACTCATTTGATGATTTTACCACGCTAAAAAAAGTGTTATGACGTCACATGCTCCCACTCCTAAATTTCGAAGCGCTTTATCCTTGTTAATTGATTTGAAAAAACTTAAAATACGTGTTCATTATTTTTCAATACTCTAATTGTCGGATTAATCAGATTTACAATTTATTATGCAGTAAAGTACCCTATTCTTCTATTTTCAAACACAATCGTTTTAAAAATTTAAAACATCGACAACCCTGTACAGAGACCGTAGTTCAGGGCCGTACATTATGAAAGCCCTACGTGCGACAGAGAAGACACATTCCCCGTCCCCCTCGCTCTTTACCTAACCGAGTAACTGACGAAGGTTACCGAAAATATGGTAACTTTTTATTTTTAGAGCAAAATAAATTAAGTTTTGAAACGCCGGGAGGGGACGCTAGGAAGACCTACACTGACCTTATTGGTGGAAATACTTCAGAAAGGTCAGGTACGTACTTAGATTATACAATGTACAAATTCCTGGTACGGCATTGAGAATTGAAGCCAAAAACACAGAAGTCACCCCCGTCGTTCGTTTCCTACGTAAAACAAGTGAACATTTCCAAGGAAAACATTTAAAAAAACCGGCCAAGTGCGAGTTGGACTCGCCCATGAAGGGTTCCATAGTAGCAAGCATAGATTAGGGATATAATTATATTGAGATTAGTAATTAATATACACAAACAATGAAAATAACTTTGTTTTTCATAGTGTTTATATGAATGGTAAAGTTATATTTGCGGTTTTTGAAAACGTACTATATCTCAAAAACTGCTAACTGTATCTCATCCAAACCAATTTTCGTCGGAAGTTTTTGTTGAGGTCTACATTACATATTTTTTTTAGTTTTATCATTCTCTTATTTTAGAAGTTACAGGGGGGGGGACACATTTTACCACTTTGGAAGTGTCTCTCGTGCAAACTGTTCAGTTAAGATAAAAATGATATTAGTAACCTCAATATCCATAGATACCCCACACGTAATTATGGGTCTGGTGAAAAAAAAAATTGAGTTTCAATTCTAAGTTTGTTTTACCCCCAAAATTTGTGTTTTGTGTGAAAATCCTAATGCGGTTCACATAATACATCTACCTACCAAGTTTCAACAGGATAGCTCTTATACTTTCGAAGAAAAGTGGCTGTGACATACGGACACACAGACAGACAGACATGACGAATCTATAAGGGTTCCGTTTTTGCCATTTGGCTACGGAACCCTAAAAAGGCGCTCTGTAGTTTCTGCCTACCACCATGGGAAGAAGGCGTATCGATTCAAACCCAACCAAGCGCATTACTTTGTGTAATTTATTTCATCACCACTGCTCTCAAAACGGTGAAGGAAAACATCGTAAGGAAACCGACATGTCCTAGAACCAAACATTCGAAGACATGTGACATCTTATGGCCCACTCCCTCTCATAGAGAAGAGGCCTTTTTTATCGTGGTAAAATCATCAAATGAGTCCTCCCAACCAGGGCAGGACAGGAGGGACTGACAGACTTGTACTGACTAAAATCCACGGCGTCCTTCAATAGGCCTTTATGTTCCGGGGTCACGGTAGATCGTTAGTCCCGCGACCCCGGCAAAATTCCTAGTGTGGGATAATTTTTTTACAAAGTTAAAAGTTACTATGATTCTACTGATCCGCTCTTTAAACAGGTGATATAATAATGCCACCATATTCGGCAATAAATTTACCATATTTTATCAAATTCATCGCTCAAAGTACAAACAAAGGCGAATCTGAGAGAAGTATATCCGTCTCCCTCACACGTACTTCCCCATCTCGCTCGAACAGGCTGCCTCAATTTTATACTTATTGATTCAGAGTTGAAACTCTTTGAAAGTACCGTTAGCATGTTAAGCGGAGCTTTTTTTTAGTTGCAACCGTTTTTTTTGTTGCAAATTAGTTTTGGTTGCTAAAAATGAGGGGATTTGTGTATGTAGTGGTATATATTTTGAGTTTCTAAATGGTTGTTTTGTTGTTATTTAAAGACGATAACATGCTATGGGCTGGCCAGTTTTATTCGATTGCGGTATTGACAACCGTTCTCTTAATTGGGAGATGATTTCTATGGTAATTAATTAAGTCATAATGTTTAAAATATTTAGAATTTATCAAAATTGAGCTTATTGACGCAAAATATAGTGAAATTGATTAAACAATAATTAATAGATTTAAAAAATCTAAAAACCCACGTTTTTAAATGTCCTAAAAATAAGAAAATAACCCTACGGGGCTGAGAGAGGGGCCACTCAAAACGTGGGGGCGTATATTTTTTAAGGGATTATTTATGGGTTATATTTACATGACGTGTATAGATCGTGGGTGTAACTTGCAAAGATACGCCCCCACGTTTTGAGTGGCCCCTCTCTCAGCCCCGTAGGGTTATTTTCTTATTTTTAGGACATTTAAAAACGTGGGTTTTCAGATTTTTTAAATCTACTAATTATTTTATTATTTTTATCATTGTTTATCAGGTTTGAAGCTACACTGAAAATTTCAGCCTACTAGCTTATTGGGAAGTGCCTCAAAGCCTGTCCGCCATCTTGGACGTCCGCCATATTGGATTTAAGTCACATGACTATTTTTTTCGTATTCCTGACAGCAAACCATTTCATTTGATACCCATATCATGGGGGTGGATTTCAAACAGCCAGTCTACCAACTTGGACGTCCGCCATATTGGATTTAAGTCACGTATCTATTTTTTCGTACTCCCGATAGTAAACCCTTTCATTTGATATCCATATCATAGGGTCGCATTTCAAATAGCCTGTCTGCCATCTTGGACGTCCGCCATATTGGATTTAAGTCACGTGACCTTTTTTTTTTCGTATTCCTGACAGCAAACCCTTTCATTTGATACCCATATCATGGGGGTGGGTTTCAAACAGCTAGTCCGCCATCTTGGGGAGGCCGCCATATTGGATTTGTTATGACGTTTCATATCTAGTCATGTATTGTCATCAGAACTCAAAGCGTGTACAAAATTTCAGCCTGCTAGCTTATCGGGAAGTGCCTCAAAATTGAGTTGCAAAAGTCCAACCGGAACGACAAACAAACAAGAAAAGTGAGTGTATAAAAACGTGGGAAAAACGTGGGAAAAATGAGAGAATACAATATTTACCTAGAACTTAGCGAATTGCGATACGTAGGTGGTAATCTCTTTTATTATTTTTTTCCGCAAAGGAAGTTTTTCTGTGGTTTATTTATTACATACATTTTAACTCACATACACAAACAGCATATTATACTTATACTTTTTTGTCGATTTATTCGTAATTTTGAAAGTAGTTAATGCCTAAAAATATTGTTAGTTAATCAAATTAGTGATATTTAGTATTAAACAATATAATATTAGTTAAAGTAGAAATACATTCGATCTTGTGTAGGTACTCTATTGTCCAAATAAAATATTACTGATCGATACAAAATAATGTGCAAAATAATCAATAACAAATTATTCTTGTTAGTAAATCTATTGGCACATATAAGTAGGTATTAGGTCATCGAATTCCCACAGTAATGTCGAGTCATTTTCCCACGTTTTTATACACTCACTTTTCTTGTTTGTTTGTCGTTCCGGTTGGACTTTTGCAACTCAATTTTGAGGCACTTCCCGATAAGCTAGCAGGCTGAAATTTTGTACACGCTTTGAGTTCTGATGACAATACATGACTAGCTAAGAAACGTCATAACAAATCCAATATGGCGGCCTCCCCAAGATGGCGGACTGGCTGTTTGAAACCCACCCCCATGATATGGGTATCAAATGAAAGGGTTTGCTGTCAGGAATACGAAAAAAATAGTCACGGGACTTAAATCCAATATGGCGGACGTCCAAGATGGCAGACAGGCTATTTGAAATGCACCCCTGTGATATGGATATCAAATGAAAGGGTTTGCTATCAGGAGTACGAAAAAAATAGTCACGTGACTTAAATCCAATATGGCGGACGTCCAAGATGGTAGACTGGCTGTTTGAAATCCACCCCCGTGATATGGGTATCAAATGAAAGGGTTTGCTGTCAGGAATACGAAAAAAATTGTCATGTGGCTTATGCTAGGCTAGGCTATTAATCTAATATGGCCGACGTCCAATATGGCGGACAGGCTTTGAGGCACTTCCCGATAAGCTAGCAGGCTGAAATTTTCAGGGTAGCTTCAAACCCGATGAACAATGATAAAAATAATAAAATAATTAATAGATTTAAAAAATCTAAAAACCCACGTTTTTAAATGTCCTAAAAAGAAGAAAATAACCCTACGGGGCTGAGAGAGGGGCCACTCAAAACGTGGGGGCGTATCTTTGCAAGTTACACATACGATCTCACGTCATGTAAATATATCCCATAAATAATCCCTTATATACGTATAATATACGCCCCCACGTTTTGAGTGGCCCCTCTCTCAGCCCCGTAGGGTTATTTTCTTCTTTTTAGGACATTTAAAAACGTGGGTTTTTAGATTTTTTAAATCTATTAATTATTATTATGTTATGTATGAATTATACATCCTTACAGTTACCGGCATGGATCTTGAGTGCTGACCTTCACCTGCGCAGTAGTGAGTTATTAGGTCCCTTTGGTAGATAAAGTGAGGCGCGGGGGCGGGGAAAGTGTAGTGATTGGCCCGCGTAGCGTGCCGTAGCGCATCGCGTCATAGCTGCCACTCGGGATTCGTTGTTTTGTGCGTTTTATTTGTTTTATTGTTGTGCGTTTCATTTGTCGATAAGCGATCCCCACTCTTACGCCGAGCGCTCAAGAACCGTGCCGTGTTTGTACAATATAATCCTGATCCGATCCTCATATTATAAAATCAAATCCACTCATTTATTTCTTTGCAAAGATGGGTAAATTAAACATAATCTCCACATTTTCGAGTACGAGTTTCCTCCGTGCCTCGGAACGGAAAGCACGTAAAGCCGTTGGTCCCGGCTGTCATTTGTAGATCTTTGACAGTCGTTACTATTAGTCAGCTCGTATCGTATTACCCAGTTACTGTGTTGTGGAGGTCCGATAGTCAGTCGCTTCATGTAAAATACTGATATTCAGCTGCATCTGGTTCAACTGGAAGCCAACCAACCCCAATATAGTTGGGAAAAGGCAGGCAGATGGTGAAGGTTCTCCACATTTTACCTAATATTTAAAATGCAAAATTAGAAATTGTTTTTGTGTTAAGACACGTCTTGTTACCGGTTAACAGATTTTGGTACCTAGATAGAAGACGGTTATAGGCTTCATTTTGTATGAATAAAAAAAAGGAGATAGAGGGGAGGGGAGGCGGAAATGTCGCGGACTATAATAATATTAGCTTTATTATTATAATTTGACAGAATAGTTGACGCAGTGACAGCAATTGACGATTGAAGATTTTGGATATTCAACTACCTACTTTTTTTTTAGCGTTGTAAAATCATCAAATGAGTCCTCCCACCCCAGGCAGGGCGGGAGGGACTGTCAGACTTGTACTGACTAAAATCCACGGTGTCCTTCAATAGCCCTTTATGTTCCGGGGTCACGGTAATGAGATAAGTCCCGCGACCCCGGCAGGCTTTGGCCCTCTAGGGGTGGGCCCCGTCATTATGCTGACGCTCTTTGAGGCGCGCGTGGAACACAACGCGCCGTCGACCCGGGCTTGGTCCATGGTCGGGCAGCGAGTTGCCCTTTACTCGCCGCCCGCATGCCCAATATTCAACTACTTTGAATTGTTCCGGATCTTCAACGCATCCAACTTTCAAGAAGAAAATCTAATGTGGGACAACGTTTATAAAATTAAAATAATGTAGCCATTAAAAATTTTTTTTCGAACAAGCTCAAAAAAATATGTTGCCCCCATACTAGGAATTTCTCTTTTATCGTGGGTGCGTTTAAAAACATTAATCCTAACATACATAAACGCCTAAACCAGAAACAACTCTTTGTAGGTCATACAAATGTTATAAAGTTACCAAAACGTAAATAAAAACATTATTAAACATTTTTATGCCAACGCTACGTCAAACGATTCTCCGTCAGAGGTTATCGTTGTCCTCGATTTTACATGCGGCTCATTTTTTTAAAGGTTTTTTCACCTCATTCTGCGTTTTCTTAAAACTACACTAGCTTCTCCCCGTAGCTTTACTGGCGTTATTCTTGAATGCACACAGCTAAATGTGGCTAAACGGCACCGAAACCTGGTCTTTCACTATCGGCCTTATCTCAAAGCTCAGTCGCTCAGCGAGCTATGGAGAGGGCTATGCTCGGTGTTTCTCTGCGTGATCGAATCCGAAATGAGGAGATCCGTAGACGAACTAAAGTCACCGATATAGCCCACCGGATTAGCAAGCTGAAGTGGCAATGGGCAGGCCATATTGCTCGCAGAGCAGATGGCCGATGGGGTCGAAAAGTGCTAGAGTGGAGACCACGGACTAGCAAGCGCAGCGTAGGACGTCCACCAACGAGATGGACAGACGACCTTATAAAGTGCTAGAGTGGAGACCGCGGACTAGCAAGCGCAGCGTAGGACGTCCACCAACGAGATGGACAGACGACCTTATAAAGGTCGCCGGAAGACGCTGGATGCAGGTCGCTTCCAACCGATATATGTGCAGATCTAAAGGGGAGGCCTATGTTCAGCAGTGGACGTCCTGTGGCTGAAATGATGATGACACAGCTAAAGAGAACTCACTACCTGCGTCTGTGTTCCTGAACACATACATCCCGAATCTCTTTAAAGTTATAGTGAACAGTCTTCTTCTGGGTAAGCTCATTGAAGGAACACCGGATTGTTTTTAGTCAGTACGAGTCGTGATAGTCCTTTCCGTTTCATCATCAGCCGGAAGACGTCCACTGCTGAACATGGCCTATGTTCAGCAGTGGACGTCTTCCCCCTTAGACCGCCACGCCGAACGACAATTCGTCACTTGCATGCCATCGCGTCGGTTGCCCGCGACTCTCACGATGTCGTCGGTCCACCTAGTGGGAGGCCTACGCTGCGTCTTCCGGTCGGTGGTGGTTGAGGGTATTATTGATGGTGTAGGGGGCTTAAGGGAGTTAGTCTTAATCCCCCCAAATTGAAGTAATTTTGGCTGCCGGAGTTGCGTTTAAATATTTTTGAAAAAACACACCTTGATATGTAGTAATCAGTTAATTGACCTAGGATGCAAGAGCGAGCGAAGCGAGCTCGGGACTTTGGGGCACCCCGACACGGACAGGTTAGGTTAGGTTACTTTAAACCTTGAATTGAGCCACCTTGGTAGGTAGTAATCAGTTTTTTGACCTAGGATGCAAGAGCGAGCTCGGGACTTGGAGCACCCCGACACGGACAGGTTAGATTCGAAGGGGATGGCGGGGTCTGGGTGTTGCCTTTACATGAGAGTATTGCCAGGACACAGGGGGCACCTCCCTCCTTATGCTAAACGATATAAAGTTTTTGGAAAACGACTATAATGAGTTTTGAGGTTAGGTTACAAAAACATATTTCCGGCGGGTGAAAATGGTGAGAGGGGGTTCGACTCATAATCATAACACAAGGAGCTCAACGAAACGACAAACAATATCAAAGAAAAGAGAAGAAGAGTTCTCATGATGACTAAACGATATTTAGTACTTACACGTTATTTTAGATTATAGATCATAAATGATTAAGATGACAAAATGACAATCATTCTTCATGATTCCTTGGATCTACGCCAGCGTATGATTATTTAATATAAAAATATATTAATCGGAGACTTACGTCGGCATAAGGTACTACCTATTCATTAGCCCATCGATATTTAATAACTTTGTCGATACAGGGACTGTCGATAACATGGACTAGACCCCATTTTCGTGATACCGAGAATTCGCAACACAGATTACTCTCCGGCTTTGTTTCTACTCTGCCGATGTATAGGCAAAATTGAATTGGTTCGCAGTACAGTAACGGCCACAAATATGTATGCACTGAGAAACTTTTGAAAATGATTTTCTTCTACTTAGGGTCAATTCACAACGAGACACGACGCTGCGCGACTCAAAAGCTCACTTTATTTACGGCTTTTTAACCGACTTCAAAAAAAGGAGGATGTTCTCAATTCGGTCGGTATGTTTTTTTTTTTATGTATGTACTCCGATTACTCCGAGGTTTCTGGTCCGATTAGTGTAATTCTTTTTTCGTTCGATGCAGTATACTTGCAATTTGGTCCCATAAAAATTTCATACAATTTGGTTCAGTACTTTTTATTTTGTGAGCATTTTTATTGATGGATGATGTGATGTCTTTACTTTTTCTAGTGTTTGTTACGCGATTACTCCGCCAATTGTGGACCGATTTTCAAAATTCTTTTTTTCTTGTACGAGGAATAGTTCACTTTAGGGAACACTGCAAGTTTCATCAAAATCGGTTCAGCAGTTTTTGATAGGGAATTTTATTAGCTTATGACCGATGTTAATACCGGTGCTAAGGATTACCAAATTCTAGTGCACATGTAAGAAAATGATGTATTTGACAAGAATTTGGGTTGAATATTTAAACTAAAAAGAGTAAAATAAAAAAACTTAAAAAAAAAATTAACCGTCTTCAAAAACAACCACAAAAAAGGGTAAAATAACCTACAAAATAACTTTTCTTTCGGAAGTCTGTGGCATAAAAGACAACGAAATAAAAAAAACAAAGCCACCACTTCCGAAAGAAAAGTTATTTTGTAGGTTATTTTACCCTTTTTTGTGGTTGTTTTTGAAGGCGGTTAATTTTTTTTTTAAAAAGGTTTTTTGTTTAAATGCCTACCTGAAAAATACCTATTTTAATACCAAAAAATTCGAAATACCTGCCAGAATGGATAAATTGCGTTTATTGCCCGTGGGATACTACCCGTTGTACTACCAGTAGTACCACGGGAAAAAAAATAACCGTGGTACTACCAAGCGATCTAGTAGTACGACGAAGCCCCGCTTCTATTTCTGTTTGTGGGGTTTAAAGGAACCTAACTAAACCGAACTCCGGGGTGTCCCCGAAATCTTGCTAAAGCCAGTTTTAGATTTACTGACATTCATCCATTTTGGTTTGCAAAAAGATTATTTGGTGAGCATTTAAATTATAACCTTTATTTACTACACGAAAAGATACACGTTTCCAACATAATCGCGTCGCTTCGCAAAAAGTCTCAATGCAAAGTGTCCCTGAAATACAGGGTGAAAACACGAAAAAAAAAATCAGCTGTTCCCTACATTTTGACGAGTTCTGCGAACATAAAGTACGGAACAGCTGATTTTTTTTTTCGTGATTTCAGGTTTGGTCCCATAGTAAAAGTTGTTCATTATAATGAGTGGAATGACCTCTTAAGAGGTTGTTGGTGTTTTTCAAATAACCCTGTATAATAATGTTACGTCGATCGAATTGCGAGACCTATCTATATGCTTCTCGAAAGTTCCATAAGGATCTCGACAATTTTACCGAAGATTGGTCTGGAAGTTTCTAGAAAATTCTACCCTGTTCTAGATGGTTCTGGAATGTTCCAGAAGGTATGGGACTATGTCGAAGTCTATAGATGTTTCCAGAACATTCGACCATCTTCTAGAAACATCTAGTGGGTTCGGCCGGGGTATAAAAGGGGCGCCGATCGACGACCTGAGTCAGTCTGGTTTTGACTACGATCGAGGCAACTCGAAGTGAACTGGAAGCGATCTCTAAGTGACTTTTACGTGTGATTAAGTGTGTAATATAAGTGTTGAATAGTGTTTGTTTTAATTAATGATTCGTGTGTCAATAAAGTTTATTTGGTTTTAATTGGTGTTAATTAATTTCTCCCGATACCCAGCTCGTAACAATAATGAAAAAAAAATCTGAACTCTATTGATGCTTGCGAATGTACTACTACTATCTATGCTCTATGATTGATACTCCTAGTTGATCTATATACCTACTCTGTGGCCCTGTGAGTCGGTTTTCAGAACTACGGTCATATAGCTTCGCTCAAAGGAAAACAGAGTTAATTTTGAAAGCTCTGCACTTTGTGTAACATGATTTCAGTTTTGAGGTATTTGAAGTTTAGTACTAAGAAATAGACTTATCAATATTGTCTCTGAAATTATTCGATTGTGTAGTAGTAGACTGGTAGCTATGCCCCGTGGCTTAACCCGCTGCTCCGCTCGTATCGGACGAAGCGTGATGTAATATAGCCTATAATTACCCTTCCTTGTTAAATATATTATTATCTAATAACTACAATAAAAAAACTTAAAAAAAAAATAACTTCTCTTTCGGAAGTCGGTGGCATTAAAGACAACGAAATAAAAAAAACAAAGCCACCGACTTCCGAAAGAAAAGTTATTTTGTAGGTTATTTTACCCTTTTTTGTGGTTGTTTTTGAAGGCGGTTAATTTTTTTTAAAGTTTTTTATTTTACTCTTTTTAGGGTTCCGTAGCCAAATGGCAAAAACGGAACCCTTATAGATTCGTCATGTCTGTCTGTCTGTCTGTCTGTCTGTCCGTGTATGTCACAGCCACTTTTTGTCGAAAGTATAAGAGCTATCCTGTTGAAACTTGGTAGAAAGATGTATTATGTGAACCGCATTAGGATTTTCACACAAAAATCAAAACAAAACAAATTTTGGGGGTGCCCCCCATACTTAGAATTGAAACTCAAAAAAAAATTTTTTTCACCAAACCCATACGTGTGGGGTATCTATGAATAGGTCTTTAAAAATGATATTGAGGTTACTAACATCATTTTTTTCTAAACTGAACAGTTTGCGCGAGAGACACTTCCAAAGTGGTAAAAAGTGTGTCCCCCCCCCCCCGTAACTTCTAAAATAAGAGAATGATAAAACTAAAAAAAATATATAATGTAGACCTCAACCAAAACTACCAACGAAAATTGGTTTGGATGAGATACAGTTAGCAGTTTTTGAGATATAGTACATTTTCAAAAACCGCAAATATAACTTTGCCATTCATACAAATACTATGAAAAACAAAGTTATTTTAATTGTTTGTGTATATTACTTACTAATCTCAATATAATTATATCTCTAATCTATGTTTGCTGCTACGGAACCCTTCATGGGCGAGTCTAACTCGCACTTGGCCGGTTTTTTAGTTTAAATATTCAACCCAAATTCTTGTCAAATACATAATTTTTTTACATGTGCACTAGAATTTGGTAATCCTTAGCACCGGTATTAACATCGCTCATGTACACAATAAGCTAATAAAATTCCCTATCAAAGACTGCTGAACCGATTTTGATGAAACTTGCAGTGTTCCCTAAAGTGAACTATTCCTCGTACAACAAAAAAAGAACTTTGAAAATCGATCCACAATTGGCGGAGTAATCGCGTAACAAACACTCAAAAAAGTAAAGATCATCACATCATCCATCAATAAAAATGCTCACGAAATAAAAAGTACTGAACCAAATTGGATGATTTTTTATGGGACCAGTGGGAAAGTATACTGCATCGAACAAAAAAAGAATTACACTAATCGAACTAGAAACCTCGGAGTAATCGGTGTACATACATTAAAAAAAAAAAAACATACCGACCGAATTGAGAACCTCCTCCTTTTTTTGAAGTCGGTTAAAAAGATTAGCACCAAATCAAATGGACGTGGATGACTATACTATTGTCCAAAACTATGAGCAATATCGAAAAACATTGGAATAAACTGCATCATTGGATTTTAGAAAATTTAATAATTCTGGCCAGAGTTCGAACCGGCTGATTTTGGAAAAAGAAAATCATAGTGTGTATTATCAGAAAGAAAAAACATTTATTTGGCGCAAAGGGACCACGATAGACACACAAAATTTAAAAAAAAACTATTTTACTATTAAATACTTGTGGTCGGCACAACACGTTTTCTTCTTCCATTCTCCCCTATCAGACGTCACAGTATCATTTACTCCTTTTTCTTTCATATCATTCCTTAGACAATCCATCCATCTTTTCTTTGGCCTTCCTCTTCCTCTCCATCCATCAACATGCATACTCATGACTCTCTTAGTCACGACAAAATTAAAAAAAAAAATTAACACAAGAAAAAACTTAAATCTAAAACAAGAATAAATTATACCATTCGACTAGCAGTTCGCCCGCGACTTCGTCTGCGCGTATTTCGAACTTTTTATCTGTGAATTTCTACTCCCGGCCACCCTCCTTATGGGATACTTTTGGAAAATCTAAATCAATATCCAACAAAAATTCTATCAACCCAAAAACAACCCCTCAGGGGTTCAAATTTCGCAAAATCCCTCCTGAGGTAGCACCTACGTCCTAAAACAAACCCATAAGCAAAATATGAGACTCCCTAACTATCAAGAACAAAGTCGCGTCTTAGTGAGCATCTTTTTTTTAGCGTGTTAAATTCATCAAATGAGTCCTCTCACCCAGGGCAGGGTAGGAGGGACTGTCAGACTTGTACTGACTAAAAGCCACGGTGTCCTTCAATAGCCCTTTACGTTCCAGGATCACGGAATTCGTTAGTGCCGCGACTCCGGCAGGCTTTGGCCCTCTAACGGGAGGCCCCGTCATTGTGCTGACACTCTGTGAGGCGCGCGTGGAACATAACGCGCCGTCGACCCGGGCATGGTCCATGGTCAGACAGTGAGTCGCCAATTACTCGCCGTCCACATGCCCGCGCCTACGGTGGCCGGAGATCATCTTGCGACGTCCGTAGCAGTGTGCGTCTACCACTGCGGCTGGGCTGCAATGTGGACGCTGTCCTCTCCTCACGTGTCCCGCCTCCTCCTTCGCTAGCACGCCCGCCGTGATTGTGGCATGCCCGAAAGTGTGCGATGGCCGCGTCCTAAAAATCTCTATGCATATTTTGAGACTCCCAGCATTTGTAATAACGAAGTTTCATGCAAACTATCAACCCCAAAAAATCCTCTTAGGGATAGAATTTCAGAAAATCCCGTCACAGGCAGCATCTACGTCCTAAAATAATCCCTATGCAAAATTTGAAATTTCTACCTCTCAACCCCAAAACAACCCTTTGGGGTTGGATTTCGTAAAATCCCATCTTAGTGAGCATTAAAGTCCTAAACATAACCCTCATGCAAAATTTGAAACTCCTAGTGCTTGTAGTAACAAAGTTTTATACAAACTCCAAGCCCAAACACAACCCCTTAGGGGTCGAATTTCACAAATCCCGCCTTAGTGAGTAGGTAATTACTTCCTAAAAAGAAACCATTATGCAAAATTTGAGACTCCTAACTCCTAATAACAGCCCCTTAGGTGTTGAATTTCCAAACATCCCGTCTTAAGTATCACCTACGTCCTTAAAAGAACCCTCCCCTGTAACATTTGAAACTCTTAATACTTGTAGTAACAAAGTTTCATACAAATTATCCATGCCGAAAAACAACCCCTTAGGGGTCGAATTTCGCAACATCCCGTCAAAGTGAACATCTACCTCCTAAAAATATTCCCCATGCATAATTTGAGACTCCTAGCACTTATAATAACGAAGTTTCAAACAAACTATCAACACCAAAAACAACCCCTTAAGGGTCGAATTTCAAGAAACCCCTTTCGTAAGTAGTACCTACTTCCTAAAAAGAACCCGCATGCAAAATTTGAAATTCCTAGTAATTGTAGTAACAAAGTTTCATACAAACTATCAACCCCAAAAACAACCCGTTAGGGGTGGAATTTCGCAAAATCCCGTCTTAGCGAGCGCCTACATCCTAAAAAGAACCCCTATGCAAAATTTTAAACCCCTAGCCCTGGTAGTTTCTGAGATTTCGTGTCCTATGAGTGAGTGACCTTTCGCTTTTATATATATAGATAGAGTTTCTAATAAGGATCAAATTCTGGGAAGTAATGCTATACGGCAAACTAAGACCGACCCTCCAATCGTTAAGAAAACGCAGGCAGTTGAAGATAGCTTTACTCTAACCTCCTTCCCTTCTGTTCCAGCTGGTGGGGGCCCCATGCGGCCAACACGGCCAGTACACCTTCTACAAGGCGCTCCGTCTGACCGGACCCTCGGAGAAGATCATCGCCATTGGTGACTTCTTCTTCGTCAAGGTCTGGCAGGATTCTGAGCTCGTGTCCATAGGTAAGACTGTATAATTCCTATTTCATCCTATAGACAAGTCACCCATTGCTAACGGTGCATCCACACCGCCGGTAACATTTGTGGAGCGACAAAAGGCAACACGGTAACATTCGGTAACTTTTGTGGCTCCTTGTTACTATTTGTTGATTGTTACTTATCCACACCGCAGTAACATCCGACGACAAATGTTGCCGTGTTACTGTATGTCGAGTAACGTTGCTCGACAATCGGCAACATTGTTAGATAATGGGGGTAACATTGTTACCGAATGTTGAGCAACGTTACACGACTTAAGCCTCCTGCAGACACACGCGATTAATCGCGCTGCGACAACGAGCCAAGCTAATTTCCACTCTAAAAATACTGCGAATGGACCGCGACATGTCGCCCCGCGCAATTAATCGCGTGTGTCTGCAGGAGGCTTTACAGTAACACGTCAACACTTAGTAACATTAAATAACATTTTGTTGGCGGATGTTACCGAATGTTGAGCAACGTTACTCGACTTACAGTAACACGTCAACACTTAGTAACATTAAATAACATTTTGTTGGCGGATGTTACCGAATGTTGAGCAACGTTACTCGACTTACAGTAACACGTCAACACTTAGTAACATTAAATAACATTTTGTTGGCGGATGTTACCGAATGTTGAGCAACGTTACTCGACTTACAGTAATACGTCAACACTTAGTAACATTAAATAACATTTTGTTGGCGGATGTTACCGAATGTTGAGCAACGTTACTCGACTTACAGTAACACGTCAACACTTAGTAACATTTTGTTGGCGGATGTTACCGAGCAACATTTGGAAACGTTGAGCTACAAATGTTACCGGCGGTGTGGATGCACCGTTAGGTTGCGATCTCTAAAATTTGGAAACCAGGACAAGATGCGTGAAAACCCCAGATTTTAGAGTCCAGAACCCGGACATTAGTCGAAGTGCGCGGCGTGGCAACTGCGTCGGGAGGGGTGGGGGGACGGTGAAGTGTGCGTGTGTCGCGGGAGTGATCAGACGGTGAGGCTACTCATTACTCGCCGTCCAACCCGCGCCTACATAAAACTGGCCTCCAGTAGTCCTCATTTCAAGTTTGGAGGACTATTAACCGTCGTTATCGACCGAAATGCCTATTGAGGCACAATTTCGTACAGCCTAAACAGCTACAGTGAGCAGTGGTGGCCCAGTGTTATCGGCCCCGACTGACGAGTTTATAGGTCGTGGTGTCGAACCCAGCCTGGCACATTACTTTGTGTAATTTATTTCATAACCACTGCTCTCAAAATGGTGAAGGAAAACATCGTGAGGAAACCGGCATGTCCTAGAACCAAAATGTTCGAAGACATGTGACATCTACCAACACGCACTGGGCCCGCGTGGTGGATTATGGCCCACACCCTGTTAAGAGGCCTGTGTCCCAGCAGTGGGAACATTTATAGGTTGATGATGATGAAACATATACTAACCTAATTATATTGTCACCAGGGGAACTCCAACTCCTATGGACAGACAGGGTTTCGGATCAGACCCTGGTCAGCCTCCGCCTGTACTTCTTGCCAGAGAACACACCAGAAGGGAGGAACCAGCATGGCGAGGTGAGTCCTAGACCCTAAGAACTTGGCTAGATTGCCGTAGATTGATTGGCTAAGCTAGGCCTGAAAGGGCCCCGTATCAAAACTTGTTTGGGGCCCTTTTAATGTAAGTGTATAGTTTTGCAGAATAAAGACAATAGCATCCTGATTCGTATAACTAATGCTATTACCGATGTCATTGAGAGAATTTTGAAAGGAGCTAGAAAATTGAGAATGATGATCGACTGATTGTAGCAATGCGTATTATTTATAAGCCTTTTTGAAAATTGAGTTTTGTTAGGAGTTCGATATTTGGAGGTTTATGGCCGCTGCCAAGGGCGTCGCCAGCTTATGACTAAGGGGGAGGGGGGGCAATGGGGCAATATTATGGAGGATAAAAAATATGAATGCCGAGAGCACGAAGCGAAAAAAACCTTGTGAATTTATTTACGTTTTGTCATGCGATGTGGAATTTATTAATAGAGAAAGAAGTCAATTGCTTGCACTTTGGTCACTTTGCGGCTAGCTACATTTGATCTCTAGGGGGGGGGGGGGGGGGGGGGCAACTGCCCCAGCGCCCCCCCCCCCCCCTTGGCGACGCCCTTGGTGGTAGCTACGCCTTTGCTAGATTGAGAAATTTGTGTTCTTTATACATTAAAGGCAAAGTTTTGTTGGAAGCATCGCACTAACAAAGCAGAGAGAGAGGTGCTGCGAAGCTGGCAGGTTACTTATATCCATCAAAGTGGAGACATGGTCACGACCCCCCTAGGCTGGGTCGAGATCTAAAATATCTGTGGATGTGTAAAAAACCTAATATGGTTTTCGATAGTTTCAGTACAATTAAACAAAGAAACGAACTATTATATCTAACAAACGGTATAAAAAAAAATTACGAGCCTGAGTGCAAAAATTGTGGGGCTCGCTTCGCTCTCTCATAAATCCGTTTTGTTTCAAAGTCATTTTCGTACACACAAGTTAACAACTTAAGGTCTTTACTCCAGACCCCAATGCAGCTCACTCCATTGTAGACTTTTGTAACCTCTGACCTAGATTAGAGTCAAGAGCCAAACCCAACTCAAAAAAGTATAGTCAAAAACCCAGCAGGAAGTCATCAAATATTGTCAATCGATCCTGCAGTCCTGTGCGGGAGATGACCCGGTCTCGTGCCGATTGGGTCAGATGCATATAGTTAATCAATACACATCAACCGAGTGCCGCCATTCGAAAATGATGAACAGAAGGCTAGGTTTAAGCGAAGTTAGTAGGTTAGGGTAATTCGCTATGTACCCTTAACCCTGTTACCATGACAACGAGAGAGAGAGGGAAGTTCGTTTTAGAAATGAATCTTCTCTGAGACGATCTCCTTAACTTAAATACTAATGGACTTGCAAATTCGCTATGTACTCAGTCGGTGGTGGTGACTATGAAATAGAACGCAGCGTGCGATGTAAGAGATGTGAATCAATGGACGCACACAACGAGTGAAGTCCGTGGCGAGATTAATATGCAACAACAAACAAACTTTAAAGGCGTAGCTGTCGTGGGGAAGTGGATATTTTGGGAAATGGACGTTTCGGGAAGTGGACATTTTGGAAAATGGACGCTTTGAAACCTGTCGACATTTTGGGGAGTGGACATTCTGAGCCTGAGCGCTTTTTAAGTCCGTTTTAATTCCGTCAAAATATCTAGTTGGGAATAATTGGCAGACAATATGGTCTCCAATAATGTGGATACAAGGATGCACTATTGCGCTGTCAAATGTCACCGCGCACTGTCGAATCGCTAATCGCTCGTCTCGGCTCGAGATTGCATTTCCTACTGGGAACGTAATGCTATGTCCTGTTCTTAGGCTGAAGCCAGACGAGCCTAAATTGAGTTATGAGTCGCGTAATTTCGGTCAGTTTCAGAGGAAAGTATTATGTAGCCTACAGACTCATGGCTAGAAGTCACGGCGAGGTATCTCCCCGAGACGTCAAGTGAAGTAAAAGAGATGTAGAGAAACCTTTCACATTCACGCTTCTTGGGTTTTCTCGTCGTGAATCTATTTTTGGGCTTTACGCGATGCAAACACAAAAACTTATGCTCGTTTGGCTCTAGCCTTAGCTCCTTTGAACACAAGGCGACGAAAGTCTCCGATACCGTATGACTTTGGTATCCAGGTGACTATCGTAACGTAATACAAATCCATAGAGGTTCGTGTGGAGACCACTCCACGTATATCCATGGAGACCACGCACCGGCAAGCTCAGCGTAGGACGTCCACCCACTAGGTGGGCAGACGATCTTATGAAGACCTCAGGATCACGCTGGATGCAGGCCGCTTACAACCGGTCCTATTGGAAGTCTAAAGGGGAGGCCTATGTTCAGCAGTGGACGTCTTACGGCTGATATGATGATGATGAGGTTCGTACACAAGTACGCGTCAATGGATGCCAAAGTCGTGAGGTATCGGAAACTTGCGTCGCGTTGTGGTAAAAGGGGCTTATAGCTTATAGTTAATTTTCTGACTTTTATTTTACTGTAACTTTTCCAGGAAATATACAATCAGGTCATGTCTACATAAACTGAAATGATGTCCTGAACTCATGAAATGACACCCTTTTTTTTCGTGGAAATATCTTCAAATTAGTCCTTCCACGCAGGTCGGGACGGTAGGGAGTAGGGACTGGCAACTGGGACTGGTGTCTTTCAATAGCCCTTTACGTTTCAGGGTCACAGTTACCTGATAAGACAGTCCCGCGACCCTGGCAGGCTTTGGCTCTCCCCGTCTGATTGCTGACAGCTCTTTGAGGCACCGTCCACATCGGCCCGGGCATGGTCCTTGATCAGACGGCAAGTCACCCATTACTCGCCGTCCGCATGCCCGCGCATGTAAACAGATAATTCGATTAAAATTAGGGATGCATCGATACGCCTTTTCGCCGATACGATACCGATACTCTTTAAAAATATCGGCGGTACCGATACGCTTATTATGAATTAAAAAATTAAGATTAACCACAAGTCAGATTATTTTTTTATTGACATAAAAAATAGTGACATAGGTTGATATTAGATGATAGGCTATTTGACTAAAAAATTCTAATTAATCCGCCAGTTAGATTATCAAATCATTTGTGACCCGTATTTTTTTTTTCTTTTTTTACGCAAACCAAAATTGACGGAGATATGATGCTTTCAAAATTGCCAATACGTCACAATTTAGTACATTTTTTACTGAATTCTGACGTCACGAGCCCCCACTCTCGAGTCTTGATGTGTTATATCTTGGTAAATATTCATTGATTTTACATAAGAAAAAATATGTGTCCGTTATTTTTCAAAACTCTAAATAACGGACTTATTAGATTTATAATTTATTGATACTGTCAAATAGCTTATTATACATTTTAGTAATTAAGATTAACATTAGTAAGATTTCTGTTTTAAAATGCAAAATAATCTTAAATTTTTCGGAGAAAGATGATTTCGCAAGTCTGTTTGGCAAAGGTTTCCCTGGGCATAGTTTGTGTGCCTCGTTACCAACGAAATATACGAGACAACACGCTCGTTTATATTACATTTTTAAATTATAAGTATCGTTGAATCGGTCAGAAAATATCGTCGATACCGATATATCGGCTAATCCGAAATATCGCCGATAAATCGGTATCGGTATCGGATGCATCGCTAATTAAAATCAATATTATACAACAGGGATTATTGACCTTATGACGTCTTGCTAAGTGTTCTGCCCACCACCACTTGAGAAAATTACTGTTTATGCTTATCCAAGTTAAAAACTAATCTAATAACCAACATACGGAACCCTTGTAACAGTAACCCGAACTCACCGCAAAACCCTAAAAGATACGTTTAAAATAAGCGAAGCTCAGAAATCGAGAGAGCGCTGCGAACAGTAGTGTGCCGTCTCGTTCGCACCCGTACTGTGTGGTGGTGCTGTCTCGCTCTAATCCCTATTTGGTAACACCAACTATTTCATGGATGAAATTACTGTTCGTGTGCGGTGTTTGGCATGAGCGGTCGCGGGAGCGGGTTTGGTTTTCTTAGGCACAATTCTGAGTGAAAAAATATTGGTAATACAAGCCTCATTTAAAGATATTTTGTTTACTGTAAGTTTTACAGTAAGACAACTACGGTCTTGCTACAAAAAAAAATAAAGGTCTGTTGAATACTTGTCTAAAAAAACTGACAACGTCAAAATGGTATTTAGCGTTGATATAAGGGTCATTTTGCAGTATTTTTTTTTAGACAGATGTTTAACTTTTTTTGGTACGATGCACGGTAAGTGTTTTTGAACTCTTGTTTGCTTTTTAGGGTTCCGTAGTCAACAAGGAACCCTTATAGTTTCGCCATGTCCGTCCGTCCGTCCGTCCGTCTGTCCGCAGCTTAGCTCAGAGACGCCCAGCACTAGAAAGCTGTAATTTGGTGTAAATATACGGATTTGTTGCGTCAAAAAAGTGGTAAAATAAAATCTCGTAAAATATTTTTTTTTAGGGTACCTCCTGTACACGTAAAGCGGGGATGTTTTTTTTTTTTCTCGCGTACCCCTTAGTGTGGGGTATCATTAAATAGGCCTTTAAAAAATATTGGTAGTTTCCATCAACAATTTTTTGATAAAAAGATTCGTTTGAGAAATATTAAGCTTTAAAGTGCTAATTTTTGCCCTACTCGAGTGTCCCCCCCCTCTACCAGCTAAACGGTTATGTTTGGGGGTGTGAAAAAATTTACAATAGTAGTATATATAACGAAGTTTAAAAGAAAATTATCATGACTAAGTGGGCTTTACAAGTTTACGAGTAATAGTTGACCAACTTATAAAACGTACTGGGATAACATTTTCCTAAACAAAATGTATCGGAGAACAACTGCAAATGTAAGTTTGTCAACTTCATTTTTACAGCTATAATAGGTAGTGGAGTGGAGTGCAGTGCAGTGGAGTGGAGTGGAGTGGAGTGGAGTGGAGTGGAGTGGAGTGGAGTGGAGTGGAGTGGAGTGGAGTGGAGCGGAGTGGAGTGGAGTGGAGTGGAGCGGAGTGGAGTGGAGTGGAGCGGAGCGGAGTGGAGTGGAAGGGAGTGGAGCGGAGCGGAGCGGAGCGGAGCGGAGCGGAGCGGAGCGGAGTGGAGTAGAGCGAAGTGGAGCGGAGTGGAGCGGAGTGGAGCGGAGTGGAGCGGAGTGGAGCGGAGTGGAGCGGAGTGGAGCGGAGTGGAGCGGAGTGGAGCGAAGTGGAGCGGAGTGGAGTGGGGTAGTGTGGGGTGGAGGGTCGAAAATCGCTTGAACCTTTTTAACAGGTTCATAGCGATTTTCGACGTGCACACCTCTCAAGTTTTTTTTTTTAATACGTCATAAATCGTAAACCTTTCAAAGTTGGAACCAACTACAAGAACTTTTATAGTATGTTATTACTTGCTGCTACGGAACCCTTTATGGGCGAGTCCGACTCGCTCTTGGCCGGTTTTTTTTTGTCAAACAGGACATAATCCTTTCAGCGAAATCGGGTAAAAGTTATAGAATTTTCAAAACAAAATTTTATTACAGTTTGCTAACGGTATCTTCTAAAAATAAAACTCGACATATTTGTTTTCCTGATTCGTAGTTTTAATTTACTGGATTAAAAACCTAAATGTTTTTTTTTATAAACTGATATTACGAGACAAAAAAGAAATCCGGTCATTGTACGTAAATAAAATGGTATGTGCAGACTACAGATACTAAAGTACATTAAAAATACATTAAGAGATGATAAGAATAAAATTGTGGCAAAATGGTTAAGTAAAACATACGTACTATGCAGTTCAACTAAGAAGGAAAGTTTGCCGACACCATATTGTGACGTCATGCGTCATACTCATGATTTATTTTATCATTTTTACAAATTTTTATTTATTAACACCTGTTCCGTTGTCTGTAATCAAATCATGAAAGTTTGATCCACTTCCCAGTTTCCGATTGAGCTAAAATTTTGCTCGCATTTGTATATCACGTGACAATGCAACATTATGATGACATAGAGCTGATCTGATAATGAAGCTGGAAGGTGGCCATAGGAACTGTAATGAAACGACGCAAACCCATCGAGTTTAGACTCTTATGATTCGTGTTGACGAGACGAGTACTTTATCTATCGTATTTTTTCTACACTAATATTATAAAGAGGAAAACTTTCTATTTTTGTTTGTTTGTAATGGATGAACTTAAAAACTACTGGACCGATTTCAAAAATTCTTTCACAAGTTGAAAGCTGCTTTGGTCCTGAGTGACATAGGCAATAAGGGGGGGGGGGGGGGGCGAGTGAAGCCGCTGGGAAAAGCTAGTATACAATAAAAGCTTATTTTTAAAAGAACAGTTTTTTATTGACTAATTTTTCATTTATTTGTTACATCCTACACTAAAGGCTTACCCAAAATCCACGTCATTATGATTATACTGTCTGTTCTCTAGTTCAATAAAATTCTAATAATAATTAATTAATTCAGCTCTTATCAGTCACGCCTCACAATCGTGTTATCTTTAGTGCAAATTATTGTTATCATCAAAAAGTGGGTTTATAAAAACAATTCATATTAGTAATATGTTGGGTATTTCTGTCTGAGCTTAGCTGGTCAGCTAATAGGCTATTTGACAGTATCAATGAATTATAAATCTAATAAGTCCGTTATTTAGAGTTTTGAAAAATAACGGACACATATATTTTCTTATGTAAAATTAATGAATATTTACCAAGATATAACACATCAAGACTCGAGAGAGGGGCTCGTGACGTCAGAATTCAGCAAAAAATGTACTAAATTGTGACGTATTGGCAATTTTGAAAGCATCATATCTCCGTCAATTTTGGTTTGCGTAAAAAAAGAAAAAATACGGGTCAAATATTATTTGATAATCTAACTGACGGACTAATTAGAATTTTTTAGTCAAATAGCCTATTTCCGACGTGATTTCGGACGGCTGTCGCAAAATGTTCCTTCGCTAAATGACCACAGATAGTAAAACGTCCCTTTCGTAGAATATCCCTTTTTCCAAATGACCATAAGTAACAAAACGACCCTATAGCAGAAAGACCCCTTTCGCAAAATGTTTAGAATCAGAATTTAAGAATCGGGCGTCGTGACTTCAGAAGCAAGTAAAAACTGTACTTACCTGTGTCGTTTGCCAATGCCAATTTTAAAATTGTCGCATTTTCGTCAATTTTGGTTTACGTAACAAATGAAAAAATCATGTCAAATATGTTTTGATAATCCAACGTACTAATCAGATTTTTTCAGTCAAATACCTTAATAAAGTAGTCATCATCATCATCATCATCAGCCTATAAATGTTCCCACTGCTGGGACACAGGCCTCCTCTCTGTGAGAGGGAGTGGGCCGTAATCTACCACGCGGGCCCAGTGCGGATTGGTAGATTTCACATGTCTTCGAATTTTTGGTTCTAGGACATGCCGGTTTCCTCACGATGTTTTCCTTCACCGTTTTGAGAGCAGTGGTGTTGAAACAAATTACACAAAGTAATGCGCCTGACGGGGTTCGAACCCACGACCTACTAAATAAAGTAGTAGCATATATTAATTAAGCCCGTAACTTACACTTAAAACCCATTAAAAAATAATAGCTAAGTCAATTCTAAGCAGAACATGAAACTTAATAAAAAGACAAAGAAAAACGTACCTATATATTTGTTTTCACTTGTACCACAAGGCAAACCTATTGCTGGGAACACGCAAGCGATATTCGCTCTTATGTCTACGGCATAACCGTGAGTTTCCCTTGTATGTTAGCGGAGTAATTTTGTAGTACGTTATGGGGATTTTTGTACTAGGACCGAATAGTTTTGGGCATTGATGTAATTTTTTGTCTAAATAGTTCGGAAATGCTGTTAAGATAGTTTTTTCAGTTATTTTGGTTTGTGGGGTAATAAAATACTTTCTTAATGATGTTTAATCTTGAATATAGGTTAAAGTACTACTTCACAGTACATAACTCAATTTAACATAGATTATTTTGAAATTTTTGTTTAACATGTTTTTTTTTTTTGTATTAAATCTCTTAACCATACTTTAATCATCTGACATTCTAGTGATTTTTAATTAGATAACTTCAATTTTGTAACAAAAATAACTAATCAAATGCTATAAACGTGTTACTTCCGCATACCTATTACAGGTGAGATGTCTGCTTCCAAAAACTGTTCTATCGAAAAATGTTTGTAAAAATAGGTTAAATATTTTTAAAATAATTGCTGTTTTAGATTACTAGTTTTTGCGGAAAAATAACTAAAATCTATCTAATATTATAAAGCTGAAGAGTTTGTTTGATTGAATTAACTTATCTCAGAAACTCCTCCTTCGATTTGACAAGTACTTTTTGTGGTGGATTTATCGAGGAAGGCTATAGGCTATATAAATAACATAACGCTACGATCAATGAGAGTCGAGCAACGAATGAAACCGCGGCGAACAGCTAGTATTACAAAAAAGTCAGTAATAATAATACGGTAGTTAAAATAATTATATAGTATTAAATTAAAATTGTGCTTGTACATTGTACTGTCATTTACTTTGTAACAAACTGTACAAATACATTAATATTGGCCATTTATGTAAATAATGATGTCAATGATAAAATATTTAATCATACTGTTTAGTGTTCTTGATACTCATGAAACATTTTTTTACATTATAATTGTAAAATATAAACTTTTTGTTTGAAATATGATTTATAGCCGGAACAAATAAATGTTTTGTGGTTGTTAATAACTACATATAAAAAAACTTTAAATTGTCGCAACTTATCGTAGGTCTGATGAGATAAATAAACAGTACCGATGTGCTCTTCTATAGTAATGAAAATAATCATAAAAATATTTTTACCGTGCGGGTATCAAACCAGCGACACGCAGTGTAGCAGTTCATCGCTCAACCGCTACGACAAGAGTGTCGTCACAAGTATATTGTGTACATAAATAGATTAAAACCATGATATAACACACCTTACGGCTATGCAAAGGACAACCACTAGTCCGCCATTAAAAAGAAATCAATTCTTATGCACTGTCCATTTGAAAATAGAGTAATAATAATAATAACTGCAAGTATCAAGAGCGGTCGGTGCAGTACACAATACACTAGAACTGCGACGCGCCATGTGACGACTTTAGAGCTACGAACTCGGTGGAGTCGAATTGGTGCTAAAGATTTTGTATTTTGTGCTATTTTTTTTTTCTTGAAAATTTTTATATGAACGAATAGAATTTTTATATATAGGTACTCGTAAGTATAGTTGTTAAAAGATTAAGCCTTTTATTAGAGTTAGGAGAGGAACTAATTTTGACGTTTATATAACCTTAACTATCCCCGAAAATACTTGCCACTCATAAAAAGTGTAGCGTATTTTTGAAATATATGAAAAGTGAAGCTTGGGAAATATATTTCAAGTGTAAAATAAAAATATTTATAGTGTTAGAATATTTAATAAATAATATCTCTCTCACAGACAGGGGGCCTGTATCCCAGCCAGCAGTGGGAACATTTAAAAATTAAACCATTCAGTAAATAGATAAGTATAAGGATAGTCACCGTACATTTTTTATCATTATTATAAGTAGGCATTGTTTCACGCGATTTTTGATTAGCGTGACTAAGATACTTACTTATAATATTTCCTTTTCATTCATGATTCATTTATTAGAAAACATTATCTTGCGTAATAAATATAACTGAATTTATTAGCAATCATTTATTAAACTGAAATAATTTTAAGTAAGTTTTTACTAATTTATCTGGAGCAAAAACGAAATTACGTATAAAACATGTCATAAACGCTGTTAGCAATTAAAAATGTTAAAATAACCAGTTTTTTTTTAACGTGCAATACGAAAACATAAATAAAAGTTACAATGTATTACGAAATTGCTAAGCTAAACCTGATTTGTTGGTTATCAACGAACAACGGTACAAAAACTATTTTAAGTTATGTAATGTTTGTGGTTTTAAATTATTCCAGTTAACATAATTATAAAAATTAACAAACGTTTTAGGTACAGGATATTTATTGTGAACTGAATAGGTAGTTAAAATTGTGAAGCGCGAAAACGAGTACAATGTAGTTATTATTATTTTCCTTAAGTACTCAATTTAAATTTAAAATAAAACATTATTTTTGGTATTTTTAGGTACTACTATATTAAAATAAAATAGACGTATATTATGTAGACGCATGAATGTATACATGGCTATAATTATTAATAAAATAAATATAATTGTGCATCCCAAACCCAGTTTCCAAATTTTGCATAAGTCCAAGGAAAAGTTTAATTTTTTTTGTTAAATTAAAAAAAAAATGTCGAGCTAAAACAAAAATGACATATAAGAATTGATTAATTTAAAAACACATGATACTAGTACAATTACCATAATTTCTTACAAAGATTTGATTTTATGTTTGTTTGTACACTTGCGAAGGCTCAATAGTTTTGTATTTGGCAAGTTTGACGGTACGATTAGCGTAGTGGCTCAACGATTAATTGATTGTTCCGTATCTGGGTGTCTGTGTATCCGAGTTTAAATATTTATAAACGCACCCACAATACAGAATAACTTCCAAGTGTAGGGCAAAGTTAAAAAAATAACAGTAGGTTAGGTATATGAGATTATTTAAAAATAATCCAAGAATGTACTGTTTGGCAATAATCGCGAGTTTCGAGTGTCCCTAGGTACAGAGTTTATCTTATCGTTGAGTTCATTCTCTGTGTAAATAACTGATAACACCGGCCGTTAGGTACAGCCGAGTGATTCAGTGGAAACACCATTTCATTTCTTTGTACACACATCGAAAAATGTTTGTGATCACTAGCATTAAGCTGATATTTTTTTTCAATTAATTTTATGGAAAAACAATTGAACTGTTTTTATATTCTAAATAAAGAATCTAAAAATAAGAAGAAATCATAAAATAATCTAGCAAAACAAATGATTTTTGTAACTTTTTTTGATGTGCGTTTTTATTTGTTTTTGATTTTTCGTGGTTAAACCAGGAAATGATAAATTAAGTAATCACCTGGATCAAATGGAAACTAATAGGTCATTAATCTGTCTATTAATAAATAAAATTATGATTGACTGATTTTTCATAAAACAGGATTATCATTAGGAATATCAAATGAATTTTATCTTTCATTTTCTAATAATATTACGGTTTTTCTATTGATACGCCTAAAGAAAAGTAAAAACGTTAAATAAAATAAATTAACAGAAAAAACCAATACTCACAGGAAAAAAATATAAAAATAAATTACTGATAATGATATCATTATCAGTAATTATTAAAATGTGCCTATAACTAGTAGAATTTCCCCAACCTGCTTCTAATCTAATTTATTTTTACAATTCTCAAAGCTTTTCTTTTCAATGAAGCAACTAGATTATGGATTGTGTTTAAACGCCTGAAAAGTATTACCTATATAAAATACCTGCCAGAATTGATAAATGCTCACCAAATTGTGTCATCATCAGCATATTTCTGGAACTGAATGGTTTAAAGGAACCTCACCAAACTAAACTTTGGGGTGTTCTTGAAATCATGCTATTCCGAGTTTGATTAGGTAAGCATTTATCCATTTTGGCATAAAAAAAAAGAATTATTGATGAGCATTTAAATTGTAGCCCTAGATTATTCTAGAAATAATTATATCAAACTAGTTCTTATCAGTTTAAAGAGCAAACACAGAACATTTACCGTTCGACTGTACAAGTAATAATCGCATTGATAATAATGTTTTGTATGTCATTCAAAACTGAAATAAAATTTTTTGTGCGACATGATAACTGAAGTAAACGTTTCTCAAAGTTTCTTTTGTAGGTCATTTTTTTGCGGTTTGTTTTTATTAAAATATGACCTACTGTTGAGTTGTGTTTGTGAATAAAAGTATATTAATAGATTTTTAATTAGTAGGTAACTAGCTTTTATCCGTAGCTTTGCTCGTCCTCATCTCATTTTTTGTTCTTTTGAGTTAACGAAAAAGAAGTCTCCAAAATTCCGTCTATCTCTGTACCAAAATTTGTCAAAATTAGTCAAGCGATTTCGGCGTTGAACCAAATAAATGAACAATGTCATTTTCGCATTAATATTACAAAGTTAAGGTTTATAGTTTTTTATTTTACTCAATAAGCTTTTTATTATAACTAGATCCGTATCATACGCAAAGCAGGCATGTACAATTAAAATATAACGCACTAGCAAACCCGGCGAACTCCGTTTCGCCACCAGATGGCTTCGTTTTATGTAACATTTCGTTTGGTGATCAAATTATTTTTCCTGAATTTTCTTTGCTATAAACCTCACGGAGCCCGAGACCTTTCCAACGAATGCAAAACCGTGGAAATCGGTTCATGCGTTCTGGGGTTATAGCGTCAGGAAGGAAAACCCGACTTATTTTTATATAGTAGATAATCTATAATCATTTTAAACTGGTTTAATTTAAACATATCTATCTCTCTCTTTTTGGATTTGCAGTGACATGTAAACGTTTTATAATTACTCAACTTACGTCGTTTTCTTAATTAGTACAACGAGTTACCTCTTCAGATTACAGAATTAAAAACTAACACTGAAATGACTCTTTAAGTTTATTGCTGGAGCGCCTGACTCAGATAATGCATTAAACACATACAACATTATATCTGGGACTACATGAGTTGCATGACACAGAACAATGAGGAATGAATAATTAAACCATTTTTTCTAGGCTGAAAAAGGCAAGCTTTTGGTTTTTTTTTGGCGTCTTCAATAGCATATTTGACTGAAAAAATCTAATAAGTATTTTTTATTTTTGGCACGTATGCCTTTTTTTTAACGTGTGGAAATCCTCATGGACTTCCTCCGTCTGAGGAAGACGGAGGAGCATGTGAGACTCGACTGACTAAAACCACACGGTGTCCTCTACTGCCATAAGCCGGTATGCCTACCAAAATTGAAGAAGATACGACATTATAAAAATTTCCAATACTTCACAAGTACAGTATTTACTTGCTTCTGACGTCACAAGCCAAGCCACTCTCGAATTTTGACGTTTCAAAGTTATGAGCTGTCAACTCATAACTCGGAAACGTGACGTTTTACGAGGTTTTGCCTCTCTACATTTTATATTTGTATTGAAGTGATCTATCGATTTATGAATGTTTCATGCGTGGCCGCCATTTTGAAAAAAAAAACAAAATTGCGAATGACAACTGTTACACTCCCATACAAAAATGTTTAAACCCCTTTGCAATTTATTGATGCTGTCAAAAAAAAACCAAATCTAACCAGTTCCCAAGATAAGCGCGTGCAACTAAACAAACTCTTCAGCTTTATTATTTTGGTGTAAACCCGCTGTTTTAATTTCTATTAATATTTATAAATCCTTTGTTATAAAAAAATGTTTAGTAGCGAGTCGACTCCACAGATTCTCAGTTAAGCAATTATTTACCAGTGACGCGGCGCGCCAGGGCTGCCAACCGACAGATTATATTTTTTAATGATGCCAACATTTGAATAAAGTAGTATGTGCCATGTTTTCTGGGACCGCGGGACTAAACAGCAACCGTGACCCCGGAAGGTAAAGGGCTATTGAAGAACAACGTGGATTTTAGTCAGTAGTATGCAGATAGTGAGTAATGGGTGACTCGCCGTCTGATCATGGACCATGCCCGGGTCGACGGCGCGTTGTGTACCCTGGAACGTAAGGGGCTATTCAAGGAACACCATGGAGTTTAGTTAGTACAAGAGTTCAGTCAGTACCTCCCGTCCTGCCGTGGGTGGGAGGACTAATTTGATGATTTAACCAAGTACCGAGCGCGCAGCCTCGCGAGGCATTTGCTGCGCGAGGAAATTGACAAGCGAGGCTGCTCACTCTGTGTGAACGCGTCTATTGTTTTTCGACCGAGGCACGAAACAATATACGCGAGCAAAACAAAAGCCGACACTTGATGGCTCGGGAGCTCGGTCGCTCAACCGCGGCAGCGCAGTCACTTGCCTCGCCCGAGACACGTCCACACCAACCGAACTGCTTCGCACGGAAAATGCCTCGCGAGGCTGCGCGCTCTGTGGGGACGCACCTAATAAGTCGTTAATTTTTTATTGTTTTTTTTTTGATAATGCCAAAAGAGAATGTTTTCTTTTTCTACAAAACTGCTATTTCCGATAGCGGCAGTGTTACATAGAACTTTCATACGTTACCTTCACGCTTCACTGGTGTGGATTAAGGCGCTGTACCCAAGCTCTATGTAGCAAAGGTAGTCGCGGGGGTGAAGCAGCTGCGCGCGGGGGCAAATTGTAAGAAAAAATGTAGCAGTTTTACCTTAATATTTAAACAATTACAGGTCTGAGTTCAAAAAAAATTAGATATTATAAAATTTCTTCTGTTATAGTTACAAAAAATATAATGGTTACCGCTGAAAAAATTGAGAATTTCGAGACGAAAATTTTTTTTTCGTGGTCATATTGACAATTTTTTTTTCGTAGTTCTAGACCACTTTTGTGAATTGTTTTTGTGAAAGTCTTTAGTTTATACATTTGACTATACACTGTATTTTATTCTGGCTTGTGGCATGTACAGATACGACTAACTTTGCGACGAAAAACTAGTCGTTTACAGAGTGTTCGCTATGTACAGCGCCTTAAGCAGAAAAGTAGTTACAGAAATACTTTCTTTTTCGCGTTAGCATGTGGTTACCTTCTGCTGCCTCTGGGAACCACAGAGGGGTCTGACTGTATGATATGACATGACATGATCAATAAGTCCAGGTTTACTCACGATGATTTCCGTCAGCGATGTCAGTGATGTACTGACGCCAGCAGTTCAACCTAGCCCAATCTGTCAAATTTTTCCAATGGAACCTATCAGTCAATTCAGTAATTCAGTTATCCTTCCACTATTGTGATAAGGTTGAAAATCTATTAAGAAATTTCGTTAATAGGCTATTCGACAGTATCAATAAAAATTATAAATCTAATAAGTCCGTTATTTAGTTTTGAAAAATAACAGACACATATTTTTTCTTATGTAAAATCAATGAATATTTACCAAGATATAACACATTAAGACTCGAGAGTGGGGGCTCGTGACGTCAGAATTCAGTAATTAATAGATTTAAAAAATCTAAAAACCCACGTTTTTAAATGTCCTAAAAAGAAGAAAATAACCCTACGGGGCTGAGAGAGGGGCCACTCAAAACGTGGGGGCGTATATTATATAAGGGATTATTTATGGGATATATTTACATGACGTGAGATCATAGGGTGTAACTTGCAAAGATACGCCCCCACGTTTTGAGTGGCCCCTCTCTCAGCCCCGTAGGGTTATTTTCTTCTTTTTAGGACATTTAAAAACGTGGGTTTTTAGATTTTTTAAATCTATTAATTATTTTATTATTTTTATCATTGTTCATCGGGTTTGAAGCTACCCTGAAAATTTCAGCCTGCTAGCTTATCGGGAAGTGCCTCAAAGCCTATCCGCCATCTTGGACGTCCGCCATATTGGATTAATAGCCTAGCCTAGCATAAGCCACATGACAATTTTTTTTCGTATTCCTGACAGCAAACCCTTTCATTTGATACCCATATCACGGGGGTGGATTTCAAATAGCCTGTCTGCCATCTTGGACGTCCGCCATATTGGATTTAAGTCCCGTGACTATTTTTTTCGTATTCCTGACAGCAAACCCTTTCATTTGATACCCATATCATGGGGGTGGGTTTCAAACAGCCAGTCCGCCATCTTGGGGAGGCCGCCATATTGGATTTGTTATGACGTTTCTTAGCTAGTCATGTATTGTCATCAGAACTCAAAGCGTGTACAAAATTTCAGCCTGCTAGCTTATCGGGAAGTGCCTCAAAATTGAGTTGCAAAAGTCCAACCGGAACGACAAACAAACAAGAAAAGTGAGTGTATAAAAACGTGGGAAAAAAAGTGAGTGTATAAAAACGTGGGAAAATGTACTAAATTGTGACGTATTGGCAATTTTGAAAGCATCATACCTATCTCCGTCAATTTTGGTTTGCGTAAAAAAAGAAAAAATACGGGTCAAATATTATTCGATATTCTAACTGACGGATTAATTAGAATTTTTTAGTCAAATAGCCTATTTCTCGCCTATACAAAAAAGAAACTTAAAAAATGAAACCGACTTCTAAAAAAACACAAAAAAGTGTTAAATAATTTTTGAAAAAGGTCGGTCGGTGACTTTGATCTTATATCCTTAAAGCCTCCTGCAGACACACGCGATTAATCGCGCTGCGACAACGAGCCAAGCTAATTTCCACTCTAAAAATACTGCGAATGGACCGCGACATGTCGCCCCGCGCGATTAATCGCGTGTGTCTGCAGGAGGCTTAATTCTTTTCAAACAAAAAAAAAAAGAATTTTCTAAATCTGTTCGTCAATCGTCAGTTCCACCCAGCATTGAGAACATTATAATATAGGGTCATCTTTAAACACCTATATTCAGACATTCATAATAAAAAATAAGTTAATATATTGTGAAAGATTGCTGTCAAGGACGCTACCAAGTTTTTGTATTATTTGCCTTCGTGAGACATCCGAATCGAAGTCAGCTGTATTTGTAGCTGTACTGGTAGCAGAAAAGTTTCACAAATAATTTTACTATAATAATACATTTTTAAGAGCAGATGGCCGATGGGGTCGAAAAGTGCTAGAGTGGAGACCGCGGACTAGCAAGCGCAGCGTAGGACGTCCACCAACGAGATGGACAGACGACCTTATAAAGGTCGCCGGAAGACGCTGGATGCAGGTGGCTTCCGGTATATGTGGAGATCTAAAAGAAAGACCTACTTATGTTCAGCAGTGGACGTCCTATGGCACGCATGGCCCATGGTCGAGGGGCGAGTTGCCCATTAGTCGCCGCCCGCATGCCCGCGCCTACGGTGGCCGGAGATCGTCTTGCGACGTCCGACGCCGTGGGCGTCTACCACTGCGGCTGGGGCGGAGGGAGGACGCTGTCCTCTCTCTTTCACGGCCCGCCTCCTCCTTCGCGAGCATAACTGCTTCGCAGAAGGAGGCGACCGCTTCCCACTCCGTCTCGTCCGAGCCGCTGTCGTGTGGACACGGCGGTGCTCTGCCCAAGCGGGGCAGTCCTGCACCGTATGCTCCACTGTGTCCTCCGGGCGATCTTCGCAGTATAATATAATAAAACATATTAGGTATTTTTATCGTATTCATATATTACGTATTAGTCTGACAACCAGTCTTACCATGGGGTATCGTATTACCCAGTTACTGTGTTGTGGAGGTCTGATAGTCAGTCGCTCCATGTAAAATACTGATATTCAGCTGCATCTGGTTCGACTGGAAGCCGACCACAATATACGAGGGTGGGTCAAAAAGTTCGCGGAATGAAAAGGAAGGGGGGTGAAATTGAATATGAAATTATTTTTCCTTTTCAATATATTCTCCATTAACCTTATAGCACTTTTCAGATCTTTAAAATAATTTATTATTACCTTTGAAAAAAAATTATTCGTCAAAGCCCTCGAAATAGGTGACTTCACTCCTTCGACATCAGTGAAATAATTACACGATGCTCTTATTTCAAGTTTGGATACTAATAATAATAACAAAGGATCAAAACTAGACTGTAGGGTAGGTGGCTAGAAGTTTCGAAGCTGCATTTGTTTATGGTAGCCATCGCAACATGGCTCTAGTGAACGAGTGCGTTGCGTTGCAAATGGAGCACACCTCGACACCAGTTTCCCATTCTTTTAATTTTAAATTCTTGTTTATTTTTTATGTTAGCGTAGCGTAGTGCTTCCATATGATATTGATACCTTTATCTTTATAATCGGTCAACAAAATAGCCTCTGAATTCGTAAAAACTGTAGCCATCGGTTTTCAGGATGATTGTGACACCTGGAACTTCTTAGGCGGTGCTGTGTCTATTTGTGCCACTGCATGGTCTCTTGTTTTATCTCAAGTTCATAATGATGAACCTAAGTTTCATTCTCTATCAAAATTCGGTTCATTTACTTATTCCTATTGTCACTAGACAGATCCAAAAACTCGCAACAACACTCGACGCGCTGTTGTTTTTGAAGCGGTGTGAGCAATGTCGACACTCATCTTGCACTGGCACTAGATATGCCAAGATGGTCATGGAGAAAGCTCAAAATAGCAGTAGACGATATTCCAGTCACCTTTTCTCTATTTTATCTTCAAACAAGCATTTTCTAGAACAAGTTTTTTAACTTTTTCAACAATGTCTAAAGATGTTGCCGCAATCGGCCGACTAGAACACTGATCGTCTTCAATCGAATCTCTGCCTTGTTGAAAGAGGCTATGTCTCTTGCAAATTATTGACATTTCAGGGCAAGAGTCCATATAATCAAACTGCATTAATTTCAAAATTATCTGAGGTGTTTTTCCCTGCTTAAAAAAGAGCTCTTTCACGGAACGAAACTCAATTTTCTCCATAGTCACTGTTCTGTTCCCGTTTTACTTGTTTAAATTGCTAAATCTCAAAGATTAATGAACCGATCGGGCTGAAACTTAATATTCGTAGTTGTATTGAGTCACCAAGTACTGACATGTAAAAATAATCTTCCTATCCCCACTCTAACCCCTCCATTCCGCGAACTTTTTGACCTCCCCTCGTAGTTGGGAAAAAGGCAGGCAGATGATGATATTTATTACGTACTAGCTGACCGGGCAAACTACGTACCGCTCGCCTTTTAAACCTTCCCTGGTCTTTCAAGAATAAATCAAAACCAAAATCAGCCAAATCGGTCCAGCCGTTCTCGAGTTTTAGCGAGACTAACGAACAGCAATTGATTTTTATATATAAGACTAGCTGACCGGGCAAACTTCGTACCGCCTCACCTTTTAAACCTTCCCTGGACTTTCAGAAATAATTCAATACCAAAATTAGCCAAATCGGTCCAACCGTTCTCGAGTTTTAGCGAGACTAACGAACAGCAATTGATTTTTATATATAAGAAGAAGACTAGCTGACCGGGCTAACTTCGTACCGCCTCACCTTTAAACCTGCCCTGGACTTCCAGAAGTAATTCAAAACCAAAATACCGGCAAACTTCGTACAGCCTCAGATTTTTTTAAAATTAATTTACTCACCTTTTAAACCTTCCCTGGACTTCTAGAAGTAATTCAAGACCAAAGTCAGCCAAATCGATCCAGCCGTTCTCGAGTTTTAGCGAGACTAACGAACAGCAATTGATTTTTATATATAAGAAGATTAAAATTACAGTTTAATAAAAACGGCTTTGACAATGATGAGTAAAATTGTCATCTCGTTTAGGAATTTGTTCGTGAAACTATTTTTTTAACGTTGCCCCCACTCTTGGAATTACTCCGAATTATCGTGGGTGCGTTTACAAACATAGTTACGTTCCGGGATCACGTCACGGTAGCTCGTTAGTCCCGCGACCCCGGAAGTAATTGTATTTAGATTGTTGTACTTTTTTTATTAACAAAAAAGATTTTTTTTTATAGCTTGTTTCTGCTATCGCTACCTTCCTACTCTGCAAGGTAAGTATATCAGAATAACTTCGCTGACTCAAGCTATATGCTCGGGCACGAAAGTGTTTAGTGCGAATACGTTCTAAATTAACGTAAATTCACGGTTATTTTCACGGATAAAGTAAACAGAGATTATTAGGTGTAAACTGAGTTTTTAATTAGCCAAAGTGGCTTAAGCCTCAAATGAGTCCCCCACCCCGGGCAGGGTGGGAGGGGCTGTCAGACTTGTACTGACTAAAATCCACGGTGTCCTTCAGTAGCCCTGTATGTTCCGGGGTCACGGTAATGAGATAAGTCCCTCGACCCCGGCAGGCTTCGGCCCTCTAGAGAGGGGGCCCGTCATTTTGCTGACGCTCTTTGAGGCGCGCGTGGAACACAACGCGCCGTAGACCCGGGCATGGTCCATGGTCGGGCAGCGAGTTGCCCTTTACTCGCCGCCCGCATGCCCACTCGCCGCACGCATGCCCAAATGGCTTAAGCCTTTGAAAAAATCATTATATGTAAGTACATCCTAAGTATTAAATGATTAATTAAATTAAAAAAATCGTTCATAATGATGTTTGGCACTGTTCGTTGTTCGATTTGGGTCAATAGTTTCTGTAATAGGGGGAACCCATGGACGTAATTTAGACATGACCAGCTTGTAAGGTTTCCCCCATGGATCCCTATCCAACCCTTTGAGTAGTTCAAGCCAGGATCTTGACCTGCATCAGCAATGGTCTGTTGTAGCTCCATTGTCGCCTCCCGGTAAGATTATAACTTGTGGCTAAATCTTCATCCGTAGCCCTCCATTGTCGTCTTCGTTGAGTGCGCTGATACAGGAATCTAGCAGCACCTAAATTATGATCCATCTTTGAAAATTCGGGCTTACGGACGGCGAGTAATGGGCGACTCGCTGTCCGATTTTGGACCATGCCTGGGTCGACGGCGAGTCGTGTTCTACGCGCCGGTAGGGTGTTACCAAACCAATCGATCGACCGTCGATCGACGCCATCGATCGATAGTAGAATGGACTGGTCGACGTCGATCGATAGTTCCTACTACACCAATCGCAGCTCGATCGACGTCGACTTATCCATTCCACCATCGATCGATCGTCGATGGGGCCCCCTTAGAGGGGCAAAGCCTGCCGGGGTCTCGGGACTAACGAGCTACCGTGGCCCCGGAACGTAAAGGGCTGTGATGTGAGTGTGATGATTTTACCACCATGAAAAAAAACTTAAAAATTTAAATAATGCTGACAATATACTAAAATAAACAAAAATAAGTGAATAAGTACGAACTTAGTGCCATATAATATTATGTATTAATGTATTGATGTCAAGGTAACGATGCGCCGCGGCGTCGCCGTCGCTTGTAATTTACTCTGCCTGACGAATTACGGCTAAAAGAGGGCTCGCATTGACCAGAAACCACCCTGTTCCTATAGCCGTTTGCGTTCCAGTACCGCGGTAACTCTTGAAAGGCCCGCAAAGTGATAACTACCTTACAAACATCAAAATAGCAGATATTAAAAAAAAACAAAATGGTCCCAAAGCTCCCAACGATGGTAATTGGGTACTTACTTCAAAATTTACTTTTACATACGATTCTCAATCTTATGACTTAAAGAATAGAGTTCATAACACATAACACGAATTTTCACGTATCGTAAATTCCACTGTATCTTGTTAGATTTAAAGTTGATTTTGCAATGATCACATTCGGATCATGTTTCGTCTGTTTTTATCATTGGCTAGTCGGGATACCATGAGTTTTAAAATCTCGGGAATATTTCTTTTCTCAAAAAATATACTTGTGTTTTTTTTAATGTCACGAAACACCGCGTCGATTTCACTTTTTCCATCTTTATAGACGATTTTTTTTCTAACGTGTATACGGACGGACTAATTACATTTTTAATGTAATTATTACATTTTTAATGTAATTAGTCCGTCTTTTAGATTATTCAAAAATAAGGGACACGTATTTTTTATTTGTAAATTAGACTAAAAATGACAAAGGTATAGCCTATTAAAGTAACGTGTGACGTCACGCCGCGTGGCATTTTTCCGCGCGGGGTGACGTCACACGTAACTTTAATGGGCTATATCTTTGTTATTTTTTGTTTAATCGAAAAAAGAAAAAATACGTGTCCAATATTTTTTTATAATCTAAAATACGGACTAAATAGAATGTAATTATTTTAACCCTGGAAACTACCCTATTATAGAATTGGACAGCATGGTTGGCGTTGTAGGTACTCGAGCGATCGATACCCGCACGGAAGGAATATTTCTATGATCAATAAATACTTATTCCAGGTCTGGGTGTTTGTGTATGTGAGTTTATATTATGTATGTTTGTAAATACACCCACGATTCAGGAGAAATTCCTAGAATTCCTAGAGTGGGGCAAGGTTGTTTAAAAAAATAACAATGTAGATTCGCTCCATTCGTTCCGGAGAATACCTCTACCTACATGTTTTGTGAAATAGAAGTAGATTTATGTATTTTCTCCATCATTACAAATACCGGCACGGTTCTTGAGCGCTCTCTCACACTTATCTACAAATAAAACGCACAAAACAACGAATCCCGAGTTGCGGCTATGACGCGATGCGTTACGACACGCTACGCGGGCCAATCACTACACTTTCCCCGCCCCCGTTCCTCACTTCATCTACCAAAGGGACCTAATAACTTACTTCTGCGCAGGTGAAGGTCAGCGCTCAAGATCCATGCCGGTAACTGTAAAATGTACACTGGCGAGCAGAAGTATATAATCACTTATTAATTGGATAGCTCCTTAATAATGACGTGATTTTAATTAATTTGGTTTTAATTTAAAGTTAACAGTTAAACCTTTGAAATGGTATAATTTTTATTATTATTAACTAGTTATTAAGTACTAAAGATCGCGCGGAATCAGAGTAAGTGATTCTATAGTTTTGTTCACGAGTATATTATGTATTATATTATAATAATCCGCGCCATAAAATGTATTCGTGTAGGATTGCAAGTTGTTACTGATATGATTCATTCGATAATTCATTTTATTAGGAAGGGAGTTCGATGTCCTGTCAATAACTTTGTAGGTTGTCTAGATTTTATCAATATTCCACCTTGTTGAAGGACACAATATTGAGTTACAAGTTTATTGCACAAGAAATAATACTAAAAATATTGCTATATTTAAGCCCTCGACTTTGTCTGCATGGATTGCTGACGTTTCCAATTTTCCGAGCGTAGATTTATGAAAAACTTTTTAAATATTTCTAGTTTTTTTTTTTCCTGTCTTTGGGGCCTAGAAATGCCCCTTTAAAATGTGGCTTATTCGATTCTATTTCTTATTTTAGCTGTGACAAGCAATAAGATATCATACTAATTGGTAAATATGTATGATTAAATATGGATTCTTTTTTATTCATTTTTTAACTTATTTGTTACATTTTTTAAATTTTTTACAAAAAAAAGAAATTCAAAACATTTAAAAATAGCAGTCCACCAAGTCACCAACATCGGGATCGGGAAAACATTGCAGTAAAACGAGCCCTGGCCCTGCCGGGCTTATTGTATTACAATTTTTATATATTTTTTAAACTTTTTTTGTGTGCTGTAATACACTTCTTCAGCACAAAAAAAACTGTGATTAGTAATATTGGAAACTCTAACTACTGTATTTTATCAATGTTGTAAGTTCATGAAATCGTAAAAATAAAACGGACAAACAGATTAATTTTCATGTTTGAATGGTTATAGGTACAGTGATTTCTTATCATCGCGATATACCTAAGTATGACATTTCAAGGACGGCCTTAATCTTATTTTTATCTTAAGTTGAAATAGGTAGGTACTTTTTAGTTAAAAAGTGACGCAAAAAATTATGTTAAATCATCTCAGGTGTTTTTAGGGCTCCGTAGCCAAATGGCAAAAACGGAACCCTTATAGATTCGTCATGTCTGTCTGTCTGTCCGTGTATGTCACAGCCACTTTTTGTCGAAAGTATAAGAGCTATCCTGTTGAAACTTGGTAGAAAGATGTATTATGTGAACCGCATTAGGATTTTCACACAAAAATCAAAACAAAACAAATTTTGGGGGTGTGCCCCCCATACTTAGAATTGAAACTCAAAAAAAATTTTTTCACCAAACCCATACGTGTGGGGTATCTATGAATAGGTCTTTAAAAATGATATTGAGGTTACTAACATCATTTTTTTCTAAACTGAACAGTTTGCGCGAGAGACACTTCCAAAGTGGTAAAAAGTGTGTCCCCCCCCCCCGTAACTTCTAAAATAAGCGAATGATAAAACTAAAAAAAATATATAATGTAGACCTCAACCAAAACTACCAACGAAAATGGGTTTGGATGAGATACAGTTAGCAGTTTTTGAGATATAGTACATTTTCAAAAACCGCAAATATAACTTTGCCATTCATACAAATACTATGAAAAACAAAGTTATTTTTATTGTTTGTGTATATTACTTACTAATCTCAATATAATTATATCTCTAATCTATGCTTGCTGCTACGGAACCCTTCATGGGCGAGTCCAACTCGCACTTGGCCAGTTTTTTTAACCTCTAATTGAATTTATTTGTCTCAATAATTTAATTAGACCGCCATTCAGCCCTCAAAACATAATATGTGACACGTATTTTTTTCTTTTGTTACCTGAACCATAATAATTGACGAATGAAAAATTGCCAATACGTCACAACGAAGTACATTTTTTACTTGCCTCTGACGTCACAAGCTTACAACCCGCTGCTACTTTTCAAGGCATGCTGCCGGGGTCGCGGGACTTAAACAGGTATCCCTGACTCTGGAACGTAAAGGGATATACCTAGAAGGAACATCCTGGAGTCCAGGGTGGGAGGACTCAATTGAAGATTTAACCACGCAAAAAAAGCCTATAAAACATAAGTCTATGATTGGAAACATTTCCAACTATTAACATAATCGATTTTAGCATGAAAGTTAGTACTCACTAGTAGGTATAGCTAATTTGACTAGGTATTAAGATTTTCTTAACACAAAACAGTGAAGGAAAACATCGTGAGGAAACCTACATGACCTAGAAACAGAAATTCGAAGACCTGTGACATCTATTTAGTGGTAACTGCCCTCACTTACGTGTTGTAGGTCTTTTCTTTATTGTGGTAAAATCATTCAATGAGTCCTCCTTTCCAGGGTGGGACGGGACGGGAGGAACTGTCAGACTTTTACTGACTAAAATCCACGGTGTTCTTTCAATAGCCCTTTACGTTCCAGGGTCACAGTCTTGAGTTCAGACTTTCAAGTTCGAACCTAGCTAGGTGCATTACTTTGTGTAATTTATTTCATCACCACTGCTCACAAAACGGTGAAGGAGAACATCGTGAGTAAACCGGCATGTCCTAGAACCAAACATTCGAAGACATGTGACATCTACCAACCCGCACTGGATGCGCGGGGTGGATTACAGCCTCTCACAAAATCAGGTTTATCTAATTTTTGCCGCCATTTGATGAATTGATGATTTACCTAAGTAAAAAATATTTGTTATTTTCTTTACGATTAGTTTCCTTAGGGGACTGCTTCATAAAATTGACGTTCATTATATTATATTGTTGCTGATATTATTATAACCAAGATTTTTTATTATTATTCAGCCATAGGCTCACGTTAGACCACTATCTCGCCTCATTGTAAGCAATGATGTACTAGACGGTGAAGCAAACTTATCTAGAAGTAACATATTCACTCTTCACTTGAAGACCCAAAGTAGTAACTATCAGGAAACACAGACTCCACGATTTTTTATTTTAACAGAAAAGAAACCCCAGTCAGTTTGATTACGTATTTCTATTTCATCATCATCATCATCATCTCAGCCATAGGACGTCCACTGCTGAACATAGGCCTCCCCTTTAGATCTCCACATATACCGGTTGGAAGCGACCTGCAGCCAGCATGCATTTCTATTTACCTACAAAATAAAGTTAACATTTGAAAATCTCAAAAATATCCAAAAGTGTGTAAACCCTACAAGAGTTATCGAAAACATTATGACGTAACAATTTCGGCGTGCAACGCAATATCAACCTTAAAAGTGTGTGATAAGGTCGATAGTCCCGTGTAAGCGTCGTCAGTGTAGTTGTGACCGTAAAATGATCTGGCCATATGTGTGTATATTAAACATGGAAGGCTGAGCGGACTAGGATTGTAACTCGGTTTGTGTTTTTGGTTAGTAAATTGCTTTGTTTTATATTCAATTATTTATTTTTGTTGTAAGTCTTTGGTTTATATCCTTACGCCTTTTCTTTATGAGGTTAGGTATGTCGCGAGACTAAATTAAAAGGACACCGTGGCTCAAGAACGCAAAAGGCAACTGAAAGAACAGGGTGGACTTTAGAACGACTACTACGATCATATCGGAAAGAGGATAAGACCTTAGTCGTTCTGAAGTTTCTCCCTACCAACATAAGAAAAACAAAACAGTTTTTTTTTTAATTTTATAGAACAAACAGTTCAGATTATTTTATACAGGTGTTTTTTTTTAGTTTCGTGCATTATTTCAAATTAATTCGACCTTTAGGTCGACGTCTAAACTTATAAATAAATTATACGTTTCATTTCTAAACTACATCTTTTCAAATTCGCCGTTTGTAATGAAATAATTACAAAGAATAATTCATGAAAACAAAAACATTTCATGTTTTTTTTCTAATGCTTTGTATTATTTCATTACAATGCCAATAAAAGTTCAAAAATATGACATAGCAATGGCATCGACTCAAATGGTTCAATGTCAAGCTATTTAGACTCCTGAATATTAATTTATTTTCATTAATCGACTTCAAAAAGAAGGAGAGATTATTTTTTTGTGTGTATGTTACGCGATTACTCCGTGAATTGTGGACCGATTTTCAAAATTATTTTTTTGTTCGAAAGGAGATACTTCTGAAGTGGTCCCATAGTCATCAAGTCAGGATCTGATGATTGGATCTTGGAGAAATCGAGGGCAACCCTGAAATTTTATGGGCTCACACATAGTTTTTCGCAAATCTTTGAAGTAATTTGAGTACTTGCGTGTGGAAATCATCATCTCATGTAGCTGAGCTGATGATGGAAGGTACAACTCCTCTAGTAAGGAGTTGGCATCGACTAATTTAGTAAATTATGTTTGTGTTGGCATATCTCCCGAAACTACAAGTCCGATTTAAGTACATAATTCTTTTTTTGTTGTACTAGGTATCGTTTAACTTAGGGAATACTGCAAGTTTCATCAAAATCGGTTCAGTAGTTTTTGAGATAGAGAATGAATGAAAGATGAAGATGTTAACGATGTTATTACCGGTGCTACGGATTACAAAATTCTAGTGCACATGTAAGAAAATGATGTATTTGACAAGAATTTTGGTTTAATATTTAAACTAAAAGAGTAAAACAAAAACTTTTTCAAAAAAAAAAAAGACAATGAAATTAATAAGAAAAAGCTACCATCCATGTATATCCATTCATCCGCCATGAAAGTAGTTAAAACATGTGATAAAAAACACTTTAATTTCAAACTGTTTTAACCAGGTGTTTTAAAACACTTTGTTTTAATCATGCCAACCCTGCTGCCTACTTCCTATTTCTTAACGGTGTTAAAAGAACATCAACTGAGTCCTCCCTTCTGGGCGGAGCAAAAGGGACTGTCACTCTCTTACTGACTGAAAATCTGTCCTGTTCCTGGGTAAATCTCCAGAAAATATCATTTTTGTGTGAATTTTGTGGATTCTTGAACACCTGCGTACATTGCTCATATGTATTTTTAACAGTATTAATGGACATGTTCAGATAACGAGTTTTTTATTAGTTTGCCAGCAGATAAGCAAGAATTTAAAGAGATAATCATATTTCTTTGAAAACTATAATTGTTGAGGATAATGATTTAATGTGAGAAAAATGATTTTCAAGCTTAGGGTACGAACGATATGTTGAGGACACTGAAAGTGCTAATTTTTTTTTTGTTTTATACCGTGGTAAAATCATCAAGTGAGTCCGCCCACACAGTGTGGGACGGGAGGGACTGTCAGACTTGTACCGACTAAAATTCACGGTGATCCTTCAATTGCCCTTCACGTTCCAGGGTCTCGGTTACCTGATGAGACAGTCCTGCGGCCCCAGAGATACAGACACCTAGAAATGGTTAAAGACTAAAATAATAGGGGACAGGAAGGCGAACGAAACCACGGGCGAGAGCTAGTTATAAAATATTTAATTAAACAACGTAGTAAATGGGGAAAACGCCTTATTTTATGTATGTATTATGTATGTAAATAGCTCGGAAACTCCACAAGTATTACATTAAGTTTATTGTGCATTATGTAAGGGCATAATGATGTAAGTACATTTATTAGTGACTCACAGAGTATTTATAAACAATAGTTATAAATTAACTGTCTGATTAAACGTTGTTATTTATGTGATTTACATATTATTGTATCTGCTTATTGGCATATCGATATGTCGTTTGTTTATGTAATTGAATTAAATTATTATTATTTTCTATTACATTTTACACATAGCTACGTTACTATGATATTAATAAATTAATAACTGTCTCGTACTAGAGACATCTAACAGTCACTTTTGAATTATAATACAATTTTTGTTATGTATCCGAAAATAGTCTCAATTTTCAAAGAGATACCTACGACGGATGAAAATCAAATCGCCTCAATTTAACTAACATTTTAGGAACTATTAGCGCTACATGTTTATTAAATGTGTCTGTACATATTGTATTCTTCCTAATTACATTATTACTTATTACGAAATCAAACAATGTTTAGATTTCTTCTTGGGTTCAATAATTCAACAACATAATTAGCACATAGTGTTTTTATTACTTCAGATTTCTTTTAGGATAGATAGACAAGCAGCATTACAATACTAAAATCTAACGAAATAATGCAAAACATAAAAACCACGATAATATTATTATCTTTAGCTATCAGAGTTACAACTCTTGGGCAGTCAGCCGCATAAATATCAATGTACAATCGAGGTAATTTCTCTACTCTGCTATATGCTTGGGCTCAGGGTTTACCCGTGTTTTATATTATTTTAATTTATTTATTTAGAATAATATATATTTTTTGATATCGTTAGCGCTACTGCTGTGTGTAATGTCCTGGGTTTGCGTTCCAGGTCGAGTAAAGGTTTTACATTCGGAATATTTCCGAACTTCATTGTTAAACATTAATAAAACTTAAAAAACAAAATTTTAAAAAGGTTGTGTTACATATTAAACTAGCCACGTACTTCACTCGTTGTGTCGTCCATTGATTCACATCTCTGTTACATCGCACGCTGCGATCTATTTGATATTCACCACCACCGACTGAGCACATAGCGAATTCGCAAGTCCATTAGTATTTAAGTTAAGGAGGTCGTCTCAGAGGAGTTCATTTCTAAATATAACATACCCCCTCTCGCTCTCTCGTTGTCATGGTAACGCGGTAACTACACAACGGACCGTTCAAGATGGCACGGAGGTTAAAGCTTCGCCTCTTATGCTGTAGATTGTGAGTTCAACATCATCATCAACCTACAAATATAATATTCCACAACTATCACACAGCGCCATCTACTCCCAAGCTAAGCAGAGCTTGTGTTATGGGTACTAGACAACTGATATACATACATATATATTTCTAAATACATACTCGTACATATTATAGATAAATTACACCCAGACACAGAACAAATGATCGTGCTCATCACACAAACATTTGTCCTGGGTGGGAATCGAACCCACGACCTCCGGCATAGCAGTCAGGGCCACTAACCACTAGACCAACAGGTCAGTCAAAAATGTACTGGGACACAGGCCTCCTGTCTGAGAGGGAGTTGGCCATAATCCTGCATGGGCCCAGTGTGGGTTGGTTTGGTAGATGTCACATTAATTAAGACATGGCCGGTTTCCTTAACATGTTTTCCGTTTTTTGAGTAGTGTTGTTGAAATAAATTACACAAATTAATGATACCACTGGGCCACCACTGCTCTACCACTGGGTTAACAGCACTGCTCTACCACTGGGTTACCATCACTGCTCTACCACTGGGTTACCATCACTGCTCTATCACTGGGTTACCATCACTGCTCTACCACTGGGTTACCATCACTGCTCTACCATTGGGTTACCATCACTGCTCTACCACTAGGTTACCATCACTGCTCTACCAATGGGTTACCATCAGTGCTCTACCACTGGGTTACCATCACTGCTCTACCACTGGGTTAACAGCACTGATCTACCACTGGATTACCATCACTGCTCTACCACTGGGTTACCATCACTGCTCTACCACTGGGTTAACAGCACTGCTCTACCACTGGATTATCATCACTGCTCTACCACTGGGTTACCATCACTGCTCTACCACTGGGTTATCATCACTGCTCTACCACTGGTTTAACATCACTGCAGCTCTACCACTGGGTTAACATTACTGCAGCTCTACCACTGGGTTACCATCACTGTTTTGCCACTGGGTTACCATCACTTTTCTAACACTGGGTTACCATCACTGCTCTTCCACTGGGTTATCATCACTGCTCTACCACTGGGTTACCATCACTGCTCTACCACTGGGTTACCATCACTGCTCTATCACTGGGTTACCATCACTGCTCTACAACTGGGTTACTATCACTGCTCTACCACTGGGTTACCACTGCTCTACCACTGGGTTACCATCACTGCTCTACCACTGGATTACCATCACAGCTCTACCACTGGGCTACCAATGCTCTACCACTGCGTTATCATTGCCCTACTTCAATCTAAATTCGTTCAGCTGCTAAAGCAAGCAAGATTTAAACTGAACCCCAAAAATGATTATAAAATTTTCAAGTGCCTCTGTTACGTAAGACTGTTTTTGCTTATAAAAATGTTAATTTTTTGAGACTGTAAGCCCTTTACGAAGTTCAAAGTTTAAGAAGGTTGGTATGACCGTGAATAAAGTCTTACCGATGTATCATTACGACTGTATGCGGCAAATGGGGCTAAGTACTATCATTTATTTAATTGTTAATGAAAAACAAGCCGAAAATGTTTATCAAATTATCTAGTTGGGAAGAATTGGCAGATTTTTATTTTATCCCACAGCTCCTTGTGCATTGTGAATTGTATAATCCTTTTTTTTTTAACCGCAATCACGATACAGGATAAATGGGGTAAACTATGGATTTCTGATTCGCCACGCCACGACAATCGTGATTCTCAAAATGGCTAATTCTCGAAAGCCAAAAAATTCGCAAAATGAAAAACTATTTAAATGGAAGTTTTTCTGGAATTGGGAGTATACTTAATAGTTGGAAATGTATGATTTTTCGTATGACATGATATATTGTTATCTGTGACATGATGAAGCAATTTAATTAATCGAAGAGTAAGGTACCTACTTCGATGTTTTTCCAATAGGGTAGTTTCCAGGGTCAAAATAATTACATTATATGTATTTAGTTCGTAATTTAGATTATAAAAATATATTTGACACGTATTTTTTCTTTTTTCGATAAAACAAAAAATAACAAAGATATAGCCCATTAAAGTTACGTGTGACGTCACCCCGCGCGAAAAAATGCCACGTGGCGTGACGTCACACGTAACTTTAATAAGCTATATCTTTGTAATTTTTAGTCTAATTTACAAATAAAAAAATACGTGTCCTTTATTTCTGAATAATCTAAAAGACGGACTAATTATATTTTTTAGGGCAACTGGCCTATTGTAGAAAGTTTGCCATTCTGATCATTGTCCATTTTGAAAATTAGGTTTTTTAGAGAATTTGCCATTTTGAGAACTTGACCTTTTGCGTCTCGGTTGCCGTTTTGGAAATTAAGCTTTTTGCGCCTAAACCGATATATCTTCTAACGTAGCTCCAAAAGTAGGTACGCTACATATTTCTTGTACCACATAGGTACTATACGCGCGCTAACCTCATTGATAAGGTTTTATATTCGAGTCCTGATAACAGTCGTTCCTACTTATTGTCTCGAACTTATGTGGTCATTGTACTACGATATTTAAATACTGACAGTTTTTTATCATGGTAATATCATCAATTGAGTCCTCCTACTTAGGGCGGGAGGGACTGTCAGACTTGTACTGACTAAAATCCACGGTGATAGGCCAATAATAACGGAGGAGCTCGTGGCTTAATAATTACAGCTGCCCAGGCCGATCTTGCCGAGGTTGGTCTGTGGATTGGTGACCATCTGGCATAGAAAGTTTCCTCCGTGCCTCGGAAAGTACGTAAAGCCGTTGGTCCCGGCTGTCATTTGTAGATCTTTGACAGTCGTTACTATTAGTCAGAAGCTCTAAAGTCTGACAACCAGTCTTACCATGGGGTATCGTATTACCAGTTACTGTGTTGTGGAGGTCCGATAGTCAGTCGCTCCATGTAAAATACTGATATTCAGCTGCATCTGGTTCGACTGGAAGCAGACCACAATATCGTTGGAAAAGGCTAGACTGCTGATGAACGGACTATTCGATTTTTGTAGTACACCACCCTATTCTTGGGTAGGCTTTTAACTGTCCCATATTCTGTTATAAAACTCAGTATCACTTTGCTTGTACCCCAAACGACTGCTTGATACATTGAACCTTGCGAAGACGCAGATAGAATGCCAACGAGCTTATTATTGCAAATAAAGCTGTTTATTTATATACAAGCATTATTTAAAGGAAACATTCATAAACGAATAATACATTTAATAAGCTGTGAACGCGGCTTCGACTGAGTGTAGTAGGTTATTGTAGAATGGGGCCGTGCCGCCGTGATAAAATGTGTTAATGCAGTTTATCAACTACCTGTGCCAAATACTAATCAAATTCGTTCTTCTGTTTTTATGAGGAAGAGTAACAAATACATTTTCATAAACATTCCAATTTGTAGAACACTAGTTTTTGCCATTATACCAGAGTGAGAAAAACTTTTTGAAAAAAAAGGGAACCGACTTCAAAACCAATCACAAAAAAACTGTAAAGTAACTTACTTTCGGAAGTCGGTTTCGTTTTTTATTTCATTGAATATGGCCACCGACTTCCGAAAGAAAAGTTATTTTACCGTTTTTTTGTGTTTGGTTTTGAAGTCGGTTCCCTTTTTTCAAAAAGTTTTTTATTTTTCCCTTTTTTAGTTTAGATATTCAACAAAAATCTTCATATAACCGGCGTCTTTGAAATTCACAATCCTAGTAAGCAACAAAAACGGATCTATGCGGGCAACTTCACGAGATATCCATTATTGTTATATACTAAAACCTTCTCCAGAATGTAACGAACACTTAAACCGCATCAAAATCGGTTCAGCCAAACGCGAGATAATTGCGGACAATCATGCAATCGTGTCTGAAAATCTACAATCCAAGTAAGCAAAAACGGATTCACGCGGGCAACGTCACGGGATATGTATTAGTGTTATATACTTAAACCTTCTCCAGAATGTAATGAACACTTTCCTGAAAATCGCATCAAAATCCGTTCAGTCAAACGCGAGATAATCGCGAACAAACATACATACAGGTCGAACTGAGAACCTACTTTTTTTTTTAAGTCGGATAAAAATATTAGCATAAACGGCATTTTATGTGTTATTTCAGACTATAACATACTTCTGAGCCTTCCATCAAGATCTATTCAGCCATTCTGACATGATTGAGTAACAAAGATTCATCCATCCATCTCTACAAAATAACGTTCGCGTTTTAATTTTCCAAATAATCGATGAAGTCTTTAACAAAAAGCCATCATTTGACAATTTATGAAAATAATGAAAGAAAAATACTCGCTGCCAGCTACTTACATTAACGCAACCTTAAACCCTTCGCGAGTGTCCGAGCGAGATAGAAGATGTTCTAACAAAGGAGTGGAGACGACGGACGGATGTTTGTCAAATTGTTAAAAGTTTTTTGTGAAAGTGATCATATTATTGCATCATCTTTTGTCCTTGTCTAAATCTGTTTATGGTTAAAACGGTGATAATTCATCAAGTTCATAGATATGATCTTATTTTTAAACGACTGCCCGAAAAAGGTATTATTTTTCTTTCAACAACACATGTCTTGCATTAATTTATCTTTAAAATTAGGAGCCGTATTAACTTATTATGGAGAACAAAATTTTTTAAGTTTACATTCAAAAGACTGACATTATCTTTACCTGTTAGAAGATTAGCCTAAAGCAACTTTAAATAAATATTTATAAACCTGTTAAAAACCTGCAAACAAATGTAATTAATAGTTTTAAGAGCTCTTGGGAGGAATTGGAGGAGGCCTTTGCCCAGCATTGGGACAACATAAGTTAATTAAAAAAGTAAAACACAAGCATTGCTAAAAATCTAACAAAACAAAATAAAAACTAAACTACAAAGTCGACTCCATTGAGCGTTTGTTCTAGCAATGAAAAAATATCGGGCGCATACTTGCTGTGGCGTCAGGGTTGTCACGCTTTCGTTAGTATTATTATTATTACTTTTTATTTATTTATCAGTTTTTAGTAATACTCTTCTGTTTCTTAAAAAATCAAATGCTGTGAGTTAGTTTCGCTGTTATTTAAAAGACGTTGTTAAACAAACTTTGGATAGAAAAAAAAAATGTAGGTAAGTAATTGTATCCCTTTATAAAGATAGCGTATGTATATATACATATATGTAAACAGGCCCCGATTTACGGGTTATAGATTATAGGCTCAAACCCAGCCAACGCATTACTTTGTGTAATTTATTTCAACACCACTGCTCTCAAAACGGTGAAGGAAAACATCGTGAGGAAACCGGTATGTCTTGGAACCTAAAATTCTAAGACATGTGACATCTACCAACCGAGCCGGCTGGGATTATGCGGCTCACTCTTTGGGATGGTTTATGCCCCAGCAGTACTGCCTTCTCACAGAGAGGAGGCCTGTGTCCCAGCACTGGGAACATTATAACCTTATTATGATATATGTGTGTGCTATAAGAGGACTGCTGGGCAAAGATCTTCACACAATAGGTGCCGGGAGATGGACGGCGCCGCCGAGGCCCGGCCAGAAAAAGGTGGCGAGACGATCTAGACGCTTACCATGGGGGATGGTTCGAAGCGGCCCAGGAAAAGAGTTCCTGGAAGGAATTGGGGGAGGCCTTTGATCAGCAGCAGGCTAAGGAAAAAAATGCTATATGTAACTCAGCAAAAAAAATAATAAAAAACAATACATCACGTAATCTAAAGTACACGTCACCGAGTCATCATTAAACGCCTGATAAGCCGGTCACATCGTAACGCCGCGTCATGATAACAGAGATAACGTAAATTATGCTTATTAACCAATGACAAAACGAAAAATATGTCATTGTAATCAGTTTTAGGGTTATGTTGATTATGAGAATAGGCTATTTGACAGTATCAATAAATTATAAATCTAATAAGTCCGTTATTTAGAGTTTTGAAAAATAACGGACACATATTTTTTCTTATGTAAAATCAATGAATATTTACCAAGATATAACACATCAAGACTCGAGAGTGGGGGCTCGTGACGTCAGAATTCAGTAAAAAATGTACTAAATTGTGACGTATTGGCAATTTTGAAAGCATCATATCTCCGTCAATTTTGGTTTGCGTAAAAAAAGAAAAAATACGGGTCAAATATTATTTGATAATCTAACTGACGGATTAATTAGAGTTTTTTAGTCAAATAGCCTATTATATATTAAGTCCTCGACGTAAAAAAGGGGGTGTTTATAGATGTGATGTGTCGTAAGTCTTAAACAAATGGACCGATTTGGATGTTTTTTTTTTGTTTATAAGGTAATGTGGTTGAGATGGTTTTTAGCAATGTTCATGGAGATCAGTATAGGACTTTAGGCTTCGCCCGCTCAGCCCTACCCCCTCATTGCATATGTCACTCAGGACTAAAGCAGCTGTCAACTGGTGAAAGAATTTTTGAAAGCATGTTATAAACATTTTATTGTTGTTTTCCTCGGAAATTAGTAACTGTTTTTCGGTATGAAAGGTACTCTAGTTCATCCCTATACACCTGATAACGTACATAATTATGAAAAATATCAGCATTATCGGTTTGACAGTTTGGGCATGAAAAGGCAACAAAATGGCTTTCGCATTAAAATTTTTAGTTACGATAAAACAGCACCTGTGTACTGTGCTCTCATATCTGTATAATATTTTTTAATTAAGAAAATAATCTGCAGAAACACAAGACCTCACCTATCACCATACAATGACTTGCATCGACCAGTATTTTTTTAATACCGATAACACGTAACCCATTTATTTCATAATGATTTCAAAAACGTTGTGATTTTCTTTATCGTTGCCAAGCTACGTAATCGTTATATCGACAAGCCTGTAATCTTAGGAAAATCATGACTAAAGAGTGTTAACTAGTACACAATCGCAAGAAACGTTAAAGTGTGTGTAGTGCTTGTTTACGCAGAGATCCGTTTTACCGACTTCAAAAACGAGGAGGTTCTCAATTCGGTGGGTATTATTTTTAATATTTTATTTATGTACAAACGCCAGCACATCAAGCTACCCCAATCTGTAAAGATTTACTAATTGAACATTAACCTTCCGCTATAGTGATAAGGTTAAAAATCGATTAAAGAAAATTGACAGATTTAGGTAAGTTGACCTGCTGGCGTCTACACTGATTATTCCGAGGTTTCTGGTCTGATTTGTGTATCTTTGTTATGTTCGATGCCTGTCATTTGGTCACATAAAATATTCACAAAAAAACTAAAAATAACAGAACAAAAAAAGTCAATACATACGAGTAATTATGTTATTTTGTTCCGTGCTAGATCGAACGCCTATAAATTCGAAAGTCAACGTTTTTTTAAAGAAAAAAAAAACTAGGCCTCTCTAGCTACCTATATTCTATCAAACTGTTTAGAGTACTGGAAGTCCAAAGAAATATAACAACTATCGAAAATTATAACCCTCCTTCAAGCGTAATCAGAAATAATATAAAAAAAAATACCTATTTCGAAATCCTTTAGAAATGTGCCAACCCTATGTTTTCAAATGTTCGCTTGCTACCGAGCGCTGTCGCCGCAAAAGTACGCTAATGCATATTTGTGTTACGTTAATTTTTATAGTTTTTTCTTTTGTTCCATTTGAAGTTTTAGTGAACTTGTATTTGAAATGTTATTAATTGGTTTAACATTATTTTTTGTTGTTTTTATTCTCAGTGTTAATTAAGTATGGCGTATTTGTGTACAGTTGAGGGAAATTATTGATTTTTATGAAAATTGGGGGAAAATGTTATGTAAGGAATTAGGAAAAGCCTTTGCCCAGTTGTGGGATGGCCTAGGCTAACAAAAAAGAGCATGAGTAGTCTCTACTGGCAACATGTTAAATTCCCAGTGGCATATTCCTCTGAATATGACATTGTTTTATTATATTTAAAAAGGCAAAGTTTTCGATTAAAGCTACCAGGCGGCTTGACTTTTCTGAAATTTACAACTTCCATCGTTATACTTCAGCCTATTTATGGAAAAACTCTGTCATGAATCACTCTGTCTGTTAGTGAAAATCGTATGAAAATCCATTCAGCAGTTTTTGAGTTTATCGTGAACAAACAGACAACCTCATTAGACGTTTTAAACCATGAAACTGTGAAACTTGTCGCCTCAAACATGTACATTAAAAATGTAATGTCATACTTGAAACATAAAGTAGTTGTCTAAATATAAATTTTGCCGTTACGTGTCTCCTCACTTCCGCTGCAAACGTTTCGTAAGCTCTGCGACGTCACATTCCTGTGTAGTACGAGTGGTCTTGATACTTGCATTATTTTTACACTAAAATTACTATATCAGGGTTCCCACTGCTGGGACACAGGTCTCCTCTCTATGAGAGGGAGTGGGCCATAATCTAGTTGATGAATGTCACATGTCTTCGAATTGTTGGTTCTAGGACATGGCGTTTGCTTAACCGTTTTGGGAGCAGTGATGATGAAATAAATGACACAAAGTATGCACCTGGCTGGGTTTGAAACCACGACCTACAACTCGTAAGTCGGGGTCGATACCACTGGGCCACCACTGCTCCATATTTTAGGGTAGCAATAAGTAACTAAATTATTTAAAATCCCATACATTTTTTTTTACAAGCGGCAAGTTCACCGGGGATTTTAGTCAGTACAAGAGTGACAGTCCCCCTCCGTCCTGCCCGGAGTGGGAGGACTCATTTGATGATTTTGCCACAATAAAAAACGGGCTAAGTTCGAGTCGGACTCGCCTATGAAGGGTTCCGTAGCAGCAAGTTACATAAATATAAAAGTTCTTGTAGTTGTAACTTTGAAAGGTAAATTGCGGTTTACAATTTATGACGTATTAAAAAAACTACTTACTAGATCTCGTTCAACCCAATTTTCGGTGGAAGCTTACATGGTAATGTGCATCATATTTTTTTTTTAGTTTTATCATACTCTTGTTTTAGAAGTTACAGTGGGGGACACATTTTACCACTTAGGAAGTGTCTCTCATGAAAACTATAAGGTTTAAAATGAAATTAGTAACCTCAATATAATTTTTGGAGAGCTATCCTTAGATACCCCACGCGTATGTATGCGATTGATGAAAAAAAAAAACTTTTCAAAAACAAATTTAACCATTCCATAATCTCAAAAATACTAAACACGATTTACAGCAAAATAGCTTACAAGTTTAAAACAAAACTCGGAATGTTAGTTAGCATATAAAATGTGCAGTTACGTCCTTCGTAGCAACCTCGACACGTCATTACATCAATTGTACGACGACCACGCAGTTTTGATACTTTGTATTTTTGTCATTTGACTTTTCAAAAGTGCCTGTTACTGGCTTACTTGAAATAAATGATTTGATTTTGATTTTGGATGTATGTATTTACTCAAATATATAATTATGTACCTACTTATTTATTATATTTGTAATTTAAGCCACTTTAAAGAACGAAAGAGGAAGACCGAAAATTCAGTTTCGGTCGGACAATATAGAAAAATAAGTTATCGATGTCAAAACTAAGATTATTATTGTTTATTTAAGACCGATGTATGGCGCTACAATTATCATTTTCTTATTTGAGTCGTATACTACAAACAGGCAGGACCAACAGATAACGCGCTTTTCGAAGCACAAAATTAAACTCGGTTTGTTATAGTTGGCCACCCATCCACAGATCGACCTCGGCAACCGTTGCTTAACCTCAACAACCAGTGCGACTGTTAAAATTAAGCCCTCAGTCCTAATAAGTGTGGTCTGATTTAAACTACTTACATTAGGTTGTCTCTTAGAGAATCGTTACGTCATTTAGAGATGTGCCTACTAGTCGGCCAACAGTCGCCGATAAGTCGGTCCAAGTCGTAAAAAAAATCTAATTAATCCGCCAGTTAAATTGTCAAAAAATATTTGACACGTATTTTTTATTTTGTTTCAATTGATTTTCAATTAATTTATGAGGTAAACTACCCTATTATCGGTCTGGCCGACTTGTCAGCTAGTCGGCCAAAATCATAGGAGCCACATCTCTAGCTCATAATTAAAGGAAATTGACCATTTGAGGATAGCGTGGGATGTGCACTACTTTGTGTCGAGTAATACAATTGGAATATTATGCTTAAATAAAGATCCCACCTGGTGTTTAAGCGGTAATGTTGGAGTATTAAATTAAATACTAGCTTTAGAAAATTATACCAAGGGGAAGATAATATCGATTAAATTTTTCAAGCTTAATTTGTCATAGTATGACATATTTGATTTTATAGATGTCAAATTGAAAAGTCAAATATTTACTACGTATTTTTCTTTTCTTGTAAAAAATACGTGTGGCACTCGGGGACTGCCGCGGTAAAGCTATTGCATAGCATTTTTTATCAACTTATGCAATTATATTTATTTATTTATTATATTTATTACTGTAATAATTAGGCCATGGTCAGCCACGTCAATCAAGTGAAACGTCAAGAAACGTTCTCCTCTCCCTCTGCCCCACTCTCTCCCTCTGCCTCTGCCTTTGCCTCTCCCTCTCCCTCTTCCTCTGCCTCTCCCTCAATAAAAGCATGCTTTCGTGCTAGTAATGAGCACGTCTGTCCGTACCTTTATGAGCACGTCTGTCCGTACCTTTATGATTGCCGAAGTCTCCCAAACTGAAACGACGTAAGACGATGGTGTCAGGCATTTTCCTTAGGCTTTTTCCTTAGGTTTTTTCGTTAAGATTTACGCGCCGCGCTCGCTCAGAGCCTGCGATAAAAGCTATGCAATAGCTTAAAAACTTAAATTCCCAGGAACGAAGTCGCAGCCAGGAACTAGTTTACATAATAAAATCAATGAAACTCGATTAATATTTTAACTGGGCTCTATCAATGGCATTGCATTTTATTGCAAATTTAGCTGTAACAACTGATTCTGTGAAATTGTAGGTAGTCAATACACAGAATAAACCCCCCTACTCGACCACTTCCACCTCCCATCCCCTATTAAATCATGTACACAGTATAAAGGTAGTCAGTAAATCAACTACACTAGCGAGCAATAATATGTAATCACTTACTTGGTATTAATCCGGGAGAGCTCCTTAAATAATCACGTGATTTGAATTAATTTGGTATCAATTTAAAGTTAACAGTTAAATCTTTAAAATGGTATCATTATTATTATTCTTAACTAGTTATTAAGTACTCAAAGATCGCGTGGAATAGGCTAGTTGCCCTAAAAATGTAATTAGTCCGTCTTTTAGTTAGATTATTCAAAAATACGGGACACGTATTTTTTTATTTGTAAATTAGACTTACAATGACAAAGATATAGCCTATTAAAGTTACGTGTGACGTCACGACGCGTTGCATTTTTTCGCGCGGGATGACGTCACACGTAACTTCAATGGGCTATATCTTTGTTATTTTTTGTTTAATCGAAAAAAGAAAAAATACGGGTCCAATATTTTTTTATAATCTAAAATACGGACTAAATAGAATGTAATTATTTTGACCCTGGAAAAGTGATTACATACTTTGTGAGAGTGAAGATCAATGCTCCTTTTTTTGCGGATCATGGGGTGTCCCTAACGTCGACTGTCTAATTCTCGGTAGCAAATTTACTGCTTCATCTGATGTTTCCCGTGGTTTAACCCCCGTTACTCAGCTCCTATTGGTCCTAGCGTGATGTTATATAGCCTATAGCCTTCCTCGATAAATAAACTATCTAACACAAAAAGAATTTTTCAATTCGAACCAGTACATCCTCAGCCATCTGCCTGCCTTTTCCCAACTATATTGTGGTCGGCTTCCAGTCGAACCAGATGAAGCTAAATATCAGTATTTTACATGGAGCGACTGACCATCGGACCCCCACAACCCAGTAACTGGGTAATACGATACCCCATGGTAAGACTGGTTGTCAGAGTTTAGAGCTTCTGACTAACAGTAACGACTGTCAAAGATCTACATTCTACAAATGACAGCTTAACGTGCTTTCCGAGGCACGGAGGAAACTCGCTATGACAGATCGTCACCCATCCACAGACCAACCTTGGGAAGCGCCGCTTAATCCGTAAGATCGGCCTGTGCGACTGTAATTATTTAGCTTTATAATATACGTATAGATAGTAAAAGATATTTCACAGTTGTTAGTTGCAATACTGCATAAGTATTGACTGTGCCATGGGTGGTTCTGCTCACCACTGAAAATCATCCCGGTTTAACGGAATTCCACGAGTATTTCAAACTAGGTTTTGCCTCCGGCTTCGTTGTTGCGGGAACTGCACATTTTTCCGGGATATTCGTGGTACTCTATATCTTCATATGCCTAATTTTTTCCAAACTATACATATTGGGGTCGGCTTCCAGTCGAACCGAGTCGAGGTGGTTGGAGGTCCGATAGACAGTCGCTTCATGTAAAATACTGATATTCAGCTGCATCTGGTTCGACTGGAAGCAGACCACAATATAGTTGGAAAAAGGCAGGCAGATAATTATAGGCTGGATAGGATAACCTTTATCCTGGTGGTAGTAGAATCCCTGTCAATGACTCCACGCACGCGGGCCAAGTCGGAGGCATCAGCTAGTTTCATATTTAACAACGATTCGACTGCGTAATTTTTACAGGAAATTGTGAAAAGTTGCTATTTTGTTTGGATTTCAACAAAACATTACTTTGTTCTGTACATTGTATTCATTGGTAACGGGTGTTGTTTGTTTTTTAACCGACTTCAATAAGGAGGAGGTTCTCAATTCGGTCGGGTTTTTTTAATGTTTACACCGTAGAGATACTATGACTTTTCGATTTGTATGATTCTCTTATTGTTCGATGATACTTGTCATTATGTCCTATAAGAATTGATTCAGTTTGGTTCAGTAGTTTTTATTTTAGGACCATTTTTCGCTGTGTACTACGGATTACACAGTGCACATGTCAGAAAATTATGAATTTAACAAGAATTTGGGTTGAATATTTGAACTAAAATTTAGGGAACTAAAATCTTTGTTTCCTTGGAAGATGGGTAGGCCTCTAGTGTGGGACGCAACCTGTGTCGATACTCTTGCGCCATCCCATCTTCCAAGTTCATCGTGCTCTGCTGGCGCTGCTGCTGCGGTTGCTGAAAACCTCAAGCGGCGTAAATATAGTAACCTGAGTAGTAACTATATTTTTGAGCCGTTTGGGGTTGAAACTATATGGCCATGGGGTCCAAGTGCTCACAGCCTCTTCAGAGACATTTCGAAAAGACTTGTTGACGCTTCCCGTGACCCAAGAGCTGGCTTTTACCTTGGTCAGAGGCTAAGTATAGCCATACAAAAAGGCAACGCCGCCAGTCTCTTGGGCACATTACCAGCTGACAGCGTTGAGGATGAGTTTTTCGATGCTCTGTAATAGTGTTATTTACTTAATTGGTTTTATGTCATAGTTTTTATTTTGTAAATATTTAGGTTTAATTAATGTATTTGTATTGTTTTTAAGTTAGATGTAATTCAAGAAAATTTAGGGTAAAATAACTTGTTTCGGAAGTCGGTAGCTTTGTTTTGAATACATTGTGTTTTGCTCTTTTATTTTTTCTTTGTAACCCACTTAGCCACAGCTCAGCCTGTATAATATAACCTAGTTTTGTAGCATAAGAATCATACGAGTATATAATTCATAATAAATACATTACATATGTTAGCCTTACAACTGTCAGTAAGAATCTTAACCGACTTAAAAACTGAATGTAGGCAATAAATTGCATTTTGAAATATAATGAATTACGTATTTATTATTTTGTTAAATCAATGCATTATTACAAAGATATTACGCATCAAAATTTGAGAGAGGGGCTCTTAAGGTCAGAAGCAAGTAAAAACTATACTTGCTTGTGACGTATTACCAATTTTAAAAGTATCGTACAGATACCGGCATGGATCTTGAGCGCTGACCTTCACCTGCGCAGAAGTAAGTTATTAGGTCCCTTTGGTAGATGAAGTGAGGAACGGGGGCGGGGAAAGTGTAGTGATTGGTCCGCGTAGCGTGCCGTAGTGCATCGCGTCATAGCCGCCACTCGGGATTCGTTGTTTTGTGCGTTTTATTTGTTTTATTGTGCGCTTCATTTGTCGATAAGTGTACGATGCGCAAAGCGATCCCCACTCTTACGCCGAGCGCTCAAGAACCGTGCCGGTATTTGTATCTCCGACAATTTTGGTTTACATAACGAAAGAAAAAGTCAAAATCAAATATTTTTTGATAATCTTAACTGACGATGACTAATTCAGGCGGTATTTAATGTTGTAAACTGAGCTCAAAAATAGATTTAAAAAAATCTAAAAACCCACGTTTTTAAATGTCCTAAAAATAAGAAAATAACCCTACGGGGCTGAGAGAGGGGCCACTCAAAACGTGGGGGCGTATATTATTTAAGGGATTATTTATGGGATATATTTACATGACGTGTAATAGATCGTGGGTGTAACTTGCAAAGATACGCCCCCACGTTTTGAGTGGCCCCTCTCTCAGCCCCGTAGGGTTATTTTCTTATTTTTAGGACATTTAAAAACGTGGGTTTTTAGATTTTTTTAAATCTATTAATTATTTTATTATTTTTATTTTTGTTCATCGGGTTTGAAGCTACCCTGAAAATTTCAGCCTGCTAGCTTATCGGGAAGTGCCTCAAATCCTGTCCGCCATCTTGGACGTCCGCCATATTGGATTTAAGTCACATGACTATATTTGTCGTATTTCTGACAGCAAACCCTTTCATTTGATACCCATAACATGGGGGTGGATTTCAAACAGCCAGTCTGCCATCTTGGACGTCCGCCATATTGGATTTAAGTCACGTGACTATTTTTTTCGTACTCCTAACAGCAAACCCTTTCATTTGATATCCATATCTTAGGGGTGCATTTCAAATAGCCTGTCTGCCATCTTGGACGTCCGCCATATTGGATTTAAGTCACGTGACTACTTTTTTCGTATTCCTGACAACAAACCCTTTCATTTGATACCCATATCATAGGGGTGGATTTCAAACAGCCAGTCTGCCATCTTGGGGAGGCCGCCATATTGGATTTGTTATGACGTTTCTTAGCTAGTCATGCATTGTCATCAGAACTTAGAGCGTGTGCAAAATTTCAGCCTGCTAGCTTATCGGGAAGTGCCTAAAAATTGAGTTGCAAAAGTCCAACCGGAACGACAAACAAACAAACAAACAAACAAGAAAAGTGAGTGTATAAAAACGTGGGAAAATAATGCTCGTGACACTGTCTTAAATGGCCACCGCTGTCCTGGAACGCGAAGGGAAACAGAAACGGCTATTGAAGGAACACCATGGACTCGCTATGGGGGCGCGTGGAACACGAAACGGCGTCGACGCGGGCTTGATCCATCGGACGGCGAGTAACCTACGGTAGCGCTAGTAATGTCAGGAAGACCTAAGTTCAGCAGTGGCAATCCTAAGGCTAATATTGATGATGAAACACATAACCCTTCCTCTTCGAAGTTGGTTAACCTGCTGTGCACAAGTACGTTCCCTGTCACATTTAAACTCCGTGTATCGATTGGACACTAATAATAGAAGTCGGTAGCGCGGTGGAGCAAGCCATGAGCGGAGCGGAGCGATTTTATGTTACTGCTTTATTAGGTGCGTCCACACAGAGCGCGCAGCCTCGCGAGGCATTTGCTGCGCGAAGCAGCTCGGTTGGTGTGGACGTGTCTCGGGCGAGGCAAGTGACAGCGCTGCCGCGGTCGAGCGACCGAGAAAAAAAAATAGCAGTCGACACGCATCGGGAACAGGGTCCGGGCTGCCGGTGGTCAGGACTCCTGAGAGGACCCTCCTAACAATACACGCCGTGTCCAGAAGTACTGCCTTCTGAATCAGCCGCTTGATCCAGCTGCCAAGCGAGAGCTTCCTTAGATGTTGTTCGGGCTCTTGGGAATTATGCCATTAGTTCATTGTAAACCCAGTCTCGGGACAAAATAAGTAACTTTCACCCATCGGATAACAATGTACCATTATATAATGCGAACCAGTAGTTTCTGAGATTAGCGCTTTCAACCAAATACAGATCTTCAGCTTTATAGGTAATATTAGAATAGATGGTATAGTATACATAGATTCTCTAAATAGATTGCAAACTAGCGATGTCCACAGCCACAATATGGCGTCAAAGGCGTCCTCTGGGGCGGAGGGAGGACGCTGTCCGTGTCCTCTTTCGTTCACGGCCCGCCTCCTCCTTCGCGAGCATGACTGCTTCGCAGAAGGAGGCGACCGCTTCCCAATCCGTCTCGCCCCGCAGCATGGCCTCGAACATAGAACCTCTACTTAACTATTACCACAGCTATTATTAACCAGTGACATTATTTTGCGAACTCCAAATCACTCCAAACAAATTTCAGAAGAAAAAAAAAACAGCACAAAAAATACGTTTCCTAATCTCCAAATTCTATGTAAGCTAGCCTTTATTAATAAGTTAGACAAACAACTTATGTAATTAAGACTTAATTGTCTTGGAATTAAGGTTCAAAATCAATTGGCAATTAATGTAGTATCCGGTACATACGCCATTTTGTGAGCCACGATTGAAACTTCGTGAGCGGTTGTTTACTGCGCTCGAGAAGTTTTGGTACTTTTTATTTTTATTATGAAAATGGGGGAAAATATTTTTGTTGGCTATTTGGAATAATATTCTTGATAATTTGGATACTTTTTTTCGTACTCTGCATGTTTTTATTTATAAATTATACTTGTTTTACTATCCTCTAACGAGTATGTCAAAGTTTGTGAGGATGGATGTATGTTTTTTTATTCATTCACTCAAAAACGGCGAAAAACATTTGGATAAAATTTGGCATGCAGATACTTTATAATGTGGATAAACTTTACCTATAAAATGTGTCCCACTATCTAGTTCCCACTGTTGGGTCATAAGCGTCCTTTCTCCATAAAAGAGAGTGGGTTGTAATGCACCACATGAGTCCAGTGCGGGTTAGGAGATGTCACATGTTTTCGATTTTTTGCTTGTAAGACATGTAGGTTTTGAGGGCAGTAGTGGTAAATTAAATTATTAAAAAACCGTTGGGTTGGGTACGAATCCAAGACCTATAACCCGAAAGTCGTGGTCGTTACCACTGAACTCTGTTATACTAAAAAAACAACACTTGTGGCTTGCGATATAATAACAAACGTTTTTTCTTTCTTTATACTTTCATGAATGCTATGTTCTCAAAATCAGAAAAAAATGAAACAGCATTTCATAGATTACAGACATTAAATACCAACTTGAAAAAATCTTAACAAAACATCAGAATTTTTAATTAAAAATAATTATCTTCGCGTGTTCACCATGAATAATCGTTAATTTCTTTATTATCTTTGTAGATAGATATAAAATCATTCCAAGTAGGTTAAATACGAGTCTAACCACAAGATTATAATATTAGGTACTACTTTTTGCTAGTAGGTTTGCTCGCGTTACGGTTGGGAATTGTATCATCATCTTCCAACCCTTATCCTATTTGTTTGCAGCACATTTTCTTCTTCCATTCTCCCCGTCAGGCATCACGGCACAATTAACTCATTTTTCTTAAAATCTTTTCTTACACAATTCATCCATCTTTTCTTGGGCCACGCTCTTCTCTATCCATGTGGAGGTATCCCTACAATATGTTTATTTAAAGGTGTGAAACAGTATCATCCATCCATCCTACTTCATAAACTTTCGCATTTAATATATTAGTTGAAAGTGAGATAGCAAGAAAACATTACCATCCAACATGTAAACGCTGCCAGCGTTCTGGGCACTGTTCCCGTTGACAGCCATATGGACGTATTTTTTTATGTGTTTATCAAATTAGTGCAATAAAATTCGGCATTACATCGGCCTAGAGTCAGCAGTCCACGGTTTTCCCAGACTGCGCTACAGAACCCTGTCCTCTGCATTCTGCATCCAGTCATTCTTAGCCACTTTCTTAAGGACGTCAGTCCATCTAACTAGGGGGCGTCCAACACTATGCATGGCGATACGCAAATATCGAGTAGTTTCGCAGAGGGAAAGCAACAGAGTTATACAAGTCGTCTAGCGCCATCTCGTTCCCGCAGCTGGAGTAGACTACCTGTGCTTATCAAATAAGTGTAATATACTCCGGCACTTCACACCTATTGCCTACCAATGAAAGAGTTACATAATACGGATAAGTATCAAGATTGTAGCGTCGCAGTCTGCGACCCGACTCTCATCTTTCACTGCTTTCCTTCGGGGAACGGATTTAGGTGACTGATTTAGATTGTGTTTTTATTTTTCTTTTGTTTGAATTTTAGAATATTTTGCAAGAATGTTTTCATTAAATTATTGTTAGGGTTACGTACGTTCGAATGGGAAAGAAAAGGTTTTATCAGATGTTGCAAATAGAAGAGAACTAAAAAAATATTAGCATACTCTGAGAGTAATAAACCTATTATTTATATAATATTATATTAACAGATGCAGGCCGCTTACAACCGGTCCTATTGGAAGTCTAAAGGGAAGGCATTACGTTCAGCAGTGAACGTCTTACGGCTGATATGATGATGATATTAAAAACACATTCTTATTGGTTCATGACATGCAGCCTGGTGAAAGACGGAAAACGAAGATTTAGTAATAAGGTCCAGGACTCTAGAAATAAAAAATAAATTTTAAAAAAAATAGGTTTTAAAAAATAATAATAATAACAACTTGGTTGAAATAAATTAGTGCGTACTTATAACTAGATTAAAAAAAAAAACCTATTTGGTTAGTTACACGGCTGTACAATACAAACTACACGTAACCAGTTTATATTCGTTTCGGTTTGTTCGATATTTCCTTATAATGATTGGACAGCCCTGGCTTATAGTACTTACTTATAGTATAAATGTCTAAATATATTATTTAAAATATAAAACGTGTCTCAACTGTTTATTTTTGTAATTTTTAACAATTTGTAACCTTCAAATTATAACGTTTGATCATAAAGTTTCTCAAAATACAAACAAAAAACTTGAGCAAGTCGTAAAAAGAATGGTATGCTTTTTTTATTGTTACCATGCGCTTGCAGATTATTTTTTATCTTTATTTAATCTTTACCTTCTGACGTCACTAATTTAATACCTAATCATTCAAGATTATGTCAGGACTAACTTATACCCCTGACATTGCTCCCATGATGTTTGGTAATTATCCTACAGAATCAGCGTACCGGTATGAAAAGTGTAAGGATGGATGGAAGTTTGTTCCTCTTTTACTCATAAACTACTGAACGGATTTGAACGAAGTTTGGTACACAGATAGTATATAACCTTGATTAATGAGGAGGATAGTTTTTAATCCGATTTTATCTTCTCGTGGTATAATTTTGGAGTAGTAGCGGGCGAAGCCGCTAACAACCGCTAGTTAATTGACTTTGAGAGTGTACGCATGATCTCTTACGATCTTATTATAAACTGAATGCTAATTATCATTCATACCTACTTAGTTGCCATTCCACTAGTTCGCACTAAGCGCTTTTAATCTTCCTTCATAATGCGTACAACAAAAGAGTTGAACTCACTACCTGCGTCTGTGTTCCTGAACACATACAACCTGAATCTCTTCAAAGTTATAGTGAACAGACTTCTTCTGTGTAAGCTCAATCCATCGTAGACTGTGTATCGACTAGTCAAGATCAAACCCATATTATTATGTATATTAAAAAAAAAGAAAAAACAAAGATGTATCACAGTTAATTAAAAGATAAACTTGTCTATAAAATGATATGCTTTGTTTGACCTTGGTGGAACCAGTTTAAGTTCATACATAATTTATTAAATTATGACAACGCACATCTCTATATGAGAATGTTAACTTATACGGTTTGTAGTCCAAATAAAAAAAAAAACTCTGATTTTAATGTGTATACTAATCATCTTCTAATATATGAAACAAAATTGTTTGTTTATTCGTATTTTTTTCTTCAACTTTGCACCAATCTATATAATTATGTTATTTTTGTTTGGTTGAATGCGCTTATCTCAGGAACTACTGTTTCGAATTGAAAAAAAATTAAGTGTCAGTTAGTATATTTATCGAGGAAGGCTGTAGGCTCTCTAATATCACGCTATGATTAAAAGGAGCTGTGCAGCAGTGTTAGAAAAGAAGGATATAAACGCGCGAAGCCGTATGCGGATGCTAGTTCGTCCTAATTACCATTTATATTAAATACAATAAAAAAACTGTAGTAAAATGAATGGATTTGATTAACCTTACATAGAGGGCATTTGCTATGACTGGCACTCGATTTTTCCTTATGTAAGTAATGCGAATTTCTTTACTAAAACTATGTTTATTTAATACCTCATATTTTAGTTTCATCATCATCATCATATCAGCCATAGGACGTCCACTGCTGAACATAGGCCTCCCCTTTAGATCTCCACATATACCGGTTGGAAGCGACCTGCATCCAGCGTCTTCCGGCGACCTTTACAAGGTCGTCTGTCCATCTCGTTGGTGGACGTCCTACGCTGCGCTTGCTAGTCCGCGGTCTCCACTCTAGCACTTTTCGATATTTTAGTTTAGTCGTTAAAAAATTTAGTCGAATAAAAAAAAACTTATAGCCCAAAAATTAAATCATCATCAAATAGGTAGGTAATTGTCGTACCGGACAATTACCTACCTCTGCCAATATTAAAAAAAAAACTAATAATAAAAATGAAATATAAAATAAATGTAAGGACTGTATTCAAAGTATATTCTATAACAATAGTTATAAATGAATGTGTAGAAACTATTAACTCATATATTTTAAGACAAATTCAAGATAAATATCATATTCCGTAAAATAAATGACGGGACAATGAAATGCCCTCAAAAAATAATTCTATGAAACTGTGCCAACAATTGTTTTACAACCTACGCCAATAAATAAATAAAAAATCCAAAGGAATAAAACAATAATAATGGCTCCTTAAATAATAATACTAATAGAAGCCGAGTGCGTCCCTGTGTCACCTCCCGCCCCGCGTCCCGCGCCGCCATTTCGTGTTATTGAGAATTTATGTCGCTTAGGATGCTTACATACCAACCGTGATAAGCTTTAAACAGATATTTGACAATTGAGTAATATTTAATTGTATGTCTTATTTTTATGTAAACTAAGTAGCATTTTTTGAAAAAAATATAATAAAACCAAACTAAACTAAACTAAACACCAGAGCAGTGGTGGCCCAGTGGTATCGGCCTCGGCTTACGAGTAGTAGGTCGTGGGTTCGAACCCCGTCAGGCGCATTACTTTGTGTAATTTATTTCAACACCACTGCTCTCAAAACGGTGAAGGAAAACATCGTGAGGAAACCGGCATGTCCTAGAACCAAAAATTCGAAGACATGTGACATCTACCAATCCGCAATGGGCCCGCGTGGTAGATTACGGCCCACTCCCTCTCACAGAGAGGAGGCCTGTGTCCCAGTAGTGGGAACATTTATAGGCTGATGATGATGATGATGAAACTAAACTATTACAAAACATTTGTATTCCTTTTGTTAATTAATTCCTAATGTCTTAAGTTATAGATTTTTTTTTGCTTTTATTTAGAATTTGAAAGTCAATTTTGATCGTGCTTGTGGCGCCATCTATTATCGTATAAAACTGTATTTTGACCGCAAAAATTAAATGTCAATTAAAGTTTCATGAATGGATTTTGACTTTTCAATTACCTACTCTTAATTGAAAAGTCGAAAGAAAGAACTTCTAGACAAGCGTGCTTCACCGTCGACCACTTCATCGCTTACTATCAGATGAGATAGTGTTCAAACGCGAAAATATCTACTTATAAAAAAAAAAAAACATTATGTATGTTAATCAAAGTTTTAACTAGCGATGCATCCGATACCGATACGAATACCGATATATCGGCGATACTTCGGGTTAGCCGATATATCGGTATCGACGATATTTTTATGACCGATTCAACGATACTTTTTAATTTAAAAATGTGGTGTAAACGAGCGTGTTGTCTGGTCTATTTCATTGCAAACCAGCCATGAACTATGCCCGGGGAAACCCTTGCCAAACAGACTTGCGAAATCGCCTTTCTCCAAATCAAAATTTAGGATTACTTTGTTTTTTTAACCAAAATCTTATTGATGTTAATTTTAATTGCTAAAATGTATAATTTAGAATATATATAATTTAAAAAATCTGAAATGTGATTTATTTTATTTTAATTATTTTTTTAAATTCACAATAAGCGTATCGGTATCGGTATCGGTATCGCCGATATTTTTATAAGAGTATCGGTATCGGTATCGTATCGGCGAAAAGGCGTATCGATGCATCCCTAGTTTTAACTGTGAAACATTCGTCTATTCTCATAAACTAGCAGTAAAAAAAACTATTCCGGCATGGGAAAAAACTATTTATTTTAATAATTTAATTTAACCGATTTGAAAAATACCTTAATTTTGAATGACTTAAAAATGCAAATTTTATAGAGATTCAAACTAGTTTTTGACCCCGACTTTGTTTTTTATCAATTTGACCTTAAAAACTTGTTTATTTAACTAACGATTGTCAATTATTTACGTTTTAGTTTTTTTAGGCCTACTTCGTGTTGTAGGACAGAAATAGAACTATTGAAAACATCAAGGTTAGAACTGTAATAATTAATCATTCACAAATACTGGACTAATATTTATTTAAGTAGAAACTTATAAATAAACATTAAATACGAGTTTTAATCTGTATTTTTTTAAGTTTTAGAATAAAAATTCGGTTAATTATAATTTGATTTATTAAAAAACAGTATTTTGCATTAATTTATGTAACAAGATGTATAAATTGTTACTAAAGCAGTTTTTTATCAACACTATAGTATAGACTTATAGAGTATATCCATTGCAGTCTGAATAAATATAAATACATCAACTTTTTTAACTAAAAAAATAATAATATTATATAAATTTTGACAAGACAAAAACATGTACTTAAGGATCTTAGCATGTAAACTTTCAAAAAAGGAATCAGTTTATGTAATTTTTTTATTCCTGTCAATTTAAATCATAAATAAGGAAAGTAAATATTTATTATGAAAATATTCTCCAAAAAAACTTCTTATACTTTCAATAAATATTTTGTCATCCAACAAAAAAAAATTAAGCATAATTCGCACAAAAAAGGTCCTTGTCTTGTGTGTACGCTGCCTAATGCCAGGGCGTTGCACCGAATAGATCCGACGAGCGCTATCAATTGTACGTGTGGTGGTGTGTGTGTATGTGTGTGTCACATGTGGCTTATACAGGGCGTTTGATTTTGGTGAAGAGCTTTTTTAACCGACAACAAAAAAAGGAGGAAGTTCTCAATTCTATTATTTAGTTTTTTTTGAAGATTAGTGCGCTGTCGGATTTGGGACTGTTTGGAAGTAATAAGGCTTGTTTTTAGTAGTAGGATATACTGGCTTGGTAGTTGGTATATAGCGGGTTAAAAGATAAAAAAGTTGACAATTAATTCCCTTTTTTCTTGTTTTCCCTTGGAGGCCGATTTTAGTTTTGAAATTAATTTAAATGGGACCAACTTTGAGATACACTCTTTCCAACAAAAAAAAATTTTTGAAATCGGACCACGTTAGGAAAAGTTAAGCGTGGTCATACATAAAAAAAATATACTCATGTCGAATTGAGAACCTCCTCCTTTTTTTTTCGTCGGTTAAAAATGTGTTACCAATTGATAAAGATAACTAAATATTTAGCTTATGCGATACTTTTATTTGTTTTATCAAGATAAATCACTTAGGTATTTAAAAAAAAAACTGTCATACATAACATAATTTAAATTAAAATACTGTGAAAGTAAGATACCTAGCTGCAGTTGCTAATATTATAATAAAATTCTTTGTAGAAATTATATGTAATTACTAGGTATATTTAATTGAAAGGGTGGTGAATAAAATACGAAACGCATTCAATAATTTACCTATTTTATTTTTCATTACAAAAACACCGCTTCACCATAGGAATTTTCCCTGGACACGTAATATTCCACTACTTAATTTCCTTAGTGCATTTAAAACCACAAACTTATTATCGTTCGTAAACGTCCTTGAAACTTGCACAAAAACAAACTAACAGAAAAGCAACACGCTGTATACGTTCACCTTGTTTCCACACACGCATAATCTTGGTATTATAAGTGTGTGTGTGTGTGTACAATATCGAGTCGTAGTTTAGTCCGAAATATTGGATTTTACTGCAGTAATACTTTATTTTAGTTAGAATTTAGGAAATTTATTTTAAGTCTGTTCTATTTTGAATAATATTTAGTTATAATATGTATATTTTAGTTTTAGCGTGGTATTTTGGGGGTTATTGAAATAAATAGAAACCTTTTATATTATACATGCGAAAGTTTAACAGGATGGATGTGTGGTGAAACACTGTTACTCTTTCACGCAGTAACTGCTGAACAGATTTGGACGAAATTTTGAACACAGTTTAATTTTTATCTCGGTACTACGATCTCATTCGACAATAACTGACCATCACGTTGATTCCCGTCTTTCTTTGTACTAGAATTCATGAAAATTGGTTGCAAAGTTTTGTCTTGAAAACGGAACACACATACACACTTATAATATAAATATTTAACAGGTTTTTTTTTTTTTTTTTTTTCCACAACTATCACAGAACGCCATCTAGTCCCAAGCTAAGCAGAGCTTGTGTTATGGGTACTAGACAACTGATAAACATACTTATATATTTCTAAATACATACATATTATAGATAAATTACACCCAGACACAGAACAAATGATCGTGCTCATCACACAAACATTTGTCCTGGGTGGGAATCGAACCCACGACCTCCGGCATAGCAGTCAGGGTCACTAACCACTAGACCAACAGGCCAGTCAAAAATTTGTTTGGTATTCCTTCCTATAATATCTACTTTAAAGGATTATGAAACATTTTATACGATTTGATCATCTCACTAATTGTTCAAACGGAAATTATTCTTACAATCAAAATTACCAGACATACCTAAATATGTGATCGAAATATGTTGTCATTTTATAGATAAGAGTACATATTTATGATAACAGATATGATTGATAACGTTCATGACTTTGACTTTTTGGGTTCTTTTCAGAGGACAGTAGCCACCTTTTATTTAGCGTGGTAAAATCATCAAATGAGTCCTCCCAACCAGGGCAGGCAAGGGACTGACAGACTTGTATGTAACGTAAGGGGTTATTTAAGAAACACCGTGGATTTTAGTCAGTACGAATCCGACACTCCGCCCAGGGCGAGACGGGAGGACTCATTGGTTTGATTTACCACGAAAAACATAAAAACGAGAATAAAAGTATCGTACTGTTTGTTAAAATGTGATTTTTCATTTCTTATGATTTAATTTTTTATAATGTTTAGTCTATATTTTCAAGGTACATTGCTTTTACATTATTTTATTTAATTTATTGTAAAACATCATGGTTAAAAGAGTAAGTATGGAGTTTCTTGCCCATTCTTCTTCATACAACTTACCTTTGCGAATGGGTGTAGATTCATTCCCACCCCATCCCATTTCCTTAATTTTAATTATGCGACGTTTAAAAGTGCCTCTTTGATGGCCTAATTGAAATAAATGATTTGACTTTGACTTTAACCTACGTTTAATCAGTTTATAAACTACCTGTGTACCAAATTTCTTCCAAATCAGTCCAGCCGTTTTTGCGTGATTGATCGACAAACATACAAACTTTAAACTTTTATGATATTTCACTTCTTTTACAAAGAATATATATACAATTTCATTACGAAATAATAAAATTCATAAAGTATCAAACAGTGGCCTTCGTGCTATATTTAGATTTTCTTATTGTTTGGTAAATATGAACCTTAGTACCACGGGAAAGGATTGAATTTCCATTGTGTTGCGTCGTGTAGAAGTATAAAGTGTAGTTTTTTTTTGTTTTCTGTTTTTTTTTTTCTTTATGGTTCAATAGTTTGTGAGGGGTGATAAATCGGTAATGGTATGGTGACAAAACGGACGCCTTTTGTGTTTGGGGTATCGGGTTCAATACGTTATTATATTTTTGTGTTCCTTTAATTATATGTATTATTGTGTCATTTGCTATACGTAAGGCACAAAAAACGTTTTTTTAATATTATGACGATTTTCACGAATAATTTCGGAGCTGTTCTAAAATTAAACTGTTTAAAAGTAATTTCGCGGCACATCATTATTTTATAAACGACGAAAAAAAAAGGAGTAGGTTCCCAATTCGACATTTATGTATAATTGTTTTTTTTTTTTTAATATGAATTTAATTACTAAATTTAAAAAAATATCCTGATATTGCTTTTGCTCGAAATCGTCCAATATCACGACATAAAAGTATTTTCACTAAACTCCAACTCAAAATTAAGGAAAATTAAATAAATACTTACCAAAAATACAACAACCTGTAGGTACATTAACACACACACACATCTTTATGTTAAATTTAATTGTAAACATACACCGCACTCTGTTCTCGCATGAAATTGGGTTCTGTACACATTACAATAACGAAAATTAGGGTTCCGCGGTTAAGGAAAAATATCGTGTTTTTATCTGATAACTTTTTATCGTTCAAATGGGTAGGTAGAGATATTATATTATCATGGTAAAATCATCAAATGAGTCCTCCCACCCAGACTGTCAGACTTGTACTGACTAAAATCCACGGTGTCCTTCAATAGCCCTTTACATTCCAGAGTCACGCTAATGGAATAAGTCCCGCGACCCCGGCAGGCTTTGGCCCTCTAGAGGGGAGCCCCGTCATCTTGCGCACGCTCTTTGAGGCGCGTGGAACACAACGGGCCGTCGACCCGGGCACGGTCCATGGTCGGGCGGCAAGTTGCTCATACAATTTTGCCTTAGAACTAAAATCTTTTGTTCTTTAAAGCGCATTAATCCGTACTGGTAAATTAAAACAGAACTGTTCCCTAACTAAAAACCATCATATACCTGTTCATATTCATAATTATGCTATTTGCGTTCCAGAGCCGCGGTGCCTTTTTGAAGCTCAGCCTGTGCTTTCAATTACTCCTTGTGTACCAAGGCCCGCATTTTAAGAAAATCCCGCGAATCGAATAAAGCCCACACTGTTCTTTGTTCTTTCAATTTACCATTGCGTTCTAGGGCTTCGGTAACTCCTTCAAACACTCCTGAAACTCGTTAAAATTCATAACCCTCCGTCTGAGTCGCAAAATAATGTTTATTTGACCACTGACCTCATAAAATTTAGAATCAGAACAAGCAAACCCACAGGAAAAAAAAAGTTATTATCTAAATTGCGAATTACTATGAAACATTCTTATGAAGGAGCTAAAATAACTCACAGGCTTATTCTGAAAAGATCTGTATATTAGATTTTAAAATGTCCAGAGGAGCTCGTGGCTAAATAATTACAGGCGCACAGGCCAATATTCCGGGTAAAGCCGCGCTTACCGAGGTTGTTCTGTGGATGGGTGATCATCTGTCATAGCGAGTTTCCTCCGTGCCTCGGAAAGCACGTAAAGCCGTTGTTCGGCTGTCATTTGTAGATCTTTGAAAGTCGTTACTGTTAGTCAGAAGCTCTAAAAGTCTGACAACCAGTCTTACCATGGGGTATCGTATTACCAAGTTACTGGGTTGTGGAGGTCCGATAGTCAGGCGCTCCATGTAAAATACTGATATTCAGCTGCATCTGTTTCGACTGGAAGCAGACCATAATATAGTTGGGTAAAGGTTAGGCAGATGAGAATATCCAGTAGAAAGCCTCTATTTCATCCTCTTTTATGATTGCCGAAGTCTCCCGAACTGAAACGATGTTAGACGATGCGAATTTTTTTATTTGGTCGCCGCGCCGCGCTCAGAGCCCGCGATAAAAGCTATGCAATAGCTTAAAAATCAGAGAAACTAACCCTATTTGGCAACTACTTATAAATGAAAGAGAAGACATGTCGCCCCTCTCTTTCTAAAACAGCTGTTTTGACAGTCAGCCTACTGTCAAAATCAGCTGTCATTACAGTGCGATACCGTGACGGCATAGCAACGAGATCGCGCTCCCCTCTCGAAATATCCGTGGGTAGGTTACTTATTTGAAAGCAATTTTAGTTGAACCCCACCCCCCTTCATTTAGAATGGCACAGGGACGGACTTGGGGTAAGGGTATTTAGTGTTTACGTAAGTGTTTACGTAATTACTAGCTGTGTCTACCGCGCTGCGAGGCTCCTATTGGTCCTAGCGTGATGTTTTATAGCCTTATAGCCTTCACCGATAAATGGACTATATTATCAGCCTATTGCCGTCCACTGCTGAACGTAAGCCTCCTCCAAAGAGCGCCAACTCTCCCGGTCCTGGGCAGCCCGCATCCATCCGCTGCCAGCCACATTCTTCAAATCATCGACCCATCTTGCCGCAGGGCATCCTACACTATGTTTGCCTATTCGCGGTCTCCACTCTAGCACCTGTCTGCTCCATCTACCATCGGTCCGTCTACAGACGTGGCCGGCCCACTTCCACTTCAACGTGCTTATTCTACGCGCAATGTCGACCACTTTGGTTCTCTGGCGAATGACTTCGTTCCGAATTCTATCCGCCAGAGAGACTCCGAGCATTGCTCTCTCCATTGCACGCTGACGATAAATGGACTATCCAACACAAAATTATTATTTATCAGTTCGCACAACCAAACTTTATAATATTAATACCTATAGATAATAGCTTTATTGTTGTTTTGCTCGGGAAAAGTACTTTCGAGATGTAAGGTACTTTATATTATTTTCTGTATACCTGATAACGAATATGGTTTAACGGACGATAGGTTCAGTGTTTTAGTCGTGAAAAAGTATCAAACAAGCAAATAACTTTATTTTTTTTACAAATTTCGGTGGTGACCCAGTGGTATCGGTCTTGTGTTCGAAGTTCGAACCTAGCTAGGCGCATTACTTTGTGTAATTTATTTCATCATCACTGCTCTCAAAACGGTGAAGGAAAAAATCGTGATGAAACCGACATGTCATAGTTCCAAAAAATTGAAGACATGTGATATGCACCAACAGATGATGTTGTTGATAATTCAAATTTAGAAATTATTGATCATGTCAGCCTAAAAACTTACACAGTATCGAATAACCCTATTTCAAAACACCCCTCGCTCCCAAGTCCGTCCCTGGCTACCACCCCGCCCGTCCGTAACCCGGGTCGCCCCCCCGCTCCGATTTATTTGTGCCCCTTTTAATTATGTACACATACTGTGGAGAGTCAGCATGTCTAGCGTAGCGTCAGCAGCGTCAGTGACTTTTTGGGGTAGGCAGAAGTTGTGGCTAAAAACACCATAGTGAGATATACGAGTACGAGTAATAGAATAAGGTAGAATGTTGATTGAGCCACTATAGTTTATTTTAGAGTTGCCACGAATAGTGATTTGGCCGAATACCGAATATTCTGCAACGCTGTCGGCCGAAGCGCCGAATATTCGGCACAAAGTACATGCTTGTCGTGCGCGTAAAAAATAATAATACGACAAGACGTGTCGCACCTGTCTCACTAGTGCGCGGGCGAGCGTGCGGCGTGCGGCCATTTGACTGTTTGTTTCTATTGCGAGTAAACACGTCACGGCACGCTTTGTCAGATCATTAAATTAAAAACGCAGTTTACATTTCTCGTTAATTTTTGTTCAGTGAAGTTAGAGTAAAGCAAGTACATCATACGTAACTATTTTCTGCAAGAAATTTCCGCGCTCCAACGCATGTCCCTCTGAATAGCAGAGGGCACAGCGGCGGAGCGGGCTTGCGGACGGTGAGTAATGGGTAAGCTCGCCGTCCGACCAGGTACCAAGCCAGGGTCGGTGGCGCGTCGTGTTTCACGCGTCACCGACGGGGCCCCTTATGGGGCCAAATGCCTGCCGGGGTCGCGGATTTTTTCTTAATCCCGGATACCGTGACCCCGGAACGTAAAGGGCATCCGAAGGAACACGGGTGGATTTTAGTCAGTAAGAGTCTGACAGTCCCTTCCGCCCCACCCAGGGCGGGAACGAGTACTCATTTAATGATTTTGCCTCCCAAAAAAAAAAAGTCATAGAAAAATAAATACAAGATAAGAAATATCACAATCCGGTAAATTGTTTGTATACAATGGCCGCCATTTTTGTTTGTTTACGTGCGCATAAATTGAAATTCTATTCTTTTAGTAACTTTTGTGTATGTTTTGGCTGAAATCTATTGTCGAGACAGACACATTCAATGCGATAGTAATTACTTTTTCCTCCGAACTGGTCTCACAATTTCATAAATTACGATAGCATTCTCACGATAGCATCACAACTTACCGCTGATTAATTTTACTTATTAAAATATTGTAATTTGATATTAAATACAAATCTTGAGTAATATGATGTGTCTTTTTTGTCCATGATATTTTGGTATTCAGTATTCGACCGAATAGTACGTACCTATTATTCGGCCGACTACCGAATACCAAAAAAAGTGGCCGAATACCGAATAGTAGCCGAATATTCGTGGCAACTCTAGTTTATATTTTTAGGTGTTACAATCTGATAATGATGCGTAGTGACTGAGCGATGGACTGCGTGCAGCGTGTCACGGGTTCGATTCCCGCACGGAACAAATATTTGTATGATCTACAAGTAGTTGTTCCGGGTCTGGGTGTTTGTTTATGTGAGTTTATATGTTTGTAAACGCACCCACGATACAATAATAAATTCCTAGTGTGGGGCAAGTTTTTATAAAAAAAAAATGCCCTTACGGTGCATTCACACCGCCGGTAACATTTGTGGAGCAACAGAAGGCAACACGGCAACATTCGGTAACTTTTGTGGCTCCTTGTTAAGTACTATTTGTTGATTGTTACTTACCCGTGCATCCACGCCGCAGTAACATCCGACAACAAAAAGTTACTAAGTGTTGCCGTGTTACTGTAAGTCGAGTAACGTTGCTCGACAATCGGTAACATTGTTAGATAATGGGGGTAACATTGTTACCGAATGTTGAGCAACGTTACTCGATTTACAGTAACACGTCAACACTTACTTAGTAACATTAAATAACATTTTGTTGGCGGATGTGACCGAGTGTTGAGCAACGTTACTCGACTTACAGTAAAACGTCAACACGTAACATTTGGAAACGTTGAGCTACAAAACCGGCGGTGTGGATGCACCGTAACGTGCAGGGTCCCGTTCAAAACAGCAATAACATTCTTATGATAAAAGATGGCTCCACAGTTGATTGTCAAATTCTAAATTAACGCTAGCGGAACCATCATGGGCAAAAGGTTACAAATTAATTACTATTTAATTTATATTTCGTAAAACCAACGACCTTGACTTTCTATCAATTACCTTCTTTTTTTAACTCAATCTACAATTTAACCAGTTTTAAAATAACTCGTTAACTACCAGTTCATTCTGCAAACGTTTTCGAACGGATATTAAACCATTAGTTAAATAAACGGTATTATGAGTTACAACTTCGTAAGGATTAAATAAAAGAGTAAAGCCTCCTACAGACACACGCGACAAAAAGTGCGCGGCGACTTGTCGCGGTCCATTCGTTCGCAGTACATTTAGAGTGGAAATTAGCTTGGCTCGTTGTCGCAGCGCGATTAATCGCGTGTGTCTGTTCGAGCCTTTAATCTTGGGAACTAATACATCGAAATAATAGGAATAGGGTTCGTTTTGGTTAGTCAAGTAGACTTGGTGGCATGGTGGTAGCGAATAACAGCTGCGCAGCGTGTTTCGTGTTCGATTCCCGCGCGAAACAAATATTTGTTTGATTTATCAAGTACCGAAGCTAACATTTTTGTTTATTTAAACCCTTAAGGTTCTCGAATGGAGACCACGCACCGGCAAGCGCAGCGTAGGACGTCCACCCACTAGGTGGGCAGACGATCTTATGAAGATCACAGGATCACGCTGGATGCAGGCCGCTTACAACCGGTCCTATTGGAAGTCTAAAGGGGAGGCCTATGTTCAGCAGTGGACGTCTTACGGCTGATATAATGATGATGAAACCCTTGTAGAAGTGTAGACAATGATTTAGACCAGCCGTAGCTCATTTATGGCAACTATAGCCATTTTGAAAATTGGGCTATTTTAAGCTTTGAGCTTACTGTCGACCACGATAAGCAACCAATCAAACTTACGTATCCTTAATTAACCTGGGCGATGTCATCCAACAAATTGCAAATTCCAATTTGGCAACAAATTGTTTGACCAAATGAAAATACAAATACCGGCACGGTTCTTGAGCGCTCGGCGTAAGAGTGGGGATCGCTTTGCATATCGTACACTTATCCTCAAATGAAACGCACAATAAAACAAATAAAACGCACATAACAACGAATCCCGAGTGGCGGCTATGACGCGATGCGCTACGGCACGCTACGCGGGCCAATCACTACACTTTCCCCGCCCCCGTTCCTCACTTCATCTACCAAAGGGACCTAATAACTTACTTCTGCGCAGGTGAAGGTCAGCGCTCAAGATCCATGCCGGTAACTTGTAATTGTCGATTGATAACTGGGTGACAGATACAGATCGATCTTGTCATTAATTATTATAGACGACCAGGCCACTTTTAAAATACAAGTAGAGCAGTTTGAAGTTGAGCAGTGGGGAATGTAAACGGCACAACTTAGTTGCTGAGTTGTTAGTTGAGCAGTTGGGCAGTGGCGAAAAAGGTTAACCAAAACTGTTGTCTAACAAAAAGATGCTTTATCATTACCATAGATATATTAAAATCCCGGAATTACTTTTGAAGAGCAGAAAAATTCCGTTATTTTAATCAAAAAGTTATTTATTAACCGACTTCAAAAAGAAAAGTAGGTTCTCAGTTCGACCTGTATGTATGTATGTTTGTCCCCGATTATCTCGCGTTTGGCTGAACCGATTTTGATGCGGTTTTCAGGAAAGTGTTCATTACATTCTGGAAAAGGTTATAGTATATAACAAAAATGGATATCTTGAGAAGTTGCCCGCATAGATCCGTTTTTAACCGACTTCCAAAAGGAGGAGGTTCTCAATTCGGATGTTTATATTTTTTTTTTTTTATGTTTGTTCGGGCATAACTCCGTCGTTTACCAACCGATTTGAAAAAATCTTTTTTTGTTGGAAAGGGTATACTTCCCGAATGGTCCCATTAAAATTTTATCGAAATTGGACTAGCACTTTTTGAAAAATCAACAAAAAACAACGAAAACCTAAAAAGTTTTCAACATTGTCTACACCGATTACTCCGAGGTTTCTGGTCCGATTTCGATGATTCTTTTTTTGTTCGATACAGTATATCTGCCATTTGGTCCCATAAAATTTTCATTTGGTTTGGTGCAGCAGTTTTAATTTTTTAGCTCATTGTGTAAGAGTACATACATGGACGATGTTATCACCGGTGCTACGGATTACAATATTTTAGTGTACATGTAAGAAGGTTGAATATTGAAACTAAAAAGGATAAAATAAAAAAGTTTTTCAAAAAAAAATGTAACCGACTTCCCACAAAAAAGTTCTAAATAACCTACAAAAAAACTTTTCTTTCGAAAGTCGGTGACAAAAAGTCAATGAAATAAAAAAGAAAGTCACCGACTTTCGAAAGAAAAGTTTTTTTGTAGGTTATTTAGAACTTTTTTGTGGGAAGTCGGTTACATTTTTTTTTGAAAAACTTTTTTTGTTGCTTACTAGGATTGAATATTTTCAAAGACGCCGATTATATGAAGATTTTACACAATTTATTTGTCTAATCTTTCTCTGATGTTTTAATTATTTATTTGTAATACTGTTTTCCACAAAAGATTTTCTATGAGAAATCCCGGGAAGATCCATATTAAATATTAATATCAACATTTTGATGCAAGTACTAAAATGACTTTACCTAATTCCGACCTCTGGTGATTACTGCACCCTATTTAAAAGACGAATGATTTAAATACATTTTTAACCACTTTCCTCTCTCTTCTCCAGGATGAAGTCCTAGCCATCAATGATAAGGTGGTCCTCAGAGCAGATGACCTCCTCTCCTGGATGTGTGTGGGCACGGAGTGGCGCTGGGGGCTGAGGGCCGTGTGGCGTGGGGCCTGCGCCCCACCCGCTGACATGCCAAGACACGCGCCGCTGACGCATACCAAGTTGGATTTCAGTGATGTTGATACGGAGAAAAGTTCTATTGGTGAGTTGAAGAACTGTTCTTTTTTTCATCTTGCCATCCTGCATTCTCTCTTTATAGAGCTGCCTTTAGGCCGGAAACGCACAGGCCGGTGGCTTGCTTAGCGCCTAGAGCCTTTTTTTTTCTAAGTTAGATGAGTGAGGCCGGTATTACGCATCGGACTACTTTGAGAAGAAACATCCGAAACAAACCTTATTGCTATTCCACCAATGGCCGTTTTTCCATTAGCCGGCCCGGCACCGGCACCGGCGCCGGCGTACTGCCGCATACCGGTGCGAGGAAGCAAAAATGTATGAACGCCGGGCCGGTGAAAAACGCTCAATGGAAAAACGCCCAATGTGTTTCTAAACGTCTGTTATAATGCGCACAGCTAAGGAGTGGAACTCACTACCTGCGTCTGTCTCTTCAAAGTTATAGTGAACAGTCTTCTTCTGTGTAAGCTCATTACATGCATCGTAGACTTTGTATCTGTCACCTTTGACCTGGACTAGAGTCAAGAGTTAACACATCTTACATTAAAAAAAAAAACTCTTTCTTCTCTTTAATTCCGCCACAAAAACCTTTACTTTCTCTCTTCCAGTGGTAGACGCAGACGCTCCCGGCGTGGTGGTCTTCTCCTACCCTCGATACTGTCGCTACAGGGCGCTCATAGCCAGGCTGGAGGGAATCCAGGCGTCCTGGTTGAGAGACTCCCTTGTCGCGGCGCTGGGAGGATACGCGGCGCCTACGAATAACACCAGGATACTGTACTGTAAGGTGAGGAGTTTTTCTGATTATGTACTGCTTCCCCTTTTTTTAGCATGGTATACATATAATCCGCAGCGGTAGACGCCCACGGCGACGGTCGTGATCTCCGGCCACAGTAAGCGTGGGCCTGTGGGTGGCGAGTAATGCGCGACTCGCTGTCCGACCATGGACCATGCCCGGGGCGACGCGACGGCGCGTTGTGTTCCACGAGCACCTCAAGGAGTGTCAGCATAATGACGGGGCCCCCCTTAGAGGGCCAAAGCCTGCCAGGTTCGCGGGACTTACCGAATTACCTTGACCCCGGAACGTAAAGGTCTATTGAAGGCCACAGTGGATTTTAGTCAGTACAAGTCTGACAGTCCTTCTCGCTCTGCCCTGAGTGGGAGGACTTATTGGCCCAGTTTTAATGGCGTATTGTGCCTATTGGCCTTGTTATGTTCTGTCTTCTGCTTGATATGGAGGGAATTGGAAATTACTTATTTTTCCTACTCGTCCACTATTCTTTTCTGATTAATTTCGTGCAGCATCCCAGACAGGTAAATTCATTCTCCGGGACACGTCGAGCTTCATTGTCTCGGCGCTTTTCTGGTGGTTGCAACTGTTGATTCTGGCTTTCAGGAGTTGCACTGGTTTGGGAAAAAACTCAGAACATATTCCGTCAGGGACAGTATCCGTCGTACCACAAGCACTTCTCTAAAAAAAGTGTAATTGCAAAACGACCCTTATGTCAACTTCAAATGCTGTTTTGCAGTTGACACTTTTTCTAGACAAGTGTTCAACGAATGTTTAACTATTTTGTAGTAAGACGGTATATGCTTAATATTCTTCCTCGTCTTTCCAGGATACATTTGAATACCCAGAACTGGAGGGCCACGAATTCGTATGCAACCACCTGGCGCCCCGACTGAAGGGACGACCGCGGGGGCGGCGGCGTCGGGCTCACTCACCGGACCTCACTCATCACGACGAGAGGGGATCTGACCGGTCTGACTCCGATGACCCGCCGGCGTCGGGGCCTGCTAGTAGTGATCCGCCGGTGAGTTACACTCACATATCTTGGGGGAAATAGGGCCACCAACGACCATTTATATCTAGACTCCTAATCACAGGCGACCGATGTCTGTCAACACATTAGGCAAAAAAGTCTTAAGTTCGTGTTAGTTCCGACTAGTCCTGTGAGTCCCCTCGTCGTACAGACCTTGAGTTAGCCAATCAGAACGCAGTACCCCGTCCCCCTCGCTTACGTCGTACCTCAGCGACTTGGCAGAATAATTTTCGTTAGTCAGATCGTGCATGAGGCGTCTAGATATAAATGGTCGTTGAGGGCCACAGAAGACGCCCACGGCATCGGAAGTCGCGAGGCGATTTCCGATTCACAATGGGGTTTAGTATGCTCAAGATAGTCCAACGAGCTATGTCGAGACGGCTAGGCTCAGTCTCTCTGCGTGATAGTGTCAGAAATGTATGTTTTTTTTTTTTTCAAAAATAATAATATTCAGATCAATGTTTCCGACATACGAGTAGCTTAACAAATTATCGAGTTTATGTGGAATGGCAGTACTATGCAGACCAACTAAGAAGGAGAGTGTCTATGGTTTTCATCTGTCAACTGACACTTCAAAAGTATGGTTACCAAAATAATTATTTTAAACAAATTAATGTTAAACATTATATCAAATTCAACGGGGATGCGTTTGCTAACCCTGATATGTGCACTTTTGTTTTAATTTTTATTAACACAGTAATGGTAAAAATAGTCATAATAAACTGCTTAAAAAATATATATGTATATCGTTACACCGAACATATAATTAAAAAACTTAAACAATAAAACTAAACACACGATAATACAAACTTAACAATGATGTTTTATTATCATGGAAGCTCTTTTTAACCGACTTCAAAAAAAAAGTAGGTTCTCGGTTCGACCTGTATGTATGTATGTTTGTCCGCGATTATCTCGCGTTTGGCTGAACCGATTTTGATGCGGTTTTCAGGAAAGTGTTAATTACATTCTGGAGAAGGTTTTAGTATATAACACTAATGGATATCCCGTGACGTTGCCCGCGTGGATCCGTTTTTGCTTACTTGGATTGTAGATTTTCAGTGACCATTGCATGTTTGTCCGCGATTATCTCGCGTTCGGCTGAACCGATTTTGATGCGGTTTTCAGGAAAATATTTGTTATATTCTGGGGAAGGTTTTAGTATATAACAATAATAGATATCTCGTGAAGTTGCCCGCATAGATCCGTTTTTGTTGCTTACTAGGATTGCAGTTTTTCAAAGACGCCGATTATTATGAAGATTTTTGTTGAATGTTATACTAAAAAGGGTAAAATAAAAAACTTTTTGAAAAAAAGGGAACCGACTTCAAAACCAAACACAAAAAAAGTGTAAAATAACTTTTCTTTCGGAAGTTGGTGGCCATAGTCAATGAAATAAAAAACAAAGCCACCGACTTCCGAAAGAAAAGTTATTTTACACTTTTTTGTGTTTGGTTTTGAAGTCGGTTCCCTTTTTTAAAAAAGTTTTTTTGTTGTCTCTATACAATTTTTACGATTTGACAGGTGTGACGTCAGAAGTAGCTGTCCTTCTTAGTTGGATCGGATTATACATTAAAATACTCGATATGTCATTCTTATCTATAGTTTCAAAATACTTATAATCGAACTTGTAACTCCCCCTACAGACTCCCCGCCGCCTCTCCCTCCGTAACGGCCCTCCGCCCCCCAGCGACGAGGAGGACGAGGAGTACAAGAGGGCCGACCAGTCGCCCGAGGACCGCGCCTTCCTGCAGCAGCTCAAGTGCTTCTACAAGAACAGGAGCGAGCCTTTCAAGAGTGGACACACGTTGAAGTGTGAGTAGAATGTAGTTGAACTATAGTTGGTGCCAGTTAAGATGTCAATAGCGGACATTGACCCCTACCTAATAAGTCCTCGTATAATGACATAAGATCAGAATTAGCATGTTTATAAAATACCGAATAAATTTGTAAGTATATTGTAAGGATATAAGTATTCATAAGATATCAAAATGGTAAAAATATTTCACCTATACCTAAGATTTTATATTATTTTTATCTTTAAGACTCACAAGTAAACACTATCATATCACAGAAAAATGCTAATTCTAAACTTATGTCATTATACGAGGACTTATTAGGTAAAGGTCAATGTCCGCTATTGACATCTTAACTGGCACCAACTATAGACAATTTTCTAGAAATTTCGAAATTTTTCAAGAGTGAGAGAGAGCCCTGTTAAAAATTAGCACTTTCCTGTTATGTAGTTTGCCATACCTACATCATTTCTTTACTTACAGAATTTTATCCTTATTAGACACACTATCAAATGGCGTATAGAGTGTCATTTCTTTTCCAAAATCAGTAGGTTCGATTCCTGGCCAGGATTATTGATTTTTCTAAAATCCAATGATGCAGTTTTAATTTTCGTTAAAATCGGCTTCGAAACTCTTTTCAATGTTTTTCGATATTCCTCATAGTTTCGGATATAGCCATATACGACCAGTTGAAAAATTCACCCTGTATACTTTGGTATCGCATATTTAGTCACTAAATCATGTGCGAATTATGAAGCAGCTGCTTACTTTTTACTAAAAGAAAAAGTTTTGCGACCCGGTATTTTATTTTGATGGCCCGGTACCAGGTCGCGACTCGGAAAATGGGAAACAATGGATAAACTATGGTACTAAAGTCTATGTCTTATCTAAGTTTTGTAATACGGAGAAAAAACGATAGTTCTGCAGATAAATTCGGACTTGATGTCCAGATCATCATCATCATCTCAGCCATAGGACGTCCACTGCTGAACATAGGCCTCCCCTTTAGATCTCCACATATACCGGTTGGAAGCGACCTGCATCCAGCGTCTTCTGGCGACCTTTATAAGGTCGTCTGTCCATCTCGTTGGTGGACGTCCTACGCTGCGCTTGCTAGTCCGCGGTCTCCACTCTAGCACTTTATAAGGTCGTCTGTCCATCTCGTTGGTGGACGTCCTACGCTGCGCTTGCTAGTCCGCGGTCTCCACTCTAGCACTTTATAAGGTCGTCTGTCCATCTCGTTGGTGGACGTCCTACGCTGCGCTTGCTAGTCCGCGGTCTCCACTCTAGCACTTTATAAGGTCGTCTGTCCATCTCGTTGGTGGACGTCCTGCGCTGCGCTTGCTAGTCCGCGGTCTCCACTCTAGCACTTTATAAGGTCGTCTGTCCATCTCGTTGGTGGACGTCCTGCGCTGCGCTTGCTAGTCCGCGGTCTCCACTCTAGCACTTTATAAGGTCGTCTGTCCATCTCGTTGGTGGACGTCCTGCGCTGCGCTTGCTAGTCCGCGGTCTCCACTCTAGCACTTTATAAGGTCGTCTGTCCATCTAGTTGGTGGACGTCCTACGCTGCGCTTGCTAGTCCGCGGTCTCCACTCTAGCACTTTTCGACCCCATCGGCCATCTGCTCTGCGAGCAATATGGCAGATAGACGTCCAGATTTAAAGCAAGATTAGTAGATTTAGTTTTTGTAATAAGACGGAAACAAATTGTGCGCGAACATTCTAAAAATGTGCTCCCATAATTAGTTTGCCTAAATGATTTTAATGTGTTTGTTGCGCTCATTCACACATTTATAAATAAGTTATCCCATGTGTTAAAACAAGGGATAACCTTTATCCCAAAGGATAATTTTAGACCTAAACCTAAGCCCTATTCCTAGAACATAGATGTTAAATTGCCGTATTGTTCCAGTGTCCCTCCGCGCGCTGTACCTGTCAGTCCTGTCTCGCGGCGGGTACGAGGCGGTGTGCAGACACAAGCTGTGGAGAGCTCTGGCCAGAGACCAGCCCGCCAGGACCAGGAGACACTATGAGAGGTAAGGAGGACCCATCAGCAAGTAACTGAAAAGAATTACCATCATCAACAGCCTATAATGTTCCCACTGTTGGGACACAGGTCTCCTCTCTGAGAGAGGGAGTTGCCCATAATCCTTCACGCGGGTTGGACTGGAAGAATAGTACATTTTTACTCTAGGGATGAAAGTAACTTTTTTTAGGATTGAGACGGTAGTTAGTAGTAGGGGTTAAAGGACCAGGAGACACTATGACAGGTAGGGAGGAGGTGTCAGTAACTGACGGGCAGAATTGAACTTTTTAACCCTAGGGGTGAAAGTAACTGTTTTGTAGCACCGAGATGGCAGTTAACGCCAGTTGTTCGAGGGACTAAATAAGAGTTTAACTCAAGCCAGAGATTGTAGACACAAGCTGTAGCGAGCTCTGGCGCGAGACCAGCTTGCCAGGACCAGGAGACACTATGAGAGGTAGGGAGGAGACATCAGCAAGAAACTCAAAGATTTGTACTTTTTAACCCCAGGGGCGAAAGTAATTTTTGTAACGAGACGGTAGTTGACGCCAATGGGGTAGTTACTTAGAGGGCCAAATCCTGTCGGGGTCGCGGGACTAACGAATTACCGTGACCCAGGAATGTAAAGGGCTATTGAAGGACACCATGGATTTTATTCAGTACAGGTCTGACAGTTCCTCCCGACCTGCCCTGAGTGGGAGGACTCATTTGATGATTTTACCACGAGGTAAAAAATAAAACAGCAATTGACTGGAAGAATTGTACTGACGCCAGCAGGTCAACGTACCCCAATCTGTCAAATTTTACCAATCGAACATTAATCTTCCACTATTGTGATAAGGTTGACCATCTAATATATTATTATGTATTTTTTCTTTGTGCAAATTAATGCATGTTTACAAAGATTTTTAAACGCATTTTAATTCGAGAGTATGGGTGCTTGTGACGTCATAACGCTTGTAAAATTATACCGACCGAGGAACGACCATTTATATCTAGACGCCTCATGCACGATCTGAGTAACGAAAATTATTCTGCCAAGTCGCTGAGGTACGACGTAAGCGAGGGGGACGGGGTACTGCGTTCTGATTGGCTAACTCAAGGTCAGTGCGACGAGGGGACTCACAGGAGTGGTCGAGTCACGACGGTTATAAGACTTTTTTGCCTAATGTGTTGACAGACATCAGTCGCCTGTGATTAGGAGTCTAGATATAAATGGTCGTTGCGACCGAGTGACGTTTTGTGATTTTTAGAAGCATTGTATCTTCGTCAATTTTGAATAAATACGTGTCAAATATAAATAGCCAATTGAACTCCAGTCTTTAAGCTAAGTAAGCAGTTACATTTGCGACTAATTCATCAAGAAACTGTTTGGATTTTAAAAGGGAATAAATGACCTCTGAGTTTGTTTCGACTTCACATACATTTAAATTCATATTTAACCAAAATTCTCTCCTTCCAGATTCCTCCTCCCCTTCGAAAACCACGAGCGACGCAACGGCACCTCCTCCTTCAAGGTCAACGGCAAACTCGACCCCGAACCTCGCACCATCGCCACTATAGACGTGACAGACTCCCCGCGGAGGGAGGAGGACAACGTCCTCCGCACTCCTTCACCTCCTCCCAAAACAGATATTGACTGTGAAACGGGAGAGATCACCACCAAAGATGAAATAGTCATAAAGAATGCTGAAGAATTGAATAGAGAGTTCTTAGAGTCTCTACCGAAGGAGGAGAATAAAGTGAAGATTTCTGTGAAACCGGTGGAAGAGCTGATAGAGCCGGCGAGGGTGGAGGAGGGAGTGGTGGAGGGAAGGAGGGAGGAGAAGGAGTTTAGTCAGAGTTTTTTGGGGGATGGACCGAAGTTTAGTGTTGGTGAGTAATTTTGATTAATAATAATATTCCACAACTATCACACAACGCCATCTAGTCCCAAGCTAAGCAGAGCTTGTGTTATGGGTACTAGACAATTGATAAACATACTTATGTATTTATAAATACATACATATTATAGATAAATTACATCCAGACACAGAACAAATGATCGTGCTCATCACACAAACATTTGTCCTGGGTGGGAATCGAACCCACGACCTCCGGCATAGCAGTCAGGGTCACTAACCACTAGACCAACAGATTAATCTTGGACATATAGGGATTTTTTTTTATTTAGTGCGGACATTGGTGTTCATTGATTCATTGGTGTTGGTTTAGTGATCGACAGCTGGGCAGCGTGTCGTTGGTTCGATTCCCGCACGGAACAAATATTTTGTAAGATCTACAATTAGTTGTTCCAAGGCCTGGCGAGTGTTTGTGTATGTGGGTTTATATGTTTGTAAACGCACCCACGTTACACAGTTTACTGGTTTTCCCGGATGTTAAATTATTGATTTTTGTTTTTCGGAAAACATATCCAACGTATAGACTTTGTTTCTTACGAACAAATAGAAGCACTGTTAAGTAATTGAGTCCACGCATTTCTAACCTATACTCACTGCATTTACCCACACTCATGCACTGACACTCTTACACACACACACACACATACACACACACGCACACATACTCAATGCCACACACACACACTCCTCCATACACATATTTACACATCCTAACACACTTACATCCATATCATGTAAATCTAGTTCATAAGTTCATACCTACCTTGTTTTCGCTTCTGGTAGTACTTAAACGCAAATCAAAAAATATCCTTTTTCTATGCAATAAGATTCCGAATTCCCATCAAAATTACTGATTGCACAGCAAAATATTCAACTCAAAATATCACTAAACACACTACAATTTATTTTCGCAGCGTACAGCAAATGACAAATTTCAGAAAATGTCGACGGAGCTCCTATTTCTGGGTGGTTTAAAAAAAAATAACCACGAAGGGCATGGGCTTCTAACCTAACCTATCCGTGTCGGGGTGCCCACAATCGTTTCTACGACATTTTTTATTTGTCAGTACCTCGGAAATTTGCTGTGCAGTCAGTATTTATGCTATGTATGTAGTATTTTTCTACAAAATTAAATTTAACTGTATTGCATTATGAGGAAAAATAGTAATGTAATATTGATGTATAATTTCGAATTATCTGCAGTTTGAGTTTTGTTAAATATTTAGTTTATTTGTAGTGAAGTAAGTTAATTGATGTGAAAAAGAATATAAATGATGAGTATGTATTGATAGGCGATTATTTATTTGATATGCAATTTATAATATCCCGTTTTTATTTATTCACCGAATCACTTGATGGGAGAGGGCACTGACTTCCGTAACACAGGTCTGAACCTACGAGTAGCTCGGAAGTCAGGGACTTCATAGAAATTTTGTAAATTTTTTTTTGTGAATAAATATTTATTATTATATACTAGCAAACCCTGCGAACTTCGTTTCGCCACCAGATGGCTTCGTTTTATGTAACATTTTGTTTGGTGATTAGAAGAAGAGTTTTTTTTTACCGACTTCAAAAAAAGGAGGTTATCAATTCGACTCGTATGTATGTAATATTATCAGAACTGCCCAGTTTTCATATAATGTTAGTCTATATCAGCGCCTGAACAAATGTGCCAAATTTCATAAGTGTATGTATGTATGTTTTTATGTTTGTGCACGCATATCTCCGGAACTATAAGTTCGATTTAAGTAATTCTTTTTTGTTGTACTAGGTATTGTTCAACTTAGGGTACACTGCAAGTTTCATCAAAATCGGTTCAGTAGTTTTAGAGATATGTATTTTTTTATGTTGTGACGGATTACAAGATTAGTGCATATGTAAGAAAATTTTGTATTTTACAAGAATTTGGGTTGAATATGTAATAAATAAACTAAAAAGGGTAAAATCAAAACTTTTTAAAAAAAAAAGTACCGACTCCAAAACAAATACAAAAAAATTTAAAATAAGTTTTCTTTCGGAAGTCGGTGGCTTTGTTTTGTTGTGTCAATGACTATTGTCACCGACTTCCGAAAGAAAAGTTATTTTAAACTTTTTTGTATTTGTTTTGAAGTCGGTACTTTTTAAAAAAAAGTTTTTTTTCCTGAATTTTCTTTGCTATAAACCTCACTGAGCCCGAGACCTTTCCAACGAATGCAAAACCGTGGAAATCGGTTCGTGCGTTCTGGAGTTATAGCGTCAGGAAGGAAAACCCGACTTATTTTTATATAAGTAGTAGATTTTTATTATTATTATAGACACTCGGGTTCTACCTGTTATAATTATTTTGTAATTAATTTCAGGAAGTGATGTGGGATCCCGAGCGACGCCTCTCAATGGTCACGCCGCGCCTGCGCCCGCAGACCTCGTAAGTCTCAACTATTTATAATTTATGATTATTCTCATCACCTAATTAAATACTTTAATAAGTACAGACGTCAGCACAGGAAGCTACCCTAATGCGCTTTAATAGATTTTTAACTTTATCACAGTAGAATTAGGTTCATATTTGATCCGAAAAATTTGCTACTGGAAAAAAAAGTTGTACGTTAACAGTCAAGCAGCTAAATTAAAAACAAGTGGTTTCCCCTATAAGATGTCTGATTGAAATATCCATTCGATAAAGTAGTTTTCGTCTTGGCGACCTAAAGTTTCCACTGCTTTCAACAGGAATTGGATTCTCCAGTGTCGACTCACTAACAGTTTCTCGCTGCGCTCAGGATTCTAAGATTTACTCCATCGCTTCGCTCAGGAGTAGTCTAGCTACGTTTAGAGTTCAATTTAAAACAAAACCTGTGACATGACACACTATTATCGGCGTTTTACATTACATTTGAATCATTTTCTTCCTGCCCTCATCCCATTCTACTTGTGGTCGGCGCAACACGTTTTCTTCTTCCATTCTCCCCTATCAGACGTCACAGTATCATTTACTACTTTTTCATTCATATCATTCCTTAGACAATCCATCCATCTTTTCTTTGGCCTTCCTCTTCCTCTCCATCCATCAACATTCATACTCATCACTCTCTTAGTCACATGGGTGTCATCCCTCCTCATCACATGTCCTACCAAGACAGATGGATAATGTTGTTATGTTGTATTTCCAGAAGACATCTCGTCCAGTAGGTCGTAGTTCCCTCCGCGCGGTGCGAGTGAAGCCTGCGCGAGCGCAGCTCACTCCCGCCAGCACACGTGAGTACATCACATTAATAATATTGTTAACGTCTACATTCATACTATGAATAGTTGTATAGACGTCAGCAGGTCAACCTACCCGAATCTGTCAAATTTTATCAATTGAATATTAACCTTCCACTATTGTGATAAGGTTGAAAATCTATTAAAGAAATTTGACAGATCGAAGTAAGTTGATGTACTGGCGTATTTACTATAGGCGACGACCTCTCACGCCCGGCTATGGTCGAGACCATCGTAAGGGGCGAGACGGAGTGGGAAGCGGTCAACTCCTTCTGCGAAGCAGTCATGCTCATGAAGGAGGAGGCGGGCCGCGTGAGGGAGAGGACAGTGTCCATCTCACGATCTAGCTGCCGCGGGAGACGTGGAAGCGATTCCTGTCCACCGTAGGCGTGGGCATGCGGATGGTGAGTTATAGGTGACTCGCCGTCATGCACGGGTCCCTGGACCCTGAAAAAAGGGTATTTGAATGAGTAGGGTCGACTTTTAGTGAGTACGAGTCTGACAGCCCCTCCCTCTCCATCCAGGACGGGAGAACTAATTTAATAATAAGTATAACAGCCACAAAAAAAGAAATGCCACATCTATGTATAACAATGACAAATTTAAAATAGACTGTGACCTCTGAGTTTATTTCGAATGTTTCTTCTCAGAGTAGTCAGGTACGAAACACCGGCCTCATCTAGTTTGTAAAAATATTGGTTATGACGTGTAAAAGTGTTTTTTTATGACCAACTTACAAAATAAATATCATTTATCATTTAATGTATGTTGTCCCCAGCACCGAACCCGCTACGTCCGGAGTCAGTGCCGGTGTCTCCACCAGTCACCAACTTCGGTATTCATCACCCGCCGCCACAACAGACACAAGTGGATGATGATATTGTGGAGGTAAGCAAATTATAGATTTTTTTAGCTAAGTAGTTTTATAAACATGGCTGATTATCAGCCTATAATGTTCCCACTGCTGGGACACAGGCCTCCTCTCTGTGAGAGGGAGTGGGCCATAATCCACCACGCGGACCCAGTGCGGGTTGGTAGATGTCACATGTCTTCGAATGTTTGGTTCTAGGACATGCCGGTTTCCTCACGATGTTTTCCTTCACCGTTTTGAGAGCAGTGGTGATGAAATAAATTACACAAAGTAATGTGCCTGGCTGGGTTCGAACTCACGACCTACAACTCGTAAGTCGGGCCGATAAAACTGCTCTCCTAAATTCCTAGTGTGGGACAAATATTAAAAAAAATAGTCCCGTTTAATCTCTGGATAATGAACCCGAGAAAATACAATTAAATAAGTACTAATCAATATATTTTCTTCTAACCCACAGGTACCATACAAACCAAAAACCCCAGAAATAATCGACTTAGACGAATACCCAGAGAGTCCTCAAGCGGTCAAAAAGAAGAAACTCGACATCCTCAAAGAGAGAGGGTTAGAGGTGACGGCCCTCCCTCCTCCCTGGCAGGCCGTCCCTCCCATGATGGGGCCTCCCATGATTCTGAATCCGGCAGTTCAACATCAGATCATGACACAAGCACAATTGTTCCAAATGTATAATATTATACCTCAGAATTACGCCAACGGGATTCAGCCTCCTAAAGTTATCCAAGCGTCTTCGATCTTTGGGAACACAGGACCGGAAAAGACTGTCTACGGAAACCCCAAAGACCCATTTATGCCACCTCCTCATGTCTTACACGGGATTCCAGTTAAACCGTTGAAGGCAGTGACTCCTGTGCCAGTTCCTCATGATATTTTAGACTTAACCTGCAAATCAACTAGCCCTCCTCCTCCTGCGGTAGAGATAGTAAGAGTAGCTCCTTCACAATCTCCTACCGCTCAAAATTTAACAAAAAATTACACTTTAGTCGATGGTAAAGCGGTTGTGGGTTCTAATTTAGAGATTACGTTAGTTAATAAAGCGCAGAGTCCTGGTAAAAACAGACCTCCGCAAAAAAGATCTAGTAATGGAAAATTCGTTTCAGTTAAGACCCCAACTCCCCCAAAAGACTACCCTAAATTTACATCCCCCGGGGGTGTAAATTCACAGAAAAAACCCCCAATTAACATCCCTAGTTACCAAATAAGGGAAGATTCGTCGCCGAATCAGAGTCAGATGCTACAAAATGCAATGAAAAGCCAGAATTTAGCTCAAATAATGGATTTGCAGAAGAATTCAGTTCCTATGACTTCTTTTATGGATCCTTATGTGGCTTTATATAGTAGCTTAGCGGGTCAAATGGATCAAAGACAACTAGCAATGTACCGGGATTTAATGAGTAACCAATTCAGGTACACGGGACTTTTAAACCTTGGTGTAGCAACACCTACGACGAAAAATTAATGTCTAGTCTTATAATTTTTTTTTGTGATAAACACAGCGGTGGCTGAAAATTTTGAAATGGAGGAAAAATAGCCATTTTTGTATACGACTGTTTTGTTTTTTTTTGGTGTGACAGAGATGGCGATATGAAGTTGAAACTAGCCGTTCTCTTTCTAATAGTCGGATTTATTTGAAGAATATTTTAGGATGTTAAACAGGCTGAAATTTTGTTAGTCCAGTCCAGTTAGATTGTCAAAAAAATATTTAACACGTATTTTTTTCTTTTGTTATGGAAACCAATATTGACGGAGATATGACGCTAGGTTCGCGGGCTGTCTAAGTAAGTTACCGTGAACCTGGTACGTAAAGGGCAATTGAAGGACACCGTAGATTTTTAGTCAGTACGAGTCTGACAATACCTTTCGCTCTGCCTAGGGGAGGACTCATTTGATGATTTTACTAACACAAGAAAAATATAAGAAGTTTTTAAAATTCACAATACGTAACATCTAGGTGTATTTTTTATTTGCGTATTTTTTATTCATAGATTTAAAAAAATAATACAATGCTTTCAAAATTGGCAATACGTTTCAATTTAGTACCATTTTTTATTGAATTCTGACGTCACGGTCACCCTCGAGTTTTGATGCGTTCATAATCATCAGACTTTAAGTGTTCCCACTGCTGGGACGCAGGCCTCCTCTCTGTGAGAGGGAGTGGGTCATAATCCACCACGCGGGCCCAGTGCGGGTTGGTAGATGTCAAATGTCTTCGAATGTTTGGTTCTAGGACATGACGGTTTCCTCACGATGTTTTCCTTCACTGTTTTGAGAGCAGTGGTGATGAAATAAATTACACAAAGTAATGCGCCTGGCGGCGTTCGAACCCACGACCTACAACTCGTAAGTCGGGGCCGATACCACTGTGCCACCACTGCTCCATATGATGCCTGCTTTGATACGTTATATCTTTGTAAATATTCATTTTAACAAAAGAATAATTACGTGTTCATTATTTTTCAAAACTGACGAATTAATTAGATTTTCAAATTATTGATTGAACTAACCTATTTTTATTAAAAAGCCACAAATATGATCTCCGGTGTATGATTTTATTATAATTATATTAAAAGAAAAAAAAAAGAATTATGGGAACAATTAAAAATATTGTTTCTAAATTGAAAATTTTGTAAATATTAATTTTTAAGTGAACTTTAATAAATGATTGTCGATAGCTACTATTATTAATAATAATATTGCAAATTTTTATTTTGAGTGTGTAGTTACATTATTTAATTTGCTTATGTGCGTTTATCTACGAAATTAACAACAAGGCATTTTAATATATATTTTAATTTAATAAATAAGTTGGTTTTGTAAGAAATACATACTAGAAATCCCATCAAAATCTATAAAGCAGTTTCCGAGATAAACACACACATACAAATCGACATAACTACACACTTTTTATTGTAAAATAATTTTGTGTTATAATTATTAGCTGAATTTGTAGTTTTAAATACATTCTTCTTGTACAACGTCTAATTAACATCAGGATTCAAGGCTTAAACCAGGATGGGTGTGCAACTACTGTGAAATTCGCCGCGAGAGGGCGCTGAGTGTCAAAGTCATCTTCAATTAAAAATTATCAATCTAAGTACCCATACCATGAGTTGTCATTACGATATTCGATCATCGATATCGACCACGTTTGGCGCTCTCATTGGCCCGCTCCAAGGTTGTATGAACTCTCAACCAATGAGAACGCCACCGATAACGGTTTTTTAGGGTTCCGTAGCCAAATGGCAAAAACGGAACCCTTATAGATTCGTCATGTCTGTCTGTCTGTCCGTCCGTATGTCACAACCCTCTTTTTGTCGAAAGTATAAGAGCTATCCTGTTGAAACTTGGTAGGTAGATGTATTATGAGAACCGCATTAGGATTTTCACACAAAAATAAAAACAAAACAAACTTTGGGGGTGCCCCCATACTTAGAATTGAAACTCAAAAAAAAAAATTCATCAAACCCATACGTGTGGGGTATCTGTGGATAGGTCTTTAAAAATTATATTGTGGTTACTAATATCATTTTTTTCTAAACTGAACAGTTTGCACGAAAGACACTTCCAAAGTGGTAAAATGTGTCCCCCCCCCCCGTAACTTCTAAAATAAGAGAATGATAAAACTAAAAACAATATATAATGTAGACCTCAACAAAAACTTCCAACGAAAATTGGTTTGGATGAGATACAGTTAGCAGTTTTTGAGATATAAAACATTATCAAAAACCGCAAATATAACTTTGCCATTCATACAAACACTATGAAAAACAAAGTTATTTTTATTGTTTGTGTATATTACTTACTAATCTCAATATAATTATATCCCTAATCTATGCTTGCTACTACGGAACCCTTCATGGGCGAGTCCAACTCACACTTGGCCGGTTTTTTATTGTTTAGCGATAAACTCGTGTTTGCCCATTATCTCTCCTGACGGTAATCAATGATGTAGTAGACGGTGAAGATCGCTTGTCTAGAAGTAACATATTCACTCTTGAATTGAAGACCACAAAGTTGTAGCTATCAGGAAATACAGACCCCGGCAGGAAATTCCACTTCTTTGCTGAGCGTAGAACATAGTTGACACTGTTCAATCCTAAATACTTTGCTATCCTGATGTTTTTTAGATGTGAAAAACAACTTTTTGATTCAAAAATCACTTTTAAATTGGTGATTTTTTAGTAGAAACCACGAATAGTAGACCATCTGGAAAGTATACCCTTTCAGACGAAAAAAGAATTTTCCAAATCGATCCAGCCGTTTTTGAGATATGGGGGAACATACTACGAACTACTTTTTATATGGACGACTGAATAACAAAACTGGAATTTTTGATATGTTTAAGGATCACGAATATCATCATCATCATCTCAGCCATAGGACGTCCACTGCTGAACATAGGCCTTCCCTTTAGATCTCCACATATACCGGTTGGAAGCGACCTGCATCCAGCGTCTTCCGGATCACGAATATAACCAGTTATTATTTTATTACACTAAATTAAATTTGAGATACAACTCATTTCTGCCGGAAGTGGGGTTTTTTTTTCTAGGAAGAGTGAGCGTTCTCGTTTACTATCTAGCTATCCTACTAGCTAGCTTTACTGGTTAGCCCGGAATCGAATCTGGACCTAATGAAGTGGTTTTGGTAATTTAAAAGTTGTTTCCCGTTTAGTAATAATAAATGTCTTCGCAATTTGTAAATATAGAATAAATATTGCAGTGTTTGTGCGATGCACGTACAAAATAAAATTATTAAAATTTTCAACTGTGTATTATTTATTTTTCTTTTCAGAGTTAAAGCAGACTCTGGGAACCCCACAGTCATATGAAATGGATGAGACTTATATTGATAGAATTAGTCCAGGTTTCCCCACGATCGATCAACGAAACTGAGAAATACATCATATTATTATAAGGTCATTGGAAGCATTTTGAAACCTTTTAATTTAATATTTATGGGTGCCCTAGTCGGCGGGACGAACTCGTTGGCGGGCGGGATTAAAATACATGCTATTTCATCCAACATCACGTACCAATGAGATGGATGAGCAGTAAGAAGCTAGGGCGCCTACGCACACATACTCCAACCTGGCTAGGACGTGGTTGAAGGTGGATCACTGTGTTGCCCAATTTCTCACGGGACATGGTAACTTTAAAAGTAAATTGTTTTCCTTTAAGCTTGTTCCCTCGCCTTTTTGTCAATGTTCGTCACCTGACTGTGAATATGAACAATCAGCACATCATATTCTTTGGGAGTGTATTCTTTGGCAGAACGAACGCAATATTATGTTGGATACTGTTCAGACTACAGCTTGGCAAAAACCGGAAGTCGCCACTGTCTTCTCGCTACCAGCACTTTGAATGATTTTATTTTATTTATTTTCACTTATTACGTTTGTTTTATGACACAATAATAAATCTTACAAACCTGCGTCTTTGTTTACATCTAATATCAAATATTTTAAAACGTTGTCAGCAAATAAAAATATTAGTTCCGTTTCAAGACGTTCTTGCCAAGCTGTACATCTGGAGTCATTTATTATACGGACCTTGTGGAAACTCAAACAAACTTCCGTGCGTTCAAGCATTTTTTGCCATACCTATTATTGGAATCAAATATAGCAGCTCACAATTTAGGACCCATTAATATTAGTAGTCATTTTTACCCGTGGTGCAAGCCAACTGGGCTTCTCCCAGTTGTAACGTCCCTTTGTGCCTATTGGCCTTGTTTTGTTCTGTCTCCTGCTTCCATGGAGGGAAGTGGAAACATATTTTTCCTACTCCTCCACTATTCTTTTCTGATTAATTTCGTGCAGGATCCAAGACAGGTAAATTCATTCTCCGGGACACGTCGAGCTTCATTGTCTCGGCGCTTTTCTGGTGGTTGTCACTGTTGATTCTGGCTCTCAGAAGTTGCTGTGGTTTGGGAATAGTGTGGTGGGTTAGTCCCAATAAAAAAATACTCCAACCTTCGACTGACTCATACATGCGTGATTTCATTGAAGAATGGACTACTGCATCTTTTCAAGAGACCTTCGGGAGTTTGGATATTATAATAAAACTACTGAATGTATCTGTTCAAAATAAAATTATTTACATTTTTGAACAAATTATCTATCCCCATATGGTAATTATTTTACAATTTACCGTCTTCTTTTGTTATTTATTTCCCCCCGAAGATGCGTTAAAATTAGTCTTAAAATAAGGAAGTTTCGGCACCCATAACTCATAATAGACGTTGCTTTTTACTTTTTTGTTTCCATATAGGGCTAGATAACGATGAGATGTATGTGAATCATTGTTTATTCTGAATGTATACCGTCAAATGTTGGAGTAATCGCCAAACTACGTTTGTATGGAAGAATCACCGACTAGCGTACCCTTAAAGAGTGTAGAAACGAATAAATCTCGATTTTATGTACCCTTTTTTTTTGCGTGGTGAAATCATTAATGAGTCCTCCCACCCAGGGCAGGGCGAGAGGGACTGTCAGACTTGTACTGACTAAAATCCACGGTGTCCTTCATTACCCCTTTACGTTCCAGGGTCACGGTAATGGAATGAGTCCCGCGACCCCGGCAAGCTTTGGCCCTCTAGAGGGGGGCCCCATCATATTGCTGACAGCTCTTTGAGGCTTGCGTGGAACACAACGCGCCGTCGACCCGGGCATGGTCCATATATGGCGGCGAGTTGCCCATTACTCGCCGCCCGCATGCCCATTTTATGTAACCTTTGATAACTTTTGAGTTGTAGCGGGCGGAGCTGCAATAGGTAGTGCAGGACATAATGAAAGCCGGGAGATATCACTTATAACGTTTATTATAATAAATTATAAAGGTTTCAGGCGAGGTCGGGCGCCCACAGCTTGAACGTCCGGTCATAGGAGCAGGTCGCGATGTACTTGTTGTCCCAAGATATATCCGCACTCATTACCTGTGAATAATAAGTTTTTTTTTACTGAAAACATCTAATTAGTTCCGTAGCATTTGATTCATGCATAATGTACTCACATAGACACGCAAAAAAGTTATAGGGTTATGCGACCCATTAAAACTAGCGTCTACACACACACACAAACACACCCTCACACATACACACCCTCACACATACACACCCACACACGCGCGCATTTACACACACAAACTCAAGCAACCAGGCAACTTTAAAAAAAATCGTGTGTCCACCCCGGGGTGGGAATATTAAAAAAAAAACCCGGACCACCACTGGTGGACAGCGAGACGATTTTTTTAAATCAATTAATTAAGGCCAGGTATTCCCAATTTTACATCACTTTGATTTAACAATAAATAAAGAAATCGTGATTTTTTAAATCCAAAAAAAGAACTTGTTCTAGTTTACTCTATGTACTTTGACAATTTGTGGTTCAAAACACGATATTGAATACTTCACTCGATAAAAAAAAATCCGAAAAACAGGCTTAATCGATATTTTTTTCATGTTTTTCTTGTTTTTCTCAAAGCTTATAAATGTTTTACTACTAAAAACCATATCTTAAAAAAGGTAATAACGTAGAGAAAAGTAATTTGTGGTTACATTTTGCAAAATAGCTTGTTTTTAATAATAATAAATTATTATATAACACAGCGGCTCGCGTTCGTCACTTCAGTCGCCCGCTAGGCCTTGTCGAGGTGAGACCTGTGTCCCTTTTTCTAGCGCGCGGCTATCACATAGTGTAAAGAAGGCAGTTACTCTTTATTTGTTTTTATTAGTGCACAGAAGTATGGGAAATAAAAATAAAAACAAGAAAGTAGCCAGGTGCAAAGTCCGGAAGGTTAGACGAGAAATCAGGTAAGTTTGTTTACAATTTTATTTTTTCACATACTAATATTATCTAAATACTTATTCGTCTTTTGATTTTTAAATCTAATCTACGGTCTATCTTTACCTTTACTTTCGAAACCTGTCCATCATTTCTAAGAAATAGCAATAAGAGTGCGCTTCTTATCTCTATTTAGGTACCTAGGTAGGTAATATTATAATAACAATAGAAGTGCAGCGCGCGCCGCCGCCGCGTTGCCGGCCGCACCTGTGTGTGTTTATTACCTACTAGCTGTTGGCCCCGGCCTCGCTCGCCAGCCAACCCCTCTCCTATATAGCCTATTACCGGCTCTAGTGTTCCACCTGTCTCTGTACCAAAATTTATCAAAAACAGCCGTTTTGACATGAAAACGGAACATACATACATACTTACATACATAGGTAGATGCAAAGGTATAATATGAGTAGGAAATTAGGGATCTCTGTTCCTTTCTGCGGATATATGTAGGATTTTATTTTATTTTATTTTATCTAATACCTATCGCAAGGCAAAATGGCACAACTCCAAGCGAAAAGGCACCCACACAGACATATTCGTACAACTCACGAGACGACGGGCATTTGTTTGAGATAGTTTGTTTGTTAGTTTGAGTTCTATGTGTGCGGGCATCTATCGCACGTTGTAAAGCCCGCCTTTTGTACTTATGTAGGTATATATTTATTTTGTGTACCTATCCTACTAAGTACTAATCTATGGATAAATTTATTATTTTATAAATGAATTTGAGTGCAAAATTGGAACGCGTTTTATTTTTTGCTTCAGAAATCTTAAAAGAATGGTCTTTTTTCAGACACCACGAAACAATGGCAAGCGCCTGTGCAAGTGAAATTGACAACACAATGGCAAGCGCCTGTGCAAGTGAAAATGACGACAACTCTCTTGTGACACTTGATCCTGTTGATGCGCAAGCGCAACCCACTGTGTAAGATTTTTCCTCTTGGCGGGCGGCAGCGCGCTTGGCCAACTTGGGAGAAGCGGATTTGGGGGCTTTGGCAACCGCGGTTAGCCGGGTGACCTACTTGGCCGCATAGTACGCAGCTGGGAGGTTCAGGGCAGAGAGCCCTATCTTTGGGGCGGGGGCAATTGACCGTACTATGGTCACCTAAGCATTTGACGCACCTGGGCGGTGCGAAGTAGTGGGCTTGACTGTGGCCGTATTGCTGACAGTTGTGACCCTGTCCTACAGTATGAGCCTTGTATGGCTTCTCGATGGTGATGCCCGACAGGGAACACACCGACTTGATTTTAAAAAAGGGGTGAGGGCCATGACTCGACAGGGTCGCAGATTACTAGGACCATGTAGAAGAGCTCACCGCCCCTCGCCTTGTGAAGGCGGTGGACGGCGGAATCGGGGACGTTTTGGGCTAGCAGGTCGTCTAGGACGTCCTGGGTGGGGATTTCCTTTGGGATCCGCCTTATCACCACACGGCCACACGGTCGGGCTTCTCCTCAGGGAGAGAAAAGGAGTGGAAGAACGTATTCCTTCCGCGAAGGAGTCGGGAGAGTTCCCTATAGTCCGAAGACGTCGGGGTCGAAACTTTGATGTCCTTTTGGGTACTAGTGGCCTTGGTATATTGGATTTTATTATCCACACACAACTTTGAGACCTCAGTCCATTTGGACTTGTCATGGATGTAGATCGGGGGAGGGAGCTTAAGCTTCTTGGCAGAAGCCGCGGGAGGGATAGCCATAGGGCTAGAGGGGAGGCTGGCGGAGGCCGCTGAAGGGGTGGGGGAGATAATACGAGAGATCGGGAAGAGGGGGTAGGTGGGCCCGCGAGGGGTTTCTTAGCCTTTTTGGCTTGAGAATGTTTCCCCTGTTTGCGTTTTCCAATGACTACTTGGAAATCCTCATAATCGGAATTGGGCACAGATGTGTCTATTCGTTCGGGCTCAGGTGCAGAGCGCACCTGTGAGGGACTATTGTTTGAGAAACAATGGGCGGATTAGGGACGGACGGGCTGGGAACAGAGGCCGCTTTGTCGGCAGCGGCTTTGTTAGGAACGCGGTCGGCGGGATCCGGATTGGGTGGAATGCCTTTGTTGGCGAGCGGGGGAGAAATGGGACCAGCGCGCGCATTATTGCGTTTTTGCTGAACGATGGAGAGAAACCCCCAAAAGAGATCCTCGATAGTGGAAGTCATCGTGTAGCAGCTGGCATTGTGAGTGAACTCTCAGGGGGAAAAAAAACTTACACTAACAATTCCACAATTTCTAGCTCCCCGGGTGGGTGTGCCCGGGGATGAGTAGCCTCCCAAGGCCGAGCTCCTAGCTCCCGACTCCAATAAATTAACCTCGCCCTGAAGAGGTTTGGCGGGATGGATTGGGGCACCACCCTCTTGGTTTCGTTATCACCGTAAGGTTTCCACCAAGAACCACGAAACTGTGGATTTTCCCTGAAGGGGCAAAATACACGCGAAACGTTTTGGGAAATGGATTGTCCTGAAAAGGACAGTTTTGTTCGAGTAGTCGGAGAATACTGAGACGTCGTGGGAGTACGACGAAATCGCAGCGGGGAGCGGCACAGGCACGGAGCACACACAGGGAGACGTCCGTCCGCGGCGGCAGTCAGGCGGCGAGTGACTGACTTGGTTTGAGTGTGTCAATGTTTATATCTCCAGTTTGTCATTGCTTTGAAGATTGATCAGGTATTTTTCAATAAACGTTTTCCTTAAGTTTTTTCGACACCTTTTCACTTTTTCTTATGTGTTAATAAATGTTAAAAGAACAGTCAATTTCAGTAAATAATTAATTTTAAATGTTTTAATAAATTTCGGTTTCGGCCGAAACAGAGAGCAAGGCCGAAAGTTCGGTTTCGGCTGAAAAATTAGTTTCGGTCGGACACTAGTAATGAATAATTATTTTTCTGATATCTCCAGTGATTTCCGTAAAACAAAATGAACTGTACATACTGTGCTATGTTACACTGTGGCGCAAAAAAAATGACTTTATTTCACCGACTTTGACCAACCCCCAATTTGACCAATCGTGCCTAAACACCTCTGAATTTTGACATTTTGAACTTGAACAAAAATAATGTAACTACACATCGTCGTCTGATAAATAATTTGACTCCCCCCGCATTACCTATAGTTTGTTAGGAGAGTCGTAAAAGCTTGCATTTGTCGCGATGGTACTAGGCATACATAAAATGCAAGAGATAAAGCTTTGTCCTCTGTTGTATTTTATCAGAACCAATGAAAAATCATGTCATAATTTATGAACAGCTATTTCAAAATTTTCCCAGCTGAGTGCGTAGCCGAATGGAACAACGCCGGACTGATAAGCTACGAGGTTCGGGTTCGATCCTTTCTTGAGAGATACTCTTTTTGTATTATTTAAATATTTTATTAAATTTGTTAAGCATTCAAATAATATGTTACCATTACTTTTAATATACAAGTAACTTGTTTTTTAACTTGGATACCATATTTTTAATGAAATAAATTGAAGACCAATTTTCAACATGTTTCAAAGAATTTCTCGAAATACTTCGCTATTACTACAAATTATAATAAAACATTTTTTTAATGAATCAAATCTCTTATTTTATTTTTAAAATAAATCAATAAGACAAGTTGACCTACTGCCTGCTTATCTGTAATGTGACACTCCCCGCGACGTAAGCGCACGGCTCGCTTTGCGGCAATCGCGGGAAACTCTTGGTAGCGTTAAATGCCTATTTCGCTTGGATTACCTGCCCTTAAAGCATTTATTTCAAATGAGCCAGTTACAGGCACTTTTGAATTGTCAAAGACAAATGAAATATTATTTAACACTATAAAATTATGGTGCTACAGACAGTCCCAGTCACAAGACATAATAACTATGAAAGTATCGTAGATGTCCATTACAAGAAGTAGATCTCTATGGAGAAGAACGGACAAGAAACTACATGGATACTCTTTTTAGATCGACAAAATCATTACAGAACTTTTGTTACATCATTCATTTTGAGTTGGTACATTATGTGAGAACGATGTAGCAAGTATCAAAAAGAAATTTAATATAAAAAAAGAAAATTCAGAAATAAAATTATTGATAATTAAAATAAACCGTGGCAGCTAAGAGATGACCAGTCTCAACTGACAGCGCCCGTTCACTAACATGACGCATAAAATATTCCCGGTAGCCACCCCTTTTAACTATTTTATCACTTTGACTGAAGACTAGTCTATACATATAATAAAACAGTAAAAAAACTGTGTCTGTACATTGAATATATTAAAAAAATAATAATTGAGGGGGTTTAAGAAACAGTAATAGAGCACGAATCCAAAAAAAAAATTCTGTCTGTTTGTCTGTGTGTCTGTTTGTCTGTTTATCTGTTTGTCTGTTTGTTTGTACACGCTAATCTTCGGAACTACTGGACAGATTTAAATGATTTTTTTTTTGTTGTATAGGTATTAAGTCTGGCCAACATATAGGCTATAACTTATCTTGGAATCTTGAACACCTGATGCAGAACCGCAACAGACCAGCTAAACTATAAGGGATACAAAAATGGTGCCATAGCAAATATTGTTCTACGTGATGAGCATTTTCTGCTGAGAGAATAAATTTGAAGATCTGGAACACCTGATGTGGAACTCCAAGAGCCCAGCTAAACTATAACATGTACAGGAATGACACCTTAGCAAAAGTTATTCAGCCCGATGAGCACTCTCTGTTGACGTATAAAAATTGAAGATCTGGAACACCTGATGTGGAACTCCAAGAGCCCAGCTTAACTATAACATGTACAGGAATGACGCCTTAGCAAAAGTTATTCAGCCTGATGAGCACTCTCTGTTGTCGTATAAAAATTGAAGATCTGGAACACTTGATGTGGAACACCAAGAGCCCAGCTACACTATAACATGTACAGGAATGACGCCTTAGCAAAAGTTATTCAGCCCGATAAACACTCTCTGTTGACGTATAAAAATTGAAGATCTGGAACACCTGATGTGGAACTCCAAGAGCCCAGCTAAACTATAATAAGTACAGGAATGACGCCTGAGCAAAAGTTATTCAGCCTGATGAGCACTTTCTGTTGACGTATAAAAATTGAAGATCTGGAATACCTGATGTGGAACACCAAGAGCCCAGCTACATTATAACATATAAAGGAATGACGTCTTAGCAAGAGTTGTTCAGCCTGATGAGCACTCTCTGTTGACGTATAAAAATTGAAGATCTGGAACACCTGATGTGGTGCTCCAAGAGCCCAGCTCACCTATAACATTTATAGTAATGACGTCTTAGCAAGAATTATTTAGCCTGATGAGCATTCTCTGTCGACGTATAAAAATTGAAGATCTGGAACACCTGATGTGGAACTCCAAGAGCCCAGCTAAACTATAACATGTACAGGAATGACGCCTTAGCAAAAGTTATTCAGCCTGATGAGCACTCTCTGTTGACGTATAAAAATTGAAGATCTGGTACACCTGATGTGGAACTCCAAGAGCCCAGCTAAACTATAACATTTATAGGAATGACGTCGTAGCAAGAGTTATTCAGTCTGATAAGCACTTTCTGTTGACGTATAAAAATTGAAGATCTGGTACACCTGATGTGGAACTCCAAGAGCCCAGCTAAACTATAACATTTATAGGAATGACGTCGTAGCAAGAGTTATTCAGTCTGATAAGCACTTTCTGTTGACGTATAAAAATTGAAGATCTGGTACACCTGATGTGGAACTCCAAGAGCCCAGCTAAACTATAACATTTATAGGAATGACGTCGTAGCAAGAGTTATTCAGTCTGATAAGCACTTTCTGTTGACGTATAAAAATTGAAGATCTGGTACACCTGATGTGGAACTCCAAGAGCCCAGCTAAACTATAACATTTATAGGAATGACGTCGTAGCAAGAGTTATTCAGTCTGATAAGCACTTTCTGTTGACGTATAAAAATTGAAGATCTGGTACACCTGATGTGGAACTCCAAGAGCCCAGCTAAACTATAACATTTATAGGAATGACGTCGTAGCAAGAGTTATTCAGTCTGATAAGCACTTTCTGTTGACGTATAAAAATTGAAGATCTGGTACACCTGATGTGGAACTCCAAGAGCTCAGCTAAACTATAACATTTATAGGAATGACGTCTTAGCAAGAGTTATTCAGCCTGATGAGCACTCTGTTGACGTATAAAATTTGAAGATCTGGAACACCTGATGTGGAACTACAAGAGCCCAGCTTAACTATAACATATAAAGGAATGCCGTCTTAGCACGAGTTAAAAAGTGGCTGTGACATACGGACGGACAGACAGACAGACATGACGAATCTATAGGGTTCCGTTTTTGCCATTTGGCTACGGAACCCTAAAAATCGAAGATCTGGAACACCTGTGGAACTCCAAGAGCCCCGGTACACCAAAACACATATAGGAATAACGTCTTAGCAAAAGTTGCTCGGCGTGACGGGTATTTCCTGTTGACTTATAAAAATCTAAGATCAGAAACATATGATGTGGAAATCAAAGCTATCGCTAATTTCACTGTAATTATAAAATAACTTAAGCTGAGAGTGAAGGCGGTAAGACTTTAGGACTGATTTTCGATGACGATGGTATATCATTAAAAATCTGACTCTACTGGCCGAAACTCCCATTTATATTTTTACCCGGGGTCTTGGTATTGGACATCAGACCAGTTTCAGATCTTCGATTTTGACGATTCCGTTGTCGCTGGCATAAGCAACAGGATCCGCGTACGAAGTCGCGGGCAGAAGCTAGTTAATAATAATATTCCACAACTATCACACAACGCCATCTAGTCCCAAGCTAAGCAGAGCTTGTGTTATGGGTACTAGACAACTGATAAACATACTTATATATTTTTCTAAATACATAAATATTATAAATAAATTACACCCAGACACAGAACAAATGATCGTGCTCATCACACAAACATTTGTCCTGGGTGGGAATCGAACCCACGACCTCCGGCATAGCAGTCAGCCTGCCGAGTTAAAGATGGAAAGATTTTTTTTAGAAAAAGTTTCGCTGTCCACCCGTGGTAGACAAACTGTGGGGTGGATATCGGGAATCATAGGGTAGATAATGTGTATACCTTGTTGTCATGTCCTGAAAGTGTCCTAAGCGGGTGCCAGGCGGGGTTGGACCAGAGCTTCGCGGTCTTGTCATATGAGGACGTCAACAGGAAGTGGCCGTGACTCTTCTGGTAGCGCACATCTGGAATATTACAAATAAATGAGCCTTTGTAGGACTTAGAGACATTTGAAATGAATATGAAATGCCAAGCCTTGAAATACTTGGGGTTCTAAAACAGGAAACCTCCACGTGCGCCCGTGGACTGGAGTTCCCTCTCGGATACGTCCGGGGGGAAGACCAGGTTTTCGGGCCGGTGCACCCTGGGATGCGGGCAAAAACTCTTCCTTAGGCACTGGGTGCCTAAGGGGTCTCTTTGCCCGTATGCGAATAGCCTGTCGTGTGAACACTCCAACGCGTGTCCCTCTGATTAGCAGAGGGCACAGCGGCGGAGCGGGCTTGCGGACGGTGAGTAATGGGTATGCCCGCCGTCCGACCAAGGACCAAGCCCGAGTCGGTGGCGCGTCGTGTTTCACGCGTCACCGACGGGGCCCCTTATGGGGCCAAATGCCTGCTGGGGTCGCGGATTTTTCTTAATCCAGGATACCGTGGCCCCGGAACGTAAAGGGCATCCGAAGGAACACGGGTGGATTTTAGTCAGTAAGAGTCTGACAGTCCCTTCCGCCCCACCCAGGGCGGGAGGACTCATTTGATGATTTAGCCACCAATCAATCAATCAATCAAATCGTTTATTTCAACTAGGCCAATTACAGGCACTTTTGAATTGTCAAAAGACATAAAATAAAACAAGTACAAAAATAGTTATGGTGCTACAGTCCCAGTCACAAGACATAAAAACTGTGAAAGTACCGTAGGTGCTCATTCCAAAGCGTAGATCTCTATGGAGAAGAATGAGCAAGAAACTCCATGGACACTCTTTTTCAATCGCCAAAATTATTACAGAACTTTTGTTACATCATTCATCATCAGATGGTACATTATGTGAGAACGATGTGGCAAGTTAATTGTGTCCATAGTAAACATAAAAAAGACAATTCAAAAATAAAGTTAATTATTAATAATTAAAATAGACCGTGGCAGCTGAGAGATGACCAGTCCCAACTGACAGCGCCCGTTCACGAACATGACACATATATCAGCACCATTCAGCTCAACCATTTTGAAGGGAACTAAATGATCCGACATACACGCCACCATCAGCGAGACATTTGAGTGAGCATGACATACTCTCAACCGCCAGAGTCATTCAAGTCAATGAAAGACGTAGGTTTCTAGTCAAAGATAGCTCTGAAGTACATGGTACTCACACAATGCTGGCTATGACGCTATATAATACTAGATAAATACACTCTATACAATGCAAGTGATAGTTGTACATTCTTCATCCGCTCCGACAATATTATTAAAAATGAAGGAAACCTACGACTGACGTACTAAAAAATAATAAAATTACACACAAAAAGACAAATAATACAATGTAAAATAGGACAACAATATCCGTTGATCAAAATAAAATAATAAAACAAATACAAACACATAAAATAAAGCAAGATGACTTAATTAAGTCAAAAAAAAAAAATATAAACAATTATATGAAATCATATAACTAGTCGGAAAAAAAAAAGAAAAATAGAAAAAAATAAAAAACATCTGGGAAAGAGCATGAAGGCCGTCTTAACTTCAACAGAGTGACCAGCTGTTATTATCTACTAAGTAATCATTTATGGAATAATATGCCTTAGAACAAAGTATGGATTTAATCTTAGCTTTAAACTCATTAAACGGTAAGTCTAGCAATGACGAAGGCAATTTATTATAGAATTTTATACCAAGGCCTACAAATGAGTTATGAACCTTATGGAGTCGATGAAAAGGAACACGTAGGTGGTGCTTACTTCTTGTGTTAATAGAGTGAAAGTCACTGTTTTTGGTATACAGATGTAAATTCTGCCTAATATATATAATGTTGGCAAAGATGAATTGAGATGCCACCGTCAGAATGCCAATCTCCTTAAACAAATCCCTCAGCGAAACTCTAGTACCCAGCTGGTAAATTGCCCGAACAGCTCGTTTTTGTAAGACAAATATATTTTGAATATCAGCCGCTTTGCCCCACAATAAAATGCCGTAGGACATTACGCTGTGAAAATAACTAAAATAAACTAGTCGAGCTGTATCAACGTCCGTGTACTGTCTTACTTTTCTGACAGCGTAGGCTGCCGAGCTTAATCTTCCCGCTAAACTTGTTATATGCGGACCACAAAAAAAAAACCTTGAAGTACATGTGCTTTTAAATGCCTGAACAGATTTTATGGAACTTCTTATCGTGTCGATGACAATCTATATCGACTCGGCCCAAAATTGAGCCACGAGTTTAGCGCTCTCCGAGACGTCCATCAGCTCCTGTAGCGAACAGTTGGCAGGGCATGCAGGGCACGATATTAAGTGCCTCAACGTTTGTGGAGCAGCACCACATTTACACTTCAGGTCAGAGTCATCAATGAACTTCCACCTGAGCAGATTTTCCTTGCTTCGGCCTACCTGGGTACGAAGTCTGTTTATGGAACTTTAACGATAACACTATTTTTTCAAGAGAATTTCTACTAATATCATAGAACTATGTGAGAAGAAACCAAAATAGATTTAATTTTTTATTTTTCAATACAACGAACTTACAATTTTAATTTCAGCAAAAATCTAATGTTTATTTCTCATCACAGTACAATTTAGGCTTAGTTTCGACCTTCGGTTTTCCTGAACTTTAGGCTTAGTTTCGACCTTCGGTTTTTCCTCAACTTTAGGTTTGGTTTCTACAACTTTCGACAAAGTGGAATCATTACCCATTTTGACAATAAATCGTTTGAATGCGAATGTTACCATGGATATGTATGTTTACGCGAATGTGGACCTAATTGTATTTGAATGTCTGTAGGAAAATAAGCTTAAGGTGGGTCATAATTCCACTTTATCGATTGTACATAATTATACATATCTAAACGTCAAGTGAAAAGCTCAGTCCACTGTGTTGCACCAACTCAGTCGTGCAAACGACAGATAGGAGTCCCGCGCAGCAGGGCTTCTTTGACTATGCTTACCTAAATGATTTTTTTAGACAAGGTTGATGCAATACCGCGATAGAACTGGTTATTTGAAAAAAAAATGTCCAATATTTTTTTTTTACCAGTGTGAATATGTTTTTAAATTTAAACTTACCACTTAATAGATGCGTGTGCGACGGTATTGTGTATAACGCTGATCGACGTCTTAAGTCCCATATTTTTGTCTGCAAATGAAAAAACACGTTTAAGAAAATTAATTCATGCAAATATATATATTTTGTTCACCCGTTTTTTCTAAGTGACAGTTAACAGGTCATTGGCGTTCCTATTATTATTATTTCAGAAGTTATTCTTTATCTACCCTAGATTATGTATATTTTTAGCATGGACTGAGCTAAATGTCAAATAAATTGCCATACTATATCGGCACGGTTAGCGCAGTGGCTAAGCGATTGGACTGCTGCGCAGTGTCGCGGGTTCAATTCCCGCACGGAACAAATATTTGTATGATCTACAAGTAGTTGTTTCGGGTCTGGGTGTTTGTGTATGTGAGTTTATATGTTTGTAAACGCAACCACGACTCAGGAGAAATTACTAGTGTGGGGCAATGTTTAAAAAAAAAAACAATTCTATGACCATCGATTTCTTTATATTACCGTAAATATTATCTTACAAGAAAGAGACAGGTGACCACTAGGGTCATGGGGTTCGAGCACAGAAATATTAAAAACAGGAGAAGTGGCAAGGGGGCGTGTCGGTGAAGCCGAGGTGTTGAGTGTTTCGCTCAGCTATCACTTGTACTACTTTATTCTTGTTTTCCTATATTACTTCGACTGTATTGTTTTTGCATTAAATACATTGCTCTTTTACAACCACCTCAGTCTATCACCGAGTGACTTGACAAGCAATGTAAAACTGACATAACGATACCTCACCAAGCCGTAATGTCGCATGGTGCGTCCGTTGTATTTGAGCGGGAGAGTCGTATCCGCCCCCCGTGTCGCGACAACACACAATGATAATTGTTTGTGTGAGTAAATTATACGGAAAAAGTACGCTGTAGTGTAAAGAATTAGGTTTATATTTAAATGACTGAGTAATCGATGGCGCGTGTGTGCAATTGTTCGTAGTATTGTTTTGACAGAATTGTGTGCGCAATATTAGCGTTATGGAGGGGCAATTGTGGCTTCATCGGATTTCTATACATTTTGAATTCCACGCCATATCTCCTTCTTTAATATATCTATGGGTCCGAGTATTCACCAAGGAGCTGAGCAACTGGTGAAACCACGGTGAACAGCTAGTAAAGTATAAAGTTGTTAACCTGATGATCAGCGGCGGCGGTGGCGAGGTGATGTCCAGCGGGCGACCAGTCCACTCCCAGCACTGGACCCAGGTGTCCTTCCAGGAACATCACACAACGACCTGTGCGCAGGTCCCACACGCGACCAAACGCGTCCATACCGCTGGAAAAGATAAAATGGTGAGGAGTAGACACAGAGAACAGTGATGAAAAGTCAGCCAGGCGTATTACTTTGTGTAATGAGGGCAAGACGCATTTGCGAGGCCCTTTTCTTTCAGGCAGAAAAATATGACTTGCATCCGCTGCTCGCTTCTCGTAAGATGACTTGGTTCTCCCAAGTCACCTATACCAAATGTGATTGCCAACGACAGCTTTGCGGGGCCTCTTTGACTCCTTCAGTTCCCAGTTACAAATAAAATGTAACCAAGTTATTTTGCAACATGGAGGCCTCACGCGTAGCATTGCGAGGTCTCCTCGGTTTTATAAGTTCCCACTCATCGACACCACAAGGGTAGGTCGTGTTAATTTCTTAGTAGAAATTAAATTGCACTGCTTTACTGACTGGTTATAAACTTGTGACTGTCGTTGTCAAGACTTTTTAAGCGACCGAATCGAAAAAAATCCAAAATCCTAACGATAAAACCTAAGGAAAATACCTGACACCACGCATCGTCTAACATCGTTTCAGTTCGGGAGACTTCAGCAATCATAAAAATATTCGTCATAAAAACTACTTTTTCTTACTGATTCTAAACGGCCAGCTAGAAAAGGAGTTTTCATAATGAAACCTCCTTATAAAATTCTCCTACAACAAAGAAGTTCTTTATTACAGTAGTGTACCACAAACATTTTATAGTAGTTTATGAAACTGGTACATAATGAGGGGTATTATACACGAGTGTGAGTTTAAAAAACGAGTTTTTTAAAAGTATCACACGAGTGTATAATACCTAGTTATGTACAGTTTCATACACTACTTTATCTACTTTCATTGAACACGAATTTATCAAATAAAAGATAAAGATTGACACAGTATTATGGCGCCAAAATTCCCGTTATCACCGCGCAAGGGCCACAGCGCGCGCAGCCACAGATAAAAAATCAAATGGATGTATCTATGATCTGTAATCTGTAATTTAATTTTTTAAATTCATTTCGATATACTGTGTGTAAAGTACGTCATTATAAACTCGTTTCGAGTTTTGTATTTTGAATTTAACGATATGAGAGTAGATAATAGTAGTTTATGAAACTGTCACATAATGAGGGGTATTATACACGAGTGTGAGTTTAAAAAACGAGCGAAGCGAGTTTTTTAAAAGTATCACACGAGTGTATAATACCCAGTTATGTGCAGTTTCATACACTACTTTATCTACTCTCATTGAACACGAATATAATTATCAAATAAAAGATAAATATTGTTAATAAGTGTTCATTTTGTATTTATAATTGAGTATGAAATTGAATATGGAATTGTGTATCGTTGGCGTTAGACGTACTCCCAAAGCGCGTGCAGCCACAGATAAAAAAATAAATTCATGTATCTATGATCTGTAATCCGTATCGTAATGAAAAAAAATTTTATTATAACATTATTTTGTTAGAGAAATAGTGTCATAATTTAATTTTTTAATTTCATTTCGATATACTGTGTGTAAAGTACGTCATTATAAACTCGTTTTGAGTTTTGTATTTTGAATTTAACGATATGAGAGTAGATAAAATAAATTATATTCTCGTTAAATATACGCGGTAGTCGATTCTATTATTTTAAAATAAAATAAAAAATGTTATGCAATAGCTTCACCGCAGCAGTCTCCGAGTGCCACATGTATTTTTTTTCTCTGAGCCGAGAATGAGGCCCCTTTCATGTGCGAGGCAGGGGGGGTCCGCTACGCCCCCACATTGCTACGCCACTGTAGATCATATCTGTGTTTTGTGATATTCCCACCACACTATTCCCAAACCACAGCAACTCCTGAAAGCCAGAATCAACAGTGGCAACCACCAGAAAAGCGCCAAGACAATGAAGCTCGACGTGTCCCGGAGAATGAATTTACCTGTCTTGGATCCTGCACGAAATTAATCAGAAAAGAATAGTGGAGGAGTAGGAAAAATATTGGTCATATCTGCTCACCCAGTAACAGCTAGCGAGCCGTCACATTGGAAGGCGACGCTGTACACTGGCTTGGCGTGTCCCTCCTGATGTAACACCTCCGTTGCTGTAACAAATACAGTAACATGTTGTTGAAGAGAAAAAATCAAATACGATAATGGTGGCCAGGAACCGACCGGACGATGGGTGTATGATGATGTAACTCACCGGTGTGCAGATCCCACAGTCTCCATGAGTGGTCGAACACGGTGGTGGCCAGGAACCGACCAGACGGGTGGAACTCCACGCGGGACACACGCGCAGGACCGTGACCGTCCAGGGACGCTACCGGAGACTCACTGGGGACACGCAATATGGGAAATATTATGTTGCTGGGGAGTTTGTTCCGCCACTTCTTCTTCCCAGCCAAAACACTAGGAAGTGTCGAAGAGGGGGCGCTTTGGACTGTCTTATGTAAAAAATTGACCTTCAAAAAGTGCTGATAAATCAGCCTAATTTGAATAAATGACTTTTGATTTTGATTTTTTGATTTTGATTAAGTACAGACGCCAGCAGGTCAACCTACCCGAATCCGTCAAATACCAATCGAATATTAACCTTCCTCTATTGTGATAAGATTGAAAATATATTAATGAAATTTGACAGGTTGAGGTAGGTTGATGTGCTGGCGTCTGTACATCATTAATAAACTCAAGTTTTTAAGTCAAACAAGGTTTATTTATTACCAAAATTATTTACAATAAACTTCACTTGGCTTTGCCTGAATTTCATTGTTGTCCAAAATAAGAATTAATATTGTTTTTAGTCCACAACACAATAGGCTATCATTAAAATATTTAATTTTTTAAATTATCAGAAAATATTTGACTCGTAGGTATTTTTCTTTAGTTCGTAAACCAAAATTGACGAAGATACAACGCTTTGACCCCCCTCTCTAGAGGGCCAAAGCCTGCCGGGGTCATACATAAAGGGCTATTGAAGGACACCGTGGATTTTAGTCAGTACAAGTCTGACAGTCCCTCCCGCCCTGCCCTGGATGGGAGGACTCAATTGATGATTTTACCACGATAAAAAAAAAAGATACAACGGTTCTAAAAATCAATAACGTCACTCGGTCGCTATAATTTAACAGGCGTTATGACGTCACAAGCAACCACTCCCGAATTTAGAAGCCTTTTATCCTTGTCAATATTCATTGATTAAAAAAAAAAAATACCTGTTAATTATTTTTCAATAGGTACTCGTAACTAACGAACTAAACAGATTTTAAATTTATTTATCCAGTAAACTACCATATTCGAAAAACAGAATTGGCAAATTAAACATAATTACAGATACCGGCACGGTTCTTGAGCGCTCGGCGTAAGAGTGGGGATCGCTTTGCGCATCGTACACTTATCGACAAATGAAACGCACAATTAAACAAATAAAACGCACAAAACAATGAATCCCGAGTGGCGGCTATGACGCGATGCGCTACGGCACGCTACGCGGGCCAATCACTACACTTTCCCCGCCCCCGTTCCTCATTCATCTACCAAAGGGACCTAATAACTCACTTCTGCGCAGGTGAAGGTCAGCGCTCAAGATCCATGCCGGTATTTGTATATTTTGGCGATATGGTAAAAAAAAAATTACTTACCTGTTAAAGTTCCACAGATGTACAGTACCATCATAAGCACACGTTGCCATGGTGACTGCGTCTGATCCATCCATACCTTCCAGGACTGTCGTACTATCTGTAGTATCCATGGGTGTGGTCCCTTCGAGGGGTGGGTCTTCCTTCTCTTCTTTTAGCTGGGAATTCATTGAAGAAGTGAGACAAAACAATACAGTATCAGTGTTTAAGGATAAAAAGCTTCGATCAATAATAGTACTAGATTCCCGATATGCGCTTCAAAAACGGCCCGAAAAATACCGCCACAAACACTTTTGTGACGGTATTTCAAATTAGTATGGTCCAACCATAGCCAACGTTTAACGTCGAAATGCCCGCAAATCGTGTTCAAAAATTATGCAAATAACCACCGTAACACCTATATTTTCGAAGGCCTATATTTTTTTCGATTAATTTATATTTTTTAGTGTTTTTCATTAAGTAAAAACAGGATTAAATAGTAAAATAATTCAAACAACTAACGCAAGATATGTTTGGCCAATGTTTGCTACAACGCCAACTATTGTAACAAACATTGACATAATGTGTTCTGAGCATTGAAATTTATTTATTTATTTATTTATTTATTTATGTACACAGAACACACAAAAACAAGAAATAACATTTGGATAAACGAGCACAAAGGCACTGCTTATTTCATTAAGAAATCTCTTCCAGCAGACCAACGACAGAAGAGAGACAGACAGCAAAACGTAGACACAGTGTACAAAAAATGAATAAAATATAAACATACATACTAAAAATAAACATATAAAATATATTTATACAATATATATTTTAAAATAAACCTAATACATAAATTAGTTAAATTACAGAGGAGAGGTAATGATCTTTGACTTGCTTTTTAAAAACGGAAACAGATTTGGAGTCAAGTATTTTAGGTGGAAGTGAGTTCCACAAACGTACTGCATGAACGGAGAAGGAGTAGGAAAAAAAGTCAGTTTTATGGGATGGGAAATTGAGGTGATGCTTAAGGTGGGATCTGCACAGAGCATCAGGAGGACGGGTAAAAGAAAAACGCTCGCGTAGATAGGAAGGATAAGCAGGGTTATGAAGGATGTTGAAGAGGAGACATAATATTCGAGTGTTCCTGCGAAGACGAATGGGGAGCCATTTGAGATCCTTTCGGAATTGAGTAACATGGTCGTACTTTCTTAGCCCAAAAACGAAACGAATGCAAAGGTTTTGCAAGCGCTCGAGCTTGTTCAAGAGCTCCTCAGTGGCATCCAAATAACAGGCATCGCCGTAATCGATGATTGGCTGAATCAGAGTTTGAGCTAGGTATACCTTAGTTTTAAAAGGCAAGAAAGTTTGTAGCGATTTAAGAGAGTGAAAAGAAAAATGCACCTTACGACTAACCTCACTCACCTGAGCCTGCCAAGAAAGATTGCTGTCAATATAGACTCCAAGGTTCCGAGCAGCATCAGAATATTCTAAGACCGTGCCGCCAAGGGATAGCGGTGTTAATGATGAAATATCGAGTGCTGCACGAAAGTGTCTACTGCCTATGATTATGGCCTGGGTCTTAGAAGGGTTGATCAGTAAGCCGAAAGACTTAGCCCATTCATTGATACTTTCCAGGTCACGATTCATGGCATTGACAACTAAATCTGCATCAGCCAGAGAGAAATGTCGATAAAGCTGCAAATCGTCTGCGTAAAGATGGAAGTTACAGTTAATAACCTTAATAACAGTGTTAATGAAGATAGAGAAAAGGAGAGGAGAGAGAACGCCACCCTGAGGAACACCCGCAATGAGATCACACCAATCAGAAAAGATCTCTTCTTGACGGATACACTGAGAGCGACCTCGAAGATATGAGTCTAACCAGGCTAACACAGAGGAAGAAAAGTTCAAAGATTGAAAGATCCCAAGAAGTATGTCGAAATCCACTGAGTTGAACGCACAACTAAAGTCAAGTAAAACTAACAATGTAAGAGATTTGTTGTCCATAGCCCAACGGATATCGTCAGTGACCTTCAAGAGTGCAGTGATCGTACTATGTCCAGCACGGAAACCGGATTGGAAAGTGGAAATAAGAGCATTAGATGATAGAAACTCGGAAATTTGGCCATGAACAATGTGTTCAAGAACTTTAGAAAGGAAAGGAAGAATGGAGATAGGTCTGAAGTGGGATAAGGAAGATGGATTGTTAATTTTAGGAAGCGGTATTATATGAGCCTGTTTCCAGGCTTTAGGAAATATATTAGAGTATAAAGAGAAATTAAAAATATGGGTAAGAATGGGGAGCAATTGATGAATAATAGGTATTATCATTCTTGAACACAAATTGTCATGACCCACAGCAGAGGATGAAATAGAGAGAAGAGATTTTTTAACAGTGTCCTCAGAGACTGGGCTGAAATTGAAAAGAGAACAATTTGGTAAAGGCAAGTTGGAGAGCTCATGCAAGGTAGAAGCTTTGACATTAGGTGGAATTGTCACAGGTGGAATAGAAAAGTGCCTATTAAGAGCGGACAAGTCCACATCTTTACAGGCATTCGTAGGAGATTTGCCAACACCAACAGATTTCAAGAATTTCCAGACATCTGAGGAATTGCGGTCAATGAGAGATTCATGGAAATAACGCCTCTTTGCATCTCGACACAGACGATTGCAGCGGTTTCGTGAAGCTTTGAAATGAGTGAGGTTATGTTCCGTAGGTCTACGTCTGTACCTACTCTTGGCTTTATGCTTATGAGCAATTGCATCCTTGATGTCAGTTGTCATCCAAGGCGCAGGATTATGCTTGATTTTTATTCGCCGGCGAGGAGCATGTACGTCATATAAATTCAATACCTTAGCATTGAAGCAGTTCACCTTATCATCAATACTATCGCTTTCGAAAACAGGAGTCCAATCAATATCACCAGCGTCGCGTCTCAAAGCTTCCAGATCCATGCTGTTAAAACTACGTAGAACGCAGAAACGTGGTTTACGTTTAGGTGGTCGGATACGATAGGAAAGATAGACAAGATCGTGATACGAAAAGGTTGCAGTGAGCTGCCCAAACTCAGCAACATTGTGAGGCGAAGAAACAATCATTAGGTCAAGAAGAGAAGGCGTGCAATTTGGGAAGTTATGGGTCGCAGAAAGAGGTAAAATTTCAAGATTAATGGAGGATAAAAGTGAACGGAGTTTAAGGGCACGGGAATCATTTTTGATTAAACAAGTATTAAAATCGCCCATAATAATAACATGCTCGTACGATGGGCAGAGATTATTAAGTGTAGCCTCTAAGGAATCAAAATAGTTAATGTGAAGGTTTGGAGAGTAGAAAACAGCAAGCAATACTTTGGAATGGTTTAAGGTAATCTCAAGAAACAATGATTCAGCCGATCCAGAATACAGCGATGGAGATGTATGTACAATTTTGTAGGGTATATCGGCGCGTAAATAAATGCCAACACCACCACCACCCTTGCCAATTCTGTCATTTCTGACGAGAACAAAGCCAGGAAGTGCGTAGTGCGTAGAAAGGAGGGAGGGCTTAAGAAATGTCTCTGATATTAGGAGTGCATCGAGATGTACGCTACTGAAGGATGCCAAAAGATCGGAATAATGGCCAGGAACACTCTGAGCATTAATGTGGGCTATATGGAGATTTTTAGGATTACTGGAAAAAAGAGAGGAAATGTTGTCATGCAAAGTACGAATGGGAGGCTCACTGTCCGCACTAAGAAAACTGCAAGTTGAAGAAGAACAAGAGAAAAAACTATCGTCTAAGTCAAATGGGATATTCATATTTAAATAAAATATATAACCAAAATAAAATACAAAAATAACAAAAAACTACAATTAATATACGGTTGATTGCAAAATACAACCACCCCAACTCACCAGTGTGCTACAATAAATTATACAAACAAATAACACAACAAAGAAAAAACAAGTTGTACTATAACACACAAAAACTATAACAAATACACAAAAACAAAAATCAACTGGTATGCACACAAAAAGCAATTACCACCAGTAAAATGGAACGCAATTCCTTATGATAGGACTTGACACTTGACAGTTGATATGACAGTGACATTGACATGACATTAATAGGTACATTTGTAATTGTAATACAACAAAAAAGACTTTGGGGTGATTGTTTGTGGCGAGTACATGTGGTTTTGTTTCTCGCACCGATTTTCGGCTATTTCTCTGCTTTTTCTGGTGGTTTTTGGGTGTATTTTACGTGTTTGTGCTCGTCCTGTGTTTATTTGTGTTGTGTACCTACGTGATCTTACATTTGGTAAGTTTTTAATCTCCCTTTTTAACTTCCTACTGGCCTATGCTGAGTGACAATGGCGGGTGACGAACGGCCTCCTGGCCGCCCTCCAGATCCCCCCCATCCCGCTCAGCTACAATCGCAAGACCTTTTTTCTCATGCGCCTATTCTGACGGCTCCACTGTCTCAATTTGAGACAATGGAAGTTGAAGTAGCTTCTCAAAAGAGGAAACTCGAAGAAAACCATCTCCACAACGACCCTACGAATGGCACAGACGAAAATGCTCCAATGACTAAACGCGACCGGGTCACGGCTCCGTCGTTGATCTCACGCACCAAGTACTCGCATTTAGACAAACAACCATTTTTAGTCTACGCATCTCTTTGTGAATCCGACCCAACCTCTGGCACTACCCTCCATCCTATAAAATTTGGTAAAATGTTACAGAAACTGAATGTTGTGAATATTGTAGAAGGGGGTATAAAGAGAATAGGAAGAAACAGGGTATCAGTAGAGTTCAAGGGCCCGGAAGATGCCAATGCATTTATCGACAATGAGTCAATTAAGCAAAAAGGTTTCACGCTGATCATTCCCACTTTCAACATCACCAGGATGGGTGTTGTGAGGGGTGTCCCTATTGATTGGACTGACATTGAAGTCTTGGATGCCCTGAAGTCTCCACTTGGTAAGGTGTTGAAGGTGAGGAGATTGAATCGCAGAGTTTCCAATAATGGAAAATCGGAATGGATTGCTACATCAAGCGTAGTAATCACATTTGATGGTCAGAGCCTCCCAGATCGAGTTTTCTGCTGTTTCAATTCCCTTCCTGTAGAGATCTATAATTTTCCCACTGTCCAGTGTTTCGGATGCTGCAAATATGGACACACCAGAACTCAATGCCGGTCAAAGCCACGGTGCTACCGCTGTGGTAGTGGTGATCATTTTGGAGATGGTTGTACCATTGAAGAACCCAAGTGCTTTTATTGCTCGGGTGCCCACCCTGCGAACAGTCGGCAATGCCCGGAACATCTGCGTCAGCGGAACATTAAGTCCACCATGGCCAAGGACAATATATCTTATTCTGAAGCAGCCAAACGTTTTGCCCCCTCCTACCGATCTTTTGCAGACGTTACGGCGTCAGCCCCTCCTGCACTGACTATCCACCAGACTTTGAACCATGATCCCCGCCCTCCCCGTCTCCCAATCTCTAATTATTCCTCTCATTCTCAACCCTCTACTTCCACCAGTAAAAAATTTGTTACTACCCGTCCAAAGCCCCACACACCCCTCCACCCTGGTTATGACCGTAGAGCCCACCAGGATATTATTAACAGTTATTCTTTCCCCCCTTCTCCTAATGGTTCTGCTCTGATGGACCACCCTCCCACTCGCAATGAGAATGAAGAGACTATTAACATTATTATTACTTTGCTTTCCACCCTACTTTCAAATCACTCATTACCAGACCACGTTGCCGACAACATAGTCAATAAAATTAAAAACCGTAACATTCCATCTCATGCAGTGGAACACCAGGAGTGCTCTCCCCAAAAAACATGAAATCTGCCACCTTATTAATTTGCATAACCCTGCAATTTTTGCAATCTCAGAGTCATGGCTAGCTCCACGACTCAATTTTAATATTCCTCAGTATAGCACTCTCCGGGATGACCGCTCTGATGGTTATGGCGGGGCTGCTATGCTGGTGAACAATCTTCTTTCTTTCTCCCCTCTAGCCTTTCCTCCCCACGGAGATGAGATTAATGCTGTAGGTGTTAATATCCTTGGCATTAATTTTATATCTGTCTATATTCCCTCCCCTAATCCCTCCTGCTTGCAATACATTCATAATATATGTTCCTCATTGAATCCTGTCATAATTTTGGGTGATTTTAACTGCCATCATTCTCTGTGGGGCTCTGACCATTCCGATACCCCTGGTTTGGAGTTGGTTGATCTGTTGGAAGATTTGGGTTTATGTGTTGTTAACGATGGTTCCGTCACTCGCCTACCTAGACCTGGCCAGAGTAGAAGCTGTGTAGACCTTACCCTCTGTTCAGCTAGTTTGACCGCCCAGTTGGAGTGGAAACGACTAAACCTCACGTATGGTAGTGACCACTACCCAATATGCACTACTCTGATCAATAGGTCCTTACCCCACAGGGGTAACCCTCCACTTTTAAAATACAGGCTTACAGGTGCGGACTGGGACTTATACTCTCAAACTCTTGAGGATATAATTTCCACTTTGCCCCAAGTTTCCCCAGCCAACATAGATGACTGTATATTAAAATTTTCCGATTCAATTTCTTCAGCCGCGGATAACAGCATTCCACTTAAAAATTCAGCCTCTGGAAAACTATCATCTCCCCCCTGGTGGGATCGGGAATGTTCCAACATGATTAAATCTCGAAAAGAAGCGGAACTCAATTATTGTCAAAATATGTCCACTGAAAACTTGATCGAGTACAACCGGATTGTTGCGAAATCCAAACGTCTATTTAAAAAAAAAAAATATGAAGGATGGAAGAAATTCTGTTCTTCACTTTCCCCTTCAACCCCTTCCTCTCTTGTTTGGCAAAAATTCAAACAATTCAAACGTGGTTGCTCGGTCCGAAACTCCTCATCTATGCATAGCGACATTACAGAATCTTTCCTGAACAAACTGGCTCCCCCTTTCGCTCCTCTTTTGGGAGAATGCCCCTCAACTTCTGAGGGGGGCGAAATTTCCTATGACACCTTAGATGCCCCCTTCTTGTTAAGCGAACTGGATGCAGTGCTCGAACACGTACACGACTCTGCCCCAGGCATAGATGGCCATCCATATTCTTTTTTTAAAAAATTGGGGTCCCGCAGTCGCCAATACCTTTTATCATTAATAAACACATGTTTTATTCTCTCACATATCCCTGATTCCTGGAAAACGCAGCTTATAATTCCTATTCTAAAACCAGGGAAGCCTCCCGATTCCCCCGATAATTTTCGACCCATTGCTCTATCACCTGTAATAGGTAAAATATTGGAACACCTTATTAAAAACAGATTGGAGTGGTTGGTTGAAGGCCGAGGTCTTCTAGCTAAATCTCAATTTGGCTTCCGAAAGGGGGCTAGTACAATGGACAGTGTTGGTGTTTTGATGACTGATATCCGGATTGCTTTCAGCAAAAATGAGTCTGTTCTGGCGGTCTTTCTTGACATTTCAGCAGCTTACGACAGTGTCCTTCTTTCGGTTCTCAGAAGTAAATTACGCCAGCTGAGTATCCCTGTAAAGATTATTAACTGTATCTGTAACTTGTTGGCTGGTCGTAGTGTTAAACTCCACGTCCCAGGAGAATCACATGACCCCAGAACTGTTTGGCGTGGGTTACCCCAGGGTTCAGTACTAAGTCCTCTTTTATACAGTATTTACACCTCTGATCTTCACAAGTCCCTGAATAGCAACTGCCAGATTTTACAATATGCAGACGACCTAGCCTTATATATTCCTACCTCATCCGTCGAACTTGCTACAGAATCCATGCAAATATCCCTTAACTCCCTTAACCAGTGGTTAATCTCTCATGGCCTTAGCTTGTCAGCTCCTAAAAGCTCCGTTGTTGTTTTCTCTCGGAAACGCTTAACTCCGTATGTTCACCTTGAAATTGAAGGAGCCCCGATCAAGGTTGAGGATAAGGTGAAATTCCTTGGGGTCATTTTAGACCGTAAATTATGTGGTGTCTTCCATCTAAATTATATAGTCAATAAATGTGACAAGAAGCTTAATATGCTACGTGCTTTAGCGGGAGTTTGGTGGGGTGCTCATCCCTTTACTCTTAAACTCATATACAATGCTACAATAAGAAGCTTACTGGACTATGGGTCTTTTCTCCTGGAACCCTGTAGTAAAGTTGCGTTGGCCAAGCTGGAAACCATTCAGTCAAAATCCCTCCGCATCGTACTAGGATGTATGAGATCCACTCCTACCAACGCACTGCAAGTTGAGAGTGGCGACCCTCCCCTTCTTCTCCGTAGACAATACCTAGCCGATAAATTTATGTACAAGGTATATTTTCTTAGTAATCACATTGTTCTTTCTAAGCTTTCCACACTAGATAATCTATGTAGACAAAGCGATTACTGGAAGCATAAAGACCCCCCTTTGATCCTTAATTCATTTAGGAATATCCGAAATGTGGAAATCAATTCTCCCATTCCTCAGTGTAATAAATTCCCATTCTACTCATGTCCATATGAAATTTTAAATTTTGTTCCAAAAATCTCTTTTATTGGAATAAATAAGGACACCATCAATGCTAATGACCACTTTCTTTCGACTGTTAATAACAACTGGCCTGATCACTACAAATTTTATACTGACGCTTCTAAATTGACCACCGACGGCAGAACAGGCATTGCTGTATATAATTCCAACTCCCAGATATTCCTCCATTTCCAGTGCCCTCCCGAGTCTTCTGTTTTTACTGGGGAATGCATTGGAATTCTCGAGGCGTGTTTATTTATTTCCTCTCATTCAACTATTACTAAAGCAGTCATCTTCTCTGATTCCATGAGTGCCCTGCAGGCAATAGGTAAAAATTCATTTAAAGATAACCTACGTAGCCCAATCATTGTTAAAATCAAAACTGTCTTACATTCTTGTTTTATAAAAAACATTGAGATAATATTGGTATGGATTCCTAGTCATGTGGGTATTACGGGCAATGAGGTGGTAGACAAAGCAGCTAAAAATGCGATCAGCAGCAATCTGGCAGATAAAAAACATTATGCTGTTCAGGTCTATGACTTAATTCACAAGGCCAAAGTAGATCTTTTTAAATCCTGGCAAGACCACTGGTCTCAATCTAGCAAGTCAAAGGCTAGCTTGTTTGCATCTATTCAACCAACCATTCCTTCCAAGCCTTGGTTTTATAAATACAAAAAAACATCCAAAACCGTCACATCCGTTATATGCAGAATCCGTATTGGCCACTGCTGTACCCCAGTTTTCCTCCATAAAATTAGGGTCCGGGACAGTTCTTTGTGTGAGTGTGGGCTGGATGATGGTACGTTAGATCACATATTTTTAAATTGCCCTTTGAATAATGTTTCCTCTTTTGATCAGGTTATTACAAAATTGAACATCCAAAAACCCACTAATGTCCGTCACCTCCTCTCATTTTTCCCTAATCCCCAAATTATACGTGCTTTTATTAAATTTATTTCCAATAACAATATTAAACTATAATAAACAGACATAGTCTAATTAATAATATATTGTCTAGATGTATATATTTTATGTTACTAACTATTACTAACTCCTAGGTGTTTTGTTTGTTTCAGGGCTGAAAGAATTGCCACAAAAAGTTTAAGTTCATTATTCTCTTTGTAAACTTAAATCAAATAAAATACCCATGTATAGTCACTTCGTTGCTTGCCCTGTGGTCACCACAAGACACTGGCACGAATTGCCTACGGCAGATTGCCATTAACGGAAAAAAAAAAAAAAAAATACAACAAAAAATAAATTATACCGACACGAATTATTTGTGAAAAAAAAGAGAAAAATTAATTAAGACTACTGGACTAACATTACTGTGAAGGTGAACTAAAGGGCATAAACCGTTCCAAATACCGACAGTGGTTAAAAGTAAACTAAATATAATAGCTAACGTGCAAAACAATAAACTTTAGCGAACAGACAATCCAATACAGACACTAATTACGTCGGCGCGCCCTCCTTTGGCCTCTTGAGGGTGTAGCGGAGATTTCGGTTGGGCTTTTAGGTGAAGAAACTATCTCTACCCGTGCAGCATCACCGGAGTCCCCAGGGGCTTTGGGGTACCGCGAAACCAGCTCTCGAAGTTCAACAGGAGTTTCAATCTTGTGGCGCTTACCGTCGGATGTGATGATAGCTATCTTTCCCTCCACAGACCAGCAGCTCGGCACTCCAAAATGCTTGCGTGCATCCATGAAAGTACGGTGTCTAGTGAGTGTAAGGAACTCAGAGATTGTGATGCCAGTACCTTTTAATGACTTCTTGTTGTCCCAGATTAAGTGACGGTGCTCGGAGGTGTAGAGTCTGACTAGGATTGGTCTGGCTTTGCCTTGCGATGATCCCAATCTATGACAGACATGAATACTATCCTTCTTTACCTCGCACAGACTCATTTGGCTGGTTAAAACTTTGTGAACCACGTCACTCAATTTTTCATTTGGTTGTTCAGTAATCCCATGAAATAGTAAGACCTTTCTTCTCATCATAGTTTCATGTCTGTCATAACCAAGAGACAGCATCTCAATTTGTGATCTGAACTGAGAGAGTGCCTTCCACACAAAACTTTTAAAATCGACAAACTCACGTGAAAGTGTTGTGATGTCTGAATTGAGCTCCGGTCCTGAGGATGCATTTTTAAGCCTGTTCTCATACTCAGCCATTCTCGAGTTGAACAGCTGCTCGAGATCCTCCAAGCTTGCTGCCATCTTAGTGTCCATAGTGATTTTGTAAAGTTGTTATAGTAGAAGTAAGAAGATAGAAGAGATAGACTTGAAAATATTATATAGTGAGTATTGGGTGGTTATAAACAATAAAATATAATTATATCATTGATTATTTTTCCGACCCAAATATCGACCAATAGAATTGCACCATTCGACGTCACGTGGTACAACCTACATGGTATTATACTGATTATTTTTCCGACCCAAATATCGACCAATAGAATTGCACCATTCGACGTCACGTGGTACAACCTACATGGTATTATACTGATAATTTTTTGAAAATTTTCTCTGGTAGTCACGTCAAACTGACAGGTTGAATTCAATTGTGAAAATTGGAGATGGGTCGGAAAAATAATCCCCTGAATACCACACGAGCTTCAAAATTATCTGGCATTTCCCTCAAGGTTCCCTGCAAACAAATAAAGTCGTCAAGTTTTTCAGGAAAAATCACTCGCGCTTCGCGCTCGTGATTTTTTAACCTGAAAAACTTGACTCCTTCATTTGTTTGCAACGAACCTATCGGAAAATACCCGATAATTTTGAAGCTCTTGTGGTATTATAAGTGATTATTTTTCCGACCCAAATATCGACCAATAGAATTGCACCATTCGACGTCACGTGGTACAACCTACATGGTATTATACTGATAATTTTTTGAAAATTTTCTCTGGTAGTCACGTCAAACTGACAGGTTGAATTCAATTGTGAAAATTGGAGATGGGTCGGAAAAATAATCCCCTGAATACCACACGAGCTTCAAAATTATCTGGCATTTCCCTCAAGGTTCCCTGCAAACAAATAAAGTCGTCAAGTTTTTCAGGAAAAATCACTCGCGCTTCGCGCTCGTGATTTTTTAACCTGAAAAACTTGACTCCTTCATTTGTTTGCAACGAACCTATCGGAAAATACCCGATAATTTTGAAGCTCTTGTGGTATTATAAGTGATAATTTTTTGAAAATTTGTAGGTTGTACCACGTGACGTCGAATGGTGCAATTCTATTGGCCGACATTTGGGACGGAAAAATAATCCCCTGAATACCACACGAGCTTCAAAATTATCTGGCATTTCCCTCAAGGTTCCCTGCAAACAAATAAAGTCGTCAAGTTTTTCAGGAAAAATCACTCGCGCTTCGCGCTCGTGATTTTTTAACCTGAAAAACTTGACTCCTTCATTTGTTTGCAACGAACCTATCGGAAAATACCCGATAATTTTGAAGCTCTTGTGGTATTATAAGTGAAAATTAAATCAGAAATATTTTAAAATTATTTAAACTTAGGAGCAACCAAAATATATGTGTCAACACTGTGTCTACCCACTTTTTTTGAAATGTGATTCCAGGAACTACGTCTAACGTCTAGTTCCAAAATAGAGTAAGCACGTAATTGTCAACACAGTGTTTTGAGCTTTATTGCTTAGACTTCAAGTTTCATTTTCGAATGAGTATTTTTGTACTAATGACATTTTATCTTTGAGGAACATTTTTAAATTGTTGACGTTAAACCTTTCTCGGATGAAAGGACTTAAGTAAATACATTTTGCAATGGTAATTAAACTGTATTTTTGAGTGTTAAGGTTTATAATAAACTGAAGTTGTTAATACTGTTGAACATTTTATTATGAAATGTAGATATTTACGTTTGTGCAAATGTTGCCGCTTTTGCGACTTATTTTTGTTCTTGATCCTTAATCTAGTACTATTATTGATCGAAGATAAAAGGAAAAGAATGCAAAGTTGTCACACACTTTTTGATGTGAATGTCATGTAATGTATTTCTGTTACCGCTAACAACAAATATCATGATCTGCCTGCCTTTTCCCAACTATATTGTGGTCTGCTTCCAGTAGAACCAGATGTAGCTGAATATCAGTATTTTACATGGAACGACTGACTATCAGACCTCCACAACACAGTAACTGAGTAATACGATACACCATGGTAAGACTGGTTGTCAGACTTTAGAGCTTCTGACTAACAGTAACGACTGTCAAAGATCTACAAATGACAGCCGGGACCAACGGCTTTACGTGCTTTCAGAGGCACGGAGGAAACTCGCTATGACAGATGGTCACCCATCCACAGACCAACCTCGGCAAGCTTGTTATTCCTTTCTATGTCATAATAAACGGACTCCACTGTACCTTCCTGAGGAAGTGGTCGGGCATGGCAGCCTGCGGGTGGAAGGCGGCGCCGCTCACGTTACATTACTGACATGTTACATACCTTGTTGAGGAAGTGGTCGGGCATGGCAGCCTGCGGGTGGAAGGCGGCGCCGCTCACGTTACATTACTGACATGTTACATACCTTGTTGAGGAAGTGGTCGGGCATGGCAGCCTGCGGGTGGAAGGCGGCGCCGCTCACGTTACATTACTGACATGTTACATACCTTGTTGAGGAAGTGGTCGGGCATGGCAGCCTGCGGGTGGAAGGCGGCGCCGCTCACGTTACATTACTGACATGTTACATACCTTGTTGAGGAAGTGGTCGGGCATGGCAGCCTGCGGGTGGAAGGCGGCGCCGCTCACGTTACATTACTGACATGTTACATACCTTGTTGAGGAAGTGGTCGGGCATGGCAGCCTGCGGGTGGAAGGCGGCGCCGCTCACGTTACATTACTGACATGTTACATACCTTGTTGAGGAAGTGGTCGGGCATGGCAGCCTGCGGGTGGAAGGCGGCGCCGCTCACGTTACATTACTGACATGTTACATACCTTGTTGAGGAAGTGGTCGGGCATGGCAGCCTGCGGGTGGAAGGCGGCGCCGCTCACGTTACATTACTGACATGTTACATACCTTGTTGAGGAAGTGGTCGGGCATGGCAGCCTGCGGGTGGAAGGCGGCGCCGCTCACGTTACATTACTGACATGTTACATACCTTGTTGAGGAAGTGGTCGGGCATGGCAGCCTGCGGGTGGAAGGCGGCGCCGCTCACGTTACATTACTGACATGTTACATACCTTGTTGAGGAAGTGGTCGGGCATGGCAGCCTGCGGGTGGAAGGCGGCGCCGCTCACGTTACATTACTGACATGTTACATACCTTGTTGAGGAAGTGGTCGGGCATGGCAGCCTGCGGGTGGAAGGCGGCGCCGCTCACGTTACATTACTGACATGTTACATACCTTGTTGAGGAAGTGGTCGGGCATGGCAGCCTGCGGGTGGAAGGCGGCGCCGCTCACGTTACATTACTGACATGTTACATACCTTGTTGAGGAAGTGGTCGGGCATGGCAGCCTGCGGGTGGAAGGCGGCGCCGCTCACGTTACATTACTGACATGTTACATACCTTGTTGAGGAAGTGGTCGGGCATGGCAGCCTGCGGGTGGAAGGCGGCGCCGCTCACGTTACATTACTGACATGTTACATACCTTGTTGAGGAAGTGGTCGGGCATGGCAGCCTGCGGGTGGAAGGCGGCGCCGCTCACGTTACATTACTGACATGTTACATACCTTGTTGAGGAAGTGGTCGGGCATGGCAGCCTGCGGGTGGAAGGCGGCGCCGCTCACGTTACATTACTGACATGTTACATACCTTGTTGAGGAAGTGGTCGGGCATGGCAGCCTGCGGGTGGAAGGCGGCGCCGCTCACGTTACATTACTGACATGTTACATACCTTGTTGAGGAAGTGGTCGGGCATGGCAGCCTGCGGGTGGAAGGCGGCGCCGCTCACGTTACATTACTGACATGTTACATACCTTGTTGAGGAAGTGGTCGGGCATGGCAGCCTGCGGGTGGAAGGCGGCGCCGCTCACGTTACATTACTGACATGTTACATACCTTGTTGAGGAAGTGGTCGGGCATGGCAGCCTGCGGGTGGAAGGCGGCGCCGCTCACGTTACATTACTGACATGTTACATACCTTGTTGAGGAAGTGGTCGGGCATGGCAGCCTGCGGGTGGAAGGCGGCGCCGCTCACGTTACATTACTGACATGTTACATACCTTGTTGAGGAAGTGGTCGGGCATGGCAGCCTGCGGGTGGAAGGCGGCGCCGCTCACGTTACATTACTGACATGTTACATACCTTGTTGAGGAAGTGGTCGGCCATGGCAGCCTGCGGGTGGAAGGCGGCGCCGCTCACGTTACATTACTGACATGTTACATACCTTGTTGAGGAAGTGGTCGGCCATGGCAGCCTGCGGGTGGAAGGCGGCGCCGCTCACGTTACATTACTGACATGTTACATACCTTGTTGAGGAAGTGGTCGGGCATGGCAGCCTGCGGGTGGAAGGCGGCGCCGCTCACGTTACATTACTGACATGTTACATACCTTGTTGAGGAAGTGGTCGGGCATGGCAGCCTGCGGGTGGAAGGCGGCGCCGCTCACGTTACATTACTGACATGTTACATACCTTGTTGAGGAAGTGGTCGGGCATGGCAGCCTGCGGGTGGAAGGCGGCGCCGCTCACGTTACATTACTGACATGTTACATACCTTGTTGAGGAAGTGGTCGGGCATGGCAGCCTGCGGGTGGAAGGCGGCGCCGCTCACGTTACATTACTGACATGTTACATACCTTGTTGAGGAAGTGGTCGGGCATGGCAGCCTGCGGGTGGAAGGCGGCGCCGCTCACGTTACATTACTGACATGTTACATACCTTGTTGAGGAAGTGGTCGGGCATGGCAGCCTGCGGGTGGAAGGCGGCGCCGCTCACGTTACATTACTGACATGTTACATACCTTGTTGAGGAAGTGGTCGGGCATGGCAGCCTGCGGGTGGAAGGCGGCGCCGCTCACGTTACATTACTGACATGTTACATACCTTGTTGAGGAAGTGGTCGGGCATGGCAGCCTGCGGGTGGAAGGCGGCGCCGCTCACGTTACATTACTGACATGTTACATACCTTGTTGAGGAAGTGGTCGGGCATGGCAGCCTGCGGGTGGAAGGCGGCGCCGCTCACGTTACATTACTGACATGTTACATACCTTGTTGAGGAAGTGGTCGGGCATGGCAGCCTGCGGGTGGAAGGCGGCGCCGCTCACGTTACATTACTGACATGTTACATACCTTGTTGAGGAAGTGGTCGGGCATGGCAGCCTGCGGGTGGAAGGCGGCGCCGCTCACGTTACATTACTGACATGTTACATACCTTGTTGAGGAAGTGGTCGGGCATAGCAGCCTGCGGGTGGAAGGCGGCGCCGCTCACGTTACATTACTGACATGTTACATACCTTGTTGAGGAAGTGGTCGGGCATGGCAGCCTGCGGGTGGAAGGCGGCGCCGCTCACGTTACATTACTGACATGTTACATACCTTGTTGAGGAAGTGGTCGGGCATGGCAGCCTGCGGGTGGAAGGCGGCGCCGCTCACGTTACATTACTGACATGTTACATACCTTGTTGAGGAAGTGGTCGGGCATGGCAGCCTGCGGGTGGAAGGCGGCGCCGCTCACGTTACATTACTGACATGTTACATACCTTGTTGAGGAAGTGGTCGGGCATGGCAGCCTGCGGGTGGAAGGCGGCGCCGCTCACGTTACATTACTGACATGTTACATACCTTGTTGAGGAAGTGGTCGGGCATGGCAGCCTGCGGGTGGAAGGCGGCGCCGCTCACGTTACATTACTGACATGTTACATACCTTGTTGAGGAAGTGGTCGGCCATGGCAGCCTGCGGGTGGAAGGCGGCGCCGCTCACGTTACATTACTGACATGTTACATACCTTGTTGAGGAAGTGGTCGGGCATGGCAGCCTGCGGGTGGAAGGCGGCGCCGCTCACGTTACATTACTGACATGTTACATACCTTGTTGAGGAAGTGGTCGGGCATGGCAGCCTGCGGGTGGAAGGCGGCGCCGCTCACGTTACATTACTGACATGTTACATCATCGAACTTTTTTAGGCCTATCATTATTTTCAAAGGGTTATTTGTATTTTGACTAATGTTTATTTTAATAAAATATTTGATTTGAAATATTTGATTTGATTTGACATACCTTGTTGAGGAAGTGGTCGGGCATGGCAGCCTGCGGGTGGAAGGCGGCGCCGCTCACGTTACATTACTGACATGTTACATACCTTGTTGAGGAAGTGGTCGGCCATGGCAGCCTGCGGGTGGAAGGCGGCGCCGCTCACGTTACATTACTGACATGTTACATACCTTGTTGAGGAAGTGGTCGGGCATGGCAGCCTGCGGGTGGAAGGCGGCACCGCTCACGTTACATTACTGACATGTTACATACCTTGTTGAGGAAGTGGTCGGGCATGGCAGCCTGCGGGTGGAAGGCGGCGCCGCTCACGTTACATTACTGACATGTTACATACCTTGTTGAGGAAGTGGTCGGGCATGGCAGCCTGCGGGTGGAAGGCGGCGCCGCTCACGTTACATTACTGACATGTTACATACCTTGTTGAGGAAGTGGTCGGGCATGGCAGCCTGCGGGTGGAAGGCGGCGCCGCTCACGTTACACTTGTGTCCCTTCAGCACCTGCAGCGGCCGGCACTCAGGGACCGACCACACCTTGGACAGACCCGACCTGGAAGAAGAAGTATTAATTAGTAGACATGTTTTTTTTTTAACCTGTACACGTCCGAGGCCGAAATAAATAGTCGTACCTAAGCAATAGCCAAGCCTAACGGTGCATCTACACCGCCGGTAACATTTGTGGAGCAACAAAAGGCAACACGGCAACATTCAGCAACATTCGGTAACTTTTGTGGCTCCTTGTTACTATTTGTTGATTGTTACTCATCCACACCGCAGTAACATCCGACAACAAATGTTGCCGTGTTACTGTATGTCGAGTAACGTTGCTCGACAATCGGCAACATTGTTAGATAATGGGGGTAACATTGCTACCGGATGTTGAGCAACGTTACTCAACTTACAGTAACACGTCAACACTTTTTTTTTTAGGTGGTAAAATCATCATATGAGTCCTCCCGCCCTGGGTGCGGCGGGAGGGACTGTCAGACTCTTACTGACTAAAATCCACCCGTGTTCCTTCAGATGCCCTTTACGTTTCGGGGCCACGGTATCCTGGGTTAAGAAAAACCCGCGACCCCAGCAGGCATTTGGCCCCATAAGGGGCCCCGTCAGTTTGCTGACAACTCCCCGAAGGCACGCGCGAAACACGACACGACGCGCCACCGACCCGGGCTTGGTCCTTGGTCGGACGGCGAGCTATCCATTACTCACCGTCCGCAAGCCTGCTCCGCCGCTGTGCCCTCTGCTGTTCAGAGGAACACGCGTTGGAGCGTCCACCCGACAGTCTATTCGCATACGGGCAAAGACCCCTTAGAAGAGTTTTTGCCCGCATCCCAGGGCACACCGGCCCGAAAAACTGGTCTTCCCCCCGGACGTATCCGAGAGGGAACTCCAGTCCACGGACGCACGTGGAGGTTTCCTGTCTTAGCACCCCAACACGTCAACACTTAGTAACATTAAATAACATTTTGTTGGGTGATGTTACCGAGTAACATTTGGAAACGTTGAGCTACAAATGTTACCGGCGGTGTGGATGCACCGTATGTCAGTGCTTGGGGACGTCAAAAGTCAATAATTTCCATGGAAATAACTGACATTTGACGTAGTCAAGCACTGACTTTGGCTTAGGTACGACTATTTATTTCGGCCTTACAGTCCCTTCCGTCCCGACCTGGGTGGGAGGACTCATTTGATGGTTTTACCACGAAAAGTAAGTAAAAAGAAGTCACTGAACTCACCAGCTGGCTGTGATCAACATCTTGCTATCACTGCTGAATCTGCAGAAACTTATTGGACGCGTATCACCAATCTGAAAAAAAAAACATAGCTTTTTAGTTTTTTTATTTTTTTTCTATTAAAGGAACACTATGTTCTTTTATTTAAATTAGATTAAATCTATAAATGAGATATATTTCTATCTTTAAAATTCGAACCGCGAGCAGGATTTGAACCTACGACCTCCGGATTCAATATATCCGACGCTCTTTCCAACCGAGCTACCGAGGTTCTTACCTACTGGGTTGAATTCTTCAATCCATTTCTAACGTCATCATCATCTCAGCCATAGGACGTCCACTGCTGAACATAGGCCTCCCCTTTAGATCTCCACATATACCGGTTGGAAGCGACCTGCATCCAGCGTCTTCCGGCGACCTTTATAAGGTCGTCTGTCCACCTCGTTGGTGGACGTCCTACGCTGCACTTGCTAGTCCGTGGTCTAACGTAACATAGTTGAAATGCCCTGCAATAGATGGCGTGAAACATCACCTTAAGACGTTGGAAATGAATTGAAGAATTCGACGCAATAGGTAAGAACCTCGTTAGCTCGGTTGGAAAGAGCGTTGGATGTACTGAATCTGGAGGTCGCAGGTTCAAATCTTGTACGAAATTTTCTTTCCAAAGAAAAGCTTTGTTCAACAGCTGTTAAAAAACACATTTATTTTTTCATTATTCGAGCGATTATTAACCAGCAATATGGAGTGTACTGGTTCACAAGAGGCATGAAAAGAAATCGGGGCAGACCAGTCCAAAGATGGGCTGATGACATAAGGGCCATAGCGGGTGCAACCTGGACAAGAACTGCCAGAGATAGAGTTAAATGGAAACAGACCGAGGAGGCCTTTTGCCAAAGCGCAAACAGACAGGAAGCCAACCAATTAACTGCTAAATACACACTAATATTATTTATTACTTATAAAAACGCTACTGTTTGAATAAAGGCTTTTATTATTATTATTAATATGGAGTATCTCACCTGACTACAGTATATGGACATAGCGGAGGCCTTCCTCTGCGACTCCTGTTTGGCAGCAGCTCGTACACTGCCCGCCAACTTCAACTCCTCACGCGCCTTACTCAACCTGACAACAAGATATCAACATCTGCCAGCCTTTTCCCAACTATATTGTGGTTGGCTTCCAGTCGAACCAGATGCAGCTCAATATCAGTATTTTACATGGAGCGACTGACTATCGGACCTCCACAACACAGTAACTGGGTAATACGATACCCCATGGTAAGACTGGTTGTCAGACTTTAGTTTCCGTCTAACAGTAACGACTGTCAAAGATCTACAAATGACAGCCGGGACCAACGGCTTTACGTGCTTTCCGAGGCACGGAGGAAACTCGCTATGACAGATGGTCACCCATCCACAGAGGAGCCTCGGCTAGGGCGGCTTAACCCGAAAGATCGGCCTGTGTGGCTGTAATTATTTAGCCACGACAAAAAGAAACAACCATACAGATTTGAGTAACAATAGGCTATTTGACAGTCTTTATAATTGTGATGATCAGGTTGTGCTTGAGTATGGGCTTGGGTCCGGGTTCTTTTCAATAAATCGTTTATTTCTTTCTTGAAAATTACTGGGTTTATTTTCCTTTATTACAATGTGAATGGGTATAACGACAATACGGAATTTAACAATATTAGAAGAAAAAAAAGGAGTGCGCCGTCGAAATCATATGTTTCTTTTGGTCTGAACTTAGTGCCAAACGCGCCACGCTGATTCGTCGCGGCCGCTCGCAACAGCATGAACAGCGGCAACGTCAAGTCGATGTCTTAATTTTGAATGTCGCTGCTAGATGGCGCTAGCGGTAACATAGGCCCGGCCTTGGAAGTGACAGGTTCCAACAGGATCAGCAGCAGGACGACACATCAGATGATGACAGCGGCGATGGCAGCGGGCAGATCTTTGAAAATGCTCTACGAGTGACGCCTGAAGCCGTGAGCAGGTCAGCTACTCTTGAGATACCATCAGCACCTGGATGAATCCGTATAATCCTTCCTAAGTTCCATCTTAGTGGAGGCAGGTTATCGTCTTTGATTAGAGCCAGTTGATTTAGAGTGAGGGAATCTTGGTTGTTCTTCCACTTCGTCCGCTTCTGCAGCTCCGAAACATACTCGGAAGCCCATCGCTTCCAGAACCCTTGCCTCATTTTCTCAATCACGTCGTAGCGCTGCAGGCGATTAGTCGGTGTAGCTGTCAAGTCTGGACAGGTTGGAGCGGTCAGAGGTCGGCCTATGAGGAAATGGGCAGGGGTAAGGGGTTGTAGGTCGTTCGGATCTGTGGACAGAGCTGTTAAGGGACGGGAATTCAGAATGGCTTCGGTTTGTGCTAATACTGTACTGAATTCCTCGTACGTGAGATTTGTGCCCCCCACTACACGTCGCAGGTGGTGCTTACACGATTTCACCCCTGCCTCCCATAAACCGCCAAAATGAGGTGCATACGGAGGAATGAAGCTGAATTTAATATTGTTATTTGAAGCGAAATCACTAACGTCTTTACTATTATTTTTTATGAAGGTAACAAATTCCTTTTCAGCTCCAACGAAATTCCTACCATTGTCTGACATTATCTCAGCTGGTTTACCTCTTCGTGATATGAAACGTTTTAGTGCGAGCAAATAATCCTTTGTTGAAAGACTGGTGACTAATTCGAGATGAATAGCACGCGTGCTTAAGCAAACAAATAAACAGATGTAAGCTTTGGTGAGACTAGCCCCCCTCCCCCTACGGCTCAAAATCATCACTGGTCCCGCATAGTCAACGCCGCAGCGCATGAAAGGGAAGCCGGGTTCTAGACGTTCAGCCGGTAAGTTACCCATAAGAGGCTGCATGGTCTTCCCTTTGATGCGCGTGCACGTTACGCAGTCGTGTACCGTCTTCCTCGCTAAGTTTCGCCCTCCGAGCGGCCACCAAGCCTCACGCACACAAGCTAGCAGGAGCTGAGGTCCACCATGCAACAACTGTTTATGTTCGTGTGCGAACAATAAAACTGTGAATCTATGCTTACTACACAATAACACTGGATGTTTTTTATTATTATCGAAATAAGACGAATTACTCAATCTTCCGCCAACGCGTATTAGTTTAAATTTATCAAGAAATACATTTAAACCGATTACTCTTTTAGATTTCACCACTGATTGTTTAATTAAATCATTGTATTCATGGTAGAATGACTGACGTTGCGCGAGCCTCGCGAGAATTACAACTGAGGAATCTAATTCGTCAACAGATAACGAACCGGTTTTGCGATCATTTACACTCGCACGAGTGTTATGTATGAAACGAAGTACATAGGCTGTTGCGCGCCGCAACCGATTAAAGGAAGAGAATCTGTTAAAATCTATTAGAATAGTGTTATCATTTGAGTTAGTACACAACATACTAATTTGTTGTGGTTTTAAGTCGGGTAACTGGTCATTATCTATTGGAATATCGCAGGAATAATCGAACTTATCCTGTCGTAAAAATTCTGGTCCGTGCCACCACATATTATTGTTTTGAAGTTCGTTTAGAGGGAGACCTCTCGATACAATATCGGCTGGATTATCTTTACCGTTGACATGCAACCAGATTGCATCACCTGTTAGCTCGTTTATTTGTGACACACGATTCTGAACAAATGTTTTTAAACTATGAGGTGACATTCTGATCCAGCCCATGACTATGGTGGAATCAGTCCAGAACACCACCTTTGTAAACGTCATTCTTAACGAACTTATTATTTTTCTATATAACCGTGCGCCCAATAAAGCGCCACATAATTCAAGTCGCGGAATGGTGCACACAGTTTTGACTGGCGCAACCTTGCTCTTGGCACATAACAACCTAGTTACTATAGATGAGTCGCCTGTGTAAGTACGGACGTACGCGCAAGCACCGAACGCGTCTTGTGACGCGTCAGTGAAAATGTGTAACTCACAATTATATGTATCGTAATCGAGCATGACGCAACGAGGGACACGAATATTGCCTATTGAAGATAAGTCCTGAAGGAAGCGAGTCCACAAACATTCGACATCGCTAGGAATCGAATCATCCCAATCGATTTTACATAGCCACAATTTTTGAAGCAATATTTTTGCTGTTATTACTGCGGGTGACAAAAGACCTAGTGGGTCATAGATTTGTGAAATAACCGACATAATACTTCGCTTAGTAACTTTATTAGATTTATTTTCTAAAGTGGTTGTGAAATAAAGTTCGTCTTTATCGACTTGCCAACCTAAACCAAGAGTTTTATTTTGGCAATGTTCACCGATAGCTATTTCTTTAGATGCTTCCACGTTCACGTCATTACTAAATGTCCACTTCCGCAAAGGAAAGCAGGCCGATTTTAGAACTTCCGACGTTTTTTCGCATGTATTCAATAATACTTCGGGATCGTTATCCCCTGTAATGAGATCGTCGACAAAAAAATCCTCGTTTATGACCTTCGCAATGGTCTTGTCTTCTGTTTCCTGTGCAAGTTGACGTAAACAACGCATACTTAGGTAAGGAGCCGACGCAGTTCCGTACGTAACAGTATTGAGTCGGTAAATACTTAATTCATCAGATGCGTTTTCACGCCATAATATTAACTGAAGGTTACGCTGATCGTGATGCACCAGTACTTGCCGGTACATTTTCTCCACGTCAGCGCAGGCGACATACTTATATTGCCGAAAACGAAGAAGAATAGAAAGAATGTCGTTTTGAAGAGGGGGTCCTATCATCTGTATATCGTTAAAAGATTTATTTGAAGAAGTTTTAGCACTGGCATCAAATACCACACGCAGTTTTGTAGTCGTGCTATGTTCTCGGAATACTCCGTGATGTGGGAGAAAGTAGTGTGGCCATGCGTATTCGTTTATTTGAGACATGTGCCCTAATTCTATATATTCTCGTATAAACTCACTATATAACGTTTTATAAGACGGAGACCGATCTAACTTGCGTTCTAGTGATAAAAAACGAGATTTTGCATTTTCATAAGATTCACCCAGTGCGTCGGCTGGCTCCTTCAATGGTATTCTCACTGAGAACCTACCGCTACTATCTCGTGTAGTAGTGCTGACAAAAGATTCTTCACAATTACGATCTTCTTCGGTAAGAATAGGTCCCGAAGTGACGACTTCTTCTAGTTCCCAAAATTTACGTAATTGTATATCTATATTCGACTGCTGTATAAAATTACACTGAGTATGATTAAGGTTTGGTTTATTATTATGAATGGGTCCGGAAATTAACCACCCTACTTTCGAATTCTGTAGGTATGGACCATTTGACAGTCGAATTCGGTCCTCATCTAATAAGTCCCAAAATACGTCCGCCCCAATCAATAAATCGATATCTGACGGTATGTTGAACGTAGGGTCCGCAAGACGCACGTTTTCCGGGATTTGAATTGTGTCATAAACAATGTGAGTGGCCGGTAAACTCGTTGTAATACACGGCAGAACGAAACATTTAAGAGGAATCTTAAAGTTACTCGTTTTTGATCGCATGTTGATGTCGCATAATTTTGTCGATTGTGAGACCGACTGTCCCACGCCCGATATTCGTATAGTGGACTGTATTATTGACACGTTTAAACGTTTACAAAGCTTTTCGGAAATAAAGCAATTTTGGCTACCATTATCGACCAACGCGCGCGTTGTATGATAATTACGACTATTGTCCATGACTTCAACTAGTGCGGTGGATAAAAATACTTGTGGTAATAGTACGGGAGGTGCATTATCGATTAGCAGATTATTCGCACATGATACGACAGAGACCGGTTTCGGATCAGCACTCGTCGCCGACGATGCCGGTATGGCTGTCATAACGTTGTTGTTTTCATTATGCAACAAAGTATTGTGTTTTTCCTTGCATTGCTTACACGGCCCGAATATGCATTCGGTGATAAGGTGACCCGGACGTAAGCAATTATGGCATAGGTCCTTGGCACTATCAATGAATTTAATTCTGTCTGGAACTGCCAAGTTTAAGAATTTAAAACAAATAAATAACGGGTGATTTTGCCCGCACATCGAACAAGGTTGTTTTGATGTTTCGGATGTACCGGTACCTTTACGCGTCGACACATAACTATGTGATTGATGTACCGAAGCACTCGTGTGCCTTTTGTTATCAGACTTGTTGGGACCTTTGTTATCCTGTGTACTTCGAGTGTGGTTACTGCAAACCATGTCTAACATATCGGCACGATTACGTAAGAAACATAACAAATCATCTAATTTAGGTTTAATTTTATGACTGCCTGTAAACATCGAGCCTAAGTAATTTTCCCATTCACGCTCTGTGGAAGAATCGAGCTTTGATACTATAATGTAAATTATTAACGTATCCCACGTGTCGGTGGGCTCATCGAGAGTTTTAAGCGCTCGCAAGTTACGTAACGTTACATCGATTAGGTCTCTAATTAACGAAGGGGATTCTTTGTTAATCGATTGTGCAGCGAACAGAGATTTTACATGGTTGTGGATTAACAAACGATTATTGTGGTACCTATTCTCCAATAACTCCCATGCGTGGGAATAATTGGCGGCAGTAAACTCTAATGCATTTATGACCTGGAGTGCTGAACCACTCAGCGAAGACTTCAAGTAGTGGAACTTTTGAATTGCGTCTAAATCACTTCGCTTATGAATCATAGTTATGTAGGTATTTTTATACTCGAGCCAGTGATCATATGAACCGTCGAAAGAAGGGAGTTTAATCTGCGGTAATTTAATCGAACTAAAATCACTGCAATGCGTACTTGAACACACGTTATCACTCGCATTTTTTATTTTAATTTCATCGGTTAAGCATTTGGCAATGGACATGATACTAAAATATTGATCTTCAAAGGATGCCCTATATTCTAGCTGTATGTCTAATTCACTGTCATCTAACATTTGTTCGATTTTGTCTTGGATCTTGGTAAACGCTATGAGAATATTGGAGACAGACTCCATGCGTAAAAGAAGTTCTGCCTGCTGTCGATCAGACATCTTCACGTTTTCATATTTAGCAATATATTTTTCGAATAAAGTTAATCGACCTTTTAGTGTACCCCTTTGCTTTTTAAGATCTCCAATATTCGAAACATGTTCAGCTTCAGTGTACTCGCTGTCACTCATTTTAGCGGTTCAGAAAGGGCAAAGTTACTCACGGTTAAACACCAACTGCTGAACAAGATGGAGGTAGGCGACACGTTCCGAACTTGCAGGATGTACTTAAACTGACCGTTTCTTGCTGATCCTCGATGTGATGCGAAGATCCGACTCGGTAGGACCAATCTTTATAATTGTGATGATCAGGTTGTGCTTGAGTATGGGCTTGGGTCCGGGTTCTTTTCAATAAATCGTTTATTTCTTTCTTGAAAATTACTGGGTTTATTTTCCTTTATTACAATGTGAATGGGTATAACGACAATACGGAATTTAACAATATTAGAAGAAAAAAAAGGAGTGCGCCGTCGAAATCATATGTTTCTTTTGGTCTGAACTTAGTGCCAAACGCGCCACGCTGATTCGTCGCGGCCGCTCGCAACAGCATGAACAGCGGCAACGTCAAGTCGATGTCTTAATTTTGAATGTCGCTGCTAGATGGCGCTAGCGGTAACAGACAGTATCAATAAATTATAAATCTAATAAGTCCGTTATTTAGAGTTTTGAAAAATAACGGACACATATTTTTTCTTATGTAAAATCAATGAATATTTACCAAGATATAACACATCAAGACTCGAGAGTGGGGGCTCGTGACGTCAGAATTCAGTAAAAAATGTACTAAATTGTGACGTATTGGCAATTTTGAAAGCATCATATCTCCGTCAATTTTGGTTTGCGTAAAAAAAGAAAAAATACGGGTCTAATATTATTTGATAATCTAACTGACGGATTAATTAGATTTTTTTAGTCAAATAGCCTATTATTTATTTTTTGGTCAAGCCTGAGTTTAGCTGAAGTCTTATAACAAAGTTTTTTCGTAACTCTTATGGATTGGGATTTTCCCCCTGTGGGCCAATTTAAAAGAATAATCCTGTATATTAATAGTAGAAAGTAATTTATCTCTGAGAGAGCAGTTTTGGCCCAGTGGTATCTGCCCCGACTTACGAGTTGTAGGTCGTGGGTTCGAACACCGCCAGGCGCATTACTTTGTGTAATTTATTTCAACACCACTGCTATCAAAACGGTGAAGGAAGACATCGTGAGGAAACCGGCATGTCCTAGAACCAAAAATTCGAAGACATGTGACATCCACCAACCTGAACTGGACCTGCGTGGTGGATTTTGGCCCACTCCCTCTCACAGAGAGGAGGCCTTTGTCCCAGCTGTGGGAACATTTATAGGCTGATGATGAAGATTTCTCTCACCTGAGTTTTGCTTTTGGCAAAGAGTACCGAGCGATCCACAGCCTCGCTTCCCTCAACTCGGGAGGTCCCTCGTGGTACCACGTGCCCTCCCGCCCTCTGTCCCTCTCTATCCTCGCTTCCTCTTCTTCTAACTTCTTGTGAATTGCGTCTTCTCCTAAGCTGTAAGGTATGAAAGTTGTTAATCGTAATTTTATTTAACATAACTGTAAGTCAAGAGTGAATGGTCGCGGGACTAACGAATACCGTGACCCCGTAACGTAAAGGGCTATTGAAGGACACCGTGGATTTTAGTCAGTACAAGTCTGGCAGTCCCTCCCGCTCTGCCCTGGGTGGGAGGACCCATTTGATGATTTTACCAGGCTAAAAAAAAATTATACTCACTAGCTAAGTAAATCTCTAAGTCGCACTCTCCTCTCTGCCGGACCCTCTCCAAACAGACACACCGGCTCTCCCAGCTGACGTAAACTCCTGCGCACCTGTCGACAATATCACAAGTTGGTAGACAAACACTTTCCAATTGTCAAAGACAAAAAAAAATAATTCATCACTACTTATCATGCTACAGTCCCAATCACAAGACATAATAACTATGAAAGTACCGTAGATGTCCATTACAAGAAGTAGATCTCTATGGAGAAGAACGGACAAGAAACTCCATGGACACTCTTTTTAGATCGCCAAAATTATTACAGAACTTTTGTTACATAATTCATTTTGAGATGATACATTATGTGAGAACGATGTAGCAAGTAAAAAGTGTCCATAGTAGAAACTTAAAACAAAGACAATTCGGAAACAAAATGGTCAATAAATAAAATACATCCTCTGCTAAATAAAATTCTCCCTTTTGGCCATGTGGAACGTAGAGTAATGGGTGACTCGCCGTCCGATCATGGACAATGCCTGGGACGACGGAGCGTCTCAAAGAGCTGTCAGCAATCTGACGAGGGGCCTTAGAAGGCCAAAGTCTGCCGGGGTCATGGAACTATCTCATCACGTAACCGTGATTCGGAACGTAAAGGGCTATTGAAGGATCACCATAGATTTTCGCCCTGGGAGGGAGGAATCATTTATGGATATTACCACGATAAAAAAAAGGCCTTTCCGATAGACAAGAACGCCGATAGTTCTACAAATAGGCTATTAGAAATATGGTAAAAAGAAATTATAATTCTTTCTCACTAGAAATTTCCCGTGTACAGTGAACGGCATGGATCTTGAGCGCTGACCTTCACCTGCGCAAAAGTGAGTTATTAGGTCCCTTTGGCAGATGAAGTGAGGAACGGGGGCGGGGAAAGTGTAGTGATTGGCCCGCGTAGCGTGCCGTAGCGCATCGCGTCATAGCCGCCACTTGGGATTCGTTGTTTTGTGCGTTTTATTTGTTTTATTGTGCATTTCATTTGTCGATAAGTGTACGATGCGCAAAGCGATCCCCACTCTTACGCCGAGCGCTCAAGAACCGTGCCGGTATTTGTATCGTGGTTGCATTTACAAACGTTCAATGATTTAAAGTGGTAACTGAACAAGTACTCGTAGATCATAAAAATGTTTGTTCAGTGCAGGAATCGACCTCGCACCATGCCATTGTTTTTGTCATACTCGGGTCAATCAAAACCTACAGACAGTGTCAGTTATGCACAACACTCAATCAACTCAGACCTGGCACATATCAGAAAGTGAGCTGCGTATGGCTCGATCTAAACCAAAATATTTTATTTCACATAGGCCCATGAGCCCACTTATAAACGTCGAGAACAGGTGCTCAGTTCAATCTAGTCACAGCTGTGAAGGGGTCCAACTGGAAATGGGTCCAACTGAAAATGGGTAATCTGCGAGTGGGCCCAACTGCAAATGGGTACATCAGTGAGTGGGTTCAACTGCAAATGGGACCAACCGCAAATGGGTACATTTGCAAATGGGCCCAACACCAAATGGGTACATCCGCGAGTGGGTCCAACTGCAAATGGGACCAACCGCAAATGGGTGCATTACATCTGCAAATGGGTCCAACATCAAATGGGTCCATCTGCGAGTGGGTCCAACTGCAAATGAAACTTTGGGGGTAGGAGGAACAGAATGGAAAGTTCCTCGATACCCGGTGAAAAGGAAGGTACCTTACAACCAGGCGGGTGTTGTGTCTGGTGGGCTTTCTGCCCAACATTCATAGTCGGAATATTCTATGAGTTCTAAGTTCGCTGTTAACTTTGATTGCGCGATGTAGACATCTTAATTTCTCCGTCGCTTAATAGATGGCGCTAGTGTACTTTTTGTAGATGATTATGTAGGTACGCTACAGGACCAACTGCAAATGGGTACATCTGCAAATAGGTCCAACAGCAAATGGGTCCAACTTCAAATGGGTCCAACTGCAAATGGGACCAACGATGCGTCATACTACTCATTGTTGTCGTCGCCATACTCACAGTAGGCGTCGGCCTACTAATCAACCGGCAAGAAATTCCATGGTCTACAAGAAGGCAATTGGATTAAGCTGCCTTATTTCTAGGGTATACCTCATCATCATCCAAAGGTCCAAAGGGCAAGAGCAGCATAGGTAGACCAAGAAAAAGATGGATGGACGATATTAAGAGCATAGTCGGGGATGACCGGATATTGATGGATGGAGAGGAAGAGGAAGGCCAAAGAAAAGATGGATGGATTATCTAAGGAATAATATGAAAGAAAAAGGAGTAAATGATACTGTGACGTCTGATAGGGGAGAATGGAAGAAGAAAACGTGTTGCGTCGACCCCAAGTAGAATGGGATACGAGCAGGAAGAAGAAGAGTCGGGATGAGCGGATGAGAGTAGCTACAAATCGCGAAAAATGGTTCATATTGGAGTAGGCTACACACCAGAAGCAAATAAGTTGTACTTGATTTTACTTATGTACTCATGAATGTGTAGATAAATAAAGCTTTATTATTATTATTCGAACTCAAACTCAAACATCAACATCGTTCAACGCCTACAAAATACAATCCTGAAATCAATCTCGAACGCCCCATGGTTCATCACCAATGCAGAAATCCATGAGCAATTAAAAGTGGACACAGTCAAAGAGACCATGCACGCTGCTGGCAGAAAAAGCATGCAAGAGCAGACTCAAAAATCACCCAAATCAGTTAGCCACAGACTTGCTACAGACCAGTAACATCAAGCGTCTCGTGCTCACTGGAGTCCTGCATTAATCACGCCCAGTACATTTGTTCATAGCCGAAAGGCTGATTGCAGATTAATATAATACATTAAAAAAAATATATTATTATTATACCTCATCATCGTCAGTGGATACATTCAGCTGGCGAGCCTTCCGTCTCCTCTCGAACTCTTCGAGGAGCGCCTTCTTGTCACGTGACATCTCTTCTTCAAGTTCCATGTATTCTGAAAGTGGAGAAGAATGGGTGTTTAGTGAGAGAGTAAAGAAGGTATCAGGGACATGGCAGAAAGGGAGTCCTAAGGAACTGTCCACATAGAACATTCATTCGTATTAATTTTTAATCCAGATCCATCTCTGATGTTTACTACCTTCCTCCTTTTTTATGTCGGTTAAAAACAAGACTGTAACTGTAAAGTTAAAAACTATGTATACTTACTAGCTGGTCGCGGGACTCACGAATTACCGTGACCCTGGAACATAAAGGGCTATTGAAGGACACCGTGGATTTTAGTCAGTACAAGTCTGACAGTCCCTCCCGCATTGCCCTGGGTGGGAGGACTCATTTGATGATTTTACCTCGATGTTTACTCCACATTTTTGCAGGACTTTTTTACAGCAATATAAAGAGTAATATAAAACGGATTAGTATTTGTAAACTGTTGTGTTTGTGAACTCAGTCATATAATTACATTATGCTATTGCCTAATAAAACCTATGAGATAAAGCGGACATCAAGGTATACCTTTCAATAAAATGTATCACTCAACATTCTTTTGAAGTTTAATCAGTCCCAAACATCCTGTTTTTGAGTGAGTTTCTGTATTTGTTATGGCTATGATGAATAAATTACTCTACAGAGATAAGTGCTGATCAAAGTGGAACCTTGAAGATTGTTATAAGCTACTTGTTTATAACAAACCTTGCGTAACTAAGCTAGTATACAATCTTTCTTCTTCTTATATATAAAAATCAATTGCTGTTCATTAGTCTCGCTAAAACTCGAGAACGGCTGGACCGATTTGGCTGATTTTGGTCTTGAATTACTTCTGGAAGTCCAGGGAAGGTTTAAAAGGTGAGGCGGTACGAATTTTGCCCGGTCAGCTAGTAAAGAATAAGAATCCTCACCACTGGAGATTTGAATGTCCCCCAGCTCTTTCCCTCCCAGATCATCAGCGCCTTCCTTGGCAGCAGCAGCCAGGGCCGCCAGCCGGGCCTTCTCCTGCTCCTCCAGAGACCCATAGTGGACATTCTTCGGCTTCTTGACGAGGATAACATCATCATCGTCAGACATTTTGAGGTTATGTTGATTTTCTAGTTTGATATCACTTGCTTAGCACTGTATATTGGTTTTGGCCTTTTGGGAGCACCGATTCAGACTTTAGTTTAACTCTCTATTGGTGGCTATTGTGGGTTAGAATAAATCTGTAATTCAAAGCCGATCAAAACACAACAACAACCACTCAACCTCACATTCAACAAACGCTGCTGTTGTCAAACTGTCAAACTTGTCATTTGTACTCTGTGGTTGTCAAAGAGAATATTTTAGTTTAGCTTTAATGTTATTTATTATTTTATATTTCTGTAGTAAATTAATATTCATGTATTTATGACAGTTTAACCAGTTTTACTTCTGAAGTATTCGCCGAAAAAATAAATTAGTTAAAGAGAACTCTTTGTGCCGGCCGTAGAGGTTATGTAAATTTTAGATTTTTAATCTGTGCTTTATTGTCGTTGTTTACGTCAGTGGTGAATGGACAACAGAAAAAAAACTGCAAAATATTGCAATAAAATCCAGTTAAAATGTAAAAATACATAACATATCTAGTTATAATACTAATGATTTACGTCAATAGTTAGTTCTCATGACAAGACTATTAATTGTGTGGACTTTAGTAACATAACCTAAAAGTGCGTAATTTTTGCGTGAATTTCTTCTAATCATGGCTCTACAGCTATCAAGGCGGGAGGTTGAAGACTTGAGGTCTTCCCTCGACCGCGCTATATACAGGACTATTGGAAAATCGGATAGCTCCTTGTTATCCACCGTTTCTTCGTGCCTGTCTAGTGGGTAAGTGAAAAAGTCATTTAAATTATATTTCCTGTTGTTTTAAACCATTTATAAAGCTGCTGGGGGTCAGTGGGTCGTCTTGGGCCTGAAGTAGCATTCAGGTATTGTTATAAAAGTCAATAAGAGTTGAAAAGATAACTTAAATTGATAATGGAATATACCTAATTAGAAAATTCATAATTGTCTTAAATCCCCGGATCATAGACATTTTATTATATTGACTGTGATCTATGGTATATGCAGTTCACCATCACAGTCCTCTTTGTGCCATATTCCAACATAAGTCCCGGGTCCCGGTTAGGTGTTAGGGTTAAATCGTGTTTAATACAAACACACACAATATGGGAGAAATTTGAATGGGGGGCAACATTTTAATTTAAAAAAAAATGGTCGAATACAGAACCTCTTTTTTTTTAATTCGGTTATAAAGTTCAGAGAGAATAAACATCCTTGTTGGTTAGTAGTCACAACAGCGGCTAGCTATCATTGTCCCAGGTTGAATTCTCAGATAAGAGAATCAAATCATTTATTTCAAGTAGGCCAGTTACAGGCACTTTTGAATTGTCAAAAGACAAAAAGTAAAATAAAATAGTTTAAAAATAGTTACGGTGCTACAGACAAGACATAAAAACTGTGAAAGTACTGTAGGTGCCCATTCCAAAGCGTAGATCTCTATGGAGAAGAACGGGCAAGAAACTCCATGGACAGTCTTTTTTCAATCGCCAAAATTATAACAAAACCTTTGTTACATCATTCAACTTGAGACGGTACATTATGTGAGAACGATGTAGCAAGTAAAAGCCATAGGAAATTAATGTAAATAAAGACAATTCAATAAAATTATAAATAATTAAAATAAACCGTGGCTGCTAAGAGATGACCAGTCACGACTGACACCGCCCGTTCACGAACATGACACATGAATCAGCATCACTCAGCTCAACCATTTTGAAGGGAACTAAATGATCCGACACACGCGCCACCATCAGCGAGACATTAGAGTGTGCATGACAAAATGCTTCCTGTGAAATGAATGTCTTAGTAACCAGCACAAAGTCTAGATATGTAAACAGTGGTTGATGGCAATGAGCTCACCGCACCCTCTATTAATCATAACTAGTGAAATGTGGTGAGCAGCGATGTTGGCTACATCTTGCAAGTTGTATGGAGTGGGTGCGATACCCAGCCAAACACATTACTTTGTGTACTTTATTTCAAAACCACTGATCGTAAAACGTTGGAGGAAAACATTGTGAGGAAACCGGCATGTACTAGAACCAAAAATCGAAGTTGAGACATCAACCAATCCGCACTGGGCCCGTGTGGTGGATTACGGCCCACTCACTCTCATAGAGGGGATATTACCTGTCTCCCAGCATATGGAATATTTATAGGCTGATGGTGAAATGTGAATGTACTATTACGTGCATCCTTTGTAACCACGAAAGAATTACAGGGAACGTAAATAATGACCGAAATTAATATCCATTTCAGCTATGAACGTAGAAAAATCATAGACAAGATATCGGCGCACATAGACTCGAAGAAGGCAAGTAAACTAGCCGACAAGGTGATAGCGTTGGCTCAGGAGCTCATCTCAAGCTCCAAGTCACAGAAACGGAAGCATGAGTCTAGTGACCGCGACAAGGATGTTAAACGCTCCAGACATGATGAGGTTTGTGTATTTCATTACTTTTTTAACACTTTTCCAGGTTCCGTACTGAAAAGGTAAAACGGGACTCTAAAGGTGCCGGTTCGCACGCGAAACCGCGACAGGAGACCGAGACAGGAGACCGCGACACGGCCAGCGACCGGAGATTGTTTACCGTATCTGTCTCCTGTCGCTGTCTCGCTCGCGAACTGCCGCTCATACATTGCCTAATGTTAAGTACTGTCGCGGTCTCCTGTCGCGGTCGCCTGTCGCGGTCGCCTGTCGCTGTCTCCTGTCGCGGTCTCGCGCGCGAACCGGCACCTTAAGGGTTACTAAGAATTGTTTGGCGCCGGACTCCGATAGGATGGTTGTCTGGCCTGGTGAAGCCGACCACCATCTTCGAATCTCGGACTACAAGACGTACGGCGATTTGCCATCATTACACAGTGGAAATCCCTCCTCCGGCACGTACAAAGCGCTTTGCCTATACTTAATATTGTGCGCACCCGCACAGCTAAGGAGTGGAGTTCCCTTCTCCTTCAAAGTTAGAGAGAACAGTCTTCTTCTGGGTAAGCTCACTCCATCATCGACCTTGTCTTAGTCACTCCTGACCTAGAGTAAGGTCAAGAGCAAACCCATAGTTAAAACAAAAATAAGCAACAAGATGATACATAAAATATATTTATTACAGGTCAAAGAAGAGAAAGAAGTAAAGGAAGAGAAAAAAGAAGAGAAAAAGAATGGAGTAGAGTTACCAAGAGTTACTACAGAGGGAGAGACAGTTGGCTCTAAGATGGCTGTGCTCAGTGCCGATAGAATCAAGGTATGTATTTCTAGAAATTCAAATTGCCGCGTGAGCTCGAGGACGGCGAGTAATGGGTAGCTTGCCGTCTAATAAAGGTCATGGTCGACAGCGTGTCGAGTTCCACGCGTGTCTTAGAAGCTGTCAGCAAAATGGTGGGCCCAAAATTATCTTCCGGGGTTACGGAACTCCACTGCTCGCAAAACGGTGATGGAAAACATCGTGAGGAAACCGGCATGTCCTAGAACCAAACATTCGAAGACATGTGATATCTACCAATCTGACTCCCTCTTACAGAGACGATAAAATAAAATAAATGATATGTTACCAGAAATTCAAGTTCTTTAATTCAGCCATGAGTCCAGTGTTAGTATTAACAAAATAACTTAATAACTAGTGTTAGTAATATATGGAGATTGAAAGCAGATAAATAAAAAAAAATCTCAACCCAGTGGCGCAGCAGAGCACACGCTCAGAATACTGTTGGTGGCAGTGCGTAGCCGACCAGCTAGGTAGCAAATGTGTGTATTGCCGACCAGATAGGGTTTAATGAAATCTGGGAATTGTACACAACTCCTAAGAAAGTATATAATTCCGAAGCTAATTAGGTAATGTATAAAAAAAATGTTCTACGGGTTCAGGTAGACGGAGCCCCGCTGAGCGGGGCCCCTATTACCGCTTGAAAGGTTTAAATGAACCTAACCCAACCTAACCTTGGGGTGCCCAAGAATTGTTGGTGCCTTTGGAAGTAGATGTCAGTATCCCGAGGTTCGGTTTGATTAGGTTTCACACATTTCTTGGCGATTTTAGGACACATTTCCGTTAACATATTATTATACAGTCACGAGCAATAGTACGAGTATGTATACACCAACGACCATTTATAATATCTAGGCGCCTTATGCACGATCTGACTAACGAAAATTTTCTGGCAAGTCGCTGAGGTACGGGCACGCCGCAATCGCGGCGGTAAGACCCCTCTTTGAGGAGTGGCTGGATAGGAGTCACGGCGTCCTGACCTACCGCATGACGCAGGTCCTCACCGGACACGGAAGTTTCGGGAGGTACCTGTGTCTAAGGAGAAAGGAGGAAACGCCTGGGTGTCACCACTGCGAAGATCGCCCGGAGGACACAGTAGAGCATACGGTGCAAGACTGCCCAGCTTGGGCAGAGCACCGACGTGTCCTCACGGCGGCGATAGGCGGAGACCTCTCGCGCCCGGCATTGGTTGCGGCCATGCTGCGGGGCGAGACGGAGTGGGAAGCGGTCGCCTCCTTCTGCGAAGCAGTAATGCTCGCGAAGGAGGAGGCGGGCCGCGTGAGAGAGAGGACAGTGTCCTCCCTCCGCCCCACCCGCAGTGGTGGACACCCACGGCGACGGACGTCGCAAGACGATCTCCGGCCACCGTAGGCGCGGGCATGCGGGCGGCGAGTAAAGGGCAACTCGCTGCCCGACCATGGACCATGCCCGGGTCGACGGCGCGTTGTGTTCCACGCGCGCCTCAAAGAGCGTCAGCATGATGACGGGGCCCCCTCTCTAGAGGGCCAAAGCCTGCCGGGGTCGCGGGACTTATACCATTACCGTGACCCCGGAACATAAAGGGCTATTGAAGGACACCGTGGATTTTAGTCAGTACAAGTCTGACAGTCCCTCCCGCCCTGCCCGGGGTGGGAGGACTCATTTGATGATTTTACCACGAAAAAAAAAAAAAAAAAAAGTCGCTGAGGTACGACGTAAGCGAGGGGGACGGGGTACTGCGTTCTGATTGGCTAACTCAAGGTCAGTGCGACGAGGGGACTCACAGGAGTGGTCGAAACTATTACGAACTTAAGACTTTTTTGCCTAATGTGTTGACAGACATCGGTCGCCTGTGATTAGGAGTCTAGATATAAATGGTCGTTGGTATACACTAAGCAGTATTCAAAAGCGATGTTCTGCTACTATATTGATTAAACTATTGCCTTTTCATTAGACTTCTATTTTGGAAGCCATACTATTACGAAATAGGTCTTACTTCAAAGTAGAAACCAGTCTTTCACGAGTAAATTGCGTTTGAATTTTGTTAAGTGTATACATGTTATTGCTCGTGGCTGTACACCAGGATTTGCTGGTACTTTCAGCTGATGATGGCAAACGCTCAAAAAGAGATAGAGGAACGCAAGAGAGCCCTCCTGGCGATGAAGGGAGACTCCAAGAGCGGTGTGAGTGCCGCCGCAGCCGCCGCCCAGCAACTGAAGGTGCAGGTGCAGCAGACCAGCTCCATAGCTCCGCCCAGCGTCATCAAACCTGTTCTGTATTCTAAACCTGGTAAGGTTTCTTCTTATGGTTGCTTTTTTTTTAACATCTGGTAATCTAAATAATATCCATAGTTCGGAATTAGGTAGAGTTATTCATGTACTTAAACTGATTTCATACAGCGAAAGAATATAGTGGACATGCCACTAATCCCGGAATTATTTATTCATAAAAATCCCATGATTTATTAAATAAAAAAGTTATTTACTTTTATTCAATTTATTTTATTTCTCTCAAAGCGGCGAAGGAAAACATCGTGAGGAAACCAGCTTGCCCTAGAACCAAAAACTCGAAGACATTTGACATCCACCAACCCGCACTGGGCTCGCGTGGTGGATTATGGCCCACTCCCTCTCACAGAGAGGAGGCCTGTGTCCCAGCAGTGGGAACATTAATAGGCTGATGATGATGATTTTAATGAACTATATTACTCCTGATCTCAGTAACTGCATTTTAAAATGGTTTCCACAGCTGCTAATGCGATATCCCAAGAAGAGCTGGAAAAGCAGCGCAAGATAGCTGAACTGCAAGCCAGGATCCAGAGGAAATTAGCTGGTGAGTACCTTCAATAAAGGTCAATGACCATTTGTAGAACCAAAGAACCTCCTCCTTTTTTTGAAGTCGGTTAAAAAGTGTCGACGATCAAGACTACCGATTTACGAGTATAGTAATTAGTTTCATTTTTTTTTTTCTGACTTTATGCGTCGGGGCTTTGATTTTTACTAATGTAAATATTGCGTGTATCGTCTGCGCTATGACCTGCGGAAAACTTGAGGTACTACATTTTAAATGCAATTTGATGTGATGAAAAAAACTTTTTGAAAAAAAAAAAAGAAATCAACTTCGAAATTAAACACAAAAAAAGTGTAAAATAACTTTTCTTTCGGAAGTCGGTGGCTATAGTCACTTAAATAAATAACAAAGCCACAGAAAGTCCGTCGTTAGATAAAAATAATCAAATAATATTTGGACCCATATTTTTTTCTACCTTAACCAATATTTTTGTATTTACGAAAATACAACTCTTTTAAAAATCACAAAACCTCTATAATTTTACGAGCGTTATGACGTCACAGGCCCCCATTTTTTTATGCGTTATAAATATGTTAATGTTCATTGTTAAAATAAACAAAAAAAAAAATACTTTTTCATTATTTCCATTTTTTTCCAATACTCTGAGTGACCAAATAAATTTTTCAATTTATGCTGTAAACTACCCTTTTCTTAAGGATCTCCTAAGGCTATACATATCGAGCCCTACTTCGTGTTGCAGGTGGAGCCCTAACGAGCACAGCAGGCAGCGGGCCTGCGCCTCTGATCCTGGACCGGGAGGGACGCACCGTGGACACTAGCGGGAAGAGAGTACAGCTCACACATGTTGCTCCCACTCTTAAGGTAAGGGCTTAAAATAACACCGTGGTCCTGGAATGCAAAGAGCTACTAAATGAACAGGATGGACTTCAAATTCTGGCACTTCAGCCAGAGCGGGAAGGCTCATTTTGATGATTTTGTCTAGGTACCAAAAAAATTTGTTATACATGTGTACTCGCCTTATAGGAAATGGCAAAATTACATTTAAGCAAAGATAGATAGCTAGTTTTAGTTGGTAGAAAAATAGTAGTTTGTTTATCCTAGGAGTAAACAACGATTTTAAAAGGGAGATGAGATTTTGTCTAATCCAGAGCGTAGCGAAGGATTCTAGAGTGGAATCCCGAGCGTGGCGACGCCGCTCTTCTCAGAGTGGAATCCCGAGCGTAGCGACGCCGCTCTTCTCAGAGTGGAATCCCGAGCGTAGCGACGCCAGTTTTCTCAGAATAGAATTTCGAGCGTAGCGAGGCCAGTTTTCTCAAAGTGGAAAGATGAGAATAAGCCATAATTTTTCATTAATTTTCTGTTTTAAGGCCAACATCCGCGCGAAGCGTCGCGAGGAATTCCGTCTGCAGTTATCAGGCACTACATCAGCGGAACCTGCTCACTCGGCCGCGTGGCACGATGCGCGCGTGGCTGCGCGGCCGGCGGGTCGCCTGCGACGGCCGCTGCGCTTCCACGAGCCCGGCAAGTTCATGGAGATCGGGAACAGGCTCAGGATGAAGGTAACGTCATCATCAAGCATATTTAACTGGCTATTTTACAAAAAAAGAAATACATTCCAAAAATAAGATTATCAAAAAATTTTTGACCCGTATTTTTTGTTTTATTACGTAAACCAAAATTGACGAAGATACTTCTAAAAATCATAAAACGTCACTCGGTCGGTATAATTTAACAGGCGTTATGACGTCACAAGTCCCTACTCCCGAATTTAGAAGAGTTTTATCTTTGTCAATATATTCATTGATTTAAAAAAGAAACAATATTTTTTGTTTTTTTTTTGCTGTTCGTGTTCATTGTTTTAATATTTGACGGATTGAACAGATTTTCAATTTATTTTTGCAGTAAACTACCTTATTATGATGGTATGTTGCCAAATTCAGTAGTTACTTTTGTTGGTGACCTATCATATTAATGTAATATTAAAATCCCTGTGAAAGTTTTATCCCTATTCAATGGGTTTGACTGTACTTGTTTACAAGTTACAAATTGTATGCAACTTGAAAAAATCTACATACAAGTTGGAAGTAGGTGGTTAAAACTTATACATTTTGTTTTTTTTTTTCATATCAAGTAACTTGGATACTAATGTGAAGTCACACTTGAATACAAGACTTGCTTAATGGAAACGTGTAATTACTGACTGATTAATTAGATTTGCAATTTGTTGATTTTGTCCTATCGAAAAACTCCTCCTCTTTTAAAATCGGTTAAAAACAGCCATATTTCTTTACAGGCTCAATTAGAGAAACTCCAGAATGAAATATCTCAGATAGCTCGAAAGACTGGTATCTCGTCAGCCACCAAGTTGGCGTTGTTGGCTGCAGACACTCCTGACTCAGACAGAGTACCGGATATTGAGTGGTGAGTACAGGCAGCAAGCAATTTTTAACGGTTTTCCAATGTTGTGGTATAAGTTTTAATGTGTCTGTATATGGACCAAGTACGGACTTGGACTCGCGTACGGAGGATTCCATACCATTACATCACTGTAAGATGTTAGGAATCGAGCATGGGGACGATGAGTAATGGGCGACTCGCTGTCCGAACATGGACCATGCTCGGGTCGACGGCGCGTTGTGTTTTTCGCGTACCTCAAAGAGTGTCAGTACAATGACGGGGACTCCCTTTGGGACAAAGCCTTCGTAGTCGGGGGACTAACGAATACCGTGACCCCGGAACGTAAAGGACTATTGAAGGACACCGTGGATTTTAGTCAGTACAAGTCTGACAGTCGCTCCCGCCCTGTTCTGGGTGGGAAGACTAATTTGATGATTTTACCACATAAAAAGAAATACAGTCATTGCCTTGGTGATTGATCAGTTTTTTTTTTAATTATACGTTATTCTTAAGTTTGCTGTGTATGATTACTTCCCAGAATTTGATCCTTATTAGCAACACTGTCGAATAGTGTAATAATACAGGATGTAATTTTTTTCAAAATCGGCGGGTTCGATTCCTGGCCAAGATTATTGATTTTTCTAAAATCCAATGATGCAGTTTTAGTTTTCATCAAAATTGCCATCGAGACTCCTTTCAACGTTTTTCGATATTCCTCATAGTTTCGGATATAGCCATATACGCCCATTCAAAAAAATCAAAATTAATTCTGTATAATGTAAAATTTCCCAATTTTGATCACACCAACCATCCCCACAGGTGGGACAGCGTCATCCTGATGACACCAGAAGAGCGTCAGGCGAAGCGTCAGTCAGACCCGCCCGCTACCCGCGACGCTTCAGACGCTAGCGACAGTCGCACTCACACACAGCGGGTGGACGCTTGCCATGTCGGAGCTGATGATATAGTGGACAATCTGAATGAGGCTGCCATCACCAACTTGGTGGAACATCCGCAGCAGTTGAGGCCTCCAAGTAAGTTATTTTTTTTAACAGTTGTGAAGATCTAGAAGTACGCGGGCATACGGGCGTCGAGTAATGGGCGACTCGCTGTCCGACCATGGACCATGCCCGGGTCGACGGCGCGTTGTGTTCCACGCGCGCCTCAAAGACCTGTCAGCAAACTGCCGGGGCCCTTTAGAGGTCTAATGCCTGCCGGGGTCGCGGGACTGTCTCATCGGTTAACCGTGACTCTGGAGAGTAAAGGGCTATTGAAGGATCACCGTGGATTTTAGCCAGTACAAGTCTGACAGTCCCGAAAAATTACAGATAAGTGAATGACAGTTGAAGTCGGTACTAGGGATGAGCGTTGAATCAACGAACTAGTTGAATTCGTCAACGACGTTTATGAATTTAACTCGTGCGTCTCGTTGAATTAACGAGAACGCAAACGCAACGAGCTGAACAATTTATAAAACTTACGTTGAAAATAACGTCATAGATTACGAGTGAAGGTCATAGGTATCATACGATTTGAACTCTAAGTAACGGATGAAAGAGTTGATTGTCGAAATATTTATTTTATGAATAGGCATTCTATTCAGTCAGTCCTAAGCCAGAAGAGAAAGTATGAGGGGAAGGTCATCTTAGTAGAACCGTCAATCAAACGTTTTCGAATACATAAATTGAATGAAATTGTTTCTAAAATTGAACGCGCATTCGTTGAATAAAAACCGTTCAATGAATCAACGGTTAACGTTGCAAGTTGACATTAGTAGTACGTTAACTCGTTGACGAATTTAAATAGTTGATCAACCAGTTGACAAACGTAAATCAACAACGTTAACGTTTCGTTGACGGAAAAACCGTCAACGACCCATCCCTAGTCGGTACATTTTTAAAACCTTTTCCGTCGGATCTGGAATCTCCGTGTGACATGTGTTGAAAATGTCACATTTAGTGCATGAGAAAGTGGTTGATTCTAAACAGTTCGCCAGAGTTTTGAAAAATAATGGACAGAGAAAATACTAGTTTTTTAAAAACCAAAGGCTATAGCACATTTTAATGCTCGGAAGCCTCCTCAAAAATTCGGATTAGTGATCGCAGTATGATCTTTGTTATCAAACCTCTATTTACGATCCACCTCCTCTTATGTCAAAGTTTGTAACGAAACCATAGCGCGAGCTAATTCGACTACAACGCCATCTATTGAGCTATGTGGCAATTTTGGTCATTTTTAAGTTACCCGGCTTCACCCGCTAAAATTATCCTACAGGAGGAAATAATTGGGATAAAAACTTTAAAATCCTATGTTATAAACTTCAGGTAATAAACTATTTGTGTACTAAATTTCACCCAAATCTGTTCAGTAGTTTTTGTGTGAAAGAGTAATAAACATTTATACAACGTGTAACGTTATTAGCGCAAAACCTCTCGTGGGGTAACTCAGCCCATGTTACTGAACAATGTTTGTTCTAAGAATTTTGGAAATTCGCAAAAAAAAATTTTTTTTTCATACTAATGTGTCCGATCAATTTCCCATTTTGTATGAAAAAGCAAAATTTTTTTTTGCTGGCTGAGTTACCCTACGAGAGGTTTTGCGCTAATAACGTTACACGTTGTATGGCGATTTTCACACTGCCCCGCATCATGCTGCATATTGCGTGTCGACGCACCTACGCGCGTTCCTGCGGGAGTGCAGATCTGCATCATCGTGCGGGTTTTTTGCGCACTCACGCGCGTAGGAGCGTTTTGTAGATTCACGCACGGCGGCTCTCATTTATTCGCCGTTCTCTGTGGTCACACACAAACACACGTCACGCCCATTCAAAATCACGCGCGGCACTGCGGGATTCGGTGTGCCATACCTTGCGTCTCGCCCCGCACCTACGCGCGGGGGTGCATGTTTCTCCGCGTGTATGCGCGTGATCCGCATGAACGCGCGTGGATGCATTTTCTGTGTGTTAGACTGTGCGTGTTTTCCATACAAACGGAGATACTTACAAGCAACGGAAGAACACGCATCCACGCGCTACGCTGCATCATGCGGGGCAATGTGAGAATCGCCTATAAGAGTAAAGTAAGATAAAGATAAGCGAGATAAGCTTTGTGTGAGTACCATGTACTTCAGAGCTATCTTTGACTAGAAACCTACATCTTTCATTGACTTGAATGACTCTGGCGGTTGAGAGTACGTCATGCTCACTCAAAAGTCTCGCTGATGGTGGCGCGTGTCTCGGATCATTTAGTTCCCTTCAAAATGGTTGAGCTGAATGGTGCTATATGTGTCATGTTCGTGAACGGGCGCTGTCAGTTGGGACTGGTCATCTCTTAGCTGCCACGGTCTATTTTAATTATTAATACTTAACTTTATTTTTGAATTGTCTTTTTTTATGTTTACTATGGACACTATTAACTTGCCACATCGTTCTCACATAATGTACCATCTGATGATGAATGATGTAACAAAAGTTCTGTAATAATTTTGGCGATTGAAAAAGAGTGTCCATGGAGTTTCTTGCTCATTCTTCTCCATAGAGATCTACGCTTTGGAATGAGCACCTACGGTACTTTCAAAGTTTTTATGTCTTGTGACAGGGACTGTAGCACCATAACTATTTTTGTACTAGTTTTATTTGATGTCTTTTGACAATTCAAAAGTGCCTGTAATTGGCCTAGTTGAAGTAAATGATTTGATTTGATTTGATAAGATTTATTTTTGGGTGATAAATAATTAACGTTTTATTTTTGTTTGAAGTTGACCCACTTTTGTTGCCCAGATATTTTAATTTTTATACAATGAAATCACCCTTACATGATACAAAACGAAATAGGATCATAGAAAAAATATTTATGTAATATTTTTGCTCATATATCATAAAGTTTGACCAACTTCAGTCGTCCCTATTTTTTCTATACCTACCCATTTATTGAAATGATCATTAAATACATTAAACACAGACGAACGGCATTAAAAAAATGGGCGTTTCACGCGTTTTTCTGGACAACTCACACTTAATATTTTATAAATATTAAACGCATTAACGCATGCGTAGCGAATTTTCAAAGATTTTCTTCGGAAAGAAAAATTCGAACCTGTTATTCTAATTCTAATTCGAATCTGTTACAACATTGATATTAACTGTAATGTTAACATGTTGGTGTAGTAGTTGAAATGCTCTGCAATAGATAGCGCTACACGTCACCTTTAGACGTTAGAAATGGAAGGAAGAATTCGCCGCGGCAGGTGTGAACCCCGGTGGCTCGGTTGGAAATGAGCGTCGGATGTACTGAATCCGAAGGCCGCAGGTTCGAATCCTGTCCGTGGTTCGAATTTTTCTTTCCGAAGAAAAACTCACACTTGACTAAAGAATAAATATGCCATAATTGTTTCCATAAAAAAGAGCTAAAGGTTCCTAAGATAATTTTTCCGTATCTCTTATGGATGAGGATTTCCCCCTGTTGGCCAATTTCAAAGAAAGACCCTATCAGCCTTACTACAAAAACTTAAACATCTGTTGAACACTTGTCTAAAAAAAGTATGACTGCAAAATGGACCTTATTTCAACGTCATAATCTGACATTTTTTAGACAAGTGTTCAACAGACGTTTAAAAGTTTTTGTGGTACGACGGTTAATGTTATAAGCTAAAAATTCCACTTTAAATCATATGTTTTTAACACCTCGAGAATTCCACTAAAAGGTGACAGGAAAAATGTCACAGAAACAACATAACATTTGAATAATAAATTTATTAACAATTAAACGCAATAATTGCTTCATTAGTATCTTACAGTATTTTTCCTTAATTACTAATACAATTATTATAATTAAAACATATTTGTGAGAAAAACAAGATAAACAAATTTATACATATTTACCTGATAATTTTGTTTTGAACAAAACTTCACGCGTATAATTAACAAAGGGTTAGATAGAGGTGTAAAAATACATTAATGATAAATTATATTTATTTTGCAAATAGGTTTTCGCAAACACTTTACAAGTCAAAACACTTTTATAGGGTTCCGTACGTCCGAATACAAAAACCGAACCCTTATAGGATCACTCGTGTGTCCGTCTGTCTGTCGCTTACAGTCAATTATCTCCGAATCTACTAGACCGATTAAGTTGAAATTTGGTACACATATCAATTCCTGTGACCCAAGCACAGAGGTGTGACGTTAATAGATGAAATCTGTATGTGGGAGGTAATTTTTGGGAGGGAAGGGGAAAATTAAAAAATAAATAATTTAAAACTGCATCGTGTGACATATCAAATGAAAGGTCTTGTTGAGAAGATCTTAAATGTATTTTTTTGTAATTTTAAAATAAATAGTTTCCAAGAAAATAGACGAAAATTGACCATTGGGGGAATGGTCAATTTTCGTCTATTTTCTTGATAACTTGGAAACTATTTCTTATCTCCAAAACTACTGACACTAAAATATTGAAAAAGTACAGAAATTAGTTTTCTACTTATAGATTATAGGATAACCTATAAGAAGTCCATGACATTAAAATAACATGGTAAATAACTCAATATTGTGCGTACCAATCTTCAATTATTCGTAAATTTCAATTCATCTATTATTTGCGGTTAAAATTATAGGTAGGCAAAAAATAAATCGTACGGAACCCTCTTCACGCGAGTCCAACTCGCACTTGGCCGGTTTTTATAGCTAGACGAGGCCGGTGTTTCGTACCTGACTACTCTGAGAAGAAACATCCGAAACAAACTTAGGTCATCGTCTCTTTTAAAGTCCAGACATTATATTGGTTAACTCATGTGAGGACCATGCAGGTTTGTGTCTGAGATGGTCTTTTGAAGAAAGAACCACACAGATATTTGAGTAGACCTGTCCAGTCAGTGCAAGCATTTGTCAGTTATCGTATAGCTCGACTCATAACTCAAGGAGCTCAATGACACGACGAACAATACCAAAGAAAAGACATTTGGGTAGGCCACATAAATAACTCAAACTGTCATTAATCATCGTACCACAAAAACTTGAACAGAACACTTGTCTAAAAAAAAGTGTAATTGCAAAATGAACCTTATATCAACGGCAAGCGCTGTTTTTGTAGACTAGTGGCAGTTTTTAGGGTTCCGTAGCCAAATGGAAAAAAAACGGAACACTTATAGATTCGTCATGTCTGTCTGTATGTCTGTCCGTCTTGTCTGTCTGTCTGTCCGACCGTCACAGCCACTTTTCTTCGAAAGTATAAGAGCTATCCAGGTGTACTGTGTGAACCGCATTAGAATTTTCACACAGTTAAAAAAAATTGGGAGTTCCCCACACTTAGAATTGAAACTCAATTTTTTTTTCAACAAACACATACGGGTGGTGTATCTATGGATAGGTCTTTAAAAATCATATTGAGGTTACTAATATCATTTTTTTTCTAAACCGAACAGTTTGCGCGAGAGACACTTCCAAAGTGGTAAAACGTGTGTCCCCCCCCTGTAACTTCTAAAATAAGAGAATGATAAAACTAAAAAAAAATATATAATATAGACCTCAACAAAAACTTCCAACGAAAATTGGTTTGGATGAGATATAGTTAGCAGTTTATGAGATATAGTACATTTTCAAAAACCGCAAATATAACTTTGCCATTCATACAAACACTATGAAAAACAAAGTTATTTTCATTGTTTGTGTATATTACTTACTAATCTCAATATAATTATATCCCTAATCTATGCTTGCTACTACGGAACCCTTCATGAGCGAGTCCTACTCGCACTTGGCCGGTTTTAGTTCAAATATTCAACCTAAAATTCAACTCATAATTTACTTACAGGCGCACTCGAATTTTGTAACGTTAATAACATAGTCCAAGTAAACAATAAGCGAAAAATACTCATAAAATAAAAACTACTGAACCAAACTAAATTAAAATTTTATGGGACAAAATGGCTGATATACTGCATTGAACAAAAAAAAAAAAAGAATCACACAAACCGGACCAGAAACCACGGAGTAATCGATATACAACTAAACATACATTTAAAGAAACGAACTTGAGAGAATTGGGAACCTCCTCCTTATTGTTGTCGGTTAAAATCTGGAGAAGGCCTAAATCGTTCCCACAGAAGCGATAGTAAACAAATACTAAATAAATAATTTAAAAAAATCTTCATTTTTTTGCCCAGCACTGGGGCATTTAATAATCATTATAATTTTCATCCAAACAGAAATTGCCAAATCTCTTCATGAATTTAGGGCAAGGAATATGGCATATTACACAAATACGTTTTATTATAATTTTCTCTGTTGTCGTTCCTGTGGAATTGCTACTAGGGGTAACTGTTGTTGTACTAGGAATAACATTACTAGGAGTAGCATTTGTGGTGGTACTAGGAAAAACATTACCAGGAGTAGTATTGTAGTCGTTAATGCTAGGAAAAACGTAGTCATTTTGACTAGGAGCAACATATGTGTTGGATGGAGGATATGCGTTGCTAGGCACAACATATCCATTGTTAGGCGCAGTGTTACCGTTGTTAGGCACAGCATATCCGTTACCAGCCGGAGCATAACCATTGCTAGATCCAGCATATTCGTTATTACCTGGAGTATACCAGCTAGCAGGAACATATCCGTTGCTAGGCGCAGTGTTACCGTTGCTAGACGGAGCATATCCGTTGCTAGAAACAGCATAACGATTGTTAGAGGCAGCAAATCCGTTGCTAGCCGGAGCATACCCGTTGTTAGGCGCAGAGTATGCGTTGTTGTAATTCACTGCATTTTGAGGCAAATTCTCTTTGTTATTCACAGCTAAGTTGTTGTATAATCCGTTGTTAGAATTTCCAGTCGGTTGAGCAGAGTTGGTCGCTAACTGGAAGGACGCTTGAGAGTTGTTCAAAAGATAATTATTAGGTCTTGAACTTCTAGGTGCATACGGTGTAGGTGCGCTGTAATATCCGGTTGTAGCACCGTTATATCCGGATGGACTGTCCGTATATCCAGCATAACCGGCGAAGTTTCTTCCACTAGGATTCTGATAATTGTAATATTCTGGGGTATTGTCATTGTGGTTTCTATATCCGGATGTCGTGGTTGCTGCGGTATATCCGGATTTCGGATATCGGTAGGGATTTGGTCTTGATACCGGTTTATTGTTGTTAGTAATACCGGTATTATTTTGGTTGTTTCTAGTGAAATTTATGAAACTGTAATTCGAATTGAATATGTCATACCGGTTTCCAACATTTCTTTGTATTCGACTTTCGCTATTTTTTAATATATCGTTGTCAGTTATTATTGTTTTCTTGTAATACGGCTCCCTTTTCTCCCGTTTCAAAACAGCTTTTTCTGCATAATTCGGTATTTCCAAAACCGGTAGTTTTGCAGTATCTTCAATGCTTCTCCGGACTCGTATATCAATATTTGGATCATCAATTTTAATGCCATAATTGTGATGTTGCGAAAATATATTAATTAAACCGATTATTAAATAAACGGGCACCATTTTTCGCCAGCGTTTTTTCTATGACTATAAAATTGCGATGAATTGAGAACCTCTTCTTTTATTTAAAGTAGATTTTAACCATGTACTGGATTAATAAAATTTTCTTTAGTTATTCGTTGTGACAGATGAGCAGATGATTCCTCAAAAAAATCTGACGTATTGAGAACTTCTTTTATTTAAAGTTGGTCTACTAATATTTCTTCGATGTCTGAATTCTTGGTATTCGACTATCTGTAATGATTGTTAGAGAGATCACGAAAACATTTTTAGAAAGTTATTTTGATAAGATATTATTGTTTTGTCACTTTTTTTTTAAATGGCACAAGTTCACGAAATGTAATTTTTAATTTGCGCAATATTTTTTCTTGTTATATTCACTTTATTGGCCTAAAAAGTCAATACTTTAACACTTCACAATATTTTTGTGTCCTCGCCTTGTATTTCTTTAAAACGTTGTATCACATACAAAATTCAATTATGTACTAAGTCAATAATACATAAGCACAGAATATAATAACAATAGTCCTCAACGGTGGATGAATACTTATTATTATAAGTGGATGACGTACAGTCACGGGCAATGATATTTGAACACCTCGCCTCCTGAGTTTATGATTCAAACCGGGGTTTTATCAATGTGTCTTTTTCAATTATACTAATATTTTTAAGAGGAAACATTTTGTATATTTGTAATAGGTTAATTCAAAAACTAATGGACCGATTTTAAAACACTTCGTTGAGACGGGATTTGCGAAATTCGACCCCTTTTTTCATGTTGAAATTACCAAATGAGTCCTCCCACCCCGGGCGGAACGGGAGGGACTGTCAGACTTGACCTGACTAAAATCTACGGTGATCTTTCAATAGCACTTTACGTACCAGGGTCACGGTTACCTGATGAGACAGTCCCGCGACCCCGCGGTTGTTTTTGGGGTTGATAGTTTGAATGAAAAATCTTTAGATGAAACTACGTTACTACAGTGGGGTTAGGCTGCGTTTCCGCCAGAGATGTGTGATGGAAATGTGTCGTGCGTGGATGTTTAGCGGAGCTGTGAAAATGTGTGGGCGTTTCCACCAAAGCTTTGCGATGAAAATGTGCCTACGAAGATGTGTAGCGGAGCTGTGAAAATGCGCATTAATGTGTGGTGCGAGGATGCGTTGCGAAGCTGTGAAATGTGTCGACGGGGTTGCGGTGACAAATTCCGTCTATGGACTGGCTGGTACAGTATGAACAAACCTCGCAACACATCCTTCTCAACACATATTCCTCGCAACACATCCCTCGCACACATCCTTCACTTGTTTTGTATGTACAAAAAGCTAGCTCCGCTGAGCCGTTTCCACCAGAGCTGTGCTGACCGAGGCGAGATAAATGAAGCGATTCTATTGGTTCTTTAAAAACACATTCCTCGCTACACATCCTCGCACATCTCTGGTGGAAACGCAGCCTTAAGGATGAATTTTGGTACACAGATAGTTTATAACTTGGGTTAACACAAGATAGTTTTTAACCCGATTCTATTTTCCCATAGATTAATTTTCGGGTTGTAGCGGACGAAACCGCCAACAGAAATTATAAACAAAAAATTGAGGTCTTTTTTTTTTCAAAGAAACTGTGTAGGTTTTATTGTTCCTGACTGTCCTTGTTTATCAAAATACTTTATAACGTCGTAATTCTGTTTTAATTAATTCTTAGTAATTGTTTAAATATAAATTGTTTGTTCGTCAACGTGTTCCATGAAAGCTTTATCTTCCAATATACATGGTTATTTGTAAAATATTAACAACATCGAGGAGCTTGTGGCTAAATACCTAATTACAGCCACACAGGCCGATCTTCCGGGATAAGCCGCGCTTGCTGAGGTTGATCTGTGGATGGGTAACCATCTATCATAACGAGTTTCCTCCGTGCCTCGGAAAGCACGCAAAGCCGTTGGTCCCGGCTGTCATTTGTAGATCTTTGACAGTCGTTACTATTAGTCAGAAGCTCTAAAGTCTGACAACCAGTCTTACCATGGGGTATCGTATTACCTAGTTACTGTGTTGTGGAGGTCTGATAGTCGGTCGCTCCATGTAAAATACTGATATTCAGTTGCATCTGGTTCGACTGGAAGCAGACCACAATATAGTTGGGAAAAGGCTAGGTACATGATAACAACATCAATAAATATTTGAAATCCGTAGTAGCGACAGTACGACAGGTAATTATTTATTATTATTTATTTATTTAATGATCAAAAAGGTACATTTTAAAGTTTGTAACGTACATACTGTCCAATAAAACTATACACATAGTTTGTCTATTGGATCAAAAAATAACATCATCGTAGTAAACAATAAGCGAAAAATGTTAATAAAATAAAAACTAACGAGTTAAATTGAATGAAATTTTTATGGAACCAAACGACAAGTATACTGCATCAAACAAAAAAGAAACATACAAATCAGACCTTAGAGTAATCAGACCGAATTTAGAAACTGCACCTTTTTGAAGTCGGTCAAATACAGTTTTTAGGCCGGCAATACACGGACCGCTTGAAGCAGTCAGGGGCGACAGCTTCAAGCTGCGACTGCACAGTGAACTGCAGAGTTCTATGGACGCGCTTACACGAACCGTTCGAGCAGTTGCAACTGATTCGGGCGGTCGACAGCACGGTGAATTTTCATCGTGCGGTCAAGCAGTCGCCAGCCATACACTGACTGCTCGAGCTGTCGACAGCTCGAGCGCAGCTCCGCCCGGGCTCCCTCTTCAAAATCCATGGTGCTACTGATTTGAAATTGCCCACCGCTCGAGCTGTTGAACCAACTGCTCGAGCAGTTATCACTGGCAGCTTCAAGCTGTTCTTGCAACTCTTGACTGCAAGAGCGATCTGTGTATGTTGATAACTGGGTAACTGCTCCAGCAGGCCGTGTAGTGCGGGCCTTAGAGGAAAAAAAACACATTTACCTAACATGACTAATTTTCTAGGGAACGGATTTATTAAAGGCCTCCATAGCTATAAATAACAATATTAAAGAATTACGCAGAAACAGGATAGCTGTATCATTGCATTTAATTGTCTGACGCATCTATAAGTGGTATGTAACATGTTACACTAAGAGTAGTGGTGGCCCAGTGGTATCGGTTCCGACTTACGAGTGTAGGTCGTGGGTTCGAACCCCGCCAGGCGCATTACTTTGTGTAAGTTATTTCATCACCACTGCTCTCAAAACGGTGAAGGAAAACATCGTGAGGAAACCGGCATATCTTAGAACCAAAAATTCGAAGACATGTGACATCTACCAACCCGCACTGGGCCCGCGTGGTGGATTATGGTCCACTCCCTCTCTCAGAGAGGAGGCCTGTGTCTCAGCAGTGGGAACATTATAGGAATATAGGCTGATGATGATGATGAACATGTTACACTTCGTCAGAATCATTATACCCTGTATGGGCGATGAAATCTTTGATCATCAGCGCCAAGTTGCCAGCCTGTCGGTTATTTAACGGTTCCACTTCGAAGAGTGTACAATGGAACTGCACAGTTTGATTCCGTCAAGCCCTTTCCATCATTGGACTTCAAGATGTACTGCATTGCGCATCTGTACATGGTGGACATCCCACTTTTTTTAAGCCTGGTAAAATCATCAAATGAGTCCTCCCACCCAGGGCAGGGCCGGAGGGACTGTCAGACTTGTACTGACTAAAATCCACGGTGTCCTTCAATAGCCCTTTATGTTCCAATGTCACGCTAATTCGGTAAGTCTCGCGACCCCGGCAGGCTTTGGCCCTCTAAAGCCCCCCCGTCATTATGCTGACACTCTTTGAGGCACGCATGGAACACAACGCGCCGTTGACCCGGGCATGGTCGATGGTCGGACAGCGACTCGCCCATTACTCGCCGCCCGCATGCCCGACCACAACATACTTGGGAAAAGTCAGGCAGATGAGTTGAGACAAGCGAAGCCGTAGAATAAGACTATATTAAATTATCTAGAGCTAAGGTTATCACAGCGCTGTTAAAATACAATAATAACAAAAATTCCACAAATTAAGTTTTTTAGATAGCTTGAAACGCAATAACAGATATTAAAATGTATTGTAAATATAATTAGCTGTACCCCTTGCGACAGATGTCGCCGGACGATCTCCGGCCAACGTAGGCGCGTGCATGCGGGCGGCGAGTAATGGGCGACTTGCTGTCCGATCATGGACCATGCCCGGGTCGACGGCGCATTGTGTTCCACGCGCGCCTCAAAGTGTGTCAGCATGATGACGGGGCCCCACTCTAGAGGGCCAAAGCTTGCCAGGGTCGCGGGACTTACCGAATTACCTGGAACGTAAAGGGCTATTGAAGGACACCGTGGATTTTAGTCAGTACAAGTCTGACAGTCCCTCCCGCTCTGCCCTGGGTGTGAGGACTCATTTGATGATTTTACCATGATTTAAAAAAAAAGCTGTATTCCTTGATTTCACCTCTGTTGCTCCGCTTGTATTGGAACCCATAAAGAATCACTGTTGTTCCTCAATCAAGACACTTTTTCTCAAGAACGCATTCTTAGGAGCAGAGAAAATCAAACAAATGATTATTTAAAATTGCATACAGGGTGGTCTAGGCCAGATGGATATAAAATTTTTTTTAGGTAGTCGGCTTAGGGCCCTATTTGTACCCGGAAGGATTTTTTTTAAAATTTTTTAATTGGAGTTTACGAAAAATCGGGATTTCAAGGAAAGTAATTATTCTTGCATTGATTGAAATTAAGTTTAATTTAGTCTAAGTAAGCACCTTAAATAAATAAAAAATAGAATTTTTCATTTTAAAAGTAAATAAAAAATCATGAAAAGTGGTGATATTTCTAAAATTAAAAAATGAAGTTGCGGCCATTAAAAAATGGCGGGTACAAATACACACATCAAAAGTGTCTAGGGATCAAGCATTTTTATGCGGATTTCTTGAGATTGAGATGTGGCTTTGTAATAAATTTATGATTTTATAAATTTATATGGATCCTTTTTGGTGCATTTCATAATTTGAATCAGGAACTGTGAATCAAATTCGAGTAAAAGATGAAAATCAGCTGTCAATATTTTCCCTATAAAAACATACAACGCATTGAAGACATTATTAGTGCTACTGTTTCCCTACTACTGATTAAAACCAACGTTATTATGGAGCGGCGACGTCATTTAAGCAGGGAAGAAATGCTCAGAGCCGTGGGAATGATAGAAGCTGGTTCCCGGCAACGTACTGTGGCTTTAGCTCTGAATACAAGTCAGAGTGTTATCAGTCGACTTTGGACACGTTACCGAAGCACTGGTACCGTGGCTGAGCGCCATGGAGGACGGTATCGCTGCACCACACGGAGACAAGACCGATACATTCAAATCTTAACTCGAAGAGCTCCAACAATAACCGCCATGATGTTAGCCGTGAGGCTTCATCACTCTTCAGGGAACTTAATTAGCGACCAAACAGTCAGAAACCGCTTGCATGAAGTGAACCTTCATTCCCGAAGACCGCTACGGGTACCACCTATAGCAATGCACAATCGTAGGATTCGATATCAATGGGCTCTTGAACACAGAAATTGGGCAGAAGAACAATGGCGTTTCGTGTGCTTTTCTGAGGAGTCTCGTTTCGGTATGAGACCGGATACAAGACGTATACGACACTGGAGAACCCCTGGACGCCAACAGCGATTAAAATCCTGCCAGGAAGTCCATCCTTATAGTGGTGGAACCATCATGGTATGGGCGGGTATTTGGATCGGCGGAAGAACTGAGTTGATTTGGATCAGAGGCAACCTCAACGCTCAAATTTATGCTGAGACGATTGTATCAGACGTCATCGTTCCTCTACAAGTGCAAATCGGTCCCTTATTTCAGTTAATGCATGATAATGCACGACCGCACACCGCAAGAGTTGTAAGACAGACTCTCGCCGCAGCTAACATCAATGTCCTGCCCTGGCCTGCTCAGTCGCCAGACTTGAATCCGATTGAGCATGCATGGGATATGCTACAGAGAAGAGCTCTGCCGAATATGGAGGGTATCCAGTCGCAAGAAGACCTTTTTTTGTTGTTGCAACGAACATGGGCGGCCATTCCACAGCGTGATTTGGATGAACTCATTTTGAGTATGCCAAACCGATGTTCTTGTGTTGTTAGTGTTCGCGGTAGAAACACGGATTATTAATTGTTTAAGTTACCCAATAAAATTTTAAAGAAAACTGTTACTTCAGTCTTTTTTTCGAACTTTTGTGTTAGTGGTTCAAATGTCAAAAATCCCTTTATTAGGAAAATGGCAAATTTCTTTATTAATGCAAAGGTGACTTGGTTTATCGTTACTGTGACAAACGAAAACACTTTATTTGATGAATCCTTAAAGAAAATTTTAATTAATATCAATCAGGAGAAAAGTTATTGCAAAAAAAAGACACTTTTGATGTGTGTAGGTCTGTAAGCCGACTACCTAAAAAAATATATATATATCCATCTGGTCTGGAGCATCCTGTACCTATAATTGAAAAACGTTTAAAAAGTAACTGATAGTTTACATAGAACAAAATACGTTTTCAATGTAATTAAGCAGACTCCGTCTTAAAGAAAGTAGACCTTTAATGGTCTTGATTTTCGGTATTGAACCTAAAATAATAAGTATTCTGACATGCTTAACCGGTTTTCGGATTTCAGTATACGGTATTAGAATATGTACAGACAAACGATATGCGATCAAGATAACCATTATTCAGTGGATAATCGGTTTTCGATAATAGGTATCCGGATTTTGGTAACCGGTATTCGGGGCTTTGCATTGTGTATGCAATGCTTTGTACTTGGATCTTGATGTTTGGTATTCAGACATAGAAAATCGGTATTCGAATAAAGACGAACGGTATTCGATTGTATACAGCCGGTATTCGCTTCTGATATCTGATTTTATGATTTAGATGACCGATTTCGATAACTAGAAAACCGGTGCTGGTATATACAGGCATTCGGATCTTTTTTTTTTTTTTCGTGGTAAAATCATCAAATGAGTCCTCCCAGCCCCGGGCAGGGCGGGAGGGACTGTCAGACTTGTACTGACTAAAATCCACGGTGTCCTTCGGTAGCCCTTTTGCGTACCGGAGTCGCGGTATACGTATGTCCCGCGACCCCGGCAAAGCTGTGGCCCTCTAAAGGGGGGCCCCGTCATTGTGCTGACGCTCTTTGAGGCGCGCGTGGAACACAACGCGCCGTCGACCCGGGCATGGTCCATGGGCGGACAGCGAGTTGCCCTTTACTCGCCGCCCGCATGCCCGCGCCTACGGTGGCCGGAGATCGTCCCGCGACATCCGTCGCCGTGGGCGTCTACCACTGCGGCTGAGGGAAGACGCTGTCCTCTCCCTCGCGCGGCCCGCCTCCTCCTTCGGGAGCATGACTGCTTCGCAGAAGGAGGCGACCGCTTCCCACTTTTATGAGGACAAAAGGTATCCTTTGTATTAATCTAGATTATAAACTACTTACTACCATTCTCTTTTATTTATTTTTTATGAAAAACAACATAGATAATGTTAATCAAAATATGTAGTTGCCAAGAAAAGATAGATCTTAAGTCCCAAAATAATGCAGTTACCAGGAGGCGCTGTAGTCGCGCACACAGCGAATATGAGATTATAACTAGCTTTGAGGTTATCATGGAGGTGTCATAATACAATGATAACATATTCAAAATGTACGACAATAATAGGTTTGAAAGTAACAATAAAATACAAATACGCATTTATTTTCCTATAAAACCATCATCATACACATAGGTTATTGTTAAAATACGTAAATACAATGTCTCAAATACAACATTAAAATTGACAGTTTTTAAACTGACATGGTCACTAACACTATTATTTAACGAGTTATTTACCATATTTATCATTTGACTTGAGTTTCAGATATTCTGATCATGACATCTGCAACACTGCCGAAATATTGGAAACTCAAAACAATTAAAAACATGCTAAATATCCCGTTTAAAGTTCTGAAAATTGTTGAAATTATCAGTTAGGTTACTACGGCCCATTCCCTCTGACAGAGAGACCAAGTACTTTTAGGATTATGATTAAGTCCTCTGATCAAAATTGATAGAAACATAAACCACAGAACACAGGCTACTCATCTTCTTCATCTTTCACACATATCCCATATGGTGTCATCCTCATGCCATATGGACAGTTGTTGCAAGCTATCATACATGCATCCATGGTTCTTTCCTCCTTAGTAATCGTTGAATTTGCCCTCGGTAAAGTACATTTGCAATTCGCCAAACTTGATGTGTTATTTAAACCGGTATTCGGATTGGGATAACCGTTTGGTGCTTGAAAACCGGTATTTGGTTTTGAGTAATTTGTGTTCGGCACTGGGTAACTATTGTTTGGTACTGGATATACATTTGGCACGGGGTATACATTCGGCTTTGGGTAACTGTTGTTCGGCGTTGGGTATACATTCGGCTTAGGGTAACTGTTGTTCGGCGCTGGGTATACATTCGGCGCTGGATATACATTCGGCGCTGGGTATACATTCGGGGCTGGATATACATTCGGGGCTGGGTATACATTCGGCGCTGGGTATACATTCGGCACTGGATATCCGTTACTCGGGACTTGAAAACCGGTATTTGGTTTTGTGTAATTTGTGTTTGGAACTGCATAAGTAGTATTTGATGTATAAAACCCGGTATTCGGATTTGGATAATTAGTGTTCGGTGCTGGGTGTGGGTATACGTTGTTTGGCGCTGGGTATACATTCGGCATTGGATAGCTGTTGTTCGGCGCTGGGTATCCGTTGTTCGGGGCTGGGTAGCTGTTGTTCGGCCCTGGGTATACATTCGGCACTGGATATCCGTTACTCGGTACTTGAAAACCGGTATTTGGATCCGGGTAACTGGAGTTAGAGGCCGGGTAAACCACGGGTCTCGGAAACACCAAAGATCCAGGATAACCGGTATTAGGTATTGGATAACTACCATTAGTTGCATTACGGTAGCCCTGAATTGCCCAAGGAGATCCGTTAGGTTCCGGGTAAGACGGATTAAGTGGCGGGTAAACAGTGCTCGGTGCCGGGTAAGATGAATTAGGTGGCGGGTAAACAGTGCTCGGTGCCGGGTAAGATGAATTAGGTGGCGGGGAAACAGTGCTCGGTGCCGGGTAATCGGGATATCTTGGGTTAAAACCCGAGTACGGTGTAAAACCGGGTGTGACAGGGTAGAACGGCTTAGACGAATTCACATAGTTGTATTGCGTCACATTAATATTATAGTAGGTTTGTCCTGGATTAACATAATTTGTTGTCGCAGTTACGTTAGGGTTCAGTTTGGAACTTGTAACTCCTTCATTTGTTGGAACAACATACCCGGGTGTATACTGTATGTTGGTATTCGAAGATGGTGATACGGAAGCTGGGACATTATGTCTTGTCACATTTAAATTTCCCCATGTTTTTTGGTGATTCGACACGTTTTGCGGCTTATAGTAGCTTTTGGCGAACCTCTTCAGTCTCTGATAGCTCAATAAATCTATATTTTTAACCGTTACATCGAAGTTTTTAGCTCGAAATGACACTCCGTAGTCAATGTGTCCCGTTGCGACACTAAGTCCAAGTATAAAATATATTATCAACATATTTAACACTTTTTTTACTTCAATTGCACTGCACTGTGTTATAAATTTATAACTGTATATTAGTTTATTTATTAAAGCCCGTAGTAGCTTACGTTTAAAGACGATCGCGCTGTGACTGAATGTTAATTACTTAAACTAGTAACTTATCTCTGAATGTTTATTTAAGTTTCATATTGCAATTATGCATTGTTAATAGTCGTTATTAAGATATTATTATAATTATGTTTTCTTAGTAGTCGTGATTATAAATGTGAATCGGTTTGTCTGTCTGTTGAATACTTAATCTAATTCTATACTAATACTAGCTATTGCCTGCGGCTTCGCTCGCGTAATCAGTCGAAAATCTAAGAAGATTTATACAAACTTTCACCCCCTATTTTATCCCCTTAGGGGTGGAATTTATCAAAATCCTTTCTTAGCGGATGCCTACGTCATAACATCTACCTGCATGCCAAATTTCAGTCTGATCCGTCCAGTGGTTTGGGCTGTGCGTTGATAGATCACTATATCAGTCACCTTTGAGTTTTATATATTTAGATTATGACGGAATGGGAATCGGTCGCCTCCTTCTGCGAAGCAGTCATGCTAGCGAAGGAGGAGGCGGGACGCGTGAGGGAGGTGATAGCGTCGACCTCACGACCCAGCCGCAGTGGTAGATGGTATCTACGTCGCGAGGCCATTTCCGGCCACCGCCGTAGGCGCGGGCCACATGCCGGTGACGGTGAGTAATGGGTCACTCGCCATCTGATCATGGCCCACGCCTAGGGTTACCAGATGAAAAAATCAAAAGTCCGGAGAAAAGGCCTGATTTCCATTGAAAAATCCTGAGAACTTAACAATTCAAAATGTCGTAAAATTTAAATTTTTCATACACTGCAGTTTTCGCTCACGAGTTGCACATAGGCCTATGTTCAGCAGTGGACGTCTTCCGGCTGATGATGTTGCACATAGGGTTACCAGATAGAAAATTTAAAAGTCTGGGGATGAAGTCTGAATTTCAATCATTAAAAATCCAAAGATTTTCTCGAGTTTTACAACTTTGTCGTGTGCGCAGTGCGTGCGGATAGGTTTCTACCACCTATCTCTCCCATAGGTTTCATAGATTTTAAAGTTCGTTTTTATATGTGCAATCCACAATACCAAAATCGATTTTAAAATTAGTATCAATATGATAATAATGTTATTGTATGTATAAGATTGTTTGTCTAATAAAAAAATCTTTCTGAAAAGTGAAAAAATCCTGAGATTTCCTGAGATTACTTAAATCCGGCCGCAATCCTGAGAAAACCGTAAAAATCCTGAGTTCTCAGGACAAATCCTGAAATATGGTCCTGAGTTCTCCCTACTGAGTAACCCTACCATGCCCGGGTCGACAGCGTGTCTTGTTCAACGCGCGCATCAAAGAGCTGTCAGCAATCTGAAGGGGCGTCCCTTAGCCTGCAGGGGTCTCGGGACTGTCTCACCCGGTAACCGTGACCCTGGAACGTAAGGGGCTATTGAAGGATCCCCGTGGATTTTAGTCAGTACAATATGATGATAAATAATGGGTCGGACTCATTGATGATTTTACCACGATAAAAAAAAATACAAATATTAGAAAGCTGAAGATGATGTAACAAAGGTTTTGTAATAATATGGCGATCTAAAAAGAGTGTCCATGTAGTTTCTTGCTCGTTCTTCTTCATAGAGATCTACTTCTTGTAATGGACATCTACGGTACTTTCACAGTTTTTATGTCTTGTGACTGGGACTGTAGCACCATAATTTTGTTGTATTTTTGTCTTTTGACAATTCAAAAGTACCTGTAACTGGCCTACTTGAAATAAATGCTTTGATTTTAGTTAACAAAATCTCTCTTTGTCCGTAGCCGAGCCTCTGAAACCGACGTACATGCCAGTGTTCCTCACGAAGAAGGAGAGGAAGAAGCTCCGTCGTCAGAGCCGCAGGGAGGCGTGGAAGGAGGAGCAGGAGAAGGTCAGACTTGGCCTGGAGGCACCTCCTGAACCTAAACTCAGGTAAATTAATAAAAAGTTAAAACAAATTAACAACTTCAAAAACAACCTCGAAAAAGTAAAATAATCTCCCAAATAACTTGCCACCGACTTCCGAAAGAAAGTTATTTGGGAGATTATATTTTTTCCTCGAATACAATAACAAACTTACCCCTCTTGTATCGAAATGTACTATTTTGGCACAGTCCTATATTATCTTCATTCTGTTGTTTGCGTCTGTTTTCTCGAAAGCATACAATACGAAATTTAAGTTATTTTACACTTTTTTGTGGTGATATTTGAAGGCGGTTAGGCGATTTTTTAAGCTATTGCATAGCTTTTATCGCAGGCTCTGAGCTCGGCGCGCGCGAAAAACGTAACGAAAAATCCTAAGGAAATTTCCTGACCACATCTGACAGCACGCATCGTCTAACGTCGTTTCAGTTCGGGAGACTTCGGTAATCATAAAGGTACAGACGTGCTCATAAAGGTACGGACAGACCTGCTCATTACTAGCACGAAAGCATGCTTTTATTGAGCAAGGGGAAATTTTATTGAGGGAGAGGGAGGGCAGGAGGAGGAGAGGGAGAGGGAGCCTCCTCCCTCTGGAGGAGGAGAACGTTTCTTGACGTTTCACTTGATTGACGTGGCTGACCATAGCCTAATTAGTACAGTAATAAATAGGTATAATAAATAAATAAATAATTATAATTGTATAAGTTGATAAAAACGCTATGCAATAGCTTTACCGCGGCAGTCACCGAGTGCCACACGTTTTATTTTAAGTTTTTTTAACTTTTTTATTTCAAATATTCTACCCAAATTCTTGTCAAATATGTGTCAAGTACCCTACTCATCGAAGTAAAAAATAAGCGAAAAATGCCCATAACATAAAAACTACTGAACCAAACTGAAATATTTTTTTATGGGACCAAATGGCAGAAGAAGAATAATCAAAATCGGTTCACCCAGTCGTAAGTTATGAGAAAAAAAAATTCAGTCGAATTATGAGCCTCCTCCTTTTTTGAAAGGAAAAAACAACATGTAATATCTATACTGACTATCTACATCTATATTTGACTGGCCTGTTGGTCTAGTGGTTAGTGACCCTGACTGCTATGCCGGAGGTCGTGGGTTCAATTCCCACCCAGGACAAATGTTTGTGTGATGAGCACGATCATTTGTTCTGTGTCTGGGTGTAATTTATCTATAATATGTATGTATTTATAAATATATAAGTATGTTTATCAGTTGTCTAGTACCCATAACACAAGCTCTGCTTAGCTTGGGACTAGATGGCGTTGTGTGATAGTTGTGTTGTGTTGTGATATTATTATTATATATCTGCTATTATTTCCATAATTCTTGTTCGCAGAATATCAAACCTGATGCGGGCTCTCGGCACGGAAGCTGTCCAGGACCCCACAGCAATAGAAGCGAAGGTTCGGGAGCAGATCGCTAAGAGACAGAAGACGCACTTGGAAGCCAACAAGGCGCGCGCCCTCACCAAGGACCAGAAGAGGGAGAAGACGGATAGAAAGATCAGGGAAGATACTTCTATGGGAGTGCATGTGGCTGTGTACAGGTAAGATAGAGTTCTTCAACCAATGGGTAAAATGGAACCCACGGTGTCCTTCAAAAGCCCTTTATGTTCCGGGGTCACGGTAGCTCGTTAGTCCCGCGACCCCGGCAGGCTTTGGCCCTCTAAAGGGGAGGGGCTGTCATTGTGCTGACAGCTCTATGAGGCGCGCGTGGAATACAACCCGCAGTCGACCCGGGCATATTCCATGGTCGGACAGCGAGTCGCCCATTACTCGCCGCCCGCATGCCCGCGCCTACGTTTGCCGGAGAACTTCTGGCGACGTCCGTTGGGCTTCTCCCGAGGCGGCTGGGTCGTGAGGTGGACGCTGTCCTCTCCCTTACGCGTCCCTCCTCCTCTAACTAAACTCACACCTATAAAAAGTTAAACATCTGTTGAACACTTGTCTTAAAATGTGTTACTGCAAAACGACCCTTATATCAACGTCAAATGCCTTCACTTTTAGAAAAGTTGTTTATTTATTTCTAAATTCATATAAAACTCTGTACTAAACTAGCTAGATTAATATCCCAGGAAAGATTTCTAGAAACAAAATTTTCTTCATTACAGAGTAAAAGACCTCTTCGAATGCGCCTCAGCCAAGTTCAAAGTGGAGGCGAACGCCCAGCAGCTTCATATGACCGGCAGTGTTGTGTTACATAGAGGATGCTGCATTGTCGTCGTGGAGGGAGGGCCTAAACAACACGCCAAGTACAAGAGGTGAGTGATAACAACACACGAACCATCTTTTTAGGGTTCCGTAGCCAAATGGCAAAAACGGAACCCTTATAGATTCGTCATGTCTGTCTGTCCGTCCGTATGTCACAGCCACTTTTTGTCAAAAGTATAAGGGCTATCCTGTTGAAACTTGGTAGGTAGATGTATTATGTGAACCGCATTAGGATTTTCACACAAAAATAAAAACAAAACAAATTTTGGGGGTGCCCCCCATACTTAGAATTGAAACTCAAATCCATACGTGTGGGGTATCTATGGATAGGTCTTTAAAAATGATATTGAGGTTACTAATATATATTTTTTTCTAAACTGAACAGTTTGCGCGAGAGACACTTCCAAATTGGTAAAATGTCCCCCCCCCCCTGTAACTTCTAAAATAAGAGAACGATAAAACAAAAAAAAAGTATATATAATGTAGACCTCAACAAAAACATCCAACGAAAATTGGTTTGGATGAGATATAGTTAGCAATTTTTGAGATATATAGTACATTTTCAAAAACCGCAAATATAACTTTGCCATTCATACAAACACTATGAAAAAGAAAGTTATTTTATTGTTTGTGTATATTACTTACTAATCTCAATATAATTATATCCCTAATCTATGCTTGTTACTACGGAACCCTTCATGGGCGAGTCGAACTCGCACTTGGCCGGTTAAACCATCTTACCTTCTCTGTGAAAATTGCTAAAAAAGTTTCCAGCTACTCTTAAACGACGTCAAAAATTTGGCATGACCTCCCTCGAACCGGGCACGCCGCAATCGCGGCGGTAAGACCCCTCTTTGAGGAGTGGCTGGATAGGAGTCACGGCGTCCTGACCTACCGCATGACGCAGGTCCTCACCGGACACGGAAGTGAGGGAGGTACCTGTGTCTAAGGAAAAAGGAGGAAACGCCTGGGTGTCACCACTGCGAAGATCGCCCGGAGGACACAGTAGAGCATACGGTGCAAGACTGCCCCGCTTGGGCAGAGCACCGACGTGTCCTCACGGCGGCGATAGGCGGAGACCTCTCGCGCCCGGCATTGGTTGCGGCCATGCTGCGGGGCGAGACGGAGTGGGAAGCGGTCGCCTCCTTCTGCGAAGCAGTAATGCTCGCGAAGGAGGAGGCGCGCCACGAGAGAGAGAGGACAGAGTCCTCCCTCCGCCCCACCCGCGGTGGTTGGCGCCCACGGCGTCGGACGTCGCAAGACGATCTCCGGCCACCGTAGGCGCGGGCATGCGGGCGGCGAGTAAAGGGCAACTCGCCGCCCGACCATGGACCATGCCCGGGTCGACGGCGCGTTGTGTTCCACGCGCGCCTCAAAGAGCGTCAGCACGATGACGGGGCCCCGCCCAAGAGGGCCAAAGCCTGCCGGGGTCGCGGGACTTATCTCATTACCGTGACCCCGGAACACAAAGGGCTATTGAAGGACACCGTGGATTTTAGTCAGTACAAGTCTGACAGTCCCTCCCGCCCTGCCCGGGGTGGGAGGACTCATTTGATGATTTTACCACGAAAAAAAAAAAAAAATGACCTCCCTCGAAAACCGTAGAGATAATATCAATTTGATCTTCCTGTTTAAAATTCTTCACAGTAAAATAGATTGCCGTCAGTTGTTAAGACAATCGTCTACCGAGCGCTCGTCCATACTAAAAGAGAAAACGTTTTCCTGCCCCTAGATGTTATCCTATCTCAATGATTTTTTAGAATGCTTCTGACACAGTAAAAAACTAGGTTTATAGGTTTTCATTTTAACAAAATTTATAATAGTTTGAAAGTTACAGGCGTCTAAGTGTTACTATTTTTATGACAAAATCTTCATTGAAGTAAAACCTTTGTATTTTAAAAATAAAGAAGTTTTAGAAAAAAAGCAAAACCTACAAACCTAGAATATAATATGCTGAAACGATTGACGCCAGAATCTAAGAGATTGGTCGTGATTTAGTAGGTATGTGAAAAACGTTTTCTCCCGAGAGACAAATTTCATATAAAAATACTTACAGTCAGTTGCGAGTTGCAACGCTCTCTATCGCACGATCGAGGGTATACTATCCTCTTAAGTCAGTTCAATATGAACCTACCCTGTAAATATCGTCACAAAATCAAAATGTTACGTCCCCCATTCCGCAAAACTGTCCCAAGACTATGTAAAAACTTGAATAATTGTGACGAAACTATTGATATAACTTGTATTTCACTTCAAAAATTCAAGCGACAAGTCCACCAAATTATGTACTTAAATAATTCACCACTGTACTACCAAAAATTATTCTAGGTTAAAATTGTTTTATAACAAGTACGTGTGATTTCTGAAATCTTCATGATTTAACCGACTTCAAAAAAAGTAGGTTCTCAGTTCGACCTGTATGTATATATGTTTGTCCGCGATTATCTCGCGTTTGGCTGAACCAATTTTGATGCGGTTTTCAGAAAAGTGTTCGTTACATTCTGGGGAAGGTTTAAGTATACAGTGTGTCCGGACACGAGTTAGCGATACTTGAAGGGAATATTATAGACTCATTTTCATCGACAAAACTGCTTTTAAAAAAATTCTTACTCCAACACCTCGCGAATGGCGGCCATTTTAGTTTTTTGATTTGTCGAACTGGGGTATGTACAAGAAAATGCAAATATCTTTGAATCCAAGAGACCTACATACATGCAAATGACTTTATTGCAAAGTTAAAGGCTTTTCAAAAACTTGCAAAAGTTTTCTAAATAATATGTAGAAAGAACCAAAAAACGTGGGCAAACACGAAACTGTACACAAAAATTACTGAATATTTTCACATTTTATACTCTAGCTCGAAAAGTACCCCCGTATTTTGCTTAAGTGTTTGCATTACATTAAAAGTATTTGAGTCAGGCTATAAAATTATATCAAAATTATCACTCTACGTTAAGTATTTTAGGAGTTATTCTCACTTGAATATAACCCTTCCTTAGCGCATGTACCACAAATGTTACAGAAGCTGAATTCTTTGGGCGAGCTAAACCGTTTCAACGTAAATTTATCAGCTGACATTATTAACCACCATGTAAATGATCCCAACGAATCACAATTAAACTGAAATAATACATTTTTTTACTTTATGAAATCGGTTTCTTTGAATAAATTCAAAAAATGGGCCATTTCAGTTTATGGGTGATTCGCTGGGATCATTTACATGGTGGTTAATAATGTCAGCTGATAAATTTACACTGAAACGGTTTAGCTCGCCCAAAGAATGCGACACCTGTAATATTGGGGTACATTCGCTAAGGAAGGGTTATGTTCAAGTAAGAATAACTCCTAAAGTACTTGACGTAGAGAAATAATTTTAATACCATTTTATAGCCTAACTCAAATACTTTTAATTTAATGCAAACACCTAAGCAAAATACAGGGGTACTTTTCGTGCTAGAGTATAAAATGTGAAAATATTCAGTAATTTTTGTGTACAATTTCGTGTTTGCCCACGTTTTTTGGTTCTTTCTACATATTATTTAGAAAACTTTTGCAAGTTTTTGAAAAGCCGTAACATTTAAGTTTACAATAAAGTCCTTTGCATGTATGTAGGTCTCTTGGATTCAAAGATATTTGCATTTTATTGTACTTACCCCAGTTCGACAAATCAAAAAACTAAAATGGCCGCCATTCGCGAGGTGTTGGAGTAAAAATATTTTTGAAAGCAGTTTTGTCGATGAAAATGAGTCTATAATATTCCCTTCAAGTATCGCTAACTCGTGTCCGGACACACTGTATAACAATAATGGACATCTCGTGACGTTGCCCGCGTAGATCCGTTTTTGTTGCTATACTTGGATTGTAGATCTTATACGCTGATTATAATTATGAAGATTTTTGTTGAATATCTAACGGTGCATCCACACAGCCGGTAACATTTGTAGCTCAACGTTTCCAAATGTTACTCGGTAACATCAGCCAACAAAATGTTATTTAATGTTACTAAGTGTTGACGTGTTACTGTAAGTCGAGTAACGTTGCTTAACATTCGGTAACATCCGCCAACAAAATGTTATTTAATGTTACTAAGTGTTGACGTGTTACTGTAAGTCGAGTAACGTTGCTAAACATTCGGTAACAATGTTACCCCCATTATCTAACAATGTTACCGATTGTCGAGCAACGTTACTCGACATACAGTAACACGGCAATATTTGTTGTCGGATGTTACTGCGGTGTGGATGCACGGGTAAGTAACAATCAACAAATAGTAACAAGGAGCCACAAAAGTTACCGAATGTTGCCGAATGTTACCGTGTTGCCTTTTGTTGCTCCACAAATGTTACCGGCGGTGTGGATGCACCGTAAACTACACTACACTATTTTACACTTTTTTGTGTTTGGTTTTGGAGTCGGTTCCTTTTTTTTTCAAAAAGTGTTTTTACAATCTAATTAGGCCGGTGTTTCATACCTGACTACTGTGAGAAGAAACAGCCGAAACAAACTCAGAGGTCACTATTTTAAAGTCCAGACATTATATTGGTTGTCATACGAGTCCTAATGAGTTTCTATCTCGTTACAGACTGATGCTGCACCGCATCAAGTGGGAGGAAGATATGATAAAGGACACGGATGGCACCGAGGTGCCCAACACGTGCTGCCTCGTGTGGGAGGGCACCGTCAAGCAGAGGGCTTTCGGGGATATCAAGTTTAAGGTAAACTTCTCATCTATACTGTCGAATTTATTTGAAACTAGCTGACCCGGTAAACTTCGTACCGCCTCAGAAATCAGAATGATTTTTTTAAAATCATATTTACTCACCATTTAAATCTTCCCTGGACTTCCAAAAATAATTCAATACTAAAATTAGCCAAATCGGTCCAGCCGTTCTCGAGTTTTAGCGAGACTAACGAACAGCAGTTGATTTTTTATACAGGTTGAATTTTTCAACTGGGCGTATATGGCTATATCCGAAACTATGAGGAATATTGAAAAATGCTGAAAGGAGTCTCGAGGCCGATTTTGACGAAAACTAAAACTGCATCGTTGGATTTTAGAAAAATTAATAATCCTGGCTAGGAAACGAACCTGCTGATTTTGGAAAAAAATCACACTCTGTATTATTACACCTTTCGATAGTGTTGCTAATAAGGAGTAAATGGAAAGTAATCATAAATGAAATGGATAATTTTTCTATAATATTTCTCAAACAATTTGATCTGTTAGTTTTATAAAATTAAAAAAAAAATTGTTTTCAACCCTGCCTTATATTTTATTTTACAGGTAATGCCAACTGAAAAGCAAGCTCGGGAACATTTCCAGAAGCACCGCGTGGAACACTATTGGGACCTAGCGTACAGTGGCGCTGTGCTGGCGCCCTCCGAAGACCCCTAGAGGAGCCCTAGGGCTTCACTTATCCAATAAACACTTGTACACTGTATTGAGAGTTTTATTTATATACTAGCGACCCGCCCCGGCTTCGCACGGGTGCAATCACTATATTATGCATGTTATGTACATTATAAACCTTCCTCTTGAATCACTTATTGCGTAGTCAAATATAGCAGCTCACAATTTAGGACCCATTAATATTAGTCATTTTTACCCGTGGTGCAAGGCAACTGGGCTTCTCCCAGATGTAATATCCCTTTGTGCCTATTGGCATTGTTCTGTTCTGTCTCCTGCTTGCATGGAGGGAAGTGGAAACATATTTTTTCGTACCACTTGCTCAAAAATGTGACATTCTATGCCACAAAAAGCGAACATAACAATAGTCATTTTTGATCTGTTAAAAACAGGGAAAGAAAATTGTACTGAATTTCATTCATCCTCTAGGGGGAGAATGTGATTTAAATTTGGAATACTTACCGAAAATACTGAACTACATCTGTGTTTACACCATTGAGTTTGTATATAAAGCATTATACATCTTTTTTATAAAGGAATACGCATTTATTATGCAGTTATGATTATTAAATAAAATTACGAAAACCGACGAGGCCGTATGAGCTGGCCGCCAAAAAAGTATTAGTCTAGGAATTTGCCACGTTTTTGTTTTCTTCAAATACATAAACGTCAAGTTTATTTTAATTGTCATTATTTTTAATAAATCCTTATCTCATATTATTATTGTGTTAATTTTTTCGCAAATGGTATGAAAAGTAGAGTATTTTCCTCGGTGATAAAGCTGTCTTAGTCTTGGGGAACTTAAATCCTTCGCTACACTCAGGACTCGTGTTAAATCACTCGCTTCGCTCGTGATTTAAGTTTTTAACACCCTCGCTACGCTCGGGAGTAAACCTCGAGTCCTTCGTTACGCTCGCGATTTAAATCGTCACCCGCGACAGAAGACACTGCTTTATCCCCTTGGTTAATAATCTACAGTTCGATTCAAACTTAATGGCGGTTCGGAAGTTAGCTGCGAGTGCAGTTGCGCGCAGGTACAGTCAAGTTGACAACAAACATACACCGCGTCGCGCGAGTGCGAGTGAGACAGAGGGTGCGCGGGATGTGCCCCGCCCGTCTACACCCCGCTGATACCCAAAATTGCGTTTTGCGCATCGGAACGCACGATGTTCCGAGCCGCCATTACGTTTGAATCGTACTGTACTATTCCTACTCCTCCATTATTCTTTTCTGATTAATTTCGTTGCAGGATCCAAGACAGGTAAATTCATTCTCCGGGACACGTCGAGCTTCATTGTCTCGGCGCTTTTTTGGTGGTTGCCACTGTTGATTCTGGCTTTCAGGAGTTGCACTGGTTTGGAATTGGTGTGGTGGTTTGTCCCAAAAAAGCTTCCGTTGCGTAGTTCTAAAGATCTAAGGATACATAGGGACAGACAGACAGCGGGAAGCGACTTTGATTTTAACCGACTTCAAAAAAAAAGTAGGTTCTCAGTTCAACCTGTATGTATGTTTGTATGTATATATGTTTGTCCGCGATTATCTCGCGTTTGGCTGAACGGATTTTTATGCGGTTTTCAGGAAAGTGTTCATTACATTCTGGAGAAGGTTTTAGTATAAATAACACTAATAGATATCCCGTGACGTTGCCCGCGTGGATCCGTTTTTGCTTACTTGGATTGTAGATTTTCAGAGACGATTGCATGTTTGTCCGCGATTATCTTGCGTTTAGCTAATCCGATTTTGATGCGGTTTTCAGAAAAGTGTTTGTGACGTTCTGGGGAAGGTTTCAGTATATGTATAACAATAATGGATATCTCGTGAAGTTGCCCGCATAGATCCGTTTTTGTTGCTTACTAGGATTGTAGATTTTCAAAGACGCCGATTATATGAAGATTTTGTTGAATATCTAAACTAAAAAAAACTTTTTGAAAAAAAAGGGAACCGAACCCAAAAGCAAACACAAAAAAACTGTAAAATAACTTTTCTTTCGGAAGTCGGTGGCTTTGTTTTTTATTTTCATTGACTGTGGCCACCGACTTTCGAAATAAAAGTTATTTTACAGTTTTTTTGTGTTTAGTTTTGAAGTCGGTTCCCTTTTTTCAAAAAGTTTTTTTATACTATGTAGTGAAGTGACTAGCTACATTTCGAATATCATCCCATGATAACATAAAATCAGAACAAAAACTATCCCATATGTTAATCCAGGTTATAAACTATCTGTGTACCGAATTTCATCCAAATCCGTTAAGTAGTTTTTGCGTGAAAGAGTACTAAACATACATCTATCCATTCAAACAAACTTTCACGTAAATAATGTTAGTAGGATGTATCTGTACTGAGTGGGGGATTGACAGCTATGGAGTGGGTAGGATCCACCTTCAAGTGGTTCACTCTGGGATACGGCATTATACAGGGTGCAATTGAAGTCGTGGGCTTTATTTCAAACTAAGGCACTACACTACTCATGATACTAATTGCATTAGGCCTAACAATCATCATCAGCCGGAAGACGTCCACTGCTGAACATAGGCCTCCCCCTTAGACCGCCACGACGAACGACAATTCGCCACTTGCATCGCACGGTTGCCCGCGACCCTCACGATGTCGTCGGTCCACCTAGTGGTTGCCTACCTACGCTGCGTCTTCCGGTCCGTAGTCGCCATGAGAGAGAACTTTTCTTCCCCATCGGTTGTCAGTTCTACGAGCGATGTGGCCTGCCCATTGCCACTTCAACTTGCAAATTTTATGAGTGATGTCGGTGACTCTGGTTTAGGCCTAATAATAAGCCAGCCATAACAGGCCTGTTGGTCTAGTGGTTAGTGACCCTGACTGCTATGCCGGAGGTCGTGGGTTCGATTCCCACCCAGGACAAATGTTTGTGTGATGAGCACGATCATTTGTTCTGTGTCTGGGTGTAATTTATCTATAATATGTATGTATTTAGAAATATATAAGTATGTTTATCAGTTGTCTAGTACCCATAACACAAGCTCTGCTTAGCTTGGGACTAGATGGCGTTGTGTGATAGTTGTGGAATATTATTATAAATCAAAAATATTATTAATGCAAGTATGGAAAACTCTAAAATGTAGTAAGTCATATTACATACATAGCAAAAGGCTTACTAATGCAAATAAACACTAAAAGTAATAAAAAAAATACATCATAAACCCCAATAAGTTTTCAAGTATCAAAATCTCGAGCGCAGTACAGCGCGTTACGAAAAGTAAACAAACATCAAATAATACTAACTTGCATTTATAACATTTTTGATTTGCGTAATGCAATTAGTATCATGAGTAGTGTCTTTTTTTTTTGCGTGGTAAAATCATCAAATGAGTCCTCCCACCCCGGGCAGGGCGGGAGGGACTGTCAGACTTGTACTGACTAAAATCCACGGTGTCTTTCAATAGCCCTTTGTGTTCCGGGGTCACGGTAATGAGATAACTCCCGCAACCCCGGCAGGCTTTGGCCCTCTAGAAGGAGGCCCCGTCATCATGCTGACACTCTTTGAGGCGCGCGTGGAACACAATGCGCCGTCGACCCGGGCATGGTCCATGGTCGGGCGGCGAGTCGCCCTTTACTCGCCGCCCGCATGCCCGTGCCTACGGTGGCCGGAGATCGCCCCGCGACGTCCGAGGCCGTGGGCGTCTACCACTGCGGCTGGGGTGGAGGGAGGACGCTGTCCTCTCTCTCTCGCGGCTCGCCTCCTCCTTCGCGAGCATAACTGCTTCGCAGAAGGAGGCGACCGCTTCCCATTCCGTCTCGCCTCGCAGCATGGCCGCAACCAATGCCGGGCGCGAGAGGTCTCCGCCTATCGCTGCCGTGAGGACACGGCGGTGCTCTGCCCAAGCGGGGCAGTCCTGCACCGTATGCTCCACCATGTCCTCCGGGCGATCTTCACAGTGGTGACACCCAGGCGTTTTTTCCCTCCCTATCAGACAGAGGAACCTCCCGAAACTTCCGTGTCCGGTGAGGACCTGCGTCATGTGGTAGGTGAGGACGCCGTGACGCCTTTCCAGACACTCCTCAAAGAGGGGTCTTACCGCCGCGATTGCGGCGTGCCCATGAGTAGTGTCTTGGTTTAAAATAATGCCCATGAATTTAATTGCACCCTGTAGTGTTACGAGCTGGGTACGGGATAAATTAATTAACACCAATTTAAAACCAAATATTTTTTATTGACACACAAGAAACTAATTAAAACAAACGCTTAACACTACTCAACACTTATACACACACTTAATCATACGTAAAAGTCACTTAGAGATCGCTTCGAGTTCACTTCGATCGTAGTCAAAACCAGACTGACTCCGGGCGGGTATCGGCGCCCTATTTATACGCCAGCCGAACCCACTAGATGTTTCTAGAAGATGGTCGAATGTTCTGGAAACATCCATAAACTTCTACACAGTCCGATACCTTCTAGAACAATCTAGAACCATCTCGAAACATATAGATCAGGGTAGAATTTTCTAGATACTTCCAGACCAATCTTCAGGAGAATAGTCGAGAACCTTGTGGAACCTTCGAGAAGCCTGTAGGTCAAATGAGTCCTCCCACCTAGGGCGGGACGGGAGGGGACTGTCAGACTTGTACTGACTAAAATCCACGGTGTCCTATAGCCCTTTACGTTCCGGGGTCACGGTTAACTGGTGACAAAGTCCCGCAACCCCTCTTTGCCTGATCTGGGAAGGAGACCGGGGATATGTCGTTCAGCAAACGCGTTGTCGAGTACAATTAAGTCTCAGTAATTATTTCAATGGCTATTTTATTTCATTATGAATTGTTATTAATACAAGTTTATTATGAGATCCGTATATTAATAGTAGTTGAAACGTCACGGGAACACGAAAATTTCACATTCAGATTAGACCCGAAGTTATTTCAACTTTTCTTGAATATTTGATTACTCACTCTTGTCACAGCTCCTAAAACAAAAATAAATCATCATCTGCCTGCCTTTTCCCAACTATATTGTGGTCCGCTTCCAGTCAAACCAGATGTAGCTGAATATCAGTATTTTATATGGAGCGACTGACTATCAGACCTCCACAACACAGTAACTAGGTAATACGATAATACCCCATGGTAAGACTGGTTATCAGACTTTAGAGCTTCTGACTAACAGTAACGACTGTCAAAGATCTACAAATGACAGCCGGGAACAACGGCTTTACGTGCTTTCCGAGGCACGGAGGAAACTCGCTATGACAGATGGTCACCCATCCACAGACCAACCTTGGCTAGCGTGGCTTAACCCGGAAGATCGGCCTGTGCGGCTGTAATTTTTTAGCCACGAGCTCCTCCTATCAAACAGTTATAATCAGCCTAGGTATCTTGTTCCCACTGCTGGGACACAGGCCTCCTCTCTGTGAGAGGGAGTGGGTCATATTTATTAATCCCTGTCCTTTATATTAATCATCATCTCATCATCTTCCTTCCCTTATCCCATTTTACTTGTGGTCATCTCAACACGTTTTTATCTTCCATTCTCCCCTATCAGACGTCACAGTATCATTTACTCCTTTTTCTTTCATATCTTTCCTTAGACAATCATCCATCTTTTCTTTGGCCTTCCTCTTCCTCTCCATCTATCAACGTTCATACTCATCACTCTCTTAGTCACGTGAGTCTCCTTTATATTACATGTAGGTAATTAATTCGTTAATTCGTAGTAATTCATGTAGGTAGGTATATTAATTCATGTAGGTTAATTCGTATTAATTCATGTAGGTATTAATTCTCGTGAGTGTCCTTTATATTAATGTTGGTATTAATATTACCTTCTTCTAGTTTTAATACATTTGATGGGTAGTTGTTGATTTCTTGGAACTCCATGTATGTTGACCAGATGTTTCTTGACAGAAGCCGGCCTTTTATATCTGAAATTAATACTATTATTGACATTATGTCCATTGAAAATAGTAGATTTCTGATCTGATTTAGGCAGGAAACAATTATTTAAAAATAAAAACGCATTTTTTTTAATTCAAAGCGGATGTAATTATTTTAGAGTCCTGAGCGCAGCGAGTCATTAAAAGTAGAATCCCTGTTGGTCTAGTGGTTAGTGACTGCTATGCCGGAGGTCGTGGGTTCTATTCCCACCCAGGACAAACGTTTGTGTGATGGGCACGATCATTTGTTCTGTGTCTGGGTGTAATTTATCTATAATATTTATGTATTTGGAAATATATAAGTATGTTTATCAGTTGTCTAGTACCCATAACACAAGCTGTGCTTAGCTTGGGACTAGATGGCGTTGTGTGATAGTTGTGGATTGTGGAATATTAATCCTAAACTCAGCGAGGAATTAAAAGTACGTCACTCGAGTTCAAAATACTGTTGCTCCCGAGGTAGACACTACATTTTATTATTCTCTATGAGAAAATATAAGTGTAACTTATGACAAAACATAGAAATAGTAAAAGGCTAATAATTTTTTAAGTTAGTTGTTTAGTTTGCCGTATATGATTACTTCCCAGAATTTGATCGTTATTAGCAACACTATCGAATAGTGTAATAATACAGGGTGTGTGTTTTTTTTCCAAATTCAGCGGGTTCGATTCCTGGCCAGGATTATCGATTTTTCTAAAATCTAACGATGCAGTTTTTGTTTTCGTCAAAATCGGCCTCGAGACTCCTTTAGCTGGGTACTCACTTAGCAGTGTTGCATGTGACGTAACAGATACAGTATCAAGTGAGTACGTAAGCACGAGCCCGCTGCGAACCGCTCGCTGTAAGTTCGCAGTGATACCATCACTCGGCGGGTCATACAAACACAAAGGCGGCTCGCAGTGTGCTCGGACGAACCGTACCCACTTAGAGGTTGATACAGTATCTGATACGTTACATGCAACACTGCTAAGTGAGTACCCAGCTTTTCAACGTTTTTTGATATTGCTCATAGTTTCGGATATAGCCATCCACGCCCAGTTGAAAAATTCACCCTGTATTAAGTCTATGTTCAGAATGCAATTTTGAAGAATTGCTAATGTAGTTGTTGTAAATTCAGAAAGTGACAGAGATGTGAATCAATGGACGACACAACGAGTGCTAGTTTAATTTAAGTAACACAACCTTTTTAAGTACTATTTTAGGTTTTATTTAATTTTTATTGCAAAACTAGCCGATTTGTTTATCATAATATCTAGATTAGATATGGCAGATTTTATGGCCCCATAGGAAGCGCTGTCATGGCACACAGAATATATTGTAGTACATAATCAGTTATATACTCACGTCTCAGCACATAGGTAACATAGGTAGGTGTATATAAGGTAATGTACTCTGTTCTGATGGCCGGTAAGCTCTGAGCGACTGCGAAACATCGCCGGACAACGCTCGCACTGGAAGGAAATATTTTTCATTTGAAAATACTAAGCCACAAAACATACGGGGATTTCTTTTTATCGTGGTAAAATCATCAAATGAGTCCTACCCAGGTCGGGGCGGGAGGCCTGTCAGACTTGTACTGACTAAAATCCACGGTGTCCTTCAATAGGCCCTTATTTTCCAGGGCTACGGTTCCTGATGAGACAGTCCCTTGAACTTATAGAGATGGACGCCATCTTGTGAAAACAATTAAGTTTTGAAATTAATTGTAAAAAGATGGAGTAAGTGTATGACTTGTTAATAAATTATATTTGAAAATAAATAATATTAAAATTAAACCTTGTGCGACGACGCCGACTATGAGTAGGGCAAAGCCAATAATAAGTAGGGCGACGCCAATAATGAGTAGGGCGAAGCCAATAATAAGTAGGGCGACGCCAATAATGAGTAGGGCGAAGCCAATAATAAGTAGGGCGACGCCAATAATAAGTAGGGCGAAGCCAATAATGAGTAGGGCAAAGCCAATAATAAGTAGGGCGACGCCAATAATGAGTAGGACGACGCCAACTATGAGTACGAGTAGTAAGTTGTCGACTAACGGCGCCGACTACTCGTATCATAGTGCTGACCGCATGTCTAAATCATGCGACCCTAGTTTTGCTCTCAGAGGTGACAGAGACAAGACAGTCTCCGATGGAGTGAGCTACCATACAATCATAGGCACGGATCTTGAACGCTGACCTTCACCTGCGCAGAAGTGAATTATTGGGTCCCTTTGGTATGTGGATTGAGGCGCGGGGGCGGGGAAAGTGCAGTGATTGGCCCGTAGCGTGCCGTAGCGCATCGCGTCATAGCCGTCACTCGTGATTCGTTCTTTACCCCTGTTGCATGTGGCTACGACGACGAGTACACTTCCGACCAGTTTAATTGACACCGATTTTTAAACTGCATCATTTAAATTATCTGGTAAGTTAAAATTAGAACTGAAATATTGTTTGTGATTTTTTTATTAATTAGACCTTTGTAATAATAATAAAAAGTGATATTTATCTCCCCTAATATTATAAAGAGGAAAGATTTGTTTGTTTGTATTGAATAGGCTCCAAATATACTGGACCGATTTCAAAAATTCTTTCACCAGTTGAAAGCTGCCTTGGTCCTGTGTGACATACACTATAAGGAGGGGGGGGGGGGGGCGGAGCTAAGCCACTGTCAAAAGCTAGTTTTGTATACAATACATGTTTATTTTAATTCTTTTTAGGTATAAGATGCCAAGAAAAAATACCGTTTTAAATAGACAAGCCAGAAAACTGATTTACCATGTATACTGTTTTATGAAAAAGGAGGCTGAAGAAGGAGTCAGTAATTTAAAACAAGTCCAAAAAAGAACAGCGGAGGCTACGAACACGTCTGTTTCAACTGTGAGGCGAATTATGAAAGAAAGTTGTGGCGATGAGTTTGTTTCTGTATTTAGAACACCAGGAAAAAAACGACCTAGAGCGAAACCTATCACAGGTGTTGATAATTTTGACCAGGGAGTCATTAAAAGGTGTATACACAATTTTCATATCACCGAAAAAGAATTGCCCACTGCAGAAAAACTGCGAAGAAAACTGCAGCAGGATATACATTTTCAAGGCTCTGAACGAAGTTTGAGGAGAATTATCAAGAGTTTAGGGTTCAAATGGAAGAAAACGGAAAATAATAGGCAGGTGCTGATAGAGACCTCAAATATTCGATTAAAAAGAATTGAATATTTAAAACGAATGACCCAGTACAGACTTGAAGGAAGGCCTATAGTTTATACTGATGAATCATATGTTGATTCTTCACATTCAACTCCCAAAGCCTGGTCAGATGAGTCAACTAAAGGTATTAAAAAACCAATTTCAAAAGGACAGCGGGTAGTCATTGTTCATGCTGGGTCCGAGACAGGATTTATTCCAAATGCATTACTCACATTTAAAGCAGGTATTAAGACAGGCGACTACCACGACAATATGAATTTTGATAACTATGAAAAATGGCTGCGAACTCAATTAATTCCTAATCTGCCAAGTAATTCCGTCGTGGTAGTTGACAATGCTTCCTACCATAACAAACAGTATGACCCGGCACCAACATCAAATGCCAAAAAATGTGAACTACAGGCCTGGTTAACAGAAAAAGGCATAGAATATAGTGAGGATATGTTAAAACCTGAACTTTACAACTTAGTTAAATCTAATAAGAACAGGTACAAGAAATTCAGCATAGATAGAATATTGGCAGAACATCACCATGACGTAATTCGTCTACCTCCATATCACCCAGATCTCAATCCGATTGAGATGGCATGGGCTGCGATTAAAGGGTATGTTTCCATGAAAAATGTTACTTGGAGCGTCAAAGGAGTGACTGAATTCATAAAAGAAAAGGTAGAATTAATGGGTGCAAGCGAGTGGAGTAAGTTGTGTGAAAAAGTAAAAAATATTGAAGAGGATTACAAACGTAGTGATCATGTGGTTGACACTTTAACAGAGGAGTTGGTAATTCGAGTTAATGCCGACTCCGATAGTGATAGCGACTTCACTGATAGTGATGACGACGAGGAAGATGATGATTACGAAATGCCAACTACTAGTAGTAGTTTAACAGAAGAAAGTGTTTTAATGGAAGGTGTCACTCCTATGTCACCTTAACGTTTAATATTTTTATTTTTTTATATTATATTTTTTATTTTTTGTAAAAAATGTTTTTCATTTCATTAATGAACAAATGAAATTCGAGGTCAAAAATGTTAACAAAAAAGTACGTAGGTACGTAGTAGATTTATTAGTAATTTTTGACAAACTATAAGAACTAAGTTATAATTTTAAATTAGAAACACTTGTTAATTAGGTACCTTTTTCTTTGATCTCAATTTCCACTTCTCAACTTAATAAATCATTAATTAAATCTTTCTTTCAACCATAGAACCAGTAACAAATTACGTAGACCGTAACTTAGAAAAATTAATAGATTTAAAAAATCTAAAAAACCCACGTTTTTAAATGTCCTAAAAAGAAGAAAATAACCCTACGGGGCTGAGAGAGGAGCCACTCAAAACGTGGGGGCGTATATTATTTATGGGATATATTTACATGACGTGAGATCGTAGGTGTAACTTGCAAAGATACGCCCCCACGTTTTGAATGGCCCCTCTCTCAGCCCCGTAGGGTTATTTTCTTCTTTTTAGGACATTTAAAAACGTGGGTTTTTTAGATTTTTTAAATCTATTAATTATTTTATTATTTTTATCATTGTTCATCGAGTTTGAAGCTACCCTGAAAATTTCAGCCTGCTAGCTTATCGGGAAGTGCCTCAAAGCCTGTCCGCCATCTTGGACGTCCGCCATATTGGATTAATAGCCTAGCCTAGCATAAGCCACATGACTATTTCGTATTCCTGACAGCAAACCCTTTCATTTGATACCCATATCACGGGGGTGGATTTCAAACAGCCAGTCTACCATCTTGGACGTCCGTCATATTGGATTTAAGTCACGTGACTATTTTTTTCGTACTCCTGATAGCAAACCCTTTCATTTGATATCCATATCACAGGGGTGCATTTCAAATAGCCTGTCTGCCATATTGGACGTCCGCCATATTGAATTTAAGTCCCGTGACTATTTTTTTCGTATTCCTGACAGCAAACCCTTTCATTTGATACCCATATCATGGGGGTGGGTTTCAAACAGCCAGTCCGCCATCTTGGGGAGGCCGCCATATTGGATTTGTTATGACGTTTCTTAGCTAGTCATGTATTGTCATCAGAACTCAAAGCGTGTACAAAATTTCAGCCTGCTAGCTTATCGGGAAGTGCCTCAAAATTGAGTTGCAAAAGTCCAACCGGAACGACAAACAAACAAGAAAAGTGAGTGTATAAAAACGTGGGAAAAATAAATAATAAACGGGTGTGCGTTTTACTTGTCATAAGTGTACGATGCGCAAAGCGATCCCCACTCTTCCGACGAGCGGTCAAGAACCGTGCCGGGTACTGTACTTAACAAGAAGAACCTTACCTGCAAGTTCCGAACTCCGAAGTGTTTTCTCATATGCTGTAGAATGTTGGCTCTCATCCTAAATGTATGTCCACATACATCACAAATGTATGGTCTCTCGCCCGTGTGTGAGGCCCGCTCGTGATTCTACAAGCATAACACATCACGCCTGTACTAAGCTAGCTGGCTGAGGACGATGCGACGCAATTCGACCGATTCCAACTACAAGTAAAAATCATCCTTACCACTACGACATATGACATAAAACGTGCGGTTATCTAGCAGATGAAAAACAATACACGCTCGCCACGACGACGTAAGTCAGTCGAATTGCATCATTATTTCTTAGTAGTGGTAAGGTTGAATTTCACTTGTAGTTGGAATCGGTCTAATCGCGGCGCATCGCGTCATGGGTAAGGTGCCTTGGGGTAATATCGGACGGATTTCCGAATAGTTGCAAGGATGTTGCAAAAAATTTTTTTTCTCAATTTTGGTAAACAGCACAATGAAAAATAGTGGAAATTAATAATGATTCAACACAGTGTAATTTTAAATTTAATTTATTTATAAACACTCAATACTTTTTGCTTTGTAAGCCTGTAAAATCAGGACACAATTTTTGTGAATATAATGACGATTTGGCTATCAAGGGGTAAGTTCGGACAACAATTTAAAAACTATTCCTATTGCTAGGAGCACAAGGTGTATGAAAAGAATGTATCCGATCTTTCCTGTTCTTTAACATGACATCAAAAAAACCTACCTAATACTACAAACATAGATGTTCGTTTAATTTGTCCGATCTTACCCAACATATTAAATTTAGAAGACATTTAAATTCTCAAAGTTTGGTTTTATCCACAAGCATACTACCAAATAAAGAAAGCGTATGTTAAAGCGTTATTATAAAATTGAAATACTGTACGGTTGGTAGAGAAATTAAGGGACCTTTTTGATTGTTTTTTTTTTGCTGTGTGGCCTGCTGCGTTATGAGATTTCCCTTGATGGATTTCGTAAGAAGTTTATTCCGTTTTTTGTGTGGTAGAGACAAAATGGCCAACATAATATTTGGCAAGTGTTTGAAATAGGTATTTAAACTAAATACGCTCTTCATTGGGTATTACGGTGTATTTTGCTACCGTAATTATAATCCTACGGTAGGTGGTAAATCTTTCCTGGTTAAGGTGTTTTTACCGTAATTACGGTGTAGTTGGCAACACTGGGTGGGGCGGAACATAATGACGTAGCGCGCAATGTTGCTTATAGCATTAAAAAATGTAGCCAAATAAGTGGGATATTTGATTTCTACGTTCTTAACCCTGCGCCGATCTTACCCCAACGCACCTTAAAGTCCCTAAGATAACAACAAAAACGTCAATGACCTTCATCTGTCAACTGTCACATAAAAATGATGTTACTAACTTTTTCTCGCGGTTTCGCGTGACCCAAAAAGTAACCTCAGAAGGTTACATTCTCACAAGAAAAGGGAAGAAATGCTAATAGTACATTTTGATAGAATAGCCAATTCGACAGCATCAATGTTTTCTCGACAGCTAGAGTTTTGAAAAATAATGGACAGGTACTTATTTTTTCTTTCAGTAAAACAATGCGTAGTTACAAAAATAGAACGCATCAAAATTCGAAAGTGGAGGCTCGTGACGTCAGAAAAAAGGAAAACCTATACTTGCTTGTGACGTTTTGCCAATTTTATATACTATAGAAGTTACCTGCAATTGCAATGCATCTACAGCTCTATAAGGGCACTGGTTACAAGCCAGTCGTTTCCTACGACCATGTACACGTTGCTGATGATAACGCATATGACTTGGATTCACGAATTTCTTCCCGCATTCCTGGAACAATACAGGTAATTATAAACAGAGGCGTAGCTGCCGCCGCATCAATTATACGGGTCCCCCAAGTATCGAGGACCGCCGACGATTGGAATAAAAAAAAAGTAAGTGGCACTCGGAGACTGCCGCGGTAAAGCTATTGCATAGCATTTTTTATTCAACTTATGCAATTATATTTTTTTATTTATTATATTTATTACTGTACTAATTATGCTATGGTCAGCCACGTCAATCAAGTGGAACGTCAAGAAACGTTCTCCTCCTCCTCCCTCTCCCTCTCTCTCTCCCTCAATAAAATTGCCCCTTGCTCAATAAAAGCATGCTTTCGTGCTAGTAATGAGCACGTCTGTCCGTACCTTTATGATTGCCGAAGTCTCCCGAACTGAAACGACGTTAGACGATGCGTGGTGTCAGGTAATTTCCTTAGGTTTTTGGGAATTTCTTGATTCGGTCGCCGCGCCGAGCCGCGCTCAGAGCCCGCGATAAAAGCTATGCAATAGCTTAATAAAAACATAATATGCTGCTCTTAAATGAAAACTTATCGCGGCCATAAAGCTCCAATTATCGAACTTTTAATATAGCTCAATTTTCAATATGTAGTTGTCATAAATAAGCTACAATCAGTCGATCAGCATTTTCAATTTTCTAGCTCCTTTTAAAATGACATCAGTAATAGCATTAGTAACCCGAGTCAGGATGCTATTATCTCTATTCTGCAGATTAAACACTTTTTTTAACGTGGTAATTTCATCGAATGAGTCCTCCCATCCAGGGCAGGGCGGGAGGAACTGTCAGACTCGTACTGACTAAAATCCACGGTGTCCTTCAATAGCCCTTTACGTTCCAGGGTCACGGTTATTGGATAAGCCCCGCGACCCCGGCAGGCTTTGGCCCTCTAAAGGGAGGGGGGGGGGGGGGGGCGTCATTATGCTGACACTCTTTGAGGCGAGCGTGGAACACAACGCGCCGTCGACCCGGGCATGGTCCATGGTCGGGCAGCGAGTTGCCCATTACTCGCCGCCCGCGCCTACGGTGGCCGGAGATCGGACGTCTACCACTGCGGCTGGGGCGGAGGGAGGACGCTGTCCTCTCCCTCACACGGCAGATTATACACTTAGATTAGAAATCACTGGCCTAGTTAGTGATTGTAAAAATAATATAAGTTTTGCTCGCGATTTTACCAAAATATTTTTTGTGTTGGATAGTCAATTTATTGAGAAAGGCTATAAGCTATATAACATCACGCTGCGACCAATAGGAGCTGAACAGTGGGGGGTTGAAACCACGGGGAGCAGCTAATAAGCTATAAGGCGCACTAATGGAATCACTTACTTGGAATTTGATCCGAGATAGCTCCTTATATAATGGCGTTATCTTAATGAATTTGGTATCAAATTAAAGTTAACAGTTCAACCTTTAAAATGGTATCCATACTTCTATACTATAATATCATGAAGAGGAAAACTTTGTTTGTTTGTAATGAATAGGCTCAAAAACTACTGGTCCGATTTCAAAAATTCTTTCACCAGTTGAAAGCTGCTTTGGACCTGAGTGACATAGGCAATAAGAGGGGGGGGGGGGGGGCGAGCGAAGCCGCTGGGAAAAGCTAGTATAATATAATATTCCACAACTATCATACAACGCCATCTAGTCCCAAGCTAAGCCGAGCTTGTGTTATGGGTACTAGACAACTGATAAACATACTTATATATTGCTAAATACATACATATTATAGATAAATTACACCCAGACACAGAACAAATGATCGTGCTCATCACACAAACATTTGTCCTGGGTGGGAATCGAACCAACGACATCCGGCATAGCAGTCAGGGTCACTAACCACTAGACCAACAGGCCTAACTTAACTTAGAGCTATTCAGTACTCGAAGTACGCTCGGAATCAGAGTATGTGATTCCAAACTTTTGCTTGCTAATGTAGAATCTTATCATATCTTACCTCACAGGCGTTTTGTGGTTCAAAATGTGTTTTTGCATGGCATTTAAAATTCTGCATGTTCCTCAATTCTTTGCTACATAATTTACATTTAATGGGACCTTCGCTGTCATACGGCATTGCAGCCAAAGATAATAACTTAGCATCTTGTTCCTGAAAACATACTGAAAATTTCACCATTTTAGCTTTTTTCCCAACTAAATTGTGGTCGGCTTCCTCCAGTCTAACCGCGAATGCAACTGAATATCAGTATTTTGTCTGATTTTAAGAAGCTACTGGGTAACACAAGACGCTATGGCCAGGAATGCAGAGAGCGAGTAATGGGCGACTCGCTGTCCGATCATGGACCCTGCCTGGGTCGATAGCACGTCGTGTTCCACGCGCGCCTCAACACCTGCACCTGCCGAGGTCGCGAAACTGTCAGGGGCAAGAGGAATTATTTGATGAACTTACCACATAAAAAAATCCTCAAAAAAGTGCCAAAAGATTAACAGGAATTTATCATTTCAGTTTTCCAGCCAGATGTTTGTTTGTATTATTTATTAAATCACTACTGCTCCCAAATCATCATCATTATCATCATCATCAGCCGGAAGACGTCCACTGCTGAACATAGGCCTCCCCCTTAGACCGCCACGCCCAACGACAATTCGCCACTTGCATCCATCGGTTGCCCGCGACTCTCACGATGTCTCCGCTCCCAAACACATCAGTGAATGAAAAATTGTGGAAGTCTAGAACCAAAATTCGAAGACAGGTGACATCTACCAACCCTCACTGGGCCCGCATGGTGGTACCAAGTGACGGATTAAGACTACTTGATGCCCTAAGCAGTCGAAGCCTTTAGTGCCCCCCTACCAACGACCATTTATATCTAGACGCCTCATGCACGATCTGACTAACGAAAATTATTCTGCCAAGTCGCTGAGGTACGACGTAAGCGAGGGGGACGGGGTACTGCGTTCTGATTGGCTAACTCAAGGTCAGTGCGACGAGGGGACTCACAGGAGTGGTCGAAACTAATACGAACTTAAGACTTTTTTGCCTAATGTGTTGACAGACATCGGTCGCCTGTGATTAGGAGTCTAGATATAAATGGTCGTTGCCCCCTACCTACGGTTTCTTTTTTTTCGTGGTAAAATCATCAAATGAGTCCTCCCAAGACGGGACAGGAGGGACTGTCAGACTTGTACTGACTAAAATCCACGGTGTCCTTCAATAGCAATACGTTCCAGGGTCACGGTTACCTGATGAGATAGTCCCGCGACCCCGGGTTTGGCCTTCTAAAGGCCCCGACAGTTTGCTGACAGATCTTTGAGGCGTGCGTGGTATACCGTATACGACACCCCGTCGACCCCATGGTCCATGATCGAACGGCGAGTCAGCCATTACTCAACATCCGCATGCCCGCGACTACGGTGGCCTGAAATCGCCTCGCGACGTCCATTGCCGTGGGCGTCTCCCCCCTATCCAATGTAGTTTCTGCCTTTATTTTTTTAAATGTATTCATTGGTAATAAGGAAGGTGTTATGTAGAAGTACTTCGTTTAGTTGGTAAAACAGATGCCCTAAGAACGGATTTTTTTTTGTGTTTCTTCTGGTGCCCCCCCCCCAGACGTGATGCCCTAGGCGATTGCTTATTTTGATTAAGGGTTAATCCGTCACTGAATTACCAGCCCACTACCTTCTCTCACAAAGAGGAGGCCTGTGTCCCAGCAGTGAGAATATTATGGGCTGAATATGACTTACAGATGTATCATCATTTGCCTGCCTTTTCCCAACTCTTATTGAGGTCAGCTTCCAGTCGAACCAGATGCAACTAGATATCAGTATTTTACATAGAGCGATTGACTATCTTACCTCCACAAACGAGTCATCATCATCATCTCAGCCATAGGACGTCCACTGCTGAACATAGGCCTCCCCTTTAGATCTCCACATATACCGGTTGGAAGCAACCTGCATCCAGCGTCTTCCGGCGACCTTTATAAGGTTGTCTGTCCATCTCGTTGGTGGACGTCCTACGCTGCGCTTGCTAGTCCGCGGTCTCCACTCTAGCACTTTTCGACCCCATCGGCCATCTGCTCTGCGAGCAATATGGCCTGCCCATTGCCACTTCAGCTTGCTAATCCGGTGGGCTATATCGGTGACTTTAGTTCGTCTACGGATCTCCTCATTTCGGATTCGATCACGTAGAGAAACACCGAGCATAGCCCTCTCCATAGCTCGCTGAGCGACTTTGAGCTTTGAGATGAGGCCTATAGTAAAAGACCACGTTTCGGTGCCGTAAGTCATCACTGGTAACACACATTGGTTGAAAACTTTCGTCTTGAGGCACTGAGGTATGTCGGACGAAAAGACATTGCGTAGCTTCCCGAAATGAGTAACTCGGTAATACGATACCCCATGGTAATTTGGGGGTAGGAGGAACAGAGTAGAAAGTTCCTCGCTACCATGGTGACAAGGAAGGTACCTTCCGACCAGACAGGTGTTGTGTCTGGTGGGCTTTCTGCCCGACATTCATAATCGGAATATTCCATGCCTTCTAATGTCGAGGATAACTGATTGCGCGATGTAGACTCTTAGTTTCTCAGTCTCTGCATAGATGGCGCTGTTCTTTTTGTAGTAAATTATGTCCACTACAGTAAGACTGGTTGTCAGAATTATGCGCTTCTAATAGTAATGACTGTCAAAGATCTACAAATGACAGCCGGGCAACTTTATTGTTTTTCTGAGGCACGGAGGAAACTCGCTATGACAGATGGTCACCTATCCACAGACCAACCTCCGCAAGCGCGGCTTAACCCAGACGATCGGACGTTATTGTTTAGCCACGCGCGCCTCGCTCCCATTTATTTACTTTACGATTTAATTGAATATAATTTAAAAACTACCTTACAAACCAGTTTTTTCCGTTCTCTCTTCAGTAACTCCTTTTCTTTCAAATCCCAGTTAATTTTATTCAAATCTTTACATTCATTTTTTATAATATTTTTAAAATCGTCATCAATACTGTCGCTAGATTCCAGATCCTCTATACATAGTTTTCGTTCATTTTCGCTGTTAACTGAGTCTAAATCGTCAATCAGGAAGTTATTCATAAAGTCAGAATCATTGCTTGATTCAAAATCTTCAATTCTTATTGTGAAGTCATTTTTAATTTCATTGCTATCTTTCTTTAATTCCAACCTTTTATTCTTTAAAACTTTTCTTGGTCTATGCTTTAATTTTTTACTTTTTTTATGTTCTATATTCAAATTATGTTTATCATTTTTATTTTTCTGTTTGTTTGCATCATTTGTAATTTTCGGATGCGATATTTGACTATCATTATCATCAGATTCAATTTTTATACATCTTAATGACTTTTTTAATATTTCTTCTGATTTTGAACTTGTTTCTCTTAATTTTAAGGCTCCGTTGACTAGATTTAAACATGGCTCACATATTAACTGCGTTAAGCCATCATTAGGATCAATCTGAAACAATTTTTATTTTTTTCAGAAAATACAGTTGACCAGACACCAGCCAAATAATATCAGCACATAAAGTACTATTAAGCTAGACATTTCGACCTTCTCTTTAACTTTTCCTGAAGATAAATCGATAATTTCAAATGTTTTTCTTATCAATACAATAAAAACTTAATAAAAACAAATGAGTGTTTAAGTGTTTATGTACCTTGATTCCGCAGACCAAACGTAGCTGTTCGCTGCGGAAACTTACAAGATTCTTATCAGGAAATATTTGTTTTAGATCGTTTTTAGATAAACACGTTCTACACATTGTCATTTTTGTACAATTTTCATTTACAATAGCAAAAAATTAAGATTAAAATCTTTCTAAAAGTGGAATGTACAATTATTATCGTTTAAGAAGATCGTTATCAGTTTATTAGCCTAATCAAAGAGCTATTAATTAAAATAATCTTTTCCTTACTTGTTGAGATTTTATCTTTACATTTAATTTAGCTTAGAAAAATACGATATCATAATATATGATCGTTAACCGTCTTGTATCCTCATGAAATTAGTTGATAAATACAATAGCGATGTTAACAAAGCTAGCTTTGTGAACACAACTGCATTTTATTTTGACATTTAAGTGTTGCTAGCCGGGGAAGGTATTTCCCCACTTACAGGGAAAACCTAACATAATTAGTTCTAGATCTCGATTCCTATTTTTTCAATTATGAAAACAACCTTTAGAAAATCACTTAGAAATATTAGGGAAGGTTCATATCTGACGGAACATGCGTCGCGTAAAGCCAGAACAGACAAATGTATAGAAAAACACTTGACGTTCACACTCAACTTATGATACGTTCGCGTTAGAGCGTCAATAAACATTGGATGATACCTTCCCATAAATGATTTTGATCCGAAAAGAAAAACGATAAAACTGAGGCCATAAACAGGCAAAATATGGTTTGTGCCTAAACCACCAATTGTAACAACTGGTAGTACCCATGTAGTACCTATATTTTATGCAAATAAATTATTATTATTCTTATTCAAAATAAATCGTTAACCTCTAGTATTAACCTCCAAATTGATGAGAGTTCTACACATTTTCCTTTAACTTTTCTGGGAGAATACGTTGAAAAACTTTCAACTCTGAGTAATTACACTAGTGTTGTGCTATAGATCAGATGAGTGTTGTGTTAATTTTATAAAACAAAAAAAAATGTTACCTTTTTATAATTACATAGGTATAGAAAGTAATAATTATACATGTCTGTAAATATCCTGAAACAAAAGAAGGTGCAACTCTTAAAGCTCTAACTTTGATAATGTATTGATAAGTACCTACTTACAGATTTTATTAATTAAGAAAAGAGCCGAACAGTTTCTAAAAACCAATCATTTGTGGGAAATACAATAAAGTCAGAAAGAAAGAAAGGAAAATATCACACATTCTTTTATGCTCGACCTAATAAACTATTATACAAATACGCATTACTTGTTTTATTGCATCAATAAAAGTTGAATGAAACTTCATTTTTACATTAGGTAATGTTAAAACTTTATTACTCGTAAAACGCGATAAGACAACCGTTTGAATGAACTATTCTTATTTCACCAATGTCCTTCCTGTATAATTATTTGCAATAAAATAATCTTTACAACTTTATTTTTAATCGATCGATTGTAAATTCTAAGAATTTTTTTTCGTATCTAAACAGGCAGATAGCGTTGCGTTCCCATCCCTATTCTGAAATGTCAATGACTCCATAGTCGGTCTGCCGATCGTGGAGTGCCGTCGGTCGTGCAATAAAAAGCCGAGAAACCCAGCGCAAGCGATAATTACAGTTCATCCTTCAAAACATTTGGACGCCACATGTGTTAACTGTAATTTTATCACTAAAACTTGCCATCGATCAATTAAAACGACCGTTTTACGATAAAAATTGTCGATCCGATCTTGTGTCCTGAATTTATACTTGTTAGACATAGTATTGTGTGAAGTTTTACTTCCGTGGTGCATCGTGTGAGCAGTTACAAGTGTATTGTTGTATCAGGAAGATGGTTATTGAGAAGATTTGCTGTTTGGGGGCAGGATACGTCGGCGGCCCAACTTGCAGTGTTATAGCTCTGAAATGCCCCAATATCCAGGTAACAGTATGTGATAAGAGTGTGGAAAGAATAAACCAGTGGAATTCCGATAAACTACCAATATACGAGCCTGGTTTGGACGACGTAGTTCAACAATGCCGTGGTAGAAACTTGTTTTTTTCCACTGACATAGCGAAAGGTATTCAAGAAGCTGATTTAATATTTATATCAGTGAATACGCCTACTAAGACCATTGGTAACGGTAAGGGAAGGGCGGCAGACCTGAAGTATGTTGAGAGTGCAGCCCGCATGATTGCAGATTTGGCTACGAGCAACAAAATTGTTGTTGAAAAGAGTACGGTTCCTGTCAAAGCTGCTGAAATTATCATGAAGATATTGAGAGCAAACACTAAACCTGGTGTCGAGTATCAGATTCTGTCTAACCCCGAGTTTTTAGCTGAAGGAACCGCTATTGTGGACTTGGTAGAGGCGGAGAGAGTGTTAATTGGTGGGGAAGAAACTCCTGAGGGTCAGAAAGCGATTCAGGAACTCTGCTGGGTCTACGAGCACTGGATACCAGCCAAAAACATCCTTACAACAAACACTTGGAGCTCAGAATTGTCTAAATTAGCTGCCAACGCATTCCTCGCTCAGCGTATTTCAAGTATAAACTCCCTTTCAGCAGTCTGCGAAGCTACGGGTGCTGATGTGTCAGAAGTAGCCAGAGCAGTCGGTCGGGACTCTCGTATTGGACCGAAGTTCCTCGAAGCGTCAATAGGGTTCGGTGGCAGCTGTTTCCAAAAAGACATATTAAACCTTATATACTTGTGTGAATGCTTAAATTTGCCTGAAGTTGCAGCGTACTGGCAGCAAGTACTGAACTTAAATGACTACCAAAAGACCAGGTTCACAAGAAAGGTCATTGAATCGTTATTTAATACTGTTTCCGACAAAAAGATTGCTATATTAGGATTTTCGTTTAAGAAGAATACGGGAGACACTCGAGAGTCACCTGCAATACATGTATGCAAAACGCTGCTCGATGAAGGAGCAAAGCTTCACATATACGACCCAAAGGTGGAACCGGACCAAGTCTTCTATGAGTTAACGAGTCCATACCTAACTTCAGAGCCAGAAATTGTGAAAAGTAATGTTGAAATTCACGATTCAGCATACTCAGCGTGTACCGGAGCTCATGCTTTAGTCCTATGTACGGAGTGGGACGAATTCAAGACGTTAGACTATAAGAGAATTTATGAAGTGATGATGAAGCCAGCATATCTTTTTGACGGGAGGAAGATCTTGAATCATGAAGCGTTGCAGAATATCGGCTTCCACGTTCAGACGATCGGCAAGAGATTGAGCAGAGTGGGGAGTATAAGAGCACAAGGGAGCCAGACGATGCCTTGATTGTGAGTATTTTTGAATATTTATTCAGGGTGATTTGTTTTTTGATGCTGTCCTTGAAATGGGTGATACTATAGTCTCCGCCAGATAAGTCTGGAATAAAAATCTCTGACCCCCGTGTACCATGTATTCTAATGTTACAAAACGATAAGAAAAATGTAAAGAAAGTGTCGTAACACGATCAAAACAAACGTATCGTGGTAAGAGGCGCCTTTGACCTTATATTTTATTTTGAAATTCGAACGATTCGACCGATGTATTATTAGGATCAATGACCTTTATTCCAGAGTTATCTGGCGAGAACTATAGCCCTTAATACAACAATTTTAACTCAACAACATGGGGCCAAACTTACTGGTTTTGATTTTTCGAAATATTTCCACCTGTCCCTGATTAAGTGTAAATATTGTTAGAGATTAACAACAGTCACCCACACATTTCATACTTTTCTAAGAGAATATGAACGGCTGAACCTAGAGAAAAGTTTGTTACAAAACTAATTACATCTTGGGAAACTAAGTGCCATAAAGATCCTGCATTTAAGTTTTCTTAAAACTTTCCTTGTCTTTCAAGGCATATGTCTCAAAATAAATGTATTACACTTGGTTGTAAAATTACAGAAAAACTTTCTTGTCTCATTACCTTTCCAAAATGGTGCCACAGTACCCACTTTTATTTAGTTTCTTACTGGAAAGTTAGGATTGTTACTAATATGGTAGAAGCTGCATTACTTACATGGCGGGCGCTTTGTGGTTTCTGCCTACCCTATTCCCATTCGTCTATAATGATGAGCGAAAACGCGTATTTACGTCGCAACATCAAACTGTATCTAATTATATGACATCCATCTGAATTATCAAAAAGTGAAACGAGTACTTTTCTTTTGCGATACAAACCTTTATACCTTGCCTGTTAAGGTTTAAAGTCACTTGCACCGCGTCCTTCTTTTCTAGGTTTTACCTACGTCCCTAATCGCGTCATTATTATGTTATTCTTTTATATTAAATGCTATGTGCGTGATGGAACGCATGCGAGTAATCACATTATTGCGAGATTGCGAGCCAAAAAATCTGCCAATTCCAAAATAACTTGATATACATTTTCGATATTAAACTCAGTAAATAATATTTACCTAAAAAACTACTTAAAAGGGTGTGGTGCATATACATTGTGGTCATCTATTAATTGTTTGCACCAACTCATATGAACCGGTAATATAGGTATTCGGTACCGACAAGTATCAACCTATCAATTATGTGCACCGATTAAGATACATGACATGAATTTATTTTACCTGCACCGGCAAGTAGGTATCCGTAGGTACCGTCCTGTTTGATACCTACCACAATCTGCTTCTTTATAAAAGTACCCCAAGCCGCCGAGGTTCGGGCATGCGGGCGGCGAGTAATGGGCGACTCGCTGTCCGACCATGGACCATGCCCGGGTCGACGGCGCGTTGTGTTTCACGCGCGCCTCAAAGAGTGTCTGCATAATGACGGGGCCCCCCTCCAGAGGGAACTTACCGAATTACCGTGACCCTGAAACGTAAAGGGCTATTGAAGGACACCGTGGATTTTAGTCAGTACAAGTCCCTCCCGCCCTGCCCTGGGTGGGAGGACTCATTTGATGATTTTACCACGATAAAATAAAAAAGCCCCCGAGGTTGGTCTGTTGTGGTCATCTGACATGGCGAGTTTCCTCCGTGCCTCGGAAAGCACGTAAAGCCGTTCGTCCCGGCTGTCATTGGAGATCTTTGACAGTCGTTAGCACCTTCGTACAAATACCGGCATGGATCTTGAACGCTGACCTTCACCTGCGCAGAAGTGAGTTATTAGGTCCCTTTGGTAGATGAAAGAGGAACGGGGGCGGGGAAAGTGTAGTGATTGGCCCGCGTAGCGTGCCGTAGCGCATCGCGTCATAGCCGCCACTCGGGATTCGTTGTTTTGTGCGTTTTATTTGTTTTATTGTGCGTTTCATTTGTCGATAAGTGTACGATGCGCAAAGCCATCCCCACTCTTACGCCGAGCGTTCAAGAACCGTGCCGGTTACTGTATGCTATGCGACGCAAGTTTACGACTTCGGTATCCAGGCGACTATTGCAATACAAATCCATATAGGTTCGTACACAGGAACGGCTCAATGGATACCAAAGTATCGGAGACTTATTGTTAGCTAGTTTCCCAAAATAGAACAGCTATCTTGGTAAAGGAACCAAGTGTCCCAGCAGTGGGAAACGGCTGATTATGAAAACCGTAACATACAAAAAAAAAGATAATTTTCACAGAATTTATTTCCTTGTTAAACTAATGTCCTCATTTCATTATACTTATTCACATAAGAATGAACGAAATAGTAAAGTCGGTATCTCTCTATTGTTGTTTATAACAAAAATAAAAACAGTTGTAATCTTTTATTTTATTGATGGTATCTGAAGATAGTTAAATCTATGTCTCATTTTGTATTTATCTTGTCTGGGTTAGTGGCACAATCCAAGTATGTATTACATAGATAAAATATTTATGTGCGTGTGAACTGAGGGACCAAACTGGAATACGCAAAATGAAAATCGTAGGATTTAGTCGTAGACTTAAAACAATTGTAGAACAAATCTGGGAATTTGTAAACAAATATATTAAAAACTAAAGCCCTTAAAGTGTGGTCCCTCAGTCCTCACAGACCATCAGCCATATCTCAAAAAGTATTGGATAAATTAAGGTTTTGTGACTACAGACATTTAGTAAAGAAATTGTAAAGATATTTACTGAATAACAGATTACAAAGCATCAAAGGTAAAAAAATATATAACGACTAAACTGTGGTCCCTCAATCCTCATAAGAAAAATAAATAGTTTAGTGAATATTACCTAGTAAATCTTTCTTTTTCCACATGAAGTTTTAGTAAGAGTCTTAAAACATTTTGTAAAAAAGAAATGAAAAAAAAATATCGACGCAATTTGCAGATAGCGAATAATAAAACTGGTCCCTCAATCCTCACCTCTACTGACATAAGTGCATGTATTAGCTGCTAGACGAGAGGATTATCAGAAAGTCTAGTGTAGTAACTTTTAGTAAAAAGTCTCTACTAAATAATAGGTACCTAAAATTGTGTATTTCTTACCTCTTAGCTGAGATAATATATTTTTTTAAATCGTATGACAATGGATAGAGTAGTGTGACCACACAATGAAACAAAATGTAGACAGTACTATTAAACTTTATTTAATATAGTATTAGACGAAACGAAAACAAGGATTATTTACAATTTAATGTAGATATATCACATGTGGCGTATGTGTATTTTTTTTGTGGTAAAATCGTCAGACTCGTACTGAATAAAATCCACGGTGCCCTTCAATAGCCCTTTACATTCCGGAGTCACGGTAATTCATAAGTCCCGCGACCCCGGCAGGCTTTGGCCCTCTAAGGGGTGGCCCTTATTATGCTGATCCTCTTCGTGGAACACAACGCGCCGTCGAGCCGGGCGTGGTCCGTGGCGTATGTGTATTTAATAAAAAAGTGGTCTGCAAAATTAATTAACCACTTATTATAATACTTTTGTCAGTACATACATACAATAATTTTGAAGTATTGATCATCATAGCAAAAGAAACTATCGTTCTTATAATAGTGATATCGGTAGATAAAGGAAGATTATGCAGTCCTAGGTTTTTTTTATAACATTTCCTTTTTTTAATACATAACTAAGTTTATTAGCAAGCTGATACCAAACTTGAAGTAACATTAAATTAAACTACCTTCATTTTTTATTGTACATTTAATGTGTATCAGCTCAGCGATTTTTACGTACGCATAGTGTTTATATGGATTAATAAAATAGAAAACTGAGAATAAGCTACACTTGACATCAACAATAGAAAACAAACATTAGACAAGGACATGACATTTACATTTGTGTCACTTGTGATGACCAACTTAGTTATAATTACGAGCTTTCAAAAATAATATCCTTTGAATTGAATGGCACTGAAGAAATTAACTTTAAAAAAACTTTTTTCAAGTGCCTTTATTTTTTTTCATTTCATTATCTTTTTTGCCACCGACTTCTGAAAGAAAAGTTATTTTGTAGGTTATTTTACCCTTTTTTGTGGTTGTTTTTGAAGGTGGTTACATTTTTTTGAAAAAAGTTTTTTATTTTACTCTTTTTAGTTTAAATATACAACCCAAATTCTTGTCAAATAAATCGTTCTCTTACATGTGCACTAAAATTTTGTAATCCGTAGCACCGGTAACAACATCGCTCAAGTGCACACTAAGCTAATAGAATTCCCTATCTCATAAACCACTGAACCGATTTTGATGAAACTTGCAGTATTCCGTAAGTTAAACAATACGTAGTACAACAAAAAAAGAATTACTTAAATCGGACTTGTAGTTCCGGAGATATGCGAACACAAACTAAATCAGTCGATGCCTACTCCAAGCCGTTGAGGAGTTGTACCTTCCATCATCAGCTCATCCACCTGAGATGATGATTATCAGATGCAAATACTTGAACAGCTTTAGAAAATATATGAAAATGGTACTATGTGCTTATAAAATTTGAAGGTTGCTCTCGATTTCCCTGGGATCCCATCATCAGATCCTGACCTGATGATCATGGGACCACTTGGGAAGTATACCCTTTCAAACAAAAGAAAAATTTTCCAAATCGGTCCAGGCGTCTTCGAGAAATCGGGGAACATACATAAAAAAAAAGATTCCAACGAATTGAGAACCTCCTCCTTTTTTTGAAGTCGGTTAAAAACTACCATAACGGTAAACAACAAAATCATGGGTATCTGAATTCATTCCAGCATTAATTTCAGGGGGTGTTGGTCATTACCGATGTCACTGTTTCATGAATGAGCGTTTCTTTTTTTATAATGATGAACATCTCAATATGATTGAAAGTACTGATCAAAAATATTCATTCATATCAAAAAATATATTTTATTCATAATATTTATTCATTACATTCATTAAGCTCCATCCAAAACTAAATTACTTAAATAAAAAGTGATTTGTTAATTTTGTAATCTACTTTTTATTAAATACACATACGCCAATATCTAACTTTAAATTAACCGTACAACCTTGTTTTCGTTTCGTCTAATACTATATTAAATAAAGTATAATAGTACTGTCTACATTTTGTTTCATTGTGTGGTCACACTACTCTATACATTGTTATTTGATTTAATAAAATATATTATCTCAGCTAAGGGGTAAGAAATACACAATTTTAGGTACCTGTTATTTAGTAGAGACTTTTTACTAAAAGTTAAGTACATTAGACTTTCTGATAATCCTCTCGTCTAGCAGCTAATACATGCACTTATGTCAGTAGAGGTGAGGATTGAGGGACCATTTTTATTATTCGCTATCTTCAAATTGCGTCGATATTTTTTTTCATTTCTTTTTTACAAAATGTTTTAAGACTCTTACTAAAACTTCATGTGGAAAAAGAAAGATTTACTAGGTAATATTCACTAAACTATTTATTTTTCTTATGAGGATTGAGGGACCACAGTTTAGTCGTTATATATTTTTTTACCTTTGATGCTTTGTAATCTGTTATTCAGTAAATATCTTTACAATTTCTTTACTAAATGTCTGTAGTCACAAAACCTTAATTTATCCAATACTTTTTGAGATATGGCTGATGGTCTGTGAGGACTGAGGGACCACACTTTAAGGGCTTTAGTTTTTAATATATTTGTTTACAAATTCCCAGATTTGTTCTACAATTGTTTTAAGTCTACGACTAAATCCTACGATTTTCATTTTGCGTATTCCAGTTTGGTCCCTCAGTTCACACGCACATAAATATTTGACAGGCCTGTTGGTCTAGTGGTAAGTGACCCTGACTATTATGCCGGAGGTCGTGGGTTCGATTCCCACCCAGGACAAATGTTTGTGTGATGAGCACGATCATTTGTTCTGTGTCTGGGTGTAATTTATCTATAATATGTATGTATTTAGAAATATATAAGTATGTTTATCAGTTGTCTAGTACCCATAACACAAGCTCTGCTTAGCTTGGGACTAGATGGCGTTGTGTGATAGTTGTGGAATATTATTATATATTATTATTATTATTTCTATTATCTATTGCTCGGGCACGCCGCAATCGCGGCGGTAAGACCCCTCTTTGAGGAGTGGCTGGAAAGGCGTCACGGCGTCCTGACCTACCGCATGACGCAGGTCCGCACCGGACACGGAAGTTTCGGGAGGTACCTGTGTCGGATAGGGAGGGAAGAAACGACCGGGTGTCACCATTGCGAAGATCGCCCGGAGGACACAGTGGAGCATACGGTGCAGGATTGCCCCGCTTGGGCAGAGCACCGCCGTGTCCTCTCGGCAGCGATAGGCGGAAACCTCTTGCCCCCGCCATTGGTTGAGACCATGCTGCAGGGCGAGACGGAATAGGAAGCAGTCACCTCCTTCTACGAAGCAGTTATGCTAGAGAAGGAGGAGGCGGAATGTTTGAGATAGAGGGCATCGTCCATCTCAAGCCTTAGCCTTCGCGGGAGACACACAGAGCGTTGAACATTTGCGATTTCTGGCGACTGTAAGCGCGAACTTGCGGACGGCGAGTAATAGGTGAGTCGTGGACCATGCCCGGGTCTTATACCACGCGTGCGTCAGAGAGTTGGCAGCAATATGAGGGAGTCCCTCCCTCTTAGAGGGCCAAAGGCTGCAGGGGTCCTGAGACTGTCTTAGATAACCGTGAACGTAAAGGGCTATTGAAGGATACCGTGGATTTTGAGTCCCTCCCGTCCCGCCCTGGGCGTTAGGACTCATTTGATGATATTAACACGTTAAAAAACCGGCGAAGTTCGAGTTGGACTCGCCTATGAAGGGTTCCGTAGTAGCAAGCATAGATTAGGGATATAATTATATTGAGATTAGTAAGTAATATACACATACAATAAAAATAACTTTTGGGGGGGCACCCCCAAAATTTGTTTTGTTTTTATTTTTGTGTGAAAATCCTAATGCGGTTCACATAATACATCTACCTACCAAGTTTCAACAGGATAGCTCATATACTTTGGACAAAAAGTAGCTGCGACATACGGATGGACAGACAGACAGACAGACATGACGAATCTATAAGGGTTCCGTTTTTGCCATTTGGCTACGGAACCCTAAAAAGGGTACCGTTTTTCATTCGGATTTACGTAACCCTAAAAATATCATGACGTGTGTAATTTTAGCGAAATAATAAACTCACCTACGTATACTAGACAATTCTTTTGAAAACCTGTTATTGTTTGCTTTCTATAGACGTTATATTATATTGTTAAAAATGTTCAATGACAAAAAACATGTGTTTTTACAACAGCTGTTTATAACATATAAGTTCTAGAAGAACATTATACTGACTTTAGGTATTGATGATTGGTGACTAGGTTCTGCCTGTGACTTTGCGTGAAGTCTCGACCCCTGCCCATGATTCACCGCGACCCTTTTCTCGTCCGCGCTTTTACTTTTTCCGGCTTGCTAGTAGCCTTTTTTTTTTTTTTTTTTTTTTTAGGGTGGCAAAATCATCAAATGAGTCCTCCCGCCCTGGGTGGGGCGGAAGGGACTGTCAGACTCTTACTGACTAAAATCCACCCGTGTTCCTTCGGATGCCCTTTACGTTCCGGGGCCACGGTATCCTGGATTAAGAAAAAATCCGCGACCCCGGCAGGCATTTGGCCCCATAAGGGGCCCCGTCGGTGACGCGTGAAACACGACACGCCACCGACCCGGGCTTGGTCCCTGGTCGGACGGCGAGCTTACCCATTACTCACCGTCCGCAAGCCCGCTCCGCTGCTGTGCCCTCTGCTAATCAGAGGGACACGCATTGGAGCTTCCACCCGACAGGCTATTTGCATACGGGCAAAGAAACCCCCTTAGGCACACAGTGCCTAAGGAAGAGTTTTTGCCCGCATCCCAGGGCGCACCGGCCCGAAAAACTGGTCTTCCCCCCGGACGTATCCGAGAGGGAACTCCAGTCCACGGACGCACGTGGAGGTTACCTGTCTTAGCACCCCTTGCTAGTAGCCTAAGAGTTGTTTGAAATTTCCTCTCCCTCTCCCTCTCCCTCTCCCTCTCCCTCTCCCTCTCCCTCTCCCTCTCCCTCTCCCTCTCCCTCTCCCTCTCCCTCTCCCTCTCCCTCTCCCTCTCCCTCTCCCTCTCCCTCTCCCTCTCCCTCTCCCTCTCCCTCTTCCTCTTCCTCTCCCTCTCCCTCTCCCTCTCCCTCTCCCTCTCCCGCTCCCGCTCCCTCTCCCTCTCCCTCTACCTCTCCCTCTCCCTATCCCTCTCCCTCTCCCTCTCCCTCTCCCTCTCCCTCTCCTCATCACATCATCCATCAATAAAAATGCTTACAAAATAAAAAGTACTGATCCAAATTGGATGAAATTTTTATGGGACCAATGGGAAAGTATACTGCATCGAACGAAAAAAGAATTACACTGATCGGAGTAGAAACCTCGGAGTAATCGGTGTACATTGGTGTACATACATAAAAAAAAAACAAACCGACCGAATTGAGAACCTCCTTCTTTTTTGAAGTTTGTTAAAAACAAGATTAATACAAGTGCATTCAAAATTGAACGCCATTATTTATTTTTCGTCTGTAAATATATCTAATATATAAAATTCTCGTGTCACAGTTTTCGTTGCCATACTCCTCCGAAACGGCTTGACCGATTTTGAAAACTCATCAGAATCAGTCCAGCCGTTTAGGCGGAAATGGAACATACAAACAGATATACACTTTCGCATTTAATATGATTAGATTTTAGGTAGGTAGTAGAATAAGGAGAGATGATTGAGAGCAGTGGTGGCCCAGTGGTATCAGCCTCGACTTACGAGTTGTAGGTCGTGGGTTCGAACCCAGCCAGGCGCATTACTTTGTGTAATTTATTTCATCACCACTGCTCTCAAAACGGTGAAGGAAAACATCGTGAGGAAACCGGCATGTCCTAGAACCAAAAATTCGAAGACATGTGACATCTACCAACCCGCAATGGGCCAGCGTGGTGGATTATGGCCCACTCCCTCTCACAGAGAGGAGGCCTGTGTCCCAATAGTGGGAACATTTAATAGGCTGATGATGATGAGTAGAATAAGGTGGCCCAGTGGTATTGGCCGCGACTTACGAGTTGTAGGTCGTGGGTTCGAACCCAGCCTGGCACATTATTTGTGTAATTTATTTCATCACCACTGCTCTCAAAACGGTGAAGGAAAACATCGTGAGGAAACCGGAATGTTTTAGAACCATCAAAGAAGAAATGTGACATCTACCAGCCCGCACTGGGCCCGTGTGGTGGATTATGGCCCACTCCCTCTCAGAGAGAGGAGGCCTGTGTCCCAGCAGTGGGAACATTATAGGCTTATAATGATATAGCATAATATTATAATCCGTACATCTTACGTTCCTTGGTAAAAAATCTCAAATTCTTCGCATGCTGGCTGTTGAAAGCCTAAAAACCGGTTTCACTTACGAAGTTCCATGTAATAGGACGAGCTATTAAAATCCCGGCTTTGAGTTGCTACTGAGAAACGCCGAAAGGGAAAATCCAATGACTCCGAGATAAATTGCAGAATAAACATAAAACTTGTCTTGTTAAGGGTGCTCCACACTGACTCGGGTCGGCACAATCGGTACCTAATGTTACTTAAAAAAATCGAATTAGGTCGTCAGTTAGATTTATCAAAAATATTTGACTTGTACCTATTTTAATTTTTTACGTGAACCAAAATAGACGAAGATACGAAGGTTTGAAAATTGGCAATACGACATAACCTAATATGTACTATAACTCTAGTATTCATGTGTAAAAAAAAACTTGTTTAATAGGTGCGTCCACAGCCACACAGAGCGCGCAGCTTCGCGAGGCATTTGCTGCGCGAGGAAACTGACAAGCGAGGCTGCTCACTCTGGGTGGAGTTGTGGACGCGTCTATTATTTTTCGACCGAGGCACGAAAGAATATACGCGAGCAAAACAAAAGCCGACACTGGATGGCTCGGGCACTCGGTCGCTCGACCGCGGCAGCGCTGTCACTTGCCTCGCCCGAGACACGTCCACACAAACCGAGCTGCTTCGCGCGGAAAATGCCTCGCGAGGCTGCGCGTTCTGTGGGGACGCACTTATATTAATTAATAAATTACAAATTATTTATCAAACTTTTATTAATAAAAAAAATATCGAAAGGATTAAGCAGCGTTTTCGACGAAAACTCCCAAGCGACTTGACTTTGTTCAAAATTTCTCAATTATTTTCGTCATAATTTCAACCAATTTACACATCAAGAAAAGATACATATCTAAACATTCCTCATGAATCACTGTATTTTATAATGAATACAGTACCTATAAAAATCCGTTTAGTAGTTTTCGAGACGCGGCGGCCTGCCATGCCGACCCGAACTAAGTATGCATCACCCTTGAGAACAGAAGGTCGTCAGACGCTAACATATTACGATAATGACTGTAGCCAGTGATTAAGTTTCTGAGAAACGTGCGTCCAATACAGATGCACGCACGATTTTGGCATAGCTTTGTAGTTCGGTAACCGACGGTTAAAGAACGGGATTTTGCGTTAGCGTTGGGATTCTCACGGTTGAAATGCATTTATTTATATTTTATTTATATGAGAGCAGTGGTGGCCCAGTGGTATTGGCCTCGACTTACGAGTTGTAGGTCGTGGGTTCGAACCCAGTCAGGCGCATTACTTTGTGTAATTTATTTCAACACCACTGCTCTCAAAACGGTGAAGGAAAACATCGTGAGGAAACCGGCATGTCCTAGAACCAAAAATTCGAAGACATGTGACATCTACCAATCCGCACTGGGCCCACTCCCTCTCACAGAGAGGAGGCCTGTGTCCCAGCAGTGGGAACATTTAAAGGCTGATGATGATATGCGAAGTTTTACTAAATTTCTTTTTACGTTACTAAATTTCTTTTTTTCTTTGCTGGAATTTGATCATTATCTCTCCTGACGGTAATCAATGATGTAGTAGACGATGAAGCACACTTGTCTAGAAGTAGGTAACATAAATTCACTCTTGATTTGAAGACCACAACGTTGTAGCTATCAGTAAAATACAGACCCCGGCAGGGAATTCCACTCCTTAGGGCCTACTAACACCACGTTTTTTAAACGCGGCGTTGACGCGTTTTAGAAACGCGCGACGGCGCGCTTTTTTCAAACAGAGCAGTTTGTTGTCGGTTGTATATCGCGTCAAACGCGCGTCAACGGCGCGTTTAATAAACGTGGTGTGCTTAGGCACGCTGCTGTGCGTATGCACGTATTGGCAAAACGCTTTGTACGATCGTTATGGACAAATTGTGCGATTTTCTATCATCAGTCTGAAAGATAATATTACTATAGATATTTTACATGGAGCTACTGCCTATCCGACCTCCACAACCTAGTGTGGGAAGATCTTTTTAAAACTCTTTTGATGAAAGAAACTGGGGCTTTGAGGTGTAATCATCAAATGAGTCCTCCCGTCCTTATTAAAGCGAAAGGGACTATCAGTATCACTGGCTTAAAACCACCCTGTTATTTCACATATACGTTCCAGCGGGGATGGCGAGTAATGGGTGACTCGCTGTCCGACCGTGGACCATGCCCGGGTCGACGGCGCGTCGTGTTCCACGCGCGCCTCAAAGAGCTATCAGTAATCTGACAGGGGAGAACTTAGAGGGCCAAAGCTTGCCGGGGTCGCGGGACTGTCTCATCAGGTAACCATGAGCCTGGAACTTAAAGGGCTATTGAAGGAGCACAGTGGAGGCCCTTGTAAGGAGGACTCATGTGATGATTTTACCACAGTAAAAAAAATACGCGTGTAACTCGGGGACTGCCGCGGTAAAGCTATTGCATAGAATTTTTTATCAACTTATGCAATTATAATTATTTATTTATTATTCTCTTTATTCATTTTTTTACCTTATTATATACATTTTTAAATATTTTCACAAAATTAAAAAAAATATAATAAAAAAACATTTAAAAATATAAATAACAGTGGCCCACCGGTATCGGGAACAGGGTCCAAGCTACCGGCGGTCAGGGCTCTAGAGAAAGGAACCTCCTAACAATGCGCGCCGTGTCCAGAAGAACTGCTCTCTGAATCAGGCCATTGATCCAGCTTCCTAATGAGAGCCTCCTGAGATGTTGGTCGAGGCTCTTGGCAATTAAGCCATGGGCCGACACGACTATCGGCACAATGATCGCTGAATCCACATCCCACATATCGACAACCTCGCGAGCCAAATCAAGATACTTGATTTGCTTATCTTTTTCAGCTTTCACGAGGTTCTCATCATGCGGGACAGTTATGTCAACAATCATTGTGCGCCAATATTTATTATATTTATTACTGTACTAATTAGGCTATGGTCAGCCACGTCAATCAAGTGAAACGTCAAGAAACGCCTCTCCCTCAATAAAATTGCCCCTTGCTCAATAAAAGCATGCTTTCGTGCTAGTCTTTAATATTTCTGTGGTGCTAGTAATGAGCACGTCTGTCCGTACCTTTATGAGCACGTCTGTCCGTACCTTTATGATTGCCGAAGTCTCCCGAACTGAAACGACGTTAGACGATGCGTGCTGTCAAATGTGGTCAGGAAATTTCTTTAGCTTTTGGCTAAGTTCAGATGAACGCGCGACGACGCGCGGTTGACTCGGCGCGCGGTTTAAGATTGTAACAAATCAATGTTGTTGTGTACATGACCGCGCGTCACCGCGCGCGCCCGCGCGCTCCGCCATGCACCGCGCGCTAAATGTTGACCCGCGCGCCACCGCGCGGTGACGCGCGGCTTAAGATCTACACTCCTGTATCAACCTGTTCAGTTGACCCGCGCGGTTTGAGGCGGACGGACGCAAGGAGCGACGAAAAAAATGGAGGACGACAACCCTGAAGATAGTTGACAAATCGATCTTCGTGTAGTCTTAGTATGGGATATAAAGTCACAAACAGGCTTAAAGAAAGTCTTTGACTTAAAATAGGGTGCACCCAGTATCGCCTTTGCTTTCGACGGCGACGTCGTAGTTTGCGGTATAAAACCCACAAGCAAATTGCCTCCTCCACGTCCATTCTCACTGAATGTTCACGCGAGAATGTCGCGCGCAAGCCACCCGCCATCTGAACAGGTGAATCGTGCGGCAGCTCGCGTCGTCGCGCGTTCATCTGTACTTAGCCTTTTTCTTTTGCATTGAGAATTTTTCTTGATTCGGTCGCCGCGCCGCGCCGCGGTCACAGCCTGCGATAAAAGCTATGCAATAGCTTAAAAACATACGTTCCAGGGCCGCGGTACGCAGGACAGTCCCGCGACCCCAGAAAACTGGCCCTATGTAAAATATTTTTCGGTTAAGTCAAATTAATATCGTTTTCAATCGTATGTAATTTTTTTTCAAGGTTTCGATATTTTTTTCCCCTTGCCAGCTAGCCAACTTTAATATGATAATATTATTTGTACAGATGTTGCAGTAATAATATACGTCACTTATACTCGGCTTGAACACACAACGAATCATGAATATTAAGTAGTTTACTATTATCTATACTACTAGCTGTCCCGGCAAACGTTGTTTTGCCATATACCTAAATTATTTCTAGTTCAACAAAATTTTAGGGGTGGACTACCCCTAACATTTAGGGGGATGAAAAATAGATGTTGGCCGATTCTCATAGATACCGGATAAGCACAAAAAATTTCATCAAAATCGGTCAAGCCGTTTCGGAGGAGTATGGCAACGAAATCTGTGACACGAGAATTTTATATATTAGATTGTTTATGATATTACTACCTTAAGACCGCTGGTTCCCTCGCCTTAATTTAGAAGTCGGCTACCCTCCAATCCAATCCCTTGGGATAATTACAGCCGCACAGGCCAATCTTCCGAGTTAAGCCGTGCTGGCCGAGGTTGGTCTGCGGATGGGTGACCATCTGTCATAGCGAGTTTCCTCCGTGCTTCGGCGTAAAGCCGTTGGTCCCGGCTGTCATTTGTAGATCTTTGACAGTCGTTACTATTAGTCAGAAGGTCTAAAAGTCTGACAACCAGTCTTACCAAGGGGTATTGTATTACCCAGTTACTGTGTTGTGGAGGTCCGATAGTCAGTCGCTCCATGTAAAATTCTGATATCTAGCTGCATCTGGTTCGACTGGAAGCAGACCACAATATAGTTGGGAAAAGGCTGGCAGATGATGAGTTCCTTGGGATATATGGTATCCTATGTCCGTCTCTGTACTGAGGATTATCAGTATTTTATTAACTGTACTTCAGAGTATGTGCGCAAGAACTCTACGACCTCATCACACCGGCCCCCTTCTGCCATCAATAATTTAGACGTACTGTAACCATCCATACTTAGTCACCATTCCAACCATTGCACCAAGCCCTAACATGCTGCCGGGGTCGCGGGATTAACGAGCTACCGTCAAATCAAATCGTTTATTTTAACTAGGCCAACAGGCACTTTTGAATTGTCAAAAGACAAAATCAAAATCAAAGCATTTATTTCAAATAAGCTAGTTCCAGGCACTTTTCAATTGTCAAAGACAAATGAAATATTATTAAACACAAAATACAAAATTATGGTGCTACAGTCCCAGTCACAAGACATAAAAACTGTGAAAGTACCGTAGGTGCTCATTCCAAGAAGTAGATCTCTATGGAGAAGAACGGGCAAGAAACTCCATGGACACTCTTTTTAATCGCCAAAATTATTACAGAACTTTTGTTACATCATTCATCATCAGATGGTACATTATGTGAGAACGATGGCAAGTTAATAGTGTCCATAGTAAAATAAAAAGACAATTCAAAAATAAAGTTATTAAAAATTAAAATAGACCGTGGCTGCTAAGAGATGACCAGTCCCAACTGACAGCGCCCGTTCACGAACATGACACATATATCAGCACCATTCAGCTCAACCATTTTGAAGGGAACTAAATGATCCGACATACACGCCACCATCAGCGAGACTTTTGAGTGAGCATGACATACTCTCAACCACCTCATTCAAGTCAATGAAAGACGTAGGTTTCTAGTCAAAGATAGCTAGTAGTGACCCCGTAACGTAAAGGGCTATTGAAGGACACCGTGAATAATAGTCAGTACAAGTCTAACAGTCCCTTTGCCCTGCCCTGAGTGGGAGGACTCATTTGGTGATTTTGCCACGCTAAGAAAAGGTGTCGAAATTATTACCAAATAAATATTCTAGATTCGATCTAGTTTATAATACTTATGCAATCCAACGTTAACAGTCTAAAATAAACAAAATTTTGGCTCGTAAGCCAATGATACAATCATCTTTTGACATTGTTAAATATTACTTGATATTGAGGCGCAAACCTGTTGCCGTTCATTGGGCTGAACTCCAAATAATTAGCTATTAGGCCGCTGCCTCGAATTTTGCGGGCAGCGAGACGGCGGCGGTGGCGGAGCGGGAGCGGCGTGGCCGTCGCGTCGCAGACCCGTTCTCGAAAATAGCGGGCAGATCGCGCGTCACTAGCCGCGTAATGTCGTGTTCGAGATATTTGTTTTTATTCGCGAACGAAATATCTGAGCAATGGCGGCAACATCTTTTTGATTCTTTATTCCTAACGCTCGATTTATTGTGGGCAAAACACTACAGCGCAAGTGCGCGGGCGGTAACCGCTTGTCGAAGTACACCGCTCGCTGCCCGCTCCCGCCCCGCTGCCGCGCCGTCGGTTTCGAGGGTCGGTCCATTTGATTATACGCATAACATCCCGCCGCTCCCGCTCCGCCGTCGCTGCCGCCCCGCTGCCCGCAAGAATCGAGGCAGCGGCCTTACACTGAAATTTTTTAATTAGTCTGCTAGTTAGATTATCCAAAAATATTTCACACGTATTTATTCTTTTGTCACTTAACACAAAATTGACGGAGATACGACGCTTTCAAAATTGGCAATACGTCACAACTTGTTACAATTTTTGCTCAGTTCTGAGTTTCTGACGTCACGAGCCTCCACTCTTAAGTTTTGAAGCGTTATATCATCATCAGCCTATAATGTTCCCACTGCTGGGACACAGGCCTCCTCTCTGTGAGAGGGAGTGGGCCATAATCCACCACGCGGGCCCAGTGCGGGTTGGTAGATGTCACATGTCTTCGAATTTTTGGTTCTAGGACATGCCGGTTTCCTCACGATGTTTTCCTTCACCGTTTTGAGAGCAGTGGTGATGAAATAAATTACACAAAGTAATGTGCCTGTGGTAAAAAAAAAAATATTTATTTAAAGGACTTGAGCCACCGGAGTGAGTGCAAAAAATTCTACATTTTTTGTAGAGTATGAATATGATTCTTACTCAAAATCGCCTAAAAGTGAGTTATGATGTTGTTGCATGCAGGTGTCGATAATGAATGTTACTGAAAACAACATATTGTAACACATGCTTATGAAAAAAATTCATACTTGTAAGAAATGCGGACGGTTGAAACCGTGGGCAAAATTTTGTTATACTTAATTGAATTGTATAGCATCATAAGCCACCGAAGGACGGGCAGCAGCGTCCTTTGTAAACTTTCGGTGACCTTACTGCGATCCCCAAGCCGCCTGCCAAGCGTGGGGATTATGGCAACCCCCCCCCCCATTATGATTGACAACAATAGCACACGGCCCCCAGTCCCCGGCAGCTCCGCTATTCCTGGTCTGGGTAGCGGATCGGGTAACGGCGGAGCAGGGGGTGCTAAGAATCCCCGGCAGATGCCCCGCTACCACCCCCAACGGACTTTGGCCCTGGCAACACACAACATCCGCACACTGAGGACCGATGAGAAGATTATCGAGCTGGAGGAAGAATTGAGCAAAATGCGTTGGGATATCTTGGGATTATCTGAAGTCCGAAGAGAGGGTCAGGATACGATAGTTCTAGATTCCGGCAACATGCTTTTCTACCGGGAAGGAGACCGTAAATCCCAGGGTGGTGTTGGATTTCTCGTCCGCAGGTCCCTCATCAACAACGTTGTGAAAGTCGACAGTGTGTCGAGTAGGGTAGCATACCTTATACTCAGAATAACCAACCGGTATTCGTTGAAGGTCATACAGGTATATGCGCCGACCTCGACACATTCTGATGATGAAGTAGAGGCATTGTATGAGGAGATATCCGAGGCCATACATACCTCCGAAACATACTTCACCGTTGTTATGGGGGACTTCAACGCGAAGGTGGGCGCACGGAATGGCGATGAGTTGGGAGTGGGGCCATTTGGGTACGGGCAGCGAAACCATAGGGGCCAGCGACTGGTCGACTTCATGGAAAAGGAAGAACTTCATTTAATGAACTCCTACTTCCAGAAGCGGCCATCCAGGAGGTGGACGTGGATGAGCCCCGATGGTACTACCAGAAATGAGATCGACTTCATCATGACGACCAAAAAGCGAATATTCAGTGATGTCTCTGTGATCGCCAAGGTGAAAACCGGTAGCGATCACCGAATCGTCAGAGGCACATTGAATATCAATGTGAAGCTTGAAAGGTCTCGTCTGGTGAAGTCCACGCTCCGACCTGGTCCTGCCCACATCCAGAACCCCGAAGACTTTCAACTCGAACTGCACAATCGCTTCCAGTGCCTAACCGAATGCGAAACTGTGGACGAGTTTAACAATGGGTTGGTGGAAACTGTCCAAGCTGTGGGGTCCAAGTTCTTTAAGACCCCGCGCCGCAATAAGCCTCAAAAGCTCTCGAACGGAACCATCAAGTTGATGCAAGACCGGGCCGAGATGAGGCTGCAATCTTCAGCTGACATGTCGGAATATGGCAAACTCAATAGACGAATCTCTAAATCAATGCGACGTGACCTGCGTGCCTATAGTGCGGCACGGATCAAAGAGGCAATCGAGCGGAACCAGGGCTCAGAAGTCTTCGCAAAGAATTCGTCTATTGGGCAAAGCCAAATGACAAAGCTGAAGATTAACGACGGCAGCATTATTTCGACGAAGCCGGAGATCCTGAGAGAGCTTGAGAGGTTTTACGGACAGTTATACACATCAACACGACAACCCAGTGTCAGTACAGTTCGAGACGCAAGAGCGAAACTGACTCGACACTACACTGAGGATATCCCGGACATCAGCCTGTACGAGATTAGAATGGCTCTTAAACAGCTAAAGAATAACAAGGCGCCGGGTGAAGACGGAATCACAACAGAACTTCTGAGAGCGGGTGGAAAACCGGTACTTCTGGTCCTCCAGAAGTTATTTAATTCCGTCATACTCGAAGGTACTACGCCAGAAGCATGGCACAGGAGTGTGGTTGTTCTTTTCTTCAAAAAGGGTGACAACACCTTGCTGAAGAACTACAGGCCAATCTCACTTCTGAGCCATGTATACAAGCTGTTCTCAAGAGTCATTACGAACCGTCTCGAACGCAGGTTTGATGACTTCCAGCCTCCCGAACAAGCCGGTTTCCGAAAAGGTTTTAGCACTGTAGACCACATACACACGCTCCGCCAGATTATACAGAAGACAGAGGAGTATAATCGGCCATTATGTTTGGCGTTTGTGGACTATGAAAAGGCCTTCGATTCAATCGAAACCTGGGCAGTATTGCAGTCCCTCCAACGATGTCATATCGACTATAGGTATATCGAAGTGTTGAAGTGTTTGTATAGAAACGCCACCATGTCCATCCGACTTCAGGAAGAGAGCACGAAACCAATCCAATTGCAGAAAGGCGTGAGACAGGGAGACGTTATTTCTCCGAAACTGTTCACGAACGCTTTGGAGGACGTTTTCAAGCTCTTGGAATGGAACGGATTCGGCATCAACATCAATGGCGAATACATCACTCACCTTCGTTTTGCCGATGATATAGTCATCATGGCAGAATCGTTGGAGCACCTCAATGCTATGCTCAGCGACCTCAGTATCGTTTCCCAACGGGTCGGCCTTAAAATGAACATGGACAAGACGAAAGTCATGTCAAATGTCCATGTGGCACCCGTACCGGTTGTTGTTGGGAATGATACTCTCGAAGTTGTAGACCATTACACTTACCTTGGACAGATTGTTCAGTTAGGTAGGTCCAACTTCGAGAAAGAGGTCGCCCGAAGAATCCAACTCGGATGGGCAGCGTTTGGGAAGCTACGTGATATCTTCTCATCGAGAATCCCACAGTGTCTCAAGACAAGGGTGTTTAACCAGTGTGTGTTGCCAGTGATGACATATGGCTCTGAAACGTGGTCTCTAACTGTTGGCCTTTTAGAGAGACTAAGAGTCACTCAACGAGCGATGGAAAGAGCTATGCTCGGAGTTTCTTTGCGGGATAAAATCCGGAACATGGATATTCGGCGAAGAACCAAAGTCACCGACATAGCTCATAAAATTTGCAAGTTGAAGTGGCAATGGGCAGGCCACATCGCTCGTAGAACTGACAACCGATGGGGAAGAAAAGTTCTCGAGTGGCGACCACGGACCGGAAGACGCAGCATAGGTAGGCCTCCCACTAGGTGGACCGACGACATCGTGAGGGTCGCGGGCAACCGATGGATGCAAGTGGCGAATTGTCGTTCGGCGTGGCGGTCTAAGGGGGAGGCCTATGTTCAGCAGTGGACGTTTTCCGGCTGATGATGATGATGAATGTGCCTGGCGGGGTTCGAACCCACGACCTACAACTCGTAAGTCGGGACCGATACCACTGGGCCACCACTGCTCTTCAAGCGTTATATATCTTTTTAAATATTCATTGATTACCTCACCCCATTTTACTTGGGGTTGGCGCAACACGTTTTCTTCTTCCATACTCCCTTAACAGACGTCACAGTATCATTTACTCCTTTTTCTTTCATATCATTCCTTAGACAATCCATCCATCTTTTCTTTGACCTTCCTCTTCCTCTCCATCCAACAACATTCATACTCATTACTCTCTTAGTCACATGAGTAAAATAAAAAAATACTTGTCCATTATTTTTCAAAACTTAATGACCGGATTAATTAGATTTATAATTTCAATTGTCAAGTCACATTGCCAATTAAGGACGGCAAGGTACGCGCCCTCTCGTAGTGAGGTGCATCCCAAAAGTGGGAACATTATACGCTGATACTGATCTTTCAGATGACTTCAATACTTTGCAGTATAATTTTCTAATCTTTCAAGGAACTGAGTTACGTGTAATCAATTGAAGTGCCACTCAAAAGTTCTTAAAGATATAATTTCTAAGTGCGTCTATTGAAAATCAGGGACATAAACCACTTATCTTTGCAATTAAGGATAGGGGAAAACACTGTATTTACCTGATGAAGGAAAAAATGAATCAATGATTCGAAGGACGCATTTGTGATCAAGACCAATCCGCATTGGACCCGCATTTTAAGAGACACAATAAATAGTACGTGTCCGGGTTTGAATTCAGTGATAATATAGTTGAATTTGGAGTAATTTCTGAAACCGGATTTAACAAAATATCTGATAAGGCCGTCAATTAGATTAAGTATAAAAAAATATTTGACCTGTATTTTATCTTTGTTACTTACCAAAATTGACGGAGATACGATGCTTTTAAAATCCACAATACGTCACAACTTTTTTGTGTTATCATGGTAAAATCATCAAAATAATGAGTCCTTCTTTTAAATTTTTTTCCTTATTAAATTCATTGATTTGAAAAATACAAAAATATACTTAATCTATCCCGGTTGCCTTTGTCTGTAACCAATGAACGACCGACGAACGATCAGAAGCAGACGTCAAAAACAAAAGAACATCGTTTAGGCGTAAATAGATTTGCAATTTAATTATGCTTGACACAATATCTTTGGTCTTTCACTATCGGCCTCATCTCAAAGTCGCTCAGCGAGCTATGGAGAGGGCTATGCTCGGTGTTTCTCCACGTGATCGAATCCGAAATGAGGAGATCCGTAGACGAACTAAAGTCGACGATATAGCCCACCGGATTAGCAAGCTGAAGTGGCAATGAGCAGGCCATATTGCTCGCAGAGCAGATGGCCGATGGGGTCGAAAAGTGCTAGAGTGGAGACCGCGGACTAGCAAGCGCAGCGTAGGACGTCCACCAACGAGATGGACAGACGACCTTATAAAGGTCGGCGGACGACGCTGGATGCAGGTCGCTTCCAACCGGTATATGTGGAGATCTAAAGAGGAGGCCTATGTTCAGCAGTGGACGTCCTATGGCTGAGATGATGAATATCTTTTGCACTGTGCTTTGCCGTGGGAACGATACCATACCACAGGTTCAATTATTTTAAACTCTGTACGCTATGTACTGAGTTAATGGTGGTGACTATGAAATAGATCGCAGCGTGCGATGTAACAGAGATGTGAATCAATGGACGACACAACGAGTGAAGTACGTGGCTAGTTTAATATTTAACACAACCTTTTTAAGTACTTTTTAGGTTTTTTAGGGTTCCGTAGCCAAATGGCAAAAACGGAACCCTTATAGATTCGTCATGTCTGTCTGTCTGTCTGTCTGTCTGTCTGTCCGTGTATGTCACAGCCACTTTTTGTCGAAAGTATAAGAGCTATCCTGTTGAAACTTGGTAGAAAGATGTATTATGTGAACCGCATTAGGATTTTCACACAAAAATCAAAACAAAACAAATTTTGGGGGTGCCCCCCATACTTAGAATTGAAACTCAAAAAAAAATTTTTCACCAAACCCATACGTGTGGGCTATCTATGAATAGGTCTTTAAAAATGATATTGAGGTTACTAACATCATTTTTTTCTAAACTCAACAGTTTGCGTGAGAGACACTTCCAAAGTGGTAAAAAGTGTGTCCCCCGTAACTTCTAAAATAAGAGAATGATAAAACTAAAAAAAATATATAATGTAGACCTCAACCAAAACTACCAACGAAAATTGGTTTGGATGAGATACAGTTAGCAGTTTTTGAGATATAGTACATTTTCAAAAACCGCAAATATAACTTTGCCATTCATACAAATACTATGAAAAACAAAGTTATTTTTATTGTTTTTGTATATTACTTACTAATCTCAATATATCTCTAATCTATGCTTGCTGCTACGGAACCCTTCATGGGCGAGTCCAACTCGCACTTGGCCGGTTTTTTGTAATGAAAAACAAGCCGAAACTGTTTATCAAATAAATATCTTGTTCGAAGAATTGGCAGATTTTATGTGCCCCACTAATGTTAACTAGGAGTTGCTGTCATCTGCACACGAATAGTTAATAATGCAGACGCACGAAGCGTCTGTTTAAGTTTTCATTATTTCAGTTTGAATGTAAATATTTATTATATACAGGCTAAGCGGAGCCGTGCTCTAGACTGTATTCATAACGCTCTCACGTCGCGACGTGCCAATACTCTTTATTTAAAACTAGCTTTGAGCCGCGGCTTCGTCCGCATTAGTCATACAACATAATTTCCTGGAAATCTGTTATAAAGTATCACTTCATGCATATACATAATTATAACTTTATCATCATCATCAGCCTATAATGCTCCCACTGCTGGGACACAGGCCTCCTCTCTGTGAGAGGGAGTGGGCCATAATCCACCACGCGGGCCCAGTGCGTGTTGGTAGATGTCACATGTCTTCGAATGTTTGGTTCTAGGACATGCCGGTTTCCTCACGATGTTTTCCTTCACCGTTTTGAGAGCAGTGGTGATGAAATAAATTACACAAAGTAATGTGCCTGGCTGGGTTTAACACTAGTTGTAATTCACGTCCAGTACCACTGCACTCTCTCTGTATTTCATCATCTGCCAGCCTTTTCTCAACTATATTGTGGTCTGCTTCCAGTCGAACCAGACGCAGCTGAATATCAGTATTTTACATGGAGAGACTGCCTATCGGACCTCCACAACACAGTAACTGGGTAATACGATACCCAATGGTAAGACTGGTTGTCAGACTTTAGAGCTTCTGACTAATTAATGACTGTCATAGATCTACAAATGACAGCCGGGACCAACGCAACTGTGTGTCTTCAAATAATTACAATCGGTTGATTGTGCCGATAAATGCCGACCCGAATTCGTCTGTGAGGGCTCCCACACATAAACACGATACGACGTCGCGTCGTGGAAATCTACGATACGACGTTGTGACTCACGATGCAATCCTGCGCAGTTGTTTTTCGAAATTTAAAGATGACGATTGGTATTGAAGTGGATCATTTAATTACGCTAAAATGCGTCTAGAGCGGTCCATTTTTCGTAATGAACTAAAACACCACCCCACTGTAATGATGCTCATCGTAGATTTCTACGACGCGACATCGAATCGTGAAACGTCGCCGCATCGTTGTACTACGCGACGTCGTATCGTGTTTATGTGTGGGAGCCCTGACACCCCTAATAGTTCAAAATGTTACACATATAAACAGTCGCAGGAAGTGTGTTGTAATTATTATTGTAACTAAAACCGTATGACCTAGTTTGCCTAGACGAGCATTTATAGACACGTGATAATTTAAAAAATGCTACACAAAATAAATCTAGAAATTAGTATTATCTATGCTTTGATTAAAATAAAATAGCGGTAGATATGTCACTACACGATAGCGCATAGACCGCATAAATTAGGCTAAATTGGCCTAACAGTCCTCAGTCGCAATACGAGTAGATTTCGGTTGAGACGTGCGTGCGTGCATATTTCAATTTTGAAGAGCGGGATAGAAACATACAATGCGATAATGTGCGACACGTTTGGCTAAAACAAGGCCGCGCCGCCGCCCGCCGCCGCTCGGCGTGGCGACTACTAACGAACTAATACGGAGAGCGGTGATGCTCCGTCTTGGTCGTACGCCACCTTTGTGCATTATTCTGTCTCTTTCTTTGTTGGCGTGTAATAACAATGATTGTTTGTGCGAGTAAATGTGTCTGTGCTCGTATAAGAGTCACTGTTTGAATACTTAACGTAAGAACGTAACATATCTACCGCTATTTTATTTTAATCAAAGTATCTATGTGTAAATCTCGGTTCAAATTCATTTATTGTTTGTCACAGGTAAAAAGATAGTTCTAATATTTTTTTATAATTGTATCACTGTAACATTACCCATAGAGCGATCTTCCGGGTTAAGCCCTACTTGCCGAGGTTGGTCTGTGGATGGGTGACCATCTGTCATAGCGAGTTTCCTCCGTGCCTCGGAAAGCACGAAGGTAAAGCCGTTGGTCCCGGCTGTCATTTGTAGATCTTTGACAGTCGTTACTATTAGTCAGAAGCTCTAAAGTCTGACAACCAGTCTGACCATGGGGTATCGTATTACACAGTTACTGGGTCGTGGAGGTTCGATAGGCAGTTGCTCCATGTAAAATACTGATATTCAGCTACATCTGGTACGACTGGAAGCAGACCACAATATAGTTGGGAAAAAGCTAAGTAGATGATGCTGACTAAAACCCACGGTGTTCCTTCAATAGCCGTTTACGTTCCAGGGTCACGGTTTCCCGTATAGACAGTTCCGCGACCCTGGCAGTCGTACGTGACCCTTGACCGAAATTTTTATTTGTTAACACATCAATATTTGTATAGATATAATGGTTTGAAGACGCCTTAATTGATCACGAATTAACCTTGATTAATTGGCGAGGTTAATTCGTGAATAAAATTTTAATCAGGCTGTGGTTCCGTACATATTGACTGTGATATTGATGACTATTCGCTGGGTGCGAAGTACTAGGTGGGGTATCAGAATCGATTGCAGGGCTTTTTCAGTTTTACTCATCATCATCATCTCAGCCATAGGACGTCCACTGCTGAACATAAGCCTCCCCTTTAGATCTCCACATATACCGGTTGGAAGCGACCTGCATCCAGCGTCTTCCGGCGACCTTTATAAGGTCGTCTGTCCATCTCGTTGGTGGACGTCCTACGCTGCGCTTGCTAGTCCGCGGTCTCCACTCTAGCACTTTATAAGGTCGTCTGTCCATCTCGTTGGTGGACGTCCTACGCTGCGCTTGCTAGTCCGCGGTCTCCACTCTAGCACTTTATAAGGTCGTCTGTCCATCTCGTTGGTGGACGTCCTACGCTGCGCTTGCTAGTCCGCGGTCTCCACTCTAGCACTTTATAAGGTCGTCTGTACACCTCGTTGGTGGACGTCCTACGCTGCGCTTGCTAGTCCGCGGTCTCCACTCTAGCACTTTATAAGGTCGTCTGTCCACCTCGTTGGTGGACGTCCTACGCTGCGCTTGCTAGTCCGCGGTCTCCACTCTAGCACTTTATAAGGTCGTCTGTCCACCTCGTTGGTGGACGTCCTACGCTGCGCTTGCTAGTCCGCGGTCTCCACTCTAGCACTTTATAAGGTCGTCTGTCCACCTCGTTGGTGGACGTCCTACGCTGCGCTTGCTAGTCCGCGGTCTCCACTCTAGCACTTTATAAGGTCGTCTGTCCACCTCGTTGGTGGACGTCCTACGCTGCGCTTGCTAGTCCGCGGTCTCCACTCTAGCACTTTATAAGGTCGTCTGTCCACCTCGTTGGTGGACGTCCTACGCTGCGCTTGCTAGTCCGCGGTCTCCACTCTAGCACTTTATAAGGTCGTCTGTCCACCTCGTTGGTGGATGTCCTACGCTGCGCTTGCTAGTCCGCGGTCGCGGTCAGTTTTCCTGATTCCCTGAAATGGTTAGCTGCTAGAAGAGAAGAAAGTAAATAACATATCCGCATTTAAATCCTGTATTTTGATATTTTTCTTATGAATACATTTTGCTTATGTTGTCACTTTTGATGGCCCAAAGCTTAACGCCTCGCCTCTCATGTAGGTAGGTATACAGATGACATTCAATGTGTATGGGACCTCATACAAGTCATATACACACTAGTTTATACTTGTTAAGGGTCATTGAGCTGATTGAGCTTCTGAAATTGGGTTTGAACAATAAAATGACTGACTCATGTGTGCTTTTCAAGACAAGTCCACTCTTTGTATTTTTTTTGTTCAAGTATAAAGGTGCATCCACACCGCCGGTAACATTTGTGGAGCAACAAAAGGCAACACGGTAACTTTTGTGGCTCCTTGTTACTATTTGTTGATTGTTACTCATCCACACCACAGTAACATCAGACAACAAATGTTGCCGTGTTACTGTATGTCGAGTAACGTTGCTCGACAATCGGTAACATTGTTAGATAATGGGGGTAACATTGTTACCGAATGTTGAGCAACGTTACTCGACTTACAGTAACACGTCAACATTATATAACATTTCGTTGGCGGATGTTACCGAATGTTGAGCAACGTTACTCGACTTACAGTAACATGTCAACACTTAGTAACATTTTGTTGGCTGATGTTGCCGAGTAACATTTGGAAACGTTGAGCTACAAAAGTTACCGGCGGTGTGGATGCACCGTAAGTTGTTTCCTCGAAATAAGACTTTCTTATTAATGCCATTCGCATCGGATCGCGTCGTCCGAGCCGATCCGATGCGAATGGCATTAGTAACACCCTTATTACGTTGACATAAAGGTTTTCTTGACCGGCTTAAGCCGATTTCGCGTCGATAAATGTGGGAGCACTCAGCACCCTAAGTCTATGTTTCCTATGAGAATCGCAGAGGTTATGCAAGTACCATACCGGTCTCTTATCTTTATGGCTTATAAACCATAACTACCATAAGCCTGGTTATTGAGGGGTGCTAAGACAGGAAACCTCCACGTGCGCCCGTGGACTGGAGTTCCCTCTCGGATACGTCCGGGGGAAGACCAGTTTTTCGGGCCGGTGCACCCTGGGATGCGGGCAAAAACTCTTCTTAGGCACTGTGCCTAAGGGGTCTCTTTGCCCGTATGCGAATAGCCTGTCGGATGGAGGCTCCAACGCGTGTCCCTCTGAATAGCAGAGGGCACAGCGGCGGAGCGGGCTTGCAGACGGTGAGTAATGGGTATGCTCGCCGTCCGCCCAAGGACCAAGCCCGGGTCGGTGGCGCGTCGTGTTTCACGCGTTACCGACGGGGCCCCTTATGGGGCCAAATGCCTGCTGGGGTCGCGGATTTTTCTTAATCCAGGATACCGTGGCCCCGGAACGTAAAGGGCATCCGAAGGAACACGGGTGGATTTTAGTCAGTAAGAGTCTGACAGTCCCTTCCGCCCCACCCAGGGCGGGAGGACTCATTTGATGATTTTGCCACCCCAAAAAAAAAAGCCTGGGTATTGAACTTAACGCCAAGCTTATGAAATTGGCGCAGTGGTTGAATTGAACTGCTATGTTGGAGTATCGATCCCCGCACGGAACAATTATTTGTATGATCTACAAGTAGAACTGTTTCGGGTCTGGGTATTTGTGTATGTTAGTTTATATGTTTGTAAACGCACGCGCGGGTTGGTAGATGTCACATGTCTTCGAATGTTTAGTTCTAGGACATGCCGGTTTCCTCACGATGTTTTCCTTCACCGTTTTGAGAGCAATGGTGATGAAATAAATTACACAAAGTGCATGGTAGAATTCGAATTTGTGACCTAGAAAACGTTTGCCGATCGCGGTCAAATATTTCGTCAGAATACACGATGCATTTCGTCTGTGGATGCGAGTAAGCCAGTTCTTACAGCCTGATTACGATTTTGGTCGAAGCGGTGAGTGGAGCGACGGGCAGCGCGTATAAGACATATTAGTTACTTTTTAAGTAGGTATATCCCACCCAAAACATTCTGTAAAAAAACCGGCCAAGTGCGAGTTGGACTCGCGTGAAGAGGGTTCCGTACGATGTTACCTACCACGGTTTTTTTAAAATCTGACACTCTATTGAGTCATTTACCATGTTATTTTAATATTACGGACTTTTTATAGGTTTTCCTATAATCTATAAGTAGAAAACTAATTTCTGTATTTAAAAAAAAAATTAGGTTCAGTAGTTTCGGAGATAAGGGGGGGAATGGTCAAATTTCGTCTATTTTCTTGAATAACTTGGAAACTATTTATTTTAAAATTACAAAAATATATATTTAGTATTGCCTCAACAAGACCTTTCATTTGATATGTCACACGATGCAGTTTTCAATTATTTTTTTTAATTTTCCCCTTCCCCCCCAAAAATTACCTCCCATATACAGATATGGACTTCTTATAGGTTATCCTATAATTTATAATTATGTAGAAAACTAATACCTGTATTTTTTTCAAAATTTTAGGTTCAGTAGTTTCGGAGATAAGGGGGGGGGGGGAATGGTCAAGCTTCGTCAATTTTTTTTGAATAACTTGGAAACCATTTATTTTAAAATTACAAAAAAAAATACTTTTAAGTTCGTCTCAACAATACCTTTCATTTAATATGTCACACGATGCAGTTTTCAAATATTTTTTTTTAATTTTCCCTTTCCCCCCCCCCCAAAAATTACCTCCCATATACAGATATGGACTTCTTATAGGTTATCCTATAATCTATAAGTAGAAAAGTAATTCCTGTATTCTTTTCAAAATTTTAGGTTCAGTAGTTTCGGAGATAAGGGGGGGGGGGAATGGTCAAGCTTCGTCTATTTTTTTTTGAATAACTTGGAAACTATTTATTTTAAAATTACAAAAAAAATACGTTTAAGTTTGTCTCAACAATACCTTTCATTTGATATGTCACACGATGCAGTTTTCAATTTTTTTAAAAAAAAAATTCCTTTTCCCCCCCCCAAAAATTACCTCCCAAATACAGATATGGACTTCTTATAGGTTATCCTATAATCTATAAGTAGAAAACTAATTTATTATTTTTTTAATTTATTGTATTTTTTTCAAAATTTTAGGTTCAGTAGTTTCGGAGATAAGGGGGGGGGGAATGGTCAAATTTCGTCTATTTTCTTGAATAACTTGGAAACTATTTATTTTAAAATTACAATAAAAATATATTTAAGATTGTCTCAACAAGACCTTTCATTTGACACGATGCAGTTTTCAAAATTTTTTTTTTAATTTTCCCGTTCCCCCCAAAACATACCTCCCATATACAGATTTCATCTATTCACGTCACACCTTTGTGCTTGGGTCACAGGAATTGATATGTTTACCAAATTTCTACCCAATCGTTCTAGTAGATTCGGAGATAATTGACTGTAAGCGACAGACAGACGGACACACGAGTGATCCTATAAGGGTTCCGTTTTTGTATTCGGACGTACGGAACCCTAAAAACTAGCCAAAACTCGATGGAGCTGCTTGTTTATCTCTAAAAAGTAATAAGAGAACCTCCTCCTTTTATTGAAGTCGGTCAAAAATATCGTAATGGCGGAAGAACACGTATTTTTATTTTTCACACATCTAATTTGATTGTATTGAAATAAATAAGTCCTCGTTCACACAGAGATCCGTTTTATCGTATACGTTTTTATTTGGCGATGGCGTATGTTGTTGTATTAGCGAGTTCACACACATGTCAGTATTACGGAATTAGTAAAAATACGGATCTGACAAAATATACGTTCTCTAGCGACGGATCCGTGAAAACTGTACTGTAGATGCGTTGTAAACATCACTTCCAGTCACGGGACTGTCTTATCAGGTAATCGTAACCCTGGAACGTAAAGGGCTATTGAAGAAACGCCGTGGATATTAGTCAGTACAAGTCTAACAGTCCCACTCTGGGCAGGACTTATTTGGTGATGTTACCATGATAAAAAAAATAATACTTCACCTTCAGTAGCGACGGATAGCGTAGTAGCTCATGGCTTGCAGTTGAAAATCAGCGTCAGGTGGCAAATCTTATACCGCCATCTGTCATTATGCCGATCTGACGCCCTTTTGGCATTAAGAGCGCTTATTCTGAAAGTTGGCAACGTCGCAAATAGTTGTCAAATAATATCAAGTTTTTATTAATTTAGCAATGTTACTGTATGGAAATAAGAAATATGGCTCTGTAATGCACTAAAACATTGATATGGGAATGCAATAAGTAATATCGTTACAACGAATAAATAGTTTTAGATGTAAAAAAACTATTTGGAAACCTTCCAAATGCCTTTTTTAAACCTGAAACGGTGACAACATAAAATTAAGTGTTTTAATTGCATTCCTATATCAATGTTTTAGTGGACTACAAAGCATTTTTTCTTATTTTCATACAGTAAATTTACCAAATTAATTAAAACTTGTAAATATTTGACAGCTATTTGCGACGTTGCCAACTTTCTGGTTATGCGCCCTTAAACGATTCGTTTATTTATTTAATTTTGATTAATATTAAGTTTCAGTGCCAATAACCACAATTTTCTTTCTTTTTAAAACGGTACTGTAAATACGAATGCTCTGTGTGTACGAGCCCTAACGTGAAGTAATATTATCATAATTTATATTTAGTAATATCCTGTAATGTCGATAACACAATGTTTGACGTAAACGAGATTATTAAATGAACTCATTTCGTATCTGTAGTAATAATAATAAAATGAGGTATTTTGTTTGTAGGGGTAATTCCCTATCGGGTACGCCGAAATCGCGGCGGTGAGACCCCTCTTTGAGGAGTGGCTGGAGAGGCGTCACGGCGTCCTCACCTTCCGCTTGACACACGTCCTCACCGGACACGGAAGTTTCGGGAGGTTCTTGTGTCGGATAGGGAGGGAAGAAACGCCTGGGTGTCACCACTGCGAGGATCGCCCGGAGGACACGGTGGAGCATACGGAGCAAGTCTGCCCCGCTTGGGCAGAGCACCGCCGTGTCCTCACAGAGGCGATAGACAGCGCCCTCTCGCGCCCGGTATTGGTCGAGGCCATGCTGAAGACGGGACGTGTGAGGGAGAGGACAGTCTCCACCTCACGACTCAGCCGCCTCGGTAGACGCCCATGGCAACGGACGTCGCGACGCAATTTCCAGCCACTGTAGGCGCGGGTGTGTAGACAGCGAGTAATGGGAGACTTGACGTCCGATCATGGTCCATGCCCGACTCAAAGAACTTTTAGCAATTTCACGGTCCTAAGAGGGCTAAAGCCTGCCGGGGTCTCTGAACAATCTCATCAATTAACCGTGACCCTAGAACGTAAAGGGCTATTTAAGGACACTGTGGATTTTAGTCAGTACGAATCTGACAGCCCTTCCTGTCCCGGCCCTGGTTAGGCGGACTAATTTAACGACTTTTTTTTTATCGTACCTACTCAAATCCACGGTGTCCTTCAATAGCCCTTTACGTTCCGAGGTCACGGTAATTCTTAAATCCCGCGACCCGCATAGTTACGACTGCCAAAGATTTACGAGACATATTTACCTATAGATTTATTTATGAGACACGTGACTAATTATTTTTTCTCTTATTTTCCAGATACTGAGTCGAAGTAAAGAAACAAAATGTGAGGAGGCACGGTAGACAGCGAGCCAAGATCTAAACTATGGAATTTATTAATTATACTTAATTTTAAGTTAGATAATATTTATTATTTATTTATGCTATAATTTATTTACGTTAAATAACACCTTTTATGCTTGAATGTGTATTTTTTTAATTATTCAATAAACACTTTTTTTTTTCAAATTTCTACCCTGAGGGGTGCAAATATTAAAAATACCAATTAGTTTAGGCAACGGTTTAGGTGTTGTTTAATGTAAGTGAAAAAGAAGATTAGTGCTGCTGAGAGCATCTTGCAATAACGTTTGAATTTCAGTTATTTCAGAAGTAACTTATTTTTTTACGATAGGTTTAATCAAAGTTCAGCGTACTATTAATTATTCTGTGGTTCAGCCTAAAATGCTCTTAACTACTACACTGCAACGGAGCCCAATTTAAGTCAGTGAAATTACCCCCTATATTTTCTTTAAAGCTTAATTTGTCATCCCAGTAACTCTAAAAAAATGCTTCTTTATTTTCCATAATTTTTATATAAAAGCTTAAATAAACAGCGTGTATCACTATCAGATATAAGTGGGTCATTTGTACTTTTTCTTATCTTAGACATCGGTAAAGTTAAACATCGAGATCAAACCTTGATTAAATATCAGTTTAATTTCAGAGCTTACTTAGCAATTTTTATACAGCACGGCTAGTGCAGTGGCTTACAGATCGGCTGCGTGTCGTGGGTTTTATCTCCGCACGGAACAAATATTTGTCACAAACAAGTAGTTGTTCCGTGTCTGGGTATGAGTGTGAGTTTCTATGTTTGTATACTCACCCACGATACAGGAGAAATTCCTCCAAAATTTCCAGAGAAGTTTCCAGAAGTGGCTAAATAAAGTCTCGACTCCAGAGGTTCGCCTCATCATCACAGAAAAAATGATCACACAGTTCTGACATACGCTGTTTAAGTTTAAAACTTAGTATAAGAAAATATAGTTTAAGTGAAGTACATAACATTAGGCATATAAGAGAAACTTTTTTATCGTTGAAATGACTGAAAATTGTAGAAAAAAAATTAAAACGTTGGTTGTAAATTATATTGGCACAGCATGTTTACAGTTTTTTAAGAAGGGCCTTGTAACATTTATTTAACAAATATTTTACAAAGTTTTATCCAGGATCTACTTTCTGCCTAAAATATTGCATTTCATTTTCCTTTTTTCCTGTATGGATACGTCATATCCGGGTCGACATAATACGACATAGGCAAGCATGCAACATCATCGAATATAAATGTTGAAATAGGTACTTTCAGATACAAAGATAAATGCCGAACGGATATTGTCGACCCGAATGGAAGCTGAATGTCATGATACAGTGTGCAATACTTCTTAGGTGGTAATTCAGACCATCAATCTTCAAGTGGTAGAGTACTTGTTGAACTTTGTTTCTGAGGAAAAATTTTGTTTTAACGTATATCTATGTTTCTTTGGTAAAAATTTCTTGGCTTTGATAAAAGAAAATGTTACTCTTGACTCCGTCTTTCGAATCTATTATGTGGTTTAGCTTTTTTGTTCTTTAGTAAAAGATTTACAGGGTTTGAATAACCACCTAAAAAGTATTGCGGTATTTATCCCTCTGTATTGCTTGGAATCGGCTTTTGGGATAAAAAAAATGCCGAACGGAGTGTGCCGACCCGAAAATGTGTGGTGTATTAAAAAGAACCCGCATTGAATTAAAGCTATTTAAAATTTTGTGTCACTGTAAAATTACAATTTCACATTATAGTGCCAATTAGTATGGTTTTCGTTCTGGTATTGATAATATCCTGTTATTTTCTTATCGCGGCTCTTTATCTAATTAAAATTGGTTCCTATAAATTATATTTGAGCGTGAATAATATTAATTCGGTACTGTATTATTGTATTTTTATATAAATTAAAATGCCTGTTACAGACCAAGATGATTTCAAGTATTGTAAGTGGCCTGCTAAATTTATGACAGGCAATTTGACACTGTCAATAAATTGCAAATTCTAATTATAGTCCATTCTTTTAAATACCTTTGCCGATCTCTGATAATCAGATTTTACCGTCCCCACAGCTGGGACACAAGTCTCCTCTGATTATGAATTAACAGATTTCAACCAATGACGATCAATCTATGCAACACATCAATCTATGCAAAACCAGTTATCTTGGCTCCCTTTGTATAATCTTTTCACACAATGTAGGGTCATCTTATACTGGTTTTATGAAGCCATGTGTACAAGCTATGCTAACGCCATTGGGTCACCGTTCCCGTTATTGATGTTCTATTGTCTTTCATTTCTTGCAATCAGTATCAGACTTTATGTTGATCAGAATATGATACATTTTTGTAACACATATGTAGGTATTCACAGAATTTCAATCATTAAACGCTCTAAGTCTCAAATGTCATGAGTTTCTGAATTTGTGTGTATTTGTTGCGGTTCCAAAATCGTAATAATAGGCTACAAAAAAAATAAATTTTGCGGGCTACGTTTGGTCTAAAATGAATTTTAATGCTTACAATCAAATCAAGCTAGCTTGAAGTATTGGCGTCTGTACATTGTCTATGTATTTCTTTACTTATAACCAATTATTTAATTCCTAAGCTCTGCAATTGGCTGCCATTTTTAAGTAAAATTGTCTTCTTGAGGCTATTAAATTAGGCCAAAAATGAAAATTTGTCAAAAAGGCTATTTCGAATTATTAATAAATGGTGATAATATTTAAACGATTACCACAAAACCACTAAGAAGAACAAAAACCACGGGGTTACACACTTTTTCGAGTGGGCTTGATTCGATACGGTCCTGACGTGTCGACTGGAAAATGTAAGCACCTTAATTAAATATAATGGTAACCGTTTAAATTGTGCCTAAGTGGCAATTAAAAAAAAAACTGAAATCAACAATTATTTGCAAATGGAGGCATGAAATTCTCACATTATTTATAACCTAGTTTGTTTTTTAAACGTAGATTTAAAAAAGTACTAACACTTACCTTGTTTAAGTTTTATAAACCTTGACCGGTTTTTCATAATCACTGGTTGTTTAGTAGTTGCAAGCGTGACTGCTGAATACGAGGTCCCAGCTTCTATTTCTAAGTGCTATTGGGTTTTTCTATTAGGAATTTCCCAGTAGCAGTTACGGAGCCTGGCTTTGCGCCCTGTTGGCAGTAGGTTCGCTCACTATTAAAAAGGATAGATCCAACACTGACTAACACTTTAGGGATTACTAGCATGATGTTATGGTTGACATAAACTTGTCAAAACTGTTTCGTGAAGTTTTAGAAAAGTTACATTTTTGTCTGACTAACACATATTTGTGTGGCAGTCTCGTTTTAATGCTCGATGTATCATAAAAATACCGAGAATCTGGTTTGTAGACAGACGAGGCAAAAAAGGGTCCAATTTCAGCTTAATAATTAATTTGGCTGAGGATAAACCCCAAGCGTGAGTCAACTTAAAAGAATTTTTAAAAACACTTAGTAGGTCCCGCGGAAAAATTGTGGTACTAATTTTTGTTTTATGCAATTTCATGTCACATAGACACTAGCGCCGCGCCTAACGATCATTTATATTTTTTCAAAAAGCGGACCGTCTTTTTGTCAAAATTAAACAAATACATACTTGCAATCCTTTTTTATCCAACTTTCCCCATAAGAGTCGCTCATCGAAACAAAAATATACCAGTATGTAAAACTCTTAAAAACATAATTTTATGCGTTCAACATCGTAAAAATCACATCATAGTAAGTTTTATCGCAAAATAAAATGTTAATCGGCCTTTCAAATTGTACATTGTGCAATAATATTGGCATACTTTAACTATAAAATTATGCATTAACATACGAAGATGCATTCGAGCAGCAATTTTGCATATAGCGCAACTGTCACAGAAATTGATGTAAATGTCAGAAGTGTAAACATTTTGCAATGTATTATCCATTTCGATAAAATCGTGGCAAATAATATTTCGTTTGATTTGTTCAGGGTTTCAAAACTCGTTCTTAGTGAATAAAGACATCATCATCTAATATATAAAAATCAATGCCACTTTTCGTTGTAATGTTATAACTCAAGAACGGGCTCACCTATCCAAACCAAATGTTTAGGCTTTGTTCGAACTATTTAGTAGATGCTTTATGTGAAGTTTGCACAAAATCGGACGAGCGGTTCTTAATATACCCGTGCGAAGCTGGGACAGACCACTAGTTAATCATATAAACGCACACCCTAAGGGTCAATTCACACGGAGTGACGATGAGCGCACATTTTAATAAAGCGACTCAAAAATCTATCTTTATTTATTACACGAAAGATACACATTTCAAGTATCGTCGCGTGGCGTCGTGTCTCGTTGTATACTTATAATTGTACCTTAATGTCGTATAAAAACCGACGTTTTTGACAGAATAAATAAATTTATTTACTACACGAGAAGATACACATTTTTAGTAGCGTCGCGTCGCGTCTCGTAGTACTGACCCTTATGTCGTATAAAAGCTGACGTCTTTGACAGGAGTGATGCGCTTAACACACTTTTGGCTTCACACATAACACTACCTTTTGAGCGGCTATTCCTTTCTGTGTTATTCTCTCTTCTTTATATTTATCTTTTCTACTTTTTTCAGCAATATAGACCATGCCTCGTTTGTCAGCGTTTGTTTAATAAAAAAAAAAAAACAGTTTTTATCAAAAACTGGTCGACTCTTTTACTAACTATATTTTTAGTTAAACAAGAATTTATTTTATCTTTATATTACGCATTTATTTTTATTTTTGTATTAATATTTCGAATTGCAATCTAGATTAAGTTTAAATCCTTTTTATGAGTATTACAATTATTTAAATAATTTTTATTTTAATGTCTACATGTTAGAACTTGGCGGATGGCACTACTGTGCAGCCATTGCTATTATTTTCCTAAAATGTATTACTCGCTATTATTTTTAATAAATAAATAAATATTTTATTAACTCTTTGTTTTATTTCTGTTTTAAGACTGTGAAGGATGATATGGCTCCAGAAAGGAGATAAAAGTTATTTTGTAGGTTAATTTACCATTTTTTGGGGTTGTTTAAGAAAAGGGTTAACTTTTTTTTTTTTTTTTACTCTTTTTAGTTTAAATATTCAACCCAAATTCTTGTAAAATAAATCATTCTCTTACAAAAAAATAAAATTAAAATTACAAAATTTACTCATTTTTTTTTAATTTACAATTTAATTTTAGAAATTACACAATTTCTAAAATTTTGTAATCCGTAGCACCGGTAACAACATCGCTCAAGTGCACAATAAGCTAATAAAATTCCCTATCCCAAAAACTCCTGAACCGATTTTGATGAATCTTGCAGTATTCCGTAAGTTAAACAATACCTAGTACAACAAAAAAAGAATACTTAATTTGACTGGCTTAGTTTGTATTATCCGTTTTATTTAAAAACTCAAGAACCCACCTTTTTACGAAAAAACAAAACTGGCAACTGGAAACCGCCACGTCACCATGACAACGGAGCAAACAAACAAAACACTGTTTATAAACACGCGTGACGTTTGAAAATAGCAGCTTTTAGCTAAATTGTTATTACAAATAATACCACGATGTCCAATCTAAGTGGCTTCGACGGAGAAGCCGTGGGTTATGAATCTGCTATGTTGAAGGAATGCGAGGGAACTGAGTCTTCTAGTCAGACAACAGAATTCAATGAGGCTGGGGTGGCAACTCAAACCAATTCTTCGAAGGAAGCCGGTTGTCTAGTCACTATGGAGGAACAAAAGGTTGAGAGTGTCATTTTGAAGGAATATCCACCTTCAAGACTCAACGAATTCCTGAAGAGAGTCGTCCCTTCAATGATGGAACTGCTCGACCATTCCGACAGGGATTTCCTATGCAACTCCTCAGATTCAGATGAGGAAGAGGTTATAAGTGCAAAACTGATCCAAGAAATTAAATTATCCGACTTAGAAGGCATGGGTGCTGGTGACCATTCCCGGTTCGTTCTTGACGTCTCCTGGAGTAGCGCCGGCAATTCCCTAGCAGTCTCTCTTGGCAAGAATGAGCACAAAAACTGGTGCATAGACGATGGTGTGATCAGAATTTTCACAATGAAAAGAACTGCTGGCGATACATTTGTGAGAAGCCTAGATTTGGCGGAGACAACTTGTGTTTCTAAAGTGAAGTATCATCCGTCAGTGGCTGCGTTACTAGCGTATGGTACTGTATCAGGGGAGGTAGTTTTGTGTAACTTGAGGAATTTAGATGCTATACTGTTGACGTCGCCGGCTGACGCGCATGGTTCTAAACGCATCGTCCACTTAGCTTGGGCAGACGCCGCACTCGCCAACGCTTTCCTCACAATGCTGATTATGAATACAGGGAAGAGACGAGGTGCTGCCGATCATATCCTCATCTCAGGTGGCGTGGACGGTACTGTGAACGTCTGGAGAGTAAATGCGAACCAGAAAATCTTCGAGAACGTTATAAGCTATTCGATCAACGGTTCAAAGAACATGGATATCGTCCACGTCTCTTGTTTCGACTTTATTAAGTCCTATCCCTTACGTCCGAGCGATCAGAAAGTTCCAGATGATATTTTTGTTGTGGGCGCTCGTACGGGAGAGATATATCTTTGTAAGACGAAGTCTTTCAAGCCTATAGCGAATAGTAAGAAGGTGGATCCTGTATGTGACGTGTTTCAAGCACACATTGGGTATGTAATCGACGTCGCTTTCAGTTGCCATAAACCTGGTATCTTTGTGTCGGCTTCTATCGACTCTGAACTAAGGGTTTATGATATAAATCAGCTTTGTCCTTTGAAGGTGAGTCCAGTTTTTATTTTTACCTATATTCTTAGATTATAGTATGTCCCGGTTCCTATAGTAGGTCATTGAGGATTGGAGACAAAAAAATTGAAGAAAATTTATCACCTTCGTTCGATCCATACGTCATACGCCAAGGTATTACATTTAAATGTGTGCGTGGCGCTCCTCACACATTTAAAGAGTGGCTTTACGAAAAACGTTGCGTTTTATTTTGAACACGGAATCTGGACATTCGATAATCTAAGTGTCTAAACACACTATGCCGAAGTTACGCGACTGAAGTTCAGCACAATTACGCCTGCAATGCTATTTGAATTACTGACGACACACTATGCCAAAATTACGTCGCGTCATAGCGTACAGCCTAACTTCAGTCGGGCGTAAGTTCAGCGGCAACTTATTCTGGGACCACACATTATACGCGACCGAAGTTCGGTTCGATTACCAACGAAGATCCGGGGGAGCAGCAGGGAGCCGCCCGCGCCGAATTTCTGCCGTAAGTTCGGCACTGGTGTGTCATATCAGCCAAATACGTCGGAACGTGAAATCAGCCGCCGAACTTCGGTCGCGTAACTTCGGCTTAGTGTGTTTAGACACTAAGTATTATTATATTTCTTTCTTTTCTTTTTTTTTAAATACGTAGGCCCACGCTAGGAATTTCTCGCTGTATCGTGGGTGCGTTTACATACAGAGAAATTCATATACACTTCTAGACCCGGAACAACTACTTGCAAATCATTGTATGATCTTTATTCCGTGCGGGAATCAAACCCGCGACACGCTGCGTACCAGTCGATCGCTCACCCACTGCGCGAACCGTGTAGTCAATTCACGAAATGAACCATCTCAAAATGAATGATGTAACAAAGGTTCTGTAATAATTTTGGTGATTTTAAAAAGAGTGTCCATGGAGTTTCTTGCCCGTTCTTCTCCATAGAGATCTACTTCTTGTAATGGACATCTACGGTGCTTTCACAATTACTATATCTTGTGACTGGGACTGTAGCACCATAATTTTGTAGTATTTAATTATATTTTTTTGTCATTGACAACTCAAAAATGCCTGTAACTGGTCTACTTGAAATGAATGCTTTGATTTTTGATGAAAGCTGCTACCAGCAGCTAATTTGGGCGACTCGCTGTCCGACCATGGACCATGCCCGGGTCGACTGCGCGTTGTGCTCCACGCGCGCCTCAAAGAGTCCGCACACTGACGCCCCTTCCCACCTTAGAGGGCCAAAGCCTGCCGGGGTCGCGGGACCAACGAATACCGTGACCTTGGAACGTAAAGTGCTATTGAAGGACACCGTGGATTTTAGTCAGTACAAGTCTGACAGTCCCTCCTGCCCTTTTTTCCTACTCCTCCACTATTCTTTTCTGATTAATTTCGTGCAGGATCCAAGACAGGTAAATTCTTTCTCCGGAACACGTCGAGCTTCATTGTCTCGGCGCTTTTCTGGTGGTTGTCACTGTTGATTCTGGCTTTCAGGAGTTGCAGTGGTTTGGGAATAGTGTGGTGGGTTTGTCCCAATTAAAAAAAAAGTCCCTCCTGCCCTGACCTGGGTGGGAGGACTCATTCGATGATTTTACGACGCAAAAAAAAGCAGCAGCTAGTTTAATGATAAAATTCGGAATTTTCAGGTGATAGCGCTAGATGTTTCAATATCTACTCTGGCGTGGCTGCCGAGCAATCCGTACGTGGTGATCTTGGGGTTGTCCAACCCCGATGGACAGTTACTCCAGGTGTTCAATGTGAACACCGGCCGCCCAGTGCCGGTGGAGGGGCTCGCCGGGAGCGGAGGATGTGTCACTTGCATTACGGTTAATCAGGGAGGGTGAGTTTTGGGAACAATGATAAATGAAACATTTTCTTTCGAAAGAACAATTCGAACTGCGTGCAGGATTTGAACCTGCGACTTTCGTACATCCGACGTTCCTTCCAAACCAGCCACCGAGGATCCTACCTACAAGTGTCATATTCTTCATTCCATTTCTAACGTGTTACGGTGACGTTTCGCGCCATCTGTTACAGAGTTTTCATTTTCACATTAGAAGTTTCTAGAAAATGGTCGAAAGTTCTGGAAACATTCATGGACTTCTACACAGTCCCATACCTTCTGGAATATTCCAGAACCATCTCGAAACATTAGATCAGGGCAATCAGGGCAGAAATTACTAGAAACTTCTAGGGTAATCTTCGGTAGAATTGTCGAATACCTTCAAGAAGCTTGTAGTTTGGTCTGGCAATACGGTCGGATGTAACAATATTTATTTAATTTCCAGCGTGTGCCGCATCGCAGCGGGCGACGGAGACAATAACCTGAACATTTGGGAGATGCCCACACGCCGCATTAAGATGACTCAAGAGGAATTAGACTTCTAGGAAATTTAACATGACTACAGTGAGTTAGCCAGGCGGGGGCGAAGGGGGCCCTAGCCCCCAGGCCTTGTACCTGAAGGAGCCTCGTGCTCAGAGCAAAAAAAATCTTGACAGGATCACAAGTTTGCAACGCAACCAGTCATTAAAGCAGTATAGTGCGGTTCAACTAACTAAGGTATCTATGGTCAAAAGTCACATGAAAATAACGTTTAGCAATAAAATGCTCTGCGCTAATAAATTTTTAATAGTGTAGGTATATTATCTCGTTGGAGGAGCTCCTGACTAAATAATAACAGCCGCACAGGCCGGTCTTCCGAGTTAAGCCGCGCTTGCCGAGGTGGTCTGTGGACGGGTGACTATCTGACGTAGCGAGCATTCCTCCATGCTTCGGAAAGCACGTAAAGCTGTTGGTCCCGGCTGTCATTTGTAGATCTTTGACAGTCGTTACTATTAGTCAGAAGCTCTAAAGTCTGACAACCAGTCTTACCATGGAGTATCGTATTACCTAGTTACTGTGTTGTGGAGGTCCGATAGTCAGTCGCTCCATGTAAAATACTGATATTCAGCTGCATCTGGTTCGACTGGAAGCCGGCCACAATATAGTTGGGAAAAGATGATGATTTATATTATCTCTTAATGACAATAAATCGTTTGAATCCGTCAAATTGACAAAGTTCAAAGCCATGGATATGTATTTTTACGCGAATGTGGACCTAATTTGTATTTGAATGTCTGTAGGAAAATAAGCTTATGGTGGGTCATAATTCCACTTTGTCGATTGTACAAAGAGGCTAATGTAACATTACGGATTCGACATTGAGCATTACATTACAACTACCTCACTGTACTGACTGACGAGCATTTGCGTGTAATGTAAAGTCACGCCGGACACATTTAATTACAAGTGGAGCGCATTTGATTTTGCAAGTTGTATCAAGGTATTACACATTGTATCATTACAAGGTGCGCATTGCAATGATCGATTTTCCTAATTTTAGGTGTTATAAATGCGTGATTTAATATTGGTGTGAGATAGAACATGTATTTGAATTTGTATGAATTGGGAACTTTTTTTTTATTTGTGTTTTTGTACCTAATGATTGCGTATGTTTATTTACGGTCAGTTCACACCGAACGCGACGCAACGTGACGTGACGCAACGATACTGCAAATATGTACCTATGTTTTCGTGTAGTAAATCATGTTAGATTTTGTGTCGCTAATAAAACAAGACGCGGCGTCGCGCTTGCGAATGGTGTGTCTTTTCGTGTAGTAAATAGAGTTGGATTTTGAGTAGCTCTATTGAAATGTTCGCGCAGCGTCGCGTCTGGGTGTGATTTGACCCTTATTTATTAGTTTGTGAATGATTATTATTTTAAGTGTATGCGTGTTGAGATTAGAAATAGAGTGTTTTAAAAGAGTTAATGTCGTCGACATACCTATTTAGTTTATTATGATATTATAATTTACATTTAGTTGTTTTTTTTTATACAGTAATAAATAAGGTATTTTGTTTACATGTCGTTTTAATTGTTGATGGTAGGCGGATGATATGCGAAAATAAATTGTTTGTATGGCCGATGGGGAGACCACGTACTGGCAAGCGCAGCGTAGGACATCCACCGGGCGTCACACACGGCTAAGATACTATAATATTTTATCTTAAGATGTTCTGTATCTTACGATTTTAATTCTCTATCTTAAGATACGAAAAAAATACTAGCTTTCCCAGCGGCTTCGTTCGCCCCCCTCCCCCCTCTTATTGCCTATGTCACTCAACACCAAAGCTGCTTACAACTGGTGAAAGAATTTTTTAAATCGGACCAATAGTTTTTGAGCCTATTCATTACAAACAAACAAAGTTTTCCTCTTTATAATATTATAGTATAGATGTAGGTACGAGTACCTATTATCTTCGTCGTGTGTGATGGTCCATTGAAATGTATGGCGAGCGATATGGTATATTAAAATAAAATGTATCTTGCATTTAGAAAAAATGAAAGGGAATCGTCTATCTTGGTATGGACATGTGATGAAGAGGGATGACACCCATGTGACTAAGAAAGTGATGAGTATGAATGTTGATGGATGGAGAGGAAGAGGAAGGACAAAGAAAAGATGGATGGATTGTCTAAGGAATGATATTAATGAAAAAGTAGTAAATGATACTGTGACGTCTGATAGGGGAGAATGGAAGAAAAAAACGTGTTGCGCCGACCACAAGTAGAATGGGATAAGGGCAGGAAGAAGAAGAGTATCTTAGCCGTATGTGGCGCGCTATAAGCTGAACAGACAATCTGATGAAGATCACAGATCAGGGGATTCAAGTCGGTCTTTTTAGAAATCTATGGGGGAGGCCTATGTTCAGGTGTGGACATTGTAGGACTGATACGTTGATGATTGTACGTATTAAAGTTTCCGGAAAATCGACTGTAAGTTTAAAGTAAAAAAATAAAACGCAAGAATAAAACTTCATGTTTTATGTCATTTCATTTAAAAATTACAATATCTAAGGAATCATTTTGACTAACTCAAAATATACATTTTGTAGTTGACTCTTTCTCTTCTTATTGCTGCATGCGCCGCTGTCTTCTTCTCTTGTTTGGTTTGGTTAACTGCTTCTGGGAAAGAGAAGAAATATACAGGGTGAATTTTACAACTGGACGTGGATCGCTATATCTGGAACTATGAGGAATATCGAAAAACGTTGAAAGAAGTCGGTCGTTTAATCGAAATGTAGCTCTGCGAATGAATGGACAAAAACGGGCAGGAAACTCCATGGACGCTGTTTTTAAATCGCCAAAATTATAACAGAACCTTTGTTATATCATTTATCTTGAGATGGTACATTATGTGTGAACGATGAAACAAGTTAAAAGTGTCCTTACGAAATATAAAAAACAAACAATTCAGAAATAAAATAATAATTAACCACATTGGCAGTCCCAACTTGCAGCGCCCGTTCACGAACATGATACATATCAGCACCATTCAGTTCAACCATTTTGTAGAGAACTAAATGATCCGACACAAGAGCCACCATCACCGAAACATTTTTGAGTGAGCACGACATACTCTCAACCGCCAGATTCATTCAAGTCAATGAAATTATTCGAACGTAGTTAAAACTTGCTACCTGTCACTGCTTGGCTCTCCGCGAGGGCTCGGTGGCGGTGGGAGGAGGAGGAGGGCCCTTCTTGTCGAGCTCCTCCAGGTAGCTCATCAGGATCTGCTGCCGCTCCTCCGGGATGTGGTCTAGAGCTGTGTACCTGCAGGAAATGAGACTGGTCAGACGAGAACTTTAAACTACCTACACATACCTTTTTAGGGTTCCGTAGCCAAATGGCAAAAACGGAACCCTTATAGATTCGTCATGTCTGTCTGTCTGTACGTCCGTATGTCACAGCCACTTTTTGTCGAAAGTATAAGAGCTATCCTGTTGAAACTTGGTAGGTAGATGTATTATGTGAACCGCATTAGGATTTTCATACAAAAATAAAAACAAAACAAATTTTGGGGGTGCCCCCCATACTTAGAATTGAAACTCAATTTTTTTTTTTTTCACCAAACTCATACGTGTGGGGTATCTATGGATAGCTCTTTAAAAATTATATTGAGGCTTCGATCATTAAAAATAACTAGATACACAATCCCGTACAAAAACGAACTTAAAACTGTCCTCAAGTGGGTTCGTAAAATAGAAAGAGAAAGAAAACAGAAAGGAACATAACTGGCCAACATAATATGCCAATAGAAATTAAACCTTATTTAACCCGACTAAATCAAGTCGCCATGCGACACTACGAACTGTACGTTTAGTAAAAGTCTTTTCAATTTAGGTGCTCTATAAACTCTGCTGATAATTTCGTCAATTTTAAAATAAATGTTTTACGGCGATTTCTTGACGAAATATCAGTATTTATATAGTACAGTGATAGTTATTATATATTGTTAATATTAGTACTTACTGAAAAAATGAAATTCTATCCTTTTTCCGGTCCTGGAAGAGTGATTTTTGCACTTTTTAAACGAGCACGGAGGCATGTTTACGTTCCGAGCGTTAGAACAGTACTAAACCAAAAGGATGACCGATCTCTGATTTGGTCATTCTTTTGGTGAGGACGTTTTTTGTCGCTGATTGTGTATCTAGTTGTTTTATATGATCGAAGTATTGAGGTTACTAATATCATTTTTTTCTCAACTGAACAGTTTGCACGAGAGACACTTCCAAAGTGGTAAAATGTGTCCCCCCCCCCCCCTGTAACTTCTAAAATAAGAGAATGATAAAACTAAAAAAAATATATAATGTAGACCTCAACAAAAACTTCCAACGAAAATTGGTTTGGATGAGATACAGTTAGCAGTTTTTGAGATATAGTACATTTTCAAAAACCGCAAATATAACTTTGGCATTCATACAAACACTTTTTTTTTTTTTTTTTTTTTTTTTTTTTTTTTTTTTTTTTTTTTTAGCGTGGTAAAATCATCAAATGAGTCCTCCCACCCCGGGCAGGGCGGGAGGGACTGTCAGACTTGTACTGACTAAAATCCACGGTGTCCTTCAATAGCCTTTTATGTTCCGGGGTCACGGTAATGAGATAAGTCCCGCGACCCCGGCAGGCTTTGGCCCTCTTGGGCGGGGCCCCGTCATCGTGCTGACGCTCTTTGAGGCGCGCGTGGAACACAACGCGCCGTCGACCCGGGCATGGTCCATGTCCGGGCGGCGAGTTGCCCTTTACTCGCCGCCCGCATGCCCGCGCCTACGGTGGCCGGAGATCGTCTTGCGACGTCCGACGCCGTGGGCGTCTACCATTGCGGGTGGGGCGGAGGGAGGACGCTGTCCTCTCTCTCTCACGGCCCGCCTCCTCCTTAACGAGCATTACTGCTTCGCAGAAGGAGGCGACCGCTTCCCACTCCGTCTCGCCCCGCAGCATGGCCTCGACCAATGCCGGGCGCGAGAGGTCTCCGCCTATCGCTGCCGTGAGGACACGGCGGTGCTCTGCCCAAGCGGGGCAGTCTTGCACCGTATGCTCTGCTGTGTCCTCCGGGCGATCTTCGCAATGGTGACACCCCGGCGTTTCTTCCTTCCCCATCCGACACAGGTACCTCCCGAAACATCCGTGTCCGGTGAGGACCTGCGTCATCCGATAGGTCAGGACGCCGTGACGCCTTTCCAGCCACTCCTCAAAGAGGGGTCTTACCGCCGCGATTGCGGCGTGCCCGAACCTCGGTTGCGACAGTCGTTCCCTCCATACTGCCCTGAGATCGCGCCGGACCTCTTCCCGCCGCGCCTCGACTTGTCGGGGCAGCGGGAATTCTCCCCGGCGCCGCGCCTCCACGCGCCACTCATAGACGCGCTGGAGGGCGGTCGCCTCCAGATCCCAGGGCAATAATCCGGCAAGGAGGTTGGCCGATTCGCCGGCGATCGTGCGGTATCCTCGGATCATCCGGATAGCCATGACCCTCTGGCATGCGACCAGCCTCGCTGGTCGCGTCCGCATGCTCAGGGCCCACACGGGGGCCCCGTAGAGGGCCATGGACCGCACGATACCGGCGTACAGCCTCCGGCAGGAGGCGTTTGGCCCGCTGAGGTTGGGCAGGAGTCGCCTGAGGGCGCCTGCCGCCCGGTTCAGCCTTGGGGCCAAACGCAGGAAGTGCTCCTTGAAGTTCCACCGGCCGTCGAGGACGAGTCCCAGGTACTTCATCGTCCTCCCGACGCCGATGCGAACCCCTCCCACCGTTATGTGGGACTCTGACCGTGGCGCGTTCAGACGGCCATGAAAACACATGGCCTCTGTTTTGTGGAGCGCCACGTCGAGTCCCAACTGCCGGATCCTTCCAACGACTGTCGCGACCGCTTGCGTCGCCAGGTCGGCCGCCGCCTGGTGCGACTCTCCCTCCGCCAGGACGAGCGTGTCGTCAGCGTAACATATTACGCTGACGCCGTCAGGGAGGTCGCCGCGCAGCACCCAATCGTATCCGATGTTCCACAGGGGCGGCCCCAAGACCGAACCCTGTGGAACACCGCACGACACCTCTCGCCGGTTCCACTCTCCCCGGTGACCGGGGTAGATGACGGCTCTGTCCGTCAGATAAGCCTCGACTATGCGACGGAGGTAGGTCGGCACCCGGTGATACCGGAGTGCCTCCCTGATGCAACTCCAGGGCAGGGTGTTAAAGGCATTGGTGATGTCCAAAGACACCGCCAAGACGACCCTGCCCCGGGCCACTGCATCCCCCGTCGTGAGGGCTCTCACGCGCATGATGGCGTCCACCGTCGAGCGCCCCCTGCGGAAGCCAAACTGGCTCTCCGCAAGGTTCGGGCCCACCCGATTCAGGTGCCCGACGAGGCGGTCTGCAATGACTCTCTCAAAGAGCTTGCCCACCTCATCGAGCAGCACGATGGGCCGGAATGCGGACGGAGAGTCCGCAGGGCGCCCGGGCTTCTGGATCAGGACCAGCTTCCCCGTTTTCCAACGAAGCGGAAACCGGCCCCTCTCCAGGCATGCGCTAAAGAGCCCCCCCAGTCGAGGCCCGAGAGTCCTCGAGGCCAGGACCCAAGCTTTTCCTGGCAGGCCGTCGGGTCCTGGGGCGGTATTTTTTTTGGCCTTGAGCCGTTGTACCGCCACTCTCATGTCTACCTCGGTCACCTCTGGAGCGTCGTAGACGTCGTCGTCGCTGTGGTCCGCGTTTGCGTCAGCTTCACCGTCAGATTCCGTCGGAGACGGAGCCATAGGCGGGGGAGTATGCTCCCCTCGCGATGGGAACAGGGCGCTCACCACGTCCTCCACGAACTGAGGCTGGAGACTCTGCGTCAACGGGGGAGCCCAGGGGCGGAGCTTCTCTCTCGCCCACTTGTAGGGCCGGCCCCATGGGTCCCCGTTCAGAGCCTCCAGCATCTCCTTGCGGGCCAATTCCTTGGCCCGCCAGATCTCGTCGCGGAGGACGGTCTTCGCTGCCCTGTAGCCCTCGTACAGCTCCGCCTCTACAGTTGCCGCATCCGGTGGTCGGGTGCGGCGCCTGCGGAACCTGGTGTACCGGCGTCGCGCGGCAACGCACGCCTCGCGCAGCGCTGCTAGCTCGCGCGACCACCAGTACAGCTGACGCCGGGCGCGTCCTTGCCGGACCCGGGGCATGGCCACGTCGCAGATCTCTGACATGGCCTCCCGGAACCACTCCGCCTCGTCGTTGATGTCGGCAGGCCTGTCCGGTGGTGACACCCAGGCCTGCACGATCGAGGCTTCCAGGAATAGCTCCCGGTCCAGCTGCTTCAGCGCCCATCGCGGACCACTTGGGTTCCGTCCACTCGGGACCGGCGCGTCTGAGGTCTGGGCGGAGACGTCAAACCGGATATACCGGTGATCGGAATAGGTCTCCACCTCCTCTACAACGCGCCAGTCGGTGACGCGCGGTGACAGGTCGGAGGTGGCGAACGTGACGTCCACCACCGACTCGCCTCTCCACCGCACGCACGTGGGGACAGAACCCCGGTTCTCGATGACCAGGCCCTGCGCCAGGGCCCAGTGCTCGAGCCTTCTGCCCCGCACAACGTCCGTAAACCGGGAACCCCAAGCCACATTCTTGGCGTTGAAGTCCCCGAGGACGAGCGCGGGGAAAGAACCGAAGGCGACGACGACGTCTCCCAGCTCCGATAGGGAGTCCTGGAACTCGGCGAGAGTTTGGTTCGGGGAGAAGTATACGCCTATCACGGCGATCTCCCCGACCCGTGCTGCGACGATCCCGCGCCCTCTCTTGACGCGATCGAGGGGCGGGGTACCGGCGGCGGCCGACGAAATAATGGTCACCGAGCCGTTCAGGTCCGCTACCCAGTCATTCCTGGGCACGACAAAGTACGGCTCGGCGACTACGGCGACGTTGATCAACCACTGCGCCATGCTCTGGAGCAAGAGATCCTGAGCAGCGGCGCAGTGGTTGATGTTCGCCTGGAGGAAGCGCAATGGAGACATTAATCGGAATCCATTGCAGCCTCCTCCAGGACCCTCTCCGAGGGTTGAGTCACGGCGGCGGCGGCAGCAGCAGGAGCTGCGGCGGCGGCGGCGGTGGCGACGGCGGCGGCAGAGGGCCTACCTCTGCTCCTGGTCTTGGCGGGCGGGGCGCAGGACTTGCCCCCTGCCCGGTGATCGGCCGGCTTGCCAGCCGCCGCACATAGGAAGCAGTGCGGCGGGGCGTTACAAGAGCCGGCCTTGTGACCGGGCTGACCGCAGCGGAAGCAGTCGTCACTGCGGTTCACCTCCGAGGTGCACTTGCATGCCGTGTGGTTACCCACTTGGCAGCGGAAGCACCTCAGAGGCCTGGGCTCCAGCAGTTTCACCTGCGCGGACACCCAGCCGACCAGGAGCCTTCGGCCCTCCCCAATCTTTTTGGCCGCCGGCACGGGGCAGCTGACCGTGATAGACAGCAGCCCCGTGAAGTCAGGGCGTAGGGTGCCTGCCTTCACCTGGTCGGCAGGGCATTCCCCAGCCCTGGCAACGGCAGCCACTACGTCCCCCTCCGAGATGGAGTCGTCCAGGCCCATTATGCGCAGATCAGCGCGCTTTACGGGCCTGGACACTCGGGCCTCCTCCGCGTCTAGGGACGCTCTGAGCCGTTCGGCTAGAGCGTCAGCGGTAGGGCCGCTGTCCGCGCCGGGGATCGACAGAAGTCTGGCCCCCGTAGCGGTGACTTGCACCCGGAGACCCCCGTCGATCCCCAGCTCTCGGAGGTTGACCGCCTCCTTCGCCTTCGCGAACACGTCGCGGTACGTCACGCCCCTCTTGACCGCGTCCGGCTGTAGAGTGATTACTACAGCCGCGGTCTTAGGGGCGCGGAGTTTCGCCGCGACGGTTCGCTTGCGCTGCCGCTGTCTCTGTCGCCGCCTTCGCCTTCCTTTGGCCCTGCTCTCTCCAGCCACTTGCCATTCGGCATCGGCTGGAGGGGGCCGCGAAGGCTGCGCAGGCGGGACAGATTGGGACGGCTGACTCGCTGCCGCCGCCGCCGTGACACCCTTCCTCTTCTTCTTCTGTGGGGCCGAGCTCTGTGGGGCCGTTCCCCCAGGGGCCGCCCTCGCTGGGGCCGTCCTCGCCGGTGCCGCCGCCGCTGAGGCAGCTCTTGTCGGGGCCTGTTTAGGTGGCACCGGCGGCTTCGCTGGCTTCGCCGCGGCCCGGTTCTCCGGAGCCGGCCTGGGCGGCGCGGAAGCAGCAACGGCCGCGTAGGATGCCGCGAGCGGGGGGCGCAAGATGCGATTCTCCAGCGCTGCGAACCGCTGGTTGAAGGCCGCCAGCTCCTGCCGCACCAGATTTAGGACATTGCTGTCTTCTGTTGGTGCGGGCTTCGCCGGCGACTCCTTCTTCCGCGTCTGCGGCATCTCCTCCCGGCGGTCCCCCTTCCGCAGCCCGGCCAGCTCCGTCTTAAGTTGGATGTTCTCCTTCCGGAGAACATCCATCGCCGCCGTCAGTTTGGCGACCTCCTCCCGCATTTGGGACATTTCGTCCGATGCTTTAGATGCGGGCGGAGGCCGGCTGAGGCTGTCCGACACCGCCGCCATGATCGTGGCCGTGGCCTTACTTATGGCCAGGTCTTTTGTGGCCTTTTTACCCGGCCTTCCAGGCCGGCCCTTAAGGGTGCGGATGGCGTCCTCCACCATCTTTTCTAAAGAGGGCTCGGCTTCCCGCCCTCTGCCACACGTCCCGCCTCGGCCTTTACCCCGCACACTAGTAGGGATCTTCCGGCCCGAGGCAGGATCCTCCTCTGACGACGAGATGTCGTCCCGGGAGCGCTTTAGGAACTCGTTCCTCCTGCTGGCGCTCCCCTCATCCCTCTTCGCCGTGCTTCCAGAGCCTACGCTCTGGAAGCTCGTGGCGTCTGATGCCGAGTCGGACTCCGACTCGAGCACCAGCGCCCCCTCCTTCTGCGGAGCGGCACTCTGTGCCCGCTCGTTTGGTGCCGGTGACGTGGACGTGCTGGAATGATCCAGCGACTCCACGCCACGGGCACGTGAGCCCCCCTGGCTCGATGCGGCGACTGCCGGGGCAAAAACTGGGTAAAAACGGTGTTTGTTGTCCCCCCCAGAGTACGGTGGGACTGACCGGACGTGTCCGGTGCGGGATTCCCCAGCTGCGGAGCAGCTGGGACCCGCCTGGGTAGCTTTACCAAAAACCTTTTTTTCCATAATGTACTTTTTTAGAGAGGTGAGTTCCTCTTTCAACCCTAATCCCCCATTTTCCCTCCCCTGGTTCACTTCACGGTTACGTCTAAAGATTAGACGCGTACCGGAAGTGAACCTTTCCCCCCCTAGACCCAATCTCTGAGACCGGGCCCCGCGCCGTCTAGAAGCTCGAGCTGACTGCTCGATCCTCCAGGCGGCGCGCCTTTCCCCGGTGTGTCCCTCTTGGTCTGGTCTCTCCCTCTGAGCCTGTCCGGCATGAGTGCACGGGTGCCTCTACCGGCAGGGGCCCAGAGATCATCGAGACACACAAGCCCCACCACGACGGCAACGTGGGGACACGTTGGTGGGGATTCATACAAACACTATGAAAAACAAAGTTATTTTTATTGTTTGTGTATATTACTTACTAATCTCAATATAATTATATCCCTAATCTACTACGGAACCCTTCATGGGCGAGTCCAATTCGCACTTGGCCGGTTTTTTATTTTGGTAAAATCATCAAATGATTCCTCCTAACCAGGGCGGGAGGGACTGACAGACTTGTACTGTCTAAAATCCATGGTGTCCTTCAATAGACTTTTACATTCCGGGGTCACGGTAATTCGTTAGTCCCACGACCACTTCAAACTACTAACATAACATGCCATAACTAATAGCTGCAGGTATTCATATAATTATCTTTTTGAAATACCGTATTAATTGCAATGCCTAAACAGGCAACGAAGTTCTAAGAACCTCAAACTTTGTATACCTAGACTTAGTTCGCAATAAAGATATTTGAATTCGGCATTTCCCAGCGATTTGCGACTCATTGTAGTACATTCCGACTAGTCTCTAAATCTCTGAAACATGCGAGAAATCGCATACGCAACATACGATTGATAGGAGTAATGTCTCAAATTCTCTCTTATCTTCCGACAAATCTCATGGACCAGCGTCAAATCGCATCAACTAGCGACAAATCTCAGAAACTAGCTTCCATTCACTAACTAGTTGCATGGACTTGCGACTATCGTACTACTAATTACAGCAACTGGCCTCTAATTTCACCAACTTGTGACAAATCGCAGCAACTTGCGACAAATTGCAGTGACTTGCAACTAATTGGAGTAATACCATTTATTACCACCAATTGATGTAGTAGTTGTGTTTGTACAACATTCTCACCTGGCGTCATGTTTGAGCGCGTCCAGCACGTGCTGCAGCGCGCTGGGCTGGTCGCGCACGGCAGCCAGGCTCTTGTGGGTGATGTAGTAGTTGTGTTTGTACAACATTCTCACCTGGCGTCATGTTTGAGCGCGTCCAGCACGTGCTGCAGCGCGCTGGGCTGGTCGCGCACGGCAGCCAGGCTCTTGTGGGTGATGTAGTAGTTGTGTTTGTACAACATTCTCACCTGGCGTCATGTTTGAGCGCGTCCAGCACGTGCTGCAGCGCGCTGGGCTGGTCGCGCACGGCAGCCAGGCTCTTGTGGGTGATGTAGTAGTTGTGTTTGTACAACATTCTCACCTGGCGTCATGTTTGAGCGCGTCCAGCACGTGCTGCAGCGCGCTGGGCTGGTCGCGCACGGCAGCCAGGCTCTTGTGGGTGATGTAGTAGTTGTGTTTGTACAACATTCTCACCTGGCGTCATGTTTGAGCGCGTCCAGCACGTGCTGCAGCGCGCTGGGCTGGTCGCGCACGGCAGCCAGGCTCTTGTGGGTGATGTAGTAGTTGTGTTTGTACAACATTCTCACCTGGCGTCATGTTTGAGCGCGTCCAGCACGTGCTGCAGCGCGCTGGGCTGGTCGCGCACGGCAGCCAGGCTCTTGTGGGTGATGTAGTAGTTGTGTTTGTACAACATTCTCACCTGGCGTCATGTTTGAGCGCGTCCAGCACGTGCTGCAGCGCGCTGGGCTGGTCGCGCACGGCAGCCAGGCTCTTGTGGGTGATGTAGTAGTTGTGTTTGTACAACATTCTCACCTGGCGTCATGTTTGAGCGCGTCCAGCACGTGCTGCAGCGCGCTGGGCTGGTCGCGCACGGCAGCCAGGCTCTTGTGGGTGATGTAGTAGTTGTGTTTGTACAACATTCTCACCTGGCGTCATGTTTGAGCGCGTCCAGCACGTGCTGCAGCGCGCTGGGCTGGTCGCGCACGGCAGCCAGGCTCTTGTGGGTGATGTAGTAGTTGTGTTTGTACAACATTCTCACCTGGCGTCATGTTTGAGCGCGTCCAGCACGTGCTGCAGCGCGCTGGGCTGGTCGCGCACGGCAGCCAGGCTCTTGTGGGTGATGTAGTAGTTGTGTTTGTACAACATTCTCACCTGGCGTCATGTTTGAGCGCGTCCAGCACGTGCTGCAGCGCGCTGGGCTGGTCGCGCACGGCAGCCAGGCTCTTGTGGGTGATGTAGTAGTTGTGTTTGTACAACATTCTCACCTGGCGTCATGTTTGAGCGCGTCCAGCACGTGCTGCAGCGCGCTGGGCTGGTCGCGCACGGCAGCCAGGCTCTTGTGGGTGATGCTGCGCGTCTCTTGTAGTAGTTGTCTCATGGCCGTCTTGGCGCATGACTGCTTGTCGCGCTGGTAGTCGCGGAATTCGCGTTCCATCTGTAATAGAAAACAAGAACAGGCTATTTTACAAAAAAAAAATGGGTACACTACGATAATACGAAAAACTTTGTTCCGAAATTCACAAATACGAATTTCAAAATACCGATTTTCATAATTCCGAATGGTTCAAAATTCCTAATATACCAACTCCGATTGATCATTATTCCTATATTCATAATTCCGAAATATCAATATTCCTGACGTTTAATCAAAATACCGAGTTTCAATAGACCGAATAACAAAAATTCCGAATAAATAATTTTTCGAAACATCAAAAACACGAATTCCGATTATTAAATTACCGATTAATAAGAATTCCGAAAATTTAATTAGGCTCGCTCTAGCATCCTTAGTCAAATGCTGATTGACGCCTACCAAGGTAGATCGAGGGAGCCCCGCTTAGCGGGGCTCCTATTTCTGTTTGCAAGGTTTAAAGGCAATTTCAAGGCGTTCGTGGTGCGTGTGCCAACATGTTTGCTGCACCTCGTCATGGAGGAGAACTTTTGGCCGCAGGACGTGGTGTTTCGTCGCTTCCGCGGACAAGTGCCACTGGAGTGCACTATTAAATAGTGCTAAGTGAAGTGTTTACTAACATAGGTTTAAGTTTCTGTATACTAACACAAACTGTACTATAATAATATATAATTATGTTAGTCTATAAGGTATATATCTATGGGCCCAAGTAGCCTGAAATAAAATGGATATTATTATTATAAAGTAACCTAACACGATGAGGATCCCCTTCGAACCTAACCTGTCCGAGTCGGTATGCCCCAAGTCCCGAGCTCGCTTCGCTCGCTCTTGTATTCTTAGTCAAATTACTGATTACCGGTATCCCTTTTCGTCTCCTAAAACTGTTTGTCCGAAAATCATTATTCATAACACGTTTGCTATAAAATTCAGTAACCATAATGATCAAAACTATGGCAGCGACTAATCGCTACAACTAGCCTTGCTTGAGCTAAAATTGCCTATTAAAAATCTTTGTAACTGTAAAATCATAGCGACTAGTCGCATCGACAAGTCGCCCCGAATAATCGGATCAAGTAACCGTACAAGAAAAACAAACACCAAAATCTAATACATAAAAATCAATTGCTGTTCGTTAGTCTCGCTAAAACTCGAGAACGGCTGGACCGATTTGGCTAATTTTGGTTTTGAATTATTTTTGGAAGGCCAGGGAAGGTTTAACTTTTGACCGCCACAGTCATGTATAGGTGACAAGTCAAAAAGTGCCCAGCACGCCACTGTCACGACTACATGACAGAATTTTAAACACAAACAAATCTCATTAATAAATAACGGTTGCACACCTCTGGTCCGGAGGCGAGAAAGTTTAAAAAATCGGTGCCAGCTACGCCACAGTCATCTTATGATGAAAAAAAAGTACTTCATGATTGAACATAGTGCTGTGATCTTATTGTGTTGATTATATCGACTGTTTAATTGTGGATTTAAATGATAAAGGAAACCGAAATTTTGACACAGATCTTTATAGAAGGACACAGTGGGATAAAATAAAACTCTTGTATATTATATTTACGGTACTTTACCGTTTATTTAAAAAACAACATGTCGTTTAAAAATGAATAGTCAGTTTTATCGATATTATTCGATATCATTCCGAACTCATGAATAGTCAGTTTTATCGATATCATTCCGAACTTACTAATGTTTTGTAGGTATTTAAGTATGAATTCTTAGCTTGGCGCTGAGGGCACGTCGTGGTTTTTTTGACGTGGCGGTCAAAAGGTTAAAAGGTAAGTCTGAGGCGGCACGAAGTTTGCCGGGTCAGCTAGTACCTACCTAATAAAAAAAGTCTTGCGACTAATCGCAGTGACAAATCGCAAATTCTCACCTGTGAAGCACTATTATAGACCGGCGCAGTGGGTTCCTCTGCTAACATAGCTTTGACATCCCTCCAATGCGCAGTACATGATATACCTCTATCATTTAGTAACGCACGCAGTTTGTCGCGGCGTTTTGTCGCAAGCGCGCTCGTGTGTTGCATGAATAGTCGCTCCTGAAAAGACATAATGCATTGAAAAACAAAATCGGTATACTGTCTATTTTTTTATCGTGGTAAAATCATCAAATGAGTCCTCCCACCTAGGGCAGGAGGGACTGTCAGACTTGTACTGATTAAAATCCACGGTGTCCTTCAATAATTTACGTTCCGGGGTTACGGTAATACGTGAGTCCCGCGACCCCGGCAGGCTTTTGCCCTCTAAGGGGGAACCCGTCTGAAAATTTAACTGAATTAAATTTTGTATAGTTCTTACCTTGTCGTCCTTAGTCAGTAATTCTGCTAGACTGTATCTGTGGTCCTTTTTGAGCTGTTTCTTGGCGTCTCGCCATGAAAGGTCTGGATTTCTCACTAAATCTGCTAGTAATGCGTTGAAATGCTGAAAAACCAAAACAAAATTTTTAACAGAGTTCGAAAAATGGAGAAAAATTCTCAATTTGTTGGATTTCTTTTTAATGCATGTTCCCTAATTATATACATTTCAGACTCCTGGACAGATTTGAAACATTCTTGTTTAAAAGGGTATAGGTACTTTCAGAACCTGAACAACAACTGGCAGATCATACAAATATTTGTTCTGTACGGGGATCGAACCCGCTGTATTAGTTTTAAGAAGGTATCCATAGCCATAAAAAGTCAGAAAGAGATCAAAAACAACGTGTTAATAAATAAATAGATACTCTTTTTTGCTGTGTGTATTTTAGTTTTATTATCTATCTATTTATTATTTATTACATATAATAAAATGGTAGGAAAGTCAAAACTGTACATTGAATATTTTTTTAAAAGAATACTTGGGGTGTGATCTACAATCGATACCGAAGCCAAAAATATAGTTTTTAGAATGTTTGTCTGTTTGTATGTCCGGGATAAACTCAAAACGTACAGGACGGATTTGAATGATTCTTTTTTTGTTGTATAGGTATTAAGTCTGGCCAGCATATAGGCTATAATTTATCTTGAAAACTTGAACACCTGATGCAGAACTGCAACAGACCAGCTAAACTATAAGAGATACAAAAATGGTGCCATAGCAAAAATGTTCCACGTGATAAGCATTTTCTGCTGAGAGAATATATTTGAAGATCTGGAACACCTGATGTGGAACTCCAAGAGCCCAGCTACACTATAACATAATACATAATAGGAATGACGTCTTAGCAAGAGTTGTTCAATCTGATGAGCACTCTTTGTTGACGTATAAACTTTGAAGATCTAGAACACCTGATGTGGAACTCCAAGAGCTCAGCTACACTATAATATTTATTATATAGGAATGACATCGTCTCGCGCAACCCTTTGTTTTCCCGTCCCCGGACTGTTAGAATTCGACACAGACGTTTCAGAACTTCGACCCTGTTGTCGCTGGCATTAAGCAACAGGATTCGCGTACGAAGTTGCGGGCAGAAGCTAGTTCTAACTACATGAAAAAAATACTTAATTCGACCTAAAAAAGGTGGCAACCCTAGCGTGAACCCACTACCTGCAACTCGTATAAGACTCTGACGCCAAGATAAATAGTCGTAGGTAAGCAACGGCTAAGCCAGTGATAAGTACCGTTTTAAACATCCATTTCGTATAAATAGTCAGTACTAGAAAGATTCTTGTAATTCCTTGAAAATCACCATACGTCGGAATTAGGTAGAGTTATTCACTGATTACATACAGCGAAAGAATAAAGTGGATATGCCCTAAATCCCGGAATCAGTTTTAAAGAGCAGAAAAATCCCGTAATTTTTAATATCAAAAAGTTATTTACTTTTCCACAATTTATTTGTCTAATCCACCTCTGATGTTTTTATTATTATTCCTTTATTCATTTTTAAACATATTATTAAATTTTTAAATATTTCTTAAATAAAAACGATAAAAAACATTTAATAATATAAAAATAGTGATCCGCCGGTGTGGGAGCTACCGGTGGTTAGGGCTCCAGAGACAGGAACCTCCTCACAATGCGAGCCGTATCGAGGAGTACTGCTTTCTGAATCAGGCCCTTGATCCAACTACCCAACGAGAGCCTCGACAGATGTTCGTCGAGGCTCTTGGCCATCAGGCCATTGGCCGTTACAACAATCGGCACAATGATAGCCCAGCTCACATTCCGCATTTCGACATTTATTATTACTCGTATTATTATTTATTTGTAATACTATTTTCCACACAAGATTGTCTATTAGAAATCCCGGGAAGATCCATATTAATATCAACATTTCGATGCAAGTACTAAAATAACTCTACCTAATTCGACCTCTGAAAATCCCTCATAATCACCTGAACAGCCTCATCCCTCTTATGGTACTCCCGTTCCTTGTCCCGATCCCTCAAGCTTGTAGCCAGCGCCCTCTGCACCTCCCGTTCCCTCTCCTTGATGGAGGCCTGGGCCCTCGCCTCCTTCTCCCTCGCTGCCGTCTCTCCGTCACTCCCTGCCTCCGGTTCCTCGTGTTCTACTTCTTCAGTCTCTTCTGGTGGAGGTTCCTGGGAAGAGGAACTTTGTTTTGAGATTAATGTGGCTTGCAACCTTTTCATATTAAAGAGCTTACACGATTCGTGAGATTTCCAATTTCTAGTAAATAAAAATGAAAATAGTCCTTGCTACTACGATGTAATGATGCAATTCGATTGACTTACGTCGTGGCGGCGAGCGTGTTTTGTTTTTCATTTACCCGTTAGATAACCGCACGTTTTATGTCATATGTCGTAGTGGTAAGGACGATTTTCACTTGTACCTAGTTGAAATTGATCGAATCGCGTCACATCGCGTTATGGAGAAGCTTCCTTACATGCTTAGATTAATGTCTAGACTCCTGGTAGGCCGCTGAGAATTGAAGCCAAAAAAAAGAAGAAAAATTACCTCCGTCGTTTGATTCCTACGTTATATTTAAATGTGTGTGTGACGCTCACTCACACGGTTATAAAAAGTGGCTTTACAAAAACGTTACAATTTGTTTCGAACACGGAATCTGGACATTTTATAATCTAAGATATAAAAAATTGGGTGGTTGAGATCCACGTCGTACGTAACGGTTCACTCCGAGCAACGTCATCAGGCCCTGTAGCCATGTTACAAACGATAAACGCAAATACTGAGTAGGCTTTAATAGATTTTCAACTTTATGTGCTTGGTTATAACGTTGAAGATCTAGTGAAGATTGCTTATCGTTTTCGACCATTCCTATTGCTAACGCTCAGAAATCTTTTTTTTTTTTTTTTTTTTTTTTAGCGTGGTAAAATCATCAAATGAGTCCTCCCACCCCGGACAGGGCGGGAGGGACTGTCAGACTTGTACTGACTAAAATCCACGGTGTCCTTCAATAGCCCGTTATGTCCCGGGGTCACGGTAATGAGATAAGTCCCGCGACCCCGGCAGGCTTTGGCCCTCTAGAGGGGGGCCCCGTCATCATGCTGACACTCCTTGAGGCGCGCGTGGAACACAACGCGCCGTCGACCCGGGCATGGTCCATGGTCGGGTGGCGAGTTGCCCTTTACTCGCCGCCCGCATGCCCGCGCCTACGGTGGCCGGAGATCGTCCCGCGACGTCCGACGCCGTGGGCGTCTACCACTGCGGCTGGGGCGGAGGGAGGACGCTGTCCTCTCTCTCTCGCGGCTCGCCTCCTCCTTCACGAGCATAACTGCTTCGCAGAAGGAGGCGACCGCTTCCCACTCCGTCTCGCCCCGCAGCATGGCCTCGACCAATGCCGGGCGCGAGAGGTCTCCGCCTATCGCCGCCGAGAGGACACGGCGGTGCTCTGCCCAAGCGGGGCAGTCCTGCACCGTATGCTCCACCGTGTCCTCCGGGCGATCTTCGCAGTGGTGACACCCGGGCGTCTCTTCCCTCCTTATCAGACACAGGAACCTCCCGAAACTTCCGTGTCCGGTGAGGACCTGCGTCATGCGGTAAGTCAGGACGCCGTGACGTCTTTCCAGCCACTCCTCAAAGAGGGGTCTTACCGCCGCGATTGCGGCGTGCCCGGACCTCGGTTGCGACAGTCGTCCCCTCCATACTGCCCTGAGATCGCACCGGAGCTCTTCCCGCCGCGCCTCGACTTCTCGGGGCAGCGGGGTTACACCCCGGCGCTGCGCCTCCACGCGCCACTCATAGACGCGCTGGAGGGCAGTCGCCTCCAGATCCCAGGGCAGTAATCCGGCAAGGAGGTTGGCTGATTCGCCGGCGATCGTGCGGTATCCCCGGATCATCCGGATAGCCATGACCCTCTGGCATGCGACCAACTTTAGTGGTCGCGTCCGGATGCTCAGGGCCCACACGGGGGCCCCGTAGAGGGCCATGGACCGCACGATACCGGCGTACAGCCTACGGCAGGAGGCGTTTGGCCCGCCGAGATTGGGCAGGAGTCGCCTGAGGGCGCCTGCTGCCCGGTTCAGCCTTGGGGCCAAACTCAGGAAATGCTCCCTGAAGTTCCACCGGCTGTCGAGGACGAGTCCCAGGTACTTCATCGTCCTCCCGACGCCGATGCGAACCCCCTCCACCGTTATGTGGGACTCGGACCGTGGCGCGTTCAGACGACCATGAAAAGACATGGCCTCTGTTTTGTGCAGCGCCACTTCGAGTCCCAGCTGCCGGATCCTTTCGACGACTGTCGCAACCGCTTGCGTCGCCAGGTCGGCCGCCGCCTGATGCGACCCTCCCTCCGCCAGGACGAGCGTGTCGTCAGCGTAACATATTACGCTGACGCCGTCAGGGAGGTCGCTGCGCAGCACCCAGTCGTATCCGATGTTCCACAGGGGCGGCCCCAAGACCGATCCCTGTGGAACACCGCACGACATCTCTCGCCGGTTCCACACTCCCCGGTGACCGGGGTAGATGACGGCTCTGTCCGTCAGGTAGTCCTCGACTATACGACGGAGGTAGGTCGGCACCCGGTGATACCGGAGTGCCTCCCTGATGCAACTCCAGGGCAGGGTGTTGAAGGCATTGGAGATGTCCAAAGACACCGCCAAGACGACCCTGCCCCGGGCAACAGCATCCCCCGTCGTGAGGGCTCTCACGCGCATGATGGCGTCCACCGTCGAGCGCCCCCTGCGGAAGCCAAACTGGCTCTCCGCAAGATCCGGACCCACCCGATTCAGGTGCCCGACGAGGCGGTCTGCAATTACTCTTTCAAAGAGCTTGCCCACCTCGTCGAGCAGCACGATGGGCCGGAATGCGGACGGAGAGTCCGCAGGGCGCCCGGGCTTCTGGATCAGGACCAGTTTCCCCGTCTTCCAACGAAGCGGGAACTGGCCCCTCTCCAGGCATGCGCTGAAGAGCCCCCCCAGTCGAGGACCGAGAGTCCCCGAGGCCAGGACCCAGGCTTTCCCTGGCAGGCCGTCGGGTCCTGGGGCGGTATTTTTGGCCTTGAGCCGTTGTACCGCCACTCTCATGTCTACCTCGGTCACCTCTGGAGCGTCGTAGACGTCGTCGTCGCTGTGGTCCGCGTTTGCGCCAGCTTCACCGTCAGATTCCGTCGGAGACGGAGCCATAGGCGGGGGAGTATGCTCCCCTCGCGATGGGAACAGGGCGCTCACCACGTCCTCCACGAACTGAGGCTGGAGACTCTGCGTCAACGGGGGAGCCCAGGGGCGGAGCTTTTCGCGCACCCATTTGTAGGGGCGGCCCCATGGGTCCCCGTCCAGAGTCCCCAGCATCTCCGCGCGGGCCAATTCCTTGGCCCGCCAGATCTCGTCGCGGAGGACGGTCTTCGCTGCCCTGTAGCCCTCGTACAGCTCCGCCTCCACAGCCGCCGCATCCGGAGGTCGGGTGCGGCGCCTGCGGAATCTGGTGTACCGGCGTCGCGCGGCAACGCACGCCTCGCGCAGCGCTGCTAGCTCGCGCGACCACCAGTACAGCTGACGCCGGGCGCGTCCTTGCCGGACCCGGGGCATGGCCATGTCGCAGATCTCTGACATGGCCTCCCGGAACCACTCGGCCTCGTCATTTATGTCGGCAGGCCTGTCCGGTGGTGACACCCAGGCCTGCACGATCGAGGCTTCCAGGAATAGCTCCCGGTCCAGCTGCTTCAGCGCCCATCGCGGACCACTTGGGTTCCGTCCACTCGGAACCGGCGCGTCTGAGGTCTGGGCGGAGACGTCGAACCGGATATACCGGTGGTCGGAATAGGTCTCCACCTCCTCCACAACGCGCCAGTCAGTGACGCGCGGCGACAGGGCGGTGCTGGCGAACGTAACGTCCACCACCGACTCGCCCCTCCACCGCACGCACGTGGGGACAGAACCCCGGTTCTCGACCACCAGGCCCTGCGCCCGGGCCCAGTGCTCGAGCATCCTACCCCGCGTATAGTCCCTGGACCGGGAACCCCAAGCCGGACTTTTGGCATTGAAGTCCCCGAGGACGAGCGCGGGGAGGGAACCGAGGGCGACGACGACGTCTCCCAGCTCCGTTAGGGAGTCTTGGAACTCGGCGAGAGATCGGTTCGGGGAGAAATAGACGCCAACCACGGCGATCTCCCCAAACCGTGCCGCGACGATCCCGCGCCCTCTCTCGACGCGATCGAGGGGCGGGGTACCGGCGGCGGCCGACGAAATTAGGATCACCGAGCCGTAAAGGTCCGCCACCCAGTCATTTCTGGGCACGACAAAGTACGGCTCGGCGACCACGGCGACGTTGATCGACCACTGCGCCATGCTCTGGAGCAAAAGATCCTGAGCAGCGGCGCAGTGGTTGATGTTCGCCTGGAGGAAGCGCAATGGAGACATTAATCTGAATCCATTGCAGCCTCCTCCAGGACCTTCTGCGAGGGTGTGGCCACGGCGGCGGCGGCGGCAGCAGGAGCTGCGGCGGCGGCGGCGGCAGTGGCGGGGACGGCGGTGGCAGAGGGCCTACCTCTGCTCCTGGTCTTGGCGGGCGGGGCGCAGGACTTGCCCCCTGCCCGGTGATCGGCCGGCTTGCCAGCCGTCGCACATGCGAAGCAGTGCGGCGGGGCAGTACACGAGCCGGCCTTGTGACCGGGCTGACCGCAACGGAAGCAGTCGTCGCTGCGGTCCACCTCCGAGGTGCACTTGCATGCCGTGTGGTTACCCACTTGGCAGCGGAAGCACCTCAGAGGCCTGGGCTCCAGCAGTTTTACCTGCGCGGACACCCAGCCGACCAGGAGCCTTCGGCCCTCCTCTATCTTCTTGGCCGCCGTCACGGGGCAGCTAACTGTGACTGTCAGCAGCCCCGCGAAGTCAGGGCGTAGGGTGCCTGCCTTCACTTGGTCGGCAGGGCATTCCCCAGCCCTGGCAACGGCGGCGACCACGTCCCCCTCCGAGATTGAGTCGTCCAGGCCCATTATGCGCAAATCTGCGCGCTTTACGGGCCTGGACACTCGGGCCTCCTCCGCATCTAGGGACGCTCTTAGCCGTTCGGCCAGAGCGTCAGCGGTAGGGCCACTGTCCGCACCGGGAATCGACAGCAGCCTGGCCCCCGTCGCGGTGACGTGCACCCGGAGGCCCCCGTCGATCCCCAGCTCTCGGAGGTTGACCGCCTCCTTCGCCTTCGCGAACACGTCGCGGTACGTTACGCCCCTCTTGACCGCGTCCGGCTGTAGCGTTATTACTACAGCCGCGGTCTTAGGGGCGCGGAGTCTCGCCGCGACGGTTCGCTTCTTCCGCTGTCGCCGCCTTCGCGTTCTTTTGGCCTTCCTCCTCTCGCCAACCACCTGCCATTCGGCATCGGCTGGAGGAGGCTGCGAAGGCTGCGAGGGTTGTTGCTGCGAAGGTTGGGGAGGCTGGCTCGCCGCCGCCGCCGCCGCCGCCGGAACACCCTTCGTCCCTTTTGCCGCCGTCTTTCTTGGTTTCGGTGGGGCTGAGGCTGAGGCTGAGCTTGGTGTGGCCAGCGCCACTGGAGCCGCCTTAGATGGGCCTGCCCTCGCCGAAACTGCCGCCGAGGCCGGGGCCCGCTTAGCCGGTGCCGACTGCTTCGTCGCGGCCCGGTTCTCGGAAGCCGGAGCTGGAACCGGCCTAGGTGTCGTGGAAGCCGCGGCAGCCGCGTAAGAGGTCGCCGCCAGCGGGGGCCGCAGGATGCGGTTTTCGAGGACCGCAAACCGCTGGTTAAACGCCAGCAGCTCCTGCCGCACCAGATTTAAGACAGCGTTGCTGTCCTCTGGTGGTGCGGTCTGTCCCGGCGGCTCCTTGGTCCTCCTCTGCGGGACCTCCCGGCGGTCTGCCTTCTGCAGCCCGGCCAGCTCCGTCTTCAGGTGGAGGTTCTCCTTCTGGAGAAGCTCCATCGCTGCCGTCAAGCGGGCGACCTCCGCCCGCATTTGGGACATTTCGTCCGATGATGTCGATGCGGGCGGAGGCCCGCCAAGGCTAGCCGTCACCGCCGCCATTATCGTGGCCGTGGCCACACCCGCGGCCTTATCCTTCGTCGCCTTTTTCCCTGGCTTTTTAAGGGCCAGGGTGTGGGTGTGGATGGCGGCCCTCACTGTCTCCTCTAAGGAGGGCTCGATGTCCCGCCCTCTACCTCCAGTCCTGCCTCGGCCTTTACCCCGCACACTTGTGGGGATCTTCCGGCCCGAGGCAGGCTCGTCGTCCGAGGACGACCCTCGGTTCTCCGAATGGGTCCGCTTCAGGAAGAATTTCCTCCTGTCTGCGGACCTCATTCCTCCGCGCTCAGAGCCAGGGCTCTGGGCACTCATGGCGTCTGACGCAGAGTCGTAGTCCGACTTTGATGTCGGCGTCAGCACCATCCTCGTTTTAAGAGCGGCACTCTGTGCCCGCTCTGTAGTCGGTGCCGGTGAGGCGGACGTGCTGGACAAGTCCAGCGACTCCACCTCACAGGCACGTGAGCCACCTTGGCAACGCTCAGAAATCTTAAATGAATTTTCAACTTTAGGCTCTCGGCTATGAAGTTGAAAAACTATTGGGAAGTACCGGGCGTTTGCGATTATCGATATCGATTGCGACTTGTTGTGACTTGGCTAGGGGGGCAGGCTACGTGTAAGCTGCGGTGATGACTGAGCTATCTCAGCTATCTCATTGGCGGTGGCAAGCCTCACGGAGACGGCTGGCTCGACCATTAGGCTGCCTATCCATTGATGCGGAGCGAGCTGGCGGAGGGGAGAAACAGAGAAATATTAACCAGTAAGCACCTCTTAAGAGAAGCCAAGATTTTATGCAATCCTATTGGTTTACATTTCCTCCTTTCTCCGCTCCGCCAGCTCGCTCCGCATCAATAGACAGGCTGAGCTCGCTTCATCTTTGCTTCGCAGCTAGATTGAGGCCAAGAGAAAATTAAAAGAAAAAAAAGGGGTGAGTTGAAGACATTCGCGCACAACCCAGTTCGATTTCACTGCATCTGTAAGCCTTTTTTTTATGGGCGGTAAAATCATCAAATGAGTCCTCCCGTCCTGGGTGGGGGGGAAGGGTCTGTCAGACTCTTACTGACTAAAATCCAACAGTGTTCCCTGTTTAGACAATCCCGCGACCCCAGCAGGCATTTGGCCCCATAGTCCCCGTTCCCATTTAGCCCCGTCAGTTTGCTGACAACTCCTTGAAGGCACGCTTGAAACACGACGCGCCACCGACCCGGGCTTGGTCCTTGGTCGGACGGCGAGCTATCCATTACTCACCGTCCGCAAGCCCGCTCCGCCGCTAAGCTAGCGTCCACACGACAGGCTATTCGCATACGGGCAAAGAGACCCCTTAGGCACACAGTGTCTAAGGAAGAGTTTTTGCCCGCATCCCAGGGTGCACCGGCCCGAAAAACTGGTCTTCCCCCCGGACGTATCCGAGAGGGAACTCCAGTCCACGGGCGCACGTGGAGGTTTCCTGTCTTAGCACCCCGGAAGGACTAAGCCTGGATATGTTTCAAGCTCTTGTAATGAATAAGTTGCATTCTGCATCCAAGCCTAGGTTTTTCTTGCGGAATATAAACAAAATTTTTTTTTTCATATTTAACCTATACGTAACATAACACCTACATAGTGCTAGGGTATCTTCCGATCAGAAGATTTCATATACTCCGAAAGACTATTCATTTTTGTAAAGTCAAGGCAAGTCAAGCTCGGGCACGCCACAATCGCGGCGGCGGTAAGACCCCTCTTTGAGGCTGGTGAGGCGTCACGGCGTCCTCACCTTCCGCTTGACACAGGTCCTCACCGGGCACGGATGTTTCGTATGGTTCCTGTGTCGTATTGGAAAGGAAGAAACGTCAGTCACTACTGCGAGGGTCGCCCGGAGGACACGGTGAAGCATACGGTGCAGGACTGCCCCGCTTGGACAGAGCACCGCCGTTTCCTCTCGTCAGCGATAGGCGGAGACCTCTCGCGCCCGGCATTGGTCGATGCCATGCTGCGGGGCGAGACGGAATGGGAAGCGGTCGCCTCCTTCTGCGAAGCAGTCATGCTAGCAAATGAGAAGGCGGGATGCGCGAGGGAGAGGATAGCGTCCACCCAGCCGCCGCGGGAGACGCCCTTTGCAACAGACGTCGTGAGACGATATCCAGCCACAGTAGTCGCGAGCGGCGAGTTATGAGTGACTTGCCGTCTGAACATGGATCATGGCCAGGTCGAAGGCGCGTTGTGTTCCACGCGCGCCTCAAAGTGTGTCAGCAATCTGACGTGGTCGTCCCTTAGAGGGACAAAGACTGCCGGGGTCGCGGATAGGGCTTGGCCTCCGGAATTCCGGAATTGGTATAATTCCGGAATTCCGAAGCTTTTCAATATCGTTTCCAATTCCGGAATTGGCGAGATCAATACCGGAGTTTCGATATTGAAGAAAATAACATTTTTTCTGCAGCTTGTTGTAATTTCAATATGAAGTAGAAGGGAAACTATAGTTTTAAATTTATATATTATAAGAGTAGAGTTGGCAGTTTTTGACAACGGTGGCATTGCGTATTTCCAATCTACAAAAAGCTTTGTAATCCTATTTTTTAATCTGCGATTACTATTTTTACTATCTATAGATGATTTTTGTGTATGTTTCATGTATAGTTGTAACGTGGACGCGTACGTATAAATAAGGATGGTTACAAACTATACTACATCAGTTACGTCTGACAAAAATCATTGTTTCTATGTCTTTTCGGGACGACGGCCTACGTCAAGGGCACCCCGAGGTTTGGTTCCTTTAAGCCATACAGACAGAAATAGGAGCCCAGGGAGTTTAGTGATATAATTATGATTTGATTAAGTTTATTGAAATAATTGTAGGAGTGTAGTATGTTGTAAGACGGTCAAATTTTAGTCGAATTTTAACATCAGGATTAAATTTTAGCCCCGCTTAGCGGGGCTTTTTTTTTGCGTGGTAAAATCATCAAATGAGTCCTCCCACCCCGGGCAGGGCGGGAGGGACTGTCAGACTAGTACTGACTAAAATCCACTGCTCTTATTTCCATCTACGACGTTTATAGGAACCTAACCATACCGAACCTTGGGATGCCTCTTGCGTTGACTGTCTTCGGGTTAATAAGCGTAAAACATTGGGCTTATATGGCTTCTGCCGAAGTATGATGCAAAGTTTAGAATAGACCCACAGACATTCATGGCAAAGACCGCAAAATGAAGAACATGCAACTGCTCGCGTATAGATTGGAATCTAGAGTTTTGCGTCCTTATTCCAAACCATACAGGATTAGTTCGTATGCGTACTGGCACTGTATGTCTTGGAGCCAGATACCGTCACACGCTGCAACTTTGCCTTCATAACGCGGCGTCCACCTATAAACCACCACCGCGTTATCACTGATAAACCTCGCGCGTTGAAACAAAGGAGTCAAAGTTGGGCATCATGGCAAAGTTGCAGCGTTTGACCGGTAGTTGACTAGGTTACTACGAGATACACACAATTATTTGCGCACTACTCTTTTAAGTATTGGAAGACATTAGTTAAAAAGTGACTAGAAGTCACTTTTTATCTATACGCGGTTAATAACACACCCTTGCATTTTGGATTTATTCAAAAGCAATACCAGCAACGAGTGTAGAAGCAGAATGAGCTTTTCTTCGGTCAGTTATTTTTGCAATCAAATCAAAACTATAGTAGCGAAACCGCTGAACGATCCACCCGATCTGTCATTTGTAGGGCGCGGGAAACAAAACCATAGCAAAGTTGTCTATTCTAACGCGGTGAATTTCTGTATCGAATGTACAAGTTTTGGAGGCAAAACGAACGATTTTATTGAAAAATTACACTAAATCAGTTGAATTTACAGAAACTTAATTGAGGAGGTTCGTTCAAAATAGAGGTAAAATTTATTTATTAAGTCATCCAGACTACAAAAATAACATGACATTTGTCTCGTTTCAGTAATTTCATATACTCAATATGTTCGTCTATTCATAGTCTAAACCAGAGCAAAATCTCGTCTTCTTTTGTCGTAGACGATAATTCTCTATTTGAACACAAGTTTGTCACTAGCGTAATTAATGGTGGTTCTGCTTTGCGAGAAGGAGAGAGGCGAACGTGGCGTGTTTGGCTAGGTTGCGCTGCGGAACGCGCATTGCGGTTTCACCTAGTTAGTTTCACGGTGGAGGTGTGCTAACCTTTTAGCGTTTCTGATACTTACTGAAAAAGAATTCCATAAGATTACATTTATTTATTACAAAAAATTAGGACCTTTGCAATTTTTTACAGTTATGGGTCAATAAAAATTTAAACTATCACTAGTGGATCCAAAGCCATATTTCAGTTCCGGAGTTCCGGAATTCCGGAACTGAAAACTCGAATATCGAAACCCAATACCGGAATTGAAAAAACGTCCGATATCCAAGCCCTAGTCGCGGAACTGTCTTAACAGGTAACGTGACCTGAACGCTATTGAAGGATAACCTTGGATTTTAGTCAGTACAAGTCCGACAGTCCCTCCCGTCACGCCCTGGCTGGGAGGACTCATTTGATGAGTTCACCACGATACAAAAAAGGGCTGGACAGTATACGAGCTCGCTCTGATAAGAATTTTCAAGCTCGCTTCGCTCTGTATTGTCTGTGCTAGTTTCTAGCCAGCCAAAATTCCGTTTCTAAACTTCGGTCATTGTTTGAATTCAAACTGTTTGAATGCTCAAAAGATTTGTGTTAAGCTCCTCGAGTTATGAGTCGAGCTAGCTAAACGATATGCAAACGCTTGTACTGACTGGACAGGTCCACTCAAATCTGTGTGGTTCGTTCTTCAAAAGACCATCTCAGACAACTGCATGGTCCTCGTATAACTCGTTATACAGGGTGAAATTTTATTAACCGGCGAAATGTTGAGGCGACCAATTGGTCGGTTTTCAATTGTCAAAAGAATTGTTATAAAAATGGCCACAGTTTGAGATTTAATGAGCAATACCTATTTTAAACTCGGGCGTTACTAACGATACTAGTCGTATTTCGGAACTCAAAAACATCATTAATGCAAGTATCTTCGCCTAATATTATTTGACGTTTGTTTACTTTTCGTTCCGCGCGCGGTGTACTGCGCTTTAAAATTTTGATACTTTAGGACTTTTGGGGTTTATGATTTTTTTTATTACTTTTTAGTGTTTATTGGCAATAATAAGTCTTTGCAATGTGACATACTACATTTTTAAAGGTGTCCATAATTGCACTAATAATATTTTGATTTGCAATTTATTAGCCGTAATGCAATCAGTATCGTGAGTAGAGCCTTAGATTAAAGTATTGCCTATGATTTCGATTTCACCCTGTATAATGTCTGGACTTTAACCCCCTTACTTATAAAAACTTGTGTTGCTTAGCTACCGATTAAATATCACCTGTCCTTGTCATTTCTATTTTAATGAATAGAGATGGCAAGTGACTTAAGAGCTATTTAAGATAAGTAACGTCTAATCAATGTTTATAAGTAAGGCCGCAAATGTTTCTTCTCAGAGTAGTAAAGTGCGAAACACCAGCCTCATCTGGTTTGTAAAATATCCTTTTTTTATGCGTAAAAGACCTATTTGCAAAATATCATTTATCTCACTCATCTGAAATAACATACCTCAGTGCCTCAAGACGAAAGTCTTCAACCAATGTGTGTTACCAGTGATGACTCACGGCACCGAAACGTGGTCTTTCACTATCGGCCTTATCTCAAAGCTCAAAGTCGCTCAGCGAGCTATGGAGAGGGCTATGCTCGGTGTTTCTGTACGTGATCGAATCCGAAATGAGGAGATCCGTAGACGAACTAAAGTCACCGATATAGCCCACCGGATTAGCAAGCTGAAGTGGCAATGGGCAGGCCATATTGCTCGCAGAGCAGATGGCCGATGGGGTCGAAAAGTGCTAGAGTGGAGACCGCGGACTAGCAAGCGCAGCGTAGGATGTCCACCAACGAGATGGACAGACGACCTTATAAAGGTCGCCGGAAGACGCTGGATGCAGGTCGCTTCCAACCGGTACATGTGGAGATCTAAAGGGGAGGCCTATGTTCAGCAGTGGACGTCCTATGGCTGAGATGATGATGATCTCAAATAACACGATTGTAGGGTACAAAAAATAAAATGAACATCATTTACAATTATCAATTTATTCACAATCATAAAGTCTAATTCATAGTTAGTGGGTAATATAAAACTTATGTACAGGCTACATAATGTGGTACTAAATGTACTTATCTATTAAAAAAAAAATGCTCGAATCGTGAAGAAAGTCGGGTAGTCGAAATTAAAACATATTTTATTTATTGGAGACTAACATGGCATTTATAATTTTATTTAAAAAAAAAATCGACAGCCTTGCACAGAATTGCCCCAGCTTATATTTTTATTCATGCCTATATTTTTTTACAATTTGTTATGTCTTTCGGACAATTACGAATTCATTTGAATTAAAAATCAGATCTGTACTTATTTCAGAGTTTTTGCGAGACTTAGGGCTGATTTTTCAATAGTCAGATAACTTTTATCTGAGGAATAAAAATAGCGAGTTGACATATTTTCTATAGATAAGCTGTCAAACCGCCATTTTTATTCCTCAGATAAAAGTTATCTAACTATTGAAAAATCAGCCCTTAGGCAAGGCTATTAATTTTTATATCGGTAGATAGATTAATTTAATTATTTTGATTGTGCCGACCCGATGAACGAACACGTGGGCGTGTACTTTCATCGGTTCGGCATAACCGATCGGCACAATAAATTCGAAAATGAAACTATCGCACGGCTTTACAACAATTGGACCAGGCCAAAGAAAAATACGATTTGACGTGAATAACGCAGGATTCCGAATTGATTATGCCGCTCGGCTTGAACCGAAATAGCAAGCGTCCTTTAAGTAATACTGAATCGCATTAGTCTCCAACATTATAAAAACAAAATTTAATAAAGTTAGGGGGAACTGAGTAATACAAATTAAAATCAGATAAAAGTATAATTCATCATGAAATGACCCACAAAATAAATTCTACTGAAATCTAAATTCGTCATTTTATTTACGGAATAGGTTTGCCAAATGTAAAATGTTACTAACAGTAGAGCTTAAAATTACAAGGGGGACATATTGGATAATTAAATCGTTATTTTATAATTCATTATTTTAGAGAGTTGCCATATACATTAAGGGTATAAAAAATTGTCATACGGTCGTAACAGTCAGTTTATAAGTCACAGTATTGAGACGTTAACATGTCACATCAAGCTGTCGAGCGTACGATGAGGCTCAAAATTCCGTAAAGCGGACGTCTGTTTAATTTCGTGGAACGCGCGATGTCGGCTAGGGGTAATAAGCAAAGTCTAGTTTAGTCAATAATGTAGGATATACATAATTAAATTACTGGCATTTCGTTTGTATTTAAGCCGGTCTCCGTGGGACAATGACGTTTCCGCTGAGCTCACCTGCATCGTTCTGCAATTTGTGCCCGCCGTAGATGCCCGTTTAACGCAGAATCAGGTTTTCAACTCACGTTTTGCTTACGCGGTGTCCTGGGAAGGCGATACAACGCGATCGCGAATACAGACGCGCTTTGTTAAAGCTAACTTTTGTGCGTATTTTTTTAAGAAAACCGTGTACATCTAGAAAACCATGTATATCTACCAACCTGCACTGTGCCTGTGATGGATTATAGACCATTTTCTCTCAAAGACAGGGGGCTGCTGTCATATTAAAGGCTAATTACGATGTGATACATTAACGACTAGATACTGTAGTCTCTATTACAATGTTTCGTCAATTAAAAGCGAAATGTAGGGTTAAATTAAAACAATAAACTTCCGTTTAAATCAAATAACCAATATTTGGAGTCTTAATCAGCTAAGTCTGGGAAAATTCATTTTAAAATTTCTTTGATCGTTGGCAAATATGAATTATTGATTCAAAAAAGATAAACAAATAAAAAAAGAAAAGTTAATTAACAATAGGCTCACGTTTGACCACCATCTCGCCTGATGGAAAGCCATGGTAATGGGAAATAACAGGGTCTTTGAAAGATCAGCCGAAAACACTTATATGGCATCAACAAATTTATTTAGTAGTCAAAAATGGTCGCAGTCAAGTCATAAACAGAGCTAAAATTGGGGACATTCACAGAGTGCCTATTACTATAGATATTTGTTGCTTTAGCATATTAAACCGCACAGGCGTAGCACACACTGAATGTAATTCCGTTATGTTAAGAGATATTATTAAAAAATGTTATTAAAAATTAAAACACACACAAACATCCATTACCGGGTACAAATATGGCTAAATATAATATTATTTGTCCCGACGCGGGATTCGAACCCGAACACAGGGGCTGAGAAGCCCGATAACTACTAGTAGACAAGTAAAATCATTATGATCCAACGTTTTATGAGTCAATACAAATAATTGTATGGACCTCCAGTGTGTATTACTCCTAATATATTAATTGATACAATACCAGTTAATTACACAAATCGAGTTTTAGTGGTCCTGTATAAATACTCGGGTCGGCATTAATCTAAACGGCACAATCGAACACTCGAATTGAGCCGAGCCAAATCGAATACAATTCGAGATACTGAACGGAGTTTATCAATTCGAATAACTAGCTTAATTGCTTCGGGTCGGCTTTTCCGACAAAAATGCCGAACCGAAAAATATTATTGCTAATTTTAGAGGAACACAGGCACGATTTTTTTTTAATTGACAGAGACAACGCTCTATTGACACCAATTTAACTAAAACTCGATATGATATAACATTAAAGTTCGGGTATTGATGTGGTTATATATTCAGATTGCCACTTTTAGTGGCAAGCGATAAAAACATTAAATAACTTATACATACATTCTAAAATATGTACAATATGTAACGATACTATCGATGCAGGGAGACTTGATGAGCGGTGGACTTAAGTCGTTTTTTTAACTGTGAAAATGTCGCCAGACATCCGCTTGCGACATCTACGGGTCTTGGGACTTATGGCAAGTCAACGTTAGCAAAAACTGTATGACGTGACCAAGAAAAATGTTGCAATGTAGCGGGGACATGCCACCTAAAGCCCCATTTTCACTAGAAGACATGTCGCGGAGACATCGTCCAACATCTCGACATTTCCCTTGTTCAAACATCGCGCGGTACACGTGAATTTCGTATCGAGAAACAATGTCGCGACTGCCTATCGGACCTCCACAACACAAGTGGGGATCTACTTTTCTATAATAAGTAGCAAAAGCTGTTATTTTTAGAAGTATGAGTAAAGTGCCTACACACCAGGCTAAAAGAGAAACTAACCTTCAGAATAATTGTATGGTTTTTCTAAATGTTTAGTACATTTAGAAAAACCTTACAACTTACTACATGGACTGGTTGTATGGTTTTTCCAAAATAATGTTCTAAACAAATAGAAAAACCTTACAACCATTCCATCACGCGAAGAAGTTTAACTATGCGATCAGGAATTTGATTTTTTAGTCCTTTTGCTCCATAGATGTCACTAGTTGTCTATATAATGTTCTTCGTCTAAGCAAGTCAATCTGCATTATTCTTTAGTATCTTTAAAAAATGCTGTCGCACCAATACATAAATGTGTTGTATTTCAATACAATTCACAATATTATTATTGTCATTTTAGGACAAAATGTATTGGAGGGTAAAAGCGCTAAGATAGGTCACTTTTTTTTACGTGGTAAAATCATAAAGGACTCACCTCCCACCCAGGGAACTGTCAGACTTGTACTAACTAAAATCCACGATGGCCTTCATTAGCAATTTACGTTTCAGAGCCACGGCTACCCGATAGTCCCACGACCCCGGAAGGTAGGTCACTGAAATAAAACGATCTGATTTTTTTAAGGTAGGTTTAGTCAGTACAAGTCTGACAGTCTCTCCCGCCCTGCTCTGGGTGGGAGGACTCCTTTGATGATTTTACCATGTAAAAAAGGGGTAAATTTTCTTCCATTGAGGCCTGTATCCCAGCAATGTGAACTAAAATGGACTTTATTTAGCACTTTTACCTTTGACAGCGTATTCACAAAATCATTTATTTGATAGCGTCTTAAACTTTTCTTCACTGATCGTTTTTTTCTTACAAAATTCATTCAAATTCTAGGGTTTATACAATCACCCTAAACGTTGTTCAATTCTCTAGCGATTGCAACGCCATCTGTTTATTATATCCGCGAATTATTTCATTAAATGTCAGTGACATTATTTTTTATTGAAATTATTACAGTAAACGGTTAAGTTGACTGAACAAATCTGATTAGTCATCAATTCTGTAACAATGACATATTAGCATACAAACATGTCATTTTTGGACAATCCGAGTAGAGAGATATCGATATAACGGGGTGTTCCCACTCTATTATCCCATTGTCTCTATTAACGACTGGGAATCTTGTTTCCCAATCGTTAACAGTGTTGAAGAATTCGACATTTTTTTCCCATTCGTTCACACTCGGGTTCTAGTTAGTCGGATAGGTTAAGAATAGGGTTAGTGGGCAACTCGTCTACTTCGAAACTGGGCCCAAGGACCAGTTGCACCTTATCTTTTTTATTACGGATCATATTCATTCATTTCGACACATTTTCGACATTACACTTCGACATTTTGAATGTGGATCAATTTCACTTTTCCGTTTTTTTATTCGCATATACGGTACCCTAAAATGTGTTTTAATTAGGTATCTAAAACTTCTGAATGCAAAAAAACTGGGAAAAAGACATCTAGTTCTTCCACACTGTTACCGAATGGGACAAAATTCCCAGTCGTTAATAATGTTAAAAACGGATTGTTAGCAAGTGGGAAAAACCCGATAAAACTAACTTATCGGTGTTTTTGATAAAAATTAGTCATTTTAGCTTCATTATGACTATTGTACTGTATACAGGGTGTTTCAAAATCGTATGTATGCTAAATACGATTTGAATTGCCTTTCCTAAAACTACTTATAGATATAAAAAATTTAAAACTAAGACTTATGAAATAATTTAAATTTACAGGTTTTTTTTTTCAATATTTACAATGTCCGAAATGTTTAGTTTTAAAACATGATGTGGATAGCAGACTGATCGACTTTGAATCTATTCAATTATGTAGTAACTAGGTGAAAGGCTTTTCTAAGTACACGCTTTTAAATAAAGATAATAACGATATACATATTTAATTTGCACAAATTATAAACATTTTTGTTAAACGTAATTCTCGTCACAATATGGCGGTAAGGCAACCTTACTGTTAAATGAAAAGCATGGTACCTCTGATTCTGGTCACACTATATGATTTATTGAAGTCTAATCAAATCAACGATTTACTTGTGTTTAAAAACAATCCAATTTTCGGGTTCTTGAACTCAAAAATACTTTTTTTTTGCTACAACTGTGTTTTTACTGTATATTGTTTTAATTATGTCTATAGAATCAACTTAGAAATCTTCTTCTTATTCGTAATTTACAATGTTTTCTAGGATCAAAATATATAAAGTAATTCTTATATGTTCGCCAACAGGGGGGAAATCCAATTAATAAGATGTATGAAAAGACTTTCTTAGGAAACTTTAGTTCTATATTTGATTTAATGCATCTGGATAGACGAAGTTGATCAAATAATTTCTTCTATCCCAATTTTCATCCCATACTATGAAATTATACTTACGTTCATGAAAGAGGCCAAGTCTTTGACAAAACTTGGCCTGTTTCACTCATTTTTGCATATGAATTGCCCACAAATGAGTGATTCAAGCCAAATCTTTACATTAAAAATGGAATATCTTCCTGAGAATGTTTATCGTATCTCTTACAGCGCGAGCACAAGACGCGTTGCGGCGCCGCACCGCAAAGATTTCGCTATAAATGATCAGAGTCACGTGTGCCCGCTTGTACAACGAAAGAAATGCGGTGCGGCGCCGCAACACGCCAAATGCTCGTGCAGTTATAGATTTGGGTTTCCCTCTATTGGCCAACTTAGCAAAGTTACTCATTACGCAATTGCGATGCAATTTCTACTAACTAAAACTAATTACGTCCTTACTACTACGATATAACGATGCAATTCGATTGACTTACGTCGTCGTGGCGAGCGTGTTTTGTTTTTCATGTACTCGTAGATAACCGCACGTTTTATGTCATATGTCGTAGTGGTAAGGATGATTTTCGCTTGTAGTTGAAATCGGCCTCAAGAGTGACTTTGACTTTGTATAATAATATAACTGTAAACGTTACAAAACAAGCCGATAAGTCTGCTATTACACATAAAATACAGAGAATATTAGTTTCTATTGTATTCACACTGTGAAAGTCTATGTTCTGATGTGTGGATAGTCCGTTACGAACATAACTTGAATCTGCCCGTCGCTAGTTACCATTAAAATGAATACACTGTAGAGCAAAAGTATGTAATCAGGCAATTCCGATTCCGCGCAATCTTGAGTACTTAATAACTAGTTAAGAATCATAGATATATTAAAGAAGGAGATATGGCGTGGAATTCAAAATGTATAGACATCCGATGAAGCCACAATTGCCCCTCCATAACGCTAATATTACACACACAATTCTGTCAAAACAATACTACGAACAATTGCACACACGCGCCATCGATAACTCAGTCATTTAAATATAAACCTAATTCTTTACATCACAGCGTACTTTTTCCGTATAATTTACTCACACAAACAATTATCATTGTGTGTTGTCGCGACACGGGGGGCGGATACGACTCTCCCGCTCAAATACAACGGACGCACCATGCGACATTACGGCTTGGTAAGGTATCGTTATGTCAGTTTTACATTGCTTGTCAAGTCACTCAGTGATAGACTGAGGTGCTTGTAAAAGAGCAATGTATTTAATGCAAAAACAATACAGTCGGAGTAATATAGGAAAACAAGAATAAAGTAGTACAAGTGATAGCTGAGCGAAAAGCTCAACACCACTGCTTCACCGACACGCCCCCTTGCCACTTCTCCTGTTTTTAATATTTCTGTGTTAAGAATAATAAAAATGGTACCGTTTTAAAAGTTCAACTGTTATCTTTAAATTGATACTAAATTCATTCAAATAACGTCATTATTTACGGAGCTATCTCGGATCAATTACAAGTAAGTGATTAGGGGAACAGTGTATAAGACGGGGACACGAGGTATGATGGTAAATTACACACATAAGGCAAACTTAACACAAAACTAACGTAGCACAAGTGCCAACAGGACGCCATTTGCCTCTGGCCGCTTGCAAATGACGTCCTGATGGCGCTTGCTCTACGTTAGTGTTGTGTTAAGTATGCCTAAAGAGTGTATGTCCCCATTATACCTCGCGATTATTAACGTCCCCGGCTTATACTCTGTTCCCCTACATACTTTTGCTCGCGAGTGTATAATTATTTGAGCTGGATTTCCTCTTGACTCTTCTCTATTTCAAAGGTGACAGATACAAAGTCTACGATGTACTGAGCTTACACAGAAGAAGACTGTTCACTATAACTTTGAAGATATTCAGGTTGTATGTGTTCGGTAACACAGACGCAGGCAGAGAGTTCCACTCTTTTGTTGTGCGCAATTGATTTGGGACTGAAATTCAGATCAGTATCAATAAATTGCAAAATTCGAGAGTTCCGCTCGTGACATTAGAAGCAAGTAAAAACTTAACTGTGACTTATTGGCAATTTTTTAAAAGTGTTCGGATCTCCGTCAATTTGGGCTTAAGTAACAAAATAAAAAATACACATCAAATATTTTTTGATAATTTAAATGACAGACTAATTAGATTTTTTAAGTTAAATACCCTATTTTCAAGGTGATGATGATGATAAAAATGGCTATTGCATTATTTTTTTTAACCACTCATTTTTTGGTATTCTATCTGACGCTCGCTTCAGTCACTATCACATATCTGAATAGATAGAGTTCTTTTATGTACTTACCATAGGTAAGAATAATATGGATATTTCCCGAGTCCCGGGATTTGTAGTGAGACAACAAGTTACTGTTGGTAAAGAATTGAATTCTAGTGTCGCAGAAAGAGACAAAAACAGGTGCGTCACTCTAGCGACAGAAACACCCCGCGATTGTTTTCTTTTGTTTCCTTAATGCGGTGACATTACGCGTCTCGATTCCGTGGAATATCCATATTAACATCAATGTTTGCGGTCAATGATACTAAATAGCTCTATTCCGATCTATGGTCATTATATTGGGGAGGCCTATGTCTGGCAGAGGACTGCTACTGGTACAGACTAGCAACGGGTCAGATACTAATTAAAAAGAAATTAAAAGCTCTTAGGCACGGCCTGTCCACACACAGGGAGGTATCAAACCAAAGTCCCACAACTAAGTGCGCAAAGAACGGTGTCCGCCAAAGAACACATACATCAAACACTATTCTTTCTCCGACTTCTTCCGTTTCCTCTTCTCAGTCTTCTCAGACTTATCCACTTTCTTCTTCTCCACCTTTTTAGGTGCAACTGACTCCGTTTCCGGTTGAAATTCTTCTGGTTTCCGCTTTTTCGGAGGTGGTTTGATGGGGGATTTTTCTGCTTTTTCCGGTGTTGGCGCTACGTCTTTTTTTGAGGATCTGAGTTGTTTTGGAGATGGCTGGTCTTCTTCTGACGTTGATTTGGACTTGTCCTGGTTGCGTCTGGTCACTTTGGTGGGTTTCTTCTGGTCGTCTTCGCCGGGAATGCCGAGGATCTCGGCCCACTGGTCGGGGGGTGGTGTCGGCTGTTTCCTCTCATCTTCGGTTTCGTTTTTCTGTTGGACAAACGGACGGAGTGAGGTTTGTTGCTGATGTCTAAGACGTTTACATCCACAATATTTTCTTTGAAAATTTGATGTCAAAACTATTTTATTACCTAATTCTCTAATGTTGACTTCTCAAGGCGTGTGATATTACGAGTCGTGCCAAGCCATTGTCTTCAAACAGCGCAAGGCTCAGCCGAATTCATAATATTACGCGCCGCGAATGTAGAATCAAATGAACAAGGCCTAAATTGAAAAACAAAAAGACTAGTCAAAACCTAGTCGTTGTGGAAAAACTGTAGTAATACTGCGCTCAGCACAAAAATACAAGATTTATAACAAAATATTGTGGATATAAAACATTCTAAAAGACATAAAAAAGCGACTCTGCATCGGACATTATTAAATTGACACGGCCTTAGAATATAGAAAAAATAAACTCAAATATGTATAGAAAAACTTATTTTAAAAATAAATTAACGTTTTATGATAGTAGACGAGTAGTCTGCAGCTCTGCATTGTGTCCAGAAAAGAAAGAAAAAAATCAACGCATCGCTCGACAGAAAACCACATTTCACTTTGCAGAGATTATTCTAGGCTGCAGAGTTTGCTCCACTCTGCAGTTTTACGTCAAATATTTCATTTGTTCGTTTTAGAGGGTTGTCGACGTGTGAGGTCACATTGCAGAGGTGCAGGATTCCCTAAGGCCGTGTCATAAACTGCGGGCGTTTTCTTACGAAAGCTACAGAGCGTTGTAAGGTCACATTTTATTTAAATATAAAAAATTGGTTCTAAAAAGTCCACTAAAACATAATATGAATTGCGATAAAATTCGGATTATGGAATAATAGATAATAAATTTACCGCAATTATTATGCTAAAGTGGACTTTATGGAATCCCTGGAGATTATTCTAAAGTGCAGACTTTAAAGCCTGCCGAGATTTTTTGTGGATTTTGTTTTTGTTGACATAATTTGTCATTTAAAAGAAACGTGGATGGTATTTTAATTTTTTTAAAAATCTTGTATGGCAATTTAACAAGACATTGTATGGTTAACCATGAAAAAAAAAACACGAATGGGAACTTAACATTAAAAAAAGATAGTAATTTAATATTTAGATTAAACTGAAAGTCTTTTTTTTGGGGACCCATACCGCCTCCACCCCCATTATTTTTAAATAATAATATTTGACGCCCAACGAAGACCGATACAATTTTCATATCAATGAAAAGTTCAATCTTTTGGACCTATCTGTAGAATAAACCAATGTTTAGATGAAAGTAAAGATGATGAGACAATTTATTCCCTCACCACAACCAAATGATGGCAACAGACCCCCTAATACATGGTACTTAATCATAACTGATGAAATATGTGTGTACTATTAGATACACTTCTAACACTTCGAGGATTACAGGCGTAATTTAAGCAAAACCATCCCCAAATAATTAAAGATCAAATATTCATGACAGAAAGTACAACCATCCACAAAAAAAATATATAAAGGTAGCATAACACGAAAACTCAGCACGGACGTAGACATGGAACGTCTACGCCATTGCAGAGTTGATTCGTGTGCGGAGGTCTTAATAAATAAAATGTGACCTTTGTGAATAAAATATTGAATTCGCCCCTGTCACTTAGAATGCACTGTAGGAAGGTAATTTTAAATTAATTTAAATTCGATACTAATTCATCGATACTCCCTCTGTATCTGCAAAATTGTATATCTCTTCTTTAAAAACGCTTAAAATAAAGTCGCTTAAGTCTATCCAGAAAGACATTACTTCTGAAATACTGCACCAAATTCTTTTTTGTAGTTCGTTTTATCAGGTCATAATTTCTATGTATAAAATATGATCACGGGCGAACCCGAGCAGCGACTGTATTATAGATGTAATTTTTTATGTTCGGGTTGTATTATATTCGGGTTCCTTGTTTTATGCTCTTTCTAAATTTATCTTGGATACCATTGACATTGGTGAAAGAAAACATCGCAAGAAAACCTGGACATATTATTCCAAAATCATGTCAGAGGTCCCACGGCGACGGACGTCGCAAGACGATCTCCGGCCACCGTAGGCGCGGGCATGAGGGCGGCGAGTAAAGGGCAACTCGCTGCCCGACCATGGACCATGCCCGGGTCGACGGCGCGTTGTGTTCCACGCGCGCCTCAAAGAGCGTCAGCATAATGACGGGGCCCCCCCTCTAGAGGGCCAAAGCATGCCGGGGTCGCGGGACTTATCTCATTACCGTGACCCCGGAACATAAAGGGCTATTGAAGGACACCGTAGATTTTAGTCAGTACAAGTCTGACAGTCCCTCCCGCCCTGCCCTGAGTGGGAAGACTCATTTGATGATTTTACCACGCTAAAAAAAAAATCATGTCAGAGGTCTGTGGGGTTTCTAGAGGCGGTTTAACTAAATTTGCCATTATGAGCCAACATGAAAAAGTATTTATAAACACGTCATTTGACCACCATTACGCCTGACAGTGATAACTTGGGAGTATCGAAGTTTCTACAACTTTTTTTAACTAAATTAAAATGCTAAATAGTCTCCTACAGTGCACCCTAAGTCAGTCCGATGCAAAAAGCCGCAACTCCTCACCGCCGCTCCGATTGTCCGCCGAATTCAATTAAAAGCAAGTCTGCAACCAACACTGTCACCGCATTAAACACTGCATCACGTATTAAACCTCCTTTATAATGGATAGTTTACACCACCCGCAGATTATGACAATCGGCATAAAACACACAAAAAAATCCAAAATTTTTAGCCATTTGAGGCTCATTCAGCTTTGAAAACACAAAAAAAATATAATCCGCAAGAAACCGCCTTTTCAGCAGAGGCGTTGTTAAACCGTTACTTCTTCGGCTCCAGATTGAGTCAGCCCAGAACTGATACAACCAGTTCCAAAAGTAGTTCCACTGTGTGAACCAGATCGCGCTAGACGACTTGTATAGCGTTGTCTTTTTCCCACAACGGAACTACTCTAGCTTTAAGTGTCTAAAAACACTATGCCGAAGTTACGCGACCGAAGTTCAGCACAATTACGCCTGCAATGCTATTTGAATTACTGACGACACACTATGCCAAAATTACGTCGCGTCATAGCGTACAGCCTAAATTCGGTCGGGCGTAAGTTCAGCGGCAACCAACGACCATTTATATCTAGACGCCTCATGCACGATTTGACTAACGAAAATTATTCTGCCAAGTCGCTGAGGTACGACGTAAGCGAGGGGGACGGGGTACTGCGTTCTGATTGGCTAACTCAAGGTCAGTGCGACGAGGGGACTCACAGGAGGTGGTCGAAACTAATACGAACTTAAGACTTTTTTGCCTAATGTGTTGACAGACATCGGTCGCCTGTGATTAGGAGTCTAAATATAAATGGTCGTTGGCGGCAACTTATTCTGTGAGCACACATTATACGCGACCGAAGTTCGGTTCGATTACCGACGAAGATCCGGGGGCGGGGAGCAGCAGGGAGCGTAAGTTCGGCACTTATGGTGTGTCATATCAGCCAAATACGTCGGAACGTAAAATCAGCCGCCGAACTTAGGTCGCGTAACTTCGGCATAGTGTGTTTAGACACTAAGACGTCATGGGCTTAGATTTTATTGTCCTCAAAAGCGTTCATAACCGTAAACGATGCTGTATAAAAGTTTTTCTTAAAGAAATCTGTGTTGGTCGTTTGCCCGCATGCGGTTTTCCATAGCATTCGGGCTGATTAAAGATGACAGGCCGCTGGATTTATTATACTGACATCATTTAGTAACTAAACCTAAATTTTATTTTCCCATCGGCTTTTAAAATCATATACAGTTACAGCCAGACCTAGAACAACCATTTGTAGGTCAAAACATTATGTTTCATGCGGGGTCTGAACCCGGAACAAGCAGCGCAGCTGTTAATAGCTCAATCACTGCGCCATTCATGTTTTTAAATATATTTTTTCTTACTTTAAAGTTTAAATGAGCTTTGTCCGAGTATAATGTCGGTTAAATCAGAATCTCAAATGAGTCTATTTTTGAGTCGATTGCCCGAATTCGGTTACCGCATGCGGGTTCACGAAAAAAAAGTAATTGTATGTTCTTAGTAAGAAGCTTCTTCTTACCGGGGTTTATAGAAATGAGTTTTAAAAATGGTTGTAAAAAAATCAGGCACTTTTGATATAATTCTTAGTTTTAAGGCTATATTATATATAACATGTAGAAAAAAGATCCAGAAATGGTAATGAATAACTTAAATCTAAAATTTTGATTAAAAAACTACATACGTACCCGATTTACTGAAGACGACGCCAGTTTTAAAACATAATCCTTATAGCATATGGGAAGGGTAAATAAAACAAAATTTACTAATTTTATTTGTATCCTAGAAGAAAATCACAAGTTTTTGTTATTTATCTTAAAGATTTTTGATTTATAAGCTGGATTTGTTAAAAATGGTTAGTTAACACATAACCTTCTTCTTTTAAGAAGTCGGTTAAAATAATAGAGCAATATCTCTAAAATAAATAACAATAACACAAAAAAAAACACTAACATAGAAAAAAATTAAATAAATTTTCTTAAAAATTATTAAATGTCCCGTTTATATATAAAAAAAAATGTCCGACGCAGTTCCGCTTTTATAAAATGTCAAAAAACATTATAAAAACTATCGCTCTGCAGACTGTCAAAATATGACAGTTGTCAAAAACTGACATAGTAAGCCCCTTCTTACACAACGCGACTCAAGTCTCCGTAACTTACGACTTTGGTATCCATTGACTCGTGCTAGTCTCCGATACCTCTATGGATTTGTATTGCGAGTCTCCTGGATACCAAAGTCGTAAAGTATCGGAGAGTTGCGTCACCTTGTGTACTAAGGGGCTTACGGTGCATCCACACCGCCGGTAACATTTGTGGAGCAACAAAAGGCAACACGGTAACATTTGGCAACATTCGGTAACTTTTGTGGCTCCTTGTTACTATTTGTTGATTGTTACTCATCCACACCGCAGTAACATCCGACAACAAATGTTGCCGTGTTACTGTATGTCGAGTAACGTTGCTCGACAATCGGTAACATTGTTAGATAATGGGGGTAACATTGTTACCGAATGTTGAGCAACGTTACTCGACTTACTGTAACACGTCAACATTTAGTAACATTTTGTTGTCGGATGTTACCGAGTAACATTTGGAAACGTTAAGCTACAAATGTTACCGGCGGTGTGGATGCACTGTTAGAATCCACGCCACAACTAAAGTACTATGGAAAAATCATTTTACTAAATTTTTTCAATGCAATTTGTTCTTTTACATTACAGAATGTCCAGATTCCGTGTTCAAAACAAAACGTTTTTCATAAAGCCACTTTCGTATAAATGTGTGAGTGAGTGCCACGCACACATTTAAATATTTTCTAGCGATGTAACGATACCGATACCGATATATCGGCCGATATAATCGGCATCGCCGATTTAAATACAGCCGTTAACACAGTTTGAAAAGCGTGCGAAAAGAACGATTATCTGCTAGTAATTTGAATAGACTTTGTTTCCTTAACAAAAATCTTCCTAAATTGAACTTTGATTATTAATATTGATTTACTTTTGATTTCATGCCTTGATAAATGTTTCCCAAATAAATGTTGGTATGATATTTTGGACGACATCCTGAAATCAGCCAAAATTCCACAATGCCTGAAGACCCGTCTCTATAATCAGTGTGTTCTGCCCACTATGACGTACGGTGCTGAGACGTGGACGCTCTCACAGGAGGCTGTGTACAGACTCAGAGTAGCACAGAGAGCCATGGAGCGTTCCATGCTCGGCATAAAATTAATAGACCGAGTTCCTAACGTCGAAATCCGGAGACGAACGAAGGTTTTCGATATTGGTAATCGAGTTATGGAACTCAAATGGAGTTGGGCAGGACACCTGGCAAGGCGCGGTGACGGCAGGTGGAGTAAAGCTGTGACAGAGTGGTGTCCAAGGAATGAGGATGGAGTGGTGCCCATGGATGAGGCTGGCGCAAGACCGTGGAGCTTGGCACAAACAAAGAGAGGCCTATACCTACCCAGCAGTGGGTGAAGACGGGCTGTGGATGATGATGATGATGATGATATTTTACCATTTTTTTTAATTTTTTTTTTAATTTCCATTTTTGCCACACTTGACAGAGTGCAAGTGGAGTGTCTATTTATTCTATTTCTATTCAACATGAGTAAGTTTTATGCATATTTAAAGTACATCATTCTTCATTTACTGGGTGTATTTACTACTAAGCCATCGATATCGGTATCGGTATCGCCGATTATTTTCCTCGATAATCGGTATCGGATCGGCAAATTCATGTATTGTTACATCCCCAATATTTTCCTTGGAGATGTTCACTTGTTTTACGTAGGAATCGAACGACGGAGTTAATTTTTCTTCCGTGTTATTGGCTTCAATTCTCAGTGGCCTACTAGGAATCTGAACATTCTATAATCTAAGGTTTTAATGACATAGGTACTAGCGTCTCGCCAAAAGGCTTCAGTCGTAACGCGGACTTTTTATCTATCGTTTATTTTGTACTCACGACGCCTCTATCAAATTAGAGACAAAACATCTGAATGACATTATTGCGTAATCCTAGAAAAAACAATTTTACATTAGCCATACTTATAAAAATATCTGTGTTAAATATTGGAAATTAAATACGTATTTTAGTGACGATCTTGATCACAATTCAGATTCAGAAACAACACCAACTTTGGGCGATAAAAAAAGTTAGATTCTAGTGTGTTGACGTCATTCTATATTCCTGTTTTTCAATAAAATAATTCACGTGAAAAGGGGCCCAGAGAAAGTCATCGTTGCTCTTATTACGGGCATTTTATCTTGCTTGTACAGTCTCGCTACCCAAGATAGTCTCGCGACCCGAGATCTCATTACACAAGATAGTCTCGCTACCCAGACAGTCTCGTAAACCAGACAGTCCCGCGACCCAAGACAGTCTTGCTACCCAAGAGAGTTTCGCGACCCAAGATAGTCTCGCGACCCGAGACAGTCTCGTGACCCAAGACAGTCTCGCTACCCAAGAGAGTTTCGCGACCCAAGATAGTCTCGCGACCCAAGACAGTCTCGTGACCCAAGACAGTCTCGCTACCCAAGAGTTTCGCGACCCAAGATAGTCTCGCGACCCAAGACAGTCTCGTGACCCAAGACAGTCTCGCTACCCAAGACAGTCTCGCGACCCAGACAGTCCCGCGACCCAAGATAGTCCCGCGACCCAAGATAGTCCCGCGACCCAAGACAGTCTCGCAACCCGAGTCTCGCGACCCAAGACAGTCTCGCAACTAGAGACCGTGCCGCGACCCGATTTAAATAACATAAACACCAGAGGATGGACATATCTTCACGTAATGGTATGCCTGTTACTTGCACACTTTTTGCAAGTTACTGACATATGTATTGAAGGCATTACGCCATTATTTGTGTCAAATGAGCAACGATGACTTTCTGTTAAAATTTGACAGGCGTCGTGAGCAACGAGTCAGAAAAAAGTGAAAAATAAATGAATTCACAGTTTTAGCGGCGCACAATTAATATGAAATACTATAAAATATTGACCCTGTATATTTATTTAAAACCGTCTTTACTAAAAGCTCGGGGAACATATACAAAAAGTTTCCGATGAAAGAGAACCTCCTCCTTTTGTCGAAGTCGGTTAAAAATTGTGCACCGTTCAACTGCCAACAAATGTGTTAGTACTTACATCTCCCTTCTCTTTCTTCTTGTCTTTCTTGCCGTCCTTGTCTCCCTTTTCCGTCTTCTCCTTCTCTCGCTCCTTCTCCCGCTTCTCCTTCTTGCTGCCGGCGCGTTCTCGCTCTGCAATCAGATGGAATCAGTGTGAGACTCTAGTGTACAGCACACGCGCGGGCATGCGGACTGTGAGTTATGGGTGACTCGCCGTCTGATCATGGACCATGCGGTCGACGCGCGACGACTCAAAAAGCTGTCAACAGTTTGAAGGCTCCCTTAGAGGCCAAAGCCTACCGGGGTCGCGGGACAGTCTCATCAGATAACCATGATCTCAGAACATAAAAGCTATTGAAATACACCGTGGATTTTGCTGATTGGATCGCCCTGCCCTGGGTGGGAGGACGAGGTCATTAGATGATTTTACCACGATAAAACAAGGTTTTCTAACACTTGCACGCTCTTAAATCAACAATAATTCCAAGAAAATATCATTAACAAGATACTACTTATAGTAAAATATTATAAAAAATAATAAAAACATGTGGCACTCGGAGACTGTTGCGGTGAAGCTATTATTTCAAAAGAAAAAATCGCCTACCGCGTATATTTAACGAGAATATAATTTATTTAAAATGTTTGTGGTGCACTACTGTAATAAAGAACTTCTTTGTTGTAGGAGAATTTTATAAGTAGGTTTCATTGTGAAAACTCCTTTTGTAGCTGGCCGTTTAGAATCAGTAAGAAAAAGTAAATTGTTTTAATGACGGATATTTTTATGATTGCCGAAGTCTCCCGAACTGAAATGATGTTAGACGATGCGTGGCGTCAGGTATTTTCGTTAGGTTTTTGGGAATTTCTTGATTCGGATTAAGCAATAGCTTAAAAATTATTTACACAAAACTACATTCATTTTCAAGAAGACAGTTGACATTCGCGAGAACATTGATATTTCCGTTTTTATAATTAATTAAAAAAAACAACTCACTCTTCTCCTTCCCATCCTTCTCCTTCTTCCGTTCCTCCTTCACGATCTTACAGTACTCCTTGAAGTAATCTTCCCTTAGTGCACTGCTCTCTACGGCCTTATACCGCGGATCGGCGTCAATTTTCTTCTTAGCGTCGAGCCAGCGAGCGTGTCTGTCGACCCCCTTTTCTTTTAGGAGCGCTATGAAGTCATTTTTCACCTATAAGGAGAGATTTTCAAGTTATTTTTTGAAATGGTTTGTCGTTTTTTGTAAAAAAGTGGGTGTTCGACGCGTGGTTTTTAGGATTTTTTTTGTTGGTTTAGGTTTTATGTGTGGGCTGAGCTTGGCGTATCTATATTATTTATTATTAATATTATAAAGAGGTAAAATTTGTTGGGTAATCTCCGGAAGTAATGAACAGATTTTAAAACATTGTTTCACTGGTCGAAAGCTACATTATTCGTGAGTGATATAGGCTATAAATTATAAAGATATCGTAATATTTTGACATGACAGGCCTGTTGGTCTAGTGGTTAGTGACCCTGCCTGCTATGCCGGAGGTCGTGGTTTCGATTTCCACCCAGGACAAATGTTTGTGGGATGAGCACGATCATTTGTTCTGTGTCTGGGTGTAATTTATCTATAATATTATTTAGAAATATATAAGTATGTTTATCAGTTGTCTAGTACCCATAACACAAGCTCTGCTTAGCTTGGGACTAGATGGCGTTGTGTGATAGTTGTGGAATATTATTATTATTATTATTTTACCGCCAACGAAGTGGTCACGGGTCAGCTATTTATATTATACTCTGATATGATAGGCAGTGATGAAAAGAGCACATATTTTTCTTTACATTTTATAATTAAACAATTTTCTTTTCTAATATTTTAAAGCTGAATCTGTGTTTAGTTGTACGCGCTAATCTCAAGAACAACTGCTGAGAATTCTAAAAATATTACTCTGTTGGATAGACCATAATTATATCGAGGAAGGCTATAGGCTATATAACATCACGCTATGATCAATAGGAGCCATAAGCAGAGGAGGTGAAATCATGGGGAACACCTAGTAAGTTCTTAAATTAGTTTTAACTATTTTTATAATTTATTTTCAAGTTTAAAAACTTAACATTTTTAACTATTGGTTATAATTGTTAAACACTTATAAAAATCATTTATTACATATTTCCAAATGAATTTTTGGCGGTAAATAATACATTTCCGGCGGAATGTTCTCAATAGCGTGTACAAGGAACCTAATTTTATCGTGAACATCAGGTCAATTTCACAAGATCGACGTGGCATGTCCCAGCATTGGGACAGTAAAGAAATCTTCTATAGTTCAGTTCAGTTTTATTCCCCCGGAATCAAAAAGCGATATAAGTGTATTTATGGCGTTTTAGCTCATAAACGGGAAAAACGACTTTAATATATTTTAAAATTTAAATCATGCGACTGTCTGTGGCAATATAGTTCCTAAACAGACGAACTGTTTTTAATTTAAAAAAAAATTAAGCGCCAAACATCAGCCCCTGAATATAAATTCTAAAAAAAAATAATTCGCTGAGCAAAATTCCTGAAAACCAAGCGTCGATCTACCCACAACGCACAGAGCTAACGCCGACATAAAGCTGAAAGAAATTTTTACATGATTAGTAGCTGAAAATTTGAAAAAAAAATCATTAGAGCCTGTGGAATCAAATAAGGATTAAGTACTGAAAGAGAAATTCAATTAGTATTATTTGTTTTTTTTTTGGTATACGGAAGTATGTGTTTTTAAATTTATTTTAAATTCACCTTTTTTAAATTTATTTTTTTGAAAATAGCATCAAAATTAGGCGGGGTCCATTGTAGACTTTGTCTGTATTACCTCAGACCTAAATTAGAGTCACGAGCATTTAAGCCTATTCCAAAAACAATGATAAACGATCTTTATTTAGCAAATTGGTTTGTCATGGCCGGTGTTTCGTACCTGACTACTCTGAGAAGAAACATCCGAAACAAACTCAGAGGTCACAGTCTCTTTTAAAGTCCAGACAATTTTGTATTGATCAAATTATATGAGAACCATGCGGGTGTCTGAGGTGGTCTGTTGAAGAAAGAACTACACAGATCTGAGTGGACCTGTCCAGTCAGTGCAAGCATTTGTCAGTTATCGTGTAGCTCGACTCAACTCAAGGAGCTCAACGAGACGAATCTCGAATAATACCAAAGAAAGGACATGATTTTGTTTTAAAACTAGGTATTAAAGAAACTTCATCTTTTTAAAACTATTATCCGCTCTATTTAATAAAAAAAGACAGTGCCCATTAAAAAAACGAATTTTAAATGAACAGTTTAATTTTATTTAAACAGAGCGCCCATATTGTCCTTGACAGGTTACAAAACAACTCCAAACAACATTATTTTATTCTGGGAATTGAACCCAGTAACATATTAGGTGGTCCAGAGAGATTATTTCCAATAAGAAATATGGAAATTCATTGTATTGTACTAGGAGTCGAACTTAGACCTAAAAAAACTATGCAACTGAGTGCACAAAGTTTTTCATTTGAGCTGGGTTTCCTCTTGACTCTAGTCCAGGCCAAAGGTGACCGAGTAACCCAACGACCATTTATATCTAGACACCTAATCACAGGCGACTGATGTCTGTCAACACATTAGGCAAAAAAGTCTTAAGTTCGTATTAGTTTCGACCACCTCCTGTGAGTCCCCTCGTCGCACTGACCTTGAGTTAGCCAATCAGAACGCAGTACTCCGTCCCCCTCGCTTACGTCGTACCTCAGCGACTTGGCAGAATAATTTTCGTTAGTCAGATCGTGCATGAGGCGTTTAGTGAGTTATAGACAGACCTCGCTAAGCGATTTCCGGCCACCATAAGCGCGGGCATATGGACTGCGAGTAATGGGAGACTCACCGTCCGATCATGAACTATACACGGTTTGACAAAGAGTTATCAGCAATCTGACCGGGCCCCCAAAAGAAGGCTAATGGACTAGCGGACTCGCGGGACTCTCTTCAGGTGACCGTGATCGTGAACGTAAAGGGCTATTGAAGGACACCGTGGATTTTAGTCAGTACAAGTCTGACAGTCCCTCCCGCCCTGCCCTGGGTGAGAGTACTCTTTGGTGGCCTGTACCACAAATGCCTGTTGGTCTAGTGGTTAGTGGCCCTGACTGCTATGCCGGAGGTCGTTGGTTCGATTCCCACCCAGGACAAGTGTTTGTGTGATGAGCACGATCATTTGTTCTGTGTCTGGGTGTAATTTATTTATAATATGTATGTATTTATAAATATATAAGTATGTTTATCAGTTGTCTAGTACCCATAACACAAGCTCTGCTTACCTTGGGACTAGATGGCGTTGTGTGATAGTTGTGGAATATTATTATTATTAATGCCTCAGACATTTCTAGCGAAACAAAAAGTATCTTTTAAAAATCTTTAGATTTATTTGCTCTTCTCTTCAGCCAGATCTATAAATTTTGAGTCTGGGTATTTTTGAAGAAACCCTGGACTTGAAGAGTGCCTCTAATATCTACCCAAAGATGTCTCGAAATGTCAGCTATTTCTAGAAAAAAAAAAGACTACATAATGCTACATACAGAGCAGTGGTCGCCCAGTGGTATCGGCCTCGACTTACGAGTTGTAGGTCGTGGGTTCGAACCCCGTCAGGCGCATTACTTTGTGTAATTTATTTCAACACCACTGCTCTCAAAAACGGTGAAGGAAAACATCGTGAGGAAACCGGCATATCCTAGATTCGAAGACATGTGACATCTACCAACCCGCACTGGGCCCGCGTGGTAGATTACGGCCCACTCCCTCTCACAGAGAGGAGGCCTGAGTCCCAGCAGTGGGAACATTTATAGGCTGATGATGATGATGATGATGCTACATACGTTCAAAAAGCTTGCCTAGCCTGTTCCCAACTATATTGTGGTCTGCTTCCAGTCGAACCAGATGCAGCTGAATATCAGTATTTTACATGGAGCGACTATCTCTTTTTTTTTTCTTCACACTAGGGATTTCTTCCTGTATCTGTGGGTGCGTTTACAAACATATAAACTCACATACACAAACACCCAGACCCGAAACAACTACTTGTAGATCATACAAATATTTGTTCCGTGCGGGGATCGAACCCGTGACACGCTGTGTAGCAGTCCAATCGCTCAACCACTCCGCTAATCGTGCTGGTGGTTATCTAACCTGCACAACCCAGTAACTGGGTAATACTGGGTATCACGATACCCCTTTGTCTTTGTATAAGTTTTAAAAACGTTAATTACAATGTAATTTTTTTTGCAAGTTGCGTTTATAAAAAAAATACTTCCGTGTACCAAAATGTATAGTATCTCCTAAATCTGTCTAATTCAGTGTAATATTGAAATTGTACCAATGTTACCGGTAACTAACGTATCTTTTACATTTTAATTTTGCCATAATTTTAATCAATCTAGGAATCGAACCTAGATCATTCTTAATCCATAATCAATAAGCATTATGTTTCAAAGGTTGGCTGATTTTTGACTTAAATTTCTATTAATAAAGAATTTATAATTACTAGGCTAAGTTTTATTTAAGACATTATTTGAAATAGCCAAAAAATATTAATTAAAAATAAGCCAAAAAGAAAAACAACGCAACCTGAGGCTCGAACTCAGGACTATACGCTCAGCAGTCGCATTACTTATTGACTGGTTTCATCACAAAATTTAAATTTAAAAATTTCCAAAATTTTAAATAATGCAAAATTTTCAGTTGAGATACTTTACAATTCAACCGATAAAATTGGTTCAATTTCATTCATTCAAATTGCTTTATAATTATTCTTTACAATTATTATTTAATATTCAAAACAATTGACTCTAATATTTACATAATTTAAAATATTTACTTCAAAAATTTTAAATATAAAAATTACTATATTTTATATTTGCAATAAATAATTGACTAATGAATCTATGTAAATGAACGTACATTAAAAACTAAAAACGATTTAGTTTTTTTTTTTGTAACAAACATTTAAAAAAAAAACAGCAGTTCAGATAGATAAAAAAAAATCGGAAAATATGCTGAAAAAGAAATGATTAGTAGGCCTAATAATATATTTTTTTTGCTAATTTTCATTGTTTATTTACATAATATAGTGACGCTCTTTTGACCCATCACCGTTACTTAAAGGCTGGCAACACTGGCAGACGTGTGTTGCCAGCACACTAAATTATTCTCGTTCATTTTAAGCATGGCAACACTGCCTGTTAGCATTGCATGCATGAAATCTGGAAGCTCGCCGTGGGGGAGACATTTTTCTCTATATAATAATAAAAGAAGATTTTTCTTATACTCAATGTTGGAAAAAGTGGCTATTTTGTGTATATTAATATTACTTTCCCAAACAATTCCTTTAAATTTTAATGGAAAGGGTGTATTCAAACTTTTAAATTATTGTTTAATTTTATATACGCAGGATGATAGGGTGCATTCATTTTTTTTTGTATCAACACCGCCGTATTGAAATTTTTTTTTTTTTTTTTTTCAAATTTTTAATCAACCCTGTTCCCAACATTGAAGGCAGTGTTTCCAAACATTGTTCGAAATCTATTTGTTTGTTAATTGTACTGTAATCATGACGATTGATTGAGCTGCTTAAAATATATCTAACCTTTAATTTTTTCGGTCGACGCGGCGTGGCCGATTGACGATATTATTTGAATTTAATATTTTTAAGTATTATTACTTTCATGATATTTTAAAAACAAGCATTATATGAGCAGATTTTTTTTTAAAAAGATAAAAAAGAACTTTCTGTAATTTAAAAAAGACGTACAATTAAAAAAAAATCCAATGATTTAAAATAATAAATTCCTTTGTCTAAAATAATAAATTCAATTGTTTATAATTTAATAAAGAAATCAACGTACCGCCCAAATATTTACTGAACAGTAAAAAAGGTATTATCCTTTATTGAATATTTTTACGAGCAGTAATTAGTAATTTAGCTCATTTTAAATCTTCAAGGCTAATATTTTAGCCAAATAGTCTCATTGTTCGTTGTATATTGTTGCAAAAATCGTCAATAGACCACGACCGCGGCCGCCGCGCGAAGTCCGCTCCGCTCGCTCGCTCCGCTCCGCTGCCGCCGCTCCGCTACCCACAAACAACGGTGCTACTATTTGCCTTTTAAAGCTAAAGGGGGGCTCGCAGTCATGTTGTCGTGAAGAGCCTTTGCTTTGATAATATTTGTAATATAAACTATTATATTTAAAAATTATTTTTAAATTTATTTTTTTTTCATTTTATTTTTTTTTATTTTTTTTACAGTCCAAAAATAGTTTAAAATTATAACATATTATCATTTTCGAAGGCTTGCGTCAAGAAACACAACCGTCATTAAGAAAAAAATGTTTTAAAGATAAAAGATCATCACGATAAATTATAGATTAATTTATTAAAAAAATTTCTTCAATATTACGCTTCATCAAAAATACATAATTGTCTTTGATATAGTTTCAGAAATATATTAAATTTAAATAAAAATTTACGATTTTATAAAAAAAAACAATTGATATAAAATTTTAAAATAGTAAACATTTTAAACAGAAACGATATCAAAGACGTCATTTAAAATCCAAGAAAAAAAAACAAAGAATCAATTCATTTAAAATTCATTTGAAATCAATAATACAGAAATGTTTAATAAAAATTCGCACAGCAGATTTTAAAAATATAACAATTATTTGCGTGGGAATCGAACCCAATCTGTTTAATATAAAAACAATAAGTTTACCAGGAGTCGAACCTGATATAATAACAAAAAAGCTAAAAAAAAAAAAAAAATTCGCTGTATAACACAGACAAAGGAATAATAAAATATATCCCTTAGGGAATCGAACCCAGACGGAATATTTCACAGACCTGTAAAATATAAAAAAATCTGCTAATACGTTTCTTTTTTATTTCTCAAAAAAAAACAGGTAAAAATTTTACACGATTATTACAACATTTAAAAAAAAATTCAAAACACAATAATTTTTATGAATATTCATAGAACCTGATAATTTTAGGCCCACTATGTATCCCAGCGCTGGACAAAGGTTTTCCCTTTTAATTTAAAAGAAAAGTATTATAACGCCTCTAAAGCCTTAAAAATCATTAACTAGGTGTCCAGCGGCATCGCTTTCGTTATTAAAATTTAAAAATAAATTTAAATTTAAGCACTTATTTTGTTTAAATTTTAGAAAAGCTGTTAGTAACTCGAAAACGGCTGAATTTAAACATGATCTGCCCGCCTTTTCCCAACTATATTGTGGTCTGCTTCCAGTCGAACCAGATGCAGCTGAATATCAGTATTTTACATGGAGCGACTGACTATCGGACCTCCACAACACAGTAACTAGGTTATATGATACTCCATGGTAAGACTGGTTGTCAGACTTTAGAGCTTCTGACTAATAGTAACGACTGTCAAAGATCTACAAATGACAGCCGGGAACAACGGCTTTATTTGCTTTCTGAGGCAATTTTCAATAATTTTACAAGTAAATTATTTACGTGCTTTCTTTGACACAAATAAATTATAATGTTTGTCAGATTTTCACCTTATTTAATTTCATCACCACTGCTCTCAAAACGGTGAAGGAAAACATTAGGAAACAGTGATATCATAGATCCAAAACTTCTAACAAGCGTATAGGGCCCTAGTCTGCTATTATTATAAATTCGTCATTCCAACACGATCCAATAGTCATTTTGCATAAAGTTCGTAATCTGCTAAATTCATGAGTCGATCATTGTACGGTCAATATTCGTATTAAAAAGACATTTGAACATGAATTCATGCCAGATTTTTTTTAAATATAATTCATTGCTTTCTCAAGCAATCTGAACATCTGAAGTAGTAAAAACTTCGTAAATAGCCAAAAAAAAATTTACGATAATGTAATCTCTATTCTATGCCATTTATTTCAATGGAGCGTCTGTGGTTGACCATTGGAAAGTCATAATGACGCCATTATACTATAACACTAGCTTTTGCTGTGGCTTCGCTCGCTCCTCCCCCCTTATTGTCTAATATCACTCAGCGCCAAAGTAACTTTCAATTGGTCAAAGGATTTTTGAAATCGGTCCAGTAGTTTCGGAGCTTATTCAATACAAACAAACAATCAAATCGATCCTCTTTGTAATTTAAGTGAAGATTTTTAGGGTTCCGTAGCCAAATGGCAAAAACGGAACCCTTATAGATTCGTCATGTCTGTCTGTCTGTCCGTGTATGTCACAGCCACTTTTTGTCGAAAGTATAAGAGCTATCCTGTTGAAACTTGGTAGAAAGATGTATTATGTGAACCACATTAGGATTTTCACACAAAAATCAAAACAAAACAAATTTTGGGGGTGCCCCCCATACTTAGAATTGAAACTCAAAAATTTTTTTTTCACCAAACCCATACGTGTGGGGTATCTATGAATAGGTCTTTAAAAATGATATTGAGGTTACTAACATCATTTTTTTCTAAACTGAACAGTTTGCGCGAGAGACACTTCCAAAGTGGTAAAAAGTGTGTCCCCCCCCCCGTAACTTCTAAAATAAGAGAATGATAAAACTAAAAAAAATATATAATATAGACCTCAACCAAAACTACCAACGAAAATTGGTTTGGATGGGATACAGTTAGCAGTTTGAGATATAGTACATTTTCAAAAACCGCAAATATAACTTTGCCATTCATACAAATACTATGAAAAACAAAGTTATTTTTATTGTTTGTGTATATTACTTACTAATCTCAATATAATTATATCTAATCTATGCTTGCTGCTACGGAACCCTTCATGGGCGAGTCCAACTCGCACTTGGCCGGTTTTTTTTTCGTGGTAAAATCATAAAATGAGTCCTCCCAACCCAGGGCAGGGCGGGAGGGACTGTCAGACTTGTACTGACTAAAATCCACGGTGTCCTTCAATAGCCCTTTACGTTCCGGGGTCACGGTAATTTGTGAGTCCCGCGACCCCGGCAGGCTTTGGCCCTCTAAACAGCGGCACCGTCATTACGCTGACACTCTTTAAGGCGCGTGTGGAACACAACGCGCCGTCGACCCGGGCATGGCCCATGATCGGACAGCGAGTCGCCCATCACTCGCCGCTCGAATGCCCACCATATAAGTGTAGATTACTAAACTTGTCAAAATCAACAATTTATGAAATCAATGATGGATCATTCATTGTAATAGCAGACTTGTGGCCCTAACTCGAAATACCAGACATCGGCAACTATAGACAGATAATGCAACTAAACTCCGTCCCATACTTTAGTAACTTCTTAATAACATCTACCAGTCTCATTCTCTCTCTCACAGCACTCACCTGTTCTCTCGCTTTCTCTTTCTCCTCCTTCTCCCTCTTCCTCAGCTCTGCCAGGTACTCGTTGAAGAAGGTCTCTCTCTCGCGTGCCTTGTCTATACCTTTGTAGCGTTCGTCACGACCGTGCTTCGATGTGAATTCGTTGAATGATGATCTGAGGAGAGAATTATGAATAATATAATATTCCACAACTATCACACAACGCCATCTAGTCCCAAGCTAAGCAGAGCTTGTGAAATATATTTCTAAATACATACATATTATAGATAAATTACACCCAGACACAGAACAAATGATCGTGCTCATCACACGAACATTTGTCCTGGGTGGGAATCGAACCCACGACCTCCGGCATAGCAGTCAGGGTCACTAACCACTAGACCAACACGCTTGTCTGAAATGCCTGAATTAGGCAGCTTTCCCCATGACGCAATTCGACCTATTCCAACTACAAGTGAAAATCATCCTTACCACTACGACATATGACATAAAACGTGCGGTTATCTACGAGTACATGAAAAACAAAACACGCTCGCCACGACGACGTAAGTCAGCCGAATTGTATCATTATATCGTAGTAGTAAGGACGATTTTCATTTTCAATTCCTTTAGTGGGTGTTCGCCGTGTTTTCATGACTGCTGTTCGGCTCCTATTGGTCGTAGCGTTATGTTATATAGCTTATAGCCAACGACCATTTATATCTAGACGCCTCATGCACGATCTGACTAACGAAAATTATTCTGCCAAGTCGCTGAGGTACGACGTAAGCGAGGGGGACGGGGTACTGCGTTCTGATTGGCTAACTCAAGGTCAGTGCGACGAGGGGACTCACAGGAGTGGTCGAAACTAATACGAACTTAAGACTTTTTTGCCTAATGTGTTGACAGACATCGGTCGCCTGTGATTAGGAGTCTAGATAGGTCGTTGCTTATAGCCTTCTTCGATAAATGGTTTATCACAAGAAGAATTTTAGAATTCGGAATAGTAGTTCCTGAGATAACGCTTTCAACTAAATCAACCCTTCTTTATAACATGAGTATAGTTTTATAGCCTACTAGCGGACCGCCCCGTGCTTTGCGACGTGTTACAAAAAATGTGATAAATGAAGAACCGCTAGTCCGATTTTGTGCAAACTTCACATAAATAATCTACAAAATAGTCCGAACAAAGCCTAAACATTTGGTTTGGATAGGTGAGCCCGTTCTTGAGTTACAACATTACAACGAAAAGTGACATTGAATTTTATATAAGATGGACGTCTGCAAGACCAAAGGTATAGGCAGCGTATTGCTGACCTTTTTTGTTATCGTGGTAAAATCATCAAATGAGTACTCCCACCCAGGGCAGGAGGGACTGTCAGACTTGTACTGAATAAAATCCACGGTGTCCTTCAATAGCACTTTATGTTCAGGAGTCACGGTATTCCCGCACCCCGGCAGGCTTTGGCACTCTAAAGGGGGCCCCGACACTCTTTGAGACGCGCGTGGAACACAACGCACCGTCGACCCAGCATGGTCCATGATCGGACAGCGAGTGGTCCATTACTCGCCACTCGCATGCCCACGCCTACGGTGGCCGGAGATAATCTTGCGAAGTCCATCGCCGAGGGCGTCTACCACGACTACCACTGCGGCTGAGTCGTGAAGTGGACGCTGTCCTCTCCTCTCACGTGTCACCACTTAGAACCAACTCGTGAATGGGTCGTAAGAGAGTAAAACTCACTTGGAGTGCAGCTTGGCCTCGTCCATGAGTGCTCTGAAGGCGACCTTCTTCTGCTGGAGGCGATTCTTCTTCTCCTTACGCTCCTCCTCGGCGCGCTCGCGGACGTACTGGTCGAATACCTGAGGGAGAATAAGACAAGAGGTTTATATAACGTGGAGAATGTCGTACAATAAGTTGTGTGTTTTGGATAAAGTCGTACAATTTGTAGTATTTGGGGAATGTCGCATAAAAGGCCATGTATTTAGAGGATGTCGAGCAATATTGAGTGTTTTTTGGAGAAAGTCGTACTGTATGGTAAACTTTAGAGAAATCTCACCCCTTTGTCAGTGAAGTGAAATCACTACCACAGCGGATGAGTTTTCTCTGAAGCTGACTGTGCGTTGTGTGTTTTGGAGAATATCATACAAAACGTCATCGGTCTTCTTACAAAAAAGTTAATTATCTGTTGAAAACTTGTCTAAAAAAAAGCTATTGACGTCAAAACAACATTTCACATTGAGAGTTGTTTTGCAGTTACACTTTTTTTAGTAGACAAGCGTTTAACAAATGTTTATCTTTTTGTAGTAAGGTGGTTAATGTTTAACTCTTTGTGGTACGACGGAGTGTTTAGTAAAATATCGTACAAACATTGTGCATTATGTGCATAGTCAGTCTATTTGTATATCACATACCTGTCTCCGCTCCTTCGAGTTAAGCATCAAATACCGAGGATCGAAGACGATCTTGTGCAGCTCCTTCTCCCAGGTGGAGAATGCTGACACGTCCTTCTCCTGCAACATATGCAGGAAGGCGGCCAGGCGCTGCGGGTGCGGCAGGGCTCCGCGTTCCCGGGCCGCGCGCACCTCGGCCTCCACGGCCGCGGCTGCTCCCACCAGGATCGTGCCGCCGCCTGATAAGCTCGATGTTGCTGGGGCTGTCTTCTTCTCTGTTTATCACCATATAATCGTTAATTACGACGCAAAAGAGGAAAAAAACAAAACAAAAAGAGCCTCTTTTTGTGCTTTAGTGTTTTGTGTGGACTTTTTGCAGTCAAATACCCTATTGGCTGACACATATTCATATAGTTTTAAAGTTTTCTTAATTTTTTTCTTACTTAAAGCCCGGTATTCATGGTAAACATTTGTTAAGAAACATGGTTACATAAACATGTTGCCGTCAGCATATTGCGGGCAACACTTGTGTGGTGGAGTTGACCACGCCATGTTGCAGAGTTGACGCGCAGCGAGTCAAAACATCAGTTTATCAACAATTGTTGACGTAAGTGGACGTGTTTGGACTTTTTATAAAAATTGGAGCAATGATAAATAATGCACTACTTTCTCGGGCAACATTTTCACGCAGACTGCAGGACAGGCGATGTTGATTTAAACAAAAGTTTCAAGCAACATTTACGCCCCTCATCACAATGTCGATCAACTGTTGCTAAACTAATTTATGAGTAGTCACGAGCAATAACATGTATACAATTAACAAAATTCAAACGCAAATTACTCGTAAAATACTGGTTTCCACTTTTAAATAGGACCTATTTCGTAATAGTATGGTTTCCAAAATAGAAGTCTAATGAAAAGGCAAAAGTTTGATCAATATGGTAGCAGAACATCGCTTTTGACTACTGCTTAGTGTATACAAACTATTGCTAGTGACTCGTACTTATTATGATAATGAACATTTTCTCCTTCTTTCCACTAACCTTCCTCGACCTTCTGCTTCTTGGCAGCTTCCACAGCGGAGTCATCAGTGCTGGAGTCAGCGGCTCTCTTCAACTCTCCATTAGCCGACTTACTGCTTGAAGCGACCGCAGCGTCCTTACGCTACAACAAAAGTTATTGACTCTTTAGAGAGTTTCTCCATGACGCTTCGTGCTTTGGAGAATGTCGTAAATTATGTCGTGTTTTTTTGGAGAATGTCATATAAAAGGACGTGTGTTTTACAGAGCTTGCTAATGACGCGATCGATCGATTCCAACTAAAAGTGAAAATCATCCTTACCACTACGACATATGACATAAAACGTGCGGTTATCTACGAGTACATGAAAAACAAAACACGCTCGCCACGACGACGTAAGTCAGTCGAATTGGATCATTATATCGTAGTAGCAAGGACGATTTTCATTTTTAGTTAGTAGAAATTGTAAATCGCACATATTCGCTATGTGCTTTGTCGGTGGTGGTGACCATTAAATAGATCGCAGCGTGCGATGTAACAGAGATGTGAATCAATGGACGAACACAACGAGTGAAGTACGTGGCTACTTTAATATGTAACACAACCTTTTTAAGTACTGAATAAGTAGCCAAAAATGTTTATCAAAATCTACACTCGCGAACAAAATTATGTAATCACTTACTCGTATTCCGCACGATCTTGAGTACTTAATAACTTGTTAAGAATATTAAAAATGATACCATTTTAAAGGTTTAACTGTTAACTTTAAATTGATACCAAATTCATTGAAATCACGTGATTATTTAAGGAGCTATTTCGGATTAATTCCAAGTAAGTGATTACATACTTTTGTTCGCTAGTGTAGTTTGCCATTGGTAGATCTTACGGCCCCCAATATGGTCACTAGGGGGCGCTGCCATCGCTACACAGTGTACACAGACATCTACAGTTGCATTTTAGACGAAAATGAACTCTATTAGTATAATGTTAGTGTTTACATTCATGGAAGCACATGCGGACCCTTCACCAAGTAGCACATCAACCTGCCACAATTTGATGAATTTTCTTAATAGTGAATAGGCATGTTGACTTTGTCAAATTTTAACAATCTAACATTAAGCTTTCACTATTATGATAAGGTTGAAAATCCATTAAAGAAATTTGCCAGATTTAGGTAGGTTTATGTGCTGGCGTCTGAAAAAAATCTTATTTTCTCATGTTTTAAAATAAAACAAAAAAAAAAAGGAATTTTGAACATCTAAATAAGGTATAAACATTCGCAATGCATCGCCAAACGAGGACCAATATGGCTTGTGTATATCTTTCGCAATTTATAAAAAATTGAAAAACCTAAAAAATCTTAAAAAAACATGGTGTATCGAGATTTCAACGGACCAACTATGACCATGAATTCAATGACTTTAGGACAGCGTTTCCCAAAGTATGGGCCGCGACCCACAGTTGGGACACGAGCGATTATTGGTTGGGCCCTGAAAATACGACGATTTTCATTTCAGGTAAGATTTTCAGCTATACCTATGCTAATATTATAAAGATGAAGATTTAGTTGAACGCGCCAATCTCAGGAACTACTGGTTCGAATTGGAAAATTATTATTGTGTTGAATAGCCCATTTATCGAGGAAGGCTATAGGCTATATAACATCACGCTACGACCGATAGGAGCCGAGCAGCGGGCGAAACCGCGAGGATTAGCCAGGGGGTCATATAAACGGCTTGAGTTCTTGTTACGCTGTCGTTGGTCGCGTAGGTTCTGTCGCGTAAGTTCGGCCGTGTAGTTTAGGTCGCGTATTTTAGCGAAATTCGCGTACTTACAAAGTAACTAATGTCTTATTCGCGCCGCACCGCTAACTGTTTAGACCTAAGTTGTGAACGAGCCGTAAGACTAAATATCGAAATAAAATGGACTTATCTAATCTTATTTAGATTCACTTGTCCCGTTTTCATCATCATCATAATCATCATCAACAGCCTACAATATTCCCACTGCTGGGACACAGGCCTCCTCTCTGTGAGAGGGAGGGCCATAATCCACCACGCGGGCCCAGTGCGTGTTGTTAGATGTCACATGTCTTCGAATTTTTGGTTCTAGGACATGCCGGTTTCCTCACGATGTTTTCCTTCACCGTTTTGAGAGCAGTGGCGATGAAATAAATTACACAAAGTAATGCGCCTGGCGGGGTTCGAACCCACGACCTACAACTCGTAAGTCGAGAACGATATTACGTGGCCACCACTGCTCACACTGTCTCGTTTTGTGTCTATGATTTAATCTTGGAAGTTAAATTTGACACACTTCCTGGTTTCCGTTTGAGCTGAAATTTTGCACGTATATGTATATCACGTGACAATACAATATTATAATGACATGGAGGATCTGATGATGGAGCTGGAAGGTGGCCACAGGAACTCTGTAATGACGCAACCCAAGTTCGGGCTCGTTTGATTCGTCTTGACGAGTATTATATCTTAAGAGGAAATACCACGAAACAGAGAATTGAAAAATAGGTATTTGTAAAATCTACTGCTGTCGCGCAGTGCCTGAACCGAACCCCGCAGAGAACGATAGAGACAACTGCAGCTTGAACCGAAAATAACTATTAAAGGACAAAATCAACGATTCGTAGTACCCTGATTACTACTCCAAAACTTCACTACATATTTTTTTCTTTAGAAAGTAAAGAAAGACATTGGCCGTGTTCCTATGTTTTCCTTTTTTTATATAATCTCGCCAAATTTGTTTTCTGGATATTTGAACACAGCGGATAATCTGGCCAATTTTTGAGGGTTTTGAATGTTCAGATCTCTTTTAATAAATTATTTATGGAAAAAACGAAAACATAGAGACATGCCAATAGTGGCCATACATTTTTTGTAAAAAAATTATTGCTCTACTGGCATTATCCAGGGAGGAAACAGGGGACTACGTTTGTATGGAAAAACGGCCCTTGTGTTTCTTCTTAAGATAGTAGCCGCCTTACCACAAAAACACATCTGTTGAACACTGGTTTAAAAGAACTGTCAACTTCAAAACGGCATTTGGCTTTGATATAAGGGTCAGCGTTTTGCAGTAACACTTTTTTTAGACAAGTGTTCAACAGATGTTTATCTTTCTTGTGGTAAGACCGTAGTTCTTTTTACTAACAAGTAATTATGTATATCTGGTTAAAAAAACTAAAACCGTTTTTTGTTGTTACGAATTTTCATACGTGGTTTACCAATATATTTTTTTTTCTTTTATTTTGTTAACCAAAATGTGATTCCCGAATTTAAAAAAAACTGGGGGTCGCGAAACAACTTTGGGAACCACTGCCTAGAATCGAAACCAGCGTTTAACTTTTTGGCTGGCGACCCTAAAATAACAATGACATGCAGGGTGTTACCTTAGCGAGAGGTAACGACGCCGTGGTACTTGGCGAGTATAGTCCAGAGTCTTCAGGCCTTCTTACCACCAATCGTCCGTCCTCCCATTGGCTGACGGTAATTCTTCGAGCACTATCGTTCTAAACGCATAGACAAGAAATTCTTTATTGTTTCCACTAACTACTCGACCTTAAAACCGTCAACGTCAAAACGACATTTTAACTTTATATAAGGGTCGTTTTGCAGTTGACACTTTTTTTTGTGAAGTGTTCAACAGGTGTTTAACTTTATTTTAGTAAAACTAACCGTCTGGTTAGTTTGTATAACCTTAAACTGTATGCCATCTGTAAATCTATAGCCAATTGGTTCCATACGTTCTAAAGATGCGATGTTATTTGAAATTCTGCGGTATATTTCAGATGAAATTTAGCAAAGTGCTTTGTATATACAGGGTGTAAGAAGACACTACGAAGCCGTTAACTACGCATACTGTACATCTAACTAAGTAGCTTTACGCTAAAATTATCGCTGGGAACCGACTTTTATTTTAAGGTATCAAAAAAAATAATAAGTTGAAAATCCCAGTCTATAGAAGAGGGTCATCGACCGTCGAAAGTAAATCAAACGCACACTAACATAAGCCGTGCGTTTCTGCATTTATTTCTTACGTACATTACTGTTCGTAACTTCAAATGCGTAATTTATCTAGAAAAATCGAAAACTCAGGTAATGTTTGTTTAGAAAAAAGTTTTGTAATAATACTTAGAATTCGATTTCGTAAAAAAAAGTTTTAAAAAAATGCAACTTTGACCTTCAATATCTCGAGAACCCGTGGAGTCCCAGGTATGGTCTAAAGGAAAAAAAAATATCCAAATAATGGGTAGAATACGTGGCTTTCGGCTTCGTTAAGTGTCTTCTTACACCCTCTAGAAGCCGGCGAATATTTAAATCAAAATATACCGGTCATTTTAGTCGTCTTACAAAAGTGGTCCACACAACGTGTCCGACATAAAATACCTCTAAGCGCGATAAATATTTTTTTAAGTTACTTAGTGTGTTGAGCAATATCTAAATACCATTAATATATTTTTTTAGCCTGGTAAAATCATCAAATAAGTCCTCCCACCCAGGGCAGGGCTCGGGACTGTCAGACTCGTACTGACTAAAATCCACGGTGTCCTTCAATAGCCCTGGGGGGCCCCGTCAAATGATTAATACATAGGATGTTTTTTATCCTAATATGACGTTCCCGTGGGATAATTCCAGAATTTCAGGGGGAAAACGCGAGGCGTATAAAATTGTTATTTATAGAGAGGTGGCTTGCCATGTATGATTTTTTTACAAAAAGCTATTTGACAGTATCAATAAATTATAAATCTAATAAGTCCGTTATTTAGAGTTTTGAAAAATAACGGACACATATTTTTAACACATAGAATAGAATAGAATAGAATAGAAATATATTTATTTGATATAGGACACACACAGGCAGATTGTCGGTGATTGCATCGACAACTAGCGAATTAACATTAAAAGTCACTTTTTTGGATAACACGAATACTACTATTTTGTTGTCAACCGCTACTGTTATAGTTCGAGATGCATTTGATAAAGAACATTTTGTTCGTTGTCTATTAGATAGTGGCTCACAAATTAATTTTATTACCACTGAATGCTGCAAACGATTAGGTTTGACTAGACATTCATCTGATACGCCTTCCGTTAAGGGTATCGGTGGTACGGAAAAATCCGTTAAGGGTTCCGTACAATTCACTTTCTCTTCCCGCTTTAATCCAAACGTTACTTTTAATGTTAATTCGCTAGTTGTCGATGCAATCACCGACAATCTGCCTACCGCTCTTGTAGATACTTCCGCCTTGCCTTACTTAAAAGGTTTACCGCTCGCCGACGAATCGTTCGGCACACCCGGTCGCATCGAGGTGCTGATCGGGGCTTCACTTTTCCCGCATCTTCTGCTGCCCCGCGTAGTTAGCAGCAACTCCTCCGCGCCGCCAGCCATGCAGACGGTACTCGGTTACGTCATCATGGGCGCTGTGCCCGCGTTGCCTGTACGTCGTAATAAGACTCCACTGTCTTGTTGCTCATATGTTTCGCACCCATCTGACAAGGACTCGTTAGAATCGGCATTGAAAAAATTCTGGCAGGTCGATGAAGCGCCCGTCGCTCTTTCGACGAGCAAATCGCTCGACGAACTTGAGTGCGAGCACTTTTATAATTCGACCACGGAACGCAATAAAGACACAGGAAGATACTCTGTAGCCCTACCGTTTCGCAGCGATGTGTTCTCACTGGGGAACTCACTCGATATCGCGAAAAAACGTTTTTTCTGCCTAGAAAAGAAATTAGAATCCGCACCCGAGTTACGTACAGCATATGATGACGTCATTCGCGAATATATTGATAAGGGATATTTATCACCCGCTCCTCTCGATAGTTCAGACAGTAGTTGTCCTGACTATGTAATTCCGCATCACGCAGTTGTACGTTTGGATAAGACAACAACCAAATTACGCTCCGTGTTAGACGCTAGTGCTAAAACGAGTACTGGTGTATCTCTTAACGATATTTTACATAGTGGCCCAAATTTACAGGGCGACTTATTTACTATAATCTTGAATTTCCGCTTATTCGCATTCGCACTCTCAGCTGATTGCCGACAAATGTTCTTACAGATTGAAGTAAGAGAAAGCGATCGTCGCTTTCAACGGATCTTATATCGGTTCGGTACAAATGATCCTCTGGTTCTATATCAGTTTAACCGCGTCTGTTTTGGTCTCAAGTCAAGTCCCTACCATGCGATCCGCACAGTGCAACAGTTGGTTCAAGACGATGGTCATCGCTTCCCGCGCGCCAGTGCTGTCATCGCGGACTCGCTGTATATGGATGACATAGTCTGCAGCGTAAGCACCGAATTGAGTGCAGTCCAGGTTTCCGACGAACTGATTAAACTCTTTAGAGGAGGTCAGTTCGAGTTGGTCAAGTGGACCAGCAACTCTCAAACTGTTCTAAACAGTATTCCTGCGTCGCATAGGTTGACCGAACAACTAGAATTTGATAAGTCGGTAGAGCAAAAGGTCCTAGGCTTGCGCTGGTGTAGGTCCAATGATTGTTTTGAATTTCTTATTTCCGCACCGCCAGATACGTGTACTAAACGCGCTATACTGTCGGCCGTAGCAAGACTGTGGGACATCATGGGCTTTGTCGCGCCTGTAGTTCTCTATGCTAAACTACTTATCAAAGAATTATGGTTACTGAAACTAGATTGGGATGACACTCCCCCGCGTCACATCATAAATATTTGGCAAACTTTTCGCTCTGCCCTGCCGCTTTTAAATGATTTTAAAATTCCGCGCCATTTAGGGATTTTTGAAAATTGTATTCTTCGCCTAATTGGATTTTCTGACGCCAGCGAAGGCGCCTACGGCGCTGTTATCTATGCGCATGTCACTCGCAACGATGACGTTGCCGTTCAGCTGGTTTGTGCCAAGTCGAAGGTATCGCCAGTGAAACCATTGACTATCGCTCGACTGGAGCTCTGCGGTGCCGAGCTCCTCGCTAAGCTCCTTCGCCGTGTTCACGACACTTATAATCCGCGTTATAATGTTACTAATATTTACGCATTTACCGATTCAAAAGTGACTCTTTGCTGGATAAATTCTTCTCCGCATCGCTGGCACACGTTTGTGGCCAATCGTGTCGTTCGCATCGTAGACAACGTCCCCGCGGAGCATTTCTATCACGTAGCTGGTACTGAAAACCCGGCGGACTGTTTGTCACGTGGTTTAACACCTGACAAATTTATTGAGCACCCATTATGGTTGCACGGACCCGCTTGGGCTAAGCGCGACCCTTCCGAATGGCCCATGCATAAGGTTACTGACTTAAATTCAGAACCCATTCCGGAAGAAAAGGTCCATGCGCACCCTATAGTTGCGGATTCAAGTTCGGACAATTCGCTTTTACTCGCACTCGCAGAACGTACGTCGTCGTGGACCAAGTTGCTGCGTATTATTGTTTTCATATACCGCTTTATAAAAAACCTCCCGCGTCGAACTGACGCCGTCACCGCTAGCGATCTCGAGTTCGCTGAAACCATTTTGCTGCGTCATGTTCAAAGAAAACACTTCATAAAGGAGTATTCAGACTTGAAAAATAATAAAATATGTTCACCCGCTCTTATTAAACTCAAGCCATTTGTAGATGGTGATGATTTAATCCGCGTTGGGGGTCGATTAACTCATTCGGCTGAGGCCTATAGTACTAAACACCCCGTAATGTTGCCTCGGCATGATCGCATAGTTGAAATCCTCGTAGACTATTATCATAAAAAATACTTACATGCAGGTCCGGAATATATTATGTCGTTGTTGCGCCATAGGTATTGGATTTTATCCGCTAGACGAATTATTCGTCATAGAATCCACAAGTGCAACGCATGCCACAGGTGGAGACCGCGACCTCATGTTCCGCCGATGATGGGCGATCTCCCTAAATCTAGAGTAAATGTTGCTACCAAAGCCTTTTCTCATACAGGGTGTGATTACGCTGGCCCTATACACTACGTGCCTATACGTACTCGAGGTACGAAGAGTCGCAAGGGTTACTTATGTATCTTCACCTGTATGACCACTCGCGCGATTCACATCGAGTTAGCTACTGACCTTACAACTGTTTCATTCATAGCCGCGTTAAAACGATTTTTGTCCCGCCGCGGACCGGTACAATGTCTGTATTCGGATAACGCGACCAATTTTCGAGGAGCTAATTCGTTTTTACGCGACTTGTATACTTTCATAAATAAAGAATACCGCCCGCGCTTTGAAGAGGAGCTCGCTGAGCATCGCATTAATTGGCAATTTATTCCGCCCGCGTCACCGCATTTCGGTGGATGTTGGGAGTCCATGGTGAAGGCCGTGAAGACTCACCTTTTCAAGACAATAGGTCAACAACTTCTCTCTTATGAAGAATTAGTTACAGTTCTTTCTCAAATAGAGTGCTTGTTGAACTCCAGACCTCTTACTGTTCTTAGCGCTGATCCGGGAGAGCCTAAAGCTCTTACCCCTTCGCATTTTTTACATACTGTGCCGCTCAACTCATTGCCTGCCGCGGAAGTAGGTTCATCGTCTGATAACCTGCTTCAAAGACACTCTCTTATGGATAAATTAGTCCAGTCGTACTGGAAAAGATGGCGAAGCGAGTATCTTCATAGTTTACAATCGCGCTTAAAATGGAATAAACCCGATGGAGACATGATTAAGGAAGGCACTGTGGTAGTGATTGTCAATGATAATGCGCCTCCTCTATCCTGGCCTCTAGGTGTTATTGAGAAACTGCATACGTCTAAAGACGGTAACACGCGAGTCGTTTCTGTACGCACTTCTAATGGGACTCTTGTGCGACCCGTGATCCGCTTATGTCCCATTCCTTCTCAGTAATATCTTATTCGGTCCATTCCCTCTTTAGTTATAGGTATTTAAGTGTAATATCTCTGTTTAGTTTAAGTTATTATTGTATTCTTTAAAGGTGACCCTTTAAGGCCGCGAGGATTGTTAACGCCATAACTTACCTAATTTTATATTTCATGCCTAATTACTGGCAACTCTAATTAATATCTGTAACACATAGGTAATTCCTTCCGCTTTCCTCTCCCTTCCGCATTCCTTATAATACCTGAGCGAGAGCGAGAAGGAAGAAAAAAAATGGCGCAAACGCTGCCGCCAAGAGAAAACCGCTAGTCTTTCAACCGACATCGACGCTTGTGGTTCAAAATTAACCTAAAGTCAAAAAGAGACTCAAATTTCACCGCAAAGAACGAGGATTGTTATTGAATTGTGCAAGTGTGTGTCTGTGTGTTGTGGAAAGTGCAGATTCTCATCGGTACGTGACATCCTGGACGGGCCGCCGCCACGTGGCTAAGGAAACCCTTCTCATCGAGTCTCCGCCATAGCTCAAGCAGGTACCTATCTCATCATTTTCCTACACCACCAAACCCCTACTTGTGTTACAGAACCGCCCCTGATACAGTCCACTAAGAAAATTTCGATTTTCACCCCAAGGCTTAGGCCGCCGCATCATTTTTTGGTCCTTCGAGCCGGGAATCGAACATCATAATGGGTGCTCAATAAATTTGTCAGGTGTTAAACCACGTGACAAACAGTCCGCCGGGTTTTCAGTACCAGCTACGTGATAGAAATGCTCCGCGGGGACGTTGTCTACGATGCGAACGACACGATTGGCCACAAACGTGTGCCAGCGATGCGGAGAAGAATTTATCCAGCAAAGAGTCACTTTTGAATCGGTGAATGCGTAAATATTAGTAACATTATAACGCGGATTATAAGTGTCGTGAACACGGCGAAGGAGCTTAGCGAGGAGCTCGGCACCGCAGAGCTCCAGTCGAGCGATAGTCAATGGTTTCACTGGCGATACCTTCGACTTGGCACAAACCAGCTGAACGGCAACGTCATCGTTGCGAGTGACATGCGCATAGATAACAGCGCCGTAGGCGCCTTCGCTGGCGTCAGAAAATCCAATTAGGCGAAGAATACAATTTTCAAAAATCCCTAAATGGCGCGGAATTTTAAAATCATTTAAAAGCGGGAGGGCAGAGCGAAAAGTTTGCCAAATATTTATGACGTGACGCGGGGGAGTGTCATCCCAATCTAGTTTCAGTAACCATAATTCTTTGATAAGTAGTTTAGCATAGAGAACTACAGGCGCGACAAAGCCCATGATGTCCCACAGTCTAGCTACGGCCGACAGTATAGCGCGTTTAGTACACGTATCTGGCGGTCCGGAAATAAGAAATTCAAAACAATCATTGGACCTACACCAGCGCAAGCCTAGGACCTTTTGCTCTACCGACTTATCAAATTCTAGTTGTTCGGTCAACCTATGCGACGCAGGAATACTGTTTAGAACAGTTTGAGAGTTGCTAGTCCACTTGACCAACTCGAACTGACCTCCTCTAAAGAGTTTAATCAGTTCGTCGGAAACCTGGACTGCACTCAATTCGGTGCTTACGCTGCAGACTATGTCATCCATATACAGCGAGTCCGCGATGACAGCACTGGCGCGCGGGAAGCGATGACCATCGTCTTGAACCAACTGTTGCACTGTGCGGATCGCATGGTAGGGACTTGACTTGAGACCAAAACAGACGCGGTTAAACTGATATAGAACCAGAGGATCATTTGTACCGAACCGATATAAGATCCGTTGAAAGCGACGATCGCTTTCTCTTACTTCAATCTGTAAGAACATTTGTCGGCAATCAGCTGAGAGTGCGAATGCGAATAAGCGGAAATTCAAGATTATAGTAAATAAGTCGCCCTGTAAATTTGGGCCACTATGTAAAATATCGTTAAGAGATACACCAGTACTCGTTTTAGCACTAGCGTCTAACACGGAGCGTAATTTGGTTGTTGTCTTATCCAAACGTACAACTGCGTGATGCGGAATTACATAGTCAGGACAACTACTGTCTGAACTATCGAGAGGAGCGGGTGATAAATATCCCTTATCAATATATTCGCGAATGACGTCATCATATGCTGTACGTAACTCGGGTGCGGATTCTAATTTCTTTTCTAGGCAGAAAAAACGTTTTTTCGCGATATCGAGTGAGTTCCCCAGTGAGAACACATCGCTGCGAAACGGTAGGGCTACAGAGTATCTTCCTGTGTCTTTATTGCGTTCCGTGGTCGAATTATAAAAGTGCTCGCACTCAAGTTCGTCGAGCGATTTGCTCGTCGAAAGAGCGACGGGCGCTTCATCGACCTGCCAGAATTTTTTCAATGCCGATTCTAACGAGTCCTTGTCAGATGGGTGCGAAACATATGAGCAACAAGACAGTGGAGTCTTATTACGACGTACAGGCAACGCGGGCACAGCGCCCATGATGACGTAACCGAGTACCGTCTGCATGGCTGGCGGCGCGGAGGAGTTGCTGCTAACTACGCGGGGCAGCAGAAGATGCGGGAAAAGTGAAGCCCCGATCAGCACCTCGATGCGACCGGGTGTGCCGAACGATTCGTCGGCGAGCGGTAAACCTTTTAAGTAAGGCAAGGCGGAAGTATCTACAAGAGCGGTAGGCAGATTGTCGGTGATTGCATCGACAACTAGCGAATTAACATTAAAAGTAACGTTTGGATTAAGACAACAACCAAATCGAACCAAAAAAATGATGCGGCGGCCTAAGCCTTGGGGTGAAAATCGAAATTTTCTTAGTGGACTGTATCAGGGGCGGTTCTGTAACACAAGTAGGGGTTTGGTGGTGTAGGAAAATGATTGTTTTGAATTTCTTATTTCCGCACCGCCAGATACGTGTACTAAACGCGCTATACTGTCGGCCGTAGCAAGACTGTGGGACATCATGGGCTTTGTCGCGCCTGTAGTTCTCTATGCTAAACTACTTATCAAAGAATTATGGTTACTGAAACTAGATTGGGATGACACTCCCCCGCGTCACATCATAAATATTTGGCAAACTTTTCGCTCTGCCCTGCCGCTTTTAAATGACACACACACATCAAGACTCGAGAGTGGGGCTCGTGACGTCAGAATTCAGTAAAAAATGTACTAAATTGTGACGTATTGGCAATTTTGAAAGCATCATAATATCTCCGTCAATTTTGGTTTGCGTAAAAAAAGAAAAAATACGGGTCAAATATTATTTGATAATCTAACTGACGGATTAGAATAATAATTGAGTGCCCTTTAAAACTTCGTATGCTTAAAACAATACACACTATTCTTTCATCATCTTTTCTCAACTATGTAATGGTCTACTTCCAGTCGAACCAGATGCAGCTGAATATCAGTATTATACATGGAGCGACTAACTATCTGACCTCCATAACACAGTAACTGGGTACACCATGGTAAGACTAGAGCTTCTGACTATCAATAAAATAGTAAGTAGTATAGTCAAAGATCTACAAATGACATCCGGGAACAACGACTTTACGTGTTTTCCGAGATCTCTAGTATTTAAGATTTCTCCGTCTAACGTACGTAAAGGTATTATGTCAAACATTTAATCCATAAAAATACTCATAAAAAAAACTACTACACCCAACTTAATACATTTTTAGGGTTCCGTAGTCAACAAGGAACCCTTATAGTTTCGCCATGTCCGTCCGTCCGTCCGTCCGTCTGTCCGCAGCTTAGCTCAGAGACGCCCAGCACTAGAAAGCTGTAATTTGGTGTAAATATACGGATTTGTTGCGTCAAAAAAGTGGTAAAATAAAATCTCGTAAAATATTTTTTTTTAGGGTACCTCCTGTACACGTAAAGCGGGGATGTTTTTTTTTTTTCTCGCGTACCCCTTAGTGTGGGGTATCATTAAATAGGCCTTTAAAAAATATTGGTAGTTTCCATCAACAATTTTTTGATAAAAAGATTCGTTTGTGAAATATTAAGCTTTAAAGTGCTAATTTTTGCCCTACTCGAGTGTCCCCCCCCTCTACCAGCTAAACGGTTATGTTTGGGGGTGTGAAAAAATTTACAATAGTAGTATATATAACGAAGTTTAAAAGAAAATTATCATGACTAAGTGGGCTTTACAAGTTTACGAGTAATAGTTGACCAACTTATAAAACGTACTGGGATAACATTTTCCTAAACAAAATGTATCGGAGAACAACTGCAAATGTAAGTTTGTCAACTTCATTTTTACAGCTATAATAGGTAGTGGAGTGGAGTGGAGTGCAGTGGAGTGGAGTGCAGTGCAGTGGAGTGTAGTGGAGTGGAGTGGAGCGGAGTGGAGTGGAGTGGAGCGGAGTGGAGTGGAGTGGAGCGGACTGGAGTGGAGTGGAGCGGAGTGGAGAGGAGTGGAGCGGAGCGGAGTGGAGTGGAAGGGAGTGGAGCGGAGCGGAGTGGAGTGGAAGGGAGTGGAGCGGAGCGGAGCGGAGCGGAGCGGAGTGGAGTAGAGCGGAGTGGAGCGGAGTGGAGCGGAGTGGAGCGGAGTGGAGCGGAGTGGAGCGGAGTGGAGCGGAGTGGAGCGGAGTGGAGCGGAGTGGAGCGGAGTGGAGCGGAGTGGAGCGGAGTGGAGCGGAGTGGAGCGGAGTGGAGCGAAGTGGAGCGGAGTGGAGTGGGGTAGTGTGGGGTGGAGGGTCGAAAATCGCTTGAACCTTTTTAACAGGTTCATAGCGATTTTCGACGTGCCTTGACACCTCTCAAGTTTTTTTTTTAATACGTCATAAATCGTAAACCTTTCAAAGTTGGAACCAACTACAAGAACTTTTATAGTATGTTATTACTTGCTGCTACGGAACCCTTTATGGGCGAGTCCGACTCGCTCTTGGCCGGTTTTTTATGGGTCCAAATGGCAAGTATAATGCATCAAGCAAAATCGAACCAGAAACTTCTTTAAATTGAGAACCTTCTCTTTTTTGAGGTCGGTTAAAAAGACATAATAAAGTAATAATAAACTCACGCCTATATCCCTTAGGAGTAAACAGGACCCACAGTACACCACCTGCTAGGATCCTTATATACTCCATAAGTTTCATCCACGTTCACGTTCATACATCTGTACCCTGAGCACGAGTTTTCACTCTTTTACTTTACAGCGTCTTTCCAGTATTTACAGCGTTTCTTGTATGAAAAATTGGAACAGCGCTTCTGGTGTGCGAAGAAGGAACTAATTTTTTCCTTGAAAATTGTCAATTTGAAGTTGTCAAAGTTCCAGTTTACTTTACGTCTCAAATACTGAAAACTCGTGCTCAGGGTACTGGTCATACACGCCCATTGAACTCAGTAAACTATAAACTTGGTATGAATCCTAAACCACGAAAATTTTAGTCTCCTACAGACATAAGCGATAGCCAATAAATTCAGCACTAGAAACCTGGGCTTTTTATTAGCGTGGTAAAATCATCAAATGAGTCCTCCCACCCAGGGCAGGGCAGGAGGGACTGTCAGACTTGTACTGACTAAAATCCACGGTGTCCTTCAATAGCCCCTTAACGTTCCGGGTAACGGTATTCGTTAGGCCCACGTTATAGTGCTGACACTCTTTGAGACACGCGTGGAACACAACGTGGCCGTCGTCCCGGGCATGGTACATGGTCGGACAGCGAGTCGCCCATTACTCGCTGCCCGCATGCCGGCGCCTACGGTGATCCGTAAGTCTACCACTGCGGCTGGGTCGTAAGGTGGATACTGTCCTCTCCCTCACGCGTCCCGCCTCCTCCTTCGACAAGAACCCTAGACTAAAATATTTGTCGAAAAAGCTGAAAAATCCCTTCATTCACTGCTGAAACCTGTCCGAAAAACCTATAAAAGATGAAGAAAATGGACGAAAACATTGGACTCTATAAATAATTAACTTTAGTTGTACTCTCTCGGTATTTGTTTATGTGACCCATACAGGAGAAATTCATAGTAAGAGGCAATGTTTTATAAAAAAAACAATGCGCTGAAATAAAGTGATTTTAAGACGCCATTTTCCGTATATTTAACTCTGACACGAAAAAACAACCACAAAAAAGGGTAAGATAACCGTAAAACCGAAAAAGTCGGTGCCTTTTTTTTTTCATTTCATTGTCTTTTTTGCCACCGACTTCTGAAATAAAAGTTATTTTGTAGGTTATTTTACCCTTTTTTGTGGTTGTTTTTGAAGGCGGTAACATTTTTTTTTAAAAAGTTTTTTATTTTACTCCTTTTAGTTTAAATATTCAACTCCAATTCTTGTCAAACTCATTCTCTTACATGCATGTGCACTAATCCGTAGCACCGGTAACAACATCGCTCAAGTGCACAATAAGCTAATAAAATTCCCTATCTCAAAAACTCCTGAACCGATTTTGATGAAACTTGCAGTATTCCGTAAGTTAAACAATACCTAGTACAACAAAAAAATAATTACTTGACTTGCAATTCCGGAGATATGCGAACACAAACTAAATCAGTCGATGCGTACTCCTTACTGTTAAGGAGTTGTACCTTCCATCATCAGCTCAGCTACATGAGATGATGATTACCATACGCAAGTACTTAAATTACTTCATAAAATTTGCGAAAAACGATGTGCGGGCCTATAAAATTTGAGGGTTGCCCTCGATTTCCCTGGGATCCCATCATCAGATCCTGACCTAATGATCATGGGACCACTTGGGAAGTATACCCTTTCAAACAAAAGAAAAAAATCCAAATCGGTCCAGGCGTCTTCGAGAAATCGGGGAACATCATACATAAAAAAAAATCCGACGAATTGAGAACCTCCTCCTTTTTTTGAAGTCGATTAAAACCCTACAACCTTACACGAGAAATAGAGAAAATGTAAAGAAACCACATTAGACAGATCGCATTGCTCTTAAAAATAAATATAAACAATTAAAATCGCTTTATGCTCGCAGAGCTTAAAGGTGAAATTAAAATAATCATTATTGTATAATTTTACAGTTGATTGAAAATTAGTGTAGTGTAGTGTCTAAAGAAGTCGTGACTTGAAATTAATGTTTGAAGGAGTCAACTAGTTTGCAAATAAAATAGTAATACAGGGTGTAATTAAACACATCACAAAGCCATTAACTACGCATACTGTACATCTAACTAAGTAGCTTTACGCTAAAATTATCGCTGGGGACCAACTTTTATTTTTAGGTATCAAAAAAAAAAAAAATTGCGCGCAATGTAAAGCAAACAGGTTTCGTGTCGTTGTGTGCGTAGGCGGACGGCTTGACGCACACAAGCGCGCCTATGCTGGAACGCGCTGTGCTAAGAACGTATCGAGGTGCGTGCATAATTTTGTTAGAAAAATCGAAAATTCAGGTAATGTTTGTTTGGAAAAAAGTTTTGTAATAATACTTAGAATTCGATTTCGTAAAAAAAAGTTAAAAAAATGCAACTTTGACCTTCAATATCTCGAGAACCCGTGGAGTCCAAGGTATGGTCTAAAGGAAAAAAATGATCCAAATAATGGGTAGAATACGTGGCTTTCGGCTTCGTGAAGTGTCTTCTTACACCCGGTATAGAAAAAGCATTGAAGTTAAAAAATAACAAGTGTGCAAATATTAGAATGCAAGAAATAAGCTAAGTTACTTCCAGGCAAGCGTGATTCACCTTCGACCACGTCAGAAATAGTAGGCAAACGCGAACCTATTATTAATTTAAAAAAAAAAGCTGTAACGATACGCCACACAAACAAGCATGAAATTAACAATTAAAAAACCGGCCAAGTGCGAGTTGGACTCGCCCATGAAGGGTTCCGTAATAGCAAGCATAGATTAGGGATATAATTATATTGAGATTAGTAAGTAATTAACACCAACAATAAAAATAACTTTGTTTTTCATAGTATTTGTATGAACGGCAAAGTTATATTTGCGGTTTTTGAAAATGTACTATATCTCAAAAACTGCTAACTGTATCTCATCCAAACCAATTTTCGTTGGAAGTTTTTGTTGAGGTCTACATTATATATTTTTTTTTAGTTTTATCATTCTCTTATTTTAGAAGTTACAGGGGGGGACACACATTTTACCACTTTGGAAGTGTCTCTCGCGCAAACTGTTCAGTTTAGAAAAAAATGGTATTAGTAACCTCAATATCATTTTTAAAGACCTATCCATAGATGCCCTACACGTATGGGTTTGGTGAAAAAAATGTTTTTCAGTTTCAATTCTAAGTATGGGGGGCGCCCCCAAAATTTGTTTTGTTTTGATTTTTGTGTGAAAATCCTAATGCGGTTCACATAATACATCTTTCTACCAAGTTTCAACAGGATAGCTCTTATACTTTCGACAAAAAGTGGCTGTGACATACACGGACAGACAGACAGACAGACATGACGAATCTATAAGGGTTCCGTTTTTGCCATTTGGCTACGGAACCCTAAAAAGGGATGAAGGTGAGAAGATTAATTATAAGAATAGATAGTACAAGAAGTGCAGTAAGAACAAGGATGACCGAATTCAAGATGTCCCTAAGTCCACTTAGAGACTTTATGCACTAGCAACACTAAAATACATTACAGCTGATTGTCTATGGTTCTATCTATTTGAAATCTTTGTAACATTTTCCGAAGTGGTAGTTTTTAATTTTTTTATACCCTATGACCACGCCCAACGACCATTTATATCTAGACGCCTCATGCACGATCTGACTAACGAAAATTTTCTGCCAAGTCGGTGAGGTACGACGTAAGCGAGGGGGACGGGGTACTGCTTTCTGATTGGCTAACTCAAGGTCAGTGCGACGAGGGGACTCACAGGAGTGGTCGAGTCACGACGGTTATAAGACTTTTTTACCTAATGTGTTGACAGACATCGGTCGCCTGTGATTAGGAGTCTAGATATAAATGGTCGTTGACCACGCCATTTAAATCAAGAAGTCCCTAAGTGTCAAAAGTGCCTAAGTCCTATGGTTTCAAAACTAAACGTCACGTCATTAAGTCTAATCATTTTTCAGTTTTTCAATTACCTACAATATTAAAAAATATATATATATTTTAGTTTATAGGAAATAGGACATAGCGCGAAGTATGATGGTGTTACAGTTACTTTATATCCCATCAGCTGTCATTTCTAAAGCAAAATTAAAAATTAATATGGCATTTTCTCAAAAGTGTAAAAACGGACTTAGGGACATCTTGAATTGGGTCACCTTTAATTAAAAATATATGCAAAATAATCTACACCAATATTATAAAGCTGGAGAGTTTTTTTGGTTGAACATGCTAAACTTAAGAACTACCTTTTCGAATTGAAAAAAAAAATGTTGGGTAGTCAATTTATCGAGGAAAGGTTATATACATCAGCTATGCTAGTAATCAACTTTAACGTGTGTCTACAAATGCCGCCGGTACTAACGGTTAATTTGAATCATACGCTGTTAGTAAAACCACTCTTGTTACTTTAATATTCAGTTATATTATTTACATTTGTAATTAGTATCTGCATGGCAAGCCACCAGTCATATTCTTAATTTCTACAGTAAGGCTAAACATCGAAGCACAAATGATTTACCAACAATTCAGCACGTAATTTCAATAATTAAAGCGTCAAGGTTTAAAAAAATCGTGCCTGTGTATGGGTGCCCCTTAAATATTTATTTTATTTTGAGAAGAAAGATTTAACATTCACATTAAGGGCGCATAACCAGAAAGTTGGCAACGTCGCTAAAAGCTGTCAAATATTTACAAGTTTTAATTAATTTGGTTAATTTACTGTATGAAAATAAGAAATATGGCTCTGTAGTGCACTAAAAAAATGATTAGGGAATGCAATAATTAATATCGTAACACCGAATATATAGTTTTAGATGTAAAAAAAAGTATTTGGAAACTTTCCAAATGCTTTTTTTACACCTGAAACGGTTACAACATCAAATTCAGTGTTTTAATTGCATTTCTATTTCAATGTTCTAGTGCACTACAGAGCGATATTTCTTATTTCCATACAGTGACATTGCTAAATTAATTAAAACTTGTTAATATTTGATAACTATTTGCGACGTTGCCAACTTTCAGAATAAGCGCTCTTAACATTCACATTTAATTATGTTTATTTATGCAAGTAGGTTATATCAACACTTTTACACGTCTTTTCATAAAACTAGGAGGCCGGTGTTTCGTACCTGACTACTCTGAGAAGAAACAGCCGAAACAAACTCAGAGGTCACAGTCTCTTTTAAAGTCCAGACATTATATTGTAGATCAGGTTATACGAGGACCATGCAGGTGTATGAAATGGTCTTTTGAAGAAACAACTACCAAGATTTGAGTGGACCTGTACAGTCAGTGCAAGCATTTGTCAGTTATCGTGTAGCTCAACTAACGTTGACGCTATTGGGCCTAACACACGCACAAGCTTCACAACAGTTCTGCCTGCGCAAGCTTCTCGCAAAAAACAATACAAGGTCGACAACACTGAACGTCAACCACACACACAGGCAAGTACGCGCAGTCAGGGCTTGCGCAGGCAAAACTGTGGTAAAGGTTGTGGGTGTGGTAGGCCCATATGGTATCTATCAATCACGTGCTAAATTTATAGTAAGGGCTCCCATAAAGGGGTGCTAAGACAGGAAACCTCCACGTGCGCCCGTGGACTGGAGTTCCCTCTCGGATACGTCCGGGGGGAAGACCAGTTTTTCGGGCCGGTGCGCCCTGGGATGCGGGCAAAAACTCTTCCTTAGGCACTGTGTGCCTAAGGGGTCTCTTTGCCCGTATGCGAATAGCCTGTCGGGTGGACGCTCCAACGCGTGTCCTTCTGAACAGCAGAGGGCACAGTGGCGGAGCGGGCTTGCGGACGGTGAGTAATGGGTATGCTCGCCGTCCGACCAAGGACCAAGCCCGGGTCGGGGGCGCGTCGTGTTTCACGCGTCACCGACCGCGCCCCTTATGGGGCCAAATGCCTGCTGGGGTCGCGGATTTTTCTTAATCCAGCATACCGTGGCGCCGGAACGTAAAGGGCATCCGATGGAACACGGGTGGATTTTAGTCAGTAAGACTCTGACAGTCCCTTCCGCCCCACCCATTAGGACTCATTTGTTGATTTTGCCAACCCAAAAAAAAAAAGGGGTCCCACACATAAACACGATACGACGTCGCGTCGTAGAAATCTACGATGAGCATCATTACAGTGGGGTGGTGTTTTAAAACATTCCGAAAAATGGACCGCTCTAGACGCATTCTGTTCCATAATACGGGACGCTGCTCGACTATGGTAGTTAAATGATCAACTTCAATACCATCCGTCATCTTTATATTTCGAATAACAACTGCGCAGGATTGCATCGTGAGTCACAACGTCGTATCGTGCATCGACACGTTACGACGTCGTGTCGTAGATTTCCACGACGCGATGTCGTATCGTGTTTATGTGTGGGAGCCCTAAGTTTGTGAGTCGATACTCCTTACTACTTTTATACTAACTTTCAGGGCTGACGGAGCGGGAAAGCACGATTTCAGAAAGAAATGATACCGAATTTACAGCCAAACTTATTTACATATGTCGCCAAATTAAAATCAATATATCCACAACCGTTAGTAATGTTAATTTATTAGTGATCAAACAAATTACTCGAATTTGTGTGTTAAAATGACAAGATGAAATGGAGATGTATGACAACAAAGATAGAAAAAAAAAAGTAAAAACTAATTTTTGTAAGACCACTAAAAATTGCTATAAAATCGAAGTGCTTACAGACTTGTATTAAATATTTTTCAAGAATGAGAAGTAATATTCCTATACTTTTATAGGGTATTTTACTTTACCGCATAAACAAATTAAAATCTATTGATTCCGTCACTTAAAGTATTGAAATAATACGTATTTTTTGATTTCTTTTAATTCAATGAACATTGAAAAAGATAAAACGCTTCTAAATTCGGGAGTGGGGACTTGTGACGTCATAACGCCTGTAAAATTATACCGACCAAGTGATGTTTTGTGATTTTTAAAAGCGTTGTATCTTCATCAATAATATTTTTTTATAATATTTTTTTTTTATTTGAGTAAAGTAGCCTTATGCTATAACTAAACATTTAGTCAAAGTCAAATCATTTATATCAATTAGGCCTTCAAAGAGGCACTTTTAATGGTCGATATTTAGAATTTCGACAGGCCTGTTGGTCTAGTGGTTAGTGACCCTGACTGCTATGCCGGAGGTCGTGGGTTCGATTCCCACCCAGGACAAATGTTTGTGTGATGAGCACGATCATTTGTTCTGTGTCTGGGTGTAATTTATCTATAATATGTATGTATTTATAAATATATAAGTATGTTTATCAGTTGTCTAGTACCCATAACACAAGCTCTGCTTAGCTTGGGACTAGATGGCGTTGTGTGATAGTTGTGGAATATTATTATTATTATTAATTAGAGGAAATGGGATGGGATTGATTCTACACCCATTCGCAAGGGTACGTTTGTTAGAAAAACCTTACAACCATTCCGTCTCGTCGATGCAGGAATTAGATTTTTAGTTCCCTCTCCATAGTTATTAATTTTAGTTGACAACTTATGTCTGCTAAGATTTTATTCACTACAAGTCTATAAGCACTTGTCTAATCGGGACACTCGAAACCAAACAAATAGGCTATTTGACTAAAAAAATCTAATTAGTCCGTCCGTTAGATTATCAAATAATATTTGACCCGTATTTTTTCTTTTTTTACGCAAACCAAAATTGACGGTGATATGATGCTTTCAAAATTGCCAATACGTCACAATTTAGTACATTTTTTACTGAATTCTGACGTCACGAGCCCCCACTCTCGAGTCTTGATGTGTTATATCTTGGTAAATATTCATTGATTTTACATAAGAAAAAATATGTGTCCGTTATTTTTCAAAACTCTAAATAACGGACTAATTAGATTTATAATTTATTGATACTGTCAAATAGCCTATTGGATGCACATTTCACTCACAAATCAATTTCGCAATAGGCCGAATAAGTATAGATTTAGAGGGGTCATTGAAGTATTACGTTACATTGTGGCGGGGGCACAGAGTCCTCCAAAGACTTATTTGACGATTCTTACACAAAAAGAAAGCATCTGGAAAGGAGAAGACTCTGAAGGGGAAAGAGGGGACAAATGGGAAAGAGGACAAAGGAGGTAAATAATTATTAAAACCTCGCTAACGTAATACCTGAATGTCCAATGAAATACAAGATAGAGCAACATACAATTGCTGGTGAATAATTTTTACATTAGGGTTATATTTTTGGCGGGTTAGCATTACCCCACCGCGCACCGGCTACATTACCTTATGAGCGTCATTACCCTTTCTGGGCAGCATTACCCCACTAACTTGCATTACTCCCCGAATTGTAAGCCCACTAGCTTGCTTTACCTCTTCTTGCTTGCTTTAACCCCACGAATTCGAATGAACTCATGGGATTGCACTAAACAATGGGCCTCATTTCCACACCGGCTTGCATTATTCCACAGGGCTGCATTACCCTAGGCACCTCAATAACCCACGAGATTGCATTACCCTCCCTAACTAGCATTACTCTATGGGCTCGCGTTACCCCAAGGTCTTGCATTACCCCACTTTATTAAATTATCCCATGGCCTGCATTACCCCCGAAGGCTTCATTACCCCACTTTCCCACATTACCCCATTATCTTGCATTACCCTACCATCTCACATTAGCCAACTGTCCTCACTAACCCACATTCCCCACCTACCTGTAACTCTATCAGCGCGGGCGGCGGCTGACTGACTGCCTTGTCGACGTCCGCTCGTCCCAGTAAGATGGCCGGTCTCTCCCACACAGACGAGTGAGCCGCGCTGTTGTAGAAGAACACAGAGCCGTCGCCTGTCCACACCACGCACCTGGACAGATATATTACATATAAACTCATTTTTTTTAGCGTGGTAAAATCATCAAATGAGTCCTCCCACCCAGGGCAGAGCGGAAGGGACTGTCAGATTTGTACTAACTAAAATCTACGGTGTCCTTCAATAGCCCTTTACGTTCCAGGCTCACGGTTTCCTGATGAGACAGGCCCGCGACCCCGACAAGCCCTGGCTGTCTAAGAGGGGCCCCGTCATTGCGCTGACACTCTTTGAGGCGCGTGTAACACAATGCGCCGTCGACCCGGGTTGCGTCCATGGTCGGACAGCTAGTCGCCCATTGCTCGCCGCCCGGAGATCGTCTAGCGACGTCTGTCGCCGAGGGTATCTACCACTGCGGAATAAGGTATACTTTGAAAAAAAAAAAAAAACAGTACTTACCAAGGCGTCCCCAAAATCGGCGTACTAGAAATCGGTCGACTCCTATCCTGCTTGGCCTTATTCTCTTTCTCTTTCTCCTTCTCCCCCTTCTCTTTCTCCTGCTTCTCTTTTTCCGCGGCCTGTCGCTCCTGGTCGGCCTGCTGTTGTTTCTCTCGCTCTTCAGCCGCGTGTCGCTCCGCTTGAAGAAGTTTTTCCGCTTCAGCCGCCGCTTTCGCTTCTGCGTGGGCTTCTACGTCTATAACTGGGTGTGGGAGAAAGTTAGGTTAGTCCATAATATTACATCTAATTTTTAAAAGTGTTCCCGATAGTATGGATCAAATTGAAAGCTGTTTACCCGTAGTCCCAGTGGGTCGACCCATTACCGGGTCCACGGGTAATTTAAATTACCCGTGGTCCCTTAGAACCTAACCAAACCGAACCTCGAGGTGCCTCAATAGTTGTTGGTGACTTTGAAAGTAGACGTCAGTGGCACCCCGAAGTTCGGTTTAAACCTTGCACACGGAAATAGGAGCCCCGCCCAGCGGGGCTCCGTCTAGCTGAACCACGTCCATTTAATTGAAATAAATGATTAAGAATAAGGTACCTAATATGCTTTTATAAAGTTTGGTATATGGTGGTAATTAAATTTTATAGATATCGATATAGCCAAAGTTCAGAGAAAAATTCCTAAGCATGGGACCACGGGTAAACACTCAAATTGAAGAGTATAGCAGAGGTCATTTTTAATGTTTTAAAATCTGAGGAATTTTTACCGTGGTAAAAATCATTAAATGGCTCGTGGCTAAATAATAGCCGCACAGGCCGATCTTTCGGGTTAAGCCGCGCTTGCTGAGGTTGGTCTGTGGATGGGTGACCATCTGTCATAGCGAGTATCCTCCGTGCCTCGGAAAGCACGTAAAGCCGTTGGTCCCGGCTGTCATTTGTAGATCTTTGAGAGTCGTTATTATTAGTCAGAAGCTCTAAAGTCTGACAACCAGTCTTACCATGGGGTAACGTACTAATGTTCTATTAAATTGTATAAAATCTTGGTTCTTCAAACCGTACAGACAGATATGTTGCTGGGGAGTTTGTTCTGCCACTTCTTCTTCCCAACAAAACACTAGGAAGTGTCGAAGGGGGCGCTTTGGGGGACAGTCTTATGTAAAAATTGACCTTCAAAAAGTGCTGATAATTCAGCCTAATTTGAATAAATGACTTTTGATTTTTTTATTTTGTACCACCGAGTTACTGTGTTGTGGAGGTTCGATAGTCAGTCGCTCCATGTAAAATACTGATATTCAGCTGCATCTGGTTCCACTGGAAGGAGACCACAATATAGTTGGGAAAAGGCTAGGGAGATGTTGGTCGTCCCATCTTCAACTGGTAGTGTTCCACGCGCGCTGTAGATTCGGGCAAACTCTCCGACCTGGGACTCGAACCCAGGCCCTCTTGTTCTGGCAGTCTAACCTATTAATAAAAACTCACCTTCTATCTTACCATCGTCAACTTCCATCATCTTCTTATCATTTTTCTTGTCCAACTGTTCTCCTTTCTCTAACGCGATCTTGGCTCTCAATTCTGTAACAATACAAACATACAGACGAATAACCTCCTTGTTTTTGAAGTCGGTTAATGTTTTTTTTTTTTTTTATAAAGATGTGTTTTTTATGTATAATGGGTTTGCTCTTGACTTTAGTCTAGGTCAGGAGTGAGTAAGACAAGGTCGACGATGGAGCGAGCTTACCCAGAAGACTGTTCACTCTAACTTTGAAGAGATTAGGGTTGTATGTGTTCGGAAACACAGACGCAGGCGTGTTTTTAGGGTTCCGTAGCCAAATGGCAAAAACGGAACCCTTATAGATTCGTCATGTCTGTCTGTCTGTCTGTCCGTGTATGTCACAGCTACTTTTTGTCGAAAGTATAAGAGCTATCCTGTTGAAACTTGGTAGAAAGATGTATTATGTGAACCGCATTAGGATTTTCACACAAAAATCAAAACAAAACAAATTTTGGGGGTGCCCCCCATACTTAGAAATGAAACTCAAAAAAATTTTTTTCACCAAACCCATACGTGTGGGGTATCTATGGATAGGTCTTTAAAAATGATATTGAGGTTACTAATGTCATTTTTTTCTAAACTGAACAGTTTGCACGAGAGTCACTTCTAAAGTGGTAAAATGTGTCCCCCCCCTGTAACTTCTAAAATAAGAGAATGATAAAACTAAAAAAAATATATAATGTAGATCTCAATAAAAACTTCCAACGAAAATTGGTTTGGATGAGATAGAGTTAGCAGTTTTTGAGATATCGTAAATTTTCAAAAACCGCAAATATAACTTTGCCATTCATACAAACACTATGAAAAACAAAGTTATTTTTATTGTTTGTGTATATTACTTACTAATCTCAGTATAATTTTATTTTTATTCTATTCTTGCTACTACGGAACCGGGCGAGTCCAACTCGCACTTGGCCGGTTTTTTATAAAGTGAGGAAATCCACACTAGGAGTAACTGTATCCTGTATCTGGGTGCGTTTACATACATATAAACTCACATATACAAACACCCAGACCTAGAACAACTACTTGTAGGTCATACAAATATTTGTTACGCGCGGGAATCGAACCCGCAGTCGCTCGTCCGACCGCTGCACCAACCGTGTCATCAGTTGAAAGCTGCTTTGATCCTGAGTGACATAGGGCAAAAAAGGGGGGGGGGAGGTTACGTGTTTACTAAAATAAAGTGGCTTTTTTAGAGGCATAAGTCGTACCTTCCAGCTCCTTCATAGGCTTGGGTTTCTCCCACACACTCTCCTGCTTGCCGGCGTTGTAGTAGTAAGGACGTCCGTCCGGAGCGCGGTGGGTACTCCACTCACCTGCCGCCGCTAGGAGCTCGGGGGTTATGAGCACCTGGGGCACGGACATAACATATCATATCATTGAGGGACTGCGCAAACGTACAGTCACGACCAATAACATTGTATACACTTAACAATTGAAACACAATTTACTCGTTAAATACTGGTTTCCACTTTGAAATAAGACCTATATAAGTAATCCCACCAAAACATTCTGTAAAAAACTAGCCAAAGTCTCGATAGAGCTGCTTGTTAATCTCTAAAAAGTAATGAAATCTAAACAAAGTTGTGCCAAGTCTAAGGTTCCTTACTGCGATTTCTATATTATTATAGTAAATGTTGTGAGACTTGACCGTTGAAGGGTACACAACGGTACAAAACCAGGTGCTCCATGACACCATTGCACCAATCCTGACTTGTACCCACTAACCAACGATGACGAAAATTTCTGCGTTCTAGTCTTTTCCAGAGCTTCTCAAATAGGGGCCTGAAAATGCGGTGAAATGGTTCCAGTAAAGGATGGTACGGCAGTGTTTGCTTCTCGCTCGACTTTGACGGGGGCACTCTCGTGCCCCCGATAGTATGGCTTCCAAAATAGAACTCTAATGAAAAGGCAAAAGTTTAAACAATATGGTAGTAGAACATCGTTTTTGAATACTGCTTAGTGTATACATACTATTGCTCGTGACTGTACACACACCGCACCGACCTCGTCACACTCCGATGATGAAGTGGAGACTATGTATGAGGACGTAAGTAGGGCCATACATAGTTCCAAAACCCACTTCACTGTTGTTATGGGGGACTTTAACGCAAAGTTGGGCAAGAAAAGCGGTGATGAGTTGAGAGTGGGGCAATTTGGGTATGGGCAACGGAACCCTAGGGGACAGAGGCTGGCCGACTTTCTGGAGAAAGAGGAACTCTTCATGATGAACTCTTTCTTCCAGAAGCCGCCTCACAGGAAATGGACCTGGTTGAGTCCCGATGGTTTCACGAGAAACGAGATAGACTTCTTCATGACCGACAAGAAACGGATATTCAGTGATGTCTCTGTGATCAACAGGGTAAAAACCGGTAGTGATCACCGAATCGTAAGAGGCTCGCTGAATATCAATGTTAGACTTGAAAGGTCCAGCCTGATGAAGTCTACGCTCCGACCTACTCGGTTCCATATTCAAAACCCCGAAAGCTTTCAACTCGAGCTCTCTAATCGCTTTGCTTGCCTTGAGAACTTAGTTTCAGTGGACGAGATCAACGACGGGCTAGTGGAAACTGTCCGCACGGTAGGGTCTAAGTTTTTTAGACCCTGCCGTAAAGATAGACCTCAGAAATTGACCGAGCAAACCTTAAACCTCATGGCTGAACGACGCTTGCTACAGCTGCAGTCTTCCGATGACGCGAAGTCATATAGGCAGCTCAATAGACGTATATCTAAGTCCTTGCGACACGATCTGCGTCTCTTTAATACGAATCGTGTTAAAGAGACCATACAGCGAAACCAAGGCTCCAAAGTGTTCGCAAAGGATAAGTCTATTGGGCAAAGCCAGATGACAAAGCTGAAACGGGAGGATGGCAGCATAGCGTCGACCAAAGCAGAGGTTTTAGGCGAGATCGAGAGGTTCTATGGACAGTTATACACTTCGGTCGCAAAGCCCGTTGACAGCTTGGTAGGAGATCCAAGAGCCAAGCTGTCCCGACATTATACCGAAGATATCCCGGACATCAGTCTGTACGAGATTAGGATGGCCCTGAAGCAGCTTAAGAACAACAAGGCGCCGGGCGAGGACGGAATCACTTCAGAGCTTCTGAGAGCGGGTGGAACACCGGTACTTAAAGTCCTCCAGAAACTCTTTAATTCCGTCCTGTCCGAGGGCAAAACGCCTCAAACGTGGAGCAGGGGTGAGGTGGTGTTGTTCTTCAAAAAAGGTGATAACAGCCTATTGAAGAACTACAGACCCATCACGCTTCTGAGTCATGTTTATAAGCTGTTTTCAAGGGTTATCACGAACCGTCTCGAACACAGACTTGATGACTTCCAGCCTCCCGAACAAGCCGGTTTCCGAAGAGGCTATAGTACCATAGACCACATCCATACGCTGCGGCAAGTTATACAGAAGACCGAAGAGTATAACTTGCCATTATGCTTAGCGTTTGTGGACTATGAGAAAGCCTTCGATTCGGTGGAAACATGGGCGGTACTTGAGTCACTCCAGCGATGCCGTATTGACTATCGGTACATCGAGGTGTTGAAGTGTTTGTATAATAACGCCACCATGTCGGTCCGAGTACAGGAGCAGAGCACGAAGGCGATTCCATTGAGAAGAGGCGTAAGACAGGGGGACGTTATCTCCCCGAAACTGTTTACTGCCGCAATGGAAGACGCCTTCAAACTCCTGGACTGGCAAGGCCTTGGCATCAACATCAACGGCGAATACATCACTCACCTTCGGTTTGCCGACGACATCGTAGTCATGGCAAAGTCGATGGAGGAACTCAGCATGATGCTCGATGGCCTCGACCGAGTTTCACAACGGGTGGGCTTGAAAATGAACATGGACAAGACGAAAATTATGTCAAATGCCAATGTTGTGCCCACCCCAGTCTCTGTTGGAAACTCGGTACTCGAAGTTGTTGACTCATATATCTATTTAGGACAAGTAGTCCAATTAGGTAGGTCCAACTTCGAGAAAGAGGTCAACCGCCGAATCCAACTCGGTTGGGCAGCGTTCGGGAAGCTACGCAATGTCTTTTCGTCCGACATACCTCAGTGCCTCAAGACGAAAGTCTTCAACCAATGTGTGTTACCAGTGATGACTTACGGCACCGAAACGTGGTCTTTCACTATCGGCCTCATCTCAAAGCTCAAAGTCGCTCAGCGAGCTATGGAGAGGGCTATGCTCGGTATTTCTCTACGTGATCGAATCCGAAATGAGGAGATCCGTAGACGAACTAAAGTCACCGATATAGCCCACCGGATTAGCAAGCTGAAGTGGCAATGGGCAGGCCATATTGCTCGCAGAGCAGATGGCCGATGGGGTCGAAAAGTGCTAGAGTGGAGACCACGGACTAGCAAGCGCAGCGTAGGACGTCCACCAACGAGGTGGACAGACGACCTTGTAAAGGTCGCCGGAAGACGCTGGATGCAGGTCGCTTCCAACCGGTATATGTGGAGATCTAAAGGGGAGGCCTATGTTCAGCAGTGGACGTCCTATGGCTGAGATGATGATGATGATGATGATGTACACACATAAAAAATATGTTTGTGATCACTAGCATCATCAGCCTATAGTGTTCCCACTGCTGGGACACAGGCTTCCTCTCTGTGAGACGGAGTGGGCCATAATCCACCACGCGGGCCTAGTGCGGGTTGATTTTTCCACAGCTGTGACACAGGACTTCTCTGAGACGAAGTGGCAAGCTCAGTGCGGGTTGGTAGATGTCACATGTCTTCGAATGTTTGGTTCTAGGACATGCCGGTTTCCTCACGATGTTTTCCTTCACCGTTTTGAGAGCAGTGGTGATGAAATAAATTACACAAAGTAATGCGCCTGGCTAGGTGCGAACCCACGACCTACAACTCGTAAGTCGAGGCCGATACCGCTGGGCCACCACTGCTCTTAGGGTATTTTACTCAAACATTATTATTACTCCGAAATATAGAGAATAAATTTTTCAACTGGGCGTGAATGGCTAAAAAAAAACGTTGAAAGGAGTCTCGAGGCCGATTTTGACGAAAACTAAAACTGCATCATTGAATTTTAGAAAAATCGGACAGGCATGCGTCTGCTGACAGGTACCATAACGGGACACTGCTCCCTAAACAAACATTTCCACACAATAGGCATAACGGACAGTCCCCTGTGCAGGGCTTGCATGGAGACTGAGGAAACCGATGCACATGTGCTCTTCGAGTGCACAGGTGTCACCCAGATCAGGACAGAGACCCTCGGGACACCCAGGACTTACACAGATGTTCTCCACAAACCAAAGAACCTGATCAACTTCTGGAGGGAGGTGGGCTGGTTGGAATAAGCCACCAAAGGCTACTATGGCCCACGCACAATGGTCCACATGAAGGACTAAGTGCGGAAATCATCACCCCTAACATAGAACATAGATCATAGCCAGGAATCGAACCAGCTGACTTTGGAAAAAAAATCACACCCTGTATTATTACACCATTCGATAGAGATGGCGCCACGCTACCGTAAAGCGTTCAAACGAGGAATAGAGAATTTCAGCTTGCAGGTGTGGGTTGCAATGGCCTAATTGGTTAAGGCGTTTGGAGTACTTATCTAGAAAGACGCGGGTTCGAATCCCACTTGCAACTAAATTTTTCTTTCCTCAAAAATCATCATTCGATAGTGTTGCTGAAAAGGATCAAATTCGAAGTAATCATATACGGAAAACTTACGAACTGAACAGATTTTCAATTTACTTAAGCAGTAAATTACGACAAAAAATTGATAAGTACTTAGATTGATAAAAAAAACTAATAAATGAAATACTCACCCTCTCCTCCTTAGGCGCGCGCTCTGCCGGCGTGGGCGAGTCACAGATGAGTGTGGGCTCCGTGCCCGGGCTGGACACACGAGCGGCACTCACTGGGACCGCTGTACAGGGAGGTACACACCATGGTACACGTTGGACGAAGCGGCAATTTAATAATGTACATGAATCTATGGATAAAGGGAGAGAGAAAGTGAGGAAAGAGGGAGGAGGAGAGGAAGAGGTCGAGAGAGGGGGAGGGTGAAAGAGAAAGAGGGACGGAGGGAGAGAGAGAGGGCGGGAGAGATAGAGAAAAACGGAGGGAAGGAAAAGAGAAAGAGGGAGAGTTAGCGGGAGAGACAAAGAGGGAGGGAGGGAGGGAGAGAGAGAGGGCGGGAGATATAGAGAAAAAGGGAGGGAGAAAGAGCAAGAGAAAGAGGGAGAGAGTTAGCGGGAGAGAGAAAGAGGGAGGGCGAGATAGAAAAAGAGGGGGAGGTACAGAAAGAGGAAGTGTGAAATAGGCAGAGAAAGAGAGAGAGAGAGAGACAGATTGAGAGCGGAAGAAAAGGTAGATAGGGGGAAAGAACTTGGTAGTTATACTAGGAGAGCTCGGTGAATTTTTGTAAAAGTGCTTGAGACACGCTGAAAACTTGCTCAATACTGCTTCAATATTATCCCTTAAAACAGAAACGCAGAGATACACTGGTTTTGAACGAAGCTAGACGTATGTATTAAAAGATGAAGTATTGAGCAAATTTCAGCACAGTTCTTAGGTCATTAGTTAGCTTATGGTGTCAATAAATTGGTATAAAAACTCACTGGCTTCAGTCACGGCGGCGTTAGCCATCCCGGGGGGCGGCTGTCCCACCAGCGGGGGCGGCCAGCTGCCCCACGCGGGCCAGCCGGGGGGGGCGCCCAGTCCTCCCGGTCCACCGGGTCCACCAGGTCCACCGGGTCCTCCCGGTCCGCCCGGTCCTCCCGGTCCCCCAGGCCCGAAGCCGCCGAAGCCACTGAAACCTCCTGCGTTACCTGGGAATCCCATGTTACCTGTATGGAACAAATACATACAATTCATAAAAATACTTTTTGTTTTGTTGCTCACTTAAATATTTATTTAATTCTTTTTTTGTTGTGATAGCGGGAACAGAAATACATCTTCTGTGAAAATGTTAACTGTCTAACTATTCATGAGATACAGCCTCGTGACAGACAGATGGACAGCAAAGACTTACGGTGCATCCACACCGCCGGTAACATTTGTGGATCAACAAAAGGCAACACGGTAACATTCGGCAACATTCGATAACTTTTGTGGCTCCTTGTTACTATTTGTTGATTGTTACTCATCCACACCGCAGTAACATCCGACAACAAATGTTGCCGTGTTACTGTATGTCGAGAAACGTTGCTCGACAATCGGTGACATTGTTAGATAATGGGGGTAACATTGTTACCGAATGTTGAGCAACGTTACTCGACTTACAGTAAGACTTAACACTTAGTAACATTAAATAACATTTTGTTGGCTGATGTTACCGAGTAACATTTGGAAACGTTGAGCTACAAATGTTACCGGCGGTGTGGATGCACCGTTAGTAATAGGGTCTTGTTTTACCATTTGGGTATGGAACCCCAAAAATAGATGCCACACTCTAGACATTTCTCTTGTATTGTGTGTGCGTTTCCATCATCATCATCATCATCCATATAAAATTGTCACTTCCATACAAGTACAATGATTGTTGCAAAATGCTATTTTAGCAGATGTCCCAGAAATTATTATAATTCTTTTCTTTCTGTGTTAACCTACTAATAAACTTACCACTTTTACCCAAAATGGATATTGATCCCAGAATTCATCCGCAGTAGAACTTGTAACCTTTATACCAACATCTATACATACAACATTATTTTTAGTATATGCGAAACCTGAATATAGTTTGTTCAGAATCAGTAACTGATTCGATTCCTATAATTTTTACACCATGTTTTATTTTTTTTCCAAAAATATTTTAATTAAATTTTATTACCAGTTAATTACAATACAATCACCGTACGGTTAGGTACCTACTGCCAAACTATTATCACGAGTGTATAACACAGGAGACGCGGTTTACGCGGGTGTACCGCGAAATGAACTTGTTTTTGAACGGACAACCAGGTAATATACAAGCTTATAACTTTGTGATTTTTTATGATACGGTTTTAAAATTTTGTACATAGATTCTTTACACAAAAATACTAGACAGGTGTATCGGGCTTCGCATAAACAAAAAATAATGTTGTATACTTCTATTATACATTGATTATTTTTAAACACTTTAACACATGCGAGACGCATCGACAAGAAGATTTTTGAGGAAAGAAAAATTCAGCTGCGAGTTTGATTTGAACTCACGTCTTCTAAATAAGTACTCCAGACATCTTACCATTTAGAATATCGCAACTCACACTCGGAAGCTGAATCTTCTCTTCCAATCGAGGGAATTCAAATCTCACTCGCAGCTGAATTTTTCTTTCCACAAAAATCATCTATCTAATATTATTTGGTTGAATTCGCTAATCTCAAAAACTTTTGGTACAAATTAAATCAAAATACATGTGGTACTCGGACACTGCCGCGGTGAAGCTATTGCATAACATTTTTTTTATTTTAAAAGAATAAAATCGCCTACCGCGTATATTTAACGAGAAATATAATTTATTTAAAATGTTTGTGGTGCAATAATGTAATAAAGAACTGCTTTGTTGTAGGAGAATTTTATAAACTAGTAGGTTTCATTGTGAAAACTCCTTTTGTAGCTGGCCGTTTAGAATCAGTAAGAATAAGTAAATTGTTTTTAATATTCGGCCGTTCAGAGAATGCGTTCCTGACACGTCGCGATTGAACTGACGACGTAACTTTTTAATGGCGTTGCAGTTACGATAAAAATATTTTTGCTGGTTGTTTACCGTTTTAACAATTGATGAGCATTAAAACAACATTATTATATCAATAATCAATGAATGTTATAATTTTGTGCCAAACTGAGTGTCAAATAAGTGACTAACTGATAGGTGTCAGGAACACATTCTCTGAACGGCCGAATATTATGACGGATATTTGTATGATTGCCGAAGTCTCCCGAACTGAAACGATGTTAGACGGTGCGTGGTGTCAGGTATTTTCGTTAGGTTTTTGGGAATTTTTTGATTCGGTCGCTGCGCCGCTAAAAGCTATGCAATAGCTTAATAATATTTTTGTGTTGGATAGTCCACTTATCGAGGAAGGCTATAGGCTATATAACATCACGCTAGGACCCTTAGGAGCGAAGCAGCATTGCAGTATTACATAAAAACCAACTCACCGTTGGCTGGCTGAGCGATGGGTGCGTTCTCTCCGGGAGGCATGTCATCATTCTCCGTGGGACTCTCGCCTTCCTTATCCTTGGGACCTGAATATAAAGGAATTGATATTTAAAAGAAAAATTCTATCAGTTAGATTATATCAATAAATATTTCACACGTATTTTTTTTTCTTTTAATATGTTCACTAAAATTGACGGAGATACGAATCTTTTAAAAAATGCTCATAAAATTAATAAAATTACTGGAGTCAATCCGAATGAAATTTTTATGGGACCAAATGGCAAGTATACTGTAATCAAACAAAAAAAGAATCACATAAATTGGACCAGAAACATCGGAGTAATTGGAGTAATGTTACATAAATACAAAAAAAAACCTACTGAAATCCTTTTCTTAAATCATCCTTTTTCAAGTCGGTAAAAGTTGCTAAGTTCTGACATCATGAGTCTCCACTCTCGAGTTTTGATGCGTTATATCTTTATAAATATGTATTCATTGATTTTAACACAATAATTAAAGAAAAACAAAAAACGCGACTGCGTAAAAACTAATTTTGAAAAATACGTGAACAAGTTAACTTAAATAAAAACTAAAAAGAAAGAAACAAGCCCAACAGAACAGCAGGAAGAAGCAGAACAGAACCACTCACAGTCGGGGCTCATTCAAATTTTACCATTCAAATCTTCCCAAGGGGCTCCGACTGTGAGTCGTTCTGTTCTGATTCTGTTTTTCTGGGTTTTTTGTTTTTCTTTAAATTATTTTTTTTTATTTTACACTTTTTAGTTACGATTCATTGTTCACTGTTTTTTTGTTTGATCGTTTATACTTGAAATAAAAAACTTAAATCAATAAAGTAAGAAAATTAGCGAGAATTATTGATTTGTTAAACAACTTTATATCGTTATACATCCTAAACTATTACTTAAAATGAAAAATGATAAAAGAAACCCAAAGATGATTTTAAAATACCTATTCAACGACACCCCACTTGACATAGTTCATCGACTTTTATTTTTTTCATTTTGACAATATGGCGTCTGGTTGTCGCTGTGGTGAATTTTGATTACTGTCATGTCTTTAGTGACACTCGCAAGGTTAAGACGAATCGATTGACGTAACAATTATCAAAATCGGCCTACGCGTTTGGTCTCTAGAACGCCACATAGAAACAAACATACATACATACATAGACTGATAAACACATTACCCTCCTTTGCGTCGCGCAGTCGGGTAAAAAAAACCGTGTCCATTATTTTTCAAAACTCTAAATTATGGAATAATTAGTCTTTTTTAACATTCCCTCACATTAGGAGTTTCTCCTTTGTGGTGCGTTTACAAACATATAAACTCCCATACACAAACACCCAGACCCGTAACAACTACTTGTAGATCATACAAATGCTGTCCTGAAGGTCATGTCCTTCAGACCCTTCAGATATCCTACTTCAGATCTATATAAAGAATGTCAAGTTTTGTCCGTTAGGCGACTTTTTGTGCTTCACACTGTGTTACGTAAACATTCGTCCCTAAAATATAACCATACCTCTCAAGGCAAACGTCAACGCTATAGGGTATGCCCTACTCAACGTTGTAGAACGGCTTTCGCTGAACGACATTTCTATGGGATTGGGAGTCACATTTACAACAAAATCAATAAATACTGCCCCATATATTCTAATGCTTTGCGGGAATGTAAAAGGAAAGTTAATAGTTGGCTACTAACGCAGAATTACGAGGACACTGAAAATCTATTAAAAATATAACTCCTATACATCCAATACACTCTTCTTTACATCCAATTCTACTCTTACGAACACAATACAAAAACGCACACACGCAAACATATGCAGGCTCGCGCTCGCTCATATTTTTATGCCACTACTTACACAATCACACACACACATGCATGCGCTTTGCATGCAGGTAATGCAGGCACATTCACACACACACACACACACACACACACACATCCAGGCACTAGCATACAGACACACATACAGAACACCCAGTCAGGCACAGGCGTCTACTTCTAAACTCAAATAATATGTTGTCATTTTTACTAAAAACTAAAATATGTAGTTATTTACTCCTTAATCGTTGTATCTAATGTCACAGTGAATGTATCTACATTGGAGAATGCTGGTACCCATAACACAAGTTAAATCTTTACCTTGGGTACCAGAGTTCATACAAATATTTGCATGATTGACACTACCTATAGCTTCTGAGATGTTTTTAATTTTATTTTCTTATTTTATTGTATGTTCTTCTTTGCTCGTAAATATTTGTCTGTAAACGCCTTAAAGCGCAAATAAACGTTATTATTATTTATTATTATTTTATTATACAAATATTTGTTTCATGCGGGGATCGAACCCGCGACCCGTCGATTCTGCCAATCGTGCCATCAATTTATAGATGCTGTCAAATAGCCTATAAGCACACTTACCTCCTCCCTCCTTCACCCATGGCGGAGGTTGTGTCATGAAAGGAGGCACGTTCCCGGTGGGAGGCGCGTTGTGTACCCCGGGGGGCATGACGTTGGACATGACACCGTTGGGCATCATGCCCATGGGGCCGGACATAGGGCCGCCCATGGGGCCGTTCATTCCCACGTTCTGGGGCATTGGGCCGCCTAGAATGAAAGATTATATTTTATATATATTTTATGTATAGATTACTAGAGACTGGATTATAGGATTATTTAAGAACAAAATTAAAACTAACACAATAACCACAATTTAAACTATCAAAATTGTAAAAGACGAAAAATTAAAAATATTATAAGTAATACACCTCTTTTTTAGGGTTCCGTAGCCAAATGGCAAAAACGGAACCATTATAGATTCGTCATGTCTGTCTGTCTGTCCGTATGTCACAGCCACTTTTTGTCGAAAGTATAAGAGCTATCCTGTTGAAACTTGGTAGGTAGATGTATTATGTAAACCGCATTAGGATTTTCACACAACAATAAAAAACAAAACAAAGGAGATGTTTTTTTTTCCCTACAATAATGGCCCAACCGTGTACCTCAAGGACAAAAGTACGAAATTATAGCAAAAAAATCGTAGATTTTGAATAAAAATATGTTGAATTTATTCGGGCATTTGTACCACCAGAAATTGTCGATCAAAGATGTTAAAACTTGCAACCCAAGAATTTCAATCTCGCAATGTCATGATTTACTTCTCCGATGATGCGTTTCGTTACTTCATTTTATGAACGTGTGAAAATCCAAAAATGTACTTTATAGAATTTATTTATGTATTACAGATAAGTTTTTATTTCTAGTACACATTTTTTGTGAATAATCATGGGAACAAAAATTAAAAAAATACTTTTATTTCACATTTCGTATTATTTTTTGCGTTTGGTTATCTACCGGCCAAAAGCCAGGGCTCCCGACCTAGGCCGATAGTTTTTTTTTCTATTGTTGTTGATAACCATTTGTCATATTACTGTCAAATATTGAAACACCGATGTCATCTGATGTCATATTTTGACGTGATTTTGACAGATGAAACAGATTGACAGCCGTAAACGCCTCAGTAAATGCTGTCATAAACGTTTCTTTGAACGCAGTTACGTTGCGAAGTAGTGTTTTTTCATATACTTTTATTTCTTTTTCTATCTAGTATTGAAGGATTTTAAATACTGCTAAAAATACTAATTATTGGAAGGAATTTTAATAGTAATTTGTACCTCGGTACATGTTTGGGCCGAAAAAAAAACACCTCCTTTTGGGGGTGCCCCCCATACTTAGAATTGAAACTCACAAATTTCTTTTTTACCAAACACATACGTGTATCTATGGATAGGTCTTTAAAAATTATATTGAGGTTACTAATATCACTTTTTTCTAAACTGAACAGTTTGCACGGAAGACACTTCCAAAGTGGTAAAAAGTGTGTCCCCCCCCCGTAACTTCTAAAATAAGAGAATGATAAAACTAAAAAAAATATATAATGTAGACCTCAACAAAAACTTCCAACGAAAATTGGTTTGGATGAGATACAGTTAGCAGTTTTTGAGATATAGTACATTTTAAAAAACCGCAAATATAACTTTGCCATTCATACAAACACTATGAAAAACAAAGTTATTTTTATTGTTTGTGTATATTACTTACTAATCTCAATATAATTATATCCCTAATCTATGCTTGCTACTACGGAACCCTTCATGGGCGAGTCCAACTCGCACTTGTTTTAATTTGAAAACATTTCCTAGTTGCGAGCGGATACAGTGAGTTTTGTATGTCGGGAACAAAATCGTGTTGTGAGTGAGACGAGTGTGACAATGGTAGTGGTGTCGAAAGCAAAAAACGAACAAGAAGGAGGGTAGACCCATTTGTCTGCTCATAGACATCCGACCGCAATAACTTCAGTTCATTCGTGATCGTGGCGCTTGCAATAGCGCCGAAATATACTCAAAAACAATTGCAAATATCGCGTTTTAAATCTTAATAATAGTATTAGTGACCGCGTCAGTCTTAAAACTTATAACTTATAGAGATAAAAATAATTTTAAAATGATACCATACCTGATGAAACCAAGGCTTCCATGTCAGACTGTGATATGACTTTGCATGTGGGTCCTTCTTGCGGGCGGGTCCACGTGGTTTCCCTAGTTCTGGAGTGGTAGTAGTACGGTTTCCCTTCATCAGATTTGGTTTCCACCCACAATTCTGGCGCCGGCTGGTAGGAAAAAGATGATTTAGTATTTTTTATGCTATTTATAAAAGCCACCAGTAATATATTATAATAAGCTATTAATGCCTTTTTTGTGGAAGAAAAATATCTGGAATAGAATATATTAGTACTTCAAATCCTAATCTTATAAATCAATGCAGTTGGATATAACCACTACTTAAGCGATTTTGCAATATAAAAAAAAAAATCGTATAAGTCTTTCTTGGCAATCAGCTAAAACTACAATTTATTTGGTAACAACAGTATCCCGCAAAAATACAGATGGACTTACCATATTAGGCGGCGGCATCCCAGGTGGTCCACCAAACGGCGGAGGCTGTCCCATCATATTAGGAGGAGGGCCCATAGGTCCACCTGGAGGCATCATGCCAGGAGGAGGCCCAAACGGAGGAGGGCCGCCCATCATACCAGGAGGAGGCCCACCCATCATGCCAGGAGGCGGAGGTCCCATAGGACCCCAGTTATTGTCAAAGTTAGGGCCGTTGTTGGGCCCAAAGCCGCGAGGACCGCCGCGTCCTCTGAAGAATCCTCTGCCTCTCATGGGGGGACCGCCTGGACCGTATCCGCGTCCTCTGAACCTCATAGGAGGCCCATTCATCCAGCCCGGAGGAGGACCGCGGCCTCTACTTCTGTTCAAAATTTCATTGAGTTAGACTTATTGAGAGCATAGTGTGAATTACATTATTATAATGTACAATGATTTAAATGTCATATCAATGCTGAAAAGTGGAAACAATAGTTCTGAAGAGAGTGACGATCTTTTTTGACAAGATTATTTCAATTGTGGTAAAACCATCAAATGACTCACTACTGAAAAATGTGACAAGGGAGATTTAATGAAACATGCAGTTATTTGTAGATCAAGTAAGTTTGAGCATAACAAGGGTTTCGACTTAGCTAATAAACTTGACTTTACGAAAACGTCTTCAATGAGCACTTTATTGAGTTGTAGATCAATTGCGTGGCAGTGAATCAATAAAGAGTTGTTGTATTTTAATATTTTTCTTGCTACTATTTTTAGTTGGCGAGCAAGCGCACTCAATGAAACAAAGCTAAAGCAGTGCACACAGAAGTAGGCATGAGCAACTTGCAGGTTATAAAGCAACATTATGAGGATTTGTTACTGGGAGCATTTGCCTGTATTGTTTTAGTTTTGATACAAGCATTTTCAACGTGTTAAGATAACTGAGTATTACATTGCACACCTTTAACAAGTTAATTTAACAAAATACTCAATTCTTTATTGCATTCTATAATGTGAAATAAAACAGTTGGTATGTTAAGACATTGATACAGACAGCATAGTTAAATGAATTGGTAATAGGAGAGAGAATGAAAGCGCTGAATGTATTCACTTGGAATCTATTCATCAATTTGTTACAAAATCATCAATTTGTTTTTTAAGAAAATTATGCCCCTCACTAGGAATTTCTCCTGTGTCGTGGGTACGTTGACAAACATATAAACTTACATACACAAACGACCACACCCGGAACATCTACTTGTAGATCATACAAATATTTGCTTTGTGTGGGAATCGAACCCGCCAAACTCAGCGCAGCAGTCCAATCGCTCACCGTGCCGTCAATTACAATGCATTACGATGGACCATCAATATTTCTTGCATTGTATTTGTTATATATGTGTGCATGCGGCACACACCCGCCATGTTATATTGTGAATACATGTCAGTACGCTAAAAGCATGCTATCGTTTCACTTGTCTCCATCCCACGTATTTATCAGTATTGCAATAAATTGCACTGTCGATTTATTAGAATTTAATCAATAAATAAGTAAACAGCACTACTAGTTCTAATTTATTGTCCATAGGTTTATATGTGCTTGCATTCTAAGCAGCGGCAGCAATGGTTTGTGCCAGCGTTAACTTGCTCAGATTCAAAATGGCAGGCAGCTCTGCAGGCACCATAAAGGCAAGAACTTCGTGCATTTCCAGTGATTTCCAACAACTTCATTGGAATTCTTGTATTATTCATTCACAATGTGAATCATTTGGAATATTGCTATGTGGCGTTTTAGACCCTCAGTGCTACCAAGATTGGAATCACTCTTTTAGCCTATAATGTTTGATGAAGAACAGAACAGAAAACTATAATTGGCTGGAACACAGGCCTGCTTTCTATGAGAGGGAACGGCAAATGGGCAACAATCCTTCCCAATGCAACTCAGACAGTAAACGTGGAATTTTTGACTATCAACATGTTATTTTCACCTTCATGATTTTCTTTATTATTTTGAGGGCAGTGGTAATTAACCCGTACAATATCGCTTTGAAAACATGAAACTCCCTAAAAAAATCTCCAGATGTCACGTGATGGGGTGCTAAGACAGGAAACCTCCACGTGCGCCCGTGGACTGGAGTTCCCTCTCGGATACGTCCGTGGGGAAGACCAGTTTTTCGGGCCGGTGCATGCGGGCAAAAACTCTCCTTAGGCACTGTGTGCCTAAGGGGTTTCTTTGCCCGTATGCAAATAGCCTGTCGGGTGGACGCTCCAACGCGTGTCCCTCTGAACAGCAGAGGGCACAGCGGCGGAGCGGGCTTGCGGACGGTGAGTAATGGGTATGCTCGCCGTCCGACCAAGGACCAAGCCCGGGTCGGTGACGCGTCGTGTTTCACGCGTCACCGACGGGGCCCCTTATGGGGCCAAATGCCTGCCGGGGTCGCGGATTTTTCTTAATCCAGGATACCGTGGCCCCGGAACGTAAAGGGCATCCGACGGAACACGGGTGGATTTTAGTCAGTAAGAGTCTGACAGTCCCTCCAGCCCCACCCAGGGCGGGAGGACTCATTTGATGATTTTGCCACCCTAAAAAAAAAAAAAAAAAAAAAAGATGTCACGTGATCTCCGTAATCACGCAATATTTTTTAATTTTTTCTTATGATTCACCGGCCCCACCGGGAGATCATAAGGATGTTTCAGGAGTTACTCACAAAGTAATGTGCCTCTGACCCGTGAACCTGTCCTAACCAAACACCTTCTAATCTAAATGAATAATAAATAATATGCTTTGCAATCTACACTACACCATTGGGATATTAATGATATGCTGATAAACATGCTATTTGCAAAAGCAACAGAAAATTGAAGCAGATATGTAATCACACAAAAATGCACACAACTCGGAAATAATTGCAGGAAATTCTACATTTAAGTTTCTATTGCTGTTTACGGGTACAAAATATACAATGTTATAGGTATGACATGCAAGTGCGGGGTGGCAATGCTTCGTGTTTTATAGAAGAGAAACAACAGACATCAAAATTTAACAATGTAAATATGCTTTTGAAATCTACAAATATTGATTCAAAAAGACCCCGCTGGGGTCGGTAGCAAATAAATGGGTGTAATTTACGCCAGCACACTTATTTACAGTCAACGATAATACAAATAAGTACAACCAAGGACTTATTGTAAAACAGATGGTTTTAAGCACAAACAACGCTCCTAAACTGTAAAAACACGCTACCAACGGCCAGAAGTCATCGTAAACGGTTATTCAGATCACAATATACATTAGAATACTTTGGAAATACAGTCAAATGAGAGATGCTTGAAAAAGTACATGTAGGTACATTTTTAGAGACATTGACATCGTTACCTGAAGTTCCCGCGTCCCCGGCCTCCTCGGAAGTTGTTTCCGCCTTCGTCGTCTTCGTAATTCTCGTCGAAACCCACAGCCACTACATCACCGAAATCTTTGGTTGTGTCCACCAGATTTTCATTCACTTCATTACTACGGTTTACCACTTCAGTCACTGCCGAGTCCTGGGAGTCAATATATTCCTCTTCCATTTTACGTATTATCACTACTAAATAAAGAAAAACTTAAGTCCTCATACTAAATCAGTATATTTTGTTGAAATAGAGACACATTTCATTTGGTAGTAAAATCAACAATGTCGTGCTAAGATGGCGGCCGGCGGCGGCTTGCGTACTAGTGCTGTACCTCCATGTGCTGTACTTATGTACTTGTTGAGTCGATATTATCGATTGTGTCTGAGACATAGTTTGAAGTTGAAATTATTTTATGAATGCATGCAAGGGGTTGCAGAGTTAAGGTAGGGACAAACTGAACCCACGTACGCAACGTATGCAACGCGTTATTAAATCTAAACGGTTGAATTTGTATGCCTAGAAACACACTTATCATACGCAATACTGTAACTGATAAGTGTGTTTCTAGCAAGAAGTTTATGTTTCGAGGCATACAAATTCAACCGTTTAGATTTAATAACGCGTTGTATACCACATTGCATACGTTGCGTACGTGGGTTCAGTTTGTCCCTACCTGAATACATAAAGATATTTACCTTTTCTAAACGATTTCTTACAACCTAGTAAAAATTAAAAGTATTTACAAAATGCATGTGTTTAAAAAATATATGAATATTTTATAAATATTTTTATTTTATCTTATTTTATAAATTCATGACAGACACCCTCTAGCTACGCCACTGATTCTATACAATTCACAAAGGTAGTTTCATATAAATAACTCATGCATTCTTCGCCATACAAAAGGGCGGTTTTTGTTGTAAAAATTGACTTTAATGTACCTAATTCAAGTTTTTTTTTTATTATGAGCTGTTGGCGCAACTACACTTGGCCGTTTATCCACATACGATTGCCTCTGAATATACATTTTCACACCACCTTGGATTAAAGAAAAACGTCGAGTACGGGGCACGTTTGGACAATCTTGCCCATTTCACAGTTCGAATCAAGTAGATGAATTCGAGTGGTCTTGCGAGAACCCGCATGCGGGTGCTAACGACCAAGTGAAATTACTCTTTGTAAAATAAATAAAAAATCTCGACTCAGAAAAAATAGTCGCACAGCTCTACTTGTTACCTCGACTTTATTTTACGCCAGTGTTTTGGGAAAGACCTATTCAAAATACATCTTTTATTAGTTTTTGCATGAAAACGCATTCAATATAAAAGTTTAGGGGTTGGCCATCGACGGGGCCCCCCTTAGAGGGCCAAAGCCTGCAGGAGTCGCGGGACCAACGAGCTACCGTTACCCCGGAACTTATAGGCACAGATGTAAAGGGCTATTGAAGGACACCGTGGATTTTAGTCGGTACGAGTCTGACAGTCCCCTGCCCTGCCCTGGATGAGAGGACTCATTTGATGAGGTTTATAATTACCATTTTACGAATAGAATGCTAATGCCTTTAATCATTTTACGAATTTAAGAAGAATTCATAATAACTTTACCGGAAATTCACGAAATGAATCGATAAGAAAATTCTATTTGGCCGTTTGCGACACATTGGTTGAAATTTTACCGGTTCAACAAGGTAATCCTCCTTACCTTGTTCTGGCCAGCCTCTCCTCATGAAGTGTTCTTCGAAATGAGTCCTCCATACCACTATACTCCATGGCTCTATGTTACCCTAATGGTGGTGACACACTGCTGTTTAAATAAAAATGTTTAAAAACGAGTAAACATGCGATCACAAATTAGAAAATGTTTTATGTTAGGTAATGTTAGGAAACATTTCTGAACAAATTGTAACAAAACATGGACATCACACACTGTAAAAAAATGCAGACAGATCGTCCATAAGTCTGGCCAACGAAAGCTGTCCACGCAAAAAGCGGCAAATTTAAAAAAAAAAACAAAAACAAGGCAGCTGACAACCCCGGCTACACGCTGCATAAACGGAGTTGATATTTATTATTATTCAAGACCAATAAGGGATTTATATAAATCAGTATTTCATTATTGTTAGGATTCCGACCATAAAAACATTATCAAATAATGCCCTAGCATAGCCAGGATAATGGTATTTTTAACTTCTGCATGCTTGAAGTCCACAGCTCAACTTTCCTGGATCAACGTATTATATCGAAAGGTTGAATAAAAAAAAGTGTTTTACTAAACGTTTTATTGATGGAATAGTTACAATACATTTGACATAGTTAAGGAACAATAGTTAAATCGCCACAACACGGGGGGGTTAGGAGTCATAATCGAAATCGGATCCCAATTACTCTACACCTGATACCTACTGTAAAGTTTTGTTTCCTCGTCTTCGCCGTTAATATTAGTTAAAAAATACAAAAACCGTGAAAAAAATAGTATTATTTAATTTTTGTATTGACAAAATAATACTTTTTTTTTTCAAGAGCAAAAGTATCAAGATGTTTCAACTATATGAAAGTTCAATGATTTGACAATTTTGACAGTCCAAAAATATTGCCATATCAAAAGTTTAGAAAATAGGTTGAGGACAGCTTTCGTTGGCCAGACTGTAATCCGGACAGCACATTTTGTACAATTGACAAAGTTGAATCATGACCCACCAGCTTATTTTCTTACAAACAATAGGTGCGTCCCCACAGAGCGCGCAGCCTCGTGAGGCATTTTCCGCGCGAAGCAGCTCGGTTGGTGTGGACGTGTCTCGGGCGAGGCAAGTGACAGTGCTGCCGCGGTCGAGCGATCGAGCGCCCGAGCCATCCAGTGTTGGCTTTTGTTTTGCTCGCGTATATTGTTTCGTGCCTAAGTCGAAAAACAATAGATGCGTCCACACAGAGTGAGCAGCCTCGCTTGTCAGTTTCCTCGCGAGGCTGCGCGCTCTGTGTGTACGCACCTATTCAAATACAATCACGTCCACATTTGCGTAAGTATACAATTATCCATGGTAAATACTTTGATCTTTGTCAATTTGACGGATTCGAACGATTTATTTTCAAAATGGGTCATGATTCAACTTTGTCCATTGTACAGACGCCATCACATCAAGCTACTACAATCTGTCAGATTTCTTTGATAGATTTTCTACTTTATTTCTAGAGCATTAGGTTAAAGGTTCAAAAATTGACAGTTTCGGGTAGCTTGACCTGCTGGCGTCTGTACCTATTGAAAAATTTGCCGTCGTTGGATCTGAATTATCTCTGATAGTATTCGGGGTGCACCAGAATTTTTATGACTGTAATTTCTATCACTAGGGCCACACAGGCGAGAAACAACGTTGATTATCGCGTAAATTAACGTTTATATACGAAGATTTAAAGACTATTATCGAGAAAATCAACAAGAAATGCCACTAGTGTGATCCGGCTAAATTATTGCAGTTACACTAAGAGAGTAAAGGTGAAACCACACTAGGCGGAACGGCACTGCAGCGGAACTGCGCGACACGACGCGTCAAAATATTCTTTGTATGAAATTATACGAGACATCACGCACTAAGCGACAACGGAACTGCACTGCAACCGAACTGCGTGGCAAAGAAAAGCGTCGTGTCGCGCAGTTCCGCTGCAGTGCAGTTCCGCCTAGTGCGGTTCCGCCTAGTGCGGTTTCACCTTAAGAGTCTTATACAGGGTGTCCAGTAATGAATGGATAACCTTGGAATTGGTCATAGTAGAACTAAAGGCGATTCAGAAAAAAATACAAAAAAAAAATCAATACCGAGTATTTCCTAAGATATGTCACTTTTAAGAATATTGATAATTTTTGGTACCCTACTTTACATTCTTGCACACCACGACCACAAATTAATGAATTCCATCATTTTTTTACTGTTAAAATAATCTACATTAACTGAGCTAATAGATGAGCAGTAAATAGTAACACTGCTACTAAACAGCTTTTTAAAAAATGAACTCGAATTAGTACTTTAGTGAGACAAAGTTTAAGCAACCATAGCATGAAAAAAAACGTATGGCAACACAGGTGACCAATTATTTTAAAATAATATGCACTTAATTCAGATTTCAAAAAGGTATTACTTATCATTGTACCTAATGTAAATAATGAATTATTGCTAATTGAATTTGAAAGGAGAGAAAATTGCTGTTGATAAAAGTTTCAAATATTCAGATAATCCAGGTAAACCCCTAACATTTTAAGAATTTCACCGAAGAAAAAAAAGTCTCATCTTCTAGACGCTTCGAATGTCACCTATTTCAAATCTGTTGGATACCTTCACCCACCTTCACCCAGGTTAGGTTAGGTAAGCCAATTTCTCTCCTTTCAAACACAAATAGCAATTATTCATTATTTTCAATAGGTACAGTGATGAATAATACCATTTAAAAATCTGCATTAAGTGTATATCATTTAAAAATTATTGGTCACCTGGGTTACCATACGTTTTTTTCGTCATTGTACCTATTGAAGATAATGATTAATTGCTATTTGTGTTTGAAAGGAAAGAAATTTGCTAACCTAACCTGGGTGAAGGTGGGTGAAGGTATCCAACAGATTTGAAGTAGGTGTCATTCGAAGCGTCTAGAAGATGAGACTTTTTTTTACTTCGGTGAAATTCTTAAAATGGGTGGGGTTTACCTGGAATACCTGAATATTTCAAACTTTTCTCAGCAGCAATTTTCTCTCCTTTCAAACACAATTAGCAATAATTCATTATTTACATTAGGTACAATGATAAGTAATACCATTTCAAAATCTGCATTAAGTGCACATTATTTTAAAATTATTGGTCACGTATGTTGTCATACGTTTTTTTCATGCTATTGTTCCTTAAACTTTGTCAAAACGATTTTTTTTTCTCATTTTTTTCACTAAAGCACTAATTCGAGTTATTTTTTTGTAAAGCCGTGTATTAACAGTGTTACTATTTATTGCTCATCTATCAGCTCAGTTAATGTAGATTATTTTAACAGTAAAAAAATGATGGAATTCATCAATTTGTGGTCGTGGTGTGCAAGAATGTAAAGTAGGGTACCAAAAATTATCAATGTTTTTAAAAGTGACATATCTTTGGAAATACTCGGTATTGATTTTTTTTCGTATTTTTTACTGAATCGCATTTACTTAGTTCTACTATGACCAATTCCAAGGTTATCCATTCATTACTGGACACCCTGTATAATTATATGCTCAATACAAACAACCGTCAAAGAAAACGGATCAGGATTTGGTTTGAGATAGAATATTAATTACGAATTCTTTACTTTTTCTTTAAAAACGTTGTCCTACACTAGTTTTTTTCTCCTGTGTCATGAGTGTGTCTACAAACTTAAAAACCACACACACCCAGACCCGGAACAACTACTTGTAGGTCATACCTACAAGAAGTTGTTCCGTGCGGGGATCGAACCCGCGACACGCTGCGCAATAGTCGATCGCACAGCCACTGCGCTCACGGAGCCGTCGATTGAAAAATTCACGAAATATAAATTCTCAATTTCAGGACGAGTCCAATCATTACATAGACTAACCAAAAATCAATCATGGCGCCAATTTCATAGAAAATTAATACGCCGTGATAAATGGTTTCTGATTTAGAAAAATAAAACAACAAAAGTTTATGTTCAAAATAAACAATAAATTACAGATTTTAAAATAAAGATTTTACTTACCTGTAATGAATCTGAAGATGGAGCCAGATCACAATTATTAATCAAATGATACGAGCTGAAATTTGATAAGACGAACTCAGGTGTTATAAACTGACTGTTGCACAGTAATTACCTACACAGTACACAGGTACACAGGGTGCGACGCGCAGGCGCGTTGACGGACGTCCCAATTGCACTTTGTGATGTGAAACATAAATATGATAAAATAATAATATTATTAATCTTGGTGTTTAACCTTGATCGTGTACGTCTAATAAAGGAAAAATATGTCAGGGCCTGCACACTGTTACTTGAATATTAGCACACAATGCCTCGATAGATGGTGCTGTGCAATTTGTAGATCTCGGTATTAAAATTCGCCACCGATTAGTATAAAAAGACCAATGTATGAAGCATCATCCTGTTTCTGCAAATATACGGGACCGGGAGCAGGGTCATGTTATTTTATTCCCTGATTCCATTCCGAAGCCCTACGAAGACCCTGCCTGACTGACTTATTCAGGTCGTCCACTTGGATTATAGAATGTCCAATAATGTCCATCAGATTCCATATGCCACTGAGATCTGAAGCCAATATCACGGTAGAGAAATGGTTCGTTGTTAACAGTTCCATGATGGAAATACTTTAATTAATTACCCCTGTCGTTCCTACGTAAAACGAGTGAACATCTCCAAGGAAAACATTTAAATGTGTGCGTGGTGCTCACTCACACATCTATAAAACGTTAGGCTGCGGTTCCACTGAGGAGTGGAGTGGTGCGGAGCAGAGCTGAGCTGTGAAAAGAGGTAAGTGTTTCCACTGAAGCGGAGCGACGTAGAGCGGAGCTGCTTTGCCTCTCCTATTGCCTATTGCTAACTAAAATGATTAGCCTGTAACATCTCTCCTCTTCACCCTTCCTCTTTAGTGGAACCTGGCCTAAGGCTGCGGTTCCACTGAGGCGGAGCGGAGAGTTCACCAATCACCTGGCTTGCAATCCACATCTCTTCTACACTCCGCCATGTTGTTAAATCGCCGCACAGTTCGTTTCCGCTCCGCCTCAGTGGAACCGCAGCCTTAGGTTTTCCAAACCCTGTTGTGGTTTTCCCTTCATCATCAACATCGTCACTGCAATACCTGCGCAGCCCAGGGTTGCATGGCAGAAAAGAAGGGAGGCCTACATAAAGTAACTGCAAATGTGTATCTTACCATGAAGTAAATAAAGTTAGATTTTGAGTCGCCTATAAAATGCAGCGCGGCGCCGCGCTGGGTTGTGACAGGTGTATCTTGTCCTGTAGGAAAACTTAATATAGGCCTCCCCTCTTTTCTGTCATGCAACCCAAGCTGCGCAAGTATAATTCAAGTTTTATCTGGTTTTATCGGCGATCTTCTATTGTCCACTCAACGGGCTGTTGTTCTAGCTACACTTCTACTACCGCGTCTCCGTAACAATTCAGTGAGGGCAAGACTCCACCTTTCCATTTTTCCATCCCTTTTAGTTTTTAGAGTTGTGACCGCGCGGCCGCAGCGCTCACACTTGGCCTCAAGTTTGCTTCTAGGCGCGTCCACACAGAGCAAGCAACATCGCGAGGCAGCTTCCTGGCGTGGCAAATGCCTCGCGAGGCTGCTCTCTGTGTTGACGCGCCTATTGTTTCTCGACCGAAGCACGAAACAATACGCGAGCAAACAAAAAGCCGACATTGGATGGCTCGGGCGCTCGGTCGCTGCAGCGCGCGCTCTTGCCTCGGCCGAGACACCCCCACACTAACCAAGCTGCTTCGCGCGGCCAATGCATCGCGAGGCTGCTGCCGCTCTGTTTGGACGCACCAAATGTCGGCTTTTTGTTTTGCTCAAAGGCTCCTCATCACGCCCAGCGCACACCGCTGAAGGCGCGGCGGAGCGCATTTTAAGAAGACAATTTAATATAAACCTTATCTACCTTGATATAAGGTCGCGCGCATTCTCTTGTAGTGTGTCCGAATTTAGTCCTATAATGACCGTATATCAAGGTAGTTAAGGTTTATATTAAATTGTTATCTTTAAGTGCGCTCCGCTGCGCTTCCAGCGGTGTGCGCGCCTCAGTCGTTTGCCGCGCTCGTTTTGGACACTCGCGTAAATTGTTTCGTGTCTCGGTCAAGAAACATTAGGCGCGCGTCCACACAGAGCGAGTAGCCTCGCGAGGCAGTGTGGAAGCGCCTATTCACTATTGTACTAACAGCGACACTGACGCTCACCGCCGCTCAGCGGCCTCGTCGAAGAGCACGTCCACATCTCGTCGCTGAACAAATCCAGCGTTGAGATCTCTTGTAGAGAATAGCACGTAGCAGTACTGGGTTCTACAAACGTAAGGCTGCGGTTCGACTGAGGCGGAGCGTAGCAGAGCGGAATCGAGTTGTACCGCGATTCACCAATCTTATTGAATTCACATGTGTCACGTGCCATGTGCATCAGCCATGTGATTGGTGAATCGCGGCAGAGCTCGTCTCCACGTTTGGTGAATCGCTCTCCGCTCTGCTCCGGTCCGCCTCAGTGGAACCGCAGCCTTACGTTTTGTTTCGAAGACTGAATCTAGACTGAATCGCTCTCCGCTCTGCTCCGGTCCGCCTCAGTGGAACCGCAGCCTTACGTTTTGTTTCGAAGACTGAATCTAGACACTTTACACATCTAAGTTGTTACCTAGTTATGTCGTTTTTAAATTGATCGTATCGGGTACTTATCTCATCACCGTGACCCCGGAACATTGGGCTATTGAAGGACACCGTGGATTTTAGTCAGTACAAGTCTGACAGTCCCTCTCGCCCTGCCCTGGGTGGGAGGACTCATTTGATGATTTTACGACGAAAAAAAAATCGGGCCCTGCAAATAAGCGGCCACGTGGCGCGGATATCGCTGCTTGAAGAAGGCACGCTACGACGACCAATAGGAGAGGAGTAGTGGGGGTAAAGTCACGGAGGACAGTACCCTTAGCACGAGTTTTCAGTATTTGAGACAAACTGGAACTTTGACAATTTTCAAGGAAAAAATTAGTTCCTACTTCGCACACCAGAGGCGCTGTTCCATTTTTTCATACAAGAAACGCTGTAAATACTGGAAAGACGCTGTAAAGTAAAGGAGTGAAAACTCGTGCTAATGGTACAGTTGTGCGCAGTGTGAGCAGCAGTGTCCGAATGATTGACTGCTGGTAAATCGCGGCGCAGCTCGTCTCCTCAGTGGAACTACAGCCTAAGGCGCCATCTCTACGAGCGAGAGAATCGCGGCGATATTATCGTCGTGACACGTAGTTCCATACACTCTCTATGAATGCGTCTCCACACGGCGATATTATCGCGGCGATGCAACGAGTGGCAATGTGCGCGATAACGTCGGTGTATCGCCGCGCGCTCTTGGCGCTCTCGCAGCGAGCGCACGGCGGGCGCGCGGCGGACGCGCGTCGGGTGCGCGGCGAACGCGTTACCAGTAGCGAAACAAAACGGATGCAGTAGCCTTCTCGCTTTCATGCATTTAATATATGGATGAGAGCGGGAAGGCTACTGCATATTATGCACAAGTTATGGCTGCAGTTCCACTGAGGCGGAGCGGACCAGAGGGGAAAGCGATTCACCAATCACATGGCTGATGCCCATGGCTGACCAGGCTCATGTGGATTTCAAGCCATGTGACTGGTAAATCGCGCCACAACAGCAGCTCGTTTTCGCTATGCTCCGATCCGCCTCAGTGGAACCGCAGCCTAAAGGAGATGTTACAAGCTAAGGTCCAGCTTCCACCAAAGCGGAGAGGGGCGGAGACGAGAAGAGATGATAAATGTTATGAAAAATATATTTAGTTTCAATTCCACGATAAGAATTATCCAGGCTTGGATACAGGATGCAGTAACACCCTTCTCTCCCTCATGCATGAAAGAGGTTGAACCCACAGGTGGAAACCTGACAGGTTATTTTAAAACATCTCCTGTCGTCTCCGCTCCTCTCCGCTTTGGTAGAAACCGGACAGAAGAACTTCTCCTAGCAGGCTTCGGACGCCGTTAAAAGATCCTAGAGAAAAGTAAGCTAGTGTGTTTTCTGAAAGTAGTGTTCAACCAGTACAATGTAAAGGAAAACTAGAAAATCTACAAAATTAAAAAACCAATTACAATATTTTTTCTGATTTTTATTTCATTTTCTATTAATGGTGTCAAAAAATTGGTTTTTTGTTAAGGAAACAAGTTCTAACGTTTAAAAAATGCTATGACGTGAAGCCGAATGTTTTACGCTTTGGTCCTGGGCGCGCACCGTGGATGCGCGTTCAGGTAGGTGAAGGCATTTGGGAAGCTAGGGCTCTCTCTTTCTACGGTCGGTACAGACTTTCGTTTACCCAAACCAGGAGTAAGGTACGAAGGTAAAGTCGTCGCGACGCATCGTACCCCATGGAGGTGGCCTTCGCACTTCAACTGCGACGCCACCCTAGAATGACTGCTCAAAGTCGACTGGTAGCAAGTCAACACGCTGTTAATCATGGGCTTTGTCGGATCTTTCGGGTTTTTCGTCTTGCTGCCAGGGTGCTTGTGGAATACGGTCAGATTATTGCCCGGCCGGTTGAGAGTGCTCAAAGCGTTAGCTGCCTTCATAGAGTGCTCTGGAACGGGCGGTATCGCTACCCGTCTTTCTGCTTCAAGAAGACTTTTACGATAGTCCATGCAAGCGGAGCAAGTACAAAGGTTATCTACGTCAACCTTCTCAGAAGCCATAGTAACGCAGCACTGGGTAAAAGCTCCGGGGCCGGGGGGTGAGCCGAGACTGCTCGGATTGAAAGGAACGGGACGCGGGCATTTGCAATTTAAACCTGGGCCAAGCCATTGTCCGTTGGGAGGGCTCGTAATGGGCTGTGGTGGGAAGCCCGGAGTTGAGGGGGGCGGTTCTGGAGGGGTGTTGGTGGGATTCATTCCGGGAGGCATCGGGTATGGCGCGACTAAACCACATGCACCACAGCCAAATGGAAGACATGAGCCACAGCCGCAGGGCCCGCAACCGCCGCAGCCACAAGGGGCGGTAAGAGGACGGCACGGACCGCAGGGGCCGCATGGGCCACATGGCCCACAGCAAGGACCGCATGGGCCACATGGCCCACAGCAAGGACCGCATGGGCCACATGGGCCACAGCAAGGACCGCAGTAATTACCACAATAAGGGCCACAAGGGCCCATGGGTCCAACACACATGCCACCGCAGCAGGTATTGCAACCGCAACCCGGGCCTACGCAACATTGACTTGAAGGACCGCAGCCACCGAAACCACCACAACCACAACCAACACCAGGGAAGCAAGGACCACATGGGCCAAACGGACCCTTAGGGCCACATGGACCACAAGGCCCAATACCGCCGCAATAAGGGGGACACCCGGCGACGAACGGACACGGGCCCCACGGGACAAGGGTATTGTTCGGCGCTGCCGGACCACCGGAGCCACTCGTGTTATGTCCTCCGTCAGCTGAAGCATTGAGCGGAAGACAGTTCATACACAAAGTATTAATATCAAAAGGTACTTTAGCTTTAGTGAGATCCTGCATGCTCCTGGCTTGTGCACTTGGCATGAGGTTTATATTACTTTTTGGATTATCATCACAAGGCGGCATTAATGCAAGTGTGCTCAGCACTCCGCAGACACATCCCGGGTTACAGGGGCCGCATGGCCCTCCCGGGCTAGGAGCACAAGGGCCACAGGGGCCACCCGGGGACACCGGGCCGCCGGGCACGCATGTGCCAGTCACGTGGTACGGTCCACAGAACCAGAAGCCGTAAGGGTAGTAGTAGTAACCCGTCATGTACTGTATACACCGAGGTGGCGTATTGCAGGGCGGAGGGAGAGAACTGCAGCAGGGCGCGCAGCACTTGGGGGGGCAGCACGGAGCGCAGCAAGGGGCGCACGCGGCCCCGAGGTACTGCATCATGTTGGGCGGGCCCGGACGCCTCATGCAGGACATGTTCTGGCGGCTGCGACGGTGGCCGCTAGTGGAACTTGTAGGGGTATTTTTTGAACATATTGAACAGAAACTATGAGGATGTTGGTCTTGATTGAGGATAGCAGAACTCGCGGGAACGTATTGGCACGCGAACGGAAGAACCTTTTGGGGCCTACCAGGTCCCAGGGTCGGACAGGACGCGGACTGGTGCAGCGGCGCGGCAGGCATCCGCTTCGCTGGATCAGAGTGCTTCTGCAGCCAATTTATTCCGGTTAGCGGGGAACACTGGTACACATTTAGATGACGCATCGTGTTCTTCGGCGGCGTGATGGTTGCTGAAACGTTCGGCGGCGTGATCGTTGCTGAAACGACGATTGCTTTACTGTAATGACAATTCTATTTTCTAAAAAGTTCAAGAGGGAATGGTCAAAAAATGAAATGACAATTTATGAAGAGATGTTTATTTAATTCTTTGGTTGTTACAAGTTGACTTTTTAACCCATTTACGGAATCATCAGCTTTTGTTCCAAGAAGTATCCAGACCCTGTTCTTAGTCTACAGTTCAAGCTCTGTTCTCCTTGTGGTCGCGTTCACTTGAGGGCAGAGAGGAGGAAGTGGGATAGGGCCTTCTAAAATTCGGAATATTCATGTACTGAAACGCCCCAGGACTTATGACAGGTCTATCGCGTTGCTCCTTAGATAATAGGCCTCTCGGACTTTCTAAAATAGGACATAATTCGTAATTCGCAGCTCCTTTCAACCGCTTATGATGTATGGGGCTTCTGCTTTCTAAACGTCTTTCATGACTATTAGAGAAGTGCTGGCGCGTCCTGGTCTTATCGCAGGGTGTGTAGTAGACTGGGATCTGGACTGGGAATGGGTTGGGGAACTCTGGACTACACTGTGGCTGGGACTGGGGCAGGGTGCTGTAGGGGCACACGTGCACCGAGGATGTGGGTATGCTGCGCGAGGATAATGAAGGGGTGGAGTTATACGGGAAAAATTTAGAAATGCCTCCTTTGAGGCGTGCTGGCTGTGGACTAGTCTCATGTTGGGCAACTGGTTGTTGCTCACGACGTGGAAGTGGTGTTATCGGTCGCTGTTGCTGTGCCTGTAGTGGTGTTGTACTATTAAACATTGTTGGTGGGTTCTGCAACGTCTGACAGATCCGAGGCTCTGCGTCAACGCCTACTACGGCCGCGGTGATAGGACCTAAACAGGCACAGCATTTCGGGCAGGGGCAACAAGGACGACAGGGAGGGCCGCAGGGAGGGCCACAGCAAGGACCACAGGGTCCACCTGGGGAGCAGGGACCGGAGGGGACGCATGTGCCTGTCACATGGTACGGGCCGCAGAACCAAAAGCCATAGGGGTAGTAATAGTAGCCAGTCATGTACTGAAGGCACTTGGGTGGTGTGTTGCACGGAGGAGGCAGGCTATTGCAGCAGGGAGGGCAACAAGGCCCGCACGGACCCGGGCATGGACATGGACATGCACACTTGGCAACGTTGGATGACGTATGAACACTATTGCTGGGCAACAAACAGGGAGTCGAGCCTAGCCGTCTGAGTAACGAGCTTGTTTGGCCGCTCATTGGTGAACCGCTGCGTTTTGTTCTAAAGACGGTTGCGATCTCTGGATTAGACATGCCGAATCGTAGAGCGGGGGTTTCGTTCCTGCTTCGCCCCGCGATCATCGACGACGGCAGCGGCTTCGGTCTCGCTGTCATCTTCACGGTCCCCATGAGCAGCTCCCTGACCTTATTCCTCAAGGCTCTGTGGCGTAGGACCCCCGTCGCTGCAAGGGAATGGTATGCTATTCACCTTCATTAAAAGATCAGAGACTTTCGGCGGTGATTAGGTACTTCGAGTGTTACAAAGGTCTTTTGCTCGCAAAGATTACTCTGAATTTTAAAAGCGACGTATCTTAGTTTTGGTGACGTTTTGTGAAAAAATACACGGGTCAAATAATAATCTGACTGGCTTATCAGAAATTATCATTCTTCTTGACTTTTATAAACGAGATTACTTCGTTTCGATAGCATGAGTAATCTGTGCGAGCGTATACAAATTAAACTATTCAAATTATACAGAAAATTTATTTTATTCGTTAAAACTAAATGGTAAATACAACATATATAAAATCATTTTAAGTAAATATATGAAACGAATGTTTTATTCTAAACGACTTAATAAAAATATTCATCCGGAGAATTAGCACGGTGCCTGCTTCGTTATATTTGAAGTCATTCTTGACGGCATCTTTTTCGCTTCTTTATTTTGCATCTCTTCATTCATCTTGGACGCTTCAGCCTTCGCCAAGCATTGCGCGCATAAAGGTGTTGCTATGCATTTTTTAGGACATGGCTTAGGGCAAGGCGGGCAGCAAGGGCCACATGGACCACACGGACCACATGGGCATGGGCAGGGTCCACAAGGCCCACAAGGGCCACAAGGACCGCATGGACCGCAAGGACCGCAAGGCCCACAGGGCCCGCATGGACCACATGGACCGCAGGGACACGGGCAGCGACAGGGACCACATGGACCACATGGACCGCAAGGGCCGCATGGACCGCATGGGCCACAGGGACCGCACGGGCCGCAAGGACCACAGGGGCCACAAGGTCCGCATGGGCCGCAGGGACATGGTCCGCAGGGGCTGCAAGCGCATCCCGCGCAAGAGCAGCAAGGTGCGCAAGGGTTTGGAGCGCAAGGGCCGCAGCCGCAGTACGGGCAGCCGCAGGTCGGACACCCTTTCTTCTTCTCATCCTTCTTGTCAGCATAGCTCCTCGTAACGCCGCGCTGGTCTCCACAACACAGAAGCCTCGTGCGGCCGTGGCACCGTGCTCCGAAGCACGGCAAGTGGCAGTTGCAGAGCGCTGTAAAGGACATCCAAGCATATAATACTAGGCGAGAAAGCCGCTGGCTGGCTCATGCTATTCGGAAGAACGAGGGGTCACGCGCACTCGCCGAGTATTATAAGCATGGAGGTCCTGTGACGGCGGCCACCGTTCTCCAAAATAACAACAACCGTACCAGCGACTGGTTAGGCGGTAGAGGCCATAATTAACACGGACCAATTTAGTTGCCTGCTCAATCCTATGCGGTAACATATTCAGCCTAGAATGTCTCCATTGCTGGGACATACTACTCTCAGTAGTGCAAACAATTGTATTAAGCAGTCATAAACAGGCAAATATATTGCTTCATGTATCATTCTCATAAACGAGTCAGCCGGGAAATTTTCGTTGATGACAAATGTCAAACTGACAGTTGTCGCGAATTTTTTTTGTTTTTAATTTTCTATTGTTCATAAAATCATTTTAGCTAGATTGAATTTGATTCTACGCTAGCTACCCTATGCTACTACTTACCTTTTCACTTTAAATATGATGAATGCAAAGATAGTAATGAAATAAGAATCTATTACCTACTATACATTTTGAAATTGCTAGAATATTCCGCCCAATTTAGCCCGCACTAGTGATGGTAACACTTATCTAAGTCGAGATCTTCGCTCACACAATCTAATGACTAATAATTATCTACTAATGCTAAAAAAACGGTATTAATTCAATACTCACATAATATTCCATTACTCTTTCTAGCCATAGTGGCTAATGGTCGCCCTTTTAAGTACTGAAGGAACGACACATTCTTAGGCAAAATCGCCTTCCTGATAACTAGGGACATGTTTTGCTATTTACTTTCCCTTTTACATATAATTTGGATTCCAGACTGTTATTACTTGATAATTTATCTTAGTTAGTGTATATTTTACTTGAAAATTTTGGCCATGGTAGGAGCGTGACCTTAGAGCTTGTCTCGTTAGAACAAAAGCTGTGTGACTGAAGTGCAGACGTTCGATTTTTCTCAAAAATTCTTTTTCAAATTCTTCTTTTCTTTCTTTTTGTTTTTTGGTGTTTTGTAGATGTAAAACTCTTTGGTGAAATTGATTCAGGAAAGTCGCCGAATTAGCCCCCGTTCGCACGAGCGGTAAAAAAGCGTTGCGGTAAAACGGTAAAACCGTCGTTAGCGATGTGATTGTTTGTACATGCGCTTTAAAATTACTTACTCTTTTTCCCATTTCTTGCTTTAGTAAGATGTCAAAATAGTTTCTGTTAAATTACTCACAACACGTACTGCATTGCTAAAAAAGCTACAAAAAAAGAATATTAAAACTACAAAAGCTAAGCCAAATAGGTCCGGGCATGCGAGCGGCGAGTAATGGGCAACTCGCCGCCCGACCATGGACCATGCCCGGGTCGACGGCGCGTTGTGTTCCACGCGCGCCTCAAAGAGCGTCAGCAAGATGACGGGGCCCCTCTAGAGGGCCAAAGCCTGCCGGGGTCGCGGGACTTATACCATAATACCGTGACCCTGGAATGTAAAGGGCTAATGAAGGACACCGTGGATTTTAGTCAGTACAAGTCTGACAGTCCCTCCCGCCCTGCCCTGGGTGGGAGGACTTATTTGATGATTTTACCACGCTAAAAAAAAAAGAAAACCAAATAGGTCTCGTGGCTGAAGGTTATAGCGACCGCAAGCGCCCAATACCTCCTATCTGACTCCGGGTGAATTTTACAGGGGAACAATAAAACTTAATTAAAAACTTATTCCAAGGTATAATGAGATACTAAAAATCCAAGTTTTCATTTTTTATGTAAAGTATTGATTAATAAAGTTATTTTTTTTACTATTTTGAGTCTAAGAGTAGTTTATGGTAGATACGAGTTATTGGTATGGAAAATCTGTTGCAAATATTGCAGATAGAATTTATTGGTATTATAAATATTATCAGCCTATTGCCGTCCACTGCTAAACGTACGCCTCCCCCCAAAGAGCGCCAACCCTCCCGAACCTGGGCAGCCCGTATCCATCCGCAGCCAGCCACATTCTTCAAATCATCGACTCATCTTGTCGCAGGGCGTCCTAAACTACGTTTGCCCATTCGCGGTCTCCACTCTAGCACTTGTCTGCTCCATCTACCATCGGTCCGTCTACAGACGTGGCCGGCCCACTTCCACTTCAGCATGCTTATTCTACGCGCAATGTCGATTACTTTGGTTCTCTGGCGAATGACTTCGTTCCGAATTCGATCCGCCAGAGAAACTCCGAGCATTGCTCTCTCCATTGCATGTTGAGCAACCTTGAATTTATGGACCAGGCCTATGGTAAGTGTCCACGTTTTGGCTCCGTAAGTCATTATGAGTATTTCACACTGGTTAAATAAACCCTCGTTTTGAGGGATTGTGCGATCGATGATTCGAAGATATGATGCAGCTTCCCGAATGCCGCCCAGCCCTAGCGTATCCTTCTGGTTGCTTCCTTTTCGAAGTTGTGCCGGCCCAGTTGTATAGTTTGGCCTAGATATAATGAATTCTTGCACAACCTCGAGGGCAGCACCATTTACAATTACAGGTCTCGGAGTGACATGACCATTGAACATGAGTTTGGTTTTGTCTAAATTCATTCCGAGACCCACACGCCATGAAGAATCGCTTAGGCTGTTCAGCATTACTTCAAGCTCCTGCAGAGATTCTGCCATGATGACAATGTCATCCGCAAATAGGATGTGCGAGATGTACTGACCGTTGATATCTAGGTATACCCCGTCCTTTCCAATGAAGCGTCTTGAAAACGTACTCCAACGCGTTTGTAAACAGTTTCGGAGAGATGACGTCTCCCTGTCTTACCCCTCGACGCAGTTGGATTGGTTTTCTGTTGTGTTCTTGTGCTTGAACGGTCATTGTTGTGACCTTATACAGACATCTCATCACCTCAACGTAGCCGGTAGTCGATGAGGCATCTCTGCATGGACTCTAGCACAACCCAGGTCTCGACAGTATCAAAGACTTTCTCGGCATAGAGGCTGATTATATTCCTCGGTCTTTTGTATTATTTGCCTGAGGGTATGTATGTGGTTCACGGTGCTGTAGCCTTTTTGGAACCCGGCCTGCTCCGTTGGCTGGAAGTCATCAAACTTTTGGGTGAGACGATTCGAGATAACTCTCGAAAACAACTTGTAAACATGGCTTAGGAGTGAAATGGGGCGGTAGTTCGTAAGGACCGTGTTATCGCCCTTTTTGAAAAATAACACCACCACGCTCCTGTGCCATGCATCCGGTAATGTGCCAGTGTGGATGACGGAATTGAAGATCTTTGCAAGCTCTATCAAGACAGGTGTTCCCTCAGCCTTGAGCAGCTCTGTGGTTATTCCGTCATCCCCCGGAGCGAAAGAAGCTAAAGATTATTAATTTAAGCGTTCGTTTACTCTACATGTTTACCTACAAAACAATACAAATCATTTTAGTAAAACGCGTAACTGTAAAAAGTTAGTGACAATAACTTCTATCTGATCAGTCAAACAAGTAGTAACGACATAACAAGAAAAAATCTTGACATGGAAATACCTCTTAACTATCACTCGAATCTTACAACTTATTTTCTCAAGGCAAAGATCGACGTTTTTATATATTTTTTTATAAAACTAAGTTAATCATAACCTTCGTCATCAATTATAACATTCAATTACTACTATTAATATTCAAAAACAAGTGAAATACTTACTTTTTGTCTGGACGAACCATTGAGATATGGGACGAACAGGTTCCGATCGGTTCTCAATACGAAAAGAACTGTCAAATTGCGAGATAGGAGAAATTTCTACCACATTTATTTGCAGAACGAGTTAGTATTTTTCGTGACTTAGTGGCTTTGGATTCTTACGAGTTTTTGTCACGCGATAGATCTACACATTTCACAACAGATGGCATTAAAAACAAATTTTAAGCAAAAATGTCAGATAGGAGGTATTGGGCGCTTGCGGTCGATAGAAAACCGCACGGTTTCCGATGAAGCGACGACCCTCTATTTTATAATGGTACGTGAAAAGAGCGACTTTCGCCACTCAAGTTCGGACACGCCGCAGTTGCGTCATTCATAAGACCCCTTTGGGGAGTGGTTGGAGAGGCGCCACGCCCTGTAAGTCCTCACCGAACACAGTTGTTTCTGAAGGTCGGATTTGGCGGGATCCCGAACGCCCGGTGTCTGCGTGTACCAACTGGAGACCACAGTGGAGGTCTGCCCCGCTTGAACGGAGCACTAATCTCTCGCCTCCACCCTGCTTTAGACCATGTTACGGAGCGAGGTGAAATGGGAAGCAGTCACCTTCTGCGAAGCAGTGAGCTAGTGAAGGAGGAGGCGAAATGCGTGAGGGATAAGACTTGCATACGCCTTTTGAGACGTCCAACTATACTTATCTACTATATAAAAATTAGTCGGCTTTTCCTCCCTGACGCTATAACTCCAGAACGCACGAACCGATTGCCACGGTTTTGCATTCGTTGGAAAGGTCTCGGGCTCCGTGAGGTTTATATAGCAAAGAAAATTCAGGAAAAAAAAATCTTCTTCTTTTAATCACCAAACGAAATGTTACATAAAACGAAGCCATCTAGTGGCGAAACGGAGTTCGCCGGTTTTGCTAGTTATCTCTACAAGAAATTCATCACTAGACTATACGATGTGCTCTTACTACTTTGAGATTGTCCAAACGCTCGGCGTGATCATCACCGTTCGCGCTGCGTGGTTGGATAGTGTCGCTGTGCCTCTGTTGTCACAACTTCACAAGGCTGTGTTTCAGAATAAAGGTGAAACCGCACTGGGCGGAACTGCACTGCAGCGGAACTGCGCGACACGACGCTTTTCTTTGCCACGCAGTTCGGTTGCAGTGTAGTTCCGTTGCCGCTTAGTGCGTGATGTCTCGTATCTATATATATAAAAATCAATGCCACTTTTCGTTGTAACTTTATAACTCAAGAATGGGCTCACCTATCCAAACCAAATGTTTAGGCTTTGTTCGGACTATTTTGTAGATTATTTATGTGAAGTTTGCACAAAATCGGTCGAGCGATTCTTCATTTACCACATTTTTTGTAACACGTAGCGAAGCACGGGGCGGGCCGCTAGTAATTTCATTTAAAGAATATTTTGACGCGTCGTGTCGCGCAGTTCCGCCTAGTGCGGTTTCACCTTAACACTGCACTACAACTACGCGAGGCGATTTCTGGCCACCGTATTCGGCGATGGGCGCGCTCTTTGGACTGTCTCATGTCAAAATGTATTTGCCTATAGTAAGACGCCGTTCACACGACCGCTTTTATAATGGGGGTTCAAAAAACGCCGAAATAGAACAAATGCATTTCCATTGTGTCTGTTCACACGTAAGCGCTTTTAAAGCGCGGTGAATTTGATTTAAAGTGTTGGGCGGTGACATTTAAGTTCCATTTACCTTTTTGTTACAATTCAGCGTTTTTTTAACGCCAGAAAAAAGCGCGCGGTCCAGGGAAAAAAATACTGGTTGGTTCGACGGCGCGTTGTGTTCCACGCCCGCCTCAAAGAGCTGTCAGCAATCTGATCAGGGCCCTGTAGAGGGCCAAAGCCCGTTGGGGTCGCGGGACTTTTCAAAAAGGTAATCCTTACCTTGGAACGTAAATTGAAGGAAGGCTATTGAAGGACACCGTGGATTTTAGTCAGTACGAACCTGACAGTCCCTTCCGCTCGAATCAGGGCGGAAGAACTCATTTCATGACTTTAATAGGCAACAAATGGGTAAAAAAAATAAACCAGAAATTATTTAACTTCTTTATTTATAATAATCAAGTAAAACAATACATATTTACATAGTTTAGTGATTTTTTGAATAAATTAATTTATAACATTTCTTTAAACCTAAATTCGTTTACTTTATTACTAAAGATCATAATAAATACACATTGGATTTTAAACAAAATGGTAATGTGTTTGTGAAGCATGTAATATCCCAGGGGATACATAATATGACTGGGATAAAAAATATCCTAGTTAGAGTGGTATCTGTGTGCAAAATTTTATCGAAATCCGTTCAGCCGGATGGCGTGCAAACGTAAACATACTGAGATACATTTCTATAAAACAAACAAAATATGAACGTGTGGAATTCAAGTTTCTTTAAGCATTATAAACGTGGGGCGAGACGGAGTGGGAAGCGGTCGCCTCCTTCTGCGAAGCAGTCATGCTGTGAGTCCCCTCGTCGCACTGACCTTGAGTTAGCCAATCAGAACGCAGTACCCCGTCCCCATTTTCGTTAGTCAGATCGTGCATGAGGCGTCTAGATATAAATGGTCGTTGGTAAATTCACTCCATTGTAGACTTTGTGTCTAGACATAAGACTAGAGTTATGAAGCAAATAAAAAAAAAAATGTTATCCTCAATATCTTTGGATCTGTGACCACAAAAACGGGACAACTGAATTCCCGGAACCAAAGTAAAAAAAAACTGCTACAGACTACATAAATTCCGGGATTAAAGTCTGAATTATATAAAAAATCCCGGTATTTCTATAAAAAAAATGCAACATTCCCGAGGTTCATAAATTAATGGTGCCTAGCTACTACTTTATAATGTGTTGAAACAATATGGTATTTTACTGCATAAATAAATTGAAAAAAATGTTTAGTTCTTCAGTTAGAGTATCGAAAAATAATGAACACGTAATTTTTCATTTTTTAATTCAATGAATATTGACAGAGACAAAAAGCTTCTAAATTCGGGAGTAGGGGCTTGTGACGTCATAACGCCTGTACAATTATACCGACCGAGTGACGTTTTGTGATTTTTAAAACCGTTGTATCTTCGTCAATTTTGGTTTACGTGACAAATTAAAAAAAATATATGAGTCAAATATTTTTTGATAATTCTAATTTTCGGACTAGTAATTCTTTTCAATACAATAGCCTATTGAACAATAGTAGTTTATGAAACTGGTACATAATGGTATTATACACGAGAGTATCACACGAGTGTATAATACCTAGTTATGTACAGTTTCATACACAACTTTATCTACTCTCATTGAACACGAACATATAAAATAAAAGATAAAAATTGACACAGTACACAAACGTATTAACTGTATTATGGCGCCAAAATTCCCGTTATCACCGCGCATGCGCTAAAGCGCGCGCAGCCACAGATAAAAAATTAAATAGATGTATCTATGATCTGTAATCTGTATTGCAATGAAAAAAAACTATTATAACATTATTTTGTTAGAGAAATAGTGTCATAATTAAATTTTTTAATTTCATTTCGATATACTATTTGTAAAGTATGTCTGTATAAACTCTTTTTGAGTTTTGTTTTTTGAATTTAACGATAAGAGAGTAGAAAAAGACATATAAGTAAGAAATCAACATTTTGCAATATTTTCTCGTAAGAACCAGTGGGTCTAAAATCGATAAAATTGGTAGCATTGAATATTCTATTCTATTATTCAAGCAATAGAGTACAATTTGATAAAATATTAACAAATAAGACAACGATTTTAGACCCGGTTTTTCGATTTTAACTTAATTCGTTAAAATTAATATACATATTGCACTAATACGTCGCTAGCACATGTGAATGACAAACATAAATTACTTCGATTTTAAAATCGAAAATATCTTTTTTGCGACAATCCTGAGAGAGAATGTTGACAGTTAAAAGTCAGAGTTGCCATATAAAAAAAAATGATCATCAAATAAAGTTTATAGTAGATGGTAACACTGGATAAAAACATAATCATTATGATATATCTCTTTTATGTAACGAAAGGTCTCCACAAATAAAATTACTGTCTTAAAATTCAGTACTCTATTTTAAGCATAGGTCGGAATTAGGTAGAATTATTCATGTACTTACACTGATTTCATACAGCGAAAGAATAAAGTGGATATGACCCAAATCTCGGATTTACTTTTAAAAAGCAGAAAAATCCCGTGATTTATTAAATAAAAAAGTTATTTTCTTTTCCAAAATTTATTTTTCTAATCTATCTCTGATGTTTTTATTATTATTATTATTTATTTGTAATACTGTTTTCCGTACGAGACTGTCCAGATCCATATTAATATCAACATTTCGATGCAAGTACTAAAATAACCAACGACCATTTATATCTAGACGCCTCATCCACGATCTGACTAACTTCTGCCAAGTCCTTGAGGTACGACGTAAGCGAGGGGGACGGGGTACTGCGTTCTGATTGGCTAACTCAAGGTCAGTGCGACGAGGGGACTCACAGGAGTGGTCGAAACTAATACGAACTTAAGACTTTTTTGTCTAATGTGTTGACAGACATCGGTCGCCTGTGATTAGGAGTCTAGATATAAATGGTCGTTGAAAATAACTGTAGGAAGCGGTCGCCATTTTCTGCGAAGCAGTTATGCTAGCGAATGAGGAGGCGGGACGCGTTAGGGAGAGGACAGCGTCCTCCCTTCACCCCAGCCGCAGTGGTAGACGCCCGGCGACAGACGGCTCGGGCATGTGGGCGGCGAGTAATGGGCGACTCGCTGTCCGACCAGTTCCACGCGCGCCTCAAAGAGTGTCAGCACAATGACAGGGACTTTAGAGGGCCAAAGCCTGCCGGGGTCGCGGGACTCACGAATTAACGTGACCCCGGTACGTAAAGGGCTATTGAATGTCACCGTGGATGTTAGTCAGTACGAGTCCCTCCCGCTCTGCCCTGGGTGGGAGGACTCATTTGATGATTTTACAACGCAAAAAAAAACTAAAATAACTCTACCTAATAGGCTATTTGACTAAAAAATTCTAATTAATCCGTCAGTTAGATTATCAAATAATATTTGACCCGTATTTTTTCTTTTTTTACGCAAACCAAAATTGACGGAGATATGATGCTTTTAAAATTGCCAATACGTCACAATTCAGTACATTTTTTACTGAATTCTGACGTCACGAGTCTTGATGTGTTATATCTTGGTAAATATTCATTGATTTTACATAAGAAAAAATATGTGTCAGTTATTTTTCAAAACTCTAAATAACGGACTAATTAGATTTATAATTTATTGATACTGTCAAATAGCCTATTCCGACCTCTGGTTATAAGTAAAAAAAAAGGATATTTGCTATTATGTATGATTTGTTAGAAGAATTTGCTGACGTAGATATGAAATTCCCCAAGTTACGTACTGTCGTACTATCGATGGTATTTCTGTAACTTCTCACAGCTGGGCGTGCGTAGTTTCTGCGCGTCGGCGTACTGACGTGAGTCCCCGAAGTTCCTCGCCTTCCACACCATACTGTCGCGGTAGTTACGTTCACGTTGACACGCGTGGCGGAGACCCACTGGTAAAAGATACATTTTATTTAAAAAATATTACAAAAAAATAAAATTAACCAGCTTCAAAAACAACCACAAAAAAGTTTAAAATAACCTACAAAATAACTTTTCTTTCGAAAGTCGGTGACTTTGTTTTTTATTCCATTGACTTTTTGCCACCGACTTTCGAAAGAAAAGTTATTAACCGACTTCAAAAAAAGGAGCGAGGTTCTCAATTCGGTCGGTTTTTTTTTTTTTTATGTATGTACACCAATTACTCCGAGGTTTCTAGTCCGATTAGTGTAATTCTTTTTTTGTTCGATGCAGTATACTTTCCCATTGGTCCCATAAAAATTTCATCTAATTTGGTTCAGTACTTTTTATTTTGTGAGCATTTTTATTGATGGATGATGTGATGATCTTTACTTTTTGAGTGTTTGTTACGCTATTACTCCGCCAATTGTGGACCGATTTTCAAAATTCTTTTTTTGTTGTACGAGGAATAGTTCACTTTAGGTAACACTGCAAGTTTCATCAAAATCGGTTCAGCAGTTTTTGATAGGGAATTTTATTAGCTTATTTTGTATATAACTTTCTTGCATGTGCACCAGAATTTTGTAATCCGTAGCACTGGTAATAACATCGCCCATGTACACAATGAAGTGAGCTAAAAATAAAAACGACTGAACAAAACTAAATGAAATTATAGGACCAAATGGCAGGTATACTGCATCGAACAAGAAAAAAAAACACACACACACACAAATCGAACCAGAAACTTCGGAGTAATCAGTATAGAAAATGTAGATAATTTTTTAGTTTTTTGTTTATTTTTCAAAAACCTCTAGTCCGATTTTGATAAAACTTTCATGGGACCATTTGAGAAGATATACCCTTTGAAACAATAAAAAAAGGATTTTTCAAATCGGATGTCTAGCGACGGAGTTATGCGCGAAAAAACATAAAAAAAATACAAACATCAGATTTTTTTTATAATATTCCACAACTATCACACAACGCCATCTAGTCCCAAGCTAAGCAGAGCTTGTGTTATGGGTACTAGACAACTGATAAACATACTTATATATTTCTAAATACATAAATATTATAGATAAATTACACCCAGACCCAGAACAAATGATCGTGCTCATCACACAAACATATGTCCTGGGTGGGAATCGAACCCACGACCTCATAGTAGTCAGGGTCACTAACCACTAGACCAACAGGCCTGTCTGTAATTGAGAATCACCTCACTTATTTTTGAAGTTAAAAAAGTTTGTTGAGACTTACCTATATATTCTTCCTCTATAGCCATTTCAAGTCGTCGCAACGATCCCTGGTAATCAGTGTGGAAGTTCTCCTTCACGTAATATGGGACCTATAACAAAAAAATAATATTTTTCAAAACACTCCAAAGATTGTCTTGTAATATCGCTTTTTCAACTAGGATGCAAGAGCGAGTGAAGCGAGTTCATGACTTAAGGCGCCCCGATTCAAACAGGTTAGGTTTCTTGGGGTCGCCGGTCGTTCAGACCCCGCCATATACTTTGTGTTAGGGTACCATAAATCTTACACACAGGAATAGGAGCCCTGCAAAGCGGGGCTCCCAATATCTATATCACAAACCTTCAAGTTAACAGTCTCCCGGGGCACGGGGTACTTGGAGCTGGGCGCGAGGCTGTAGACGGGCTCGCTGATGAAGTAGCCGGACATCATGGACAGTAGCACCAGCACCAGGACTGGCAGTAGTTGCACAATAGGAGCCCCGCCTATATCTATATCACAAACCTTCAAGTTAACAGTCTCCCGGGGCACGGGGTACTTGGAGCTGGGCGCGAGGCTGTAGACGGGCTCGCTGATGAAGTAGCCGGACATCATGGACAGTAGCACCAGCACCAGGACTGGCAGTAGTTGCACAATAGGAGCCCCGCCTATATCTATATCACAAACCTTCAAGTTAACAGTCTCCCGGGGCACGGGGTACTTGGAGCTGGGCGCGAGGCTGTAGACGGGCTCGCTGATGAAGTAGCCGGACATCATGGACAGTAGCACCAGCACCAGGACTGGCAGTAGTTGGACAATAGGAGCCCCGCCTATATCTATATCACAAACCTTCAAGTTAACAGTCTCCCGGGGCACGGGGTACTTGGAGCTGGGCGCGAGGCTGTAGACGGGCTCGCTGATGAAGTAGCCGGACATCATGGACAGTAGCACCAGCACCAGGACTGGCAGTAGTTGCACAATAGGAGCCCCGCCTATATCTATATCACAAACCTTCAAGTTAACAGTCTCCCGGGGCACGGGGTACTTGGAGCTGGGCGCGAGGCTGTAGACGGGCTCGCTGATGAAGTAGCCGGACATCATGGACAGTAGCACCAGCACCAGGACTGGCAGTAGTTGGACAATAGGAGCCCCGCCTATATCTATATCACAAACCTTCAAGTTAACAGTCTCCCGGGGCACGGGGTACTTGGAGCTGGGCGCGAGGCTGTAGACGGGCTCGCTGATGAAGTAGCCGGACATCATGGACAGTAGCACCAGCACCAGGACTGGCAGTAGTTGGACAATAGGAGCCCCGCCTATATCTATATCACAAACCTTCAAGTTAACAGTCTCCCGGGGCACGGGGTACTTGGAGCTGGGCGCGAGGCTGTAGACGGGCTCGCTGATGAAGTAGCCGGACATCATGGACAGTAGCACCAGCACCAGGACTGGCAGTAGTTGGACAATAGGAGCCCCGCCTATATCTATATCACAAACCTTCAAGTTAACAGTCTCCCGGGGCACGGGGTACTTGGAGCTGGGCGCGAGGCTGTAGACGGGCTCGCTGATGAAGTAGCCGGACATCATGGACAGTAGCACCAGCACCAGGACTGGCAGTAGTTGGACAATAGGAGCCCCGCCTATATCTATATCACAAACCTTCAAGTTAACAGTCTCCCGGGGCACGGGGTACTTGGAGCTGGGCGCGAGGCTGTAGACGGGCTCGCTGATGAAGTAGCCGGACATCATGGACAGTAGCACCAGCACCAGGACTGGCAGTAGCTGGACGAAGCCCGCGTGGGCATCGCGCTGCTCGGGCTCGCGCGCGCGACGGCGAGTATACACTGTGGGGCCGCCGCCCGGGAATGACGCTGGGGGAGATATGTCAATGTTTTATTTCAATCTTTAAAAACCGATGATTCGAGGAGGAGCTCGTGGCTTAATAATTACAGCCGCACAGGCTGACCTTCCGGGTTAAGCCGCGCTTGCCGAAGTTGGTCTGTGGATGTGTGACCATCTGTCATAGCAAATTTCCTCCGTGCCTCGGAAAGCACGTAAAGCCGTTGTTCCCGGCTGTCATTTGTAGATCTTTGACAGTCGTTACTATTAGTCAGAAGCTCCAAAGTCTGACAACCAGTCTTACCATGGGGTATCATATTACCCAGTTTCTGTGTTATGGAGGTCCGATAGTTTGGCTGAACCGATTTTGATACGGTTTTCAGAAAAAATTGATCGTTATATTCTGGAGAAGGTTTTGCCTGCTTGGATTGTAGGTTTTCTCAAAGGCGTCGATTATACGTACATTTTTATTGAAAGTCTGAACTAAAAAGGGTGCTTTTGCCACATTTTTGACTTTTTTTTTTGGCATGGCAATATCACCAAATGAGTCCTCCCACCCAGGGCGGGACAGGTGGTACTGTCAGACTTGTACTAAAATCAACGGTGTTCCTTCAATAGTCCTTTATGTACCAGAGTCACGGGTACCAAGTGAGGACAATCCCGCGACCCCGGCAGGCTCTGGCCCTCTTAGGGGGCCCCGTCAGATTGCTGACAGCTCTTTGAGGCGCGCGTGGAACACAACGCGCCGTCGACCCAGGCATGGTCCATGATCGGACGGCGAGTCACCCATTACTCGCCGCCCGCATGCCCGCGCCTAGGGTGGCCGGAAATCGTCTTGCGACGTCCGTTGCCGTGGGCGTCTCCCACGGCGGCTGGGTCGTGAGGTGGACGCTGTCCTCTCCCTCAAGCGTTCCGCCTCCTCCTTTGCTAGCATAACTGCTTCGCAGAAAGAGGCTGCCGCCGACTTCCGAAAGAAAATTTATTTAACGTTTTTTTTTTTTGTTTTTGAAGTTGGTTTGTCGGATGTTGAATTGCTGGTTAGTCAGCAGTCTTACCGGTAGCTCCAAAGAACATATTGAACAGCTCCTCAGCGGTCAGATCTGACTCAAATCCTCTGGCGTAGTACTGATGATGAGTGGTGGGCGCGTGTGTCGGCTCCTCGCCCCTCAAGTCATATTGCTTGCGTTTTTCTGCGTCTGTCAGGATGGCCGCAGCGTTGCCTATCGCCTGGAATTATTTGTATAGTTTTAATTAAGTATTTGACCTTTATAAGGTCGTCTGTCCACCTTGTTGGTGGACGTCCTACGCTGCGCTTGCTAGTCCGCGGTCTCTACTCTAGCACTTTTCGACCCCATCGGTCATCTGCTCTGCGAGCAATATGGCCTGCCCATTGCCACTCCAGCTTGCTAATCCGGTGGGCTATATCGGTGGCTTTAGTTCGTCTACGGATCTCCTCATTTCGGATTCGATCACGTAGAGAAACACCGAACATAGCCCTCTCCATAGCTCGCTGAGCGACTTTGAGCTTTGAGATGAGGCCGATAGTGAAAGACCACGTTTCGGTGCCGTAAGTCATCACTGGTAACACACATTGGTTGAAGACTTTCGTCTTGAGGCAGGTCGCCGGAAGACGCTGGATGCAGGTTGCTTCCAACCGGTATATGTGGAGATCTAAAGGGGAGGCCTATGTTCAGCAGTGGACGTCCTATGGCTGAGATGATGATGATGATGAAGTATTTGACTGAAAAAAATCTAGTTAAGGATACGCGTACCCATGACGCGATACGATTGCAATTCGACCGATTCCAACTACAAGTGAAAATCAACCTTGCTACTACGATATAATGATGCTTTTCGATTCACTTGACGTTGACGTGGCGATCGTGTTTTGTTTTTCATCTACCCGTATACAACCGCGCATTTTATGTCATATGTCGTTGCGTTAAGGATAATTTTCACTTGTAGTTGGAATCGGTAGAATCGCGTCGCTTCGCGCCTTGGATAAGCTCCCTTAGTCTGTCAGTTGAGCTTGAGACTGATCATCTCTTAGCTGCCACCTTTGATTAAAATAAAATAGCGGAAGATATGTCACTACACGATAGCGCATGGACCGCATAAATTAGGCCAAAGTGGCCTAATTGTCCTCAGTCGCAATACGAGTAGATTTCGTTGAGACGTGCGTGCGTGTATATTTCAATTTTGAAGAGCGAGATAGAAACATACAATGCGATAATGTGCGACACGTTTGGCTAAAACAAGGCCGCGCCGCCGCCCGCCGTCGCTCGGCGTGGCGACTACTAACGAACTAATACGAAGAGCGGTGATGCTCCGTCTTGGTCGTACGCCACCTTTGTGCATTATTCTGTCTCTTTCTTTGTTGGCGTTTAATAACAATGATTGTTTGTGCGAGTAAATGTGTCTGTGTACGTATAAGAGTCACTGTTTGAATACTTAACGTAAGAACGTAACATATCTACCGCTATTTTATTTTAATCAAAGGCTGCCACGGTTTATTGATTATTTTGTTTCTGAATTGTCTTTTTTTTGTAATTTTTACTGTGAACACTTTTAACTTGCTACATCGTTCTCACATAATGTACCATCTCAAAATGAATGAAGTAACAAACGTTTTGTAATATTATTTTAGGTTTTAGGTTTATATATGTAAAAAAAAATCATTGCTCTAGAGGAATAAGTTTGTATGGAGAAAATCCCTATGGAGTTCCCTATTAAGCTAGTGGTAAACATACCTTAATTTATATGCTAGGAGTTTCTTTGCGGGATAAAATCCGGAACATGGATAATCGGCGAAGAACCAAAGTTACCGACATAGCACATAAAAGCAAGTTGAAGTGGCAATGGGCAGGCCACATCGCTCGTAGAACTGACAACCGATGGGGAAGAAAAGTTCTCGAGTGGCGACCACGGACCAGCGCAGCGTAGGTAGGCCTTCTACTAGGTGGACCGACGACATCGTGAGGGTCGCGGGCAACCGATGGATGCAAGTGGCGAATTGTCGTTCGGCGTGGCGGTCTAAGGGGGAGGCCTATGTTCAGCAGTGGACGTCTTCCGGCTGATGATGATGATGAAACATACCTTGAAAGCTTCAGCAGCTCCGGGCGCATGGTTCTTGTCAGGATGCAGCTGTAAAGCCAGCTTTTTATACGCCTTTTTAATGTCGGAGTCTGTCGCCTCTTTCGACACACCTGCAACGATAAAATTACATTTTTAACAGATTTTTAGTGGGTACAGGCAGTGGCGTAGCTAGGCAGGGGCGAAGCGGATCCTAGCCCCCAGCCTGGCACATGAAAGGGCCTCCCGCTCAGAGAAAAAAAAAGAAAAAAATCTTAACAACGGCGATCACCAGTCATTAAAGCAGTTCAACTAGCTCCTGAGAGCAGTGGTGGCCAGTGGTATCGGCCTCAACTTACGAGTTTTAGGTCGTGGGTTCGAACCCCGTCAGGCGCATTACTTTGTGTAATTTATTTCATCACCACTGCTCTCAAAACGGTGAAAGAAAACATCGTGAGGAAACCGGCATGTCCTAAGAACCAAAAATTCGAAGACATGTGACATCCACCAACCCGCACTGGGCCCACGTGTTGGATTATGGCCCACTCCCTCTCTCAGAGAGGAGGCCTGTGTCCCAGCAGTGGGAACATTTATAGGTTGATAATGATGAATGATGATAATGAACTAGCGCCTGCACTGCTCGCACAAGGCCCGATGTTGGAAGATAACTTAGTTAAGTTTTTTTTTGTAACTAGGAAATAGGAGGCCTCGCGTAGCTGATGTCGCTAACATTTATTTTTGGAATAGCTGATTTGGGGGAGCTAAGTCATCTTACAACAGGGGCCCCCGCGCGAGCAGCGGAGGGAAGTCATATTTTTCGTCCTGAAGGAAAAGGGCCTTGCAAATGCTTTTCGCCACTTTACCAGTGGCGTAGCGTGTCTTGGCGGGGCCCCGTATAAAAATTTGTTTGGCCCCTTAGGTAGGGTAAAGATTTATCACTCAAGAAAAAAATGCATATCTCTGTAACTACGCCGAAATATAAACGAAAAATTGGACAAAGGTCATCAAAAAATTCAAGATGCGACTGATCAGTCCAGAGGTTGGAATTAGGTAGTTATTTTAATAGTTGCATCGAAATGTTGATATTAATATTGATCTTCCCGGGATTTCAAATAGACAATCTCGTGCTTAAAACAGTTTTACATATAAATTATAATAATAAAAACACCAGAGATAGATTAGACAAATAAATTGTGTAAAAGTAAATAACTTTTTTATTTAATAAATCATTAAGTTTTTATTAATTTTTGTTTACGCACGTTGGGGGCCCCTGTGGCCCGGGGGCCCCGTATAATTGATACGGCGGTAGCTACGCCCCTGCTGGGTACAGCCGCTAGTGTTTTGGTGTAGCACCACGTAAGAGATGACATAAATTATCCAAATGAACAAATAAATAGTGTAACTTGCATCATAACGCACACAGTCATCCGCTACAAATGATGATGACGTCCAAAAATAAGGAAAGTTGTGATATCCGTCTCTTTACTACTTTGCTATGGATTTTCCTTAAAGAACCAGATTTTTTTAAGCTAGGGGAAGCACGGCCCACGGTGACGGACGTCGTCGAGTAATGGGCGACTCGCTGTCCGATCATGGACCAAGCCCGGGTCGATGGCACGTTGTGTTTCACGCACGCCTGAAATAGCTGTTATCACAATGAGAATGACGGGTCCCCCTTAGACGGCCAAAGCATGCCGGGGGCGCGTGACTATCTAGCTGTGGCCCCGGAACGTAAAGGACTATTTCAGGACACCGTGGAATTTAGTGATTTCAGTATATTTATTTATTTATTTGGTTCACCAACGATTGTTTACACCAATAACTGTACTTAAAACTATTTTAATACTAAATTCACAGTGTAACACTCACTTTTTTTTTTATCGTGGTAAAATCATCAAATGAGTCCTCCCACCCCGGGGCAGGGCGGGAGGGACTGTCAGACTTGTACTGACTAAAATCCACGGTGTCCTTCAATAGCCCTTTATGTTCCGGGGTCACGGTAATGAGAAAGTCCCGGGACCCCGGCAGGCTTTGGCCCTTCTAGAGGGGGGCCCCGTCATCATGCTGACACTCTTTGAGGCACGCGTGGAACACAACGCGCTGTCGACCCGGGCATGGTCCATGGTCGGACAGCGAGTCGCCCATTACTCGCCGCTCGCATGCCCGCGCTTTCGGTGGCCGGACATCGTCTGCCGACGTCCGACGCCGTGGGCGTCTACCACTGCGTCTGGGGTGGAGGGAGGACGCTATCCTCTCCCTTATGCGGCCCGTCTCCTCCTTCACAGGAACATTGATCATAAAGGGCTATTGAAGGACACCGTGGATTTTAGTTAGTACAAGTCTGACTCATTCGATGATTTTACCACAATAAAAAAAAAGTCAGTCAGTAACAGTTTTGAAAAATAATGGATACATAACATTTTTTCTTTTGTTGAATTAATGCATATTTACAAAGATAGAACACATCAAAATTCAAGAGTGGGGGCTTGTGACGTACGGTACAAGTAAAGGCCATGACTGACCTGTTGGTCTAGTGGTTAGTGACCCTGACTGCTATGCCGGAGGTAGTGGGTTCGATTCCCACCCAGGACAAATGTTTGTGTGATGAGCACGATCATTTGTTCTGTGTCTGGGTGTAATTTATCTATAATATGTATGTATTTAGAAATATATAAGTATGTTTATCAGTTGTGTAGTACCCATAACACAAGCTCTGCTTAGCTTGGGACTAGATGGCGTTGTGTGATAGTTGTGAAAAAAATAAAAACTGTTCTTGCTTGTGACATATTGGCAATTATAAGAGTAGTTGGGGAAAGGCAGGCAAATGATATTATATTAATGTCATGAATAATTTGTGCAAAGTAATGCCTGATTCTATAATTTATCTTAAATCAATTATTGATTAAAACTGAAAGCTGAATTCAACTTTATGTAGTTGTCTACAAAGTTGACATTTGAATGAAATATGTAAAAGAATCAATAACAATTGCTAATTCTATTGATTTTACCTTCAAATGGTTAAAATTTGATGCTAATGGATCCTGAATCATCTTGTAAATATAAACTAGTGGCCAACACTGGCTTTACACAAGTTCTAAATATGTTTTGACATACCCCTTTTTTAGATACCGAAGTACAGTTGGAATTTCTCCTGTACCGTGGGTGCGTTTACAAACATATAAACCCATGCCAACCATGTACATCCTGGTAATGTTCTAATAGTACAATATCTCTAACTAACAACCACCATATTACTACACTTAGAGTTCTAAGGTCGCGGCATCCATATTAGACTGTCCCGCAAAAACACAAAAATCCTTATTGCAATAAAATTATATGCAAAACTAGCTTTTACCAACGGCTTTGCCCGCTCACTCAATAATTGCCATTGCCCCTTATTTAATACAAACAATCAATCAAATCTTTCCTCTTCATAATATTAGTGTACAAAGATAACAAAAAATGTAACAATATTTAAACGCCCCTAATACATACACATTTGACTATGGAACACTCCTAATATTCTAAACAGTGGACTCTGACTTGACAATGACTATTTCTAGGCTTACTGAATACATTTGACGACCAAAAAGTATACATAACACCTTTGAACTTCATTTTAATATGTTGAAATGACTAATCAAATAGGTAATTGGCTTTCTTACCCAAGATTTCATAAAAATCCTTGCACTTGTTGACACGGCGGACTGCCTCTTGTTGCTCCGGAGTGTATTCCCTCTGTGGAACATGGTGTCCTGTGGTCTTCCTCCTTCTAACATCCTCAGCATTGGGACTTGCAGGAGGGGTCTTTTTAGGCGCCGCTGTCGACGGCCCCGCAGCTCTAACCCGCGCCAAAAGCTCCTTAGCAAGTGGAGTAGGGTATAAACGTTCAGCTTTTAGCAGAAACTTCTCAGCTTTTTCCATATTCCCCCCGGAAAAAGCATTTTGTGCTATTGCTATACATTTTTCTGCTTCGTCCTTGTTCCCTTCAATCGTCATTTTTAGGGCTTTCGACCCTCTTAAAAGGTGTAAACTGTTACTACTACGTTAGGGACACGTCGCAGAATGATTTGGAGATCGCGACGCGCAAATTTAATTAGCGTAAATAGAATTTAATTGCGTTTAATTCACTACATTCAGGTGCAATAATGGATGTAGGTATTGCGTCAATCAAAATACTGCAGGGCTGCCAACTTGATAAATTGATTTATTGTTTCCGCATTTGGGCAAAGACAAACATTGGTAGAATGGCATTGAGATGAGGATTATAAGTCTATGTAGAATGGTAGTAGATTTTATTTGACTATTTGATAAATAGATTATCTAGTTGACGCTGCAATGGAAATTCATTGCAACGAAAAAAATGCAGAGAAGTTCTTTTGTAAATATGTGGTAATTATACAAAAATAGTTTTTCTATTTTTGCGGTGCTTTTTAAAATTCCTACCATAGACAAATACGAACACGTTTGACGTTTTATTTCCAAGTCTCATTTCTGAAAAACTAGGATCAATAGCTTCTATTTGACACTTTCTCCCTTGCTCTAGCCAAATTTCCGATCTCTTTCTCCGTTGCACAGCAGAACCAATACACATCACGCCAAGGATTATTCATCCATCGTCATATGACGTATGACGCATTAAAAGAATTGATTCAATTGAATCTTGTAATATTATTGCGCTAGGCGTATCCGGCGCTTAGTATTTAAGTGTAAATCGACTTAAAACGTTGTGTAGGCTTTGTAAAATCAGTTTTTGGACTAACCGCCGCGAAAAACATCCAAGGAAAGATGACAGCCCCGCCGATCTACAACCCAGTGAGTTTTTTTTCATTCCTATATGTTGTTACGAAAGATGCCATTACATGCGGCATTTTACGCATTTTCAAGGGTATTTGGAATAATTCGGTGCCATTAGTTGCAAGACTTGGTGTGTAAATACAAAGTTTTTAGAACAAACTCATCGTGGTCCCAATAAGGTGACACAAATTAGTATTCATCGATATTTCACCGTTCCCAAGGTCTTTGCCCATTATAGAGACGGTAATTCACGTTATTCGCGTAAATTAACGGTTTTTCCTCAATTCTCTAGGCATAGTCTTGGATAAGGCGTTTGTTCTTTCAAAAATTTCTACTCATATGCAGATTACTGCAAATTAGCTCACTAATGCAGAAATACTTGTCGCTATAATTTTCTTATTTACTTATATTCTTTACCAATCACTTAACTCTGAGAGCATACTAAGATCCATAAGAAAATAGTGTAACAAAATTAGGTAAATACTACCAAAATAGCCATAAAAATACTTCACTTCTAGAATTTGTATGCCCTACATGGGTAAATTACTATCCCCGGGGGTCAGAGACCTCATTAAAACAGCTGCCGTGATGCCTACTTGCATCATTTAAGGAAAATGTATGGAATTTTGTAAGTCTGGATTTACTAAGTCTGTAATTGTTGTTTTATATTTTATGTAATACAGTAGGACCTCGATAATTCGTACAGGCAAAAACAAGACCTTTTGCGGATTATCGAGGCCTGCGGATTGTATTATGTCATATTTAATGGTAGTAAAATACATGTTTGATCTTAGTCTTTAATCACCTCTTTAATATTTTTTTAATATTAAAGTATTAAGACAAAAATGAACACGCTGAAAATTACAACTATGTAAGAAAAAAAGTGAGTTAACATTAGTTAATTCTTCTTGAAAAAGTTCATAATACTCTTGACTTGATTTAAAACCCGGTCTTTAGAGACCGGGTTTTAAATCAAGTCCGAAGTCAATGTCTAAGTCCGAATCAAGTCGACAGAGAAACATAATTTCGTGGCTATAAAAATTGGTTATTTTCAGACCATTTCAAAGCAGTGTTTAACTGCTTTGCAATTACCAACTTTCTCAGAGGCGAGTCCTCATCACTGAACAAGCAGGGGTCCGGATTAACGAGGCCAAAAGTTACTTGTTTAGTGATTTTAATCAATAAGAGATTGATAGTTCTTTACACTGCCCCTGGGAAGGGAGAATATTATTATGTCTTTATAAAAATGATGTTCTCAAACCACCTCTTTTGCAGTCTACCTCTCTTCTTTTTACCTTCTCTTCTCTGATGGCAATAGGCTTGCACCTAATTACTTAGAACTTTAACATAAGTGTTAATTACTAAATAATGTTATAAGTGTTAATTACATACTCTATTATTTTATCAGGAATTTTTGAAATTTATGAATGTTGATGGATGGAGAGGAAGAGGAAGGCCAAAGAAAAGATGGATGGATTGTCTAAGGAATGATATGAAAGAAAAAGGAGTAAATGATACTGTGACGTCTGATAGGGGAGAATGGAAGAAGAAAACGTGTTGCACCGACCCCAAGTAGAATGGGATAAGGGCAGGAAGAAGAAGAAGATTATTTTATCAGGGGTTACAAGCATGTTGCTTTGATAAATCTATTTAATTTGTTGTCAAAATATTCTTTGAAAACTTCAAGCATCTCCTACCTGTTGAGGTTATCAATATCAAGCAAAAATTAGGAAAATTATCACGTTAATTGTATGTTCATGAAATACACCCTGGTAACAAACAGACAGACAGCGAATTCTTATTTAAAGGTCCCGTTTCACCATTTGGGTACAGAACCGAAAAAAATGATTGATAACAGGTTGAACTGCAAAGTCCCAATTATTGAGAGCGATATTCCAAAAAAATCTTTAAAATGCATTCTCGGTTGTTAAACTGTAACCGTCTTACCACAAGAAATATAAACATTTGTTGAACACTTGTCTAAAAAAACTGTCAATGTCAAAACAACATTTCTCATTGATATAAGAGTCGTTTTGCAGTTACACTTTTTTTAGACAGGAGTTCAACAGATGTTTATCTTATAGTGGAGCTGATTGGTCTGTGTGAATGAATTATTTTATAGTACCTAGACGCCCTTAACTTGACACCCACCTTGGGGGTGGAGTGAAAAGAAAGAAAGAAAACCATCTAAAAACCAACCTGTTTCTTTGGCAGCCCTTAGCGTACCAGAACGGGTTCCTGGGGGCCTGCCGTGACGTAATATTAAAGCGAGAGAAATTCTACTGTGGGAGAGAAAGCTATACAAGTCGTCTACGATCGCTTTAAGAAGTTTATTATACTAGCTGTGCCCGCGACTTCGTTCGCGTGTATATAGTAACTCAACAATGTATTTTTTTTAACAAAGGATTTTTCTAAAATTAAAGTAGCCTAAGTTACTCCTTATTACATCAGCTACCTGACAAAAAAGTCCCGTCAAAATCGGTCCAGCCGTTTCAGAGATTAGCCGATACAAACAGACAGACAGACAGACAAAAATTGTAAAAAATGTTATTTTGGTGTGTGTACCGTGTATATGTATATTCATATGAAAGTAGAAAAAAACGGTTATTTCAATATTACAAACAGACACTCCAATTTTATTTATATATATGTATAGAAGATTCCGGCAGTTACCGGAGCACACACGCCTCACTCTCGCTTCGTAACGACTTCGTATGCCATCGGATAAATTCGTAGAATTACGAATGAACGAACGACGCATGTCGGTGACGTCATGACGCGGGTGAAGCGTGTGATGTCATGTTAGTGACGTCATTACGCTGAAATAGTGACGAAATTCGTATTTGCGTCACGGTGAGAGGTGCTGCCACAAAACCAATGTGCGGATCGCCCGGAGGCCGGAGGACACGGTAGAGCATTCTGTGCAGGTTTGTCACACCTAGGTAGAGCACCGCCGTGTCCTCACGGAGGCGACCTCTCTCACCAGGCTTTGGTCGAGGTCATGCTGTGGGGCGAGACGGAATTAGCAAGCAGTCACCTCAGGGGTGCTAAGACAGGAAACCTCCACGTGCGCCCGTGGACTGGAGTTCCCTCTCGGATACGTCCGGGGGGAAGACCAGTTTTTCGGGCCGGTGCACCCTGGGATGCGGGCAAAAACTCTTCCTTAGGCACTGTGTGCCTAAGGGGTTTCTTTGCCCGTATGCAAATAGCCTGTCGGGTGGACGCTCCAACGCGTGTCCCTCTGAATAGCAGAGGGCACAGCGGCGAAGCGGGCTTGCGGACGGTGAGTAATGGGTAAGCTCGCCGTCCGACCAGGTACCAAGCCAGGGTCGGTTTCACGCGTCACCGACGAGGCCCCTTATGGGGCCAAATGCCTGCTGGGGTCGCGGATTTTTTCTTAATCCAGGATACCGTGGCCCCGGAACGTAAAAGGCATCCGAAGGAACACGGGTGGATTTTAGTCAGTAAGAGTCTGACAGTCCCTTCCGCCCCACCCAGGGCGGGAGGACTCATTTGATGATTTTGCCACCCAAAAAAAAAAAGCAGTCGCCTCAGGAGAGGACAGCCTTCACCTCACCACCCAGCAGCCCAGGAGACGCCCACCACAACGGATGTCGAGAAGCGATTTCTCCGGCCAACCGAGGCATGCGGACGGCGAGTAATGGGTGACTTGCCGGAATGAAGTACGGCGTGTTGCAATATGCCTAAACCCTAGGCAAATCGTGATTTAGTTAATTTAACGATCGACCTACGACATAGGTATACAAACGAAATGGTATTCAAAACATGCATGATTCACACTTCTAGTCTAATTTTAGAACTGACTCCACGCGAAATTAGTGATACCAGTTGGAGTTAAAAGATATTGAACCTTAAATGATAAATGATATTTATTTTGCAAGTTGGTCATAAAAAAACACTTTTACACGTCATAACCAATATTTTTAAAGCTAGATGAGGCCGGTGTTTCGTACCTGACTACTCTGAGAAGAAACAGCCGAAACAAACTCAGAGGTCACAGTCTCTTATAAAGTCCAGACATTGTTTTGCTCAGGTCATACGAGGACCATGCGGGTGTCTGAGATGGTCTTTTGAGGAAAGAACCACACAGATTTGAGTGGACCTGTCCAGTCAGTGCAAGCATTTGTCGGTTATCGTGTAGCTCGACTCAGAACACAAGGAGCTCAACGACACGACGAACAATACCAAAGAAGGGACATTTGGACGACACGACGAACAATACCAAAGAAGGGACTTAATCTTTGCATTTTAGATTATAGAATATCTACGTAAAACAAGTGAACATCTCCAAGGAAATATTTAAATGTGTGCGTGGCGCTCACATTTAGGTATAAAAAAGTGTCAACATAAAAATATTTTTAACCGACTTCAAAAAAAAGTAGATTCTCAGTTCGACCTGTATGTATGTTTTGTTTTTATGTATGTATGTTTGTCCGCGATTATCTCGCGTTTGGCTGAACCGATTTTGATGCGGTTTTCAGAAAAGTGTTCGTTACATTCTGAGGAAGGTTTTAGTTTATAACAATAACGGATATCTTGTGAAGTTGCCCGCATAGATCCGTTTTTGTTGCTTACTGGGATTGTAGGTTTTCAAAGACGCCGATGATATGAAGATTTTTCTTGAATATCTAAACTAAAAAGGGAAAAATAAAAAACTTTTTGAAAAAAAGGGAACCGACTTCAAAACTAAACACAAAAAAAACTGTAAAATAACTTATCTTTCGGAAGTCGGTGGCCATAGTCAATGAAATTAAGTCTGTTTCCTTTTTTTCAAAAAGTTTTTTTATAATCTAAGTTTTACATAGTCCTATGACGGGTCATTGGCCCCCCTTAGAGGGCCAAAGCCTGCCGGGGTCGCGGGTCTAACGAATTACCGTGACCCCGGAACGTAAAGGGCTATTGAAGGACACCGTGGATTTTAGTCAGTACAAGTCTGACAGTCCCTCCCGCCCTGCCCTGGGTGGGAGGACTCATTTGATGATTTTACTACGATAAAAAAAAGCTTTACACTTTACATAGTCGTTAGTCGTCGTCGTTTTATTTGTGCACGCACATTAAATTCAGTGAAAACGTTCGCGCACAAAATGTGCTGCACTGTGTGCGAACATAAGTTAGCCTTGCCTGTGAACACAGAGGCTAAACGCTATACCAGTATACTACGCGCACTGCTGAAGAGCGCGTATAAATGTGCCGCACACTATTTTGGTGGAATCGTACACCACTCGTTATTTGCACGTCATGAGTACACAAGATAAAACAACCCAAATATGAGTTTATCTATCAGTGTTACAGAACTTGTACTCAGTATAACAAAATTTCGTGCCTCTTAAGGGCGCATAACCAGAAAGTTGGCAACGTCGCAAATAGCTGTCAAATATTTACAAGTTTTAATTAATTTGGTAAATTTACTGTATAAAATAAGAAAAAAGGCTCTGTAGTGCACTAAAACATTGATATAGGAATGCAATTAAAACACTGAATTTGATGTCACCGTTTCAGGTTTAAAAAAGGCATTTGGAAGGTTTCCAAATACTTTTTTTACATCTAAAACTATTTATTCGTTGTTACGATATTACTTATTGCATTCCCTTATCAATGTTTTAGTGCACTACAGAGCCATATTTCTTATTTCCATACAGTAACATTGCTAAATTCATTAAAACTTGTTAATATTTGACAACTATTTGCGACGTTGCCAACTTTCATAATAAGCGCTCTTAAAATCATCAAATGAGTCCTGACTAAAATCCATCGTTTTCTTTCAAATTGCCCCATAATACAGGGTTACAATTACCTAAGTAGACAGTCCCACTACACGGCAGTTTTTGGTCCTCCATGGGGGCCACTGTCAGATTGCTGTCAGCTCTTTGAGGCGCGCGTGCAACACGACGTGCCGTCGACCCGGGCATCGTCTTTGTGACTTTTAGGGGTACTCGCCTTTGCCTACGGTGGCCGGAATCCTTTCACGATGTCCGATACCCTGGGCGTCTCTCCCGGCGGCTGGGTCGTGAGCTGGAGGAAGTCCTAACAGTCGAGTCGGACCCTTTAGGGGTACAGTACCCAAGCGTGCGGGAATTTGTCGCTTCTTAAGACACGCGTTTGTTATCGTCTTGTGGAGGGGACATCTATATTCTATCTAGGAGAGTAAAACCGGGTCCAGATTGGTGTAACGCGTAATGTTATCCACCGTGTAATGTAACGCGAATTCTAAGTGTGGACGGCACTACGAAGCATGACCTTAAGTCTCATTAATGATTGACCTTCAGCCTCGTCACAATAGTTATGACGTCACAATTGATATTGATTCTGTCATCCTGGTATTCGTTATCGAGGTATCTCATGTCCGTATCATAACATGGTTTTGACGAGCTCGTGGCTAAATAATTACAGCCGCACAGGCCGATCTTCCGGGTAAGTCGCGCTCGCTGGGGTTGGTCTGTGGATGGTTGATCATCTGTCATAGCGAGTTTCCTCCGTGCCTCGGAAAGCACGTAAAGCCGTTGGTCCCGGCTGTCATTTGTAGATCTTTGACAGTCGTTACTGTTAGTCAGAAGCTCTAAAGTCTGATAACCAGTCTTACCTTACCATGGGGTATCGTATTACACAGTTACTGTGTTGTGGAGGTCCGATAGTCAGTCGCTCCATGTAAAATACTGATATTCAGCTGCATCTGGTTCGACTGGAAGCAGACCACAATATAGTTGGGAAAAGGCAGGCAGATCATGATTTTACGTGGTTAAATCGTCAAATGAGTTAACCCATTCTGAGTTTAGTGAAAGGATTGTTGAACTTGTACTGACTAAAGTCCACGGTGTTCCTTCAATAGCCCTTTACGTTCGAGGCTCACGGTTACCTTCTTAGACAGTCTCGCCACCTCAGCAGGCGTTTGGCCCTTTAAGGGAGCCCCGTTCGATAGCAGTCAGCTCTTTGAAGGGCGCGTGGATCACGATGCGCGGTCGACCCGGGCATGGACCTTGATGCGGACGACGAGTAATGGGTGACTTGCAGTCCGCAATCCCGTGCCATCATAGCATAGACCTGATAATAATTCTTCAGTGACTGATGGACTGTTTGCACAAGCGGAAAAAGTCCGTCCTTTTGTTGAAATGTATGGTAAAAGTAATGGGAAAATGTGAGCGCAAATGCGTAGGTAATTATGTCCAAGTTTGGATGTTTGTATCGTATTCCGTCATTGTGTTTCCCAGTGTGCAAAGGAGAGTTCTGAGCGCTAGTGACAACTTCTGAACGTTTGATATTTTCACAAGGACTATCCTCTATCCCACTTTTTTTTTTTTTTTTTTTTCGTGGTAAAATCATCAAATGTGTCCTCCCAGCCCCGGGCAGGGCGAGAGGGACTGTCAGACTTGTACTGACTAAAATCCACGGTGTCCTTCGGTAGCCCTTTTGCGTACCGGAGTCGCGGTATACGTATGTCCCGCGACCCCGGCAAAGCTGTGGCCCTCTAAAGGGGGGCCCCGTCATTGTGCTGCGGCTCTTTGAGGCGCGCGTGGAACACAACGCGCCGTCGACCCGGGCATGGTCCATGGTCGGACAGCGAGTTGCCATCCTCTATCTTCTAAAATTATAAACGTGAATAGTTGGTTGACCAAACAAAGAGTTTGTTCAGCTTTATTATATCTATCGATCTATTTTCTATAATATAAAAATGGTTCGCTAAATGTGTTCCTAAGCCCATACCACACACCATAACTTGAAAACGGCTGGACCGATTCGGATAATTCTTTTTTTGTTGTTACAAACACAACAACAGGACCAGGTTCTTATGGACGATTTTTTTTTTAATTCTTTAATTTTCCACCCGTGCGAAGCCGGGACGGGCCGCTAGTTAAGTATAGATTTAAATATTTGATTTAAAATGTTTATTATAATATATCTGGTTAGGCAGAATTGACAGATCTCATAGCCCCCAATTTTTAACCGACTTCAAAAAAAGGAGGAGGTTCTCAATTCGTCGGAATCTTTTTTTTTTTTTTTATGTATGTTCCCCGATTTCTCGAAGACGCCTGGACCGATTTGGAATTTTTTTTTTTTTTCAAAGAGTTTTTGAGATAGGGAATTTTATTAGCTTATTGTGCACTTGAGAGAGAATGATTTATATGACAAGAATTTGAGTTGAATATTTAAACTAAAAAGAGTAAAATAAAAAACTTTTTCAAAAAAAATGTAACCGCCTTCAAAAACAACCACAAAAAAGGGTAAAATAACCTACAAAATAACTTTTCTTTCAGAAGTCGGTGGCAAAAAAAACAATGAAATGAAAAAAAAACAAAGGCACCGACTTCTGAAAGAAAAGTTATTTTGTAGGTTATTTTACCCTTTTTTGTGGTTGTTTTTGAAGGCAGTTACATTTTAGTCATTAGGCACTGTCATTACGCACATAGCATATATGAGGTCACCTGTGTTGATAAGCGAGTCATTGACCTTCTTATCAGTTATTTATATTATGTAAACATCACTTATCTATCTATCATTTATGTTATAAATATCTGTACTTCCAAAGAGCACTGAAGAGGACTCCGAAAATATTTTCAGCTAATTCGGAACAATTTTATCATTCTTAAATAACATTAATTAAAGAACATTCTAAATTCAAATCACTTTTAATCTCTAGGGATTAATGTGCTAGTTTAGACCCTGTTTGAGACGAATATGAATTAGCTCTATTTGTGATTTAACAAATAAAAAGTATTTGTACTGAAATCCTTTATCTTTTTCAGGTAATACCATGCGTGCATGTAATACCTGGTGGGATGTTCCCTGGTCGCATGATCAGGGTGCAAGGTACCACTCCCCCCGGTGCACAGAGGTAAGATACTCCACTTTATCAGCTCACCTAAGGGGTTCGAAGATTTATGTCATGTATTTAGTTAGCGAATTTGTGTCTAAACACACTATGCCGAAGTTACGCGACCGAAGTTCGGCACAATTACGCCTGCAATGCTATTTGAATTACTGACGACACACTATGCCGAAATTACGTCGCGTCATAGCGTACAGCGCAACTTCGGTCGGGCGTAAGTTCAGCGGCAACTTATTCTGTGATCACACATTATACGCGACCGAAGTTCAGTTCGATTACCGACGAAGATCCGGGGGCGGGGAGCAGCAGGGAGCCGCCCGCGCCACCCGCGCCGAATTTCCGCCGTGTAAGTTCGGCACTTATGGTGTGTCATATCAGCCAAATACGTCGGAACGTGAAATCAGCCGCCGAACTTCGGTCGCGTAACTTCGGCATAGTGTGTTTAGGCACTTAGTGATTGTTTTAATTAGTGGTTTGTGTGTCATTAAAGACTATGTCGAAAATTCTGGAAAAATCCATGTACTTTTACACAGTCCATACCTTCTGGAACATTCCAGACCCATCTTGAACCATCTAGATCAGGGTAGAATTTTCTAGAAACTTCCAGTGCAATCTTCAGTAGAATTGTCGAGAACCTTGTGGAATCTTCGAGAAGCTAGTAGGTAGGTCTCGCGATACGATCGACTTAACAATAATTCCTCCCCCAGATTCGCAATCAACCTTCAATGCGGCCCCAACACGGATCCTCGTGACGACATCGCCCTCCACTTGAACTTCCGTTTCGTGGAGATGTGCGTGGTCCGAAACCACCTCACGGCTATGAATTGGGGAGTGGAGGAAACCAACGGAGGCATGCCTATCAACCGAGGAGATTCTTTCGAGTGCCTCATTCTTTGCGAGCCCCTTTGTCTGAAGGTAAGGATCTAAATTAGCACAGTGACTTTAAATTTTGGCACCATGGTTGGCGCCATGGTTGTGTTTTCGACTCATAAATTTAAAGAAGGAGATATGGCGTGGAATTCAAAATGTATAGAAATCCGGTGAAGCCACAATTGCCCCTCCATAACGCTAATATTACACACACACTTCTGTCAAAACAATACTACGAACAAGTGCACACACGCGCCATCGATAACTCAGTCTTTTAAATGTAAACCTAATTCTTTACACTACAGCGTACTTTTTCCGTATAATTTACTCACACAAACAATTATCATTGTGTGTTGTCGCGACACGGGGGGCGGATACGACTCTCCCGCTCAAATACAACGGACGCACCATGCGACATTACGGCTTGGTGAGGTATCGTTATGTCAGTTTTACATTGCTTGTCCAGTCACTCAGTGATAGACTGAGGTGGTTGTAAAAGAGCAATGTATTTAATGCAAAAACAATACAGTCGGAGTAATATAGGAAAACAAGAATAAAGTAGTACAAGTCTGTCAATGACTGCTGCGGAGCGTGTCGCTGGTTCGATCCCCGCATATGTCTATGTATGACCTACAAATAGTTGTTCCGGGTCTGGGTTTTTGTGTATGTAAGTTTCTATGATTGTAAACGCACCCAAGACCCGACTATTTTCAATTTTTACCGACTTCAAAAAAAAGGAGGTTATTTTATGCAGTATATCACCCTAATTAACCCCCAGGTAGCGTTGAACGGCGGTCACTTCTGCGAGTTCGCTCACCGCATCCCGTTCCAGCGGATGTCTCATTTGACGGTGGACGGTGACGTTATGATCCAGCTTATCGGCTTTGAGGGAGCCCAGCCTCCTCCGCAACAGATGTACATGGTAAGTTCCCCATTCACCATCATCATCTGCCCTCCTTTTCCCAACTATAATTATTGTGGTCTGCTTCCAGTCGAACCAGATGTAGCTGAATATCAGTATTTTACATGGAGCGACTGACTATCAGACCTCCACAACACAGTAACTGGGTAATACGATACCCCATGGTAAGACTGGTTGTCAGACTTAAGAGCTTCTGAGTAATGACTGTCAAAGATCTACAAATGACAGCCGGGATCAACGGCTTTACGTGCTTTCCGAGGCACGGAGGAAACTCGCTATGACAGATGTTCACCCATCCACAGACCAACCTCGGTAAGCGTGGCTTAACTTGGAACATCGGCTTGTGCGGCTGTAATTATTTAGCCATTTAATCCTACCGGGATTGCGTCGCATCACGTCATGGGAAGCTACCTAGCCCATAACCCCTACAACGTCATCTGAGGGCTTCTTTATTATGTTCCAGTCGGAGCCCCCCGCTTACGGCGGTTACGGAGCGCCCCCGCCGGCGTACGGCGCCCCCGGTGGTTATGGACAAGGTAAGAACAACATACGCCATATACCATCATTACAGCCCGATCACGACCTTGCCGCTTTGAGCGGTGGCTTAGTGCGGCGAGCGGTAAGATGAAATGTACTGAAAAGTTTGAAGCACGTCACGAGGTGCTGCCCGTAGCGAATTGGCTTTCGGTTATCTTAGAACGAATCGCTACAGTGGCGTGCGGTGTTTGATGGTGGGAGCAAAAGTACAATGGTATGAATTCGACGCCATGAAATGAGCGATTCGGACAGCGGTGTGGAAGTGGGGAATGCCAATCGATATTGTGAGCACGTGGCGTGCACAACGCTCCGCCGCACCGTGCACAGCTCAGATCGAAGTCTTGAGCGGGCTGTTATGTGGGATCCTGTGAACCTGACAGCCAAATACTACTCCAGAATTTCACCAGCTCGCATTTAGCGCTTCCAATCATCCTTCATAATGCGCACAGCAAAAGAGTGGAATTCACTACCTGCGTCTGTGTTCCTGAACACATACAACCTGAATCTCTTCAAAGTTATAGTGAACAGTCTTCTTCTGTGTAAGATCACTTCATCGTAGACTTTGTATCTGTCACCTTTGACATAGAGAAGAGTCAAGAGGAAACTCAGAAGAAATAAAATGTTCATAGAATTGTAGAGTTATTCTTTAAAAGCAGCGGTAAAACAACGATTTGCCTTTAGTAGATTTTCGACTTTATGTTCTAGAGGATAAAGCTGAAAATCTTTTGAAGACAAATTGTTTTTAGTTGAGACAGTTTGTCTTTAATGGACTTTAAGCTTTATGTTATAGAGAATAAAGTTGAAATTCTATTGCACGCTTGTTCACGAACTCATTTGTATGTAGAAAGTGCTGGAGTAGTATTTCGTTGTTTTTTTGTTTCGTTATTTTTTATAGAGTAAGGGTGAAATTGGGATATCTTATTGAGATAGCGGTAGTGGGAGCTCAGTTGAAAATAAACCTTACTAATAGAAATTTAAAGTTGCAATTTGTATGACATGATCAATCACAGTCGCTTGTAGGGATGTACGTTCCATTAAGTGAGCTTGCTGCTGACGCGACGCAGGTCGACCGATTCCAACTACAAGTGAAAATCATCCTTACCACTACGACATATCACATAAAACGTGCGGTTATCTACGAGTACATGAAAAACAAAACACGCTCGCCACGACGACGTAAGTCAGTCGAATTGCATCATTATATCGTAGTAGCAAGGACTATTTTTATTTTTAGTTAGTAGAATTGCACTAATCGCGTCATAGCAATCTCGTTATTAAGGTTTATTTTTCAATGCTTGAGCTTATTCTAAGTTCTCTATAGGTTTTAGCAACGACCATTTATATCTAGACTCCTAATCACAGGCGACCGATGTCTGTCAACACATTAGGTAAAAAAGTCTTATAACCGTTGTGACTCGACCACTCCTGTGAGTCCCCTCGTCGCACTGACCTTGAGTTAGCCAATCAGAACGCAGTACCCCGTCCCCCTCGCTTACGTCGTACCTCAGCGACTTGGCAGAATAATTTTCGTTAGTCAGATCGTGCATGAGGCGTCTAGATATAAATGGTCGTTGGGTTTTAGCTTCGCCTTTCGGATACTGGTTTTTGATTGAAACTACTAATTTTTAACTAACATTTAATAATTATGGTTCCTTTTTCTACTTCAATCTGTGGTGAAGCGAATGTAAATTTTGTAAATTTTTTTATTAAATAATTATTTATAATAATTAATTTATAAAAAGTAGTTATTTATATATATAATTTTTTCCTTTTCTTTTTTCATCTTTTAGATTTTTAAATAATTTTACTAAATAAAAAAAAACATTTAGAAATATACTTAATATAAAAAAAATAGTAGCCCACTAGCACCTATATTTTTTTTTTAATAATAAATACTTTTTCTTTTTGTTTCGTAGAATAATTTTTAGTGTTTATATTTATTACATCAGACATAATTATTACGTTCACAGAATATGTACCATAATTATTTTCGTCCATATAATGTTCATATTTGCATAAACAAATGTCACTCTTCGAGTATGACCTGTATTTGCTTAAAGAAAAATGTTTATCATTCGCTTTGCTACTAATTTGAACTCTATTCCTTATGATTTAAGCATGCTTATTCTGCATGTTCTTTATTTTATTTATTGTATTGTAGCTGTACCTCTTAGCTTATAAGCTTTATATATAAAAATGTATATTATATGTAAATAAAATAAAAAGTTAGACATAAAAAACAACAAGAATTAAGAATTTTGAAGAATATTAAACATAATTTAAAATAAAATTACTTTGACCGTTTATAGTAAGAAATAGGTATAAAAATTCAATAGATTTTTTTGATACACATAAAATAATTTAAAAAAAAGTGGAAAGTGCATTAAGGCTCGCCAAAGTGACTTTTAGACTGGCTAAAGTGCATTTAGCCTGGCCAAAGTGCTTTAAGATTTGTTACATTGAATTCTGCCTTGTCAAAGTACACACATCAAAAGTGTCTAGGGATCAACATATATTTTTGCAATAACTTTTCTCCTGATTGATATTAATTAAAATTTTCTTTAAGGATTCATCAAATAAAGTGTTTTCGTTTGTCACAGTAACGATAAACCAAGTCACCTTTGCATTAATAAAGAAATTTGCCATTTTCCTAATAAAGGGATTTTTGACATTTGAACCACTAACACAAAAGTTCGAAAAAAAGACTGAAATAACAGTTTTCTTTAAAATTTTATTGGGTAACTTAAACAATTAATAATCCGTGTTTCTACCGCGAACACTAACAACACAAGAACATCGGTTTGGCATACTCAAAATGAGTTCATCCAAATCACGCTGTGGAATGGCCGCCCATGTTCGTTGCAACAACAAAAAAAGGTCTTCTTGCGACTGGATACCCTCCATATTCGGCAGAGCTCTTCTCTGTAGCATATCCCATGCATGCTCAATCGGATTCAAGTCTGGCGACTGAGCAGGCCAGGGCAGGACATTGATGTTAGCTGCGACGAGAGTCTGTCTTACAACTCTTGCGGTGTGCGGTCGTGCATTATCATGCATTAACTGAAATAAGGGACCGATTTGCACTTGTAGAGGAACGATGACGTCTGATACAATCGTCTCAGCATAAATTTGAGCGTTGAGGTTGCCTCTGATCCAAATCAACTCAGTTCTTCCGCCGATCCAAATACCCGCCCATACCATGATGGTTCCACCACTATAAGGATGGACTTCCTGGCAGGATTTTAATCGCTGTTGGCGTCCAGGGGTTCTCCAGTGTCGTATACGTCTTGTATCCGGTCTCATACCGAAACGAGACTCATCAGAAAAGCACACGAAACGCCATTGTTCTTCTGCCCAATTTCTGTGTTCAAGAGCCCATTGATATCGAATCCTACGATTGTGCATTGCTATAGGTGGTACCCGTAGCGGTCTTCGGGAATGAAGGTTCACTTCATGCAAGCGGTTTCTGACTGTTTGGTCGCTAATTAAGTTCCCTGAAGAGTGATGAAGCCTCACGGCTAACATCATGGCGGTTATTGTTGGAGCTCTTCGAGTTAAGATTTGAATGTATCGGTCTTGTCTCCGTGTGGTGCAGCGATACCGTCCTCCATGGCGCTCAGCCACGGTACCAGTGCTTCGGTAACGTGTCCAAAGTCGACTGATAACACTCTGACTTGTATTCAGAGCTAATGCCACAGTACGTTGCCGGGAACCAGCTTCTATCATTCCCACGGCTCTGAGCATTTCTTCCCTGCTTAAATGACGTCGCCGCTCCATAATAACGTTGGTTTTAATCAGTAGTAGGGAAACAGTAGCACTAATAATGTCTTCAATGCGTTGTATGTTTTTATAGGGAAAATATTGACAGCTGATTTTCATCTTTTACTCGAATTTGATTCACAGTTCCTGATTCAAATTATGAAGTGCACCAAAAAGGATCCATATAAATTTATAAAATCATAAATTTATTACAAAGCCACATCTCAATCTCAAGAAATCCGCATAAAAATGCTTGATCCCTAGACACTTTTGATGTGTGTACATTTTGCCTAAAAAAAACTGCCCGTTTTTACTAAAACGCGAGTGTTTCTTTCTGTACAAATTACTAAAAGGTAAGTGTACCTTTTTGTAAATAATGATATATTTATTTTTTGTATTTTTTTATATTGTATATCGTCTTTGAATGAAACGTGTGAACTTTGTCTTAATTTTTTTATTTTTATGTAATTTTTTTTTGCATGCCAGTGAAAAAATAAAGCCCCAATTGTTTACACCTTTAAGTCTTAATTACATAGTGGGGGCATTGGTTGAATTCGGTCTGTACAAACTTAAAGAGGAGTTTTTACAAATCAAAACCGGACACATCGTATATTTATTTTTCTTCTTGGCAACATTACTAACAAAACTAACACTTGATAAGGTTTATTAATTTCTCAATAAAAATCCTGTAGGATGACTTTCGTTGTCGCGGGACTTATCTCATTACCGTGACCCCGGAACGCAAAGGGCTATTGAAGTACACCGTGGATTTTAGTCAGTACAAGTCTGACAGTCCCTCCCGCCCTGCCCGGGGTGGGAGGACTCATTTGATGATTTTACCACGCTAAAAAAAAAAAAAAAAGGATGACTTTCGTCCTACACACAATGCTTGGATGAACTCCCATAGGAATAATTTTCGACTTCCACACAAAGCTTGGAATAAAATCTTATGGAATAATTTTCGATCTCCACACAAATTGGCAAAAGTTATTATTTATTAACCAGAGAGAATGGCACTTTGCTTGGGTGACGGTGAATTGTCATAGTTTCCTATAAATAAAAAAAAATATTTCTCGAAAATCCCTTTGTCGTGTCTCTGTACACGATAAGCTCAAAAACTGTCGCAAGGATTTTCATCATCATCATCATCTCAGCCATAGGACGTCCACTGCTGAACATAGGCCTCCCCTTTAGATCTCCACATAATTATACCGGTTGGAAGCGACCTGCATCCAGCGTCTTCCGCCGACCTTTATCAGGTCGTCTGTCCATCTCGTTGGTGGACGTCCTGCGCTGCGCTTGCTAGTACGTGGTCTCCACTCTAGCACTTTTCGACCCCATCGGCCATCTGCTCTGCGAGCAATATGGCCTGATTTTCATGCGAATTTTAAATTGGTTGAAATACGATGATAATTGTTGATGATGTCGGCAAAATACTAGCTGACTGGGAGCTTTGCTGTGGTGACCCTGAGTCACCACTGCTAGGCAAAATCAGCCCATGATTTTTCCACAGCTGTGACACAGGACTTCTCTGAGAAGAAGTGGCAAGCTCAGTGCGAGTTGGTAGATGTCATATGTCTTCGAATGTTTGGTTCTAGGACATGTCGGTTTCCTCACGATATTTTCCTTCACTGTTTTGAGAGCAGTGGTGATTAAATAAATTACACAAAGTAATAAGCCTGGCTTAGTTCGAACCCACACTGAGCCCTCATGGTGGTATATGGCCCACTCCTTCTTACAGAGAGGCCTGTGTCCCAGCAGTGGGAACATTAAAGCCTGATGATGATGACATTGAGCGACAACACAGTACTAGGTAATACGATACCTCTTGGTAGGACTGGCTTTTCAAACACCCCTTGTTCTACATTGACAAATTACTATTGTATACCTATACATACGTACATGTTTAATATTCAAACTATTTTTAATAAAAAATTAATCACAAACGAAATTTTTCTAAATTTTCACCAAAAAACACACAATTTTACCCAAATTTTTAAATGTATATAATTTATTGTCGCTGTATCTGCTTTTAGTAATTATAAATCGGTGTTCTGGTCGAAATTTTTGGAAATTTTTGTAGTTGGCTATGCTAAATTTTATTTATTTTTGTAAATTTTTCTTTGCTGCAGGCTACTACTGACATGCTTTCGATAGCGGCGAGATAATATACAGGTACATTTTATTTAGTTATATTTATATTATATTCTTGGTCCATATTCTAGACCGATGATAGCGTTTTTTTTTACAAATATTTGTTTATACTAGTAATTATACATTGATACTAAATGATCAAGTTTTTCTTGAAGAATCATTCAATCATGCCGATAGCTTAGCTGGGGGACCCACGGTGTTAATAAGTATTACCCAGCCGTATGTTTGTTTGTCAACTTAATGGTATAAACAATGAAATAAAAAAAATAATTTGAGAATTTCATGCTATTTGTGAAAAATTTATATATTTAGAACATGGGCCAAGTTACTTCCTTTTCATAATATGTAGTACTGTTTTTCAAAGAGCATTTAACTATTTATGCAGTAGATCTTCATGATTGGAAGTTAGAATTTATCAACGACCATTTATATCTAGACTCCTAATCACAGGCGACCGATGTCTGTCAACACATTAGGTAAAAAAGTCTTATAACCGTCGTGACTTGACCACTCCTGTGAGTCCCCTCGTCGCACTGACCTTGAGTTAGCCAATCAGAACGCAGTACCCCGTCCCCCTCGCTTACGTCGTACCTCAGCGACTTGGCAGAATAATTTTCGTTTCGTTAGTCAGATCGTGCATGAGGCGTCTAGATATAAATGGTCGTTGGAATTTATCATTGTAAGCTTCACTAGAGTAAAGAAAAAAAATATCGTAAATTTTTACACGATTTTTTTTTATTTTGAAATCGAATCCATTTATTTGCGTAGGTAATACAGGTTAATGGAATGTTACAGAGGGTTCAAAAAAATACACACTGATTTATAACCTTTTAAGGTCAGTTTTACATATTTTTCAAAATTTTTACCTTAATTATATTAAAAACAATATTATATTTCCATTTCAGGTGCCTTGTAAAGTAAGAAGTAAATCATGGAACACTTTATTATTCAAATTATAAATAAAAACTTTTAAGACTCAAGATGGCACTAAATCAAATAATTAAACTTATTTATGTTTTTTTTTTATTAAAACCGAATTTAAAGGAAGAATTTTCTTATGACACGAATCTCACTTAAAAATCATGCTTTTTATTGCCGGAATGTCAAGGGACCGTTCAAATGTGACGTAAACACTAAAGGGGGGGGGGGGGTCTACATTTTTTTTTGAAAATTTTGCATCACTAAATAAATTTAATTAATTTTCTCTCTCTTGTAGTTTACACAAATATGATCATTGGGACGAACGGTTAAATGAGATGGAAAAATCTTTGAAAGGGTTTTTAAGGATAAATTATAATGGTATAATGGCTATGCTGCCAACAAGGTCTCAAAATAATGACGTATTATTCTATAAATTAAATTGAGCAGATGTTGGTAACCTATCATATTAATTAATTGAATATTAAAATCTCAGTAAGTTTTGTTCCTTTTCCCTGCGGTTGACTGTAACGCTTCCGAAATACGAATCTCGAATTTATTTGTCTTTGTATTGTAGGCCAAGTCTACATCGGCTGAGTAAAAAAAAAAATAATAAAATAAAACTTTTTTTTTATATTTCGGCCCTCGGTACCCCGCCGCCTGGTGCAAGCCATTTCTTCTAACAATATTTTAACTTTTACAACATTAGATTTTCCTTTAAATTCGGTATTTTTTTAATTTCACCATTTCTTATAATTGTCACTTGCCGTGTTTTTTTTTTTACAAATATTTTAAAAAAATCACTGTTTTTTTCGTAATCAGGAAAAGGGTATTTTATATACTGTTTTTTGTTGTTTTTTTCTATTGAAAAGTAATTGCATTTTATACTTGTAGCTATTTTTGCTGTCTGTCGGCTGGTGTGCAATTATAAATTTTAATCACAATGAATTAATTGTATAGAAAAAAAAACATGAATGAACAGTTTCGAAGCCATACTATTACGAAACAGTAATAAAAAAAGCAGTTTTTAAATTTTGTAAAATCTAAATTGTCATTGCTCGTCACCCTCTAAATTAAAAATAATATATGCGAGAAAGTGTTTTTTTTAACTTCAAAACTACATTTAAATCATAACTCCCTTTGCGATAGCTTATTCAAACATATTTTTTTAATGAATAATACGTACCCTTATTGCAAAAACCTATTATCTGCATAAAAATTCGAGTGATAATGGGTTTTACCTGTAGCTTCGTCGTGACTTGAGGATTCGATATCTATATTTAACTAAAAATTGGTAAAAAATGCAGATAATCGGTTTTTGCAATAAGGGTACGATATTTCAAATAAATGTTCACAGAGACAGAAAGCATTTTGTTAAAAAAAAATCTTACTTTTTAGTTATAAGTCAAAATGTCCATTGAAGCCAAAAATTTCTTTAACTTAAGAGGTATATCATTGATTCTTATAAATGTTTCTGTAAGCGCGTTTGCTTATGACGCGAGCAAGCAAAAATCATACTTACTACTATGATATAAAGGCGCTGCCAAGATAAACCGTGCGGTTGTCTGTGGGTAGATCGCGTCAGAGCAAGCGGGCTGAAGTGACCAAATTATTAAAGAAGGAACTTAAGGGTGCCCTAGTCGGCGGGACGAACTCGTTGGCGGGCGGGATTAAAATGCATGTTATTTCATCCAACATCACGTACCAATGAGATGGATGAGCAGTAAGAAGCTAGGGCGCCTACGCACACATACTCCAACCTTCGACTGACTCAACATGCGTGATTTCATTGAAGAATGGACTACTGCAACTTTTCAAGAGACCTTCGGGAGTTTGGATATTATAATTAAACTACTGAATGTATCTGTTCAAAATAAAATAATTTATATTTTTGAACAAATTATCTATCCCTGTATGGTAAATATTTTACAATTTACCGTCTTCTTTTGTTATTTATTTCCCCCCGAAGATGCGTTAAAATAAGTCTTAAATTATGGAAGTTTCGACACCCATAACTCATAATAGATTTTTTTTTTCCATATAGGGCTAGATAACGATGAGATGAATGTAAATCATTGTTTATTCTGAATGTATACCGTCAAATGTTGGAGTAATCGCCAAACTACGTTTGTATGGAAGAATGACCGACTAGCGTACCCTTAATGGCAGCTGAACATTGAAATAATCAATTTGACAGTTCAGTTCCTCAAACGTCAAATCAGTGGAATACCTCTGCTCCTTTTTTGGATCTTAGGATATTATGTTTTTCTTACACTGATAAATCTATTATTGTTATTAATTATTTCGTACATAAATTATGTAAAAAATAAATAAAAAAAAAGAGTTGAAAGATAAGATTAAATGTTAGTAGAAACATGTATTCCTGTTGAAACGCATTTATGCTTCGCAAATAAAAAAAAAATCGGTATTTCTGTTTTTTTTTTGTTATTTTTAGTTTGATTTTGAAATGAAGAATTTATTGTAATAATAGCGTGGTTTTTTATTTTTCTTTTTTCTTAATAAAACTTTATGCAACTTGAATGACGCTATACAGGGTTAGTTGTAATAACTGACAATCTTTCATGGGCTGAAAGTGCATTTTTTTTTTGGCGTGGTCTAATCATCAAATGAGTCCTCCCACCCAGGGCAGGACGGTAGGGACTGTCAGACTTGTACCGACTAAAATCTTGTGATTATTAATGCTAATGATTACTTTAAAAAACTTTAACTATGAAACCAACTATAAAAAGAGTGTCCATGGAGTTTCTTGTCCGTTCTTCTCCATAGAGATCTACTTCTTGGAACGGGCATCTACGGTACTTTCACAATTTTTATGTCTTGTGACTGGGACTGTAACACCATAATTTTTTACTATTTTATTTTTTATAATTGAAAAGTGCTTCTTACTGGCCTACTTGATATAAATAATTTGACTTTGATTTTGAACCCTGAAAGTTAAAAAAAACAGGTGTTTCATACACAATGGAATATGATTCCGTTGACAATGTATGAAACACATGTTATCTTTCAGTTCGTTTCACAGTAAAATATGTTTAAAACAATGAGTATTTTCAGCCTATGAAGGGTTGTCAATGTTTTACAAGTAACTCTGTATAGCAGATATCTTCCAACCAAAAGGGAGCTTGCAAATGATGCTATTCGTGCGATTTGCAATTTCGTCCTTGCTACTACGATATAATGATGCAATTCGACTGACTTACGTCGTCGTGGCGAGCGTGTTTTGTTTTTCATGTACTCGTAGATAACCGCACGTTTTATGTCATATGTCGTAGTGGTAAGGATGATTTTCACTTGTAGTTGGAATAGGTCGAATTGCTGCTATATATAATTTTAATTACAAGTTTATGTACGATTGTAGTTGTCTCACAATGTTTGTAGTTGCATTTAAAATGTAAGAATAATAAACAAAAAACTGTTGTATTACTTTTTGTATGTATTTTGCATTATTTAATATTTTAAAGTTAATAAAAAATATTAAATTAAAATTTTTGTGGTTTTTTTGTTACTCCCCAAATCGATGATTATATTCACCCTTAAACATTCCCACTGGTGGGACACAGGCCTCCTCTATGTGAGAGGGAGTAGGCTGTAATCCACCACACGGGCCCAGTGCGGGTTGGTAGATGTCACATGTCTTCGAATGTTTGGTTCTAGGACATGCCGGTTTCCTCACGATGTTTTCCTTCACCGTTTTTAGAGCAGTAATGGCATAATCTAATATATAAAAAAAATCAATGCATCTTTTCGTTGTAATGTTATAACTCAAGAACGGGCTCACCTATCCAAACCAAATGTTTATGGCTTTGTTCGAACTATTTAGTAGATGCTTTATGTGAAGTTTGCACAAAATCGGACGAGCGGTTCTTAATATACCCGTGCGAAGCTGGGACGGGCCACTAGTAAATTATATAAAGTAATGCACCTGGCTAAGTTCGAACTCATGATCTGCAACTCGCAAGTTGTGGCCTAACCACTGGTCCACCATTGTTTGACAGTAAAATACAGGGTCCGACATTATAGTTTATTACTTTAGTCAAGAAGTTCTACTTATAAGACCAGGGGTCCTATCATGACATCTTGAAGCGCTATACAAGCCTCGATCTGGTTCCCACAGTAGAAATATCGCTTGACGTCAGCCCACCAAGGCTATTAAATGTTAAGAAAAATATCTAGTTTTAATTCCGCGAAAAAAAATTAGTCTTGGATGCAAGATGCAGTCCCAAATTCCCGCCCTCATTCATATGCACATGCAGAAAAGGAAACCACGCAAATGAAAGAAATGCGAGAAAAAAGGGGGAACATGCCATGGAACCCAACTCACACACGAGGCGTGCTTCGCCCCTCCACGGGGCAACTCCAGGAGACAGGCCTGTTGGTCTAGAGATTTCCACCCAGGACAAATGTTTGTGTGATGAGCACGATCATTTGATCTGTGTCTGGGTGTAATTTATCCATAATATTTATGTATTTATAAATACAGGGTGTAAGAAGACACTTTACGAAGCCGTTAACTACGCATACTGTACATCTAACTAAGTAGCTTTACGCTAAAATTATCGCTGGGAACCGACTTTTGTTTTTAAGTATAAAAAAATAAGTTGAAAATCCCAGTCTAGAGAAGAGGGTCATCGACCATCGAAAGTAAATCAAACGCACACTAACATAAGCCGTGCGTTTCTGCATTTATTTCTTACGTACATTACTGTTCGTAACTTCAAATGCGTAATTTATTTAGAAAAATCGAAAATTCAGGTAATGTTTGTTTAGAAAAAAGTTTTGTAATAATACTTAGAATTCGATTTCGTAAAAAAAAGTTTAAAAAAAAATGCAACTTTGACCTTCAATATCTCGAGAACCCGTGGAGTCCCAGGTATGGTCTAAAGGAAAAAAATGATCCAAATAATGGGTAGAATACGTGGCTTTCGGCTTCGTTAAGTGTCTTCTTACACCCTGTATACATACACCGTGTTCTTCACGTTATCCATAAACTTTAGCAAATACTTCTATGGCTTTTACAAATCAAATCCAGCAAAGGAAGTAGTACTTAAAAAGGCTTCGTTACAAAGATATTTGTAATTTCATTTAATGAAATTTAATTGAGCTATGCAGTGAGAAAGTATCTTAATTTGAAATCTATCAAATACTATTTGCATTTCATTTGTTTCAGCCCGCCAAATGTTATGAATGACGTTGCCAATTCGGATAAAGAGGCATGCATATCGGGTTATTTACGTCTAGGTATTTAGTTTGTATGAAAATTAACAAAAAATAAAAAATAAGAATTTATTAATGTGTCCATAATGAAAAATGCTTACTTCCGTGGTTTGAACATCTGGTCGAAGTTTATGTATATCGTCCGGAACACGGTGTATAAGTATGTTTAGTACCCATAACACAAGCTCTGCTTAGCTTGGGACTAGATGGCGTTGTGTGATAGTTGTGGAATATTATTATTATTATTCGACAACTGCTCGGGCTCGAATTATTCATTGTTATTTAAAACTAGATTTTTTTTCTTGAGGAGATCGTGACTAAATAATTACAGCCGCACAGGCCGATCTTCCGTGTTAAGCCGCGCTTGCTGAGGTTGGTCTGTGGATGAGTGATCATCTGTCATAGCGAGTTTCCTCCGTGCCTCGGGAAGCATGTAAAGCCGTTGGTCCCGGCTGTCATTTGTAGATCTTTGACAGTCGTTACTGTTAGGCTGTTAGCTTATTAGTCAGGAGCTCTAAAAGTCTGACAACCAGTCTTACCATGGGGTATCGTATTACCCAGTTACTGTGTTGTGGAGGTCCGATAGTCAGTCGCTCCGTGTATAATACTGATTTTCAGCTTCATCTGGTTCGACTGGAAGCCGACTGTAATGCGCCTGCCACACACTCGACGAGTGGCATGGGAAGTAACGAGGAAAGGAGGCAGAGACATAGTGTGGCAACTTTACTCGTCATGCCACACGTCATGCTCCTCGTCCTGCCCACTGCTCCCTATTTTGTCGGTTTTTGCGCGCGAGTCAAAGGACCGGCAATACGTGTGCGAGTGGCTGGCCACATAATCGCGCGGTCGCAGTCCGCATCGAGCGCTCGCGCAAGACGAGGACGACGACGACGATGTATATTTCTTTTTACCACATTAATATAATTAGCAACCCAAAAATGCATAGCGCGCACGCTGCCACCGTTTCAACGTCCATCGTTTCACCAAGGCAAATGACAAGTGAGGAGCTTCGCGATTAATTGCGCGAGTAGAGCAGTGTGTGGGCAGAGAGGGCAACATCGCGGCAAATCACGGCAGCGCGAGGAGCATAGCGATGAGCAGCGCAAGGAGCATAGTCTGGCAGGCGCATAAGGTGGGCCAATAGATGTGTCCAGAAGTGTATATTATAAATACTAATTAGATTTTTTCAGTCGAATATCTATCCTATTCTTGCAACTAGATATTTTGATAAACAGTTTGTTTTCCCTTAAAAATAAAACTAATAAAAAGTAGTTAAAACGGTGCTATAAACTTGACACGCGTGTTGGAGTGGTTTTCATAGTGATTTTATCAAATTTTCAAAAACAGCACGGCAGCATGAATTGGAAAGGTAGATTTTTCATTAGTACTTATTTGTTGCTTTTCGAACATTATTCAAGATAGTAATTATATAATGAATCAAGAGCGTGCATGTTCACTTTCCTGATAATTCACGATATGAATCACTTTTAGGAATACTGCTTAAAGTGGCAGTTTTAGACCCGCTTACATGTCACGTTGGAAATGAGCATCATTAATTTTTTTTGCTTTTACATAATAAACTTATATACAAGAGATGCTTATATTATTCACCTGGGGTCCACGAGGTAGGACATCGGAAAATACTAAATAAAAATGTAACCGACTTCAAAAACAACCGCAAACAAGTTTAAAATAACCTACAAAATAATTTTTTTTCGAAAATCTGTGGAAAAGTGAATAAAATAGAAAAACAAAGTCACCGACTTTCGAAAGAAAGTTATTTTGTAGGTTATTTTAAACTTTTTGTGGTTGTTTTTGAAGTCGGTAACATTTTTTATTTATTTTATTATTATATCATATTTTTGTATAATTGTTACAGCACCACCGATGTACGGCTCGCCAGTACAAGTAAGTCATATTTATTAACTTATATTAGGTATCTCACTGAAAATTAATTTTTGTATCCTGACTGCAACATTTAAGCTATTGTCAAACAGACAGGCGAAGCGAATGCGATCCGAATCCTGTCCGATAGTCTATGTGACAGGCTTTTTTTTTGCTTGGTAAAATCACCAAATAAGTCCTCCCACCCAGGGCAAGGCGGGAGGGACTGTCAGACTAGTACTGACTAAAATCCACGGTGTTCCTTCAATAGCCCTTTACGTACCAGGGTCACGGTTACCAGGTGAGACAGTCCCGCGACCCCGGCAGGCTCTGGCCCTCTTAGGGGGCCCCGTCAGATTGCTGACAGCTCTTTGAGGCGCGCGTGGAACACAACGCGTCGTCGACCCGGGCATGGTCCATGATCGAACGGCAAGTCACCCATAACTCACCGCCCGTATGCCCGCGCCTACGGTGGCCGGAGATCGTTTTACGACGTCCGTTGCCGTGGGCGTCTCCCGCGGCGGCTGGGTCGTGACGTGGACGCTGTCCTCTCCCTTACCCATCCCGCCTCCTCCTTTACCAGCATGACTTATGTGACAGGCTTCAAACAATTCCATACATTACAAACAAAAAAACGCTTCGCTTCGCCTGTCTGTTTGACAATAGCTTTAGACTAGGCAGCGGTCGGCAACGCAGCTATGAGTACCTCCTTGCGGCCCGTGATGTGTTGTAATATGAAGATTTTCTTATGTAAATAAGGAGACAACCATATTCATAAAAATAAAATTCAAATAAAAATTATTTATTTAAACTTTCACGTACAATTGTGGTACATAAGGCGGACTTAATGCCGCAAGGCATTATCTACCAGTCAACCTTTGGGTCAAATGGAGAAACAGCTGGAATAGGTGCAACAGTACAATACGAAATATTAAAACTGCTACTTACATCTAACTATACTGGTTCTCTATTGTGTTACGTAACTTTTTTATCCATAATCTAATGTGCCATAATTTTTTTTGTCCTAATCATCATTTGTCCGAATGATAACTTGCCCGAACTTAATGTCACATAATATCAATTGCCATAACATTGAAATCCCTACATACAAAATGTCCTAAATCCGTTTTTCATAAATATTGCAATCCATAATACACAAAACACATAAAATTGTTTTCCATAAAAGTTATAAGTTCTAAATTCAAATTACCTAATGTTTATTAATCCTAATAATTTTGTAATTAATCAAGTTTGTATTATAAAAAATTTTGCTATGAACTTCTCTCAGCAATGCAAGTAAGCAAGCATGCTGCAAACAAGCATGCGACAAGCAAGCAAGCATGTAGCAATTATTCTCATATAAAGATACCCGCCGTCATTTGATTATACCACCTTCCGGCCCTTGTCTACAAAAAGGTTGCCGACCGCTGATTTAAATTCAAATACAGGCCGATTTTGATTAAAACTAAAACTGAATCAACGGATTAAGAAAAAAAACAATAATAAGTACAGGCCAGAAATCGAACCCGCTGATTTTGGAAAAAAATACGCCCTGTATTATTGAATATTGACTAATTGACATGCGCAAACTTATTATTCGTAGCAGCCACAGATGATGATGGCACCAGGGGTACAACCCCAGCAGCGCGGCATGGGCGGGGGCGGTGTTATGACGGGGGTAGCCGCGGGTGCCGCCGGCCTCGCCGCGGGAGGGCTCGCGGGTTACGCCTTAGGAGGCGGCTTCTCCAGCAGTCCTACCGTAAGTATTATTGTCAGTCGTACGATCCGTCGTACGATCAGTCGTACGATTAGTTGTAAGTATCCAAACAATTACACACCTTATGCGTTGCACTACATGGAATCGCATCGCCTCACTTGAGTGAAAAAGACTCGAGTTTATTGCGGGATGTGACTGAAGTTAGGCGCTCACTTTGGGATCTCTTAGTGTCTAAATACACTATGCCGAAGTTACGCGACCGAAGTTCGGCGGCTGATTTCACGTTCCGACGTATTTGGCTGATATGCGACGTATTGCAGGCGTAATTGTGCTGAACTTCGGTCGCGTTACTTCGGCATAGTGTGTTTAGACACTTATAATCTCTTACCTGATTCCGCGCTTAGTTTAATTGCTAGATATAATAAATTGGTCTAAATGTGGTGTCATTGAACATTCCATATAATGCCAGCAAAGAGTTGTCACACTGAGCAGGTTACGTCTTACTTTCATCACGGGGCTTCCAGCAATACTCCCGCCATCTTGTTTTAAAAAATGAATCGCGAACAGTTAGGCCGCAAATTCGGAACGGCGGGGCGTGCAGCGGCCATTTTCAACTTTATGCACTAGCGAATAAAGTTAAAAATCTATTAAAGACTGCTGAACGATAATGAACGAAACAAACGAAAACGATCTGTAAACTTCAATAGATTTTCAACTTTACGCGCTGGGATGTAAAGTTGAAAATGTATTAGTGACTGCTGAGCGATAACGATTGTCGTCTGCTGTCTGGCTATAGGGCTAGGAGTATTCGTAATAGCGTTTTTAGCGTGTATTTAAAAACGCTACTACGAATATACGCTCAGTAGTCTAGCGTACACGCACAAAACAATGCACGTCCCGCCGTTCCGAATTTGCGGCCTTAGGTATCTAAATTTCCACTATACAGGGTTACTTGTAAAACATTAACATTCTTTTACTGGCTGAAAGTATTTATGGTTACAAACAACTTTTGCCATGAAACCAACCCTGAAAGATAAAAAAGTCAAGTGTTTCATTTTTCTTTATTTATTTCGCGTCAGCCTGTGTTGTCCCGTTACTATCCCATCAAAACTAATATTCGAACTTCTTTTTTATACTATCTCTTGGAAGGAGGAGCCAGAGGAGGTAAGTTGAATGTACACATTACTAGCACTCTGCCCCGGCATCACTCGGGTTGAAGTATGAAAAAACAACGAGGGAGTGTTACAGAAGTCGCATATGATGTGGACATCGGACATCCCACTAGGTACCTAATAAGCAACACGGCTTCCATTTTGATATAATAAACCCATTCGGCAAGAGTTGCTACCTACATTTTGGAGACCCATTCAAAGAGACTTTTTTATTAATCGTGGTAAAATCATCAAATGAGTACTCCCACCCAGGGTAGAGCGGAAGGGACTGTCGACTCGTACTGACTAAAATCCACGGTGTCTTTCAATAGCCCTTTATGTTCCAGGGTCACGTTAATTCGGTAAATCTCGCGACACTGGCAGGCTTTGGCCCTCTAGTTATGCGGACACTCTTCGACGCGCGCGTGGAACACAACGCGCCGTCGACCCGCATGGTCCAAGGTCGGACAGCGAGTCGCTCATTATTCGCCGCCCGCATGCTCGCGCCTAATGTGACCGGAGATCGTCTGTCGTCCGTCGTCCGTCGCCGTGGGAATCCAAAGACAAACTTAGAAAAAAAGATTGTCCGAGGATATGCTCGCCCCGCTTTGTCACCACCATCGTTTGTCCGAATCAAATGCCAATTAATAGTCCGCAATCTTTCCGCTATGTATTGTATTGTTGAGGGCTCCCTTTTCCACATTAAGATGACACGGTTGGCAAGCGATCTACTGCTGCGCAGTGTCGCGGGTTCGATCCCCGCACGGAACAAATATTTGTATGATCATTTTCCCGGGTCTGGGGTGTTTGTGTGCAGGAAGAAATTCCTAGTGTGAAACAAAAAAAAGACTCCACTCTTTCTTCTTCTTTCTTTCTATACGTGAGTCAACCCAGCACCTTCCAGAAGCTCAGATGATTCCTGGGAAGTTCACAGGCTTCTTGGAGTGACCTCGAAGTGCCGAGGTTTTTTGCCCTTTAAGCAACACCCTCGCATTTCAGGATTACGTGGGCTGCCGTTTCATCCGCGTCATGCAGTTGCATGCAATTTCTTGCAAAGTGAAAATGGGCCTAATGACCATAGATCGGAATTAGGTGGAGTTATTCGTGTACTTACACTGATTTCATACAGCGAAAGAATATAGTGGATACGCCCTAAATCCTGGAATTACTTTTAAAGAGCAGAAAAATCCAAGTTATTTACTTATACATTTATTTGTCTAACATATTTCTGATGTTTTTACTACTATTACTTATTTGTACTGTTTTCCACTTAAAATTGTCTATTACGAATCCCGGGAAGATCCATATTAATATCAACATTTTGATTTCCATAGATTTCTAATGAAAACTTCAATTAAAAGTCCGATTTCGACTTTCAGGTGCAAGTAGCAGAGTTCTCCGAGTCAGTGGACTTCGGCGGCGACGACTGGATGGAATGAAGGCAGTTTGCGCTCACCCTGGTCCTAGGGGGTGCCGCCCTCGTGCTGCTCACCAAACTGGCACAGATTGTGATCAGCTTTATCATATATTATGCGACTGAATGACTTTATAATAGGGCTCGAAGTTATCAAGAAAATCATGTTCTTTGTAACCGACTTCAAAAAAGAGGTGGTTCTCAATCTGTCGGTTATTTTTATGTTTTTACAGATGTCAGCACATCAATCTACCTACAATCTGTCAAATTTCTTTAATAGATTATCAACAATAACTGGTAAAAATTGACAGATTGGGGGTAGGTTGACATGCTGCTGGCGTCTGTACACCGATTATTCCGAGGTTTCTGGTCCGATTTGTATGATTCTTTTTTTATTCGATGCAGTATACTTGCCATTTGTTCCCATAAAAGTTTCATTCGGTTTGGCTTATTAGTTTTTATTTTACGGTCCATCCACACCGCCGGTAACATTTGTAGCTCAACGATTCCAAATGTTGCTCGGTAACATCCGCCAACAAAATGTTACTAAGTGTTGACGTGTTACTGTAAGTCGAGTAACGTTGCTCAACATTCGGTAACATCCGCCAACAAAATGTTATTAAATGTTACTAAGTGTTGACGTGTTACTGTAAGTCGAGTAACGTTGCTCAACATTCGGTAATAATGTTACCCCCATTATCTAACAATGTTGCCGATTGTCGAGCAACGTTACTCGACATACAGTAACACGGCAACATTTGTTGTCGGATGTTACTGCGGTGTGGATGAGTAACAATCAACAAATAGTAACAAGGAGCCACAAAAGTTACCGAATGTTACCGTGTTGCCTTTTGTTGCTCCACAAATGTTACCGGCGGTGTGGATGCACCGTTATGAGCATTTCTCACTTATTGTGTACGTGGACGATGTTATTACGGGTTACAAAATTCGAATGCGCAAGTAGCAAAATTTTGCAATGACAAGAATTTGAGTTGTACTAATAAAAAGGGTAATTAAAAAAACAAAACCGACTTCGAAAAGAACCACAAAAAACTGTAAAATAACTTAAAAACTTTTCTTTAGGAAGTCGGTTGCAAATAAGTCATTTAATTTTGTTCTTGAAAACTTTACTAATCGGAGTAATGAAACTGAACGCTTTTGTTATACATCCACTTACGAGTATCATAAACCCAAATAATGCAAAATCATCGGATTTTAGGTAAAATATACAGTAATTGAAAAAATAGCCATTATATGCAATTGCATATGCATTTGTATATAATTCGGTCTCTAGTTATTATAGGTTCATCTAACATTGAATTATATTCGACAAATTGCTTATAAAAAAGACAATGTATGAAAAACAATGCAAGCACAGCTTTAAAACCGAAATTAATGACACAAATTCCACTTGCCCGAATTCGGGCGATCGACCTAGTCTAACAGCAATTAACATTTGGTCGTTAGCCCGTATTCGAGTGTCCGAATGGCTTCAGAGATCATTCTACCACACTTTTTTTTTTTTTTTTTTAGGGTGGCAAAATCATCAAATGAGTCCTCCCGCCCTGGGTGGGGCGGGAGGGACTGTCAGACTCTTACTGACTAAAATCCACCCGTGTTCCGTCGGATGCCCTTTACGTTCCGGGGCCACGGTATCCTGGATTAAGAAAAATCCGCGACCCCGGCAGGCATTTGGCCCCATAAGGGGCCCCGTCGGTGACGCGTGAAACACGACGCGCCACCGACCCGGGCTTGGTCCTTGGTCGGACGGCGAGCATTCCCATTACTCACCGTCCGCAAGCCCACTCCGCCGCTGTGCCCTCTGCTGTTCAGAGGGACACGCGTTGGAGCGTCCACCCGACAGGCTATTTGCATACGGGCAAAGAAACCCCTTAGGCACACAGTGCCTAAGGAGAGTTTTTGCCCGCATCCCAGGGTGCACCGTCCCGAAAAACTGGTCTTCCCCCCGGACGTATCCGAGAGGGAACTCCAGTCCACGGGCCCACGTGGAGGTTTCCTGTCTTAGCACCCCAATTCTACCACACTTGCGATGCGATCAAAACTAGCTTCATGTAACCAGAGATCGTAATTAGGTAGAGTTATGTTATTATTAATATGGATCTTCCCGGGATTTCTAATAGACAATCTCGTGTGAAAAAACAGTATTATAAATAAATAATAATAAAAACCTAAAGAATAGATTAAATGAATAAATTGTGTAAAAGTAAATAACTTTTTATTTAATAAATCACGGGATTTTTCTGCTCTTTAAATGTTATCTCGGGATTTGGGGCATATCCACTTTATTCTTTCGCTGTATGGAATCATTGTAAGTACATGAACTCCACCTAATTCCGACCTCTGCATATTACTTAGCCTTATAGTCATATCAAGAAGCATGCATTCTGAAAGTTGGTACCACCGTCAATAACTAAATTTTCAAAATCATTGACATATATTTGACAGTTACTTCCAACGTTGGCAACTTTCACAATGCAACTATAAAAAAAAAAATATTAGGTTCATCGAATTTATTTTAAAAAAAATAAAAGGTATCAGTATTATTAGTTAGTACATTGATTGTGACCAATATATTGTCCAAAATTATATTATATTATAGTCCGACACGGTTCTTTTGGCGCGTGACCATAGTCTCAACCATAGAGCATGGACTGAGCAATACCTGCATGGAATGGATCACAGTTAAATTGACAGTTTTGACATGTGTCAAAAACGTTTATTAATCACAGCTGAATTGACAGTTTTCACATGAGACTTGTGTCAAAAACATTTTTAGAAGTGTTTAGAAATCAATCATCCACAGATTGTAACTAAAATATCAAAAAGTTATTAAAAACCGGCCAAGTGCGAGTTGGACTCGCCCATGAAGGGTTCCGTAGCAGCAAGCATAGATTAGAGATATAATTATATTGAGATTAGTAAGTAATATACACAAACAATAAAAATAACTTTGTTTTTCACAGTATTTGTATGAATGGCAAAGTTATATTTGCGGTTTTTGAAAATGTACTATATCTCAAAAACTGCTAACTGTATCTCATCCAAACCAATTTTCGTTGGTAGTTTTGGTTGAGGTCTACATTATATATTTTTTTTAGTTTTATCACTCTCTTATTTTAGAAGTTACGGGGGGGGGGACACACTTTTTATCACTTTGGAAGTGTCTCTCGCGCAAACTGTTCAGTTTAGAAAAAAATGATGTTAGTAACCTCAATATCATTTTTAAAGACCTATTCATAGATAACCCACACGTATGGGTTTGGTGAAAAAAAAATTTTTGAGTTTCAATTCTAAGTATGGGGGGCACCCCCAAAATTTGTTTTGTTTTGATTTTTGTGTGAAAATCCTAATGCGGATCACATAATACATCTTTCTACCAAGTTTCAACAGGATAGCTCTTATACTTTCGACAAAAAGTGGCTGTGACATACACGGACAGACAGACAGACAGACAGACAGACAGACAGACAGACAGACATGACGAATCTATAAGGGTTCCGTTTTTGCCATTTGGCTACGGAACCCTAAAAATGAAACTGTATGTAAATAATTATAGAAATAAAAATAATATATTATTTGTGAAAAAATAATTATGTATTTAAAACCATATCGAATGCTCAGACGAATCTTATAATATTTAAAAATAAATTATTTATAGTTAATGTTGTAATTAAAATATTGATTATATGAAGCACGAATAGCTTAGACCTGTATTGATATCGGGGTTAAATGTTAGTTAAGAAATAAATAAAATGCGTTGATGTCGCCTTTAGGCATTCTGATATCGGCAGCAAAAAATAAGGACTCGAAATATCATCTTAAATATATTTAGACAACTTAAAACAAAGCTCAGTCGAAAATAAACTTTATGCGTATTAATAAAAGGCGAATATTCCTGCAATAAATAAGGTCCAATTTCGCGACTGCTTGTAAATTACGAATGAGAACACAATCTTTAAGCACATAAAGTTTATTTTTACATGAAGCGACTGAGCTAAGTCTCTATAGATATTTCGTTAAATCGAACTCGCACTTAATGTTGCCTTACGTAGATTTATAATATGAGTATTAACACCATAGAGCGGAATAAGTGGAGATGTTTTATGTACTTGCCATAGGTAAGAATAATATGGATATTCCCCGAGTCCCGGGATTTGTAGTGAGACAACAAGTTACTGTTGGTAAAGAATTAAATTCTAGTGTCGCAGACAGAGACAAAAACAGGTGCGTCACTATAGCGACAGAAACACCCTGCTATTGTTTTTCTAGTATCAATCGGTATCCCGTGGAATATCCATATTAACATCAATGTTTGCAGTCAATGAACCTAAATAGCTCTACCTGTTCCGATCTATGATTATCACCCTTTGTACAAAATATTATTGTAGGTACATTAAAACAAAATGTCTCGAATGATTTGGCAGCAATAATAAATTCCAAATCTAATCAGTCCGACATTTATTTTAGACTTTTGAAAACAAATGGACTCGTATTTTTTGTCCACACAGAACGAGCAGCCTTGCAAAGCATCTGCCGCGCGAAGCAGCTCGGTAAAGGTGTTCGCGCGCGAGACCGCGACAGGAGACCGCGACCGGAGATTATTACCGTTTCTGTCTCCTGTCGCTGTCCCGCTCGCAAACTGCCGCTCATACATTGCCTAATAAAAAATATTTGATACGATTAGAATTTTTCATACAAATAGCCATTTGCTTTCGCGTTAAAGCGGGCAGAAAAGAATAATTTTAAATAAATTCTCATGGGCGTAGGCAGAAACCACAGAACGCCATCCACGATTCTTGCATAATGCTTCCACCTCATCCACATTCATACAACTGATCATACACGTTGCTAACTAGTACTACGCACCCGGCCTCTCTGAAGCACTTCACCAATAAGGTCAGTGTAGGTCTTAAGACCAAACAGGATCGATGAAGCCCCGTTGCGCAGGGCTTCTATTTCTGTTTATTAAAAATGTTCGTATGACCTTGTATACCTTGCTTATAACAGTTCTAGAAAACGTGACCAGCAATTCTAAATAAGTAGGAAACGATAAGAGACCGCTCTGTAGTCTTTAATAGATTTTAAACATTATACTCTGAAGAATAAAGTTGAAAATGTGTTACAGACTACAGAGCGTTTGTGAAGTTTTATATAAAAAAATGTTTGTCGGCTTCGGAAAGGGTCCTTTTAATACATAAATAAGAGATCTATTGAGTGGCGCACTTGTGTGGCTTAAAGAAACACTAAATATGTACTTATAGAAATGTTTTATGTACAATAAATTATGTGTAAATATTGCATTGTTTTATTATTTCACTGCGTATAATGTGAACTCTGCTTCCGCTAAATTATAAACAGTAAGGTCTATTAGTACTATTAAGTATTCTGTGGTAAGGTGGAGACGAGACAAAATAAGACGAGACGATCTCAGACGAGACATGATGCAAGACGAAATGATATGAGATGAGGCGAGATGAGACGACAAAAGGTGAGACGGGACGAGAGGAGATCAGATGAGGCAAGACGAGAGGAGATGACATGAGACGAGATATTATAATAACTATAAACCACCAATAGATTGTCGTCACCCTTCTTGTTATTGACAGTGGCCTATTTTTAGAAAGCAATGACTGTAAGACGGACAATTTCTATGATAATGTAAAGGAAAGAGATAGAATGATGGTCATACAATTGTTTTCCTCTCTTTCTAGTGGGCATGGCTCATTTTGTTTGACATTAGGCTACTAAGTCGCAGCCCATCCTGTTAATCTATGGGTATCGGGCACGCCGCAATCGCGGTGGTAGATAAGACTCCTCTTTGAGGAGTGGCTGGAAAGGCGTCACGGCATCCTGACCTACTGCATGACGCAGGTCCTCACCGGGCACGGAAGTTTCGGGAGGTACTGTCTGATCTGTCTGATGAGGAAGGAAGAAACGCCTGAGTGTCACCACTGTGAGGATCGCCCGGAGGACACAGTGGAGCATACGGTGCAAGACTGCCCCGCTTGGGCAGAGCACCGCCGTGTCCTCACGACGGCGATAGGCGGAGACCTCGCGCCCGGCAGTGGTCGAGCCCATGGTGCGGGGCGACACGGAGTGGGAAGCCGTGATGTTAGCAAAGGACGATGCGGGCCGCGTGAGGGAGAGGACAGCGTCCATCTCACGACCCAGCCATGGCAACGGGCGACGTGGGACGATCTCCGGCCACCGTAGGACAGCAAGCGGACGGCGAGTAATGGGTGACTCGCTGTCCGACCATGAACCATGCCCATGTTCTTCCCTTAGAGGGCCAAAACCTGCCGGGGTCGCGGGACGGACGACCTACCGTGACCTCGGAACGTAAAGGGCTATATTGAAGGACACCGTGGATTTTAGCCAGTAGATACAGGTCTGACAGTCCTGCCCGCCCGGCCCTGGGTGGGAGGACTCATTTGATGATTTTACCACAAAAAAAAAAGACTTCACTGTCCGTCTGTTCATCGGTTACCAGGCTCTATCTCAAGAACAGTGATAGACAGTTGAAAATTTTACAGATGATGTATTTCTGTTGCCGTCGTCGGTCGCTCGCGACAATAGTCACATTATGAAAATGTATGGCACCGTTCCCGAGGCCCGCGACAGACGCGCGCGGCCGACGAGTGTCGTGAGCCGCGCGCGGCCGTGTCTTGAAATTTAGTACAGCTTGGCCAGAACGTCTTGAAACGGAACTAATATTTTTATTTGCTGACAACGTTTTAAAATATTTGATGTAAACAAAGACGCAGGTTTGTAAGATTTATTATTGTGACATAAAACTAACGTACTAAGTGAAAATAAATAAAATAAAATCATTCAAAGTGCTGGTAGCGAGAGGACAGTGGCGACTTCCGGTTTTCTACTGTTTTTTGCCAAGCTGTAGATGTTAATGTTTAAAACTTCCGAAATTTTTGTTCATAACAATACAAATGCTTTTGAATCAATATTTGGTAGTATCCTTCGCTTCATGTCTGCTTTTAAAGATAGGGTCGATTTGTGCTCTATTTTCATAATATCGCAAACAGCAGCTCGTCATCCTCCTCTTCTTCTTCAAGGATGTCAATTAGCACTTCGACCATGATTTTGACTTCGGTAAACACACGTCTAGAGGAAACTGACGAACAACATCTACTAAATTTCAAGACACGGCCGCGCGCGGCTCACGACACTCGTCGGCCGCGCGCGTCCTTCGCGGGCCTCGGCAGCGGTGCTATACATTTTCTTAATGTGACTATTGTCGCGAGCGACCGACGATAGTCGTCAGACGCGCGCGGCCACGATCGATCGCGATGCACTGAAGTCTACCAAGGGGGCTAATAAAACAGACATGATTTTTCCCCGTTTTTTAAAGATAATAGTACGGAACCTTTCATGCGCCAGTCGGACTCGCAATGGGGATGGCAACTGGGGAACTAATGGCGCTAGCATAGCTTGTTCCAAGCATCGTCATTGGCATCGTCAAATCGTATAGGTACTTCAAAATAGTACAACCTCATTGGTCGGATTAGGACTTAACTATGGTGGCGCCATCTACAATTAGCTTTGACCGGCCTTCCCCATTGTCAAAAGTCCGGCCGGAAAGCAGGAGGAATTTCGTACATTAACTCAGAATAATGACTAATACATTAACCTATTATTACCTGTCTCTGTTACTCCCGCGTAAATATAATGAGTCTCGCTTACACAGATTGCGGCCATTGCATCTGTGCAAGCAAATGACTGTTTTATTTTATTTTTATTTTTTTCCCTCAGCCGTCAGCGCCGTCGGCACCTCCCACATCAGAGAATGTTACCGTATCGGGAACAGAACCCACGCCAAACTCAAATCAACTATCGCCATCGGTCCAAGAATTCGCAGAACAATATATAAATGATTATTCAGGCGATTCAGACAATATCATGGAGTAAAGTCAAACTTATAAATAAGTAAGACATTTTTTATTTAATTTTTTAAAGTCATAAAATGAGTCCTCCCGCCCTGTGTGGAGCGCAAAGATTCATTTTTGTGAGCCAAAAAACTTGAAGTAGGTACGCAGTCTAGATTATATATTAGTATTATGTCTATCTGTATCATTGAGCTATCTGTGATCGGCTTAAAGGCCTTGAAGCCATGCCAGGAACATTTTCAAAAAAAAACGAGCAGGCGGCATGGGCTAGATACCTTTGCCTTCCCGAAAGGGAAAATGTAAAAAAAAGAGATGTCTGAGATCTGTGATTCACTAGGATTCACTCGTTCACTTCGTATTCGTCCATAGAGTACATTTGATATAATATTCGTCGTAGGTAAGTACTTTCCTTTATTTATTACTTAGTTTTAAATTGTTTGGTGCCATTTATATTGAGTGATTCAAATGAAATACAATGCGGGTAACGTGGGTATTTGATGCTGATTTATAAATTACTAGACCAATCACGAGGACGTTTGTTGTATGGTGACTACCGAAAAATTCTCCCGGTATTTTTGCTAAACATGAAAATCGCTTATAAGTCTCTATTGAAATTTCCTCAGCCTGAAATTATGTCTGTAGATATAGGTACGAATGTAATAGAATAGGAAAGTATAGCAACCCAACGGGGTTTGTAACTTTTCGCCCTATATATCGGTCGCCCGCCATCTGCAGCTTCCTTAAGCCGATTACGCCATTTTCTTCCAACTGCCAACAAACCTGCGCTCTCCCAATCTCTCTTTCTGCCTATTCTCGACTATGTCGATACCAGTTATCCAGATCTCACCGAAGTGCAGCTAGATGAGCTTGAGCGACTCGAAAACTTTTGTATCAGGTTCATATTCGGTTTGCGCAAATGTGACATGTCTCAGAGTTTCGCAATAAACTCAAGTGGCCTATCCGTCTTCGCCGGAATACGCATATTTTATTGTTATTGTACAATATTCTTTTCATTACTCATACTCTGAAAGTAGGTCATTACATGTCTGATTAGCCGTTTGAAAGTTATCCATTGCCGCCCTAGGGAAAATCGCTTTCAACTGACAGCTGCCAAATTTAAGAAAAAAAACTAGTTCTATTTTGACTTTTCTATTGAACCATGTTCAAACTTTTTATACAGCCACGAAATTACTTTATTTATTTACAGAGCGATTTAAAATTATAATAACATAAAGTTAAGTATTAAGAATATAAATAATGACTTTAAAATAATTTAGTTTCAACTATTTCTCTAAAATAATACAGATTTCGACAAAATCTTTGCCAATTTTTAAATAATGAACATGAAAAATCCTGGCTGTATAGCTGGACGACCACAGCACAAAAATTAAAAAAAAAAAACAAGCGGCAAAGTGACTATCCGATCTACACTAATTTTTTCTTTAGTTAAAATTTATGTCGTTAATTTTACTTTCCTCGTATTCGTAATGAAAAGCACAGTGTTTACCTCGGGGCTAGTATTATATTATCTTTGCCTCGGGTAAATTACTTATTTAGTCCCTCGAACTATTAGCGCCCTCACTACGTTACGGGCGCCAAACCCCGTCTCGGGACGTAAATAAGTACCTTTCACGCCTTGGATAACAATGTACTATTTCAATCCCACAACCCCCTTTTATCTCAAAGAACGTTTTAAGTTCATTAATGACACACATATTGGACATTTGAGATCATCGGAGCACAAACCACTAAGTTCTATGATCAATCATTTACGGTTCAGGCTAACCGTTTATGGAATGCATTGCCGGAGCCGGTAAGGCAAGCAATAAATAAGGGGTATTTATGGATAGGTCTTTAAAAATTATATTGAGGTTACTAATACATATAATGTATATTTTTTTTTTCTAAACTGAACAGTTTGCACGAGAGACACTTCCAAAGTGGTAAAATGTGTCCCCCCCCTGTAACTTCTAAAATAAGAGAATGATAAAACTAAAAAAATATTTAATGTAGACCTCAACAAAAACTTCCAACGAAAATTGGTTTGGATGAGATACAGTTAGCAGTTTTTGAGATAAAGTACATTTTCAAAAACCGCAAATATAACTTTGCCATTGATAGGGAAAACTGAGGACACTTGATCCCCCCTTTTGTTTTTTGGCTATTATTTCGCGAATATTAATCCGATTATAAATATCTTGGTATTGAAATACGTGGAGTTTAATTGGGTATACTGAGTATAATAGCTAATGATATCGGTATATAAATTTAGTAACCAGCCCACGAAAACTTCGTATAGGTAGGGAATTGTATCATGTGTCCCATATATATGTCTGACTTGATCCCCACCCTCTGGAACACTTGATCCTGGGGGGAACAATACAGAAGGAAATGAAAATAATATGTGAAAATTGTTTATCATTGATTTATTTGCTAAGTAGGTAATCTAGAAACAATAAAAACACATCCACTGTTATAATAAAACACATATACCTATGTTTTCAGCAAACATCACGTAATGTTCCTATTGTCACAAAATCTGTGAAATTTGTGACCGCCGAAGGTTTGGAATGTGTATTTTTTAAACGTAGCATTTTCCTTTTTATCATAATTCATCATAATAACATATATTATATCTCCCATAAGAAGTGTACCATGTGTACCCTAGCTATGTCGAAGTTTTATAAAAATATTGTAAAAAAATCGAGTACTATTAACGCTTTTCTATGAAACAGACGCTTAAACACATAGATAATGACTAGTTTAAAATTGATAATTATCCAAAATAAGTTTACTAACCACTTATTTAATCCATATAAAAACTTACGAAAAACATTTTCTTACAACACGAAACACAAAATCATCCGCCATCTGCTCAACTATCGAATTTGACATGGGTACCAATTTTAGAAAGTTAGGACGTACCATAGGCTACAAATGTGACCTCTCTAAATTTAAAGAGTGTTCACAGAAGCTCTGTAAATCCAGTGTATCTAGTCTCCCGTAAGGATCAAGTGTCCTCAGTTTCCCCTACTACTATGAAAAACAAAGTTATTTTTATTGTTTGTGTATATTACTTACTAATCTCAATATAATTATATCCCTAATCTGTGCTTGCTACTACGGAACCCTTCATGGGCGAGTCCAACTCGCACTTGGCCGGTTTTTTTTATAAACTTAGTTCAGGCAGGTCGCTACATCTATATCTCAAAAATTGCAAACTACACACAATAAAAGTGTCTAGGGATCAACATATATTTTTGCAATAACTTTTCTCCTGATTGATATTAATTAAAATTTTCTTTAAGGATTCATCAAATGGGGTGCTAAGACAGGAAACCTCCACGTGCGCCCGTGGACTGGAGTTCCCTCTTGGATACGTCCGGGGGGAAGACCAATTTTTCGGGACGGTGTACCCTGGGATGCGGGCAAAAACTCTCCTTAGGCACTGTGTGCCTAAGGGGTTTCTTTGCCCGTATGCAAATAGCCTGTCGGGTGGACGCTCCAACGCGTGTCCCTCTGAACAGCAGAGGGCACAGCGGCGGAGCGGGCTTGCGGACGGTGAGTAATGGGAATGCTCGCCGTCCGACCAAGGACCAAGCCCGGGTCGGTGGCGCGTCGTGTTTCACGCGTCACCGACGGGGCCCCTTATGGGGCCAAATGCCTGCCGGGGTCGCGGATTTTTCTTAATCCAGGATACCGTGGCCCCGGAACATAAAGGGCATCCGACGGAACACGGGTGGATTTTAGTCAGTAAGAGTCTGACAGTCCCTCCCGCCCCGCCCGGGGCGGGAGGACTCATTTGATGATTTTGCCACCCAAAAAAAAAAAAAAAAAGGATTCATCAAATAAAGTGTTTTCGTTTGTCACAGTAACGATAAACCAAGTCACCTTTGCATTAATAAAGAAATTTGCCATTTTCCTAATAAAGGGATTTTTGACATTTGAACCACTAACACAAAAGTTCGAAAAAAGACTGAAATAACAGTTTTCTTTAAAATTTTATTGGGTAACTTAAACAATTAATAATCCGTGTTTCTACTGCGAACACTAACAACACAAGAACATCGGTTTGGCATACTCAAAATGAGTTCATCCAAATCACGCTGTGGAATGGCCGCCCATGTTCGTTGCAACAACAAAAAAAGGTCTTCTTGCGACTGGATACCCTCCATATTCGGCAGAGCTCTTCTCTGTAGCATATCCCATGCATGCTCAATCGGATTCAAGTCTGGCGACTGAGCAGGCCAGGGCAGGACATTGATGTTAGCTGCGGCGAGAGTCTGTCTTACAACTCTTGCGGTGTGCGGTCGTGCATTATCATGCATTAACTGAAATAAGGGACCGATTTGCACTTGTAGAGGAACGATGACGTCTGATACAATGGTGTCAGCATAAATTTGAGCGTTGAGGTTGCCTCTGATCCAAATCAACTCAGTTCTTCCGCCGATCCAAATACCCGCCCATACCATGATGGTTCCACCACTATAAGGATGGACTTCCTGGCAGGATTTTAATCGCTGTTGGCGTCCAGGGGTTCTCCAGTGTCGTATACGTCTTGTATCCGGTATAGACTATTGCACTTGTAGGATCGCTGGCGGTAGATACTGAAGGCTTCAAAGTAGGTTCGGCGCTAATGAGACTCCGGATTACTTTCTTCAATAAGAGGCATGCGAAAGCAACCACTCTGGCCGTCACGCGCAGCAGTCGCTCCCAGCTCGAGAACCTCTCCAGGTTGAGTAAGACCTCCTCAGCCTTTATCGCCGTCACTCTTTGCTTGTTCTTTTCTTCCAACATAGTACCCTCTGGTTTAAAGTCTTTGTATGGCCACTCTTCTTCTGGTTGACGGAGAAACGACGGCCCTTGAAACCACCTTGCGTTGTAATCGAATTCAGTCGGGGTTCCCCTCGTGGCGTCGTCTGCTGGGTTTTCTTTAGTAGGTACCCATCTCCAGTCTTCGGGCTTGGTCTGCTCCTCGATCTCTGCCAATCGGTTGGCCACAAAGGTTTTAAACCTTCTTGGTTCTGCCTTGATCCACTGAAGTACTGTGCTGGAGTCCGTCCAGTAGGTGCGGGCTGTTGCCTCAAGTTCCATCTCTTTTTCTATTGTGGTTGCCAGCCTGGTGCCAAGCAAGGCTGCTTGTAGTTCTAGCCTTGGAATTGACACTGGTTTTGTTGGTGTCACTCTTGCTTTGCCGGCGATCATGGAGATGTGAATCTTATCACCAGGTTCAACCGTCCTCCAGTAGACTACCGCTGCGTATGCTTCTTCACTTGCGTCGGTGAATGTGTGCAGTTGCCCTTTTCTACTGCGGGGTGAAAAGCATCTTGGTATCCGAAGTCTCATCAGCGCCGACACCTCTTCTAGGTACTTCAACCAGGTCTCTTTCTGGTTTTCATTGATTATTTCATCCCAGCCAATTTTTGTACGCCTTCTTAAAGTCTTCTGCGTTCTTATTCATCACATATATTGCTGTTGCCGGTGATGACGCTGCTCCGAAGATGATTGAAGACATTCGAAACTCTTCAGGCTTGCCCGTTCTTTGACTTCCACGCCACAGGAATCGGAGGCTATCTCGGTCGCTTTCTCTTACTTTGATTCGAAGAAACATATCTTGGATATCAGCCATGACAGCCACTGGCCCTTCCCTGAAGCGCAGCAACACGCCGAACAATGATTGTAATAAGTCTGGCCCCGATAACAAGGCGTCATTGAGGCTCTTTCCTTCATACTTGGCAGCTGCATCGAAGACTATTCTTGGCTTCTTCTTGACTGGGTGCACGACGGCAAAGTGTGGTAAGTAAAATAATCTTCTTTTATTCGCAGTTTCTGGAACCTTCTCTGCGTATCCCTTTTCAATCAAGCTTTGGATCTGCTTCTCATAGGACTCTTTGATTTCTTCATCTTGATCCAACTTCTTTTCAATATTGACTAAGCGACGGAGTGCTTGTCTGTAGTTGTTGGGTAGGGTCTCGTCTTCTTTCTTCCACAAGAGCCCTGTCTCGAATCGACCGCTGGCTAGTCTCTTCGTAGTCTTCTCGAGGGTTTCTAGTGCTCTTCTATCGCTGTCATTAGTTGGCAAGCGATTCTGGACCCCAAGCGATTCTAACTGGAAGTGCTCTCTTATAAACTCTTCTAAATTCTGCTCTTCGACTGTAGACTTGCCATGGTGAATGAAGTTTACAATGGCATTCGTCCCTGATTCACATCCATGCAGCACCCACCCGAGGCTAGTGAGAGAAGCCACGGGATCGGCTGGCTTGCCTTTCTTCAGTCTTCTTGTAACTATGAGTCCCCAGTTGTCTTGACCAATCAACAGCTTGGGTCTTTCTGTGACGTAGAGAAGTTGCTCTTCAATTGCCTTCAGATGCTGACAATTCTTCACCGTGTTCTTGCTTATACTTTGCTCTGAAAGCTTCAGGTCGTCGATGGTTCTTGCTATGATTGGCCTCTTGTCTCTTCTATGAGCCCCTTTTATCTTCAACTGGATCTTCTGTGAACTATCTTTCTTTATAACTTTTCCGCCGACTGTTTCGATTGCGAGAGTTTTTTTTATTTCCCTGGGCTCCGATCTTCTTGGCTATTGATGCGTCCAAGAGTGTGACTGTTGAGCCTTCATCTAGCAGCGCCAGCACGCGAGCGTGGCCTTTCGGTCCGTAGAGATCCACTGGAATCATCTTCAAATAAATTTTCTCTTCCCCTTTGCTGTTGTGGATCGAGGCGACTGTCTCTTCTGATGCGCTTTCCTTGTCTTCTTTCTTTTCTGCTGACTCTGGTGGTTTTTCAGAGTGCAGGATAGTATGATGCCATCTTCCACACTTCTTGCAGACTGGAGCTTTGCAGTTGATTCTTGAGTGCTTGAACCGAAGACACTTGAAGCATAGTCTAGCCTTCTTGATAATGCCCCATTTTTCATCTATGTTAGCTTCTTTAAACTTCTTGCATTTTATCACAAAATGCTCTTCTTCACAGATTGGACATGACTTCTTATTTTTCTCTTGAGACACTTCTTGCACTGTATGTACAGGTTTTCTTGACCCTTTCTTTTGCTCCGAAAACACTTCAGGTGGAGCAAAGTCCCCGCACATGTCGCTTTCTATTTCTAGAAACGCTTCGATGAGTAGCAACTCTTGAATTTCTTCCTCCCTTCTGGTTCTATGGTAGGCGAACCATCGGAATTTCATTGATGGTGGCATCTTGTCTACTATGGCCTTCAATGTTTCAGGAGAACTGAGGTACTGCGACTTCTTCAATGCCTTGATGGTTTGGACGGCGTTCTTCACTCTGCTTGCGAACACACATATGTCGCTTGGGTTCTCGCCCACCTTTGGCAGGTTCTTCATCTTCTCTAGTTCTGCCAGTGCCAATGCCCCAGGTCTTCCGAATCTGGCTTCTAATCCCCTGAGTACTTCGCGTGGATCTTCAGCTGTAAACAGCAGGCTCTGGACGGCTTCTCTGGCTGCACCTTGAATTGCTCTTCTGAGGCGCGCTAAGTTCTGTGCGTCGCTGAAGGAGGCAGCCCCGTCTTCATATGATCTCTTGAACGGCAACCATTCTTCACAGGACCCGCTGAAGTGAGGGAGCTCGAAGTGCTTCGGCGTTGCGACGTCACGTGACTTCTCTGACAGCTTGACGATGACTTGGGCTAACTCGTGGATGTCACTCTTCTTTTCTTCAGTTGGCCTACTATCATTGCTAGGCTTGACCCCAGATTGGATGAACCACCTCTCGACTTCTTGAGTTTGCTCGTACATCTCTTCTCCGGCACCATCTTCTTCTTCTGACTCTGCTGTTGCTAGTTCTAGTTCAGCCTGAGCCACTCTTGATCGCGCTTCTGCCAATTCCAATTCCCTTAGTGCCACTGTTAACTTTGCTTGCGCTTCTGCTCTCTTCCTATGCGACGAGCGGACGGACTGCGTGTCTATTTCGCGGGTCGGCTTCTTAGGGCGAGGCTGCTGCAGACTCCCATCTATTGACGTCGGTACACTTCCTTCATCTCGACGTAACTTCACAGCAACACTTCTATCTGGGTTCTGCCGCGTAGTGTTGTGGCTTTCTTCTTGGCGTGCGGGATCAGACGCTTCAACTTCCTCTTCCACGGTGCTGGCTAGGGGCGCGGTGCGAGTCGCTCCCCCCGATGCTGATTCCCTCCCGGCAGTATTCTGCTGACGAATGGACGACTGGTGGGCTCGTACGCTAGGCGGCGGCGATCTTCTAGTGAGCCTTGACCGACTTGTAATTGACGCGCTCGTAGCCGCCTCGCTTGTAGTTTCACTTGGCGTGCTTGCACTCCCGTCGACCGACGAAGTACTTTCTCCCGTAGCCTTGGACTGCACTGATCCTGATCTTGTAGAAGGCATCTTCAGTTTTCTTGAACCCGATCCGGCTTCTCGAAGGACCACTATAGACTATTGCACTTGTAGGATCGCTGGCGGTAGATACTGAAGGCTTCAAAGTAGGTTCGGCGCTAATGAGACTCCGGATTACTTTCTTACTTGTTGTTTATTATAATACTGCTGGTTTTCGGAATGAATGCCATAGAAAACTACCCCTTTTTTATAGAGAGCTCTGACCAATCAGAACCCTTAAAATTTGCACACGACCCTAATATTTTTTTCTTCAGCCAATCAGAGCAATCCATTTTTGCACACGGCACTAATGCGACTTTGTATGGGGAACCTTAATTTGGCAGTTTTCTATGGTAAACCTTCCCCTTTTGCTTTACAATTTATCTTATAGCCTAGGGGTTAACTTAGTCTATCTAATTACATAAAAACCTTATAAAAACCTTAATTTTTAGACCCAAAAAATGTCAAAAAACCAATTTTGCATCAACCTACAGGCAGAGACACCAAGTGCCAAAAATTGGAATTACACTTATTTATCACTGTTTTTGAGGGTATTTGTAAAATTTACACTTTTTACGTCTACCTATCACTTTGCTTACTTTTTCGGGACAACACAGTTTCTCAACTTACTTGACGGTGTATGTAAAATGTGCATTTTTATGTTTACCCTACTATGGGTTTACTTTGTGGCATCAGCAGAGACACCAGGTGGGAAAAATAAAAAACAAAACAAATTATCAATATATTTGAAGGTACTTATAAAATGCACATTTCTACATTTACCCAATCCTTATTAAATATAATAACAATAGTTTTATTGCTCAAACTAGCCTAATCTTTCTAATTACTACATATTTACATAATTGCTTGATGCGATTATTATTCGTCGCTAACATCCGGTCTCATACCGAAACGAGACTCATCAGAAAAGCACACGAAACGCCATTGTTCTTCTGCCCAATTTCTGTGTTCAAGAGCCCATTGATATCGAATCCTACGATTGTGCATTGCTATAGGTGGTACCCGTAGCGGTCTTCGGGAATGAAGGTTCACTTCATGCAAGCGGTTTCTGACTGTTTGGTCGCTAATTAAGTTCCCTGAAGAGTGATGAAGCCTCACGGCTAACATCATGGCGGTTATTGTTGGAGCTCTTCGAGTTAAGATTTGAATGTATCGGTCTTGTCTCCGTGTGGTGCAGCGATACCGTCCTCCATGGCGCTCAGCCACGGTACCAGTGCTTCGGTAACGTGTCCAAAGTCGACTGATAACACTCTGACTTGTATTCAGAGCTAAAGCCACAGTACGTTGCCGGGAACCAGCTTCTATCATTCCCACGGCTCTGAGCATTTCTTCCCTGCTTAAATGACGTCGCCGCTCCATAATAACGTTGGTTTTAATCAGTAGTAGGGAAACAGTAGCACTAATAATGTCTTCAATGCGTTGTATGTTTTTATAGGGAAAATATTGACAGCTGATTTTCATCTTTTACTCGAATTTGATTCACAGTTCCTGATTCAAATTATGAAATGCACCAAAAAGGATCCATATAAATTTATAAAATCATAAATTTATTACAAAGCCACATCTCAATCTCAAGAAATCCGCATAAAAATGCTTGATCCCTAGACACTTTTGATGTGTGTATATCTCATCCAAACCAATTTCCGTTGGAAGTTTTTGTAGAAGTCTACATTATATATTTTTTTAGTTTTATCATTCTCTTATTTTAGAAGTTACAGGGGGGGGGGGGACACATTTTACCACTTTGGAAGTGACTCTCGCGCTAACTGTTCAGTTTAGAAAAAAAATATGTTAGTAACCTCAATATCATTTTTAAAGACCTATCAATAGATACCCCTCACGTATGGGTTTGGTGATTTTTTTTTTTAATTTCAATTCTAAGTATGGGGGGCACCACCATTTGTTTTCGAACGAATCTATAAGGGTTCCGTTTTTGCCATTTGGCTACGGAACCCTAAAAAGGAGCCCCGCTTCCGGGGCGCGGTTGATAGGAACCTAACCAAACCGAACCTCGGGGTGCCCTTGAAGTTGACGGTCTTCTTCTCGTTCAAAAGCACAAAGTTGTTCAGCTGGTATTTAGGTAGCAGTGTACGTAAAGAGGCACTGAGAAAGAAAAATAACGTGAAAACGACTTGGGGCAACCCGACTCGGACGGGTTTGGTTAGAAGAGAAGAAGAGGATAGAGATTATTTTTTTTAAACCAACCAGAAGTAGGAGCACCGCTAAGCGGTGCTCCGTCGACGTTTTGTATATCACAGTACACACATACCGTAACAGTGATATTAATAAGTAATAAAAAATTGTAGCTAAATATGTAATAACCTTAGGTGAGTTAACCTCAGGTTTATTAAACGTAGGTGAATTATCCATTAGGTATTTCGTACATAAGTTATAACAAACTTATGTGAAACGACCATTAGTTATACCAACCGGTAGGTCTTTTGACCATAGTTATATCGAAAGTAGTTAAAATGAATGTAGTTACGAGTATTTTGATACGGAACCGTTAAGCCTCCTGCAGACACACGCCATTAATCGCGCTGCGACAACAAGCCAAGCTAATTTCCACTCTAAAAATACTGCGAATGGACTGCGACATGTCGCCCCGCGCGATTAAACGCGTGTGTCTGCAGGAGGCTTTAACGTTATTACAATTATTAATTAACCAATTCTATTTTAACTTCGAACAACAACTAAGTACTGTGGTATAAGTGACTCATCGACTGCAGCGCTCCTATTGGTCGTTCGGCGGAGAGTTAGATAACAATACCTATTATTAATAAATGTTTATTTCTCACCACAAGGCAGGAAAACAAAATATTTTTCATTACTCATACTCTAAAAGTAGGTCATTACAGTATATTAATTATTTTTAAACGCAATAACGCATGCGACGCGCATCCAGAAGACGCGGGTTCGAATCCCGCTTGAAACTGATTTTTTCTTTCCTCAAAAATCATCTTTACGATGTAGGTCATTACATGCCTGAAAAGCGGTTTGAAAGTTATGCATTGCCTAGGGAGTCCTAGTCCTAGGGAGAATCGCTTTCAACTGACAGCTGCTAAAATTTAAAAAAAAACTTGTTCTATTTTGGCATTTCAGTTTTATTTATTTTATTTTTTAATAAAACGTTGCCCCACAGTTACGGACAGATCCCTGCGAGATCGACGAACCTGTTGGCTATGCCAATGAGGAGCAGCTTCTTAGTACCACGGGACCCGTTCCTACATCCATTTTGAGAGGCAGACATAATGGAGTTACTTTCAATATGAGTGTTAATTTTCACTCTCAAAATGGATGTAAGAAGTTTATAGACCGTCGACAAATAAGTGATCGGTCTATAGTTCTTGGGTTCCGTGGTACTACCTGATTTATGGAGCAGGTGGGTAACACCAGTTGTTAGAAACTGGGGTGACCCAGACTCTAAGGATGACTGGAATTGAGATGCCAAGCAAGTATGTCAACCAATCAGCCATTTAAGCCAAAAGTTATGCAGTCCGTCCGGTCCCGGTGATTTCCAATTCGGTAACGGACAGACTGCTTTGGCTACATCCAGTGGCGTTATTGTAACTTTTTCCATTTCTGGAATAGTTTCACTTACTCGCTCGACATCACGCATCCAGTCAGCCTCAGCATGACTGACTGGTACCGACTAGATGCTGAGCCAGAATGAACTCGTGGCGCTGTCATCTGGCCGGCACTGGTCAGCCATGTTTTGTTCAGGTCGCTCACCTCTCATTGCTCCGGAACATGCGATTCTGCGAGTACCGTTCAACCCGTCGCTTATACCGCCGAATACAGCTTGCCCATGCACAAACTTTTTGCTTCAGGAAGTTGATGCGCTCTGTGACACGGGTCATGTATTCTTGAGGACCGATACCAGTCCCCGAGAGATCTAATCCTCGATTTCTCCAGGATCCAATCATCAGATCCTAACTTGGTGACTATGGGACCACATCAGAAGTATCTTCTTTCGAAAAATAAAAAATTAAGAAAATCGGTCCACAATTGGCGGAGTAATCGCGTAACAAACACACACAAAATAAAGATAATTACATCATCCACATAGCAGTAATAAAAAAAAAATAGACTAGAAACCTCAGAGTAATCGGTGTACATACATAAAAAAATAAGAAATACTGACCGAATTGAGAACCTCCTCCTTTTTTTGAAATCGGTTAAAAATGGCCGATCTTGATCTAACGACTACATACATATTTTTTCATCTATACATATAATAAATCTGTAGAAGGGTCAATTCTGTACATTGAAAATATTGAAAAAATAAATAGCGGGGGGTGTTGCTGGATCGATACCAAACCCAAATATGTGATTAAAAAAATTTTTGTCTGTCTGTCTGTCTGTCTGTCTGTCTGTATGTGCAGGCATCACGTGAAAACTAACGGTTCGATTTCGATGAAACTTGGTATAATTATACCTTATTATCCTGGGCATAAAATAGGATACTTTTTATCCTGGAAAAATACGTAGAAAAAAATCTTATTTTTCAGTTTTATTCATAGACGTTGTTCTGTAGAACCGCGAACACACGTTGCATTACCCGCAGTGGATTCAGCGCCGTAACCTGTAGCGCCGAAAGTCGGATTTGGCTTGAACCGTTTGCGGCACACGCGGGCCACGCCTCATCGACTCCTATATAAGGAGCCGCGTTCCGCGCCGCGCGATCCATATAAATTCTGAATTTTGATGCGAGCGGACGTGTCCAGTGTGGCGAGCGGTCGTCCGTGGAATTAATATTGTATGCGTGTAATTTCAAACCGTGCTTTTCAGCGCGACCTTTTTGATTACTGTTCAGATCAGTTATTTGTAAATACAAGGTCGGAATTACTATGAAAAAAATACTTAATATAGAACGCGAGCTCAACAGCAGTAGATAGATAGATAGAATATACTTTATTGTACACCAAAATTGTTACACAACTATTATAAACATTACTAATTCTATGGTTACAATGGCGGTCTTATCGCTAATAGCGATGTCTTCCAGACAACCTTTGGATGGAGTAGCTCAATAGATCTCCTTAATTATTATAGGCTTAGCCGTATTTGGGTCCAATAGATATTTATAAGATGTCATTGTCAGAGTTACTCAAAATGGAGAAATAAACCATCCACGCGAAGACCGACATCCGCGCGGACGGAGTCGCAGGCGGAAGCTAGTTTTTAAATATTTTTAAAAAAGGATATAATAGATAAATAAAAAAAAAACATTTAAAAATACAAAAATGGAGGTCTGCCGGTGTGGGAGCAGGGTCCGTCAGAGAGACAGGAACCTCCTCACAATGCGAGCCGTATCGAGGAGTACTGCTTTCTGAATCAGGACCTTGATCCAACCCCCTAGAGAGAACCTCGAAAGGTATTCGTCGAGGCTCTTTGCCATTAGGCCCATTGGCCGTAACGACAATCGGCACAATGATAGCCGAGTACAAAGTTCTTATTTAGTGATTGGGCAACACCAGGAATTCGCAAAAGCAGAGAAAAACTCTTTGAACTTTATGGTCTTCAGTCATCAGTCTGTAGCCAAATATTCAAAAACTTTTAAACGTGTATGTAAAACAGCTAAGGCTCTTTATACCAGTGGTAAAATTAAATCAGCTGATGATAAAATAAAAACTACTTGGAAAATAATAAATAATGAAACAGGTAGGAATAAAAAGCGCAATATTGAAATCAATTTAAAAACTGCACATGGCCCTATAAACTCAGATGTGGAAATTGCTCAGGAGTTTGAAAGGTTCTTTTCGAACATCCCTCTTAAAACGACTGAATCCTTAAATTCATCACCCACACTCTCTGCTGCCTTACTTAGAAAGAATGTAAAGGCCTGCCCCGTGGAGTTTAGGTTTCAGCACACAAACCCCCAAGCTGTCATTAAAGCTTTCAAAGATCTAAAAATTAAGTCAACAGAAGATCTTTGGGGAATGTCCGTGAATGTCCGTACATCTATTATTGAAACCGTTGCACCTTACTTAGCTATTATATTTAACACTAGTGTAGACCAAGGAGTGTTTCCAGATCTCATGAAACATAGTAAGGTAGCTCCACTTTTCAAATCAGGGGATAGTAAGGAACCTAACAATTATAGGCCTGTGTCAATTTTGCCAGTTTTCAGCAAGGTTTTTTTTATGTTTGATGGGTTTGCTCTTGACCTTAGTCTAGGTCAGGAGTGACTAAGACAAGGTCGACGATGGAGCAAGCTTACCCAGGAGAAGCCTGTTCACTCTAACTTTGAAGAGATTAGGGTTGTATGTGTTCGGAAACAGAGACGCAGGCGTGTGAAAAGATGTAAAAGGTGTTTGAAAAGTTAATGCTTGCACAAATGTTATGCCACTTTAATAAACATTCCATCTTCCATGATCAACAATATGGTTTTACAAAAGAGCGTTGTACAACTGCCGCGGGTGTTACCTTATTAAAGAACATTTTTAACTCCTGGGAGGAAGCACAAGATGCCATAGGAATCTTTTGCGACCTCTCAAATGCATTTGATTGCGTAAACCATGAAACACTTTTGCTGAAACTAGAGCATTATGGAATTAAAAATAAAGCCCTGGATTTACTTAATTCATACCTAAGAGATAGACGGGTAAAAGTTCAGGTAAACGGTATAAACCGTATATACTCATTAGGGTCTGAAATGACAATGGGCGTTCCTCAGGGTTCTATTTTAGGTCCGTTCCTCTTTTTATTATTTTATATAAATGACCTTTATATAATTTACCCCATTTATTCAAAATCAACCGAATATGGTGTTATTAGCGGATGACACGTCGTTAATCTTTAAAATAGACAGACATTCGCAAAACCTAGATACTGTTAATGACTGTATTCTTCAGGTACAAAATTGGTTTATTTTGAACAATTTAGCTCTTAATGAAAAAATAAATAATGTATTAGATTTACTTTACCAAATGTTAAAAGTAGCGAATGTGACATTATACTAAATGGGAAAACACTGGAATTTATTAATCAAACAGTTTTCCTGGGAATCACGTTTGACGATAAATTACAATGGGGCCCCCATATGTATATATAGCATCTCTTGCGGGGCGTCTAAGCTCAGCCGCTTATGAAAGTATTTTTTCTTACGCTGTTAGAAAGATAAGACAGTTAACCATAGATATATTATAGAAGGAGATATGGCGTGGAATTCAAAATGTATAGAAATTCGATGAAGCCACAATTGCCCCTCCATAACGCTAATATTGCGCACACAATTCTTGTGCGGGGCACATTTACTAACGCTGGATTGGTGAATAAAACACTGATGGCTTGAAGATGTCTTGAAGTTTATTTCTTCTTTCTTCTTTCTTGTTTCTTGTTCTGCTGCTGCCCGCCGACTGTGTCGCTAGCGAAAAACCACCCGTAATTTATACACGAAGGCGCATGAACTCTAGCCAATCAGAATTAATCAGAATTAAACACAAAAGGCGCCAACCAATCAGAAAAAAGGGGCGGGGCGACACAGTTAGCTTTAGTACAACAGAACTTTACCGTAAAGAGAGCCGCGTGACAATTTTCGCGTTTTTCTCTAACTTTTTCTATTAAAACATATGACAAATTGTGTATTTTCTTATTCTACTATCTTATTTCTACCTATAAAACATAAATTCAACATAAAAACTGAACATTACATACATCGATAATGAACAATTATGTACAGAGCATTTCCTTATACAAATCTATAAAACTATCAATTTATTATTCTAATAAGAAACTAAATGAAAATCTATTATATAAACATAAGTTCTAATAAGAAATATAACGAATAAGCACAAATTCTTATAAGAAAACACTATGAACTATCTTATCAAACTATCAGATGTCACTGTCTTTATCAGTTTGTTTGCACTATTCACTTATTAGCACTTCACTGCACTATACACAACTTCACTATATACACGACTATTTACGATTGTTTACTATAATCACTCGTCCCGCACATCACTCCCGCCGTGCGACTGAGTCGCATCTCGTTCCGGTGCGGGCACGTCGTCCGTAGGCAGGGGCAGGATCACCAGCTTCCTCACTGGCCGGCGCAGGACACCTCCCTTGGTCTGCACGTCCACCGTCCGCACGATGCTGTCGGGACCAGGATACACCGCGATGACTCGGCCTCGTATCCATACGTTGCGGGGCAGGTTCGGGTCGACGATCTGCACGAGGTCATTCACCTTGACCTCTTGACCTCGTCCGTGGGGCTCCCGCCGGTGTTGGAGCTCGGGAAGGTACTCCTTCACCCAGCGGAGCCAGAAGACGTCAGCGAGCCTCTGTGCAGCTCGCCAGCTGGACCGGGAGATGGCGTCTTGCTCGTCGAATGTGCCTGGCTGTGGCACGCGCCCAGGACCCCCCAGCAGGAAGTGATTGGGAGTCAGGGCCTCGGGATCTTCTGCGCTGACGGAGACGTGGGTCAGCGGGCGACTGTTGACGGTGTACTCTACCTCAGCTAGTAGAGTGGCGAGGACTTCTTCGGTAGGGTGGCGCTCGTGCAGTGTTGCTGCGAGTGCGGTCTTTACGGAGCGTACCATGCGCTCCCAGGCGCCGCCCATGAACGGTGCTCCAGGCGGGATGTAGCGCCAGGAGATGGTCCTCTTCGCAGCTTCTTCCGCTGTCGCCGCGTCGATTGCTTGTCGTAGTTCTTTGTCGGCAGCCTTTAGGTTGGTGCCGTTGTCCGACCAAATTTCAGCCGGGCAGCCACGTCGTGCGATCATGCGTCTGACCGCCATCACCGCTGAATCGGCGCTGAGCGAGCCTGCGATTTCTAGGTGAATGGCTCGCGTCGTGAGACACGTGAAGATGGCCACGTATCTCTTGTCTGGTGCGTCCGACGGTCACGGAGAGAGGCCCGAAGTAATCGACCCCAGTGAAGGTGAAGGGTCGCTTGTGATGAGCTAGGCGACACGCTGGCAGGTCCCCGGTTCTCGGGTATGGTGGCGCTTGAGTCTTCATGCGGCAGAAGAGGCATCGTCGAAGGATTGCGCGCGTGATGGGGCGCAATCTTAGTACCCAGTACTGTTGGCGACACTCGTTGATGGTTGCCTCGACGCCGGCGTGATGTAGCTGCCGATGAACTGCCAGTATCCATAGCTTCACCGTTCGATGTTCCCCGTCGATGACTAGCGGGCTCTTGACGTTTTGTTCAACGTCTTTGGCCGCTTGGATACGGCTACGAAGTCGAAGTGAGCCGTTGACTGACTCGACGCTGAGCTGGTGTAGGCGGCTTTCCTTGGTGACGGGCTTCCCGTTGTTCAAAAGTTCTATTTCTTCTGTGAAGGCCTCTTCTTGTGAGGATCGCATCAGGAGCTCTTCGGCTTTCTTGAGGAGCTCGGCTGTGACTGGAAGCAGGTTGAGTGTTGATCTCTTCTTCGGTGTGGGCGCCCGTTGTTTCGCTGTCGTAGGCTTATTTCTCTTCCATGTGGGGTCCGCTTCTTTATTCTTCTTCGTTCGTCGGTAGTTGACCTTCTGACCGGTGGCTCTGCAGAGGTCGATGAACTGTAGGACGCGTGCTGTCGCGTACCGGAGGCGGTCCCAATTGGAAAACTTCGCTGGATCAGGCAGGCCCTCTGCTAGCTTCAGTCTTCTCTTACTGGTAATATGATGCGTCTTCTCTTCTTCGGGGGGCTCTTCTTCTGTGGTCTTCACAGGTTCTATTGGCCAGGAGTCTTCTGTCGAGTAGAGAAAATCCGGCCCTTTGTACCATCGATGATTTTTGTCGAAGGCTGTAGGTACATCTCTCGTTGCGTCGTCGGCGACATTCTGTTTTGTCGGAACCCAGCGCCAGTCGTTGACCTTTGAGCTTTCTTCTATAGCTGCGAGACGGTGAGCCACGTATGGTTTGTATGAACGTGACCCGGTCCTTATCCATGTGAGTACTGTTCTGCTGTCGGTCCAGAACACTCTTCTATCGGGTTTTCTCTCGTGTTCTTCAATGACTGCCTCGGAGAGCCTGGTACCCATGACTGCTGCTTGTAGCTCTAACCTCGGTATACTCGTGAGCTTGAGTGGAGCAACCTTTGCCTTGGCCATGACGAGAGACACTCCCACTTCGCCGTCCGGTGTCACTGCCCTCCAGAATAAGACCGCCGAGTAGGCCGACTCGCTGGCGTCGCTGAAGACATGAAGCTCGAGGGAGGCGGCGTCACTGTAATGCAGGTACTGCCGCGGAATTGCTATGTCGTGGAGACTTTTCAGGCGTCCCATCCACGACTCCCACTGCTCCGCCAGGTCTTCGTCAATGTGGTCGTCCCATGCTGTTCCTCGGCGCCAAACTTCTTGAAGCAGCTGTTTCGCCCTGATGGTGACAGGCGAGGCGAATCCCAACGGGTCGAAGAGCGACATTACGATGCGCAAGGCTTCTCTCTTCGTCGGTCGTTTTCCTTCGATGAGTGTTGCAGGTATTCTTGTCATGTTGAGGTTGAATGTCAGCTCGTCCGATTTCATTTTCCATATAACTCCCAGTACTCGTTCGGTTTGCTCTTCATTCTTGTATAGCTCTAGGTCTTCGGTTCTATTTTCCTCTCCCAGTGCTTCCAGGAGTGATGCTGAGTTCGATTTCCATTGTTTCAACTCGAAGCTGGCCTTCTTATGTACTTCACGTACACTCGTTGTCACGTTGACTGCCTCTTCTAGGCTTCTGAAACTGTCGAGGTAGTCGTCCACGTAGTGCTTGTTCACGATGGCAGCTGCGGCTTCCGGATGAGTGTCTTCGTGCTGCTTGGCATTCAGGTTCTTTATATATATTGCTGTAGACGGCGAACTTGATGCTCCGAATATAAGTGACGTCATTCTATACTCTTCCGGAGGTCGATTGTCGCGGCGATCCCCGCGCCACAAGTACCGCAGTGCGTCTCTATCTTCTGTGCGTAGCTTGACCTGCATGAACATTTCTTTGATGTCCGCTGTGACCCCGATGCAATGCTGTCTGAAGCGCATGACGACACCCGGCAGCGACTGAAGCAAATCCGGACCTTTGAGGAGCATGTCGTTGAGAGCCACCCCTCTGGTCTTGGCGGCGGCGTCATGCACAACACGCAGCTTGTCCGGCTTCATGGGGTTGATGACCGCGAAGTGAGGCAGGTACCATGTTTTCTCTGGAGTCTTCTGCGGCGGCGCGGGCTCGGCGTAGCCCTTTTCTATAAGAGCTTCCATTTGTTCGACGTACTTCTTCTTAAGGGCTGGGTCGCGATCGATCTTCTTTTCAATATTGAAGAGCCTCTTCAGTGAGTTTTCGTAGTTGTCTGGGAACTTGATGTCTTCTTTCTTCCAGAGGAGGCCGGTCTGGTATCTCGTTTCGCTGATCTTCTCAGTCTTCTGTTCGAGTATTCGAAGTGCCTTCTCTTCTGGGTCGGTTTTTGGTCTCTTCGGGTTGATGCAGAGGGCGTCCATCTCGAAGTATCTCTTCACCAGGTCCTCGAGGTCATCTTCTGCTTCCTTCATATGTGACACGAAGTCGATCTTCTGACCGAAGGAGTTCGTTTGGCTTCCGTGGAGTACCCATCCAAGGGGCGTGAGTGATGCCACTGGATGGTCCCTGTCCCCTCTTCTTGTTTCTTCAGTCAGCAGAAGATGCCAATTGTCTTGACCGATGAGGATGCGTGGCTTCGCATTGGAGTATGTGAGATGTGCCTTGATGTCCGATAGGTGTGGACATCCTTCAACTAAGTCGCGTGGAACCCGTTGAGAGGAGACTTGTAAGTTCTTCACTGTTCTTGCTTGAATTTGCTCTTCATGTTCGTTGACCCCTTTCAGCCCGATGGTCACTCTTCTTGATGCCGATTCCGCAGTCTTCAACTCGTTGATGGTTTCTATCTTCAGTGGATCTACGGGTCCTGTAGCTCCGATACTCGCAGCGACGTCGTCGTCGACGAGTGTGACCGTTGATCCGTCGTCCATCAATGCGAATGTGTTGATAGTTCCTTTTGGCCCCTTCACTTGGACCGGCAGAATCTTCAGATAGGATTGCTTCTTTACTGTTCGTGTCCACGTCGAATTGATGACTTCTGTTTTCTCGTTGTTTTCTGTCTTCTCAGCCTGTTCTATCTTCTTCTCGTAGTGAAGCAGCTTGTGGTGTGTGTACTTGCACCCGTTGACACCACATGGCCTCGGTCGACAGTTGTGAGTCTTGCTCCTATAACGTAGGCATCTGAAGCAGAGGCGTTTCGACTTTGCAGCATCCCATCTTGAATTGGCTTCCATCTTCTTAAATGTGTCGCACTCTGTCGCGTTGGTGTGGCTTGTCTCGTCGCACACGAAGCACTTCGGTGTGTTGCTCTTCTCTGTGACGTTGGTGACCCGCTGAGTCTTCTTTGGAGGTGCGGACGTCGATGGTGCTGCCACCTGTTCAGGCAGTGCGTAGGGTCCGCACAGTTCTGCTTCCCTCTTGAAGAATCTCTCCAGCTTGATGAGGCAGGGATCTTCTTTGGGTTGCGTCGATGAGAAGTCGTAGTAGCGGTACCGGAGCGTCGGCGTCAGTTTGTCTACCAATGTCTTCGCAAGTTCGGGGTTGTACATATAGTTGAAACAACCCAATGTCTTCAATGTTGCTACGACGTTGGAGATCTTCGTGGCGAATATGCATATTTCCCTTGGCGACTCGGTGAGACGTGGTAGACCTCGAAGCGTTTCCATTTCTATCATCGCGATTGACTCTGGTCTTCCAAATCTTGACTCCAAAGTCTTCATTACTTCTGAAGGGTGTGCGTTCGTGATGAGTAACCCTTCGACTGCTTCTCTGGCCTTCCCTTTCAAATTTCTTCTTAACCTATTAATGTTCTCGACGGCGCTGAACGTTGGCTCAGACTCGTAGTAGGCGGCGCGGAAGGGTAGCCACTCCTGATGCGACCCGCTGAAGAAGGGTAGCTCGATGAATTTGGGTCGCTGGGCGGCGCTGACAGCCCGAGTGATGGCTTCAGCTAGGAGGGCGAGGTCCCCTTGACCTCCCGCCGGTGTTCGATGAACCTCTTCTTGCTTCGGTGGTTCTTCGTGGACGATCGTCGGCTCTGGTGGAGGGCGGTGAGGCTCGTTGGCGATGGCTAGGACGGGGCGAGTCACCTGGTTCTCCAACCAGTTGTCCACACGGGCGTTGACTTCTGAGCAGAGGGAGACTTCATCTTCTTCTCCATCTTCTTCGAATTCTTCATCTTCTCTATCGGTGTCCTCGGTTTCTAGCGCAGCCAGGCGGGCAGCAGCTAGTTCAACTTGGAGACGAAGCAAATCTTCCTTTGCTTTGGCGATCTTCTGTTGTTTCGTCTTGCTATAAGTCGATCCCCCCCCTCCCCCCTTCTTGCTAGGGGGGCGGAGAGTCTGTGGGCCGGTTGGTTTCGACGTACCGGCGGCGATGTTCTTGACAACTCGTTGCTTCACAGTCGAGGCGTCAGTATCACGGCGATTTTCTTTCGATGCGACAGCGGCGGGTGGCTTCATCAGCTGTTTCGATTTCGCACCCGCGGTGAGCGTCGTCGCGGCGGAAGGGGTAACGGAAGGTGCGGCGACGCCGGCGGGTTGCGGGGCGGAGGGCACGTTGGCGGCTGAGGGGGGGGGGACGGTGGCTGCCGGCGCGGGGCGCGCGCTGGCGGCTGAGACGGATGCAGCAGTCGAAGCGGTGGCGGCGGAGGTCACGGTGGTGGGATCAGTCGTCGCGGAGGTAGAGGTCTGTTCGGAACTCTCCGTGGCAGTCGTCCCCGATTGTGTCGATTCGGATGTGACTTCCGTGCTGGTACCGGTCGCAGAGGTCTCTGGAGTGGCCTCGGACGATGACGGCTTCTGTTCACTCGACGGCTTGCGGCCCCTTCCCTCGGAGCGCGTAACGGGCATGATGACAGCTGATATTTAAGGTCGATGGCACGCAGACACTAACACGAAGTACGTTCTTCAAGTTTTCTTCACTGTAGCACTATCTTCTATCTTCAAATTTTTCTCACTGTAGCACTATCTTCTATCTTCATGCAGTATTCTTCACAAATCCGGACTCGACAGGACCACTAAATGTGCGGGGCACATTTACTAACGCTGGATTGGTGAATAAAACACTGATGGCTTGAAGATGTCTTGAAGTTTATTTCTTCTTTCTTCTTTCTTGTTTCTTGTTCTGCTGCTGCCCGCCGACTGTGTCGCTAGCGAAAAACCACCCGTAATTTATACACGAAGGCGCATGAACTCTAGCCAATCAGAATTAATCAGAATTAAACACAAAAGGCGCCAACCAATCAGAAAAAAGGGGCGGGGCGACACAGTTAGCTTTAGTACAACAGAACTTTACCGTAAAGAGAGCCGCGTGACAATTTTCGCGTTTTTCTCTAACTTTTTCTATTAAAACATATGACAAATTGTGTATTTTCTTATTCTACTATCTTATTTCTACCTATAAAACATAAATTCAACATAAAAACTGAACATTACATACATCGATAATGAACAATTATGTACAGAGCATTTCCTTATACAAATCTATAAAACTATCAATTTATTATTCTAATAAGAAACTAAATGAAAATCTATTATATAAACATAAGTTCTAATAAGAAATATAACGAATAAGCACAAATTCTTATAAGAAAACACTATGAACTATCTTATCAAACTATCAGATGTCACTGTCTTTATCAGTTTGTTTGCACTATTCACTTATTAGCACTTCACTGCACTATACACAACTTCACTATATACACGACTATTTACGATTGTTTACTATAATCACTCGTCCCGCACAATTCTGTCAAAACAATACTACGAAAAATTGCACACACGCGCCATCGATAACTCAGTCATTTAAATATAAACCTAATTCTTTACACTACAGGGTATTTTTTCCGTATAATTTACTCACACAAACAATTATCATTGTGTGTTGTCGCGACACGGGGGGCGGATACGACTTTCCCGCTCAAATACAACGGACGCACCATGCGACATTACGGCTTGGTGAGGTATCGTTATGTCAGTTTTACATTGCTTGTCAAGTCACTCAGTGATAGACTGAGGTGGTTGTAAAAGAGCAATGTATTTAATGCAAAAACAATACAGTCGGAGCAATATAGGAAAATAAGAATAAAGTAGTACAAGTGATAGCTGAGCGAAACGCTCAACACTACGGCTTCACCGACACGTCCCCTTGCCACTTCTCCTGTTTTTAATATTTCTGTGCAGTTAACAGATGTTGAAACTGCGTGCTTGGTTTACTTCAGCTACTTTCACAGCATTATGTGTTACGAAATTCTACTGTGGGGCCGGGCGGCTGACATTGGATCTATTTTAATTTTGCAAAAGAGAGCCATCAGAGCAATTTACAATTTACATCGTCGCGAATCTCTTATAGAACTATTTAAAAAGATTAATATAATGACAGTGCCCTGTCAATTTATTTATGAAAATATAATGTATGTTAGGAAAAGCCTTCATCTTTTCAAAAAATAAGTGTTAGACATAATTATACTAGAAATAAAGATAAAATTGATCAACCTTATTTTATAGATTGTCAAAAGTACAAAAATCTTTTATTAAGAAAATTTAAAACTTATATCAAAAATCATCATCATCATCATCATCAGCCGGAAAACGTCCACTGCTGAACATAGGCCTCCCCCTTATTATATCAAAAATACTCTAAGTAAACAAGCAACAACAACAACTTCAGTTGAGACTGAAACTGAGTTTGTCCCCAAAGCTGAACCGGGCAGCAGCCGACACCTGCCCAATCTCAGCGGGCAAAACCGCGCGCGCGACAGGGGCGTTTCAGCCACACCTTGGTCCGGTCGCTCCCAAGCCCTATAGACCCACCTTTCAGCGCTTTGGAATGTGCGATTCAGGGTGTATCGCTCCACTCGCCGCTTGTACCGACGAATACAGTTTGCCTGTGCACAAATCTTCTGCTTCAGGAAGTCGATACGTTCTGTGACGCGGGTCAAATAATCACGAGGATCGATATCAATACCCGTGAACGCCCGCCTCACAAAACGCATCACTCTAGGACGAGTATTACTCTCCCTGAAGCAGAGCAATTTGCCAATGAGTGCTCTAGCCTCACCGATACGCCGCTCAGTTCTGCACTGCCAAGCTGGAGCTGCTGGTTTTGGTCGTGAAGCTTTGTCGCTATCTGGGAATTTGACGTGAGCTACACGACATGCCTCTACAGCTGCACAGTACAACATTGAGTGGGTATCGGCAAGATCTTTACTGCTGTCAAAGCAATTTGACAGATCCGAGTCTAGAGCACACACAAGCGCCTTGTTTTTATTGTGCATAGGCAAACGAGGTAAACGTGGTCTAAGTTCCGGCGGTACGGAGCGGTACTCCCGGAAGGCACTCTCCAAAGCGCTCCTCAACTGTGCGTTGCATTGGGTACTCACGGGTATAACTTCGTCATGATCCTCTTCACAATCGCGATCGAATCGCGGCGGCACACTCGACGAACTTTGTTGTTGCGCCGCGATCAGTGGTGAAGCAGGAATAACTCGGTTACTCCGTGATTCGAAGCGTAGTCGATCAAATACGGTGTCATCCAGCATACAGCTACGCTGAATGACCCGCACCTGATCCGAAAGTCGTTGCGCCGACACGCTGACATCTGGCTCAAGCACCTGAAACAGAGAGAGCATCCGACCACGGTACGCAGTCAAGTTGCTTCCCCCCTCAGTAGCCCCATAATATGCGCGCATGACGTTTTCATTAATGGACTGGGTCCATGCGCGACACATTTCCACCGACAGCGGGGACCCTGTTCGGGGCCTGTTGGCCTCGAGGTCCCAAGGCCGCTGGTGGCCGTCCTCTGCCTCGTCGTCGCGGTGGTGGCGGTGTCGACGGCGGGGAGTAAAACTCGTCGCTGGAGCTCGACGCGGCTGTAGCTACCGGTGACACGGCGTCCACGGGTGAGGCGCGTCCCGGCGGCTGCAAGGCGGAACTCAGCGACGAGCCCGGGGATGTTGGGTGTGCTAGTTGCGGCTTGGATCGACTTCTCGTCAACATTATAAAACGACTGGATTTATTAGGGTTCCGTAGCCAAATGGCAAAAACGGAACCCTTATAGATTCGTCATGTCTGTCTGTCTGTCCGAGTATGTCACAGCCACTTTTTGTCGAAAGTATAAGAGCTATCCTGTTGAAACTTGGTAGAAAGATGTATTATGTGAATCGCATTAGGATTTTCACACAAAAATAAAAACAAAACAAATTTTGGGGGTGCCCCCCATACTTAGAATTGAAACTCAAAAAATTTTTTTTCACCAAACCCATACGTGTGGGGTATCTATGAATAGGTCTTTAAAAATGATATTGAGGTTACTAACATCATTTTTTTCTAAACTGAACAGTTTGCGCGAGAGACACTTTCAAAGTGGTAAAAAGTGTGTCCCCCCCCCCGTAACTTCTAAGATAAGAGAATGATAAAACTAAAAAAAAAATATAATGTAGACCTCAACCAAAACTACCAACGAAAATTGGTTTGGATGAGATACAGTTAGCAGTTTTTGAGATATAGTACATTTTCAAAAACCGCAAATATAACTTTGCCATTCATACAAATACTATGAAAAACAAAGTTATTTTTATTGTTTGTGTATATTACTTACTAATCTCAATATAATTATATCTCTAATCTATGCTTGCTGCTACGGAACCCTTCATGGGCGAGTCCAACTCGCACTTGGCCGGTTTTTTTTCTTCATTTTCGACATTTACTGTTTTGTGATTGTTATTATGGATTTTTCACTTTTGGTTGTATTTATTAATATCTGGTTCATATTTTAACTAAGGTTTTAGCCACAAATAAATTAAAAAAGAAATGAAAATTGACGAAGAAAATTTTTGACGTCAGTCATTCTTGACAGTCGAACCACTTATTATTTAGTAGTATTTTAAAACACTGGACCAAGACGCTGGTTTTTCCATCAAATCACGCCATAAAGTAATTTTTATTGTAATTGTGATTTATTTATTTGTTGATTGATTATTATGAAAATGATTATTATTGATTATTGTGATAATTGTGAATTGGTAGGATTATTATTCTGACATGGATGTGAATTAATTTATTGTACTAACACTAGTCTTAAGTTGTGAATGTTTTACTAACAATATGGATTCATGTGATCTGAATAATAAAGTGAAATTAAATTAAATTATTATTCGTTTATTCATCTTTTGTACATGTTTCACATATTTTTATATATTTCTTTAAAAAAAACAAAACAATAAAAAAACATTTAAAAATATAAAAATAGTAGTCCGCCGGCGTGGGAGCAGGGTCCAAGCTACCGGTGGTTAGGGCTCCAGAGACAGGAACCTCCTCGCAATACGAGCCATATCAACCCCCTAAGGAGAGCCTCGAAAGGTGTTCGTCGAGGCTCTTTGCCATCAGGCCATTGGCAGTAACGACAATCGGCACAATGATGGCCGAGCTTACATTCCACATGTCGATAACCTCGCGTGCTAAGTCAAGATATTTTATTTGTTTATCTTTCTCAGCCTTCACGAGGTTCTCGTCATGCGGGATGGTAACATCGATTATCATTGCGCAGCGCGCTGATCTGTCTATCACTACTATGTCAGGCTTATTAGAAATAATAGTCCTGTCAGTAATGATAGGCAGATCCCAGTACATCGTGACATGGTCTTTCTCTAGAACTGGGTCGGGCACATACCTGTAATACGGTACTTCGGAATCAACAAGTTTGTATTTCAAAGCAAGTTGCTGGTGGATAATCCTGGCCACGAGGTTATGCCTGTGCAAGTACTCGCCATTAGCAAGACGAGAACAACCAGAGATAATATGTCTGATCGACTCACCCGGACGATGGCATGCCCGACACACGTCAACCGTCCCGTCTTTTATAATATGTCTCCGGTAGTTATTCGTCAAGATAACTTCGTCCATAATTGCACAGACAAAACCTTCAGTTTCCCCGAAGAGGTCACCGAAACGTAGCCAGGACACGGACGCTAGAAAATCTACATCGGGCCGATAAAGAGCCTGGTAGAAGCGTCCGTGAAGCTCCTTGCCTTGCCATACCTCCTTGCGGTCTTCGGTACTGTACCACAGGTTTGGGTCAGTTCTCTTTAGCCTTTAGCGGGGTGAGTCCGTTGTCCACTGTGACCACATCTCGGTGCATACCCGTTTCTATTTTCAAAAAATATTCTCTGACACACCTCGCGGTTGTGGAGGGTCTTAGAATTTAAAAAGCCTCGACCCCCGCATTTCCGCGGGATGTACAGCCTCATCACCGATGATTGTAGGTGATGCATCCGGTTTGCGGTCAACAGCGTACGGACTCGTCTATCCCAGGCGTCAAGTTCAGTTTGAGTCCATTTGAGTATGCCGAAAGAGTACATTAAAACCGGCATGACCCAACCGTTGAAGGCACGCACCTTGTGTCCGCCCGAAAGAAGGCTATTTAAAACCTTTTTCAGGCCTCCAAAGAAGCGCTCCAGCGCATCCAGCGCTCAACGATTGTTTCACGTCCGGTACATTAATGCCTAGCGCTTCCGACATACAGAAATACTTGCAGGTTTCGGATGAGGAGAGTGATCTAAGGTGTATGGAATCTGAAAGCTGAATCCCTTCAGATTCCATAATCTCCCCTGCTTTATATGCATGACTGCACATTTGTCCACACCAAATTCCATCCTGATGGCACTACTAAAAGTTTCATTTATTATTATTATGATTATCATATATGATAGCATAATGAATGTTTGTTTGCAGGTGTGCCAGGCAGAGTAGAACAGCATGACAACGCAGTGCACAGAGCTCATCGGCTGTGATTACAACGCAGCCAGTAACTCCTACTCAAATATGAGTAGTGCTACTTACAAGAAAGGTGATGGCACGTCGGGGATTCGTGGACAGCTGTATGAAACAAAACTACTCAGCTTAATATTCTATAGCGCGAAGTATGACGACAGCATCGAGCAGTTTCAGTTAGCTTCCAACATCGCCGAATCTGGAGCATTTGACGATATTTTTATCAAAATAAAAGTGAACGGATTCTCCAAACCTTTGTTTGTGTTCATACAGTGCAAGCATAAAGACGACCGCGACGAGTCTCCAGACGTCGATTTGAAGAAATACTTTCTTAGTTACATAAAAATAAGAGAAAAATTCAAATCTCAGGACGATCTAGGCAGTTTGTTCCATGGCGACTTTCAAGATACAGAATGCTACTTTAGTATATATACAAACGGCAAAGCACCGCACTCATTTGATGGTGACGCGGTGGAAGGTGATTTAGACGTACTAAACAAACTGATCGACACCGGCGGTATCGCCAGGCAACCATACAAGTACAAAGAGGATGTAGTAGAGTCTCTATGCGAACAACTTGCAAAAGACCAAACTATCTCACTGGCTAAACAGATTGCTACTTTTATGGGCAGAGAAATGACATTTCAAGACCTGCTGTCAGATGAATATAATATTATACTTCTCTACCATGTATTTCTAGCCCAAAATGTTTTTGACGTTTCCGAAATAAAACCTGAGGGACATCGAGTGGCTACTTTTCGCCAAGACTTAATCAATACTAGAGACGAATACCTCACTCTATTCAAATATACACTATGTCAAGAGATTATTAAAAGACGAACGATAGAACCCAATGAAATAAATAATTTGCTCTCCGACTTCATAGCCGAGCCCACTGATGTTACCAAATTGAGTAAACTGATAGGTACTGTTGTAACATACAACAATGGTCAGCTAGAATTGGTTGAAAAATATTCAAAATTCTGCAACCAGGAATTGAATCAAGTGCAAATCACTCGATCGACTGTAAACGAAGCCGTTGAACTAGCTGCTAAAGACATAGTGATCAAGGTGCCGGCTGCGTTTGGTAACAAAGATTTAACGCTTCGTGGGAACGATAAAAAAAAGGAGCGAAGAATAAATCATCTCAAATCGAAAATAATTGATATATTAGACATGTTTAAACCAGAGAAATTGATTGTAATAGATGAATCTTTAGTAACTGAATCTTTAATAGAAGAAGGATTCCTGGAGCTCAATGGAGGAATAGCTGGTGCCATCGGAAATATATTTGTGCCTGATCATAACACTAAATATATGAAGATTACAGACAGCTCTGAATTTTTAGGAACTCTTGCAAAAAGTTTGTACACAAAGTTAAATAACGAAATACAAAATTTACATGAATACAAATTTTATTTCAACGTTAAAAATGTCCCTAGATTTTTATTAGGTCCTAACGACTATGACAAGAGTCTAGCGAGAGACTTCTTAAACAACCTGTTATTCTACAGCAAACAAGCTGACGAGAATGAAATGGAAGAAATACTAAAAAGTAAAATAGAAGATTACCAGCATGATCACGCGACCCACTTCCAAGCCAAGACTGATGCGATGTTTCTTAAATATCACGATGGAATACAGAAATGGTGGATGAAGTCAAAACAGGCGTCGTATCTTACTAAAGACAACGACATGTTCGAGGAAGCAATCAATAGCATTATGAAGGACCCACTGATGAGCGCAATAAACCTAACGTATATGAGCAAAATACAGCATTTTAAGTACACGTTCCATGAAGACGTGGTGAGCTCCTGGCACCTGCAGGATCACTTCAATACTGTTATCATCACAGAGAACAGCGTGCTGACTGTTGTTAAAGTGTTGCAACATTTGAAGAACAAAGACCATGCAGTGTTAGATCTTGAATATATTGTAAACCTACCGACTCACGATCGTAATGTATTGTGTGCTGAGTTGTCGAAAACAAACGAACACAAAGCTCTTGTTTTCGTATGTGATAAATTACAGATTAAGAGAAATGAAATCAAAACTTTAGAAACAATCGGTAAAGCTGTTCTAAAGAAAAAAACTATTATTATAACGAATCTCACGTCACTTGAAACATTACAAAAATACTTCCCAACAACAGTTAGCATCGTAAAAGACGAAAACAATAGTCTGATTGACATGAATGAAGCGTCACAGAAGAGTATCTTGGAGACTAGAGTGATGTTTCAAAACTCAGAAGTAAGATTGGACTTAGTACTTGATGATGAATCAAAGGCACATGTGAATGGAGATGTTTTATATACAATCATCAGTAAAGAAACAATTAAAATCAGTAATCTAACTGTCGATCGACAGTACAATGAAATCAAACATTTATACGTCGATAGATTCGTTACAAAGACGAACTATGTTGCTGAAACACCTCCTAACAACTCTCTCCCTTTAAAAACTCTATTCGATATAGAAGATGACGTTGTACTTGTTACGGGAGAACCCGGAATGGGAAAGTCGACACTATTCAGTCACTTATCACTCAAAACCAAATCAGAGCACCCACACGTATGGATTGTAAGAATAAACTTATTAGAATACTCGAGAGAGTTCAACAAGTGGAAGCATGCGAATACAGCTATCGATACATTAGAGACTATAAAGTTTTTGTGCCAAGTAATGCTTGCTGAGAAACTTGACGGCAAAGGAAACAATGTAGAATTTGAGTTGGAAGAAGATAATGGTTTTGTTTATCTGACGCAATGTACAGGTGATCAGTGGACTAAGTTCGAGTTGAAATTGTTTCTAAACTTTTATAATAAAGGGGGGATGATATTTATTTTTGACGGTTTTGACGAAATCTGTCCGCACTATATGCATGAGGTGATAAAGTGTATAAAAACTGTCAATAGCCACAATAACAAGCATAAGATATGGGTCACAAGCAGGTCGTATACCGACGCTTTAAATAGTTTACAGGAAGCGTTCGGAGAGCCGTATGAAATAGAACACTTTACTAATCCAGCGAAAAAAGCATATTTAATGAAAATATGGCTATCCAATTTGATACTGAAAGAACTTGATAAATTACAGCTGCAAAATGTACAAGACTTTCTACAGTTTATGTTCCAACCAGAATACCCACTTCAACGATTTGAGTTGCCTTTACAAGAAATTTACATCAACGCTGCCAGTTATTTAATAAATGAGATTAAAACTACAACCATACCTTTGTGGACGTTCAATGATAACTTTAATGATATGTACTACGCAATGGAAGAAGAATCTCTTTTTCTGACTTATTTATATCGAGAAGTCAGTGATAATAATCCATTAAATTTGTTTCTGCGGGCTCTCTTCTTTATAAACAGTATAAAACACGTTAGCCACAGTACCAACAAATGGAATCGAGACGTAAACACGTTCACCTTCTACAAACAATACATTGAAACGAAACTGAAAAGAATACGGTTTCAAGGTAAAAACAAAATGGATATTTATAATCCTGATATTAGGATTGCTTACGACAAAGAACTTGCAGATTTAATTTCGAAGCATAAGAAACTGGCAGCGTATGCTATATTCAATGAGAATATTAATAAACTATTTAGTAAGCAAGAGCTGGAGGAAATCAAGGAAACTATTCAATTTATAGAAAAAGGAGGAGAGAAGACAGGTCTTATAAACATAGTCGCCGGGATCCCGATATTTATACACATGACGTTCGCCGAATACTTCGCAGTCGAATATATCTGCGATTTATTGAATCATGAAAATGAGAGCGATAATAAACTTCAGTTGAAGGATTTCATATTTAATGAAATGTTTCCTGCATTTAACCTTGAAAATATTCGAAATATTTTTGTTTATAAAATGAAAATGGATAAAAAGTTAATGAGTATTATAAAAAACCATGACGAAGTAATATTTAATTTGTTAATGGAAGAGGGTAACTCGTTTATTTTTCAAACAGCGGAACCCAACAGACGTGTGTCTGAACGCACCCGGTGGCCGCCATTACAAGTTACGTTGGAACATCTAAATGACTTCAGTTCTAAATATTTGCCGATTATTGAGAGAAGCGAAAACGACAGCGATACGAAGGAATTTTTGAAAAATTTTATTAATGTGGATAATTTACGTACTACCCTTCAGAATGAATACGCTGACTTAGGCATTTATGTCATGAACTCATCACAGAACAAAGTTTATTATACAACTGGCTTAGGCCCGCGGCTTCGCTTGCCTTAATTTAGAATTTGAGAAACAATACGTGGCGCCCACTTACACGATCCGTATTGTTTAAATAGTTTATATAGTTTTTATTTTGTATTGTTTTAATAGTTTCACTTAATGTTAGTTTAATTTAATTCCGTTAATTTTTTTTTGATGTCTTTATGTTTTTATACCTATGTATTTCAGTACTATTGTTTTGTTTGTTTCGTGGTTTAGATTTACGAGTACGTGTCTTTGTTTCTGTATTAGTATGAGTTTTAGTAATGTTTTCTTCTATTCTCTGTAACTTGTTTGTTACACATTTGTGTTAGATCTTTGTTATAAATTTGCATGCCATTGTTATGGCAGAATGTGTCCTGCCCTAAAATATGATATAACACCTTTTGTATACCACATTTTATGCAAATAAAGAATACTTACTTACTTACTTTACTTACTAAAAATCGCCAAAAACACGATGAAACCGACTGGATGACTGACTTTTGAATCAACGCACAGCCGAAACCGCTGGGCATAGAAGCATGAAATTTTGCACAAGTATTCCTTGTAAGTATAGCGTATTTGGGCACTCAGAATGGATTTTTGAAAATTCGTACCCTAAGGGCGGATTCGACCAAACCCGAGAATATACACGAGTAACTATACCAGGAATTGTTCATTCCATAATTTTATTCTCGAGTAAATCAACTGTCGTTTTTCCATGCAATCTAACGTATAGCTATACTTGGATTAGTTACGCGCGCATAGTGAAGTGAATGTCAACGTGATTGAACGATTTTAACACCCGGCAAAAAAAAGTTGTCCGACAATCGAGAGAGAGCAGAAGCATACACATGTCAACTCGGATAGGTCGTATTATAGCGAGCAAAAGTAGCTTCAGTGTTAAAGTTTGTACATAGAGTCTGACACACGAAACATGAGCCTGGAAAATAGCGGCAAATTCAAAAAATCTACATCTAAAATCTCTATTGCCATCCAACGTGGCAATGCTACCAGTCTTCTGGGCACGTTTCCGGATGACAGCGATGCGGAGGAGTACTTTGACGCCTGAGTGTCTCTGTCTTTTGTGTTTTTGTTTTTGTTTTTTTTTTTTTTTAATTAAGTATTTTAGTTTAAGTTTAGTTGTAAATATATAGTTTTATTTATTTTATTTTTAGACTAGCTTTAGTTATCTAATGTTTATTATAACTGGATAAAATGACAAATCTCTATATATCATCTAAAATACATTTTGATACTTGAATTTACATCATGGATTACTTAGTAATCTATTACTAAGTAAATTCAAGTATCAAAATGTATTTTATTTAGATGATATATAGAGATTTTAGATGTAGATTTTTTGAATTTGCCGCTAATTTTCCTGGCTCAAGTTTCGTGTGTCAGACTCTAGTTTTGAAAACTAAACTTTTAAGTTTACTAATTTAATAAATTAAATAAAAGGGTAATATTTATAACATGAGTGACGTTATGCGTACTTAAACGCACAATTGGCTGTCCTCTGAAATCTGAACTTTTATTAAGCATTGTAGAGATACATTTTAAAATAATAGAAAACAAGAAAAAATGGCTCAATGGCAAATTATTGCTGACCAATATAATAACCGTACAATCCACTGTTCTCGATTTGGGCAAAATTTAAAAGCTCAATGGGAGAGCATAAAAAAGATGGCAAGAAAGGATGCAGCGACAAGCAGGTAGCATTTGACCCAAACAACTTAAAACAAGGACCGCAAGGCATTATCTACCAGTCAACCGTTGGGTCAAAAGGAGAAGTAGTTGGAATAGGTACTATCGAACAATGTAATCTCTGCTCACTTTTAAAACAAAATCGCGTGCGCAGTATCCCACATCTGTGAACTGGCCACCTTTTTTATGAAATGGATGACCCTTTTTTATGAATAGGATGAATGGTCAAAACAAAGGGCCTAGGAAGTGAAATTTATAACTCTGCAAGCAGAAATAGTCTTTACGGTGGTCAGTATATACATTGGGCGATAGTACAACAACACTACTGAAACAAACTATTCCCGAATAGACTCGTTATTCCTCGAATTAATGTTGGTAAAACGTGAAATTGATTTATTCTCTAGTACCTAAAGTAGCGATTTACTCCAGAATAAGATTTATTCCAGTTTGGTTGTATCTGCCCTAAAAGGTTTAAAAATATGATTAAAGTTTGTATGAAAATAATTTAATCTCACTCGATTTACTTAAAACTTTCCAATGTACACTCATCAAAAAAATCGATAAAAATAATAAGTGTTGAGAGGATGTTTGATAATTATTGTAAACTCGAAATACGCATCCTCGCGGACGAAATTGTGTTCAAAATCCTCGTTAACTGTGTAAGTAGATGATTTTTTATGAATGTTGAACGTTTTCCCTCTTGTAACTTTATATCTATTAAACGTACGGAATGAAAACAAATACCATTTGTTGTGGAAATTCATAGCCTTTAAACTTCTCTCAGGCATTTTTGTCATAAAGTCAACGGTTGAAGTATATATGAAAAAGAACACATTTGGGTTGGGCCCCTTAAAGTCAAGATGGCGGCTAACGCAGACACTCTTCGAGGTCGGAAGCTCACATTTTTCATGACGAGCATAATACGAGTATACTTAAAATGGATCGACTCGACTCAATCTAATATATAAAAATCAATGCCTTTTTTTCTTCTTTTTCGTTGTAATGTTATAACTCAAGAACGGGCTCACCTATCCAAACCAAATGTTTAGGCATTGTTCGAACTATTTAGTAGATGCTTTATGTGAAGTTTGTACAAAATCGGACGAGCGGTTCTTAATATACCCGTGCGAAGCTGGGACGGGCCACTTGTTACTATGTATTTTTTGGTGTTCAGATACGTTTAGTTAATAAATTACTCGCTACTCGACTAAAATACTAGCGTAGTCCGAACTAGGCTTACTGCTCAACTAAAACAAAGGACATAGGGAAAAAGCGTCCGAAGCAAAACAATACCACTCCAATAACTTTTTCAATTTATTTCTAGTAACACATTCATAATTTAAACACACTTTTTATGTATACCTACAATTTTTATTGTATACTGACGTTTTTAATTGTTTTTTTTTATTATAAGTACCTAATGTATAGACGTCAGCACATTAACCTACCTCGATCTATCAAACAAATTTAATTTTTCAACCTTATCACAAAAGCTTAATGTTCGATTGGTAAAATTTGACAGATTGTGTTAGGTTGACTTGCTGGCGTCTATTCCTAATAATGTACATTACATTCTAATTATAATATCATTCCACCTTAGCGCGACTGCATACGGTAAGTTTCAGTCAGAAAATTCTGATGTTCACCGGAAGGTGATGTGTCACTGCACAAATTTTGTAACAAGCACACGTCCTGTAAGAAAAATTATGACTGTCTGTTCGCTCCATGTAAAATACTGATATTCAGCTGCATCTGGTTCGACTGGAAGCCGACCACAATATAGTTGGGAAAAGGCAGGCTTTGACGGCACTTGATGCATTCATTTCCCTTTCTGATATTATGCGGTGTGCATCCGAAAACATCAGAATTTTCTGAAAATTTCTAGATACCCCGAAGTCTGTTTCGAGTTTTGCTTTTAAAAACAATTCTGCAAGTCTAAAATAAATCACATACATATTTTAGTTTTAAATCGAGTAGCTTAATATTATTATTGCATGATATTCTTTGTTATTACGACTTAAATTATAAATACGCTTCATAATGTCAATCCACACGTTCACAATGGATGTTCAGTTAATATCTGCTATGATTTATTTTGTTGTGTCCACGGTTATTGTTATTTTTATTCCATTTTTAGTTTTTCGACATGCTCGTCGATTTTTCTTATTCTTTTTTGGTACCTTGACAGCTGCGTTCACAACAATTACCCTCTTTATTATTTTAGACTTAATTTTGGTGTGCTTATTTCATAATCATTAGAATCTAAACAAACAGTTAAACATCGCTTGAACACTAAAGTGTAACTGCAACACGACCTTTATCAACGTCATAAATGTCGTTTTGCCGTTACACTTTTTTTAGACAAATTTTCAAAAGATGTTTAATTTTTTGTGGTACGCTGGTTTGTGTTTTATATCGATGGTTTTCGAGTAACTTTCGTCACACTTTCACACTTTTAATAGGTAAAAAAAAAACCCAGGTAGGTACTTTAATGTTTACCTACCAAAAAAATACCGTTATATTTTTAGAATTTTGAACATTGTAACCATGAATGCAAATGTAATTTTGTAATAAAATAATATTTAAACAGAATTGTTTTACTTTTTTTGTAAAAAAAATTAATTTAAACAGCTGTTGAACACTTATCTAAAAACTTGTACATACCTAGTAAGACGGTAAAATTTAATGAAATGGCCAAGCGTTGACGTTAGCTACTCACATCATGAATCATTTCATGAAACAGTCGCCGATATCATGATCTGAACTCATGTAAGCCTAGTACTTCTATAAAAAATCTAATAATAGAAGGTGTAATTATTAAGAGGCCATTATCATTTCCCTAGTTTTTATCACAAGCATTTGAACCAGTCGACAAGACAACTCTGAATATTTTTCTTTCTTTCTCATGAAATCGTTTTTAATGACTATACTTTTTATAAATCTCGTGGACCCGTTGGGTACTCATGTAGGCAAATTCAAAACAACATTATTATTTGTCATGGAGCCGTTGGGAAACAGAGAACAAAAGAATCGTGGACCTTTGGGAACGACTCCTTTCAACCGATTTCGATAATTACGAGTAGTGTGCACGCACACGTGCCTTTCATAATACAATACATTAATTGCGACATTTGTACGTGAGTACCGAAAGTACCGAATTACCCGGGAAATCCCGGTTCCAAATCCAGTACCGAATTACCCGGGAAATCCCAGTTCCAAATCCAGTACCGAAAATCCGGTACCGATTCTTAAGAAGGAACCTGTACTGTATTCCCTAGTTCACACCACACGTGCAAGGAAAAAGGATGAACCTGAATTTTGCTTCTTGGATCCGTACGTATAAGATGGAGTAAATCTTCGCTACTTATTAAATCATAATTCCTTGAACGGGACAAATGCCAAAAGTTTCGACATAGCACATCATTCAATCTTGAGAGATTGAATCTTTTTATTTTGTTGACGACACATACGAATAAATCATCACAATTGTACTTAACTGCAAAATCTAAAATAGCCGGAGACCCCGATTTATGAGAAACATTCAAAAATTCCCTGAAATTATTTTCGTTTACGTTTCTCTCAAAAATCGCCAGAAACAAGGACGTGAAGTTAAGTAGACCTTCCGACATAGCATGTGATGGTGTCCACAAAAATGAAGGTAATTTTTGTTTTCCCTGTTCAATTAACAAATTAAATATTACTTCGTCATGCTTTTTTAAAACACTCATCAACTTTTTATCAATTTTCATTTTACAATCAAAAATGTTTCGAATATTATAAAGGTAATCTGCAGAAAACATTGCATTAAATATGAAATCCATCAATTGAAGTTTATTGTCGCTTTCATTTTCATGTTTCAATAAATCGCAGATATATTCGACTGCGAAGTATTCTGCGAACGTCAAGTGTATAAATATCGGGATCTTAGTTGCGGCTATGATTTCCACACTGTATATCAGACCCGTCTTCTCTTCTCCTTTTTCTATTGATTTTATAATCTCCTCGATTTCCTTCAAATATTTGTTATTGAACAGTTTGTTAATTTCCTGATTGAATATAGCATAAGCTGCCAGTTTCTTATGCTTTCCTATAAAATCTTTACGTTCTTTGTCGTAAGCAAGCCTAATATCAGGATTATCAATTTCCATTTTGTTTTTACCTTGAAACCGTATTGTTTTCAGTTTCGTTTCCAAGTATTGTTCGTAGAAGGTAAACGTGTTCACGTCACGATTCCATTTGTTGGTACTGTGGCTGACATCTTCTAATCTGTTTATAAAGAAGATTGCTTGCAGAAACAAATTTAATGGATTTTTATCTTCACCGTTGTACCAAGAAAACGTATTATGAAATTCTTCTTCCACTTTGTAGAACCTTGCAGTATAGTTATCATTGAACGTCCACAAATAAATACTTGTGGTTTTAATTTCATTTATTATATAATTGGCAGCATTGATGTAAATATCTTGTAGAGGCACCTCAAATCGTTGTAGTTCTTCCTTTTCTGGATCGATCACAAACTGTAAAAAGTCATGCACATTTTGCAATTGTAATTTATTAAGTTCTTTCAGTTTCAAATTGGATTGCCAAATTTTCATTAAATATTCTTTTTTCGCTGGATTAGTAAAGTGTTCTATTTCATACGGCTCTCCGAACGCTTCCTGTAAACTATTTAGAGCATCGTTATACGACCTGCTTGTGACCCATATCTTATGCTTGTTATTGTGGCTATTGACAGTTTGTATACACTTTATCACCTCATGCATATAGTGCGGACAGATTTCATCAAAACCGTCAAAAATAAATATCATCCCCCCTTTATTATAAAAGTGTAGAAACAACCTCAACTCGAACTTAGTCCACTGATCGCCTGTACATTGCGACAGATACACAACACCGTTATCTTCTTCCAACTCAAATTCTACATTGTTTCCTTTGCCGTCAACTTTCTCAGGAAGCATTACTTGGCACACAAACTTTATAGTCTCTAATGTATCGATGTCTATATTCGCTTGCTTCCACTTGTTAAACTCTCTCGAGTATTCTAATAAGTTTACTCTTACAATCCATACGTGTGAGCGCTCTAATTTGGTTTTGAGTGATAAGTGACTGAGTAGTGTCGACTTTCCCATCCCGGGTTCTCCCGTAACAAGTACAACGTCATCTTCTATATCGAATAGAGTTTTTAAAGGGAGAGAGTTGTTAGGAGGTGTTTCAGTAACATAGTTCGTCTTTCTCACAAATCTATCGACGTATAAATGTTTGATTTCATTGTATTGTCGATCGACAGTTAGTTTACTGATTTTAATTGTTTCTTTACTGATGATTGCGTTTAAAACATCTCTTTTTACATATGCCTTTGATTCATCATCAAGTACCAAGTCCAATCTTACTTCTGTGCCTTGAAACATCACTCTAGTCTCCAAGATACTCTTCTGTGACGCTTCACTCATGTCAATCAGACTATTGTTTTCGTCCTTTACGATGCTAACTGCTGTTGGGAAGTATTTTTGTAATGTTTCAAGTGACGTGGGACTCGTTATAATAATAGTTTTTTTCTTTAGAACAGCTTTACCGACTGTTTCTAAAGTTTTGATTTCATTTCTCTTATTCTGTAATTTATCACATACGAAAACAATAGCTTTGTGTTCGTTTGTTTTCGTCAACTCAGCACACAATACATTACGATCGTGAGTCGGTAGGTTTACAATATATTCAAGATCTAACACTGCATGGTCTTTGTTCTTCAAATGTTGCAACACTTTAGCAACAGTCAGCACGCTGTTCTCTGTGATGATAACAATAGTGGAATGATCCTGCAGATACCAGGAGCTCGCCACGTTTTCACGGAACGTGTACTCAAAATGTTGTATTTTGCTCATATAATATGTTATGTTTATTGCGCTCATCAGTGGATCCTTCATAATGCTATTGATTGCTTCCTCGAATATGTCACTATCTTTAGTAAGATATGCCTGTTGTGGCTGCATCCACCATTTCTGTATTCCATCGTGATATTTAAGAAACATCGCATCATTCTTGGCTTGGAAGTGGTTCGCGTGATCATGCTGGTAATCTTCTATTTTACTTTTTAGTATTTCTTCCATTTCCTTCTCGTCAGCTTGTTTGCTGTAGAATAACAAGTTGTTTAAGAAGTCTCTTGCTAGACTCTTGTCATAGTCGTTCGGACCCAATGAAAATCTAGGGACATTTTTAACGTTGAAATAAAATTTGTATTCATGTAAATTGTGGATTTCGTTAGCTAACTTTGTGTACAGAGTTTTAGCAAGAGTTCCTAAAGATTCGCAGCTGTCTGTAATCTTCATATATTTAGTGTTATGATCAGGCACAAATATATTTCCGATGGCACCAGCTATTCCTCCATTGAGCTCCAGGAATCCTTCTTCTATTAAAGATTCAGATACTAAAGATCCATCTAATACAATCAATTTCTCTGGTTTAAACATGTCTAATATATCAATTATTTTCGATTTGAAATGAATTATTCTTCGCTCCTTTTTTTTATCGTTCCCACGAAGCGTTAAATCTTTGTTACCAAACGCAGCCGGCACCTTGATCACTATGTCTTTAGCAGCTAGTTCAACGGCTTCGTTTACAGTCGATCGAGTGATTTGCACTTGATTCAATTTCTGGTTGCAGAATTTTGAATATTTTTCAACCAATTTTAGCTGACCATTGTTGTATGTTATAACAGTACCTATCAGTTTGCTCAATTTGGTAACATCAGTGGGCTCGGCTATGAAGTCGGAGAGCAAATTATTTACATCATCGGGTTCTATCGTTCGTCTTTTAAGAATCTCTTGAATAAGTGTATCTTTGAATAGAGTGAGATATTCGTCTGTAGTATCAAAGAAGTCTTGGCGAAAAGTAATCACTCGATGTCCCGCAGGTTTTATTTCGGAAACGTCAAAAACATTTTGGGCTAGAAATACATGGTAGAGAAGTATAATATTATATTCATCAGACATCAGGTCTTGAAATGTCATTTCTCTGCCCATAAAAGTAGCAATCTGTTTAGCCAGTGAGATAGTTTGGTCTTTTGCAAGTTGTTCGCATAGAGACTCTACTACATCCTCTTTGTGTTTGTACGGTTGCCTGGCGATGCCGCCAGTGTCGATCAGTTCGTTCAGTTTGGTTAAATCACCTTCAACCGTATCATCATCAATTGGATGCGGTTCTTTCCCGTTCGTATATATCACAAAGAAGCATTTTGTATCTTGAAAGTCGCCATGGAACAAACTGCCTGGATCATCCTGAGATTTTAATTTCTCTCTTATTTTTATGTAACTAAGAAAGTATTTCTTCAAATCAACGTCTGGCGACTTGTTGCTGTCCTCTTTATGCTTGCACTGTATGAAAGCAATCATTGGTTTAGAAAATCCGTTCACTTTAGCTTTAAAACAAATGTCGTCGAATGCTCCTGCTTCGGAGATGTTGGAAGCTAACTGAAACTGCTCGATGCTGTCGTCATACTTCGCTATATAGAATATTAAGCTGAGTAGTTTTGTTTCAAACAGCTGTCCACGAATCCCCGTCGTGCCATCCCTTTTCTTCTTTAAGTCACTACTCATATTTGAGTAGGAGCTACACGCTGCGTTGTAGTCACAGGCGACGAGCTCTGTGCGCTGTGCTGTCCTGCTGTTCTGCAAACACACATTCATCACAGTTTATTATTGTCATCATCATAACCTTTTGATAATGCAGAAGACTTCTATGGAAATCCTGGGGCTTTTTAACCAAATTGTAAGTTTGGTGGCCCAGAACTGAACTTACAAGTCTTACAACCACTCAGAGAAAACTGCAGTTAGGTTTAATAATTATTAATTTAATACTCATAAAGAGCTCGGTTCACTTACAATGAGAATAACTACTAAGTAGTGACCTTTAGCTATTACAAATTCGCTTCGCGGGGCTCCTATTTCTGCGTGCAAGGTTTAAAGTAACCTAACACGAAGGGGATGGCGGGGTCTTTCAGACCCCGCCATCCCCTTCGAACCTAACCTGTCCGTGTCGGGGTGCCCCAAGTCCCGAGCTCGCTTCGTTCGCTCTTGCATCCTAGGTCAAATAACTGATTACTGCCTGTCATGATGACTCGACGGAGCCCCGCTTCGCGGGGCTCCTATTTCTGCGTGCAAGGTTTAAAGTAACCTAACACGAAGGGGATGGCGGGGTCTTTCAGACCCCGCCATCGCCTTCGAACCTAACCTGTCCGTGTCGGGGTGCCCCAAGTCCCGAGCTCGCTTCGTTCGCTCTTGCATCCTAGGTCAAATAACTGATTACTGCCTGTCATGATGACTCGACGGAGCCCCGCTTCGCGGGGCTCCTATTTCTGCGTGCAAGGTTTAAAGTAACCTAACACGAAGGGGATGGCGGGGTCTTTCAGACCCCGCCATCCCCTTCGAACCTAACCTGTCCGTGTCGGGGTGCCCCAAGTCCCGAGCTCGCTTCGTTCGCTCTTGCATCCTAGGTCAAATAACTGATTACTGCCTGTCATGATGACTCGACGGAGCCCCGCTTCGCGGGGCTCCTATTTCTGCGTGCAAGGTTTAAAGTAACCTAACACGAAGGGGATGGCGGGGTCTTTCAGACCCCGCCACCCCCTTCGAACCTAACCTGTCCGTGTCGGGGTGCCCCAAGTCCCGAGCTCGCTTCGTTCGCTCTTGCATCCTAGGTCAAATAACTGATTACTGCCTGTCATGATGACTCGACGGAGCCCCGCTTCGCGGGGCTCCTATTTCTGCGTGCAAGGTTTAAAGTAACCTAACACGAAGGGGATGGCGGGGTCTTTCAGACCCCGCCACCCCCTTCGAACCTAACCTGTCCGTGTCGGGGTGCCCCAAGTCCCGAGCTCGCTTCGCTCGCTCTTGCATCCTAGGTCAAATAACTGATTACTGCCTGTCATGATGACTCGACGGAGCCCCGCTTCGCGGGGCTCCTATTTCTGCGTGCAAGGTTTAAAGTAACCTAACACGAAGGGGATGGCGGGGTCTTTCAGACCCCGCCATCCCCTTCGAACCTAACCTGTCCGTGTCGGGGTGCCCCAAGTCCCGAGCTCGCTTCGCTCGCTCTTGCATCCTAGGTTAAATAACTGATTACTGCCTGTCCTGTCATGATGACTCGACGGAGCCCCGCTTCGCGGGGCTCCTATTTCTGCGTGCAAGGTTTAAAGTAACCTAACACGAAGGGGATGGCGGGGTCTTTCAGACCCCGCCACCCCCTTCGAACCTAACCTGTCCGTGTCGGGATGTCCCAAGATACTGAACGTTAAATTATATGTTTCAAACGTTATCATAATGATTTTCGCTTAAATAAACGTTATATCAAATAAAATTATGTGAAATGAGTTTTAGAGTAACACAAACATTATGTGTAAAGAAATTATATCAATCGTTGGTATTTCTCACGTTGATTATATCATGTGAACGTTATTGAAATGAAAATATATCAAATAACTTTATATGAAATGAGACGCACCCCACGACAACACATATTTTAACCCCCGACGGAAAAAGAGGGGTGTTATAAGTTTGACGTGTCTGTCTGCCTGTGTGTCTGTCTGTCTGTCTGTGTGTCTGTCTGTCTGTGGCACCATAGAGCCCGAACGGATGAAGCGATTTCAATTTAGTTTTTTTTTTTGTATTAAAGGTGATTCACGGGCGAGTGTTCTTAGACATGTTTGATGAAAATCGGTTGAGCCGTTTAAAAGTTATGGGGGTGAAAGTGGGGAAGGGTAACCGAAGGTTTGCAAATAAACTCGAGTGGGGTTTCAAATGAAAGCGCACTGAATGGGAATATTGATGACTTAATCGAGAGAGTTCTTAGCATCGTTTGATGAGAAATTGGTGCTGGGGAAATTGGGAAATGGAAATCCGATGGTCAAGTGAGAGTGTCAATTACTACCATCTCAGTCTGGCAATTCTGTTAAAGATGATTTGTCAATCTGCTGTAACCGCCCAACATTAAATGATATAAAATAAGTATGTACCTGTAAAAAGTATAAAATAAAAATTAAATTAAAAATTTAAAAAACCCCCGACAAAAACCAAGTGCCTTTAAAAAGTAATAAATAATAAAAACAAATAAAAAAAATACGTCGCGTTGGGGGACCGGAAAAAATCGTAGATAATAAATAATTTGAAGCGGTGGTGGTTTTTGTCGGGGGTTTTTTAAATTTTTAATTTAATTTTTAATTTATACTTTTTATTATATTGACAATACAAGCAACCAGTCAGTTGGTATTACAAGTTTTATTAACATAATGTACAATATGTTTTCCAATTGTTTGTTTACGTCTATTAGTTATTGTATTTTACTCGTTTGAATTTGTTAAACTATATTTGATATAAATTATAGTTATTCTATTAAAATAAATATTGTATTTTATTATTTAATATATTCTGTCATTCCGTTCAGCTCTGATGTCAAGAATTTGGGTATGCATGTTGACTGGCGTAAGCAGGTCGCGACTGTCAGCAAAAAAGTCACTGGAACGCTGCAGTCCCTTTATCGGTTGAAGAATATTCTCCCATCTCACGTGAAGATTGCCTTTCAATCCCTTATCTTCCCCATAATTGATTATGATGATGTGTGTTACTATGACCTGCATGCAGATTTACTCAATAAACTTGACCGACTTCTGAATAACTGCATTCGATTCGTCTTTAATCTCCGAAAATATGATCACGTCTCCGAACACCGCTCACTTTTAAAGAGGCTGCCCATTCACCAGCGTAGAGCGTTAAGGGCCTTAACCACCCTGTTTCACACATCGGCAACGATTCGGCATGCTCAGAACAAGGTTGTCAATGTCTTGCTGCGGAATATTGTCCCATGTCCTTCTGAGGTGCGCAAAAAGTTGATCTTCTGTAGCCAGATTTTCAGGAACTTCCTTCAGAGCTCTTCTTTGCAGCATATCCCACGCATGCTCAATGGGATTTAGATCTGGCGATTGAGCAGGCCAGTCTAAGGCCCTAACATTATGTGTATGTAACCAAGCTGTACCGTTCTCGCCGTGTGTGCCCGGGCATTGTCATGCATGAGCAGGAAATCTTGCCCCATTTGTGTTCTGTGGGGCAAGATTACGGGCCCCAGCACCTGTTGGACGTATCGTTCTGCCGTCATATTGCCCCGCACCCAAACGAGATCCGTCCGTCCTCCAAGACGAATTCCTGCCCAAACCATAATTGTTCCTCCTTGGTATGGGTGAACTTCCTGAGGGTTCTGGAGACGGCTCCATCGTCCAGGAACTCGCCAAACACGCGTCCTTCGTGAATCTGGATGGAAGCCGAACCTGGATTCATCCGTGAACAGCACATTGGACCATTGCTCACGGCCCCAGTCCACGTGGTTCCGAACCCATTCTAATCGTCGTCCACGATTGCCTCTCCGTAAAGGTGGGACCCGGAGTGGTCTACGAGAGCGTAGATTGCTTTCATGCAGTCGCCTTCTTACAGTTTGGTCACTCACAAGCACTTGGTGTTCCACTCGCAGCCTTTGGACCAATTGAGTCGCCGTTGCATTTGGTTGTGCTCGCGCAGTAATTTGCAAAAATCGGTCTTGTCTGGGGGTAGTGATGCGACTTGGCCCCCGGTGCCTCTCCGCTACTTCACCTGTGGCACGATAGCGTGTCCACAATCTTGAAATTACATTTTGATGGGTCCCTACGGCCTCAGCAACATTACGCTGAACAGATCCAGCTTCCAGCATTCCCACAGCTCGTAACATCTCCGCCCTCGTCAAATGTCGGCGTTGCATGGCTGCAATACCTCAATTTTAACTTTATCTTTCGTTTAAAAATGAAAAAAAACTGTAACTAAACGTAATTCGTATTGTTTTCTAAATTTCGCACAAATGAAAATTCCCTCTCCTATACATCAAGACATTTTTATGCCACCGAAACAAAAGAATTTTCAAAAATTTGAATTTGGAATTAGTCAGAGATAAATTACAAACAAATCGGTGTAATAAAAGATTCCAATGCGGCCAGTACTTTTCGAGTTATTTAATTGAGTATGAAATATCCCTAGACCGTGTTGATGTGTGTATGTTAGTCTATATCAGCGTCTGAACAAATGTGCCTTTCACAAGTGTATTTATGTATGTATGTTTTTATGTTTGTGCACGCATATCTCCGGAACTACAAGTTCGATTTAAGTAGTTCTTTTTTTGTTGTACTAGGTATTGTTCAACTTAGGGTACACTGCAAGTTTCATCAAAATCGGTTCAGTAGTTTTAGAGAAGTAGTTTTTTTTATGTTGTGACGGATTACAAGATTAGTGCATAATATATGTAAGAAAATTTTGTATTTTACAAGAGTTTGGGTTGACTATTTAATCTATATCTATACATATGTATAATAAATTTGTAGAAAAGTGGTGTCTGTACAATGTAAATATATAAAAAACAGTAGCAGAGGTTGTTATTTTATCGATGCCGAACCCGAAATTGCAATTAAATTTTTTTTTGTCTGTTTGTCGGTCTGTCTGTCTGTTTTTTATTTAAAACTTTATGCAACACCAAAGGTACATAGGCGGACTTAATGCCTGAGACATTCTTTACCAGTCAACCTAGGGTAGTGGAGAAATAACATGGCAGGTGCATAAAAAGAATGAGATTATTATAGGTATAAATGTTTGTTCTGTTTGTCTGTGTCTGTTTGTTTGTACACGCTAATCTTCGGAACTACTGGACGGATTTGAATTTTTTTTTTGTTGTGTAATATAGGTATTAAGTCCGATAAACATATAGGCCGGGTGTTCAATCAGTGCGTCCTTCCAGTCCTAACCTACGGAGCCGAAACGTGGAACATGTCAGTCAAGCTGGCCCACCGACTTCATGTCACGCAGCGTGCTATGGAAAGGTCTATGCTTGGGGTCTCACTAAGTGATAAAATCCGGAATGAGGTCTTACGGCATAAGACCAAAGTTACAGATATTGTCCAAATCTGTAGCAAGCTGAAGTGGCAGTGGGCTGGTCATGTCTGCCGCAGAACCGACGATAGGTGGAGTAGGAAGGTTCTCGAATGGAGACCGCGTGTAGGTAAGCGTAGGGTGGGACGCCCCCCGGCAAGATGGACCGATGACCTGAAGAAGGTGGCTGGCAGTGGCTGGATGAAAAAGCTGGAGATCGTGCGCTGTGACGCTCCCTGGGAGAGGCCTATGTCCAGCAGTGGACTGCAATAGGCTGAAATGATGATGATGAACATATAGGCTATAATTTATCTTGGAAACTTGAACACCTGATGCAGAACCGCAACAGACCTGCTAAACTATAAGAGATACAAAAATGGTGCCATAGCAAAAATTGTTCCACGTGATGAGCATTTTCTGCTGAGAGAATAAATTTGAAGATCTGGAACACCTGGTGTGGAACTCCAAGAGCCCAGCTTATCTACATATAAAGGAATGACGTCTTAGCAAGAGTTATTCAGCCTGATGAGCACTCTCTGTTGAGGTATAAAAATTGAAGATCTGGAACACCCTTTGTGGAACTCCAAGAGCCCCGCTACACCATAACACATATGGGAATTACGTCTTTTTTTTTTTATCGTGGTAAAATCATCAAATGAGTCCTCCCACCCCGGGCAGGGCGGGAGGGACTGTCAGACTTGTACTGACTAAAATCCACGGTGTCCTTCAATAGCCCTTTATATTCCGGGGTCACGGTAATGAGATAAGTCCCGCGACCCCGGCAGGCTTCGGCCCTCTAGAGGAGGGCCACGTCATCTTGCTGACGCTCTTTGAGGCGCGCGTGGAACACAACGCGCCGTCGACCCGGGCATGGTCCATGGTCGGGCAGCGAGTTGCCCTTTACTCGCCGCCCGCATGCCCGCGCCTACGGTGGCCGGAGATCGTCTTGCGACGTCCGTCGCCGTGGGCGTCCACCACTGCGGTTGGGGCGGAGGGAGGACACTGTCCTCCCCTCCACACATCCTGTATTATTATTACACTATTCGATAGTGTTGCTAATAAGGATCAAATTCTGGGAAGTAATCATATACGGCAAACTTACTGGCCAGAACTCCCATTTATTATTTACTCCGGCTCTATTGGACATCAGACGCTTCAGATCTTCGATTTTGACGACCCCATTGTCGCTGGCATAAGCAACAGGATCCGCGTACGAAGTCGCGGGCAGAAGCTAGTAAATAAACTAAAAAAACTTAAAAAAAAAAATTAACCGCCTTCAAAAACAACCACAAAAAAGGGTAAAATAACCTACAAAATAACTTTTCTTTCGGAAGTAGGTGGCTTTATTTTTTTTATTTCGTTGTCTTTTATGCCACCGACTTCCGAAAGAAAAGTTATTTTGTAGGTTATTTTACCCTTTTTTGTGGTTGTTTTTGAAGGCGGTTAAATTTTTTTTTTTTTAAGTTTTTTATTTTACTCTTTTTAAATATAAAAATATAAATATAGTTTAAATATTCAACCCAAATTCTTGTCAAATACATCATTTCTTACATGTGCACTAGAATTTGGTAATCCTTAGCACTGGTATTAACATCGCTCATGTACACAATAAGCTAATAAAATTCCCTATCAAAAACTGCTGAACCGATTTTGATGAAACTTGCAGTGTTCCCTAAAGTGAACTATTCCTCGTACAACAAAAAAAGAATTTTGAAAATCGGTCCACAATTGGCGGAGTAATCGCGTAACAAACACTCAAAAAAGTAAAAATCATCACATCATCCATCAATAAAAATGCTCACAAAATAAAAAGTACTGAACCAAATTGGATGAAATTTTTATGGGACCAAACTGCAAGTATACTGCATCGAACGAAAAAAGAATTACACTAATCGGACCAGAAACCTCGGAGTAATCGGTGTACATACACAAAAAAAAAAAAACATACCGACCGAATTGAGAACCTCCTCCTTTTTTTGAAGTCGGTTAAAAAGGGCAAGATATAAACTTTTTCAAAAAAGTAACCGACTTCAAAAACAACAACAAAACAAAAAAGGGTAAAATAACCTTATTAATAACTTCTTTCGGCAGTCGGTGGCTAAAAATCAATGAAATAAAAAAAAAACTTTTTCTAAAAAGTAACCGACTTCAAAATTAGGTTATTTCACCCTTTTTTGTTTTGTTATTGTTTTTAAAGTCGGTTACTTTTTTGAAAAAGTTTTTTTTCATTTTGACAATATGGCGTCTGGTTGTCGCTGTGGTGAATTTTGATTACTGTCATGTCTTTAGTGACACTCGCAAGGTTAAGACGAATCGATTGACGTAAGAATTATCAAAATCGGCCTACGTATTTGGTCTCTAGAACGCCACATAGAAACAAACATACATACATACAAAGACTGATAAACACATTACCCTCCTATGCGTCGCGCAGTCGGGGAAAAACCAAAGGATTGCACTGAGTTAAGGTTTGTGAATATGAAAGAATGGAATAGTCTACAAGATTTTAAGCAATCAAATACTTTATTGAATGATGATGCATTGAATGGTACCTACTAAGAGTAGATAAACCGATCTCACCGATTATAAATAATATTACAATGCCCACGAGATCTCATTACTGTAATCTAATGAAACTTGATAGTGTGTATATTGTACAAAGTAATGAAAACATTGAAATAATAAGAGATTTTAATTCAAAGCACGTAAATATTACACCCAAATGGTTATCCTTATTGTACAGTCAGTTTCAAGTAAACATAATTATGTATTATTGAATTATGACGACATATTCGACATATTGATAATTTATTTATGTAGGTACAGAAGCTGTTGGTCGACATAATTACAAAGTGAATGGTAATGTGATGTTAATTAATTAATAAATTTATCTCCTAAACAATGATTAATTATGTTTGTATTGACATTCTATAATCTAAGTTTTTAGGTAAAAAAAACTTGTTAGTCACATAATATGTGACATCATCATCTTCAAACATTACAGAAACTTAAACATCTGTTAAATACTTGTCTAAAAAAGTGTGACTGCAAAACGGACCTTATTTCAACGTCATAATCTGACATTTTTTTAGACAAGTGTTCAACAGAGACGTTTAAAAGTTTGTTTAAATGTGGTACGAAGGATTATGTTTGAAGATGATGATGTAATTATGTTGACACCGTATTCGACTCATATTTCGAATAACACTGAAACCTGGTTTCAGTGTTATTCGAAATATGAGTGTCCTTTGTATTTTTTATTTATCCAAGTGTCATCTTTCTAAATATACCTACATTACCTACAAATAAAAAAAAAAACAAAATGGCGGGTCAAAAACTTCAAACTAAACAAAAATTACCTACTGTCCCTACTTTTTTTTAGCGTGTTAGTATCATCAAATGAGTCCTCCCACCCAGGGCAAAGCGGGAGGGACTGTCAGACTCGTACTGACGAAAATCCACGGTGTCCTTCAATAGCCCTTTACGTTCCGGGGTCACGGTAATTCGTGAGTCCCGCGACCCCGGCAGTTCTTTGCTATACCCACTTACCTATTCTATTACACTCTCACGTATACAGAAAGTATTTCAGGCTGAGGAATTTTTCACAGAGATTTCGATTTTTATGTTAGGTAAAGCAAAAATACCGGGAGAATTTTTCGGAAGTCACAAAACAACAAACGTCTTCGTGATTGGTTTAGTAATTTATAAATCAGCATCAAATATCCACGTTACCCCACCAAACAATTTAAAACTGTTTATAGGAAAGTACTTACCTACGACGAATATAACTAATTAAGTATTAACAAAAGTTATATGAGTACCTAATAAACGGACGAATACGAAGTGAATCACAGATCACAGCTTTTTTGGAAATGTTCCTGGCATGGCTTCAAGGCCTTTAAGCCGATCACAGATAGCTCAATGATACAGATGGACATAATACTAATATAATCTAGACTGCGTACTTCAAGTTTTTTGTCACACAAAAATGAATCTTATATTTCACGGATTAGATTTACTTTTGTAGAGAGGGAAATGAGAGGTTCACTTTGAAGCAAGGAGTTAAAAATATAGGGAGTGCGTACTTCTTACTAGAAAAACGATCCCAAATCGGTGACCTTGAAATGATTGAGAGGTACAGACTTAGTAGGTTGTTTCTTTCTAATAGAGTGTCCATGATACAGTATTTTGAGGATAACATTATTTTTATACTGAAAGTACCTTAATATGAAGCTGTTCACATTATGCCGGATCCGGCAAAAATATCGAGCTCGGCATTTTGGCCGAGCGTTTTGTCACTGCGAAGCGCCGCCCGGTAGAACACCCGGACCGGAGTATATGTAAACCAGTTTGCCCCGGATTTATGTCGTCGTCTATTGTGCGCACAGTTCCAAATTCGACTGAGGTGAGTACTTGACTGTTCGATTCTCTTCTGGCATCCGGTGTAATGTGAATATTCTGTCCGGTGTCCGGTTTCCGTCAGATCTACGGGTCCGGCATAGTGAGAACCCTGCCGTACAGAAAAAATGAAAGGGAACCGTTTGTCTTGGTATGTATGGACATGTGATGAGGAGGGATGACACTCATGTGACTAAGAGAGTGATGAGTATGAATGTTGAAGGATGGAGAGAAAGAGGAAGGCCAAAGATAAGATGGATGGATTGTCTAAGGAATGATATCAAAGAAAAAGGAGTAAATGATACTGGGACGTCTGATAGGGGAGAATGAAAGAAAAAAACGTGTTGTGACGACCACAAGTAAAATGGGATAAGGGCAGGAACAGTGGCGGCTTTGCCCTAAGGCCCGGTGGGCCCGGGCCTAGGGCGGCCAGAAATTAAGGGCAGCAAATCGTGTCAAAAAAAAAACACTTATAATAACAAAATTAACTAGAAATAACTCAGATGCAAATTATCTTACTATATTAGAGACTCGCTTTCGCGTAACTTATTTTTCTAAATCACTAGTGCGGATGAAAGTATAAATAATTTCGTACATACCTTTAGGGGTAGGAGGAGGAACAGAGTGGAAAGTTCCTCGATACCCGGTGAAAAGGAAGGTACCTTCCGACCAGATGGGTGTTATGTCTGGTGGGCTTTCTGCCCGACATGCTTAGTCGGAATATTCTATGTTCGATGTTAATTTTGATTGCGCGATGTATACATCTTACATCTTAGTTTCTCCGTCGCTTCATGGATGGCGCTAGTGTACTTTTTGTAGATGATTATGTACGCTACATCTCTCCCCTCCGGAGACCGGAGGTCGATAGTGGTAAAGTCCAAGCCAGTTGTAGTTGCCGTAGATGCCGCAATGTTCGCAGTGAGTCGGAACAGTTTGATGCGGTGAAGAGTTGACGCAGGGTTCACGGTGAGTCGGAACAGGCTGCTGCGGTGAAGCGAGATCCCAGTGAGTCGGAATCCGGCGCCGACTGTCATCCAGTGAGTCGGATGAGGAAGCGCCGCCACGGAGGTGAAGGCTATGACAACCAGGAGGTTAAGCACTCGACTGGCTGAGATGTGCCGTAGTCCGGGAGCATGGTCGCTGGATGAGGTTGAGGGCGCTGACCAGGTATACGCCTTCTGCGCATGCAGATGGTCAGGGGTGCCCGTTTGAAGCTAGCTGGCTGACTGTGAGACTCTTTGCTCGAAAGCTTGAGGAAGTGATGCAGGTAATGATGACGTCACGTTGCTCGAAGGTTGCGCTGACGTCCATTGCGGGGTCACCAGTTTAGGGGTAGGAGGAGGAACAGAGTGGAAAGTTCCTCGATACCCGGTGAAAAGGAAGGTACCTTCCGACCAGACGGGTGTTATGTCTGGTGGGCTTTCTGCCCGACATGCTTAGTCGGAATATTCTATGTTCGATGTTAATTTTGATTGCGCGATGTAGACATCTTACATCTTAGTTTCTCCGTCGCTTCATGGATGGCGCTAGTGTACTTTTTGTAGATGATTATGTTGCTACATACCTATAATAAAATAGTTCGCAAGTTTAGTTTAACTTAAAAGTTAAACAAAACCTAAAACTGTTTTAAATGTTTTCCTCGAAACCTCGGAAAACATTATGCTTTCAGTTAATTTTCTGAATCAGTTTAAAGTGGGCAATTAAGTAAATTCGTTAATAATAAAGTCTATGATGGCTGCTGAGGAAGGGGGGCACATGGTGTGGGGCCTAGAGCGGCTAGGACTGCAAATCCGCCACTGGGTAGGAAGATGATGATGAGATGATGATGATGAGTCTGACAGTCTCTTGCGCTCCACACGGGGCGGGAGGACTCATTTTATGACTTTAAAAATAAAATTTAAAATGTATTACTTATTTATAAGTATGAGCTCACTCCATGATAATTATTAATTGTCTGAATCGCCTGAATAATCATTTATATATTGTTCTGCGAATTCTTGGACCGATGGCGACAGTTGATTTGAGTTTGGCGTGGGTTCTGTTCCCGATACGGTAACATTCTCTGATGTGGGAGGTGCCGACGGCGTTGACGGCTGAGGGAAAAAAATAAAACAGTCATTTGCTTACACAGATGCAATGGCCGCCATCTGTGCAAGCGGGACTCATTATATTTACGCGGGAGTGACAGAGACAGGTAATAATAGGTTATTGTACGAAATTCCTCCTGCTTTCCGACAGGTTCCGTACCATTATCTTTAAAAAACGGGGAAAAATCATGTCTGTTATGAAAATGTATGGCACCGCTGCCGAGGCCCGCGACAGACGCGCGCGGCCGACGAGTGTCGTGAGCCGCGCGCGGCCGTGTCTTGAAATTTAGTAGATGTTAATGTTTAAAACTTCCGAAATTTTTGTTCATAATAATACAAATGCTTTTGAATCAATATTTGGTAGTATCCTTCGCTTCATTTCTGCTTTTAAGCCTAAACTAAACTATAAAAACAAAACATTTCCCAAGCCGATTGGTCATCGTGGGAAATTAGACCACTACCCTCCAAGTGAAATTAACAAACCAGAAATGCATAATTTAATGAGACTTAACATTGCTAGCTTCAACGTAAGGTCCCTATCAAAAATAGAGAGATATTTTGAACTCACATGTGCACTCAGAAATGTTAAATGTGACATAATAGGATTGTCAGAAGTGAAAAAGTTGGGTTGTCATATTGAGGAATATCATGACTACATCTTGTGCTATATCGGTCAAACAAAAGGCCTCCACGGAGTAGGGTTCTTAATAACAAAAAAATACAGAAACAACATAGTAAATTTCATAGGAATCTCTGAAAGAGTAGCCATCTTGCAATTAAAATTCGGTGAACTTTCGATGTCAATAATCCATGTTTATGCACCAACAGAGAGATCAAGCGAAGATGAACGCAACCGGTTCTATAAGGATTTAGATATGGCTCATTATAGAACTGAAGACAAAATAATAGTAGTAATGGGAGACTTCAATGCTAAAATAGGATATCCAAGAAATGAAGATTCTTTGATCATGGGAAGGCATGGCTACGGAGAACGTAACGAGAGGGGCGTAAGACTAATAGAATATGCCTTGGAATACAAGCTCTCAGTAATTAATACCTTCTTTAAAAAGAGGAATAGCCGAAAATGGACATGGATATCACCCGACTAAAACAAAGAACGAAATTGATTTCATAATGACGAATCAACCAAAACTTTTTACAAACTTTGAGGTGATCAACACGTGCTTCCCTTCGGATCATAAACTTATTAGAGGCGCCATGATCCTTAAACTACCCAAGATCAGTAGAAAACACTTCAGTAAGACACCAAGCATTCCAAAGACAGAACAAGAAATTAATAATTTTATTAAAAACTTAAAATCACACATTGAAAACCTAAAAGATGAACTGCACAGCGAAACCGATGTGAACACCTATTACAATACCTATGCTAGAAAATATTATCTTGAGTAGCTCAAGGACACAGAAAAAAGCTTACGGAAACGGACACAGAGTATTTAGCGAAGACACAAAAAAACTAATCAAAAGGCGCACTGAACTCAAACATACAAAATATAAAAATCCAGATATGAAGAAAGAACTTGGCAGATTATACAAAGAGACAAGTAAATCGATTCGGAAAGACTATCAGAGATATAGAGAATATATAATAGCAAGTAACTTAAATAAGTACAGGAGTACAAAGAGAGGTTTTAAGGAGCTAAGCATTCATAAATCGTGGATACAAAAACTTAAAAAACAGTCAGGAGAAACGAAAACAAGAGAAGATATAATTAATCATGCAACTAACTTCTACAAAAATTTGTACCAAAGGAGGGACAAGGACCAACTGCATGAAACTACTAACATTATCTGTGACCACGAAACAAGCTCTGTCAAACCAATAGAAAATGGAGAAGTTTACGAATATATCAAACACCTAAAGAATGAAAAAAGCCCTGGACCAGATGGTCTTTGCAACGAAGTTATCAAACTAGGAGCACCGATTCTCATTCACCATCTTACAAAATTATTCAATATGGTATTAGAGACCAAGACTGTACCAGCACAATGGTGTAAATCCGACATCATACTGATATTCAAGAAGGGTGACCCATTGGACATTGGTAATTACAGGCCAATTAGTTTACTAACAAGTCGCCTGTCCCTATTAACAATGTCGGATCTGCAAAACAGTAATTTTACAGGAGAGCGCGTCAAAGTTTAAATTGCTTATATTTTTTTAATGATTCAAATCAGGTTTACAACAAAAATACTAAAAATTGTAATATATTTAAGAGCTCATATACATAATAGTAAAATGTTATATTTCCTTTTGGAAATATGAGAAAAGTCAGACATGACTTTTTTATCGGTATTTGGTACACTCTATTTAGTCGGTTCTGTCACATACTACTAACTTATCTGGAAAAACTTATCTATGAATTGTCGCAAATTCCACATACATCATTCTTCATAGGAAGTCCTAATCAAGATTTTGTCGCAACTGTTTAAAATGTAAGTGAAATATAATATATTATTATCTTAAATGAATTATTTCGAAAGTAAATTAAATGAAACTAGTCTCTAAAAGAAGAAACATAACAGAATACCTCAATTTTACGAACAATTTAATTGAAATCATTGAAATAAATAATTGAATTTAGCTTCATCAATGGCACTTATTGTAATGAAACCTATAAAGGTTAAATAGTAATAATAGTCACACATTATACATTTTAAAATTTTTTAATAAACTAAAATAACTGTTCACTCCTGTTCCACTCCCAAGGATGTGAAACAAGAGTGTTCAGATCCTGTTTTTCAAGAAGTAAGACTCTACTAAAAACCTATCGTCCCATTTAACTCTTAAGCCACTTGTATAAGCTTTTTTCAATTATCATCACAAATCGTTTCGTAAGAAGACTTGACAAGATTCAAGCTCCGAAACTGGCCGGGCTTCGCGGAATATTTAGCACAATATACCACATCCACACAGTGAGGCAGGTTATACAGAACTCTGAAGAGCATAAGCCCTTGTGCTTAGCATTTGTGGATAATGACAAGGCCTTTGACTCCATTGAAACCTGGGCGGTTCTACAATCACTACAGTTATGCCAAATAAACTGGCGATTCATCTGAGAATTCAAATGTAATACATGTACGTCGCTGCGACTGTGAATGTCCAAGTACAAAACCAGCATTTTAAACATAAATACAGGAAAGCCGAGGGTGAGGCAGGGGCATGTCATATTCCCGAAACTGTTCACATTTTGTGAACAGATGGCATTGGCCATGACGATAATTATTATGTTTGACATGCTCGCTTGGAAGGAAAATAAAACCAGCGTGACAAAAGCTTTACAACGCATAGGGATCTAGGGACCAATCACTATAAATAGTGCAATTCTAGAATGTTCATGAATAAGTCTATTTTGGACAAACAGTTTGGTTGAGTAGGAATAACTTCAAGAGAGAAGTCGACAGAAGTATTTAGTCGGGTTAGGCATCATTCGGTCTCCGTTAAGTCTTATCGTGTGTCCAATTATGATTTACGATACCGAAACGTGGACACTCCTGTTGATGCTATCAATTTAGTCCCACAGCAACCTATGGAACAAACTATACTCGGAATAACTATTATAGATAAAATCGTGGAGTGAGTGAGGTGATCCGTCAAAGCACCAAAGTTGCTGACATAGCTGGCAGTAGGCTGGTCACATCCTGTCTCTGGACAAATAGTAATTTGGTTATACGTATATTTGAGTGGACATCGCGACTAGGCAAACGAAGTGTTGACGCTTGCTAACCAGGTGGAACGACGACTTGCCATACTTTTGCGTACATTGGAGTTCAGCAGTGGACAAAAGTGCAGGCTTATGATGAACTTTCCAGTCCTTCTAAGTTTAATATTTGGAATTCTTGATCACAACTAATATTATCATCTATTTGCGTCACAAATACATAGTATAATATTAATGCTGCTGCTGCATTATAATGAATGAATGCTGCTGAATTAATTTATTATAACATGGTATCAGGGATTCTCCAGGATATAGGCTAGAAGCAACGTAATATATAAAATATTAAGTATTATTGTTTTCTGTTGGTTCTTAGAGTAAACATATTAAAATGACTAGAATCATACCATTTAAGCAAATAAAAAAGAACCCCAAAAAATATTTTGTAACATCAATATAGGCACACGGTATCTATTTCGAAACCTAAAATGTTTTTGTCCGTCGGTTGGTTTTGCAATATTACCATATCCTACGCAAAGTTCTAATACTTTTACCACTAACCTAGTAGGAAGTACCACATACGACAATTTAAAATTGTATTGAAACCAACAAGAAAGTCTGATGTGGTACTACCAACATATTTTACATTACAACGGGCAGCTAAAAATGTAGATAGTACCACACACAACAAAATGCATAATGTTATCAAACTACTATCAAAGTTGGATGTGGTACATGTTACAACTTTAATTGTATGATCCAAAAGATTTACCAAACTAATTAATAAAAGCTGGTGAAACAAAAAAAAAAAAAAAACAATCTAGAATAAGAAGTACAATAGCACGCCTTATTCTCACGCCCCTACAACATGATTGTTAGTGACACAACCAACGGCGTTTTCTCCTCCTGCACCCCGTTAAAAACGTCGTAAGATAACATCGATCATTGTTAACGGGCAGTCATGCCACATACGACAATGTTAACTTGGCTATCTCAAAAACTATGAGGAAATTTAAAATTTTTGTTAATGCTACTGAAAGACAATACTTTTGTTATGTCAAAAATGGAATAAAACGAAAAAAGCGAAGTGGTACATCCGACCTTGTTAATAGGGACAGGCGAAGTGTGTACAAACTATTCTCTTCTATAACATTACGACGCATAACTGAAAATATTGAAAAGTACCAGCCAATAGAGCAAGCGGGCTTCCGTTCGGGTTTTAGTACTACCCACCACATCCAGGCTTTAGAACAAGTCATAGAGAAATATCGTGAGTTCAACAAACCACTATACGTGGCTTTTATAGACTACTCTAAAGCTTTTAATAGTATTAGCCATCACTCGATTTGGAATGCCTTAAAAATGTTCGGAGTTAACCAAACATAATATATAAACATCTTATCATACATTTACTCAAAAAGTCAAAGCTGCGTGAAACTCGAAACTAGAGGTAAATCTATAAATATAGAAAGAGCTGTACGACAAGGTGACCCGTTATCACCGAAATTGTTCATTGCCGTGCTCGAAAACATATTTCGAAATTTAGACTGGTCACATTTATTTATTTAGGATCTCCAACAAAAGATATACACAGATCGTTGACAAAGAACAATACAAAGTATTTAGATGGTGTACTCCTTCACTTACAGGAGACCACAGCATGCTCTAGATTAACAACAAAGTAACAAAAAATTAAATATAATACTAAATTTTGACAATCTAAACAGAAGTGCGAACCGAAACAATAATAGGAATAAATATAATTTTGTAGTAATAATATTAAACATTAACTGTAACTTTAATTATGAAATTTCTTTAAGACATTTCTTAAATGTGTACAAAGACTGAGTCACATCTAAGTTTGTGGTTTTAGACAGGATATTGTATTGTCTACAAATTCTTGATAAAGCGGCGTAATGACCTAGATTTGTTTTTGAGCCAAGTATATAAAAAAGTTCAAACGTGTTGTGCCTAGGAAGCCGAGTTGGAATTCTGAACGTTAATGAGCCCAAAAGTTCATTGCAGTCTATCGAACCGCTCAATAATTTGTGAAGGAAAATGAAATCCAGCTTCTTTCTACGACTGGCTAGTGTTTCCATATTATAGTGTTGTAACCTTTCAGTGTAGCTGGTCAGTTCTTTAGCCAAGTGGTCTCCATAGCACAAATGATAAAGAAATCTCTTTTGCACACTTTCTATCCGTTTGGTATAAACCTCATAATGAGGGTTCCAAACCACTGAACTATATTCCAATAAAGGACGAACTAGAGAGTTAAATAGCTTTAGCTTGGTAGATGGTCTTTTAAAATCTCTGCTGTTTCGTAGTACAAATCCCAACATCTTGAAAGATCTTTTGACATTATTTAGGATGTGCAAGTCGAACTTTAGCGCTGGGTCAAGTTGAACTCCAAGGTCGCGAATATTCGTAAGTTTCATTACTTCATCTCCCTCAATGAAATATTTATTGACTAAAGCAGTTTTATTGCGAGTGAATTGAATGTAATGACACTTACCAACATTTAAGACCATATTGTTATCTTTGCACCATTTTGCGAGTCTGTTAATATCATCCTGGAGCTTTACTGAGTCTAAGTTACACCGAATAGGCTTCATTATCTTTAGGTCATCAGCAAATAGATAGAAGCAGGAGTGTTTGAAGCATTCGGTGACGTCGTTAATAAAGACGTTAAAAAGTATCGGACCCAAATGCGATCCTTGCGGAATTCCGGAAGTAGCCAGATAACTGTCGGAGAAATAGCCGTTAACCACCACTTTGGAAGATCTGTTTTCTACGTAAGATTTTAACCACCCTATCAATGTTCCACCCACGCCCATATTAGCCAATTTATTAATAAGAAGACAGTGATCCACTTTATCGAATGCCTTACTAAAATCAGTATAGATGGCGTCTACTGGAATACGGTTATCAAGACATTTCGATACAGCCGATGTAAAGCATAATAAATTAGTATTAGTGGATCTAGATCTAACAAAACCATGCTGGTATTCAGAGATGTGATGTTTAAGGAACCACATCAGATGTTTGGTTACAAGTTTCCCAAATATCTTTCCAAATGTAACTAGTGTTGAGATTGGTCTATAGTTACACACCAAATGCTTTTCACCGGATTTAAATATGGGTATTACAAGAGCTTCTTTCCAGGTATTTGGAAAGATACCATCAAGTAAGGACCTATTGAAGACAATTCGCAGCGGTAATACTAGAGCTTTAGCACATCTTTTTATAAATAAGGGTGGAATACCGTTACAACCCGCGCCCTTGGTTTCGTCTAAATTTATTAATTCGCGGTATATTTCATTGCTGTCGAATTGTAAATTGCACAGTGTCGTAGACGTGAGGGAATGGACGGTACTCGAACAACCTGTATTAGCTGCTGGGGCACTAAATGTGCTTGCAAAGTGATCTCCAAACATGTTACAGATATCCCTTCCGCTTGATGCGATTTTATTTTTATGAGACATTTGTACCGGATATGTGCCACTGCCTTTTCTTTTATTTTTAATAAATGACCAGAATATTCTAGGGTTGCTTGAAATACTGTTTTCCATATTAGATATATATTTTTTGTAGCATGTTGAGCTTAAAACATTGCATTCGGCCCGTAATCTTACAAATAACTCCCAATCTAGAGGATTTTTGTACTTCTTAAAACGAATGTGGTATTTATATTTCTCTCTAAGAAGTCGTTTAAGATCGGATGAGTACCAGGGTGGATATTTATTATGTGCGATTTGTTTCATGGGGATACATTCTGCGATAATTTGTCTTAAATTAGTATAGAGAATGTCTACCATATCGTTAACAGAAGAACAGTCCTTAAACTCACTTTCCCATTCAATAGCAAACAAGTGACGTAGAATTATATCATAATCTGCTCGATGAAAGTTTGGTTTTTTCACATTATTTGGTTTTAAAAAACGTTCCGTCTGTACTGGGACGTTAAATTCAAGCGGCGGATGCAAAGGGTCTTCTATTGATAAACTATAGGCACAACGGGAAACATCCTTAATGTAGGTGTTAGATATAATTAAATCTAGTATTTTTGATTTGTTGTTTACAATACTGTTGTATTGATTAAGACTATTTATGGTCAAGAATTCAGAGAAGATCGCATTTAAGTCCGTATTTCTTGGTTCAGGGTACAAATTAATATTGTCGTTATTTGAGAGCCATGTTATATTAGTAAGGTTAAAGTCTCCTAACATCAATGTTTGTTCGTTTTTATTAAGTAGCTTCTGAATGTTTTTAGTAAACAGCTCCAGTGTATCACGATGGATTGGTGGCGGAAGGTATACTCCGATAATGTACAGTTTATTATTTTTGTTTGGACCAGTATCAACACTTATACATAGATCTTCAAACTCGCCTTCAAACTGGGGTAGTCGACATGAGTTTAAGTTTCTAGAGACAGCTATTAGGACACCACCTCCGTCTTTACGCTTTTTATATATACTTGACTCACGATCCCGCCTGTAGACTATGTATCTATCATCAAACAATTCAGAATCATAGACATCGCTGTTCAGCCAGGTCTCAGTTAGTACTACAATGTCGAAATTATGCATAGAAATGTTTTGGTAAAAGTTGACAGTTTTGGTTTTTAAGCCTCGTACATTTTGATAATAAAAGTGTAGTTGACAATTGAATGTAACTTGATAAAATCAATAGAAACTTGCGACTTATCATACAACTAATAGAACTATACTACGGATTTTAGTTTTTCTAAGCTAGAGATTACAATAACCTTCGCAGATTCATCCTTTTTCATGAAAACCTTGCCGTCGCGAACCCAAACAAACTTAAATCCAAGTTCCTTTCCTCGGATACGAGTTGCAGCATGTATTGCTTTATTTTCGCTAGACAGGTGTTCTGTGACGTAGATGGGCTGAGGTATCTCCGCTGCGATACCCAAGTGGCTTGTATTAAGTTTGTTTTGGTTATTGTCTCTGTTGTATTTCATTGAAGCGGCAAGGAAACTGTCACGTAGGCGAGGACTACTGAATTTGACGAGAATGGATCGGGGTCTAGCACTTTGTGAGTCTTTCTTAGCAATTCTTGTGCAGTGTAGTATGTCAGGGTCTTTAATATCGCAGCTGATGACCTTACCCAGTTGCAACACGGTGGTAACCAAGTTTTCAGACTTATTTTCCGGCACACACTGAAGCTCGATGTTGGCGGATCTCGAGTTTTGTTCTACCAGGTTAAGACGCTGACTAAGTTGTTGAATCGAATCTCGTAAACCAGAGTTGTCCTTTTCGAGTTTCAGAATCCTGTCAGATTTATCCTCCAATGAAACTTTCATCTCCTCGTATTTCACGTTATAGAAAGAAAGAGACTCCTTGAAACCCGATATCAGCTCATTAATTTGGCGGAACTGGTCGGAGACTATATCACTAAGTGCACTTTGTATCTCTTGTTTAATAATTTCCCTCAACGTGCTTCTCGAAAACTTAATTATTGAGTCATCATCTGTTTGAACTGGTGCGATATTGCTTTGTAACTCATTAGAGATGGAGCAGACATCAGCATTGATTTCAACAATTGGAGGGGCTATAGGTGATGAGTGTGATGATGAACAGGGCGACCGCTCCTTGGTTGGACTCACAAGTTTGGTCTGCCTTACAAGTGTGTTCTTATTATCACTTTTAGGTTGTTTACTTACACAGCTAGGGCACTTCCAGATAGATTTCACATAAAGGTATTAAAATAGGTGATCGCATCCTTAACCATCTAAGGTTCGCCGATGACATCGCTATAATAGCTGAAACACCTGTAGACTTAGAAGATATGATGCAGACACTTGACCGAGAAAGTACAAAAATCGGCTTAGAAATGAATTCACAAAAGACTAAAATTATGACCAATAGTCACAACAAGCCTATTAGAGTAAATGACAATATCATAGACTACGTCGAGAACTACATTTACTTAGGAAAACAGATATCTTTTAATAACTCTAGCAACGAAGACGAAATCTCAAGAAGAATAGCACTGGCATGGAAAAGATTCTGGTCATTAAAAGAAATCTTAAAAGGTAACTACAGTCTTCTAATTAAGAAAATCGTAATGGACACTTGCGTCTTACCATGTCTATTATACAGCTGCCAAACCTGGACCTTTACAGAAAAAGTGAAACAAAAGATTACGAGCAATCAGAGAGCAATGGAAAGAAGTATTTTAAACATTAGAAAGATACAGAAAATATGAAGTGAAAGGGTGAGAAAGAAAACCAAGGTCACCGACGCACTAACACATGCACTGACATTAAAATGAAAATGGGCTGGACATATTGCACGATATACCGATAGAAGATGGACCACAGAAACAACGCGTTGGAAGGGACCAACAGGAAAACGAAATGTAGGCAGACCAATAAAACGGTGGGCTGATGAGATAGTAGAAACGGCAGGAAAACAATGGATAGAGAAAGCTAAAGATAGGAACTTATGGAAGAAATTGGAGGAGGCCTTCACCCAATCTGGGATCCATATTTCAAAAAAAATAAAGACATACGAGTACAATAACAAAGATGTAATTTTTTAACAGATGTATATTATTTTAAGAGATGTGGAATAAATGGCTATTATATTTTATTTTTTAAATAAATACTTACATATTATGGTTTATCATCTATGAGCAAGGTACGAGTATATCAGCGGCTCGCAGCGGCATAGCGGCATGGCGATGCGTCGGACGAATCCGTCATATATCTTCCCTCGTGCCCGATAGTAATATTTTTGTGGGGCTTATATGTATATATACTACTCAAAACAAAATAAGGGCCACCACAAAGGGTTTTTATCGATTTATTAAATAATGTTTAAATATTACTAGTTACAATGACTGAATCTGATTAATATTAATGGTTTTAGATGGAAATACACAAAAATTAAATATGTATTCCAATAAATCGGTAAAATAAACCAAATTGAATGAAAAGTGAGGAATTGCAGGAATGTATCAAGTTACATAAAACATAAAAATATCGAAAAATAACGTCTTTAATGTTCCAAAGTGTTCTTTTAAGCTTCTCTTTTAACTCTGTTCTCTCTGTTCTCCTCATTTTATGGGAAGTGGAATGATCTGGATTAAATACCGAACATTTTCTTTTGGGATACTCTACCAGCAAGTTTTTAGACAACTTATGAGATCCAGCTGCGTGTTGATGGGAATTTTACTTTCTTTTTCACTCTTCTTTAACTCATCTTTTAAATGCTCAAGAGAACTCAGGTAAAAATCCTGGGTGTCCACTGTAACATCGTGATTCGAGCGTAAGGGAATGTGTGCACTGTTAGTCGCGTCGTGTTCGCTCGAGCATTATCCTGCTTCAAGAAGGAACTCAGGTATTCCTTGCTGTCCGAATGGGATAATGTGGAGTTGCACCACATTATCTACGCAATTTTGAGGAGTTACAGCACCCTCGCTAAGAAGTGCGAGCTCAGTTTTGTGTGATAGAGATAACCGCCCCAGAGCATAACTCAGAACTCGCCAGAACAGTCTGTTTTAAGAGTGCAAGGATCTGAAACCAGTTGTTTAGATCTTCTCTACACTCTTATGAATCAGTTTTTATTGAAAAAAAAAATAACCCACCAGTCATCAATAAAAAACAATGAAGCCCAGTCAAAACAGTTCAATAAATTTTCTCCTTCGCAAATGTTTCACGATTTGCACCATACGCTGCAGTTAACTGGAGGCGAACCAAGCATCTTCTTGAGTATTGTTAGTCTTTGTGGAGTCGATTCGGAATAGTTAGTCAATTATAGGGGTGCCCGTAGCTCGACGCAATGGAGTTTGTACGGTCCGCGCAGTAGATTTTCGCTCTATTTGCACGGTTAAACAAACTTAATGGTCTTTTTGGGCTTTACTTACTTACTTTCTTCCTTGATCACGGCGTCTGGTGATATTACCCGTCTTTTAAGACCAGTTTTAAGCATTTTGAACCACTCGTTGGGAATATTCCACCATTAAACCTACCTCTTCTGGCTACGGGCCCCCTGGATTAAGATGACACCCCAAGTGGCTGTTTTTGCGTCCATATGTCTCCGAATACATGACTTTATGAGATTGAAAGATCATTTTAGCCTGCTTGCTGTATTAGTCGAAGAAAACTCCGTTAGAAGTTTGAAAATTAAAAAATACCATACCGTAAATTCTAAGTAATCTCAAATATCGAATTAAAAAAAAGTTATGAATTTCCAATTATGCAGTAGAAACAATATTATTACTTGAAAGAAACTATAACAAGATATTTAGTATTTATTATGTACCCAGAATAAGAGCAATACTTGTTTAAAGTGCAATTTAAAAAGTGGCCCTTATTTTGTTTTGACGAGTATAGTTACACTTTTAAACGTGAATCAAGCGTCGACTGAGCAGCGTTGCCAGCATGTTACTTTTGTAACATTTTAAGTTACTTTTGACCCTCTCATGTTACCTCCATGTTACACGACTCAATATGTTACTTTTGTGTTACTTTTAAGGCAGACAAAAAATATCATAAACGGAACGCATCCAAGAATGTTTTGTGGTAATAGTACATTGTTATCCAAGGCGTGAAAGTTACTTATTTACGTCCCGAGACGGGGTTTGGCGCCCGTAACGTAGTGAGGGCGCTAATAGTTCGAGGGACTAAATAAGTAATTTACCCGAGGTAAACACTGTGCTTTTCATTACGAATACGAGGAAAATAAAATTAACAACATAAATTTTTGCTAAAGAAAAAATGAGTGTAGATTGGATTGTCACTTTGCCGCTTGTATTTTTTTTTAATTTTTGTGCTGTGGTCGTCCAGCTATACAGCCAGGATTTTTCATGTTCATTATTTAAAAATTGGCAAAGATTTTGTCGAAATCTGTATTATTTTAGATAAATAGTTGAAACTAAATTATTTTAAAGTCATTATTTATATTCTTAATACTTAACTTTGTTATTTTAATTTTAAATCGCTCTGTAATTTCGTGGCTGTATAAAAAGTTTGAACATGGTTCAATAGAAATGTCAAAATAGAACTAGTTTTTTTTTTCTTAAATTTGGCAGCTGTCAGTTGAAAGCGATTTTCCCTAGGGCGGCAATGGATAACTTTCAAACGGCTAATCAGACATATAATGACCTACTTTCAGAGTATGAGTAATGAAAAAACATTTTTGGATGCGTGTGTAACAGTTCAAATTATCTACCTCCATAGTGCTATAGTTGTTGTGATGACGTTTTTTCGGGTACACTACGATAATACGAAAAACTTTATTCCGAAATTCATAAATACGAATTTCAAAATACCGATTTTCATAATTCCGAATGGTTCAAAATTCCTAATATAACAACTCCGATTGATCATTATTCCTATTTTTATAATTCCGAAATTTCAATATTCCTAACATTTATAATTGCTATTTTCAAAATACCGAGTTTCAATAGACCGAATATCAAAAATTCCGAATTAATAATTTTCCGTAACATCAAAAACACGAATTCCGATGGTTAAAATTCCGATTATTAAAATTCCGAATAATTAGAATTCCGAAAATTTTATCGCTTATCAGAGAAAAGTATGCTTTTAAAACGCCTTGTCAAAATGCCTCTTAACTTTTCAATAAAAGAATTTCTTTTGAATAAGAATATATTCTTTTCAATGATAATAATTCCTTTTATATTTTTTTTTGAGTAATTAAAATAATGTATTTTTGAGTAACGTATTTTCATTCATAATATTACAAAAAATCCCTGTGAGAAGAACGAAAGCTGTCAGAGTCGGGGTGCCCCAAGACACAATTTGCTCGCTATCGCATCCTGAATTCCTGAGTTATATTACCACTAAGGTGGTTCAACGGAGCCCCGCCTAGCGGGGCTCCTATTTCTGTTAGCTTAACCTAACTCGAACCTAACCTGTCCGAGTCGGGGTGCCCCCAGTCCCGAGCTCGCTTCGCTCGCTCTTACATCCTTGGTCAATTTGTTGACTACCACCTACCAAGGTAGATCGACGGAGCCCCACTTCTCTGGGCTCTTATTTCTGTGAGCAAGGTTCAAAGTAACCTAACACGAAGAATGGCGGGGTCTTTCAGACCCCGCCATCCCCTTCGAACCTAACCTGTCCGAGTCGGGTGCCCCCAGTCCCGAGCTCGCTTCGCTCGCTCTTACATCCTTGGTCAATTTGTTGACTACCACCTACCGAGGTAGATCGACGGAGCCCCGCTTCGCGGGGCTCCTATTTCTGTGAGCAAGGTTCAAAGTAACCTAACACGAAGGGGATGGCGGGGTCTTTCAGACCCCGCCATCCCCTTCGAACCTAACCTGTCCGAGTCGGGGTGCCCCCAGTCCCGAGCTCGCTTCGCTCGCTCATGGATCCTAAGTTCTCCTAATAACAATAACAATCCTGAAGGCAAACAGTCAAAGTCCAGAGGATACGCCTCACCACTCCGCGCCTACACAGGCTTAAATAACTCTCTAAGAGTACGGTAGACAAAACTACGTGGAGCCGGTTTTGCAGCAATTCGTTTCTAGCACTGACTTTGTAGAATGAGAAACGAAATTCCGATTTTCAATATTCCGAAAAAATCAATTTATTCGGAATATTGAAAATCGGAATTTCGTTTTTCGGAATGAGAACTCATCGAGCATTGCATTTTTCGAATATGTGAAAATCGGAAAACTAAGAAATCGGATATACGACTTTCGGTTAAATAAATTTCGTGATTCTTAATAATAGATATTGTAATTTTTAGGTATTATGATATTCGGAGTTTTGAAAATCGGAATACCGAAATTCGGAATAAAATATTTCGGAGTATTTGGGTGTTCCCCGTTTTTTCATATAATAAATATGGAAAACGATGACAAAGTTGCAGAATTGAAAGAAATTATTAAATTGGTTGGTATAGGTCCATAAATAGTTTGTGGTATAGGTATCCTAAACACTTAGGTATCATTGATTGTGTTTTTTCTTTTTGAGCATCGCCAATGGATTATTCGATCAACCAGTATTACGATTTTTTCGAAGTTTAAGAAATGGGACAGGAAGGAAACTTTTTTAATTTTTGTGTAGTAATAAAGTATTGTACCTATCGTTTTCCACTTTAGGTATAGGGTAATGTTACTTTTCTCGGGAAAATGTTACTTTTTGAGCTGTCTCATGTTATATTTGACTATCTGCCACCCTTCTCTCTCCGATCACTCGTTTAGAATTTTCCTGCTAGAAAAACGTTACCCCAGCAAGAATCGTTTTTCCGCTTTTTTTTCAAAACGACAGGGGGCACACATTTTTTATGTGGGGGCACATTTACAGCAGATAAGGCACCAACTATACGTTCTACTCATATAACTCTAGGAGATACTTTCTTACTAGAGTAACGTACACATCCGTGGGTCGCAAGTTGTTCCAGTGACCTGTCGCCATTTCATCCATCCCGAGTTGATCCGGTGTGTTATGTCCCGGTCTACATCGCCATCTCCTTTGACAAGCTAGCCGAGGTACCGAAAGTCGGAACAGACTGGTATGGGCGTTCCGGCAAAAATAATGGGCACAGGACTGGAGAGACCGCCAAAATCGCAAAACAGATATTCTGTTTTGGTTCTGCTCAATTTCAGGCCAACGTTCTCTAGTCTTTGCCACCACACCTCCAATCTGCTCTGGACCTCTAGGCCGCTCTCGGCAATCAGCACAAAAAATAAAACAATTCTCTTTAAATATTATTTTATTACAAAGTTACATTTGCATTCATGGCTTGTTGCAATATATGTACATAATTCTAAAAATATAACGGTTGTTTTTTTGGTAGGTCAACATTATAGTAGGTATTTGTTTTACTTATTAAAAGTGTGAAAGTGTGACGAAAGTTACTCGAAAACCATCGGGATAAAACATAAACCGTCGTACCATAAAAAATTAAACATCTTTTGAACATTTGTCTAAAAAAAGTGTAACGACAAAACGACATTTATGACGTTGATATAAGGATCGTTTAGCAGTTACTCTTAAATGTTCAACCGATGTTTAACAATTCTAATGATTAAAAAATAACCACACCATTATGTAAAAAAAAATAAAGAGGGTAATTGTTGTGAACGCAGCTGTCAAGGTACCAAAAAAGAATAAAAAAAATCGACGAGCATGTCGAAAAACTAAAAATGGAATAGAAATAACAATAACCGTGGACACAACAAAATAAATCATTGCAGAAATTAACTGAACGTCCATTGTAAACGTGTGGATTGACATTTTGAAGCGTATTTATAATTTAAGTCGTAATAACAAAGAATATCATGCAATAATAATATTAAGCTACTCGATTTAAAACTAAAATATGTTATTTATTTTAGACTTGCAGAATTGTTTTTAAAAGCAAAACTCGAAACAAACTTCGGGGTATTTAAACGATATACTAGAAACTGTCAGAAAATTCTGATGTTTTCGGATGCACACCGCATAATATCAGAAAGGGAAATGAATGCATCAAGTGCCGCCAAAGTCTGCCTTTTCCCAACTATATTGTGGTCTGCTTCCAGTCGAACCAGATGCAGCTAAATATCAGTATTTTACATGGAGCGAACAGACAGTCATAATTTTTCTTACAGGTGTGCTTGTTACAAAATGTGTGCAGTGACACATCACCTTCCGGTGAACATCAGAATTTTCTGACTGAAACTTACCGTATGCAGTCGCGCTAAGGTGGAATAATATTATAATTAGAATGTAATGTACATTATTAGGAATAGACGCCAGCAAGTCAACCTAACACAATCTGTCAAATTTTTCCAATCGAACATTAACCTTTTGTTTTAAGGTTGAAAAATTTTTGTTTGATAGATCGAGGTAGGTTAATGTGCTGGCGTCTATACATTAGGTACAATAAAACAACCAATTAAAAACGTTAATACACAATAAAAATTGTAGGTGTACATAAAAAAGTGTGTTTAAATGTGTAAATTATGAATGTGTGTTACAAGAAATAAATTGATAAAGTTATTGGAGTGGTATTGTTTTGCTACGGACGCTTTTTCCTTTTGTCCTTTATTTTAGTTGAGCAGCAAGCCTAGTTCGGACTACGCTAGTATTTTAGTCGAGTAGCGAGTAATTTTTTAACTAAACGTGTCTGAACACCAAAAAATACATAAGTAACAAGTGGCTCGTCCCAGCTTCGCTCGGGTATATTAAGAACCGCTCTTCCGATTTTGTGCAAACTTTACATAAAGCATCTACTAAATAGTTCGAACAATGCCTAAACATTTGGTTTGGATAGGTGAGCCCGTTCTTGAGTTATAACATTACAACGAAAAGTGGCATTGATTTTTATATATTAAATTAAGTCGAGTCGATCCATTTTACCTAATCTATTTTTTTTTCGTGCGAGTTGCACCTCCCACCACGCGTCCGTGCTCACTGGTTCACCGGCTAAACAAGACCGAACCTGTCGAATTAGTCGAGTGCGTTAGTTGCTATCGAAGTACCTATTATTTGGGATCTTCCTTCAGAAGACAATTAGTAGTTCATAGTTTATCTCTTCTATCGATCCATTTTCGTACCCATAGCTTCTTTTTTTAATCGCACAAATTTCCTCATCTACCTCTTCTAAAATAGCTCTGTTATGATAATGTTATTGCGTTGTAAGCTGTTCATCTTGCAAAATACTATTACTTATATAAACTGTACTAAAGCAAAGTGCGAATGATTTTTGGGCAACAGCGAGTGTTTTAGGTACTAAATTACTTGCTACTCGACTAAAATACTAGCGTAGTCCGAACTAGGCTGTAGTAACAGGAATAATGCCTAAATTCTCAACTACTTAGTTTGGTTGAGTAGTGGGGATTCCCCACTGCTCAATTATCCAGTTGAGCACTTGCAGTTGAGCAGTGGGGAAAAAGCAAAATAATTTTATCATGGTTATCATCAAGTACTTTCCTGTAAATTACGTGATTTCCTACATCTTCGAAAGTGTTCTAGTCTAGTCACAGTCTATAACTTTTAGGCACCTACCTCGTATTTTGCGGTGGCGGGGCGTTGGCGGCGCGGTGGCGGTGTGGGAGCGGCAGGATTTTATGTAAGTATAGTTTGGCCTAGGCTAAACTAGTTCTTGCAAGCTCGTGACTTGCTGGCACCCCGACACGTACAATTTAGGTTAGAAGAGAAATAACTACCCAGAAGTAGGAGCCCCGTGAAGCGGGGCTCCGTCAACTTGCTCCTGTGAAGGAAGAACTACTTAGTTCAGCCTAGGCCAAACTTGTCCTGAAATCGGGTTTGGTCGGTAACATAATATGATCAAATGGACCTGCCGTCGAAATCAGCGGCGTGACAGCGGGGCGGGAGCGGGCAACGAGCGGTGAACTGGAGTGGAGCGGTAACACCCCCGCGAGTCTGCATTGTTGTAGTACACATCTTGTTTTGTCCACAATAAATCGAGCGTTGGAATCAATCGGCAACAACATGTTGTTTTTTTAATAAAATTCAATCATGTTTTTGCCATTGTTCAGACATTTCGTTCGCGCACAGAAAAAAATTAAAAAATATCTCACAATAGGTACTACGCCACCGCCGCGGTTTAGCCGCTTATTTCGAGAACGGGTCTGCGCCGCCGTCACCGCTCCGCCGCGCTGCCGCCCCGCGACCGCAGTCTTCAAGGACTTGTTGAGTGTTCTCTGTGTGTGATTTTTAATATTTCAACATGCCACGAAAATATCTGTGAGTTGTAATGGCGGCAAATTCCAGAAAGCTGATGATCGCGGCGGCAAACGACACTAGGAGAGCGCACGTCACGACGCAGATTAGAAGAACTAGTGGGAGTCCCAGCAAACATACGGTTGTGCACACGATGAGAGATATCACGACAGTAGTTGATGTTTTATTTAAACACTTTTGCCCTGGATCTCTCCTGCTCTCCAGTTTCACTGTGGAAAACGTTTAAATTGTAGTCCCAACGACCATTTATATCTAGACTCCTAATCACAGGCGACCGATGTCTGTCAACACATTAGGTAAAAAAGTCTTAAGTTCGTATTAGTTTCGACCACTCCTGTGAGTCCCCTCGTCGCACTGACCTTGAGTTAGCCAATCAGAACGCAGTACCCCGTCCCCGTTAGCCAATCAGAACGCAGTACCCCGTCCCCCTCGCTTACGTCGTACCTCAGCGACTTGGCAGAATAATTTTCGTTAGTCAGATCGTGCATGAGGCGTCTAGATATAAATGGTCGTTGTGTAGTCCAATTAAAACATGCCAGTACTCATGGCTTTTTCAAGTACTACTGATGGTACTACACTCAAATATAGAATGTTCCACATTTCTAGTGAGCTACTGAGAAAGCCAAAAACACAGAAGAAAAAAACTTTTTTTTTAAAGTACCGACTTCTAAACAAGTACAAAAATCTTTAAAAATAACTTTTTGTGCTTGTTTTGAAGTCGGTACTTTAAAAAAAAAAGTTTTTACAATACATAAACAACTTTTTGAAAATAAAAACCTTTTTAAAAAAAAATGTAACCGACTTCCCACAAAAAAGTTCTAAATAACCTGCAAAAAAACTTTTCTTTTTTTCAAAGAAAAGTAGAAACAGACTAACCTCGATGTGATGAAAATTTTCTGGGACCAGGCATTGATGCAGCAACTTCTACTATTTGAATAACTCCATTACAGACGGCAGGAGCTTGCTTTTCTTATGCACTCGTAGTAGACAAATTCTATCTCTATTCTAGCAAAAAAAAAAGGACAAAGTTATTTCTATAAAGTAGGGTATTAAACTGAAAATAAATAATTAGTCTGAAAGTAAGAGTTTTGAAAAAACATGGAAACTATTTTTTTATTTCGTTATATATCTAATCGTAAATATGGATTAATTATCCATATTTACAAAGATATATAACGTATCAAAAACCGATAGTGGAAACTGCATTTGCTTCTTGGTTTCTTTTTGGTTTACGTAAAAGAGAAAAAATACGGATCAAATATTTTTTGATCTAATCATCACTTATCTTGTTATGTCATTGATAACATGTAGGTATTTATGACGTACCTTCTAAACCTCCTCAGTACATGGTTCTGCTTGCCGTGGTGACCTCCCTGCTCCAACAATTTTAGTTAGAATGGGTTGAAGTAGTTGGCTTTTTTATAGTTATGCATAGCAATATTCTTGGCAATACGTTGATTGTTGACTTGGCCACAGAGTAGCAGTTGCCTTGGCCACATAGTAGCAGTTGCTTTGGCCTCATAGTAGCAGTTGCCTTGGCCACATAGTAGCAGTTGCCTTGGCCACATAGTTGCAGTTGCTTTGGCCTCAGAGTAGCAGTTGCCTTGGCCACATAGTAGCAGTTGCTTTGGCCTCAGAGTAGCAGTTGACTTGGCCTCAGAGTGTCAATTGATTTAGCCCAAAGGTGGCTGTTTCTTTTAGCCCCAGGTAGCAGTAGGTCTATCCCAATGTGTTAGTTGTTCTCGTTCTAAAGTGGTAGTTAAAAAAAAAGGGGAGGCAAGTTGACTTGATCTCCTATTAGGTACCTAGTTTTAGTTCCAAGTTATATCCGCCACGTCATCATGCATATTGGTACTACGCTGGGAGAAGTGACCACTCCCAGATGTTCAGCTGCCTCCATCTGGTACATCTCTTAGAAAGTGAGGGTTAGAAGCATATCCCCCACCTCCAAACTTCAACACTGTCTGGTAGAATAACTGAAACAAAAGAAAAATAACATAGAGCAAATAGGGTACATATTTGTCTGAAAAAAATCTAGTAAATCCGTTAGATCTTGTCGCATTTAGTCCCATTAGCACATGGTCCTATTCACACTTGGTCCCATAAGCTCTTGTATCATTCTCACTTGGTCCCATTAACAATTGGTGCCGTTCTCACTTGGTCCCACTCACACATAGTCTCATTCGCAGTTGGTCCCACTCGTTCTTGGTCCCATTCGCAATCAGTCCCATTCGCATATTGTCTCATTAGCAATTGGTCCCATTCGCTAATGTTCCCATTCACACATAGTCCCATGCACAATTCGCTCTTGGTCCAAAGGCACATTCGCACGTGGTTCCTTTCTCATTTGGTCCCTTTCGCACATAGTCCCATTCGCAGTTGGTCCAATTTCCAATGGGACCAAATGAGAATAGGACCATGTGTGTCTTGTCCAATTGGTGCCATTAGCAAATTGTCCCATCCCATTTGCACTTGGTCCCATTCGCTTTGGGTTCCGCGAAAATTCAAGGTTTCCATATTGTTAATCGTTTCATTTGTGATAATATTAAATTGACGTAATTTATTATTCATTTTCAATTAACTTGTTTTAGCCCATGAGACTGGCAGAGTAGTCAAGCAACTCATTGCCAAAGAAGGAAAAAAAAAAACTTGTTTTAAAATATTGCATTCCCCCATGTAGGTAGGAAAAAAAACTTTTTTTAAAAAAAGTACCGACTTCAAAACAATTACAAAAAAGTTTAAAATAACTTTTCTTTCGGAAGTCGGTGGCAATAGTCAATGACACAACAAAACAAAGCCACCGACTTCCGAAAGAAAAGTTATTTTAAACTTTTTTGTAATTGTTTTGAAGTCGGTACTTTTTTTAAAAAAAGTTTTTATTTTACCCTTTTTAGTTTATTTATTACATATTCAACCCAAATTCTTGTAAAATACAAAATTTTCTTACATATGCACTAATCTTGTAATCCGTCACAACATAAAAAAATCCATATCTCTAAAACTACTGAACCGATTTTGATGAAACTTGCAGTGTACCCTAATTTGAACAATACCTAGTACAACAAAAAAAGAATTACTTAAATCGAACTTATAGTTCCGGAGATATGCGTGCACAAACATAAAAACATACATACATACATACATACATACATACATACATACATACACTTATGAAATTTGGCACATTTGTTCAGACGCTGATATAGACTAACATATATGAAAACTGGGCAGTTCTGATAATATTACATACATACGGGTCGAATTGATAACCTCCTTTTTTTTGAAGTCGGTAAAAAAACAATGTTGTTGTTAAGGCGGAAAAATACTTACGTGGCGTGGCGTCAGGCGTGCCTTGGCGCGCCAGGATCATACGTTTTCATATATTTGACAGGACGTGACACGACACGGCATACAAATTGTATGTCTCTAACCATATTATATGTATGAAACCGAAATGCTCCTGGCGCGCTAGTACCACACGCCACGGGACGTAAGTGTATTTCCGTCTTTAGTTCTTAGGCGCTCCACACACTGCACCGCGCCCCGTCGCGTAGCGCGGAATGGCAGATTTTTATTGTATGCAAATATCTCGATTTGTATAGAAATCACGCCTAGCACAACACACTGCCCCGCGCCCCCGCGCGTATTGGCAGAAACAGCGCGCGGGAAGGCAGATTCTGCCAATCTGCGCGGAGGCGCGGGGCTTGCCGCGGGATATGAGCCGGTCCAGATAGGGCGTTCTACGCGCGAGTCGACTCGCGCGTAGGCACTCGCGCGTACATACTCGAGATACTCGAGCTACATACATCGCGTCCAGATGCTCTCGCGCGTAACCTCACTCGCGCATAAAACGCTTGCAATGAGCGGGACTGTTGATTCGCACGTTTTACGCGCGTGCGACGCGCGAGTCGAGATACTCCGGCGCCGTTGCAGCGTCCAGAACTACGCGCGTGTCCTTCGCGAGTGGACGTATTCGGTTCGCAATGGAGCGTGAAAACTTTGACATGGAACTTTTTATTGATGAAGTTGAGAAAAGGGTAGCTATATGGGTTATGGAATCATCAGATTATTCTAATAATATATTCTCTGAGTTTTGGGTATATATTATAAACATGCTATGCGTCATTCTGTCACGTAGAATGGGATGCACGTTTAATCGTCGACTTTCTCTTCGTTTTCTACGTCTCCATCGACGGTATGCAAGCCACAACACAACCGCTGTATCCGAGTCCATGTTTATAACTGGTCAAATCCCTCTCATCACATACGCGCGAGACACGCGCGTAAAACGCTCTATCTGGACAGGCTCTTAGGCACACTGGATCTGCTGTCCCGCGCGTGATTTGATACTGTAAAGACGTTTGCACGATGGATCTCGACGTAGACAAATTTATATAATTATGAAATTGAGCAACGCCCTGTAATTTAGGATATGAAAAGCAAAGAATATAGTGAATTTTGCTTAATAAATAATCAAAAGATGCAGTTGACATACGTGTGTAGCTAAAGAATTTATCTTTATATTTAAGTATTTATATTAATTAATACTTAAGTCTTTGTAATTCAGTGCAAATGATCAATTTATAGATCGCGATCGGAAATAGGGATGTATCCAAAATCTTCTATGTACGCAGCAGTGTCTTTTAATTCTTGTATACAAAAACCAAAATGACAATATAACTGCAACATCTTGAAATTGAAGAAGTTCGTCAATTCTCCACGACGATTGACAACACAGTGAACACATGAGTTTCATTTAGCGCGAGGTCGTCGTTATCTGCATCACCGCGCGGGGGAGCAGATTACACCGCTTAGTAAGGCAGATCTGCGCCTCCGTCGCCGCGCGCGTTATCTGTCGCTCCGCGCACCGCGGCGGGACGCGTTTTCAATGGGTGAACCGCCTTCCGCCGAAAAATGGTGAAACAAAAAAAAGTCGGGAACCGCTGCTCTTTGGAGGCCCCCGATTGTTAAGTGTCTAAACACACTATGCCGAAGTTACGCGACCGAAGTTCGGCACAATTACGCCTGCAATGCTATATTTGAATTACTGACGACACACTATGCCGAAATTACGTCGCGTCATAGCGTACAGCGTAACTTCGGTCGGGCGTAAGTTCAGCGGCAACTTAGTGTCTAAACACACTATGCCGAAGTTACGCGACCGAAGTTCAGCACAATTACGCCTGCAATACGTCGCATATCAGCCAAATACGTTGGAACGTGAAATCAGCCGCCGAACTTCGGTCGCGTAACTTCGGCATAGTGTGTTTAGACACTAACAGCTCTTTGACGCGCTATCGACCCGGGCATGGTCCATGATCAGACAGCGAGTCACTCAATATTCGCCGTCCACACGTGCCTACGGTGGCCGAAAATCGCCTCGCGACGTCTGATGCCGTGGGCGTCTCCCGTGGCGGCTGGGTCGTGAGCTGGACGCTGTCCTCTACCTCACGCATCCCGGCTTATTGTTCGTTAGCATAACTGATTCGCAGTAGGAAATTTATATTCATCACTTACCTAGCATTTTCCCTTGTTTATGTATTTTTGTTTAAAAACGAAAAATCTTCAAAAAAATATTATAAAACATTACAGAAGAAAAAGAAAATCTAGAGGAATTATTTCTATTTTTTTTTTTAACACAATAAATTTTGATTAGTAGGTAACCATATTTTGACGATATTCAGTTTGTCAGCATTGTCAATTTTGACAGCAAATTGGATCGATGGTAGAAAATTCTTTTGTCTTCTTTTTCAAGCCAGTTTTTTCCTAAAGCGCGATTCACACATGCGCCGTGTTCCGTCAGGGACGGGGAAAAATCGGTTTCGTACAACTTGTACAAACTTCTTCACATAGCTGCAGGGCGAGACGGAGTGGGAAGCGGTCGCCTCCTTCTGCGAAGCAGTCACGCTTGCGTAGGAAGAGGCGGGGGGGCCAAGGCTATGGACGTCGTGGTAGGCGCGGGCATGCGTACGCGAGTAATGGGGGACTCGCTGACTGTCTCATCAAAACACCATGACCCCGCAACGTAAAGCGCTATTGAAGGACACCATGGATTTTAGTCAGTACAAGTCTGACAGTCCCTCCTGCCCTGCCCTGGGTGAGAGGACTCATTTGATGATTTTACTGTTAACACGTCAGCGCTTTTAAAGCACGGCGCTTTTTTTCGAACCGTATTTGATTTTAAGTGCTGAACGGTGACATTTTAAGTTCAATTTACCTTTTTGTTACAAATCAGCGCTTTTTTTTTACACCCGAAACCCAACCCCCAAACGCGATGTAAACGCGCGTTTGTCGCGATACAAACGACAACAAACTGCTCTGTTTAATAAAAACGCGCAGTCGACGGCGCGTTTAAAAAACGTGGCGTGAATAGGCCCTAAATGGGGCTTAACAAAGCCATACCTTGGTACAAGCGAACAGATGCTTTGCAGTGGAGATGGAAGGGTCCCAGAGGTAGATGTCACGGCGGCCGCGGATCACACCAGTGCAACCCTGCTAGGAGAAGCAGCGCCGTGGTGTGCCGTAAGCCGCAGATCTTCATACCACGCTGATACCATTGCCGGATCTTAATTCCAGGGGACCTGGAACCAACATAGAGACTTCAGCAGGTCTAAACGGTCACTTAGCAATGTTCCTAATGATTAATTACTTGAATTTCCAGCGAGACGTCGCTATCTAGTCTTCTAAAAATAATATAAAAAAATCTCTTCGTCTCTCGTCTCGTATCTCGTCTTATAAAAAAATGAAAAGGCTTCTTAAAAAAAAACAAACAAAAAAAGTGTAAAATAACTTTTCTTTCAGAAGTCGGTGACTTTGTTTCTTTTTTTTTTACTTTTAATTCTAAAGGTTTTTATACTTTTCTATGCTTTTTTTAGAAGTCGGATTAAGTATTCGACTTCTTTTTCAAAAAGGTTTATATTGTACCCTTTTTACAGGGTACCTACAGGCGTTAATATTATGTTGTGTGGAAAAAATCATTCAATACCATACTAGACCAGGCTTTGATGGAAGGCTCGGCTTGTGGATATCACGGTCAGATCTCGACTCGATGTGGTTACGGTTCATCCTGCATCGTTGCGGATACGACAACACTTGATGCGGATGCGGCGAGCCTTGCTGCGTGTGAGCCTGCATCCAATATGGCCCGCCTTGTGGGTATATCTGTGACGCTCCTTGCGGCAAGTCCTGTCAAAACAGTTTAAATAAGTTAATACTGTTTACCAGTGTGTGTTGCCAGTGATGACATATGGCTCTGAAACGTGGTCTCTAACTGCTGGCCTTTTAGAGAGACTAAGAGTCACTCAACGAGCGATGGAAAGAGCTATGCTCGGAGTTTCTTTGCGGGATAAAATCCCGAACATGGATATTCGGCGAAGAACCAGAGTCACCGACATCTATATCTATATATATAAAAGAAAGTCGTGTTAGTTACACTATTTATAACTCAAGAACGGCTGAACCGATTTGGCTGAAAATTGGTGGGGAGGTACCTTAGAACCAGGAGAAACATATAGGATACTTTTCACCTTTTTTTATTTTTTTTTTGTTTCATCCCGTTTCCGTGGTACGTGACATAAAACGTGGTATAATGAAACGCAACTGACATGGAATGACAGGAACACGAAAAATTTATCAATCAAAACATCAATTGACCGGGCGATGTGTTTGTATTGAGTTTCTAAGCTTATTGTGTCGATATTATCATAATTATCAATGCCATGCCGCCACCAAGACGATCAAATTTTTATCCTGTTTCCGTGAGACGTGACATAAAACGTAGTAACATGATCACGAAGAAGGTATTGGTAAAATAAATAAGGGATCTGAACAAAAAGTACTAGGAAAACATGAAGAATATGTTCATGCCGCCCGGCGCCCACCGGTCTTCAATGCTAAAAAAGTATTTCGGTGAATACTGAATACCCAAAAAATGTACTAGAACTGCATAAATTCAATACAACCATACGACGAAGAAACGCCTGGGTGTCACCACTGCGAGGATCGCCCGGAGGACACGGTGGAGCATACGGTGCAGGAGTGTCCCGCTTGTGCAGAGCACCGCCGTGTCCTCATGACGCCGACGGCGATAGGCGAAGATCTCTCGCGCCCGGCATTGGTCGAGGCCATGCGAGACGGAGTGGGAAGCGGTCGCCTCCTTCTGCGAAGCAGTCATGCTATGAAAGGAGGAGGCGCGCCGCGTGAGGGAGAGGACAGCGTCCTCCCTCCACCCCAGCCGCAGTGGTAGACGCCTACGGTGACGGACGTTGCCAGACAATCTCCAGCCACCGTAGGCTCTGGCATGCGGGTGGCGAGTAATGGGTGACTCGCTGTCTGACCTTGGACCATGCCGGGGGTCGACGGCGCGTTGTGTTCCACGCGCGCCTCCCTTTTACCCTTTAGAGGGCCAAAGCCTGCCGGGGTCGCGGGACTTACGATTTACCGTGACCCCGGAACGTAAAGGGCTATTGAAGGACACCGTGGATTTTAATCAGTTCGAGTCTGACAGTCCCTCCCGCTCTGCCCTGGGTGGGAGGACTTACACGATGATTTTACCACGCTAAAAAAAAATGCCAGTTGCGTTTAGCCATCAACTTTCCAATTGAATTAAAACCCCTTGGATATGCCTGGCTTACCAGCGCACAATTTACGAACAAAGGTTGGCTTCGTAGTAATCATGCTTGAAACATAAACCAACCAAAACTGCGCAACAGAACGCATTTGGTGGTAAGTAAATTGAAGAACAATGTGACTTACGCGACGATACTCAAAGGAAAATTCGAAGGTGAGGAAGTTCTTATTTCTAGGATCCCAAACGATATGCCGTTTGAGTTTAAACGACCCCAATTTCCGATCCGTCTTGCATTCGCTAACAAATCACAAGGCCAATGCTTGAAAGTTTGTGGTCTGAATATAGAAAACCCATCATGTACGCTGTACGGTAACGGAGTTATTGAAAGTCAAAGTTCCATCATCATTTTCATCATCATCTACACTAATATTATAAAGAGGAAAACTTTGTATTTTTGGTTGTTTGTTTGTAATGGATAAACTCAAAAACTACTGGTCCGATTTCAAAAATTCTTTCACCAGTTGAAAGCTGTTTTGATCCTGAGTGACATAGGCAATAGGGGGGGGCGAGCGAAGCCGCTGGGAAAAGCTAGTAGCTCATAAAATTTGCAAGGTGAAGTGGCAATGGGCAGGCCACATCGCTCGTAAAACTGACAACCGATGGGGAAGAAAAGTTCTCGAGTGGTGACTACGGACCGGAAGACGCAGTGCGCGACGACATCGTGAGAGTCGCGGGCAACCGATGGATGCAAGTGGCGAATTGTCGTTCGTCGTGGCGGTCTAAGGGAGGCCTATGTTCAGCAGTGGACGTCTTCCGGCTGATGATGATGATGATACTGTTTTCCACACGAGATTGTCTATTAGAAATCCCGGGAAGATCCACATGAATATCAACTCTCGATGCAAGAACTACAACTGTTTAACAGATGTTTATCTTTCTTGTGGTAAGACGGTTAATGTTTAGATAACTTTTGAACTGGCGCTTTATAGAACATTTAATCTAGAAATTTTAAAAGTACCGTTAAAGAGCTATACAAAGATATTATAATATACAGGGTGAATTATTCAACTGAGCGTGGAATTAAAAATCCAATTATGCAGTTTTAGTTTTCGTCGAAATCGGCCTCGAGAATCCTTTCAGCATTTTTTGATATTCCACATAGTTTCGGATATAGCCATCCACGCCCAGTTGATAAGTTCATCCTGTATAAGGCATTCTGAACTTTGCTGGGGAGAGCTTCCTTTTCATTTGGACATGGTTCTTTAAACGTAGAAAGAAAGAAAATAAGTTTATTTGGCACGCATTTGGATAGCACGTAGATAGTTTATAATCTGAATTAGGTATCACATGAGATACTTTTTAGGGTTCCGTAGCCAAATGGCAAAAACGGAACCCTTATAGATTCGTCATGTCTGTCCGTCCGTATGTCACAGCCACTTTTTGGTGAAAGTACGAGTTATCCTGTTGAAACTTTGTAGGTAGATGTATTATGTGAACCGCATTAGGATTTTCACACAAAAATAAAAACAGAACATTTTTTTTTCTAAATATCATTTTTTTCTAAACTGAACAGTTTGCACGAGAGACACTTCCAAAGTGATAAAATGTGTCCCCCCCCCCCCTGTAACTTCTAAAATTAATAAGAGAATGATAAAACTAAGAAAAATATATAATGTAGACCTCAACCAAAACTACCAACGAAAATTGATTTGGATGAGATACAGTTAAGTAGCAGTTTTTGAGATATAGTACATTTTCAATAACCGCAAATATAACTTTGCTATTCATACAAACACTATGAAAAACAAAGTTATTTTTATTGTTTGTGTATATTACTTACTAATCTCAATATAATTGTATCCCTAATCTATGCTTGCTACTACGGAACCCTTCATGGGCGAGGGCAACTCGCACTTGGCCGGTTTTTCTCCATAGTTCGATCTAGTGAGACGCACACACGGGCGAAGCTGAAAGATCAAACTAAATTGAGTCTAGGTAGGTATATTATCTTCTATTGTGAAATAACTCACCAAGTTATCCATTGTTTGTATTTTAGCATTAGATACAAGTAATTAAATCTATGAATTTGTATTTGTTTAACATGAATATTTCCATTATTTTGTTGTTTTGTCCATTGAGGCTGTAATTTTTTTTTGTGTTTTGTATTTTTTTTGCAAAGTTTGACTGGATCTGTCAATCGATTTTTTTTTCAAGGGTTTTTTATTCTACACTGACATATATTTTAAAAGAGGTTGACATGACAAAGGAGAACATAATATATATTTTTTTTAATTCCGTAGCCAAATAACATAAAGTTAGTGTCTTCAAGTAAAGAGTGAATAGGTTAATTCTAGACAAGTGTGCTTCTGAGGAAGCCCCCTTTAGAGGGCCAAGGTTTGCCGGGTTGCGTATTTCCAAAAACTGTACTATTTTAGTCACGAGTCAGTCTAATTGATGAGCTTTTGTTTCTGTATATTACTCTACAATACCTAATCTATCTCAGTAATAAAATTGACTCAAATGGAATAGCTTTTTGTTTTAATATTTTTAAAGAAAATGCACGGACAAAATCTAGTACTTTATTATTTTTATTATTTTATTTTAGTCACGCACGAGTCAAACTTAAAAGATGAGGGTTTTGTTTATGCACGTCGCAGTGAAATGAGGAAATCAGGGATTTCACGAAATCCAATCATCAAAAAAAGTAGGTATCTAGTGATAATTATGACAAAATACTAATATAAAGTCAGAGATATGTCATTTCATTAAACTAAGTAAAATGCTTCGATCATTAATAACAACTAGATACACAATCCCGTACAAAAACGAACTAAAAACTGTCCTCAAGTAGGTCGTAAAACAGAAAGAATACAGAAAGAAACATAACTGGCCAACATATTATACCAAAAGAAATTAAACCTTATTCAAATGAATTAAAGTCGGATTTAGAACGGTCATAAAAACATATTAAATTTTACGACCGCGACTCGAATCAACACATTTTACCCGATTATATCAAGTAGCTATGCGACACTACGAACTGTACGGTTAGTAATAGTTATTTATAATACTAGTGCGGTAAGTTGGTTTTTACAAACGAGTAGACGAATGTAGGTAAGCCCGAGATGAAGTCGAGGGCTTACCATAGTCACGAGTTTGTAAATACCAATTTCCGCACGTGTGTCATACAATGTTTTCAACACATTTGCGAGAAAACAGTACAATAATGTAATTAAACAAACTTTTTTTAGAAGTTTCTAATATGAAAATGGCGCGCATTTGCAAATGGCGCCACATGCACGTTGTGAAAAATAGAACTACATTTTTCGTCTCATTTACTCTTTAGTATTAAAATGAGATAACGTATTGAGCAAAAGCGCTTCCAAGGAGGTTCGATCAGTCAGGCTGTTTATTCTCATAATGTGAAACTCTTTGGTGGAGTTCTTATTTTTTTTTAATGGAAATTAAAAAAAAAAACCGTAAAGAAAACGCACGGTGCTGTACAACGGGGCGTGCAGTAAAATAGGTACTTAGGTGAGAGTACCTATTTTACCGCACGTTCCGTTGTATGGTGCGTAATTTTTAACTTTCGAACAATGTATACAGGCTTCGTAAACGCATTTTTCGAGCAAATGTGTTGAAAAAGTCTTTTCAATTTAGGTGCTTTATAAACCCGGCTGATAATTTCGTACATTTTAAAATAAATGTTTTACGGCGATTTCTTAACGATATATCAGTATTTATAGTACAGTGATAGTTATTATATATTGGTAATGTTAGTACTTACTGAAAAAATGAAATTACATCCTTTTTTTCGGTCCTGGAAGAGTGATTTTTGCACTTTTTAAACAAGCACGGAGGCATGTTTACGTTCCGAGCGTTAGAACAGTACTAAACCAAAAGGATGACCGATCTCTGATTTGGTCATTCTTTTGGTGAGGACGTTTTTTGTCGCTGATTGTGTATCTAGTTGTTATAAATGATCGAAGGTAAAATGTCAGAAAACGTCGACGGAGCACCGCATCGCGGTGCTCCTACTTCTGGGAGGTTTAAAAAAAATTACCTTCGTGGTCGAGTGATGTGAATTTTATAGAACTAGATTTTGTCCGTGCTTACGGACGGACAGACAGACAGACAGACATGACGAATCTATGTATAAGGGTTCCGTTTTTGCCATTTGGCTACGGAACCCTAAAAAGGCAGTTTTAAAAGGAGGTAGGATACCCGCTTCTGTTTTTTTCCAAAACTGCATTGTTACACAATAAATGACATCACTGCTTACCACCAATAAAGTAATAAATATAACTGAAGGTCAATCTAATTTTCCATACTTCTGAATACATAGTATGAGTAATTCATGGATTGATAAGTAACCAATAAAATTAAAGGTGGAGTTTCACTGCGTGCGAGCAGTTTTTGAAACCGACAAAAAAATGAGGTCACAACTTAATTTTTTACCGCGATTATCTCGCGTTTGGCTGAACCAATTATGATGTGGTTTTTAGAAAAGTGTTTGTTATATTCTGGAGAAGGTTTTGGTATGCAACAATATAATGGGGATATCCCGTGACGTCGTCTGCGATTATAATACAAGGTGTTAAAAAATCAACTGCAGGAATTTCGTGTGCGTACTCGGTATCAAAAACCAAGTACTTACATTGCAAAAAGCAATTTTTAAAAAAAAAAAATTTTTTTTTCAAGCATTTTTTTTTGACCATTTTATGAATTTGATTGCTCTTTGAGGTCGTTCACCCGTGTGTAGCGTTCACAGCTGATTCCAACTATCCCATCACATTTTGCAGACTTTAGACTGGCAATTTATCGAAATACTTACAAATAACTTATTTTATTGGCTATATTAACAGGCCAAAAGAAAAATACTTGAAAAAAAAATTAATAATTTTGAAAAAAAAAATTGAAATTGGTGGCGCGTAGTGTTTCACGCGTCACCGACGGGGCCAAATGCCTGCTGGGGTCGGAATTTTCTTAATCCAGGATACCGTGGCCCCGGAACGTAAAGGGCATCCGAAGGAACACGGGTGGATTTTAGTCAGTAAGAGTCTAACAGTCCCTTCCGCCCCACCCAGGGCGGGAGGACTCATTTGATGATTTTGTCACCCAAAAAAAAGCAAGCTATCATGTTTATGATTTTGGCGCCCCGTCTGCCCCAACCTAGATCTGGTACTACCTTTTTCCAACTGTGGGACTGTGGGACAGAAACAGATTTTTATTATTTATTTTTACTAGAGTAGATAAGTGTAGAAACTCGTCAAAAAGCGATAATGAGCGGCTTCAGCTGAACGTTATATAAACTTTAGCATCTATGTATACCTACTAATATTTTAAATATGAAATATTTGTTTGTTTGTTTGAACCCGCTCTCAGGAACTACTCATATAATTGAAAAAATATTTTTGTGTTGAATAGACCATTTATCGAGGAAGGAAATAGGCTGTATAACATCACGCTATAACCAATTGAAGCCGAGCAGCGGGGGTGGTGAAACCGTGAAACCGCTAGGCTTTGGCCCTCTAAGGCAGTGGTCCGACCGCCGGCGAGAAAACGACTAACTATCGGTGATTTTCTCTCTCAAGAAACGCACAGTAAATGTACATTTCGTGTAAACGAAAGAGATGCATATATTAATAGTTTCTCTCTGACTGTTCACACTGCCGGAGTGCCGGCGACGACTCGCTTTACTTTTTTTGTCGCTGAGCGACAAGCTTTCAAAAATAAACTCGCTCAGCGATACTCATTCAGCGATGCTCGCTCGATTGATCATTTCTTTACAGTGCGGCAAACACGTATAACGCGCGCGCAGTTTTGCACAGGACTTGACAGGACTGAGCGACCGCGGGCGAGTGGCGCGAGTAATCGCTCGTCGCACTTGCACACTCGCTTATAGCCCGGCGACAAAACTATCGAAACTACACACTCGCTTCCCGCTGATCGCCAACACGTTTATAGTTTCTAGTTCTACTCGTTTCTCGTTTATCGTCGGCGGTCGGACCGCTGCATAAGGGGGCCCCGTCGTTGCGAGGAACAGTTAGATCATAATATTAGTCAGATTGCTTACAAGATGATTACGTTTATTATCTAACAGTAGTTTCCTCGCAGTGTATTTTGATCTGAACATTTGTTTATCTTGGCAAAATGCCATAGGGAGCAATCAGGGAATTTACATCCGTATAGATTTAAGTCTGAATCTAACTAACTGTCAATTCTAATGTTTTTTCTTTTAATTACACGTTGCCCCACTATCTAGTATCGTATGGTATCGTATTACCCAGTTACTGTGTTGTGGAGGTCCGATAGTCAGTCGCTCCATGTAAAATACTGATATTCAGCTGCATCTGGTTCGACTGGAAGCAGACCCCAATGTAGTTTTTTTTTTATCGTGATAAAATCATAAAATGTGTCCTCCCACCCAGGGCAGAGCGGGAGGGACTGTCAGACTTGTACTGACTAAAATCCACGGTGTCCTTCAATAGCCCTTTACGTTCCAGGGTCATGGTAATTCGGTGTCCCGCGACTGCGGCAGGCTTTGGCCCTCTAGAGGGTGGCCCGTCATTATGCTGACACTCTTTGAGGCACGCGTGGAACACAACGCGTCGTCGACCCGGGCATGGTCCATGGTCGGACAGCGAGTCGCCTATTACTCGCCGCCCGCATGGCCGACCACAATATAGTTGGGAAAAGGCTAGGCTGCAACATGTTCATGCAACCATGTTTCTAAACAAATGTTTAGCATGAATGTATGGCTTAATGGCTTAAGTATATTTGTTAGTCTTTCGCGTAAAAATTACAGAACGGATTTAGATGTGTTACACAGATACTTTATAACTTGGATTAACACATAAGATACTGTCACCCGGATTACATCATTTTATGGCATAATCCAGATAAACGCGGCCGAAGCTGATGGCTTCAACTAGTTTTTAGGTTTCTGTATCCAAAGGGTAAAACGAAACCTCATAACTGATACTTAGCTGTCCTTCTGTCTGTCTGTCACCACGCTTTATCTCATAAATCGTGATAGATAAACAGTTGAAATTAATTTCACAGATTATGTATAATTTCTATTACCACTTAGATAACAACAAAAATACTAAAAAACTGAAAAAAAATAAGTGTTTAAGGGGGCTTCCATACAACTAACGAGATTTTTCTGCTCATTTTTGCTAGATATTACAATAACAGCAACAGAATATTTAGTAAAATTTACTTACTTAAAAAAAAAAACAAATATTGAATGGGATTTTTAAACAACAAAAATGATGTTTTTAGGGTTCCACAGTCAAATGGCAAAAACGGAACCCTTATAGATTCGTCATGTCTTCAGTCTGTCTGTCTGTGTGTCTGTCTGTCTGTCTGTCCGTCCGTATGTCACAGCCACTTTTCTTCGAAAGTATGAGAGCTATCCTGTTGAAACTTGGTAAGTAGATGTATTATGTGAACCGCATTGGGATTTTCACACAAAAATTAAAAATAAACAAATTTTGGGGGTACCCCCCATACTTAGAAATGAAACTCAATTTTTTTTTCACCAAACCCATACGTGTGGGGTATCTATGAATAGGTCTTTAAAAATGATATTGAGGTTAATATTATCATTTTTTTCTAAACTGAACAGTTTGCGCGAGAGACATTTTCAAAGTGGTAAAATGTGTGTGTCCCCCCCCCCTGTAATTTCTAAAATAAGAGAATGATAAAACTAAAAAAAATACATAATGTAGGACCTCAACAAAAACTTCCAACAAAAATTGGTTTGGATGAGATATAGTCAGCAGTTTTTGAGATATAGTACATTTTCAAAAACCGCAAATATAACGTTGCCATTCATACAAACACTATGAAAAACAAAGTTATTTTTATTGTTTGTGTATATTACTTACTAATTTCAATATAATTATATCTCTAATGTATGCTTGCTACGGAACCCTTCATGGGCGAGTCCAACTCGCACTTGGCCGGTTTTTATAAATACCTTCGTGCGCCATTCCGTCTTGCACTTAACGTTTTAATTGATTAACATGTTGTTTACAGTCACAAGCACTTACAAAACAATCAAGCTGAAGGCTTACCCGTGTTGTCGCAGCGTCGCGATCATAGAACCACACCTTAATTTATCCGGTAGCAGCGAAGTTGAAAAAAAAAATATAGCGTTGTCGCTCGCTCGTCGATCAGTATTTTGGAACACTTCGTCGAGTGTAAACGTGCTAAAATGACCTCAAACGTCCCGATCATTTTGAATAATGGACGCACTTGTCCAGTGCTGGGACTGGGAACTTGGAAAGTAAGTTTATTAATAAAGGTTTTTTTTTCAAAAGGTGTAGGTTCATGAACTGAGGTTTTTGTTCATGATATTAATTACTCCGTATTTCGTAGTCCGATATGTGTGATTCTTATTTTATTTCATGTAGTATATCTGTCTTAGAACCACCATAAAAATTTCATTCAGTTTGGTTCAGTTGTTTTTATTTTATGAGCTTTTTTTGCTGTGTACTTGGACGATGTTATTACCGGTGGTACGGATTACGTGTTTGATAAGAATTTGGCTTGAATATTTGAACTAAAAGACTCGGTTCACTCAGTCATAAGTTAAGAGGTAACAAGCAATTTAAAAAAAGTCGAATTGAGAACCTCATACTTTTTTTGAAGTCGGATAAAAAAGGTACCTAGCTAAAATAAAAAAAAAACTTAAAAAAAACTTGAAAACTGTTTTTATAAACCACCACAAAAAAGTGTAGCATAACTTATCTTTCGGAAGTCGGTGGCAAAAATGAATTAAAAAACATAGCAACTGTTGGAGCGAGACGCGGGCGACGTCAAAAAAAAAATGTAAAAACCCCTTTTCAAAAAAGAAAAATAACCGCATTCAAAAATCGTCACAAAAAAGTGTTCAAATCGTCACAAAAAGTGTTAAAAATCGTCACAAAAAAGTATTAAAAATCGTCACAAAAAGGTGTTAAAATAACTTTCTTTCGGAAGTCGGTGGCTTTGTTTTTAATTTGTTTTTGCCACCAACAACCGATTTTGATGATTATTTTATTGTTCGATGCAGTATCATGAGCAAAGTAAATTTCTTTCAGGTTTATTGGTTCAGTAGTTTTTATTTTATGAACATTTTTCGCTAATTATGCACTTGGACGATGTTATTACCGGTGCTACGGGTTACGTACCTAAGTATTTGACATGAGTTTGGAAAGGGTTAAAAAACGTTTTCAAAATTTAATTTTAAAAAAAACATAGCCACCAGTTAAGATTAGAAGTTAAGTTATTTTACACATTCTTATAAAGTTATACCTACTTGTTATTGTCGCGAATCATATTTTGATCAAGTGACAAACTTGTCACTGATAAGCAAATTGCAAAAAACAGGAGGAATCATCGTAAACTAATCTTCTCTATTATATAAAAATCAATTGCTGTTCGTTAGTCTCGCTAAAACTCGAGAACGGCTGGACCGATATAGCTAATTTTGGTCTTGAATTACTTCCGGAAGTCCAGGGAAGGTTTAAAAGGTTTTTTTTTAATAGATTATAAGGCGGTACGAAGTTTGCCGAGTCAGCTAGTCTTGTATATAAAAATAAGTCGGGTTTTCCTTCCTGACGCTATAACTCCAGAACGCACGAACCGATTTCCACGGTTTTGCATTCGTTGGAAAGGTCTCGGGCTCCGTGAGGTTACTGAGGTTTATAGCAAAGAAAATTCAGGAAAAAAAATTCTTCTTCTTTTCATCACCAAACGAAATGTTACATAAAACGAAGCCATCTGGTGGCGAAACGGAGTTCGCCGGGTTTGCTAGTATTATTATGTAAAACAAGTCATGATGACAATAATTAAAACAATTTAAAACAGTTAATTAATTTTAAAACAATTAATTAAAACAAATTACGATGATATTGAAATATTCTTTCCCTCTTTAATCTCTTTGCAGATGTATTGCACCAAATTAAGCAAATAAGAAAGTTACAGAGGAGGAGTTTTTTGACGCCTAAGTGTCTTTTCTCCTTTTTAGGGTTCCGTAGCCAAATGGCAAAAACGGAACCCTTATAGATTCGTCATGTCTGTCTGTCTGTCCGTCCGTATGTCACAGCCACTTTTTGTCGAAAGTATAGGAGCTATCCTGTTGAAACTTGGTAGGTAGATGTATTATGTGAACCACATTAGGATTTTTACACAAAAATAAAAATAAAACTTTTGGGGGTGTCCCCCGTACTTAGAATTGAAACTCAAAAATTTTTTTTTCACCGAACCCATCCGTGTGGGGTATCTATGGATAGGTCTTTAAAAATGATATAGAGGTTACTTGTATCATTTTTTTCTAAACTGAACAGCTTGCATGAGAGACACTTCCAAAGTGGTAAAATGTGTCCCCCCCCCCTGTAACTTCTAAAATAAGAGAATGATAAAACTAAAAAAAATATATAATGTAGACCTCAACAAAAACTTCCAACGGAAATTGGTTTGGATGAGATACAGTTAGCAGTTTTTGAGATATAGTACATTTTCAAAAACCGCAAATATAACTTTGCCATTCATACAAACACTATGAAAAACAAAGTTATTTTTATTGTTTGTGTATATTACTTACTAATCTCAATATAATTATATCCCTAATCTATGCTTGCTACTACGGAAGCCTTCATGGGCGAGTCCAACTCGAACTTGGCCGGTTTTTTGTGTTTTTATTTTATAATATGTTTTTTTAGTTTTAATTTAGTATCTTAAGTAAATAGGTACCTATATAGATTTAGTTAGGTATGTAAATATAATTTAAGACTATTAAAGTAATACCTATTAGTTTTTACAATATTATTATAACGAAGGAATATAGATAAATTTTGATTCTTGATAAAAATGTAAAATGTATTCGTTAAACTATTGAACCGATTTATTTAGCGAGAAAATAAATAACAAGAGTTCAATTCTAAAATAGCTCATTGTCCTTGACATGTGTAATGTTGACAACATATTTGAGTACGACAAATATAATTGTTTACTAGCGCTCCGCCCGCGAATTCTTCCGCGAGAATGACGTAATTTTCCATGATTCTTTTTGTAAGGGTTTCCTTCTCAATGGGACTCTGTTACTAAGACCCTAATTCCTGAAATATTCACAAAATAATTAGTTACATATTCGGCAGAGATCCTGTGTCTGAATCTGTCATAGCGAGTTTCCTCCGTGCCTCAGTAACAGGGTTGGCATGTTTAAAACAAATTGTTTTAAAACACCTGTTTTAAACAGTGTATAAAACAGTTTGAAATTAAACAGTGTTTTTTATTACACGTTTTAACTACTTTTCATGGTGGATGAATGCCTGTAAAATGAAAATAAATTAATATTCAGGGGTCGTAATAGCTCGACATTAAATAATTTGAGTGTATGCCCCTGCTATGTCTCATTTTTTAACTTTTATTGGCATTTTAATGTAATAATACTTCAGAACATTAGAAAAAAACAGTAGATGTTTTTTTCCATTGATATTTTTTTATAAATATTTCATTACAAACAGTGAATTTGAAAAGATCTAGTCTAGAAATGAAACATATAATTTATTTATAAGTTAAGACGTCGACCCATAGTCGAATTAATTTAAAAAATTACCGTCACAAAAAAAAACAAAAAAAAACACTTGTTTAAAACAATTTGAACAGTTTGTTTTATAAAATTTAAAAAAACTGTTTATTTTTTCCAACCCTGCTCAGTAATTAATCACGTAAAGCCGTTGGTTCCGGCTGTCATTTGTAGATCTTTGACAGTCGTTACTATTAGTCAGAAGCTCTAAAGTCTGACAACTAGTCTTGCCAAGAGTGTATCGTATTGCTCAGTTACTGTGTTGTGGAGGTCCGATAGTCAGTCGCTCCATGTAAAATACTGATATTCAGCTGCATCTGGTTCTACTGGAAGCAGACCACAATATAGTTGGGAAAAGACAGGCAGATGATAATTTAGTTACATATTCATTTTATAAATAAATAATTAAATTAAAATATGATTTTTTACCGTTCTTATAGATAAAATTGTACGGAACTCTTCAGCGCGAGTCCCACTCGCTTTTAGGCTGTTTTTTTTATTCCTTGTATTTCCACTTTTTCGTAATAATTTCTGAAATTTTTCCTCGTTTTAAGTCACACCATGAAACTTTGAATACGCATTAAATATTCATAAAAAATACTTATGTCTTATACATTTTCTCGCGCCCAGCATTGGTTGCGGCCATGCTGCGGGGCGAGACGGAGTGGGAAGCGGTCGCCTCCTTCTGCGAAGCAGTAATGCTCGCGAAGGAGGAGGCGCGCCGCGAGAGAGAGAGGACAGAGTCCTCCCTCCGCCCCACCCGCGGTGGTTGGCGCCCACGGCGTCGGACGTCGCAAGACGATCTCCGGCCACCGTAGGCGCGGGCATGCGGGCGGCGAGTAAAGGGCAACTCGCCGCCCGACCATGGACCATGCCCGGGTCGACGGCGCGTTGTGTTCCACGCGCGCCTCAAAGAGCGTCAGCACGATGACGGGGCCCCGCCCAAGAGGGCCAAAGCCTGCCGGGGTCGCGGGACTTATCTCATTACCGTGACCCCGGAACACAAAGGGCTATTGAAGGACACCGTGGATTTTAGTCAGTACAAGTCTGACAGTCCCTCCCGCCCTGCCCGGGGTGGGAGGACTCATTTGATGATTTTACCACGAAAAAAAAAAAAAAAAAAAATGTCTTATACATTTCAGTAAAAGTTCTTTCTTTTTTCGTATAATTTATTAATCAGTAGTTTTTTTCGTCTACATTTTCTTTTTTTTCCAAATAATGATACGTTATTATGTTTCCATAACTTGACGCCCCAATAATTACTTAATTTCAGTTCAGATCGATGTCAAATTATTGTATAAAAAGTCAAGCGTATAATTATTTTATTTTTTCCTACCTACTTACGAATTTTAGGACTTAGGAACTGTATCAATTTGAAGTTAAAAAGCTATGTAATTACATAGTTTCAAATACTTTATTTTTTCATAAGCCGCTTTTAAAATAATTACTTAATACCTAAGTACTTGAGGTACTCGCGACGGTCTGGCTCAAACTTGAAGGTTCTCAAATAATAGACTAGTCTACTAAAAATATCTGATTAGTCTATCATTTTAAATTATCAAATACAAAACTTTTTCGCAAGAATTAATTACAGACTTCTAAAACAATACTATACGTACATAACTTTTCTTTCAACCGTCTTATAACAGATACCTATTTAAGAAAATGGATTGGGCCAACAAAGGTCTAAACATAAATGGCGAAAAAAAAAAGAACAAAAAGAGTGTCCACAGACTTTCTTGCCCGTTCTTCTCCATAGAGATCCACGATTTGGAATGAGCTGTACTGTCACAGTTATTATGTCTTGTGACTGGGACTCAGTCATAAGTCGTGGTTTCGAACCCAGCCAGGCCCCAGGCGCATTACTTTGTGTAATTTATTTCATCACCACTGCTCTCAAAACGGTGAAGGAAAACATCGTGAGGAAACCGGCATGTCCTAGAACCATCACATACACTCCACACATCCACCAACCCGCACTGGACCCGCGTGGTGGATTATGGGCCACTCTCCCTCTCAGGGAGGAGGCCTGTGTCCCAGCAGTGGGAACATTTATTGTCTGATGATGTGACTGGATGTATGCTCGGTGTTTCTCTACGTGATCGAATCCGAAATGAGGAGATCCGTAGACGAACTAAAGTCACCGATATAGCCCACCGGATTAGCAAGCTGAAGTGGCAATGGGCAGGCCATATTGCTCGCAGAGCAGATGGCCGATGGGGTCGAAAAGTGCTAGAGTGGAGACCGCGGACTAGCAAGCGCAGCGTAGGACGTCCACCAACGAGGTGGACAGACGACCTTGTAAAGGTCGCCGGAAGACGCTGGATGCAGGTCGCTTCCAACCGGTATATGTGGAGATCTAAAGGGGAGGCCTATGTTCAGCAGTGGACGTCCTATGGCTGAGATGATGATGATGATGATGATGTGACTGGGAGTGTAGCACCATATTTTTGTCTTTTGGCAATTCAAAAGTGCCTGTAACTGTCCTTTAAAATAAATGTTTTGTTTTCCTCCCGCAGTCTCAACCAGGCCAGGTGACTCAAGCCGTGATGGACGCCATTGACGTCGGGTACCGCCACATCGACTGCGCACACGTCTACCAGAACGAGAAAGAAGTTGGCTTGGCACTCAAAGCCAAGATCGACGAAGGAGTTATTAAGAGGTAAAGCTTAAATTCTAGCGAAGGAAGAGGCCGGACGCGTAAGGGAGACGACAGCCTCCACCTCACGACCACGACGCCGTGGAGACACCCACGGTAACGGACGTTGCGAAGCGATTTCCTGCCACTGTAGGCTCGGAAAAGCGGACGGCGGGTTATGGGTGACTCGCCGTCAGATCATGGACCATACCCGGGTCGAAAGCGCCACAAAGAGCAGCAGCTGTCAGCAATCTAAAGGATCCCTTTAGATCAGAGGGCCAAAGCCTGCCGGGGTCGCGGGATTGTCTCATCAAGTAACCGTGACCCGGGACGTAAAGGGTGGACCACAGTGGATTTTAGTCAGTACAAGAGAGACAGTCCTTCCCGCCCCGCCCTGGGTTGAGGACTCATTTGATGATTTTACCACGCTAAAAAAGGGTTAAATTCAAGGTTCAATTGTATTCACGTGGTCATACAAGTATGCCAGTTGCGAGTACAACGCACACGACATTTCAGAATCATAGCAATAAGGACAGTGTAAAATAGACACAATACATCGTCTGCCCGCCTTTTCCCAACTATATTGTGGTCTGCTTCCAGTCGAACCAGATGCAGCTGAATATCAGTATTTTACATGGATCGACTGACTATCGGACCTCCACAACACAGTAACTGGATAATACGATACCACATGGTAAGACTGGTTGTCAGACTTTAGAGCTTCTGACTAATAGTAACGACTGTCAAAGATCTACAAATGACAGCCGGGACCAACGGCTTTACGTGCTTTCCGAGGCACGGAGGAAACTCGCTATGACAGATGGTCACCCATCCACAGACCAACCTCAGCTAGCCTGTGCGGCTGTAATTATTTAGCGACGAGCTCCTCTATTGTGTCTATCTACAAAATTGACACAATACAGTAGAAGAAAATCATTGAAATGTAGCGAGTTTTGATGTTAGCAATTTAAATTATCGTCTTAGATTTAAATGCCCATTGTTTTTGCTCTACGTTGTGGTAATATCTCATTAATGCGCTCCCAGAGATTGATTTTCTAATCATAACATCACTAGCTTAGTCATTGTTCGTAATAAACAAGACTAGCTGTTAATCGCGGTTTCACTCGCAGCTCGGCTCCTTATGCTCGTAGTGTGATGTAATGATGTTATATATACCTTCCTTGATAAATGGATTATCATAATTATCTTCTTCCTGCCCTTATCTCATTTACTTGTGGTCGTCGCAACACGTTTTCTTCTTCCATTCTCCACTATGAGACATCACAGTATCATTTACAAGGAGTAAGTTAGGGTTTTTACATTTATAATGGTACGGAACCCTTTTTGCGCTAGTCCGACTCGCACTTGACCAGTTTTTTAATCCAGTATATCAATTCAATGAATATTTACAAAGATATAACACATCAATATTCGTGAGTGGGAGCTAGTGACGTCAGAAGCAAGTAACTGTACTTGATTGTGACGTTCTACCAATTTTAAAAGTGTCGTATCATCGCCAATTTTGATTTATGTAACAATAGAAAAAAGAAAAAAAACCTTTCTTATATTTTTTGATAAATAATCTAATGGTCCTACCACACGCACAAGCTTCAACTACAGTTCTGCCTGCGCAAGCTTCTCGCACGAAACAATACACGGTAGACAACACTGAACGTCCAACCACACACACAGGCAAATACGCGCAGTCAGGGCTTGCGCAGGCAAAACTGTGGTGAAACTTGTGCGTGTGGTAGGCCCATAACTGACGAGACACGAGATTTTTTCAGTGAAATATCCTATCTGTTTCAGAGAGGACATCTTCATAACTTCGAAGCTCTGGTGCACCTTCCACCGGCCGGACCTGGTGGAGGGAGCCATCAGGACCACACTCGAGAACCTTGGCCTTGAATACTTGGATCTGTACCTCATCCATTGGCCTGAGGCGTTCAAGGTAAGCCAGCATATGAATGCTTCAATTTGTCATCAAATTTAAGATGCTCTCCCTCTCTGGGAGCATTCGCGTGTAATGTAACATTATAGATTAGACTTTAAGCCTTACATTACAATACTAAAGTCAATCTTCAATATTTGAGACATCCGTTGAGGATAATGACGCCAGATCTTTTACTACTAGTGCAACCATCCATTGACAAAAAACAAAAATATAAATTATTTTAATTATATCTAACTTAAATAGTTACATATAATTAAATTATGTATATCTAACTTAAATAGTTAGATATATTTAATTAAAATAATTTATATTTTTATTTTTTGTCAGTGGATGGTTGCACTGGTAGTAAAAGATCGGGCGTCATTATCCTCAACGGATGTCTCAAAAATTGAAGATTGACCTACTACCTCCCTGACTGATGAGCGATTCGCGTGTATTGTAACATTTCGACTTTGCATTACATTACAATACGACATCCCTGACTGAGGGGTATTCGCGTGTAATGTAACATTATAGATTCGACTTTAAACATTACATTACAATACTACCTCCCTGACTGACGAGCAATCGCGTGTATTGCAAACATTTCGACTTACATTACAATACGATACGACCTCCCTGACTAACGAGCATTCGCGTGTAATGTAACATATGGCTCTGAAACGTGGTCTCTGACTGCTGGCCTTTTAGAGAGACTAAGAGTCACTCAACGAGCGATAGAAAGAGCTATGCTCGGAGTTTCTTTGCGAAATAAAATCCGGAACATGGATATTCAGCGAAGAACCAGAATCACCGACATAGCTCATAAAATTTGCAAGTTGAAGTGGCAATAGGCAGGCCACATCGCTCGTAGAACTGACAACCGATGGGGAAGAAAAGTTCTCGAGTGGCGACCACGGACCGGACGACGCAGCGTAGGCAGCCCTCCCACTAGGTGGACCGACGACATCGTGAGGGTCGCGGGCAACCGATGGATGCAAGTGGCGAATTGTTCGTTCGGCGTGGCGGTCTAAGGGGGAGGCCTATGTTCAGCAGTGGACGTTTTCCGGCTTATGATGATGATGATGATTCCGATCTATGGTTATGACCCACTCCCTGTCACAGAGGAGGCCTGTGTCATGGAACATTATAGGCTGGTGATAATTAATGAATTATATTACAGGAGGGTGGAGAACTGTTCCCAAGGATTCCGGAGAATGGTGAGCTGATCCCGTCTCCGGTAGACTACGTGGACACCTACAAGGCGATGGAGGAGCTTCAAGAGAAAGGTCTGACCAGGAGCATTGGGCTGTCTAACTTCAATAAGAGGCAGATCGAGAGGGTGCTTGAAGCTGCTAAGATTAAACCTGCTATGTTGCAAGTGAGTAGAATTATGTCAATAACATTAGTTTTATTTTTACCAAATTTTTGATGATGCTCAAAACAAACCCAGCTCCGGCAATTAAGAGGGCATATTCTGAAAGTTGGCAACGTCGCAAATAGCTGTCAAATATTAACAAGTTCTAATTTATTTAGCAATGTTACTGTTTGGAAACAAGAAATATTGCTCTGTAGTGCACTAAAAAGATTATAAGGGAATGCAATAAGTAATATAGTGACACCGAATATATAGTTTCAGATTTAAAAAAAGTATTTGGAAACCTTCCAAATGCCTTTTTTACACCTGAAACGGTGACAACATCAAATGCAGTGTTTTAATTGCATTCCTATATCAACTTTGTAGTCACTACAGAGCCATATTTCTTATTTTCATACAGTAAATTTACCAAATTAATTAAAACTTGTAAATATTTGACAGCTAATTGCGACGTTGCCAACTTTCTAGTTATACGCCCTTAGACGAGTAAAACGAGTTGTATCTCAAATTAACAATAGTATAGTATAAATAATAGAATAATAACCGGGTATGATCGGTATCCTTACTGGCAAACATATTTATAAAATTGCCAGTTTTGGTATTCAATCGTCCATATAAAAGTAGTTCATGTATAAATTCCCCTATTTTTCAAAGACGCTTTTATACCGATTTGGATTTTTTTAGTCTGAAAGAGATATACTTTTGGGCACCCCGAGATTCGGTTTGGTTAGGTTCCTCTTGCAGGCAGAAATAGGAGCCCCGCAGCGGGGCTCCTTTTTGCGAATTGGACATTCCGACATACTCAAAATTAGACTAATCGTGAGCCGTCATATTTTAGAGCGTTTCAATAATGCTTAATCGTTGACCGTGTGGCTAGCCGTAATGTATACGGCTATATACAGATACATAGATTTAAGATATAGACATAGATAAGCTTATCAGCTACGATGATGAAGGAGTTCTGTCTTCGTTATCACATCCAGGTCAAAACATTGCTTATATATGTATATGTCATTCGCGATAATTAAACCATCAGATCTACAACAAACCGTCTTTGTTACTGGATATGTCAGACGAACACTGAGTCTGTGTATAAGATGTATCAAGAAGTTAAGAGCATTGTGATGTGATAATGTTTAGAGCCGTCATGAGGTGGCTCTTGGTATTCACTCACTCTCATAGAGAGAAGGCCTGTGTCCCAGGAGTGGGAACATTTATAGGCATAAACAACGCCACTGACTTCTGAAAGAAAGGTTATTTTGTGGCGGGTGGCTCGAATAAAGCATTATTACTTTATAAGTACGCGAATTCGCTACAGGCGGCGCTTCGTAGGTCGTTTCAAACATTTCTATACATTAGCTCTTACTGCTCGCCCTCTCGCGCTAGTCGAGTAAGTAAGTATGAGAAGGATGAAGAGCATTATACGCCAAACATCATTTCACATACATTCAAATCCTTAAATTTCGATAACTATACTGAACCGAAATTAATGAAACTTCGTACAAATAAGGGAAGAGTGTTTAAAACGGGAACGCGTGGTATGATGGGAAAACACACACAACAGTACCCTTAGCACGAGTTTTCACTCTTTTACTTTACAGCGTCTTTTCAGTATTTACAGCGTTTCTTGTATGAAAAAATAGAACAGCGCCTCTGGTGTGCGAAGAAGGAACAAATTTTTTCTTCTTGTCTCAAATACTGAAAACTCGTGCTCAGGGTACTGTACCCTTATCACGAGTTTTCAGTATTTGAGACGTAAAGTAAACTGGAACTTTGACAACTTCAAATTGACAATTTTCAAGGAAAAAATTAGTTCCTTCTTCGCACACCAGAGGCGCTGTTCCATTTTTTCATACAAGAAACGCTGTAAAAACTGGAAAGACGCTGTAAAGTAAAATAGTGAAAACTCGTGCTAAGGGTACTGGACGCCATTTTATACTGGCCACTTGAAAATGACGTCCTGTTGGCGCTTGCGCTACGTTAGTATTGTGTTAAGTTTGCCTTAAGTGTCCCCATTATACCTTGCGTCCCCGTCTTATACACTGTTCCCCTAAGCAGCTGATATTAAATTTTAATTTTATTCTTCCCCAGATCGAGGTACATCCGTATTTGAACCAGCAGCCGCTGATAGACTTCTGTCGTCAGCATGACATCGCAGTGACTGCCTACTCCCCGCTGGGGTCTCCTGACAGACCCTGGGCGAAGCCTGGTGACCCCCAGCTACTCGAAGACCCTCGCCTCAAGGAAGTAGCTGATAAGTACGGGAAGACTACAGCTCAGATTTTGATCAGGTAAGTGGTAAAATCATCAAATGAGTCCTCCCACCCAGGGCAGGGCAGGAGGGACTGTCAGACTTGTACTGACTAAAATCCACAGTGTCCTTCAATAGCCACGGGGCTACGGTTACTTGATAAGATATCTCCACGATCCCAGCAGGCTTTGACCCCAGTCTAAGGACATTAGCGACATCTGGCCTGCGTCTGGACTGGCCTGTTGGTCTAGTGGTTAGTGACCCTGACTGCTATGCCGGAGGTCGTGGGTTCGATTCCCACCCAGGACAAATGCTTGTATGATGAGCACGATCATTTGTTCTGTGTCTGGGTGTAATTTATCTATAATATTTATGTATTTATAAATATATAAGTATGTTTATCAGTTGTCTAGTACCATAGATATATTAAAGAAGGAGATATGGCGTGGAATTCAAAATGTATAGAAATCCGATGAAGCCACAATTGCCCCTCCACAACGTTAATAATGCGCATACAATTCTGTCAAAACAATACTACGAACAATTGCACACACGCGCCATCGATAACTCAGTCATTTAAATATAAACCTAATTCTTTACACTACAGCGTACTTTTTCCGTATAATTTACTCACACAAACAATTATCATTGTGTGTTGTCGCGACACGGGGGGCGGATACGACTCTCCCGCTCAAATACAACGGACGCACCATGCGACATTACGGCTTGGTGAGGTATCGTTATGTCAGTTTTACATTGCTTACAAGTCACTTAGTGATAAGAATGAGGTGGTTGTAAAAGAGCAATGTATTTAATGCAAAAACAATACAGTCGGAGTAATATAGGAAAACAAGAATAAAGTAGTACAAGTGATAGCTGAGCACCAGGCTCAACACCATGGCTTCACCGACACGCCCCCTTGCCACTTCTCCTGTTTTTAATATTTCTGTGTCTAGTACCCATAACACAAGCTCTGTTTAGCTTGGGACTAGATGGCGTTGTGTGATAGTTGTGGAATATTATATTGTTATGTTATGTTATCTGTTATGCTGGAACCTGTGTTCCAGCATAACAGATGTCGCTAATGTCCTTGAGGCCTGTGCCTCCTCTCTATGAGAGGGAGTGGTTCATAATCCACCACGCAGGTCCAGTGCGTGTTGGTAGATGTCACATGTCTTCGAATGTTTGGTTCTAGGACATGCCGGTTTCCTCACGATGTTTTCCATCACCGTTTTGCAAGCAGTGGTGGTAATTACAGCCGCACAGGCCGATCTTCCCGGTTAAGCCGCGTTTGCTGAGGTTGCTCTGTGGACGGGTGACCATCTGTCATAGCGAGTTTCCTGCGTGCCTCGGAAAGCACGTAAAGCCATTAGTCCCGGATGTCATTTGTAGATCTTTGACAGTCGTTTCTGTTAGTCAGAAGCTCTAAAGTCTGGCAACCAGTCTTGCCATGGGGTATCGTATTACCAGTTACTGTGTTGTGGAGGTCTGATAGACAGTCGCTTCATATAAAATACTGATATTCAGCTGCATCTAGTTCGACTGGAAGCAGACCACAATATAGTTGGGAAAAGCAGGCAGATGATGATATTGATATTTCTCCACCAGATATGCCATTGATCGCGGCATCGTGGTAATCCCGAAGTCTGTGACGAAGTCGCGTATCATCGAGAATTTCGACGTGTTCGACTTCCAGCTAACTCTGGACGACATCAAGTCTATCGCGGCCCTGGAGTGTAACGGACGACTCTGCATGATGGGAGAGTAAGTAGACAACATCCTTTATGTGCCGTCTTCTTCTTCCTGCCCTTATCCCATTTTACTTGGGGTCGGCGCAACACGTTTTCTTCTTCCATTCTCCCCTATCAGACGTCACAGTATCATTTACTACTTTTTCTTTCATATCATTCCTTAGACAATCCATCCATCTTTTCTTTGGCCTTCCTCTTCCTCTCCATCCTTCAACATTCATACTCATCACTTTCTTGGTCACATTGGTGTCATCCCTCCTCATCACATGTCCATACCAAGACAGACGATTCCCTTTCATTTTTTCTGTAACAGGCGTCACTTTCAAACTTCCCCTTATAAACTCATTCCTTCCTTTATCCATTCTTGTCACTCCACACATCCATCTCAACATCCTCATTTCCGCTACATGCAATCGTTTCTCATCCATCTTTTTCACAGCCCAGCCGTTATGTGCCGTAATTCTAAAAAAAAAACTTTTCAACGAAAATTGCTTTGAACGAGATTAAGCGAGGTTGCTGAGGGCACGACGCGACTTGATATCGAGTCGATTACCGATTCAAATCGCACGTATATGCTAATTGAGCGACGGGGTGCAATTTGACCGTGAACTACGAAAATCCACCTTACTGCTACGACATAAAGGCGCTGCAAACAAAATACAAAAGATTTAATAGGTACCAGGTACTCATTTTTTTATTTTAGCGTATTTTGTATCGTGTCACGTCATGTTCATTGGGCAAGCTCGCTTAATCAGCAATTTCAACTACGGAACCCTTTATTTTGCGTCGTCCGACACGCATTTGGCCTTTTTTCTTCTATATCATTCCTCTAGTCCATCTTTAATGCTATGAGTTTCATTTCGCCGTTTCGGAGATAAGCGTACACAAATATTAGGTACATTAATTATTTTTTTTGTTCCAGTTCCTCTCACCCGGACTATCCGTTCCATGATGAATATTGAAGAAGAAGAAGAAGAAGCACATTCCTAATTTATTATTTTAGTAGAATTACACTTTATTGTAATCTCATAGTTCGGAGACGCCTACGCTAAGCGACAAGAGGCGGAGCGGTGGCGCTTAGACCGTTTTCGATAAAACGGTACCGTAAATATAGGCTTAAATTTCCACCAAGAAAGAGTTTAGTCATCTGATTCCCAAAGCTATCTCATTTTTACTCATTTCGCTTGCTGAGTCCGTCCGCTCCAGTCTTCATCGATGGAATCATTCAAAAATAATAACAACAAGAAAATCGGCGTTAACTCCTACTCATACTTTATTAATTAATTTATTGCAATTTATTAAGAACTTTGCTGATGAAATAATCATGAAATAATTAATTTCTTTATATATTTGTTTTGCATAATTCTAGAAACGTTTACGCCAAGTCATTACAAATATTTTAAGTTTGAGATAGTTTTAATTATTGGAAAGTACACGTTTTTAGGGATCTATACCAAAAGTTAGAACATAATTTCAATATAAATTGTAGTATTTCGCAGGAAATAAACACATTTAAGCAATTTTACACCTTGAAAACTACTGATATTGTTAATTATTTCACCATAGATTGAATATTTTTAGGATAAAAAGCACGTCTGTCTAGTGAAGTTTTTCACAGTAAGCTTACTATTGTTGTTTATAGTGTGGCACTGCAATAATTACAGTTAATAAACACTATTTAAAAATATTTCTTTGTTTCATTTGTCGACACCATCATAAAATATTTTAGCAGTAGGTATGTGAAGCAGGATATGAAGTTCGATACTTTTTTCCCAACATGTCACACTCATTGTCTACACTAATATTATAAAGAGGAAAACTTTGAATTTCTGTGTGTTTGTAATGGATAAACTCAAAAACTACTGGTCCGATTTCAAAAATTCTTTCACCAGTTGAAAGCTGCTTTGGTCCTGAGTGACACAGGCAATAAGGGGGGGGGGGGGGCGAGCGAAGCCGCTGGGAAAAGATAGTGTTGCTATAAACGACAAACCAACAACTTGTGTCACAAAAAATTACGAGATGGCGTGTTTTATAATTATTCTCGTTTCATGAAGGTACACTGAATTTCATTAGAGGTACACAAGGCCCCCTCGCGCTAGGCAGTCTGGCTGCGCAGCCAGGCTGCGGCAGAATATTTGCGCAGCCAGTCATAGCAGCCAATCGACGACTTTTCAGTATTTTTTCTTTAAATTCTAACCCAAAATACGTCTGGCTGCTACAACTAGTGCGCGGACACTGACGGCAGCCATATACATTAGCCTACACACGCTCTGGCTGCGCGCAGCCAGCTGGCTACTGTGCAATCGGGCGCGTTGTATTAGTTGCCGCAGCTAGAAAATTATGGCTGCCTAGTGCGCGGGCTCCCATTCAACATTATAAATGTTTTACTGGCTGCTGCAGCCTGACTGCCGCAGCCAGGCTGCCTAGTGCGCGGGGGTCTAAAGGTAGGGGAACAGTGTATAAGACGGGGACGTTAATAATCGCGAGGTATAATGGGGACATACACTCTTTAGGCATACTTAACACAACACTAACGTAGAGCAAGTGCCATCAGGACGTCATTTGCAAGCGGCCAGACGGAAATAGCGTCCTGTTGGCGCTTGTGCTACGTTAGTTTTGTGTTAAGTTTGCCTTAGGTATGTGATTTCCCATCATACCTCGCGTCCCCGTCTTATACACTGTTCCCCTACATTCCTCTCATACATAACATATTCATTTCTGCAACAATAGAACCGCCATCCTGAGCCACTCGTTAAATGTCATTTTTGATCTAAGAGATTGTTCGAGTTGCTTTTTTACTTTTACCAAGTTCAAATAATTTTAAAGGAATAAAACAATGCAATATTTACATAATATAATTTATTTTACAAATAACATTTCTATACATATCAGTGTATCAGCCATACAAGTGGCTTAATCTGTACATAAAATAAACCCGTAAGGCTGGCCACTCACTGGTGACTTTCTGTAGCGGAGACTTTTTATTTTCCAGTCAAATGCTAAGAAGAGTGCATTGAAACCGAAGGTCACTCACTCATCATCACGAAATCTTAGAAAGTACAAGTGCCCACACTTTCAAATTTTTTATGGGGTTGATAGTTTATATGACACTTTGTTACTACAAGTGCTAGGAGCGTGAAATTTTTGTTGGATATTAATTTAGATTTTGCAAAAGTATCCCATGAACCGGGAGTAGAAATTCTCAGAAGAAATGTTCGAAACTCACGTGGACTAACTCGTGGGTGGAGAGCTAGTAATAATGTAATCTTCACAGCATTCGACTGGAAAAAAGTCTCCGTCACAAAAAGTCACCATTAAGCAGCTGGCTCATCGGTGGCTGCATACTCTCGACGAAACAGGACGATTGCCAGAGTGTGTATTAAGTAACACTCGACCGAACTCGATGTGTCGTTTAGTCGTGAAATCAGGTGACTTCTGAAATGACAATGAACGGACAAGACATATGGTAGAAGATAAAGGCTAATTGGCAACGATGACTCAAAGCTTCAGAGCCTTGATTATCGACGCCAGCCTTAGGCTGCCTGTCCATTGAAGCGGAACGAGCTGGCGGAGCGGAGAAACGAGGAAATATTAACCAATAGGATTGCATAAAAACTCCGCTCCGCTCCAGTGGACATGGGTCTGCGAGCTAGTTTTTTTAAATTCATACATTTTCGGAAGTGGCGCGTGCTAGCTGTGGGAGCTGACTGCGCGAGCTAGCTGTGCGACCTAGCTGTGCGAGCTGGCGCAGCGAGGTGACAGTGAGGCGGCGGGGATGGGTATAGGCTCCGCACAGTCCGCCCCGCACAATCCGCTCGCTCCGCTCCGCATCAATGGACAGACAGTCCGCAACTCCGCTCCGCAATACTCGCTCGCTCCGCTCCGCCAGCCAATGGACAGGCAGCCTTAGTTGGTTTTTTATCGATTACAGTTCGGGGAGTGTGCGATGGAACTGCACAATTTGATTCCAACTGGCCCTTTACATCATCGGACTACGAGACGTACGGCAAAGCGCCATAGGTACAAAATGAGCATCTTACTCTTATGTTCGAAGTGTTTTTAAAATATTTTATTTGTGCGCACAGCTAAGGAGTGGAATTCCCTGGCGGGGTCTATGTTTCCTTATAGCTACAATCTTAGTGTCTTTATGTCAAGAGTGAATATTATGTTACTTCTACAAGCGTGTTTTACCGTCGTCGATCACATCATTGCTTACCATCACACGAGATAGTTTTTATACGCGAACCTAAATTAATGAAAAAAAAAAATTGCAAACCTAATTATTCCGTCAGCTAGACTTTTAATAAATAATGGACACGAATGTTTTCTTTTGTAAAATCAACACATATTTACAAAGATAACGCATTAAAATTCGAGCTTGGGCTCGTGATATCGGAATCAAGTGAAAACTGTACATGCTTATGAAGTATTGGTAATTTAAAAGAGACGATTTTTTTTGGCATGTTTAATTCAGTAAATGAGTCCTCCCACCCAGGGCAGAGCAGGAGGGACTGTCAGACTTGTACTGACTAAAATCCACGGTGTCCTTCAATAGCCCTTTACTTTCCGGTGTCAAGGTAATTCGGGCTTTAGCCCTCTAAAGGGGCCCGCTATTGTGCTGACTCTTTTATTGGTTTATATATTTTGATAAATTTAACTGACGGATTTAAGCAGATTTTTCCAGGCAAATACACTATCTGTTGGAGCGCTTGTTACATGTATACTTGTGCCACTTACTCCATGCTTTTAATAATCATCATTATCATCATCATAGCCTCCAACGAAGTCAAAATTTTGATTCGAATCTCCTGGCTCCATAGTATAGGGTGCTGCGCCACTCATGTCCATAGGTGGACCGGCAGTCAGGTCATGCTGCATGTCCGGTGCTGCTGCGTCTGTCCCAGGCGCTGCAGACCCTGGCGCTTCAGGTCCTGGGGCCGTTACATTCGCTGGTGTACCTGGTGCTGCCGGCGTTGAGGGCTGCGAAAAGATTAGCCTTTTAATACCTGCGGGCCACGAAATCATCATCATCTTATTAATGTTCCCACTGCCGGGACACAGGCCTCTTCTCTGTGAGAGGAAGTGGGCCATAATGCACTACGCGGGCCCAGTGCGGGTTGGTAGATGTCACATGTCTTCGAATTTGATGGTTCTATGACATGCCGGTTTCCTCACGATGTTTTCCTTCACCGTTTTGAGAGCAGTGGTGATGAAATAAATTACTCAAAAAGTAATGCGCCAGGTTGGTTTCGAGCCCAAGACCTACTCGTAAGTCGGAACTGATGCCACTGGGTCACCAATGCTTATGGCCACGAAATGCGACAAGCGACTTTGCATGTGCGTTAAGCGCCAAAATGCTGTTACGCATATGTTAGTTGCGAATATCGGATCGGGTAAATATTTATCGCAATTCTGTTAGAAACATTGCTAAGCCTACGTGTTTACAGTACAGTTCTAATATTTATAAACACAGCCTTATGACCGCGCGGCCACGCTGGAACTAAAGTTTGCTATTTAATAAGCTACTGACAACGATACTAGCGCTCACCGCTCGCGCTGTACGATCGAACGATCTCAAGGCTGCTTCGTCGAACAGCACGTCGTAAAGTTCAGCGCTGAGGTTTCTTATAGAGAATATAGCATAACGAAACGCAGGCCGGATTGGGCTTGCAGTTAATTTTTAAATAACTACAGCTCTCAAAACGGTAAAGCAAAACACGTGACTTAAAGTTTGTGGAAGTGGTGGAGACTTGGTGTCCCAATAATACTTGATGCTTACAATTGTTTCTAGTATGCCTTAGCGAGCTTGCTCATATGCGACGTGATACAGGATTGCATCGATTGACGATATCGGTCAGATATCGCACAAACGTTCGGACGAATAAAATGTATGGACAATCGCTGGTGTTTGCTAATGGAGTAGCACGATATCGAATTTCTTTTACATCCTAATGACAATGCAAACGATTGTATGTTAAAATACTGACAAACGATTGCGCAACTGGCGACATCTTTTATATATTTCATAATTAATACCCGAAACCTCTCTTCTCTACGTGATCGAATCCGAAATGAGGAGATCCGTAGACGAACTAAAGTCACCGATATAGCCCACCGGATAAGCAAGCTGAAGTGGCAATGGGCAGGCCATATTGCTCGCAGAGCAGATGGCCGATGGGGTCGAAAAGTGCTAGAGTGGAGACCGCGGACTAGCAAGCGCAGCGTAGGACGTCCACCAACAAGGTGGACAGACGACCTTGTAAAGGTCGCCGGAAGACGCTGGATGCAGGTCGCTTCCAACCGGTATATGTGGAGATCTAAAGGGGAGGCCTATGTTCAGCAGTGGACGTCCTATGGCTGAGATGATGATGATGACCCGAAACCGTTTTATTTTGGCAGCACCTTTATGTCGTAGTACTAAGGTAGATTTTCGTAGTTCACAGTCGGATTGCATCGCATTGCTCCAATAGCACTTAATATACGTGCGATTTGAATCAGCAATCGTCACGATATCGCACGCGTCGCGTTATAGCAAGCTGGCTTAAATATAATTACCGTAGTTGGGCTGGAACCAGGTGAATTAAAACCGCCACCCATAGCATAGCCAGCTAGACCACCGGCAGCAAGCCCGGCCGCTCCCATCCCAAGTCCCGTGCCGATGCCACCGCCACCCTGCCGGCCTTGTGGCCCGTATTGTGGCCCGTATTGTGGCTGCATCATCATTGGTTGCTGTTGCATCATCATTGGTTGCTGCTGCATCATAGGTTGCTGGGCTTGCATCATAGGTTGCTGGGGTTGCATCATAGGTTGCTGAGGACGCATCATCGGTTGCTGAGCATGCATCATAGGTGGCTGGGCATGCACCATAGGTTGCTGGGCTTGCACCATAGGTTGCTGGGCATGCATCATAGGTGGCTGAGCATGCATCATAGGTTGCTGGGGATGCATCATTTGTTGCGCCGGTACGTAGGCAACTCGCTGTTGAGAAAAAGAATAAAAATAAAGATTGAATTAGTTTTTTACAATATGCGCAACGAGCTAACTAAAACTGCATATTTAAGTCGTTAATTCTACAGAGGCAAGTGCATTAATAATTCGATGAAGTAAATTAAAAAAAAATTTAAAAAAAATAATTATTTCAGTTTAAGGGTGATTTGATGGTAACTATCAAATGGTTTTAAATAATGCCAACTCATAAAGCCTCCTGCTGACACACGCGATTAATCGCGCTGCGACAACGAGCCAAGCTAATTTCCACTCTAAAAATACGGCGAATGGACCGCGTCATGACGCCCCGCGCGATTAATCGCGTGTGTCTGCAGGAGGCTTAAAACGCTGAAACGATTTAGCTGGTCCAAAGAATGCGAATGAATATTGAAGCATTGCAATAAAATTAATTTTTTAAACACTCCTAGGGCCTTGTTTGTCAAATTGAACTCAAAAGAGTAAACAAGGAACCGTCTTCAAAATCAAACACAAAAAAGTGTAAAAAACCTTTACTTTTGGAAGTCTGTGGTTTTTACCACAGACTTCCAAAAGTAAAGGTTGACTTTTGTCAAAGAACTTTAAGCAAAGCAATTTTTGTGTTTGTTTTTGAAGACACTTCCTTTTTTTTTTAATTTTCATTTTTCTATTTCATACTTTTACCATCTTAACAGAAGAAAGATACATCTGTTGAACACTTGTCTAAAAAACTATAAACATCAAAACGACATTTCACGTTGAATAAGGGTCGTTTTGCTGTTACCCTTTTTTTAGACAAGCGCTCAATAAATGTTTATTTTTATGTTAAGGCGGGTAGTATTCAAAAGTGGAAAAAATGAGGTATGAGGGACAGACTCTGATTTCGACGCTGCGCACGTGAAGTTGTAGAAGCCTTAGTGTCTAAACATACTCACAATTACGCCTGCAATGCTATTTGAATTACTGACGACACACTATGCCGACATTACGTCGCGTCATAGCGTACAGCGTAACTTCGGTCGGGCGTAAGTTCAGCGGCAACTTATTCTGTGACCAGACATTATACGCAACCGAAGTTCGGTTCGATTACCGACGAGATCCGGGGGCGGGGAGCAGCAGGAAGCCGCCCGCGCCGAATTTCTGCCGTAAGTTCGGCACTTATAGTGTGTCATATCAGCCAAATACGTCGGAACGTGAAATCAGCCGCCGAACTTCGGTCGCGTAACTTCGGCATAGTGTGTTTAGACACTTAGAAAATTGGATTGCTAATCAGGGTCTCTTACAAGTTACTTTTACTCTAGCTAGAGGTGCTTAAATCGCATAATTTACTTGAATCTAGTCAAAATAATCACCTGCGGCGGCGGCTGCTCCTGCCCACCGAACTGCAATGTAAAACTCTATTTAATTGGATGGCAAAAGGTTTGTTTTCTGACAGCAAAAGCACGCAAAAGGCTTCTTCCTTCGGTGTAGTTGAAATCCCACCAAAAACATTCTGTAAAAAACTAGCCAAAACTCGATGGAGCTGCTTGTTTATCTCTAAAAAGTAATGAAATCTAGAAAAAGTCGTGCCAAGTCTAAGTTTTGTAGAAACGTGGGGATATTTTTTTATATTTGTTTTTTTTACCTTCGATTTTTGACATGAAATGAAGCGGCCAACCAAGTTGAATATTTTTTGTAAAAGCGGTATGTCAATCTCTAATAGTTTGGTTGGGCTCTTGTGTTTTCTAATCAAAGTCACCAGGTACTCCAGATCTTCGATTATCCTAGTTTTTATAGTTTTCCCTTTATGTGGCTATGAAACCCTAACTCTGTACCAAATTTCAGCTCTCTGAGTTTATGGGAGGGAAGTACAAGTTCTATTCTGTTGATCATGAGTGAGTGAGTGTCATAAATGCGAAACTTTGCTTTCGCTTCATTTCGGAGACTTTTAGATCTTAAGTATGTGATTATAGCTAGGGTGACGAAAATTTCTGCGTTCTGGTCTTATCCAGAGGTTCTCAAATAGGGGCCTGAAAATGCGGTGAAATGGTTCCAGTAAAGGATGGTATGGCAGTGTTTACTTCGCGCTCGACTTGGCGGGGGCACTGTCGTACCCCCTGATTAGCGAGCTTGCTCATGAAGTCATGACGCGACGCATCGATTCACGATATCGATGAGATATCACACAAAAGTCCGGCCGATGAAAATCTATGGACAATAGCTAAACGCGTTGACGATATTGCTCTCAGATCTGCTCGGCATCGAATTGTGTGTACGTGCTAATGACAATGCACACGATTATGTGTTCAAAATACTGGCCAGCGCAAGTGGTGACATCTTTTCTTTTATTAATATTAGCAGCGGCTTTATGTCGTACTAGTAAGGTTGATTTTTTAAGGATCCATTAGCACGTATATGACGTGCGAACTTAAGGTAAGCGTCCACAGGCCCGCATCGCACGTATCGGACGCATTGCATCAAACGGATTAATTAGACTGCGTCCACTGTATCGGCAGCGATCGGATTGCCGACGCGAGTATCAGCAATCGGATTGCCGATGCCATCTTCATTTGGATTTTTCCCACGTTTTTATACACTCACTTTTCTTGTTTGTTTGTTTGTTTGTTTGTAAGTTTGTTTGTTTGTTTGTCGTTCCGGTTGGACTTTTGCAACTCAATTTTGAGGCACTTCCCGATAAGCTAGCATGCTGAAATTTTGTACACGCTTTGAGTTCTGATGACAATACATGACTAGCTAAGAAACGTCATAACAAATCCAATATGGCGGCCTCCCCAAGATGGCGGACTGGCTGTTTGAACCCCACCCCCATGATATGGGTATCAAATGAAAGGGTTTGCTGTCAGGAATACGAAAAAAATAGTCACGGGACATAAATCCAATATGGTGGACGTCCAAGATGGCAGACAGGCTATTTGAAATGCACCCCTGTGATATGGATATCAAATGAAAGGGTTTGCTATCAGGAGTACGAAAAAAATAGTCACGTGACTTAAATCCAATATGGCGGACGTCCAAGATGGTAGACTGGCTGTTTGAAATCCACCCCCGTGATATGGGTATCAAATGAAAGGGTTTGCTGTCAGGAATACGAAAAAAATAGTCATGTGGCTTATGCTAGGCTAGGCTATTAATCCAATATGGCGGACGTCCAAGATGGCGGATAGGCTTTGAGGCGATAAGCTAGCAGGCTGAAATTTTCAGGGTAGCTTCAAACCCGATGAACAATGTGTTACCACCAGCAATAAAACAGTTGAATGGAAATTTGTTTAAAATGAGGTTGAAGAAAATGTTAATTGAGAATGTATTTTATGGTCTTAATGAGTTTTTTGCTAAGAAAAATAGTTTTAAGTAATTGTCCTAATTGCATATCCGACATGGGTAGACTGTTGAGCCTGAAAATTTTATGTCAATAAGAACTGAATGTACACAGTTGCGCAATAAATATATCTTTATCTTTATCTTTAATGATAAAAATAATAAAATAATTAATAGATTTAAAAAATCTAAAAACCCACGTTTTTAAATGTCCTAAAAAGAAGAAAATAACCCTACGGGGCTGAGAGAGGGGCCACTCAAAACGTGGGGGAGTATCTTTGCAAGTTACACCTACGATCTCACGTGATGTAAATATATCTCATAAATAATCCCTTATATAATATACGCCCCCACGTTTTGAGTGGCCCCTCTCTCAGCCCCGTAGGGTTATTTTCTTCTTTTTAGGACATTTAAAAACGTGGGTTTTTAGATTTTTTAAATCTATTAATTATTTAGTGATCGTACTTTCAGAAAGTGTTTGTGAGAAAGGAGGAAAGTGATGAAGAAGTCGTTATTGCTTGTTTATTAGCAGAAGAGAAATGCAAGAAAAAAAAAGAAATGGAAATGGTTCAGTAAGCGTGCGGGGTGCGTCCACTGATCGGCATTCCGTATGGCGTCATCGGTACGCATCGCATGTAGGCATTGCCGAAGAGCCGTCCGTACGATGCGGATCAGTGGACGCTGTTGTATGAGTTTTAATACGAGGCAAACTAAAATCCGTTACGTACGATACGTCCGATACGTGCGATGCGGACCTGTGGACGCTTAACTTTAATCGGCAATCGACTCGATATCGCACGCGTCACGTCTCATCAAAAGTCATCAGCAAGCTCAGTTAGTTAAAAAAACTGGTTTATTTTCGAATCTGAACTATACCTATTTGCCTAAGTATCTGTATTTCGCTAATCTTGAATTTATTTAACCTGAACGAAGCTAACTGTAGGAACTTTGTGATCTTTAAGGTCTCAAACTGCGTAAAACGGGCGACTGCTACCGACCACGGGAACCCGCGAACGGGAGTATACTTTTTGGTTTTTTGTTGTGGTAAAATCATCGAATGAGTCCTCCCACCCAGGGCAGGGCAGGGCAGGGGTCTGTCAGACTTTTAGTTACTAAAATCCACGGTGTCCTTCAATAGCCCTTTACGTTTCGGGGTCACGGTTGCTGTTTGGCCCTCTAAAGGGGGCTCCGTTATTGTGCTGACACTATTTGAGGCGCGTGCGGAACACACTCTAAAATAACTTTAAAAACACAATCATCAGAAGAGGACCGCTGTTCATTCATGTCCTTCCATTATTTTGTTGATAAGAGGTGGTTGCACATGTAGCAGCATCGTACGCGCCTTCGTAAGCTCGTTCATACGGTCAAAACGCCCCGTACGCAATTTTGATCCCACTACCACACCGCAGTAAGTCTCCGCTCATTGCGGCAAGGTTGTAAATGCGGCGTACGGTTCGATCGGCCTTATCATCATCATCATTGACGATATATCTTTGAAACTATTCACGATTTGTCAAAATAAACACTTGAAAACACACTTACGCAGCTACATAACCCTCCCATATTGAATATTTATAATATAACGGTAACATCTCTGTTAAATAACATTGTGTTCTCATCCGTCTTGCGTCTTTTTCTTTCAATTATTTTAAACAGCAAACATTTTTTGACAAAGTTTTGTCACTTGAAATTTGACAGTTAGCTGTCAAAATTGTCAGTAACTGTCAGTGGTAGAAGAATTATATTTCTCAGGCTAGAATTTTTGCCAGTTTCTTCAGTAAAAGTTACGTCCAAACAGAAAGGCAGCGTACGCACAAGCGCTGTTTATAGGCGTTAAAAAGGCGCTGAAATAGATCAAATAAATACATTCCCATGTTTCTTTGACATTTAAGTTCAATTTCTAAAATCTCTTTGTTCCAACTCAGCGCTTTTTTAACGCCTTAAAAAAACGCTTGTGCGAATGGAGGCCAACTGTTCACACGTCAGCGCTTTTGGAGACCCCGTTCGCACGAGCGCTTTGTTTCAAGCGTTAAAAAGCGCCGAGTTGGGATAAAAAGGTAAATTGAACTAAGTCACTGCCCAGCACTTAAAAATAAAATCAAATACAGTTCGAAAAAAAGCGCGGCGCTTTAAAAGCGCTGACGTGTCAACAGATACTAAAGTGCGTCGCTTTTAATTCGATTCAGCGCTCGTTCGAAGGGGTATTGGTATTAGGTAGTGTTGTGGACTATACTGATAACCACAGCGGTGACGTCACAAGCAGACGTCATGACACAAGCAAGCGTTTTTGCGCGACTTTGTAAATAAAAAAAACAATTATTTCAATAAAACCTTTATTTTCTGTTGAAATAAGATAGTTTTTTGTAAATACGTCATATTTCGGCGCGTCTTTCCATTCAGGGTCCGTGAACAGTTGAGGAGTTGACTTGACGAGGTGACTGCACCGGTGTGGACCAGGTCATAACTGTTCAGATAAAAATGTATTGTCATTCAAAAGGTCGCGTTTCCATACAAGTTGGAAATTGTATGTAACTTGAACAAGCCTGCATGACAAGTTGCAAGAAGGTAACTTTTAAACTGTAGATTGTGTTTATTTTCATTTTTTGTTTTATTTAAAAAAATAAAACGTTTCCCCACACTAGGAATTTCGTGGGTGCGTTTTTACAAACATATAAACTCACATACACAAACACCCAGACCCGAAACAACTACTTGTAGATCATATAAATATTTGTTCCGTGCGGGGATCGAACCCGTGACACGCTGTCAGCAGTCGGTCGGTCAGCCATTGCGCCAACCGACCGTGCCTTCAAATTGCTTATAATATGACGTCATACTTGTATGCTTTTTTTTTTTTTTGCGTGGTAAAATCATCAAATGAGTCCTCTCACCCCGGGCAGGGCGGGAGGGACTGTCAGACTTGTACTGACTAAAATCCACGGTGTCCTTCAATAGCCCTTTATGTTCCGGGGTCACGGTAATGAGATAAGTCCCGCGACCCCGGCAGGCTTTGGCCCTCTACAGAGGGGGGCCCCGTCATTATGCTGACGCTCTTTGAGGCGCGCGTGGAACACAACGCGCCGTCGACCCGGGCATGGTCCATGGTCGGGCTGCGAGTTGCCCTTTACTCGCCGCCCGCATGCCCGCGCCTACGGTGGCCGGAGATCGTCTTGCGACGTCCGTCGCCGTGGGCATCCACCAATACTTGTATGCTTGAACATTATTTGGCAAATGTGTGCAAAATTTCATCTCAATCGGTTTAGAGGGCATGGGATTGCAACACTTTGAGTTAGAAGAGTCAAAAATTACAATTTACATAAAGCTTTAAGCATAAAGGAGATCATTCAGGCTCCATACATTTGTGGGCCTTTTCTTTGGGTCGACTAACAGACCGACTTTCAGAAAAACCCCAAAAAAAAATGTTGTCCATTTCGCTTGCTCGGACGAATATGTCAATCCAAAGCTGCGCTCCAAATGCCAACTTCTTCACCTCATTGTAACAATCTGGATGACCATTCCATGTGTCAAATTCTGGTATAAAGATTTGCGTATGACGCGTACTGCCCGTATGTACGAGGCTATCAGCAAATGCGTTGCGTACGCTGCGTGTACGGTCCGTACGACACGTTAGGTGCATGGAGCACGTACAGTGTCGTACAGTACATGCGTCGCGTACGGTGCATACGGCGCGTAAGATGCGTGCGACACGTACGGTTCGTACGACACGTAAGGTGCATGGAGCGCGTACGGTGCATGCGTCGCGTACAGTGCGTGTGTCGCGTACAGTGCGTGTGTCGCGTACAGTGCGTGCGGCGCGTACGATGTGTGCGGCATAGTATCACATTAAAACGGTAAAACAACTTACTATGTCTGTCAGTAAAATTTCTTATGTAGGTAGACCTTGGAATCCGTATAAGATGAATGCTTGATCCTAGTCGTCATCATAACAATTGCAGCAGGGGCACAGAGCTTGTATGCAAGCCCCAAATATACAGCATTCTTGCATTATAGGACTGTTGTGGAATGTGCTGCGGATCTAAAAAGGACATTTAGCAATAAGGTATCAGATTTAATCAAAGCATTTATTTTAAATAGACCACTTACAGACACTTTCGAATGACCATAACAAAGAAATATAATTTAATACTACAAAGTTATGGTGCTACAGTCCCAGTCACAAGACATAGATAATAACTGTGAAAGTACCATAGATGCTGATATCTTTTTAATATAATAATATAATATAATATAATATAATATAATATTCCACAACTATCACACAACGCCATCTAGTCCCAAGCTAAGCAGAGCTTGTGTTATGGGTACTAGACAACTGATTAACATACTTATATATTTCTAAATACATACATATCTTATATATAAAAATCAATTGCTGTTCGTTAGTCTCGCTAAAACTCGCGAAAGGCTGGACCGATTTGGCTGATTTTGGTCTTGAATTACTTCTGGAAGTCCAGGGAAGGTTTAAAAGGTGAGTTTTTTTTTTAAATAGGCGGTACGAAGTTTGCCGGGTGAATTACTTATGAAAGTCCAGGGCAGGTTTAAAAGGTGAGGCGGTACGAAGTTTGCCCGGTCAGCTAGTTATAGATAAATTACACCCAGACACAGAACAAATGATCGTGCTCATCACACAAACATTTGTCCTGGGTGGGAATCGAACCCACGACCTCCGGCATAGCAGTCAGGGTCACTAACCACTAGACCAACAGGCCAGTCAATAATCCATTAAATTCGAAAGTAAGTTTGAAAATACAGTGACGGACATTTTTTTACGTGGTCAAATCATCAAATGAGTCCTGAACCCAGGGCAGGACGCGGACGGGAGGGACTGTCAGACTTGTAATGACTAAAATCCACGGTGTCCTTCAATAGCCCTTTCCGGGGCCACGGTTACCCAATAGTCCCGCAACCCCGGCAGGCACAGTAATGGACTGAGGGGTACCTATACCAGGGCATATGGACAGCGAGTTATAGGGTAGTTTACCTATACATAAATGTAGGGTGGTGTGGATGACCGAAATAAAACTTATTCACTTCTTTTTTTATTACTTTTAAACTTCTTAATAATATACGTCTTCACCTTTCGTTAGCTCGCTGGCCATCTTTTTCCTCCCTCTCTCTCCCACACATACTCTCCCATTCACTCATCGCTGCGTTCCAGTTTACTTTTTTCTTAAAATTATGTTGCGTTCCAAATTAACATCCTACATAAATAAATCCTATATAAATAAATTGAAATTCTGTTTTGTCATTCATTAGAGTAGGTCCCATCCTGCTCTGGGAGGACTCATTTGATGTTTTACGACGAAAAAAGTAATGGTCTAGGAATCTGGACAATCTACGGCCTAAATAAATTAACTTAAGCCATAGCCAAGCCTAAGGCAGTGCTTGGGGACGTCAAATGTCAATAATTTCCATGGAAACTAATTGACTTTGGCTTAGGTACGACTATTTATTTCGGCCTACGAGTATAATATAGGAGCAAACCTTGTACAGAGAGAATAATTGCTGTGTAAAGAAGATGAAAGTTGATCAGTGGAGGAAGTTCCCATCAGCTGCAAAGACGGGCCATCGGACTTGTGGAGGTTTGCCAGAAGAAGTAGCGGGGCAGCATGGCGCACGCCTCTCACACGAGCGCCGCGGACATACCACCGTCTTATCTTTGAGCACGTTATGTATGACCTGGAGCATGAAAGACATACAGGGTTATTTGTAAAACTGCTGAAAGTACAATCAATCAATTTGAATTATGACTCACAGGACCAGTAGCGGCGGGCGTTAGGGTAAGGCGCGGTTAGGCGACCGCCCAGGGCGCCGAACACGAAGGGGCGCCGCAGGCCTACTTTCTCGTAAATTTCCCAATTTCTTTCATCCCAAGGGGATAAACCCAAAACCCGTCTAAAGAAAACACAAAACTTATAATTCAAGGAACGTTTGTGCAAAATTACATGCTTTTCGTCACTCAATTGAGTAAAACGCCATCTATTGCAACGCATTGCAAACATGCACAAATGCATAACAGAACGTTAGTTGAACTTTTTCATTCTGTTTGATAGAACGGAATGATTGAAATCTTTTCCTTTTTTCATATGGGTTTGTATTGCAGTGGGGGCGCCGTAGAAATCTCGCCTAGGGCGCTGGTAGTGCTAAAACAGGCACTGCACAGGACTACTGACTGCCCGGAGGTTTCGCACCTCTCTTCCCATGCATAAGGTTGTGAGCTCAAACCGAAAAATCCACGGTGATCCTTCAATAGCCCTTTACGTTCCAGGGTCACCGTTTCCTGAAGAGACAGTCCCGCGAACCCGGCAGGCTTTGGCCCTCTAAGGGGAGCCATGTCAGATGGAGTTGTTATCTAATTGTTTGAGCTCAAATCTAGTCCAACCAATGAGAAAATGATAATGGAATCGTGTTGGAATGACGAATTTATAAAAATAAAAAACTTGGAGCCCAGTGCATCACGAACTGAACAACTTTTGAGAACTCTTGGAATAGGGAAAGATTCAACAATTCCAACCAATACCATAACGGCGCCTGCTAGGGACACGGGACTGTCTTAACGGGTAATGGCCCCGAAACGTAAAGGGCTATTGAAGGACACCGTGGATTTTAGTCAGTACAAGTCTGACAGTCCCTCCTGTCCTGCCCTGGGTGGGAAGAGTGACTAATTTGATGATCTTCATCATCATCAGCCTATAAATGTTCCCACTGCTGGGACACAGGCCTCCTCTCTGTGAGAGGGAGTGGGCCGTAATCTACCACGCGGGCCCAGTGCGGATTGGTAGATATCACATGTCTTCGAATTTTTGGTTCTAGGACATGCCGGTTTCCTCACGATGTTTTCCTTCACCGTTTTGAGAGTGGTGTTGAAATAAATTACACAAAGTAATGCGCCTGACGAGGTTCGAACCCACGACCTACAACTCGTAAGTCGAGGCCGATACCACTGGGCCACCACTGCTCCTCATGCATGCTCATTTGATGATCTTACTACGTAAAAAAATTACCATAATGGCTCAGGTTTTGACGGGCGTCGCATCTTGCTCGTGCTGTGGACTGGGTCCGCTTCTTTTTGATTAAGGTACAGTCTACTTCTCTGTAAATACGGCAAGCCTATATGTGAATATGGGCCGCCTTGCTGTTGACATGGTCCAATTTCCTGTGTAAACAGGCCTACTTGCTGGAGATACAAGCCAGCTTGCTGAGGATACAGGTTGGATTGCTGTGGATACGGGCCGGGTTGCTGTGGGAACGCCGCCTCGATTTGCTGGGGATACGGTCCACCTTGCTGTGGATACAGGCCAGCTTGCTGTGAATACGGGTCGGCCTGATTTGGGAACACTGCTTCCACTTGCTGCGTATAAGGGCTGTTTGGTTGAAGAAATGGATCGCTTTGCTGAAGATACGGGCTGGCTTGCTGTGGATACGCCCTGCATTGCTGTGGGAACGCTGCCTCGACTTGCTGCTGATGCTGAAACGAGCCGTTTTGTTCAAGATACGGGCTGGCTTGCAGTGTGTACGGGCTGGCTTGCTGTGTATACGGGCTGGGTTGCTGTGGAAACGTCGTCTCGATTTGCTGGGGATAAGGGCCATTTTGCTGTAGATACGCTTCGTCTTGCTTTCGAAATGGCCCACCTTGTGGGTATGCTTGTAGTACCCAATCTGGAAAGCCCTGTCAAAACAATTTATCTCATGACATCTAATTTGTTCCTTGGGAAACATGTACACAGCACTAATGTTTTGTCTAGAGAGTAAAACATTTAAACGAACATCTATCTCTTTCAGTATGATACAGATAACGTTTGAAGGAAAGAAATAGATAGTCCTGCACTTGATTTTCTTTCTTTCCAGTAGTAGGTATAGCATTTTAATTTGAAATTTTGTCAGTAAAGGTTCAGTCCATGCTATACCTTCTATGGTCTATCTCTGTGGCGGACGCGTCGCTATAATCTGTTGCTGCGACGACACAGCTGCTTAGCAATGCAGCAACAACAGTGCTGTGCAGCAGTGATAACGAGCACGAAATGTGATCTCAAGGGATATAAATGGGGGCGGGGGGCCAGTAGTGTGGCAAAACTGCTTCGTTCTGCTGAGAATGGACTCTTATCTTATCTAAGACTCACGGCGTTCCCACGATATATGGCAACAATAATTGCCCTCTGACTAAAGTGAAAGGGTGAGGTGTCGTTCAGGAACACGCGGAGCGACGGGCGTCGCGTCGGGCGTAGCGGGCCGCCCGAAATATAAATACACGGCGATTCCTCTTGAAGAAGCGGATTTACACACGTTTGTTTGATTTTGTGGTGGAAGACGCCGCGGTTACCATGAATGGAGCACATAACTGGAGCCGCCGCATCGCGCTGCACGCGCCGCCCGACGCGACACCTGACACACCTAAAGTCGGCCCTCAGGTCACAGGTAGCGTCAAGATAAAAGTATCAAAGCCAGCCCTTGGGTCACGGGAAGCTTCAACTAGTCGTTTTTGAACACCTTACAGATGCTGTGAGACTTCGAACACAATATTGCAATTGGTTTGAAAGTGCAATAAATTTAACTTACTACTTTGTCCATGTTGTATCGTTAAATACAAGATAATAGAATTAAGAAATTGTATATGTTTAATATCGCCCTGTTGTCCATTATAAGTTTTTTAAAGCTTTAATTTTTTTTGTAATTTTTTAGATATTTTTTTGCAAAATTTCGTCTGACGCTGTCAATTTTCTTTCAAAGAGCATGCAAGGTTTTTTTTTAAAGATTTTCTGCTTGAATGTGGACGAGGTGAAAGAAGTATATAAACCTGAAGATTCTGTCCTTTCTACGCGACCAAGTCAAGTTTATTGATCTTTATTTTCATCGTGGTGTAATCCTCTAATGAGTCCTCCCACCCAGGGCAGGACGAGAGGGACTGTTAGACTCGTACTGCCTAAAATCCATGGTGTCTTTCAAAAGCGCTCAGTCCTGCGACCCCGGCAGGCTCTGGCCCAGTAAAAGTGGCGTTCGCGCCGGAGACCGCGACAGGAGACCGCGACAGGAGACTGTGACCGGAGATTGCTACCGTATGTGTCTCCTGTCGCTGTCTCGCTCGCGAACTGACGCTCTGTCGCTATCTCATGTCTCGGTCTCCGGTCGCGGTCTCCGATCGCGGTCTCCTGTCTCGGTCTCAGCCCCGTCAGATTGCTGACAGCTCTTTGAGGCTCGTGGAGCACAGGTCACCGGCTTTGGTCTTGGTCCATGAACATGATGAACGGCGAGCCAACCGTAGTCGCCATCCGTAGTTTATTAGTCAAGAACTACCTTTGGTCCGTGGCTTCGCTTACTACCCCTTCCCCCTCCTTCTTCGGTTAATGAAATTAAAAACAAAGCCACGTTGAAATTTTTTTCAATTTTTTTTAGCCTATTAACCCTTTTTAATTCAAAATTCAGCTCAATTTGATTTCACATACCATTTACATGCGCACTCGAATGTTATAACCCGTAATAACATCGTCCAAGTACAAAATAAGAGAAATATTCTCAAGAAATAAAAACTACTGAGCCAAACTAATGAAATTTTATGGATCCAAATGACAAGTATACTGCATCGAACAAAAAAAAAGAATTACACAAATCAGACCAGAAAACTCGGAATAATCGGTATACATAGGTAAAACCTTCTTTTTGAAATCGATTAAAAAAGGGGGGAGACCTATATCCAGCAGCGGGTGATCCCTCGGTGATCCTATACTGAAATAATAAAGATCTTCTTTTTCTGATTTCCTCAAAAACTACAACATTATTAGCGCTGGCAACCTTAAAAGCTACGGGTGATTTTAATTCACGTCTGGTCACCCACAACTGTCAAAAACCGGCTATACTCGACTGACGAAACTAACCAAAACTAATTAATTTTAACAAAATGTGTGAAGATTTGTGTAGAATATGTTTGTGTAAAGAGAATTTGATGTCATTATTTACAAATATTGAAGAAAGTTATCACTTTAGCCATGTTTTATTCCTAACAACTGGTTTGAAAGTAAGTTTTCAAAGTTCATTGACTTCTCTCATTGTTCGTGGCAACTGACGACACACGTATAACAATTAGGTATACCTCGCAATGTTATTTTTCGTCCTAATTATTTCGCTAATTTTAAGATAACGGTAAGGTTTTCAGATGAATTAAATGGTTTTGCTTTCGTAATCTTGGGGAATAAAATAATTACTGTATTATCTATTTACCTATAATACTTAATTTTTTAATATTTTTTTTTTTCGCAGATTGAATCAAATGATGGTTTTCCTCAATACATTTGCGAGAAATGCAAAACAGATGTACATTCAGCTTTTGATCTCCGAAACCGGAGTCAGGAAAGTGAACACAAATTAGTAGAACTAGGGTACCAAAGACAAAGTAGAAACATAACAAATACAGAAAATATTATCAAAACTGATGAACATGTAGCTGAAATAACTGAAGAATATAGCACAACAGACGAAATTAATGAAGATCTTGACAATAACTCCGGATTCCCGGAACTAAAAATAGAAATAGAGTTTGACAGATTAGATCAAGATGGCGGCGAAACAAAATGGCCGCCAAATGTCAAGAAATTATCGAGAAAGGAAAGAAGGCAGCAGTATTTGGATATGGTTGATGGAACATTAAATCCTGAAGGAACAGTTAAATGTAAAATATGCAAAAAGTCGGTGCGAAATTGGAAATGCTTTCTAAATCATGCGAAGTTGCATTTAGGTTTCAATTTTGTGTGTGAAGTAAGTATTTAATTTTCAATAGACTTCTTTGAAAAGTGGCCCTTATTAGCCTCCATTCGTCCGAGCGCTTTTTTGGGCGTTAAAAAAACGCTTAGTTTTAACAAAAAGGCAAATTGAACTTAATTGTCACCGATTAGCATTTAAAATCAAATACCTACGCTTTAAAAGCGCTGACGTGTGAACAGATGGGAATGCTTTTGTTCAATGATGACCGTTAAAAAGTCTAAAATCTGTTTCAGTTCTGCGGCAAGAGTTTCATATCCAGCACTCAGTTGAAGCGCCACTGCAGGTCCTACCACGGCATGAGCAGAGAGCTACGGTGTAAGCACTGCAGCTATCTCGCTTTAGACAACGCTCAACTTAAGGTGAGAGAAAGAGACAAACGTGTTATCTTAATTTCGTAAAAAAAATATTTAGATTTACAGAATTACTATTTAATACGAATTATAAATGTGCTAGCAGTAGCAACACCAAAGCGGTTGTATTAGCAAGCGTGCCCATAACCCGATTTGCAATTTCTACTAACAAAAAATGAAAATCGTCCTTGCTACTACGATATAATGATGCAATTCGACTGACTTACGTCGTCGTGGCGAGCGTGTTTTGTTTTTCATGTACTCGTAGATAACCGCACGTTTTATGTCATATGTCGTAGTGGTAAGGATGATTTTCACTTGTAGTTGAAATCAGGGAACGAGATGGCGCTAGACGACTTGTATATCTCGTCTATTTCCCTCAGCGAGAAGGACTGAGGGCGATGAAGTAGTCACAACCATCTCTCATCTCTTTCTTAATCTATTCCTTTCTTTGGTATTGTTCGTCGTTACGTTGAGCTCCTTGAGTTATGAGTCGAGCTACACGATAACTGACAAATGCTTGCACTGACTGGACAGGTCCACTCAAATCTGTGTAGTTCTTTCTTCAAAAGACCATTTCAGACACCTGCATTGGCCTCGATATAGTTTGAATATTATAATGTCTGGACTTTAAAAGATAGACAGTGACCTCTGAGTTTGTTTCGGATGTTTCTTCTCAGAGTAGTCAGGTACGAAACACCGGCCTCGTCTAGCTATAAAAATATTATTTGATGTGTAAACTTGCGAAATAAATATCATCTATGTTGGCGCCACTATTTCCGGTGACTAAAAGTACGAGTCAAGCGACGCACCGTGGGTACAGTGCTGCCACCTGCGTTGTATCGGAAGTTAAAACAGCTGTCTACTTTGCGCGGCAAAACTTGACTGTGGCGGGAGAATACCCAATCTTTAAAAACCCAGAGCTCAGTGGACTGAGCCTCTTTTGACTCGTGTTCGTGGAAGTGACTACATCTAACAGTAAATTGTGTGTGTGACAGTGTAAATTATCAGTTATAATATTAAAAGTATTAATAATAATCAATAAGTGTTGCTAAGTAATCCTAATTGTTGATTACTTAATTAAAGTATTTGTCTTGAACTTTTGTATTTATTCTTGCTGCCAGTGTAGTTAACTCACATCTATCTGTATCTCTGTCAGTTACACGAGGGTCGTGTACATACGCTTGAGCGTCCGTTCATCTGTGACGAGTGTGGTTCTTCCTACCACAGCAGACGATGCCTCGTCCAGCACATCGAGAGCCATCGCACCGTAGCTGCTGTCCAGGTGACTTTTTATTTATCGTGGTATCATCAAATGAGTCCTCCCATCCAGGGCAGGTCAAAATCAAAGCATTTATTCCAAGTAGGCCAGTTGCAGACACTTTTGAATTTTAAAGACAAAAAAAATACATATACCTAATTCCCAAGTCCCAGTCACAAGACATAAAAACTGAAAGTACTGTAGATGCCCATTCCAAGAAGTAGATCTCTATGGAGAAGAACGGGCAAGAAACTACATGGACACTCTTTTTAGCCAAAAAACGGACGGGAAGGACTGTCATACTTGTACTGACTAAAATCCACGATGTCCTTCAATAGCCCTTTATGTTCCGGGGTCACGGTAATGAGATAAGTCCCGCGACCCCGGCAGGCTTTGGCTCTCTAGAGGGGGGCCCCGTGATCATGCTGACGTTTCTTGAGGCGCGCGTGGAACACAACGCGCCGTTGACCCGGTCATGGTCCATGGTCGGACAGCGAGTCACCCGTTACTCGTGGCCGGAAATCGTCCCGCGTCGTCCGTTGCCGTGGGCGTCTCCCGCGGCGGCTGGGCCGTGAGGTGGAAGCTGTCCTCTTTCTCACGCGTCTCATTTCTATACACTTGATTATACAGCGCGTCGCCCGGCACGAAGCCACGTGCTTTATTATTAATTAAAGTATTTTTGTTACAGTGTGAGCTATGCCCGCATGCGTTCAAGTCCGCACGTCAGCTCTCCCGCCACCGGTACCGCACGCACAAACAACAAGCCCCGCATGCGGTCAACTTCTGCGATACTTAATAGACCAGCAACGTGTACCTAATTTCTACTAACTAAAAAAAGAAAAGTTATTTTGAACATTTTTGTGTTTGTTCTAAAATACGGGTCCTTTTAAAAAAAAATGTAGTTTCACCCTTTTTAGTTCAGATGTTCAACAGAAATCTTCGTATAATCGGCTTCTTTGAAAATCTACAAACCAAGTAAGCTACAAAAACGGATCTATGAGGGCAACGTTACGAGATAATAGTTATTATTATAATATAGAAAAACTTTCTCCAGAATGTAACGAACACTTTTCTGAAAACCGCAACATAATCGGTTCAGCCAAACGCGAGATATTCGCGGACAAATTTAATATGCAATCGTCTCTGAAAATCTACAATCCAAGTAAGCAAAAACGGATCCACGCGGGCAACGTCACGGGATATTTATTAGAGTTAGTGTTAGGGACCTTACTGAGGACCTTATGAAGTGAAACCAGTGGACTGTAAAACTGATTATATATTGGCAATTTACAAGACAATCCCGGACAAACAATACAAGGGAATGCGTGTGAGCTCGGTGCCGGTCGTATGTGGAGTGCCCCGGTGGGCCGTTGACCCTTGATATATGCGCTCGCGCAGCCATTGCTCGCGTCACCCGATGATTGGCGACAACGCCCGAACATGCTCCCCGGCTTGAAGTATTCACTTCAAAGGAAGAGGGCAGACGTTGTTGTAGGCGCGCAGCAGCGTCCCCTTCTTCGTCTTCAGCTCGACCACCCGTGAGGCTCCGTCGCTCCCTGGAACCACCTTCGTGGCTCGCCCCAGTGGCCACACCAGTGGTCCTTGACGAGGTTTTTGCTGGAGCAGAGAATATTCTATATGAAACTGCTTCCAAAGGTGTTGGGTAAATATGCTTCATTCTGTGGTAGCGCTCCAGCCGTCGGATATTGATGTCAGTCACCTGTGGATGCGGAACAGATTTCAGTGGTCGTCCAATTTAAAAATGTGAAGGAGTAAGGGCAGTGAGGTTTGAAGGATCAGAGGAGAGAGGGGTAAGAGGACGAGAATTCAAGACCGCCTCTATCTGATTTAAACAAGTGGCCATCTCCTCGTAGGTAAAATGCGTTAAGCCTAAAAGCTTTTTTAAATGATTTTTAGTAAAACACACGGCAGCTTCAGCGATACCGTTGAAGTGGGGAGAGTAGGAACGCGCAAAAGAAATTTTAATGCCTTCTTGAGCAACTTCAAAAATTGTGTTAGAATCTTGTAAGAATTTTCTTAACTCATTACATGTACCGACGAAAGTGCCATTATCTGACAAGATGATATGAGGCTTGCCACGACGAACAACGAAACGTTTAAGAGCAGCCATGTATCCTTCCTTGGTCAGATCTGTAACGAGCTCTATGTGAACAGCTTTAACTGCAAGGCAAACAAAATGCACAAGCATGACTTTATACGCCTACACCCCCGCCCTTTGCGGTCAGCTAACAGTACTGGCCCGGCATAGTTAAAACTGCAATTAAAAATAAAACGGGAATTCCAAATGTGTCCTAGAAGAGGGCGATTGACCCATTATGGATTGCACAATTTGGAACTTTCGAACTCTAAAAACTTGTACATATTTAAAACATTTTTTTTTTAAACAATAAACTTAGTAAATGGGCAAGATGTATGAATTATAATTTAATGTATGATAATTTAGTGAATGATTGATTATTTAAAATTAAAATGTTACATAATTGATGGTGACACGTATGATCATTGAAGTGTGATTATACTACTTCAGGTAGATCCTGTTTCACGTTACCATGAGGCATTTTAAGGCCAATAAATCATCTTTTAATGAAATTGAGGACCTGACCTCCACAAGGAACAATCGCTGATAAGGTCAGCCTTCAGCCCGCGAGAAACAAGATCTGCCGGATTAACCATAGACGGCACGCAGCTCCATGTATATGCCCAGCAGCGTTTTGTTGTATTTCATCGATGCGATTTCGTATAAAGGTTTTAATGAATTTGGTGTCATTGAAAGCCAACTTAACACTGCTGTCGAATCGCTGAAAACTAGCATCTGCTAATGGCTTGGTCAAGGAATATAGGACACTAGTACACAGTCTTGTTCCCAACAAGGTCCCACATACTCGAACCTCGGGATAGTCGATGACATGATTGGTGCCATACGATTTTAGAGACTAGCTGTACAGTGTTAGTAACATTCTTTGTTTATGAAACTAAAATAGAAGCAAGTGCCATTAGATTTTTAAAATGCATGTGCGTCCGCACACGTAAAGTTCATTTAATATTTTATCATTACTACATAATTAGATTCCAACAAGACATCATTACATTATTAAAACACTAAAGAATATTGTTATTATTATGAATTATTTTGTAAATCTATGATTGAGACGTTACCTACTACAAATATATTATGACTGTGATCTGGTTGATGAATGTAATGGAAGAGCCACAGGGCCTGATACAATCCACCCAAACTTAGTCTCATGTAATTTAGGTTGATTTTTGCCTAGGTTAATAGATGCGGTACCTAAGACATTCCAAAATACTTCAGCGCCAACAAGAATGTCAATTCCTGACGGTGCATTAAATAAAGGATCAGCCAGTTTCAAATTCGATGGTATGGGAACCTTGCCTTTATCAATCACAGCAGACGGCAGTGTATTGGTAATTCTAGGCAATACATTACAATTTATTTTTGTTTTATAGCTACCGCTCTGAGATTCGATGGTTAAGTTGCAAGACTGTGTACTAGATGTAATTTGACCGTTAATACCTGTGACCATGGAACTCGTGCTACGTCGAGGTAATCCCAGCTTATCACAAAGTGACTGCGTAATAAAGTTGGCTGTGCTACCATTATCCAGCAGAAGCCTGGCGTCGACCTTGTTACCTCGGTTGTCCACCACACGCACCAACGCTGTGGAAAGCAAAACATGGGAAGTAGTATGCTGTGAAATAGTGTCGCTAGCTAAGACAACATTTTCTGAAGCGGCAGTAAATGAAGAGCCACCTTCAGAAATGTCAGTATGTAAGGCAACACTACTAGGCACTGGTTCTTTGACCTTGGTAGAATTAGAGTCTTCGATATGTAGAAGAGTGTTATGTCTGCCTTTACAAGATTTGCAACAAGATAATCTGCATCGGTTGGTTAAATGACCAGATCGCAAACAATTAAAGCAAACCTTAAATTCCTTTGCTTTTGATATGCGAGCTTCTACAGACAAACTACGAAATTCTTCGCACATATACAAAAGGTGATTTTTATTGCATAAGGGGCATTTTAACTTACTAGACGTACTTGTATTATTATAATTGCTATTACTAGGGTTAGTTGCTACTATTAAAGTTCTATGGTTATTTTCTACTTGATTACTATTTTTATTTTCTATGTTAAATGTTACTTTATTGTGTTCTAACGTTTCTAATAAATCAGCCTTTTTACTTATAAATGAACAAAATTGGGACAATGTGGGTTTTTTTAACAAAGTGCTTCGATGTGCTTCCCAATCTCTACTCGTGACAGGATCTAATTTAATAGACATCACATAAATAATCAACGTATCCCATGATTCCGCGGGCTCGTCCAATGTTTTGAGCGCTCTAAGATTTTTATTTATTACGTCCACTAATCGACGTAAACAACTGCAAGACTCCTTCACCATATATTCAACATTGAACAAAGCCTTCACGTGATTATCCACTAGAAGCCGACTATTATCATAACGTTCACACAGCAAGTTCCACGCCATTGCGTAATGTTCACCTTTAAAATCAATGTTTTTAATTACTTCGAGTGCATCTCCTTTGAGTGACGCACGTAAGTAGTGGAACTTGCTGATGTCGTCTATAGAACTACTATTATGTATTAGGGACAAATACGTATCTCTATACTCCAGCCAGTACTGATAAACACCATCAAAACTAGGTAAATTAATCTTAGGTAAGCGTATAAAGTTACGTGTGCACGATTCACCTGATTGTTTGCTTGCTGAGCTCGCTACAGACCCGCCATCGCCAGCGCCGGCGCCGGCCAGCAGGCTACGTGCCTGCGCTGCTAGCGAATGGTACCGCTCCTCAAACTTGGCTCGCTCCGCATACGCTTCGTCAGGCTTGTCCGACTGCACCTCGATTTGTAACTGTAAGTCATCAAATTCATCGTATATGGCATCAAATTTACTCAAGCGACCCTCCAACTCGATGCGTTGCAAGTCAGAAATAGCATCACAGCTTAGCAAAATGTTGATATAATTGCCAAAGTTTGTTAATTTTGCTTTCATGGCACTACGCTTCCTCAATAATAAGTCTTCACTAGCCATTTTGCAATGAAAAAGATAAGAAACAACAGCTATGAAAGGTTACCCACAATACAAATAAAAAAAAATAACGGATTTTGCACAACACGAAAGAATGACTAATAGGCGCAGGCGCAGCTAATACAGCGCGCGTTCACCAACGGACACGTCGAGCAACTGCCAGCCGGTTTGAAATGTAACTGTGCGCACAGCTGATTCGGCCGTTGAACTTGTAACGGTAAACGGCAAGCGATAAGCAATGCGTGAATGATTTAGAAACTTATGAATGCAGAATACTCAGAACGTATGATAGCACTAGTGTTTAATTCAAATAGATTAGAGGTGAAATAGAAAGGCAATAGAATTTAAATACTATGTATAAGTGTAAGAATGCTGGGAAAGGAATAAGAAAGGAAAATAAACTGGAACGAACTCACCAATAACCTTATCCTTATCCCCAAGAAGAACTGATTGAGTTCCCACGAAGCGATGACTAGGCAATAGTCGACCTGCAGTGTCGATTTTGTACCAGGGTCGTATTCAAGACTTCAGGGAAATATATGCACGAAGTTCTTTCTTGTATTTCCCACAGCGGCGACTCCAGCAAAAAAAACCGTTGCAATGATGACTCAGCGCTCTCGCGTAGACGTTGAGTACAAAGTTCACCAACGTCTTGTAGTCTTGTACTGCCAATTGCCGACGATCTTGTGTCTTCTAAATTGCAACTTTTGAAGAGGCGCGAATGGACCAAAAACTGTTAGGGACCTTACTGAGGACCTTATGAAGTGAAACCAGTGGACTGTAAAACTGATTATATATTGGCAATTTACAAGACAATCCCGGACAAACAATACAAGGGAATGCGTGTGAGCTCGGTGCCGGTCGTATGTGGAGTGCCCCGGTGGGCCGTTGACCCTTGATATATGCGCTCGCGCAGCCATTGCTCGCGTCACCCGATGATTGGCGACAACGCCCGAACAGTTAGGTATATACTAAAACCTTCTCCAGAATGTAATGAACAGTTTTCCGCATCAAAATCTGTTCAGCCAAACGCGAGATAATCGCGGACAAACATACAACATAAAGGTCTAACTGAGAACCTCCTCCTTTTTTGAAATCAGTTAAAAAAATTACATCCTTCCACACACCAAACATTAAAGTTGCAAAATAAAACACGAAAATCACACTCCAAAAATTTACTTAGGGCAATGAAGGCAAATTTGGAAAAACTTCCAGATGAAACATAAAAGATCGTAGCAGGCGTCACCGGCTGCTTCAATCAGCTCGCAGAATAGGCGCTCAAACTGCATCTGAGGAATATGGCAGAAGGCGAGACAGGACACGCAGCCCCATACGGCTTGTAGATAGCGGGCGAAGGCCCCACAACAGAGGCAACAGTTGTTGTTCAAAGAAGTTACGATGGATAACATGGAAGATTCACAGCCTTTTGACACGCTGCGCGGGGGACTCTTCTTCTTTTTCTTGCAGCAGAACACGAGGGTTACGTCGTCTTTCTTCTTTTTGGGATCCTTCCTTGCATTTGGGTCGTCGTCCTGTAAATGTATGATACGGTTTAAGGTTAAAATTCGTCCAATCAAAGTGTTAAAATGTCCACATGTCACAATAACCTAATGTTATAATTTCAATTTGGTTAGAATGAAGTTTTGCAAAATCAACAAGAGTGTTAGAATGTCCAAAAGTCATTATTGTTGGCTCAAAATAAAGTAGGTACCTATATTTTAAAACGACATCTGGATTTTTGTGTCGGTAGTTTATAGAATTTTTTTTTTCAATAGCCCTTTACGTCGACAGACGTCGCAAGACGATCTCTGGCCACCGTAGGCGCGGGCATGCGGGCGGCGAAACTCGCTGCCCGACCATGGACCATGCCCGGGTCGACGGCGCGTTGTGTTCCACGCGCGCCTCAAAGAGCGTCAGCAAGATGACGGGGCCCCCCTCTAGAGGGCCAAAGCCTGCCGGGGTCGCGGGACTTATCTCATTACCGTGACCCCGGAACATAAAGGGCTATTGAAGGACACCGTGGATTTTAGTCAGTACAAGTCTGACAGTCCCTCCCGCCCTGCCCGGGGTGGGAGGACTCATTTGAGGATTTTACCACGCTAAAAAAAATAGCCCTTTACGTTCCAATGTCATTACAAAAATTTGTAGATATGCTTAAAATCATCTTCACATTTTGTCATAAATATTAAGGAAATTTTGTCGCTTGATCTTTACCTATAACAAAACTTTTTTACATATTGACATGTGGACAATTTAACACTTGGACGAATGTTACCATAATTCTATGACACATTTTGACAACCATTCTTGCAACTCGAGGACATTACAGCCAGTGGCGGAGAGGGACCGAATTTAGGAGGGCGCAAGGCCCTTTTCTTTCAAGACGAAAAATATATATGACTTGTCTCCACTGCGTGCGAGGCCCCCTTATTGTAAGATGACCAAATACACTGTTCCTCATAGAATCTCCTGTGTCCCAGCAGTGAGAACATTAAAGACTGAACAGTACAGCATTGTCTTGGACTTACTTTGACCACATTGTCGTCTCCTCTATCATTTTTTCCTGACAACCAGTTTTTAGAATGCTGGAAAAGATAACAAAATGTTAGCGGTTACGACTTTGCCGCAGTGAGTTGTAGCTTAGTGCGGGGCGACGAGGTCAGATCAAATGTATACAACGTGTAACGTTATTAACGCAAAACCTCTCGTGGGGTAACTCAGCCCATGTTACTGAACAATGTTTGTTCTAAGACTTTTGGAGATTCGCAAAAAAAAAATGATTTTTCATACTGATGGGCCCGATCAATTTCTCATTTTGTATGAAAAAGTAATTTTTTTTTCAAAATCAAAATCAAATCATTTATTTCAAATAAGCCAGTTACAGGCACTTTTGAATTGTCAAAAGTAAAATAAAATAGTTTAAAAAATAGTTACGGTGCTACAGTCCCAGTCACAAGACATAAAAACTGTGAAAGTACTGTAGGTGCCCATTCCAAAGCGTAGATCTCATGGAGAAGAAAGGGCAAGAAACTCCATGGACACTCTTTTTCAATCGCCAAAATGATTACAGAACCTTTGTTACATCATTCAACTTGAGATGGTACATTATGTGAGAACGATGTAGCAAGTAAAAAGTGTCCATAGGAAATATAAAAAAAAGACAATTCAAAAACAAAATTATTGATAATTAAAATAAACCATGGCAGCTAAGAGATGACCAGTCTCAACTGACAGCGCCCGTTCACGAACATGACGCATGATATCAGCACCATTCAGCTCAACCATTTTGAAGGGAACTAAATGATCCGACACACGCGCCACCATCAGCGAGACATTTAAGTGAGCATGACATACTCCCAACTGCCAGAGCACATTCATGTCAAAAAAATAATAATTAAGAAGTAGGTATCTGGTGAATAGCTTTGTGCACATAGAACTCACACAATATAATGCAGCTATATAATTCAAAGAAATATGAATTCATACAATGCAATTATAGTTTTACAATCTTCTGCAGCTCCGAAAATAGTACCTATTAAATATGCTATCAATGAATATATCCCTGTCCTATGGAGCAGGACCAGCATGGAGCCAAGCATTATTATCAGCGATATAGTCGCCCAATTTGTAATATGCCTGCTTACATAGTGTGCGTTTAATGCATGATTTAAATTTTGTCTCATTTAGTTCAAGAATACTTTGTGGAATTTTATTATATAATATAATAATAATAATAATAATTTTATTTCTCGAAAAACTTACAAATAGGATTTACAACTATAAGCTTTGACAATTTCGTATTTTGTTTACAAAAGTTTTAGAACTGCAGCCGAACTAGGATGAACCTGTATTTCGGCTAACAGTGCCATCCCCCCTGATTTTAGATAATTATTTATTACAGTTCTTTAAGTGCTAGTATTTCATAAAACCATTTGTATCATACAATTATTTGTGACATTGTGTTAGTAGGCTGAACCTCTCTTTGTGTGATGTGCTGAGGTGAGTGTGTGAGTGTAAGAGGGTGTGTTAATTGTTGAGTGTACTTGATACTGTGATTTATGCAAATTACTGAGATACTGATATTAAATTAATACTAACATTAATATCATATAGACTATCTTTGCATTAATATTAGTTGTTCAGTTTCATCATAGGTGAGTCTTTGTAAATATTCTGATACTAGTCTCTTGCAACGGTCTGTACTGAGTGGGTATATGTTGAGTTTTTTATTGATTCTGTTGTAAATGTATGGGCCGAAAGAATTTATGAATTTTGTACTAAATTGTGTGTTATAAAATCTGTTCCGTATGCAAACCAAATCATTACGTCGTTTATTCATTAAGTTTGAGTTGTAAGTTATGCGTGTGTGTTGTAATGTAATTATTTTTAATATGTATAATTGTCTAACGGTTAGAACTCCACATATTTGGTAAAGTAAAGTAGTAGCAAATAATAAAGGTTTATGGGTGCTTACTTTTAGTATTGCGCGTTGGGCAACCTCAATAGACTTTAACGTAGTTTTCGGAGCACCTCCCCATGCAGTTATACAATACGTAATGAGTGATTATAGCATTTTAAACAGTACCCCATAAAAGATGAGTCTACTTTAGCGAGTCTGAAGCCCGGCTGAACTAATTGGTCCCTACTTCTAGTATTATAATTGTGTCTGTCACCTCTTTTACCAAAAAGATGCAGATTCTTTCTAACGTACATTATGTTTTCATAGATATATTGACAAGCTACCGTCATGATGTTAATATCCTTAAACAGTTCTCTTAGAGAGTCGCGTCTTCGGAGATTGTATATAGCTCGGATGGCTCTCTTTTGCAGAATAAAAATAGATTCGATGTCTGCAGCCCGTCCCCACAATAAAATTCCATATGACATTATACTGTGAAAGTAACTAAAATATACAAGTCTCGCAGTATCTACGTCAGTATACTGACGAATCTTTCTGACGGCATATGCTGCTGAGCTTAAGCGCCCTGCTAGAGATGTTAAATGAGGACCCCATTGTAACCTTGAGTCAAGCGTAATCCCTAAGAAAACCGTTTTATCGACGTATTCTAGTGTCTCATTATTCAATACTATGACATTATTAGTACTTTTGACATTTGGAAGAGCGAATCGTATACATTTAGTCTTTTTTTCATTCAATACCAAGTTATTTGCTGTAAACCAGTTGTGGATCTGAGATAAGGTTTTATTTAGGTCATCAAGATTTTGAGCCCGTCTATTAATCTTAAAAATTAAGGAAGTATCATCCGCAAATAACACCATTTTGTGAGGTTGGTTATCCAATAGATAGGGTAGGTCATTAATATATACCAAAAAGAGGAAAGGACCTAATATTGAGCCTTGCGGAACCCCGATGTTGACCATTGAGCTCTGTGAATTTACGCCGTTTATTTGAACTTGCTGTTGCCTATTGCACAAATATGACTTTACCAAACTAAGTGCAAGTTTACCTAGTCCGTAATGCTCTAGTTTCAAAAGTAATGTATCATGGTTTACGCAATCAAATGCTTTGGAGAGGTCACAAAATATTCCTATCGCGTCTTGAGCCTCTTCCCAAGCAGTAAATATGTGCTTTAATAAGGTGACACCGGCGTCAGTTGTACAACGTCCCTTGGTGAAACCATACTGCTGATCGTGTAAGATTCTGTTGGTGTTAAAGTGATTGAGCATCTGATTTAGCATTACTTTTTCAAATACCTTGCTAAAGACAGGCAACACGGATACTGGTCTATAATTGTTAGTATCTTTAGAGTCCCCAGATTTAAAAAGAGGCACGACTTTACTGAGCTTCATCAAATCCGGGAAAACTCCTTGATCTACACACATATTAAAAATTAAAGCTAGGTAAGGTGCTACAGTCTCCACTATGGATGTACAAACTTTAACAGACATTCCCCATAAATCTTCTGTCTGTTTAATTTTGATTTCCCGGAATGCTTTGATAACTGTCGCCGGGCTTATGTGTTTAAATTTAAAATCAGCCGGGCAGCCAGATACGTTCGCCTTTAAAAAAGCAATTGATTTATCGGGTGAGGAATTTAGAGTCTCCGTAGTCTTAAACGGTATATCTGTAAAGAAATTTACAAATTCTTGAGCTACTTCCAGATTAGAACTTATAGTACCACAATCTGTATCTAACGTATAGTTACTGCTACGCATTGTTTTTCTGCCAGTCTCTTTCGCGAAAGTCTTACAAACATTGTTAAGTAACATGGGCTGAGTGACCCCACGAGAGGTTTTGCGTTAGTAACGTTACATGGTTGTAGTAATGTTTGAAACACGCCGTAATTCGCGTACTTACTAATTAATTAGTCTTAAGGTGGATCCAGACATGGCGAGACATGCGCTCCGCACGGCGCACAACGCATGCCTCTGCTTGAGGCGTGCGTGTTGACAAATTATATCAACATTATGCTCGGGTCGAGCCATCGCGTGCGAAGCAAACGCCTCGATCATGTTTGTTGCAAGGCAAGTAGGCGCGCAGACTTGGCGAGGCATGCGCTCCGCACGGCGCACAGCGCGTGTGCGGCGGCCGGCTCATTGCGAGCAGTGCGTTGCGTTTGGACGATTGTGTCCGCCTTTGATTTAAGTGATTAAGATTGGATCAAGTTGATATAATTGAGTGTATAAAATTCGAGTTATTTTCTTCAAATGAGAGATCATCGAAAAGCTTATTTCCGTGTTCATAACGCAGGCGGAAGAACTTTTTAACCCACCAACGACGACGACTTTTTTCTTTCCTTTTTTTTCAATAATTGAATTAATAATTATAAAAGCAGCAGCGGATAAGCGCACGCGATGCAAAGGCGCCATGTTGACTGCTGCTGTGTGGGTTGGATCGGCCCGAGCATGCGCTGCGCGTTGTTTGGCCCGAACAAACGCAGTTTCATTTTCGCAGTCGAGGCGTGCGTTGATATTGTACGCGGCGCACGCCTCGAACGTGCATGCGCGGCTACGTCCACAACTAATGTAATGCTCGCACTGAGGCACTTTGATCTTGAAGCATTTGCCGACATACGTCCGCTCGCCCTCGCACGTGCGTAGCGCATGCCTCGCCACGAATATAAAGGTACACACCTTGCGAGGCATGCGTTGTACGCCGTGCGGAGCGCATGCCTCGCCATGTCTGGATCCACCTTTATTCGCACCGCTCAGCGCTTAGACCAAGGTCGTGGGAAGGATCTTTTGATGGAGTTGAGTTGCGATCCCATGAGTCGAAATAATAGTGCTTTTCCGCCTAAGATGTGCTATGCTACGTTTTGCTGGGCATGCAGGCGGCGAGTAATGGGCGACTCGCTGTCCGACCATGGACCATGCCCGGGTCGATGAAGCGTTGTGTTCCACGCGCGCCTCAAAGAGTGTCAGAATTATGACGGGCCATCTCTATAGAGGGCCAAAGCCTGCCGGGGTCGCGGGACTAACGAATTACCGTGACTCCAGAACGCAAAGGGCTATTAAAGGACACCGTGGATTTTAGTCAGTACCTCCTGCCCTGCCCTGGGTGGGAGGAGTCATTTGATGATTTTACTACGATAAAAAAAAGCATGGCGATAGCAAACATGAGCAGTGAGCGTTGCGAATAAGATATTAGTTACCTACTTTGTAAGGTGGCGCAACGTGGCGTGCTTCAAACATTTCTATACATTTATTCTAACCACTCGCTGCCCCGCACTAAGCCAACACTCTGAACGGGTTGCAAGGCATATATTCAAAACCTACCTTAACTCGCCAATTCTCCGTGGAGCTTTCCATTGCCGAATATTCGTTTTAAACTAAATTTCGGTCATTTCCAATTATTTTTCGTTAATATTCACCGTTGCATCTTTAAATTACTTGAAATTTTTCTTTACATTCGTGAATCTATCACAGAATGACAGAACCAACTGACAGGAGATTATTTTTCTTAATGATTCCAGATGAGTACGTAGAGAGAAAATAAATGAGGTTAAATTAAGTACATTGGCACACGTTCAATGTATTGATAAATATTTTTATTTGTTGTTTGTATATTTGTTAAGAATAGTTTTGAATGTTTATAATAGTCAATGAAGAATCTTTATATTGATCTAGTTTACACAAAATTAGCCCCATTTAAATTGCGTTGAAGTGATGGCCTGAAACACAGGTTTTTATTAACTTTGTTCAGGCAGGTCGCTACATATAATTTAAATCCCCATTTAAATATCTTGTATCTATATACTTTAGTTATACACTAGTTTTTATTTATGCACTAATTAACTATTATTATATAAGACTTAACTATATTACATTTCTGTGGCTATGTTTACACCCATCTTTGTAAAAGTTTATGAATAAAAATTTATTTATTTAATAGGTAATTTTTTTTCTGTGACAAACCCACCACACTATTCCCAAACCACTGCAACTCCTGAGAGCCAGAATCAACAGTGGCAACCACCAGAAAAGCGCCGAGACAATGAAGCTCGACGTGTCCCGGAGAATGAATTTACCTGTCTCGCAGGATCCAAGCTGCACGAAATTAATTAGAAAAGAATAGTGGACGAGTAGGAAAATATGTTTCCACTTCCCTCCATGCAAGCAGGAGACAGAACAAAACAAGGGCAATAGGTACTGCCCCCGCTTGGCAGAGCACCGCCGCCGTGTCCTCACGACGGAGACCTCTCGCGCCCGGCATTGGTCGAGGCCATGCTGCGGGGCGAGACGGAGTGGGAAGCGGTCGCCTCCTTCTGCGAAGCAGTCATGCTCGCGAAGGAGGAGGCGGTCGCGTGAGGGAGAGGACAGCTTCCATATCACGACCCAGCCGTCGCGGGTGACAGACGCTCACAGCACCGGACGCCGCGTGGCAATTTCAGGCCACTGTAGGCACGAGCATGCGGATGGCGAGTAATGGGCAACTCGCTGTCCGTCATGGATCATGCCCGGGTCGACGGCGCGTTGTGTTCCACACGCACCTCAAAGAGTGTCAGCACAATGACGAGGCCCTTAGAGGGCCAAAGCCTGCCGGGGTCGCGGGATTGTCTCATCAAATAACCGTGACCCTGGAACGTAAAGGGCTACTGAAGGATCGTCCTGCACTCATCTAATGATTTTACCACGCTGTTGCAAGCGATGCCAGGCCAAAATAAAACAGCAAAATTATAAAACTTAATTAATTTTATTTTTTACAAAATCAACAACCTTTATTTATAACAATACATTTATGAAATCAAACGTGAACCATAACCGAGCTTATATCTAACTGTGAAGTACCGCCGCCCATCATCATCATCATCATAAACCGAAAGACGACTGCTAAACCAGTGATGAAGTCATGGGTGATTAACTGGTAAGGCGCCTCGGATGTCATATGACAGAGCCAGAAATTGAATAAGTAGGTTATTTGCCTAAATACGTGTTGTCCCAATAGCTGAAACCTCGTCTCTCATGCAGGAAGTTTTCAGTTCAAATATCTAACTAAAATCGGTCCAGGAATACTTCTTTAAAAATGCGTTTTAGTGTCTAAACACACTATGCCGAAGTTACGCGACCGAAGTTCGGCACAATTACGCCTGCAATGGTATTTGAATTTCTGACGACACACTATGCCAAAATTACGTCCCGTCATAGCGTACAGCGGAACTTCGGTTGGGCGTAAGTTTGGCGGGAACTTATACTGTGACCACACATTATACGCGACCGAAGTTCGGTTCGATTACCGACGAAGATCCGGGGGCGGGGAGCAGCAGGGTAAGTTCGTCACTTATGGTGTGTCATATCAGCCAAATACGTCGGAACGTGAAATCAGCCGCCGAACTTCGATCGCGTAACTTCGGTATTAGACACTTATTTCGAACACGGTATCCGGCGGCCTAACATGACGTGAGTAGTTTAGCTGTGGGAACAAGATAGCGTTAGACTTGTAATAGCTCTGTCATTTTCCCGCAGCGAAACTACAGTAGACCACTTGGACATTTTATATTGTAAGTTTTATATACTATTGTGTGGTATGTCCGTCATATTCATGGAGCGAGCAAGTGAACCCAAAGCTATGCCTTTATCAAACCTAAAGTTATAATCTTGAGTTCCATGTATAGTTCTAACATGAATTCGTAGGTAACTGGGTCTCGTGAAGAATTTATAGCAAATATGACATTGGTATTTCTTAAGCCCAGTGTGCGTTTCCAAATGCCTCTTCAATTTACCTTTAGTAATAAAACCTTTACCACATTGCTGGCAAATGAACGGCTTTTCCTTAGAATGCGTGAAACTGTGTAGTTTTAAATAATAGTGTAGCTTAAAGCCCTTATTACAAATGGAGCATATATATTTCTTTTCTTCTTCTTTATCAATATCGTCTATAGAAATTCGGGACGCATGACTTTTCAAATGCTCCTCTAAGTAATAGAAATGTGAGAAGACATCCCCGCATATGTTACACACGCGGGAGCGCTCGTCAGGGGGGAGTGAGGGGGGAACCTGCCCTGAAGGGGGGAGCTGCCCTGAGGGGAGGGCCTGCCCTAGAGGGGGGGCGGGGCCAGCAGGGTAGGAGCGAGCGTTCTGAAGTACCATTGCTAGGATCTCGTTGCGGTTTTCTTCGAGGATACTGAAACAATAAGGTTTTTATTTATTGATTGCTGTATGTAGCGCATTGTTCGAAGTGCGAGAGTACAGTGCGAAAATATCTGCTACGACTTTAAAAAAATTACGGTTATCAGAAACAGGAATAAAAAAGTATGAAATACGTTTTCTTATGTAAGTCGGTGGTTTTGTTATTTTTTTTTAAATTCGGTAAAAGTACACAAAATGGATGGCCATATCCGAAACTGTGAAGAATATCGAACAATGCTAAAAGGAGTCTCGAAGCCGATTTTGACACAAACTAAAACTATATCATGGATTTTAGAAAAATCAATAATACTAGCCAGGAATCGAACAAGCAGATTTTGGAAAAAAATCACACCCTGTATTGTTACGCCATTTGATAGTGTCTCTAATAAGGATATTATTCTGTAAAGTAATGATGTATGGAAAAGAACAGGAAAGTGCTGCTATTTGATACTAATACAAACAGGTGTACACTAAACACACAAGTGTACACTATACTCACAGGTGTACACTATACACACAAGTGTACATTATACACACAAGTGTACACTATACACACTAGTGTGCACTATACTCACAGGCCTTCCTTCTGGTGCGTGCTGAGATGCATGTGCACGTGGTACTTGGTGTGGAACAGGTGCGCGCACACGGGACACTCGTACCGCACGTGCCGCCTCTCCCGCGCGTGTGTCAGTAGGTGCTTGTGACGTGTACACTATACTCACAGGCCTTCCTTCTGGTGCGTGCTGAGATGCATGTGCACGTGGTACTTGGTGTGGAACAGGTGCGCGCACACGGGACACTCGTACCGCACGTGCCGCCTCTCCCGCGCGTGTGTCAGTAGGTGCTTGTGACGTGTACACTATACTCACAGGCCTTCCTTCTGGTGCGTGCTGAGATGCATGTGCACGTGGTACTTGGTGTGGAACAGGTGCGCGCACACGGGACACTCGTACCGCACGTGCCGCCTCTCCCGCGCGTGTGTCAGTAGGTGCTTGTGACGTGTACACTATACTCACAGGCCTTCCTTCTGGTGCGTGCTGAGATGCATGTGCACGTGGTACTTGGTGTGGAACAGGTGCGCGCACACGGGACACTCGTACCGCACGTGCCGCCTCTCCCGCGCGTGTGTCAGTAGGTGCTTGTGACGTGTACACTATACTCACAGGCCTTCCTTCTGGTGCGTGCTGAGATGCATGTGCACGTGGTACTTGGTGTGGAACAGGTGCGCGCACACGGGACACTCGTACCGCACGTGCCGCCTCTCCCGCGCGTGTGTCAGTAGGTGCTTGTGACGTGTACACTATACTCACAGGCCTTCCTTCTGGTGCGTGCTGAGATGCATGTGCACGTGGTACTTGGTGTGGAACAGGTGCGCGCACACGGGACACTCGTACCGCACGTGCCGCCTCTCCCGCGCGTGTGTCAGTAGGTGCTTGTGACGTGTACACTATACTCACAGGCCTTCCTTCTGGTGCGTGCTGAGATGCATGTGCACGTGGTACTTGGTGTGGAACAGGTGCGCGCACACGGGACACTCGTACCGCACGTGCCGCCTCTCCCGCGCGTGTGTCAGTAGGTGCTTGCTGAGCTTGCAGGCCGCGCTGAATCGTTTGGAGCACACGTCGCACACGTATTCTTTGTCGGGAGCATGACGTTTGCGGTGGTACACCTAGACAACAATATTGAACGATTAAAGGATGAGTCACGCTACACCGGGCCGGGACCGGGCCGTGCTCCGTCCGGGCGCCGGACGGAGCACGGTCGAACATTGCAGTATGAAGTGATTCACGCTTTCGGCCAGGGGGCCAATTCTCGATTTTCGCCATTTATCTCTATGTCTATCAAAAACATCTCTATCTCTACCAAAAAATGTCGAATTGAGCATAATTCCGTATTCTCAGTCAAAATAGAAATAAATGTCACGAAAATGTCGAGTCGAGTGAAGATAATGTTACCATTATGAAGAATCGCACGTTCCGTTTTAGGTAGCTATGTTTTTAAACGCTGACTAAACCTAATTATCTATACTAATATTATAAAGCTGAAGAGTTTGTTTGTTTGTTTGAACGCGCTAATCTCAGGAACTACTGGTTCGAATTGAAAAATTCTTTTTGTGTTGAATAGACCATTTATCGAGGAAGGCTATAGGCTATATAACATCACGCTATCACCAATAGGAGCGGAGCAGTAAAGAGAAATGTTTCAAAATCGGGAAAATGGATTCCATTTCGAGAGCTTCCGTTGCGTGCGCTGCGTAAATGGTTAAAGATCCGCAAAAATAATGTACTACGGAATTATTACTGATAAAAAGTTCTAAAATAAAGTCCGCGAGAGCATACATTTATCTTTTAAGGTTAAGTCATTATAACCTTTTTTAGAATAGAATAGAATAGAATAGAATATTTCTTTATTTGCACAGAAAGTAGGTACAGGTTTCAGATGTTAAAAGTTTAAGGTTATCCATCTACTAACTACCTTAACTAAGGCATGCAAACAGTTTTCAAACTATAGTAGAAAAGACTGGCTCAATAAATAGATATCAGTAACATTAAATAAATCCAATCAATACAAGTTTACCATGTCAAGATGAAATTCACTAAATGTAAGCAATATAATGCATAATGTCAAAATTAATAAAATAGGATTATAAATTTGTCTAATTCGAAGTCAATACAGTTAAAATATAAATGATTTGATACAAGTCAGGAATACAGAGATGTCATATCTTCAGATTTTATCGGTCAAAAATTCGCCAATTGAGTAATAACATTTTTTAATCAATAAATCTGTCAATTTTTTTTTGAAAATTGGTAATGTCTCATTTTTTATAACATCGGGTATTTTGTTAAATATGATCGGACCCATACATATAATGCTTTTCTTTAATAACGCGGTATCGGAACCGCTGACAATCAGTAAATTTTTATACTGTCTCCTTATTGGCCGGTTTCTGTTTTCAGATAGTTTATTAAAAAGATGCATATTTGTTTTGACAAAAACAGCCACCTCGAAAATATAAAGTGATGGGAATGTTAGTAGTTTCAGGGACTTAAATACAGGTACGCAGCTATCGGTTACAATTAAATTGCTCATAGCCCTTATACAGCGTTTTTGGGCCTTGAACACCTGTTCCCTCAGGCTACAATTTCCCCAAAATATTATGCCGAATCTCAAAATCGACGCAACTAATCCGTGGTATGCAATTAACCTTGTGGCCATACCTACTTTTTTTGACAAGTTAAAGAGTACATACGCAGCTGAACTAAGCTTTTTGCATACTTCTTCAGCTTGTGGCTTCCAAGTTAATTGGCTATCAATCATAATTCCAAGGAATTTTGCTACTAGTACTTGGTCAACTTTTTGTCCATTATAGTGTAAATGCAAGACTTTTGGTGGAATCCTTTGATAAAAATGCATAATATTAGTCTTTGATAGATTAATCATTAAATTATTTTGGTCAAGCCAGCGTATAACGTTTTTTAAAGTATTGTTTATGTCATGTTCATACGTGTTTTTGTCAATACATTTAATCAAGGCAGTGCTATCGTCAGCGAATAAGACCATAGGATGTTCAATGTGGCGAGGTAGATCGTTTATATATATCAAAAAAAGTGGAGGGGCCAGCAAAGTACCCTGTGGCACGCCATACCTAATAATTCTAGCCGTAGATAGATATTTTTCTTCATGCTTAGTTTTCGGACATATTCTAGATATTTCTGTGTGCTGCTTACGATTATTAAGGTATGATTTTATGAGATTAAGTACATTTCCTCTGATGCCTATGATGTCTAGCTTTTTGATAAGAATTTCGTGATCAACACAATCAAACGCCCTCGTCATGTCCGTAAAAATTGCACAAACTGGTACTTTTTTATCCACATTTTGGAGTATGACATTAAGCAAATCGTAAACGGCCATATTTATACCTTTATTTTTCCTGAAACCCTTTTGTTCCGCACTTAAAATATTATATTTGGATAAAAAGTTATTAAGTGAGTCACAAATTATTTTTTCTACAACCTTAGAAAAAATGGGTGTTAAGGCAATTGGTCTATAATTTGCTAGATCTTCTTTATGATTTTTTTTAAAAAGTGGCTTCACTATAACTGTTTTTAAGCTATCCGGAAAAACTCCAGTACTGATACATATGTTAACTATATGACACAAATGCATAGCGATGTCGCCCGATACGAACTTTACAACCTTGGTTGATATACCATCATATCCAGTGCTGCTTTTATTTTTTAATGATTGTATCGCTCTCATAATGTCTTGCGGTGCTACTGGATGCATAAACATGGAATTGGGGTTATGTGTCAAGTTTGTAGTGTCCGGTGGTTTCGTCATATTATTTTGTGTCTGGTCAATAAAAAAGTTGTTAAAAGCGTTAGCAATGTCTGTTGGATTAGTAATAGTAGTATTTTGAACTTTGATTTGGGAAATAGGCTCAGTGATTCGAGTTTTGTTATCTATAACCTGCCATGACGCTTTCGATTTGTTACTTGAGGTGTTAATAAAATAATTATTTTGTGCTCTTTGCGTTAATTTAATAATTTTCCTAAACTTGCGCGTGTAATTTTTGAAGTTATTTTTATTTAAATTCGATGGTTCGCGTCTATATTTCCATAGTAAATGTCGTTGTTTTCTACTACACACTCTGATACCATTTGAAACCCATTTGATATTCCTATTAGGCTTAACTGTTATTAATTTGTAAGGGAAGCAAAGCTCGTACAGCATGCGAAAGTGCTCTAGAAAACTATCGTATGCTTCATTAGCATCTTCGGATTGGTACATTTCAGAAAAAGAAAGGCATTTTAGATGATTTTTGAATCTGGTCATGTTTTCAATAGAAAGGTTGCGTTTTTTAATCCGCCATGAATTTATTCTATACGATTTAATAACCCTAACTTCTAACAGTTGAGCAGTGTGATCAGACAATGCAAAGTCCAACACTTGCGATTTACACTTTAGTTTAGATGTACATGCAAAATTATCCAAACAAGTATTACTGGCTAGCCTGGTGGGCTGCCGTAGTTCCAATTTAAGATTGTAGCCCAAAAGGAAGTGCTCAAAGTCTAGTGTTAAGTTATTTCTTTTAAGTGTATCTATATTGAAGTCCCCACACATGACAATTTTCTTATAAGATTTGGTACATAGCTTCTTTAAAATAATCTCTAACTTTTCATAAAAAACGTTTAAGTTATTTAACTTTGGTGGTCTATAAATACAAATTATAATTACACTTTGATCCGTAAGTTCAATGCCACAACATTCGATAACATTAGGGATTGAATGACGAGAAACATCCAAAAGCTCTCTGTATACAATACAAGTTTTTACTAAAATACATGCTCCTCCTCGCTTCTGTGATGGTCTTGAATAAATTGCTGCTAACTTGTAGTTCGGTATGTTCATTAATTTCTCATGTCCGGCCATTACGAAGTGTTCTGTGATACAAATTATATCTATGCATCTCTTCTGTTTACATAATTCTTGTAGGTGAACAGTAAGTATGTCAGATTTATTTAATAACCCAGCAATGTTCTGGTGAAGAATCTTTAAACTATTGTAGACGAAAAAAACTACTGTTATCTGACGTGTCAATATAAGAAGTGTCAATAGGAAAATTTTTCAGGTCAATAATCAGACGATCTTTAATATTCTTAAAAATCTGTTTTGTTCCCAATTTGTTTACTTTGCCTGTTCGATGTGAAAACATTTCCAAAGATAGGTCACGGTTTGTGTCAAATAAATATGCATAAGTATAGTTCTGCATGTCCAGGTAAAGTAAATTATTAAATAATTCTACACGGTAGTTATAAATTAGAGCTCCTCTCACGTACGTGGGACTACATACTATTATATTTGTGTGAGTTATTTTTTGTAATGATTCCCTGATTTGTTTGACTAGTTTTATGTAGTCTTCAGCGGTTTTAAAATCTTTTCCTCCGATCATGATCATGCAGTAATCGTCTATAGAAAGATTTTGAACTTTGTCAGTGATATTTGTCAGTAATTCTCTAATTCCACTACCTGGCGAGACATAATGGCAATATTCAAACTGGTCGCTGAAGGTGTTTTCTATATTTTCCAATGCACATATGTAGTCACAGTTGCTTATTATTTGTAATTTTCGCTTTTTTGGGTTCTTCATTTTCTCACGACAACTGGTATGTATTTTGACATTTTCGGTTTTGCGCTTAGTATCAAAATTATCACTACTTGATTCCACAGATGTTTGTAAAGACGAGCTTATTATTTGCTTATTTTTATTTTTGCCTTGCACATTTTTCAACGGCGAAAGAACTTTGTTTTTTTTAAAGCAATCGGGGCTAATAGTGATTTTTTCGTTAGTATCATTTTTGTTTAACAAGTCTTTGTTTAGTTTTTTAAGGTTTAAATTCTCTGAAGAAAGTGACTCAATTTCTTGATGAGCTATATTTAATTCAAGCTCAAGTTTATTTATCCGCTCTTTTAACTTTAAAATTTCTTCATTATTGCTGTCGATAGAAGTGTCGGGCAAACTACTGGTAGTATCGTCTAGGGTCTCGTTCAATACTTCGATGATGTTTGTGTTGGAGTCAGATGTAGTTCGTGTACGACGGAACGTAATGTTTTCAAGGAAGTTCATTTTTGGATAGGCAGTAAATATTCAAAACAACAACGGAACGTGCAGAGATGCTTGTACTGTTTGTCTGATATTTTTCTATTAATTTGTAAACATTCCAAAAAGTGGAAATCAAATTTGATTTTAAAGTAATGCATTACTTGCGAAGGTATTTTCATTAACACAATATTAATCCTAATAATAACCTAATATTATAGGATGGGATAGGATGGGATAGGATGGGATAGGATGGGATAGGATGGGATAGGATGGGATAGGATGGGATAGGATGGGATAGGATGGGATAGGATGGGATAGGATGGGATAGGATGGGATAGGATGGGATAGGATGGGATAGGATGGGATAGGATGGGATAGGATGGGATAGGATGGGATAGGATGGGATAGGATGGGATAGGATGGGATAGGATGGGATAGGATGGGATAGGATGGGATAGGATGGGATAGGATGGGATAGGATGGGATAGGATGGGATAGGATGGGATAGGATGGGATAGGATGGGATAGGATGGGATAGGATGGGATAGGATGGGATAGGATGGGATAGGATGGGATAGGATGGGATAGGATGGGATAGGACGGGATAGGATGGGATAGGACGGGATAGGATGGGATAGGATGGGATAGGATGGGATAGGATGGGATAGGATTTGATAGGATGGGATAGTATGGGATTGGATGGGATAGGATGGGATACGATGGGTCACGCATAGGTACGACCTGTTTCCTTGAAATAATGACTTTCGCCCATGTCTGCTTACGTCCTGGGGCTGCCAGCGCCGGTAAAGGCAGGAACGAGCAGGCTCCGGAGTCCGCCTATACTACTCAGGTCCCAGAGGCGTTTAAACGTAGATTTTTCTCTTGCACGAGCATGCGGGCGGCGAGTGTGCCTGGGTGGACGGCGCGTTGTTTTCAACACGCGCCTAAATGTGTCATCACAATGACGGGCCCCCCCTTAGAAGGCCAAAGCCTGCCGGGGTCGCGGAACTATCGAATTACCTTGACCCCGGAACGTAAAGGCCTATTATAGGATTTATAGGACACCGAGGATTTTAATCAGTACAAGTCTGACAGTCCCTCTTACCCTGCCCTGGGTAGGAGGACTCATTTGATGATTTACGTACGCATATTTATGTATGCTCCAGAATGATGGTTTACAGCTAATGTTGTTAATAAAGAAGCACTAAAAAAACACATTGTTGAGTTCCGACCTCCACGCGAACGAAGTCGCGGGCACAGCTAGTTTAAGTATAAAACGAAAAGTTTAGTGTAAAAATAATCAGTTTGACAGTTGACTGTCTGTCAGTGTCTAAATTTGCGCCTTTTTGCGGTTCCTTCAAAACTTTTGTTATGTTTTCATGTACTCTGTGTTTACATCACTAGATTTGGTGCACATAAGTAATTTAGGTATTTTAGGGTGTGCAATCAGTATTTTTGGTGGGTAAAGTTAGTTTAGTGAACAGTTATACATGACTCTAATAAAATTATGAAGCAGACAATTATTTATCTTCGTTTTTCAGGTCTATTTTCGTGGTGTCCTAAATTACAGGAGCCAATAGATCTATTAGAACCCTTAATAAATCTTTATTTAGTCTGAAGTTTTTAATGACTTCTGTTTCGCTCAAGTCGTAAATATCGACGGCGGGATAGGTGCGCTGTTGTCGCCGTGTATTGGCCAGTTGCTCGCCACTTTCCAACAACTCCGAGATAAAAATGCTAATAAACTCGTCTATCTTTCAGTAGTTTCAAGTCCGATCGTGGGTACACAAATTACATAGTCTGTTATTTGCGCGAAGGTCGTCGTTTCAAGAAAACACAATGCACAAATCAAAGAGTATAAATGGAATTTCCAGTAGATATGAGATGCCAAGCCGTATTTTATTTAAAAACTAAAGATAAGAAAACAGTGTACAATCCAAAACTCAACGAATTCACTCAGAAATGACGTATCTCTACAATCGACATGACATCTCTACTGCTCAGAAGCACTCGACATGAACTCTAACGTTAGCCTTCGACAAATGTGTCGAATTCGACATCCCCAGAATAGCAACTTTTAAATTTGTCGAAAAAATGACGTCATTAGAAATTTTTGTCGAGTTCGACACCATCTCTAAAACCGAGAATTGGCCCCCTGGACGGGGCACGGGCCGGTGTAGCGTAAATCATCTCTATACGTTGTGAGGCCTCTCAGGACCTAGTTGTCGGTAAGCAAGCTTGCTGATGACGCGATACACGACTTCCACATCGACTTTCGACATCGACTTTGGATATAGACTTTCGACATCGACTTTCAACGCGACTTTCGACATCGACGTCGACTTTCGACATCGACTCGATTTTCGACATTGACTTTCTACATCGACTTTCGACATTGACTTTCTACATCGACTTTCGCCATACACTTTCGAAATAACTTTCAAAATAGACTTTCGAAATCAACTTTCGTTCTCCAACTTCGACATCGACTTTCGACATGACTTAAGAATTAACTTTTGACTTCAATTTACGTCATCAACTGACAACTATTTACATCGACTTTCGATTTTAATTTTAGAATTCTATGTTCAAAAGTCGACATCGACATTAACTTTCAATATCGACTTTTGAATATGATTATAAACATTCAATCCCTTCTTCGCGAACATGACTGCTTCGCAGAAGGCGACCGCTTCCCATTCCATGTCGCCCCGAAGCATGGGCTCGACCAATGCCGGGATAGTACACAGCCTAATTATACATTAGCACTCACCATAGTCTCTCTCTTCTTGTAAGTATTCCCACATATATTACAGAGGTAGGGCTTCGGTCCAGTGTGCGTAGCCTCGTGCTCCTTCCGCGCGGCCTCGTCGGGCGCGTCCTGCAGGCAGTAGTGACAGCGGAGCACTAGGGCTTCGCCCGCGTGCGACTGCTTGTGTACTTCTAGCATGTTTAGGTGAAGGAACCTGTAGGGAAGGAAGGTGTCAAGAACTTATAAGTCGGAAGTAAGCGAGCTTGATCATGACGCGGTTTCAACCAAATTGCTTCGCTGAAGAACTACAAGTAAAAGATTAACGGTCTTCTAAAACATCCACAAAAAGTGTAAAATAACTTGACAACTTTTCTTTTTTCTTCTTTTCTTTTATTGCGGAAGTCGGTGGCTTTGTTTTTTATGTCATTGACTTTTTTTGCAACAGATTTCCGAAAGAAATTTTTTTTTACACTTTTTTGTTATTTTTTTTTTAAATACTTTATAAAAATATGCCAGCCAAATAACCGGACGGATGGATCCATACGGACAACGTCACGGGATATCCATTATTAATGTATACTAAAAACTTCTCCAGAATTTAACGAATGTTTTTTCAAAAATGCATGAAACGCCAAACGCGAGAAAATCGCGGACAAACATACATACAAACAAACGGGTCGAACTGAGAAACAACTCTTTTGGAAGTCGGTTAAAAATAAACTTACTTCTGGTTACAAAACTCGCAGGCATGCGGTCTCTTCTGATGTTTACGACGTGGCTTCTCTTCACCATTTTTCGCTTTCAAAGATTTCGTCTTCATTTTGAGTTTCTTCTTCGACGGTCTATGGAAACATAGAGTTTAATAGACACTAGGGTAGTTAACTCCGGGGTCGCGGGACTTATCTCATTACCGTGACCCCGGAACACAAAGGGCTACTGAAGGACACCGTGGATTTTAGTCAGTACATGTCTGACAGTCCCTTCCGCCCTGCCCTGGGTGGGAGGACTCATTTGAGGAGGAAAAAAAAGGGTAGTTAACTGCATAAATATATTGAAAAATCTGTTTATCAGTTAGAGTACCTATTTGTTTTTTTTTTTCATTATTAGTTTCGGTCATATTTTCAAATTAATTCGACTATTGGTCGGTCTTAACTTATAAATAAATTATATGTTTCATTTATAGACTAGATCTTTTCAAATTCACTGTTTTGTAATGAAACATTTACAAAAAATTATCAATTGAAAAAAAAAACATGTACTGTTTTTTTCTAATCTTTTGAAGAATTATTTCATTACAATACCAATGAAAGTAATAAAAAAATGTGACATAGCAAGGACATACACTCAAATGATTTAATGTCAAGCTATTATGACTCTTGAATATTAATTTATTTTCATTTTACATGCATTCATCCGCCATGAAAAGTAGTCAGAACCTGTAATAAATAACACTGTCTAATTTCAAACTGTTTTAAACACTGTTTAAAACAGATGTTTTAAACAGTGTTTAAAACAGATGTTTTAAAACAACTTGTTTTAAACAATGCCAACCCTGATGATGAATGAGGTAGAAGTGACAAAAATTGGTCCCTATTGGTCGAATTTCCCCAAAAAACAACACCATATCTCAGAATTGAACCCACCAAGCAGACTAGATGTATGAATGTGGATAAAGTGGAAGGAGTATGAAGATGGTAGCAGATGACGCTCTGTAGTTTCTGCCTACCCTCATGGGATTCTTCGTAAGTTTATGTATGTTTGAGGAGTGCAGACGTCCTCATACCGGGTGTAAGAAGACACTTAACGAAGCCTAAAGCCACGTATTCTACCCATTATTTGGATCATTTTTTTCCTTTAGACCATACCTGGGACTCCACGGGTTCTCGAGATATTGAAGGTCAAAGTTGCATTTTTTTTAAACTTTTTTTTTACAAAATCGAATTCTAAGTATTATTACCAAACTTTTTTCCAAACAAACATTACCTGAATTATCGATTTTTCGATAATTCAGATAGAAGAGATATGCACGCACGTCGATAGGTTCTTATCACAGCGCGTTCCAGCATAGGCTCGTTGTGTGCGTCAAGCCGCCCGCCTACACACACAACGACACGAAACCTGTTTGCTTTACATTGCGCGCAATAAAATTATTATTTTTTTTGATACCTAAAAATAAAAGTCGGTTCCCAGCGATAATTTTAGTGTAAAGCTACTTAGTTAGATGTACAGTAAGCGTAGTTAACGGCTTTGTGATGTGTTTAATTACATCCTGTATTTTCGCTACTTACTTCGTATCGCCATTTTCTTCCTGTTTTTCTTCCACTTCGCCGTCAACTTCAGGTTTTGTGTCTTCTTTTTCAGTTTTGACTTCATCTTTATCTATAACAAAATATTTTTTTTAATAATTTGGCTGAAGGGCTCAAAACTGAAGTAACCATTATTTAAAGTGTTTACAACTTCCATGGTAGTTTTTACAATTAGCATGGAAGTATTTAAATTATCATGGCTATTTTTGGAATTGCCATGATAGTCATAAAATGCTATGGTAGCTATTATAATAAGCATGGTAGTTTTTAAAATACAATAGTAGCTTTTGGAAATGACATGGTAGCTTTTTAAATACCATGGTCGATTTTCCAATTGACATGGTAGTTTTAGCAAATAACATGGTAGCTTTTATAATACTGTGGTAGTTTTTAAATAGCATGGTAGTTATCAAAAATACCATGATAGCTTTTGATTTTGACATGGTAGCTTTTGAAATACCATGGTAGTTTTTAAAGTACCATGTTATTTTTTAAAGTCATCATCATCATCATCAGCCGGAAAACGTCCACTGCTGAACATAGGCATTTTTAAAGTACCGTGGTAGTTTAAACAACCGACATGGTAGAGTTTCTCACACCGACCTTGTGCATGTGTGAGCACGTGGCGGTGCATCTTGCTGCTGGTGATGAACCCGCGGCCGCACTTGTAGCACTTGAAGGGTCGCTCGCCCGTGTGAGTGCGCATGTGCACGCGCAAGTACGACGCGCTGCTGATGCTCTTGTGGCAGACCTGGGAGATGAACCGAACATAAAGTGACTTACAACACCTGAGGTAACACCACACGTGGAAAGAGAGAGAGAAACATAGAATGTGGCTCCCTACATCAAATAAAGCGCGAGCAAAAGTAAAAAATCATTTAGGGAGCTTCCCCATGACGCGATTTAACTAAAAATGAAAATCGACCTTGCTACTACGATATAATGATGCAATTCGATTGACTTGACGTCGTCGTGGCGAGCGTGTTTTGTTTTTCATGTACCCGTAGATAACCGCACGTTTTATGTCATATGTCGTAGTGGTAAGGATGATTTTCACTTGTAGTTCGAATCGGTCGAATCCGAACATGACTTCCTACATCAAATATACTCACGAGCACAAGTATGTAATCACTTGCTTGGAGTTGATTCGGAATAGCTCTTTAAATAATGACGTCATTTGAATGAATTTGGTATCAATTTAAAGTTAACAGCTGAATATCAGTATTTTAAATGGAGCGACTATATTTTAAAAGCTGTATAGAAAGTTTAAACATGATTCAATAGAAATGTCTAAACAGAACTACTTCTTTTTTTTCACATCTGTTAGTTAAAAGCGATTTTCTCTAGGGCTGAAAACTATGACTTTCAACCCGCTCCTCAGACACGACCTAGTTTCAATGTAGTAATAAAACAATATAATTACTATCACTTAAATGCGATTCTCCCTAGGGCTGAAAAGTATTACTTTCAACCCGCTCCTCAAACATGACCTACATTCAGAGTATGTAGTAATAATAAATTGACATTATATTTACCTCACAAGTGCGAGAGGCCCGTCTCCTGCGGGGTGCGGGGGTGTGTGAGGGAGGGGGAGGGGAGCGGCTGTGAGGGGCGGCCCACGTGTTCTCCGGGAAGTAGTCAGAGTCCGAGTTGCTGGGGAAAAAAATGTTTTAAGATTTAAACAAGAAAATCTTTACGTATTGCTAACACCTTTTGTAGTTTGTTGAATTGTATTATGGTAGATTTTACAATTGTTATGGTAGTTTTTATAATTGAAATAGTAGTTTTTAAAAAACCTACTATGGTAGTTGTCACAATGGGAATGGTAGTTTTTAAAATATCATGGTAGATTTTGCAACAGGTATGGTAGATTTTTTAATGCCATGGGAGTTTTTACAATAGGTATGATAGTTTCTAAAATACTATGGTAGTTTTTACAACTGGCATGGTAGGTTTTCAAATAACATGGTAGATTTTTAAGTACTATGGTAGATTTCATAATAGGTGTGGTAGTATTTAAATAACGTTTTTCTAACACCTTATTAAATGACGACATTAGAAAGTTTCCTTTAAAGTTTCACGGACTGCGACGCATACTGTGTCTGTACTAAGACACAGTAACATCAGTGACTCACCTATTCTCGTCCTTGACGTCGCCGACGTCAGCGTCCCCGCCGACGTCACTGGCCGCGTCACCGCCGACGTCAGCGGCCGCCTCGTCGTCGGACAGCTCGCGCTTGACCGGCGGCATGTCTTCGAAGTCCACCTTCACTTCTTCTATCAGTATGTCCAGTTTGGGCACCAAGTCCTTTTGGTCTTCGTCGATCACCTGAGCAATCACAATTTAAGGGAGATATGTTAGCACCACAGAAATAATAAAAACAAGAGAAGTGGCAAGGAGGCGTGTCGGTGAAGCCGTGGTGTTGAGCGTTTCGCTCAGCTATCACTTGTACTACTTTATTCTTGTTTTCCTATATTACTCCGACTGTATTGTTTTTGCATTAAATATATTGCTCTTTTACAACCACCTCAGTCTATCACTGAGTGACTGGACAAGCAATGTAAAACTGACATAACGATACCTCACCAAACCGTAATGTCGCATGGTGCGTCCGTTGTATTTGAGCGGGAGAGTCGTATCCGCCCCCCGTGTCTTGACAACACACAATGATAATTGTTTGTGTGAGTAAATTATACGGAAAAAGTACGCTGTAGTGTAAAGAATTAGGTTTATATTTAAATGACTGAGTTATCGATGGCGCGTGTGTGCAATTGTTCGTAGTATTGTTTTGACAGAATTTTGTGCGCAATATTAGCGTTATGGAGGGGCAATTGTGGCTTCATCGGATTTCTATACATTTTGAATTCCACGCCACGCCTTCTTTAATATATCTATGGTTAGCACAGTGACTGGTCGCTGGCTTCGTAGATTCCCGCACGGAACAAATATTTGTATGATCTACAAGTAGTTATTCTTTGTCTGGGTGTTTGTGTGTGTGAGTTTATATTTATATGTTTGTAAACGCACCCACGACACACGAGAAATTCATAGTGTGGAGCAAAGTTTATTAAAAAACAAAAAAAAAATGTGCCTCTTCACGCCAATTCGCAAGAAAGCCATCCCGGCCGTCCCGCCATCTCCTCCTTGGTCTACCGGTCAGTTCACACCGAGACGCGACGCGGCGCGACGTGACACAACGATACAGCAAATGTGAATCTTTTCGTGTAGTAAATAAAGCCAGATTTTGAGTCGCTATTTAAATGCAGCGTGGCGCCTCGCTGCGTTGCGAAATGTGTATCTTATCGTGTAGGAAATAAGAGTTAGATTTTAAGTAGCTCTATTGAAATGTGCGCGCAGCGTCACGTCTCGGTCTGAGCTGACCCTACCGCGACCCCGCCTAGGTGTCTGAGAGAAGTGGAAGGAATGGCGGCTTTAGCCCAGGAGTGGGACACAATTGGCTAAAAAAGAAAAAAAGATTCAGGGTAGAGAACGTATAGAGCACCCAGAGCGGAAAGACTAATTTGGTCATTTTACCATGTTAAAAAAGGATAACGAGGTAAGTGTGTCGGAGCATTCTTTTGCAAGTAATTTTGAACACCGCGCTATTTTGAGGAAGTCAAATATTGCACACGAGTTATACAGAGTAAATTAGACGGTTGAGACATAAGGAGAATTTCTGGAGGAGAGGAAAAATTATGGAATAAAGTTTGGCAGTTTAGGAAGCTGAAGCAAAATTTCTGAGGGAATCAGAAAGGCGCGAGAAAGCCTAATTCGCAAAATGAAGATAAGATTTTTGCTTTCTATTTAACTAAGTTGTTTCATGTCATGCGAAGAATTCATAGATTTATAAGAATTACACTCTCAAATGTAGAAAAAAAACAATTTTGATCGATTGCCATTTTGAGAATAAGGCTTTTAGAGAATTGGCCATTTTGAGAATAAGGCTTTTAGAGAATTGGCCATTTTGAGAATAAGGCTTTTAGAGAATTTACCATTTTGAGAATTAGGCTTTTAGCGAATTGGCCATTTTGATCATTAGACTTTTAGAGAATTGGCCATTTTGATAATTAGACTTTTAGAGAATTGGCCATTTTGATAATTAGGCTTTTAGAAAATTGGCCATTTTGAGAATTAGTCTTTTAGAGAATTGGCCATTTTGAGAATTAGTCTTTTAGAGAATTGGCCATTTTGATAATTAGGCTTTTAGAGAATTTGCCATTTTGAGAATTAGGCTTTAGAGAATTCGCCATTTTGAGCACTAGGCTTTTAGAGAATTGGCCATTTTGAGAATAAGGCTTTTAGAGAATTGGCCATTTTGAGAATAAGGCTTTTAGAGAATTTACCATTTTGAGAATTAGGCTTTTAGCGAATTGGCCATTTTGATCATTAGACTTTTAGAGAATTGGCCATTTTGATAATTAGACTTTTAGAGAATTGGCCATTTTGATAATTAGGCTTTTAGAAAATTGGCCATTTTGAGAATTAGTCTTTTAGAGAATTGGCCATTTTGAGAATTAGTCTTTTAGAGAATTGGCCATTTTGATAATTAGGCTTTTAGAGAATTGGCCATTTTGAGAATTAGGCTTTTAGAGAATTGGCCATTTTGAGAATTAGGCTTTTAGAGAATTGGCCATTTTGAGAATTAGGCTTTTAGAGAATTGGCCATTTTGAGAACTAGGCTTTTAGAGAATTGGCCATAATGAGAATAAGGCTTTTAGAGAATTGGCCATTTTGAGAATTAGGCATTTAGAGAATTCGCCATTTTGGGAACTCGTCCTTTTGCGACTAGGTTGCCATTTTGCGAATAAGGTTTTTTCGCCTAAACCGTATTTTCAGCGGCGTTTTATACATACCTCCTCTTTGACCCCGGCGAGCTCTTCTCCCGGCAGCCCCCAGCCCGCGTCGCCCTGGGGCTGCGTAGGCCCCAGCGGCTCAGTCTCCCCGGGCCCCTGTGTCCCACTGTCCCCGTTCCCGTGCGGCCCCAGCTCGGGCGGGGCGCGGAGCTGCTCCTCTAGCTCCTTGAGGTACGGCAGGATCGCGTTGTAGTCTACAACACGAGACTTGGTATGTTGAAGTCTCTAGGCTACGGCGTAGCACAATCTATCATTTTCTATATGTAGCCTACGCCATTATAGACACTGCTACGCCGTAGTAAGTACTATGCTACGCCTTAGTAAGCACAATGCTACGTCGTTGTAAACACTGCTACGTGATAGTAAACACTACGGTACGCCGTAGTAAACACTATGCTACGGCGTAGTAAACATTACGCTACGCCGAAGTAAACACTTCTACGGCGAAGTAAAAACTATGCTACGAGGTAATAAACCCTATGCTACGGCGTAGTCAACATATGCTACGTCGTAGCATACAGCATGCTACGGTAACACTATGCTACGCGGTAGTAAACGCTATGCTATGCCGTAGTAAACACTATGCTACGCTGTAGTACATTAAGCTATGCTGTAGGACTGGGTACTCACTTAGCAGCGTAGCACGTAACGTATCAGATACGGTATCAAGTGAGTACGTAGGCACGAGCCCGCTGCGAACCGCTCGCTGTAAGTTCGCAGTGATACCATCACTCGGCGGGTCATATAAATACAAAGGCGGCTCGCAGTGTGCTCGGACGAGCCGTACCCACTTGCAAGTTGATACCGTATCTGATACGTTACGTGCTACGCTGCTACGGCATAATAAACACTATGCTACGCAGTAGTAAAGACTACTAAGCCGAAGTCTGCTACGCTATTGTAAACTCTTTGCCACGCCGTAGCTAGTAAACGTTGCTACGCGGCTACGCTAATATATAAAATAGAATATTTTTATAATTGAGATTATTCGATACGTAAAGTTCTGGTGGAAATTCATCGTAGTCCGATCAGAACGCAGACAAAGCCGCAGTACGAGCTAGTAGTACCTATGTGACGTACCGTATGGTTCTCCCTCCAGCTTGTCCTCAGGGTGCATCTTGTCGAAGTGTGCCGTCAGCAGCTCGAACCTGCAATATACAACATCATCATCATCAGCCTGTAAATGTTCCCACTGCTGGGACACAGGGGTCCTCTCTGTGAGAGGGAGTGGGCCGTAATCTACCACGCGGGCCCAGTGCGGGTTGGTAGATGTCACATGTCTTCGAATTTTTGGTTCTAGGACATGCCGGTTTCCTCACGATGTTTTCCTTCACCGTTTTGAGAGCAATGGTGATGAAAAAATTAAACAATGTAATGCGCCAGGCTGGGTTCGAACTCACGACCTACAACTCGTAAGTCGGGAGCGATACCACTGGGACACCACTGCTACATGACACAATAGGCTATTTTTGCCCCACACTAGGGATTTCTCCTGTATTGTGGGTATGTTTACAAACATATAATCTCACATACACAAACACCCAGACAAAGAATTACTACTTGTAGATCATACAAATATTTGCTCCGTGTGGGAACCGAACCCGTGACACGCAACACAGCAGTCGATCATTCAACCACTGTGCCAACATGCGTGCATATGCATGTTTCCTTTGCTGCATGTGCATATGCATGAGGGCGGGAGGGTGGTATTGCATCCTGCATCAAGCCTGGATTTTTGTTGCGGAATTAAAACTAGACATTTTTCATAACATTTAAGTAAATATGTATTTTACTGAATTCTGATGTCACAAGCCCCCACTCTCGAGTAGTTAATCACGACTACTCTCAAAACGGTGAAGGAAAACATCGTGAGGAAACCGACATGTCCTAGAACCAAACATTCGAAGACATGTGACATCTACCAACACGCACTGGCCCCGCATGGTGGATTATGGACCACTCCCTCTCACAGAGAGGAGGCCTGTGTCCCAGCAATGGGAACATTATATTGTGTCATGAAGAAGGGCGCTTATAAGGGCGATAGTACTGACCTTGAGTAAATCTTGAAGCAGATGCGGCACTGGTAGCGTTCAGCGAGATGTATCCGCTTGTTATGTCGCCCCAGTTTGCTCGCCGTAATAAACGACTGACCACACACTGCACATGTATACGGCTTCTCATCTATAACAATACAATAAGCGAGCTTAATAATGACGAGATGCGACACAATTCGACCGATTCCAACTGCAAGCGAAAATCATCCTTACCACTACGACATATGACATAAAACGTGCTGTTATCTAGCAGATGAAAAACAAAACACGCTCGCCACGACGACGTAAGTCAGTCGAGTTGCATCATTATATCGTAGTAGCAAGGACGATTTTCATTTTTAGTTAGTAGTCGCGTCATAGGGAAGCTCCCTAAGGCGTATTTATCGAAACAGTTAAAAGAAACAGGTATTTCAAAGTAACAATATGTCACAGGTATCTCCATAAAGAAAAAACAGTTCCTGATTTTTCGCCTGCTCCACAATCTATAATAACAGGCACTCTATCAGGAACAGTTTGGAACATGTTCTTTCCTCCTCTAACCTATTGTAATAGAAAGAGACGGCATCTGTTGTTTTAAACAAGCTCTATTCTCCTCTAACCTATTGTAATAGAAAGAGATGGCATCTGTTCTCTTGAACAAGCTCTTTGCTCCTCTAACCTATTGAAATAGAAAGAGATAGCATCTGTTCTTTGGAACAAACTCTTTTCTCTTCTGACTTATTGTAATTGAAAGAGATAGCATCAGATTCTGTTCTTTGGTAAAAGCTCTTTTCTCTTCTGACTTATTGTAAAAGAAAAAGATAGCATCTGTTCTCCGCCTGTCACTGTTGCTGACCATTTCCAACCCACCGCTGCAATACGATCACTCCTCAACAGTTAGCTTGAAAATCGTCCTTACTACTACGATATAATGATGCAATTCGACTGACTTACGTCGTCGTGGCGAGCGTGTTTTGTTTTTCATGTACTCGTAGATAACCGCACGTTTTATGTCATATGTCGTAGTGGTAAGGATGATTTTCGCTTGTAGTTGGAATTGGATGGATTGGATGCCTAATGAGCTGTGGGCCAAAATAATCACTTTGTGGAGCCCTGATACAGCCAGAAGGCGTCGCGGCAGACCTCGTAGAAGATGGCGAGACGAACTTGATAAAACCAATGACCAGTGGTCCACTTTGGCCCTGGATCGTGAAAATTGGAAGTCATGGGGAGAGGCCTTTGCCCAGCAGTGGGATGATGTAGGCTAGCAGTATCAGTATCAGTTGGAATTGGAATAAAATAACAAAAAATAATGATATTTCTCACCGGTATGTGATCTCACGTGAAGTTTCAAATAATAGCTTAAAGTAAACTGCTTCTGACACGCAAAACATTTGTAAATTTTCTCTAAATTGTTCAACTCTGCTTCGTCCATACTATTGTCCTTAGTGTTCATTCCGATGTTAGTGTTCTCATTGTTCACGTTATTCGGAGAGTCCGTTTCATTACTTTGGACGTTGTCACTCATAGAATTTTTATCATTACTACTATTAATTTGACTATTCTGGTCTTGAATTGAACTATTTTCATTATTTACATTTTCATTAGAATTAACTCCATTATTTATAAAATCTGTTGCTTTCTCTTCACCAATATAACCGTCTTCCGGTTTAATTTCAATCTCTAGTTCCGTTTCTTTTTTAATTTTAACTAACTTTTTTAATTTCTTCTTTTCTTTTTTAATTTGTTTCTTTTTAAATTGGTTCCTAAGACGTAGTCTGTAACTCGTCATTCTGTTCTTATGGACGGTCACGTGTTGGTCAAGCTCATGCAGAGCGTTGTAACTGACATTACAGACGGCACACCCGTAGAATTGGAACGCTGCATCCGTGATCTTTTCAGAACAGTAAGTACTCTTTTGCCCATTTTTCTCCTTCTTTCTTCTTTTTAAGACTGGTTTTTGTTCCATTTGCTCAATTTTAGGTTGTAAATTAACCTCAATTGGCATTTGTGATGTTTGTGGTGGATTGGTGACGGGTTCTTGAGGTTGTATGTTCATATAGTTAGCGCTTGTTTGTTGGTATGCATCGTAGATAGATTGCTGTAATTTATTGGGGTACTGGTACGCCGGGGCTCCGTAACTGTCATATACGGGGTACTCATACGAGCTTAGTGGATCTACATCCATGTTTCCCGGAATAGCAGCTGCTGCGTGGTTCATGTTGAGGACCTGAAAATGATTATTTTGTGTTAAATAAGTAACTTTTCAGTAAAAATGAGCACTTGGAAGGATATGAGGGAGGCCCAGCAGATGCTAATTAAAAAGAAAGAAAAAAATGTAACTTTTCAGTCAATCACATCTGGGTGAGTGAGTTATAGATGATGATGATGATGAGTTTTTTAAAAGATCTGGTGGCCTACCATGAACTGTTAACGCGATCCAGTTAAGGCTGTAGGAAAGAGAAGGCGCTACATGACTTGTATAGCTCCGTCTCTTTCCCACAGCCTAAACTGGATCGCGTTAAGAGCTCGTGGTAAGGCCCCAGTTCATTTCTACAAATATTGTTGCACAGAAATAGAACAACTAGTAACAAAAAGTCACAGAAATTGTACAAAAAGTAACAGATAGATAAAATAACTTTCACACTTTGTGAGTAATGAAGCAGCAGCACGGTTGGTACAATGACTCAGCGATTGGACTGCTGCGCTGCGTGTCACTGGTTCGGTTCCCACACACAGCAAATATTTGTATGATCTACAAGTAGTTATTCTTTGGGTGTTTGTGTATGTGAGATTATATGTTTGTAAACACACCCACAACAAAAGAGAAATTCCTAGTGAGGGGCAACATTTTAAAAAAATGATATGACAATAGCTACAGAATAAATAAACAAACACTTGATGTTACACAGAGGAAGTGGTACTTTATTTAAGTTATTTTATCATAACTAGTAGCAGTTATTTGTCTTCTTTCAAATAAACCGTAGTCTTTTTTCCCAAAGTTGGGCAATGATAGGTTATCTAATAAAAAACTACGGTTCAAAATTACAATAGAAATACTTATTGTTTACTTCCACAAAAGTTCAAAAAACCCTACAAAACCCTTTTATAATGTAGAGAAAAGCTAGTAAATGATAAAGAAAACAGTATCGTAGGTACGTGACCCCCGAACGCCACACTTATAGAAGCTGCAGCTAACTCTACTTCAAAACAACGTGATATTGTACTTGTCTGCTCAAAAACATGTAAACACACCACTCAAATATGTTTTTCCACCACTTTTAGAGTCAAAACAGCATTTTAAACCACACAGAATGTCGTTCCACGTATTAATCGATACTCTCGCCATAAAAAACTTACCTGATGTTGAGTCGTTTAACACAAAAAAACGCTTTTTTTATCCAATTCACAAATTACTTTTTAACGATGAAATTCATTGTTTTTTCCCACCAAAACTCTTTAAATAACATGTTCATCGTAAACTTCGTGTACTACACTCTATAATTATAGCATTGAAATACAATTTAAAGTTTATTAAGACAATTAAAACAAAGAATATTCAATTCGTAAATTCACATTTTTTTTCTCGCGTGACTAGGTAAACTGCTATGGCCGTCATTTCAGTGTTGCCAACTTAACATTCGAATTTACCTTATGTCTTGGTTTGCTTTTTCAAGGTGATGTAAAAATTGTTTGCTCGAAACATTTTTCCGTTTAAATCAGGGGCGTAGCTATTGCTGTATATGCCGTATCAATTATATGGGGCCCCCGGGCCACAGGGGCCCGCAACGAGCGTAAACAAAAAAATATAAAATCTAACGATTTATTAAATAAAATAGTTATAATTACTTTTACACAATATATTCTATCTCTGGTGTTTTTTATTATTATTTATAATTATGTAATACTGTTTCAAGCACGAGATTGTCTATTAGAAATCCCTGGAAGATCCATATTAATATCAACATTTCGTTGCAAGTACTAAAATAACTCTACCTAATTCCGACCTCCTGGACTGATCAGTCGCATCTTGAATTTTTTTGATGACCTTTGTCCAATTTTTTTTTTATATTTCGGCGTAGATACAGAGTAATGCATTTTTTTTCTTGAGTGATAAATCTTTACCGTACCTAAGGCCCCCCAAAGAAATGTTTATACGGGGCCCGGCCAAGGCACGCTACGCCTCTGGTTTAAATCATTCTATTCAGAAATTCAATACAACAGGCAACACCACTATAGAGCGCCAATCTTAATCTGAATTGATCATGACTATTACTATAGCGCATGACCTTATTATCTGGACAAAACGATAAAATGTTCATATTTATTTACGCAAAAGCAGTTTGAAGTAATTAAAAAATTGAAAAGTCCCCATACAAAAGTAAAAATATTTATTTGGCAACCTTTAACATTGCTGTCAAACTGCCAAGGTCATCATAATTTTGTGTTCCGTTTTACACGTTCTGTGTTTAATTTCATAGTATTTTAACATTGTTACTAGTTACGAATAATATTAGAATAAAAATTCGTCATCATTATTATTTTAATAGACTAAAGTAATTATTTAATTGTAGTAATTATTTAATTGTAGGAAGTAATGGACTATCAATCTATCGTATAAAGAAACGCATAAAACGCGGGAACGGCAAAACTGCAGTTATTCATACGGTTGGTTACGGCGCGGTGTTACGGTACAATATCATTCGTCCTTTAGGCAGAAAGGGGAAGACGTTTCCAATTTATCTGTAGATCATACAATAAGAATTGCTACAATATTAATTTGTAAGTATAGTACACAATCATATTAATATAGGTACTGTACTAGAGATATATAGCGAATATTCGCATGTTTTTTGATATTCGCATCCGCATGAATCGATGCGAATGTATGCGAATATTTTTGAAAAAGTAAGTTTTGAATGTGGAAACAACATGTAACGGAATAGTCTTGAAGTAGGCAACTAAATTGAAATGGTTTGGTAGTCCAATTAAAATATTAACAGAAACGCAACAAAGAATAAATGTGAAAATACCTTTTTTATCGTGATAAAATCATCAAATGGAATGTAAAATCATTTAAAAATATACCATATAATAATGCATATTTGAAAAAAAGAGCTTGAAATGTCTATTCAAATAAATAAATATAACCAACCATATTTTAGTCAAATAAATTATATAGCACTAAATTGCATGTTATTCTCTTAGAAAATTGTATCATTTCGATTAAGTTTACAAAAATATTTTTTTCAGTAATAGACAAACTTTTAATATTAAAAGAAGTAGAAGTAATGTTTGGTTTATTTTCGTTCCTTTTTCTTCTATTTTTTTTTCTGAGAATTATTTAGGTTTAATAAAATACAAAGTCATAAATACATAATAATTATATTTGATTGCCTTGTTGGTCCATCTATCCAGATCGAGCAGTCATAATGGATTTCCTTCAGGATTTTTTAGTAAGAGTAACGGCGCTGAATATTTGCTAGTCGATAGCAATAGATGATCAATTATCAAACATTACTGGCTGAATGTGGATGTTCAATTAGGTACAATCTGCCTAACCCTTCAGGAATAACAGGAGCAACGTCACATCTGTTTATTTTTTCATAAAACAAAAAAAAGTTTTTTTTATAAATTCTTCATCTTTGTCCATGCCTCTCCCGGTAAAATGTTTAAACGAATCTAGCTACAGTCTAAACTTGTTGAATAAATTTTATGTGACTAACTTCATTCATTCAACTATATCCTCTTGGCAATGTTCGGTCTGACATGAAATGTTAAACCTATCTATCATTTTAAGCGCGTTTTATTTGAATGAAGTCAATATTCGCATTCGCGAATATTGAAATTGAATATTCGCATCCGCATTCGCGAATATGTCAAATCAGACATTCGCAACATCACTAATAGGTACCTACGTAGTATACCAATAGGTATGGTTTTTCAAGCTTTACAAAACGACAATATCGGAAGAATCTGAATTGCAAATGAATATAAAACTAGTTGGGTACCTAAGTTCTTTGTTTCATTGGCTAACAATGATGAGTCTGTTCAATATGTTTTCTTTATTTATTCATCAGGCAATTACCAAGGTACTTCAAGTAGGTACGTAGTACTACTATTAAGTATTTTGTGCTTCAAGTAAACCATTAGATGCGTCCACACAGAACGAGCAGCCTCGCGAGGCATTTGCTTCGCGCGGCAAATGCCTCGCGAAGTTGCGCGAAGCTGCTTGCTCTGTATCTTCATCAATTTTGGTTTACGTAACGCGTACTGTTATAACCCTGTGATGTTACCAAATTCCAAACAAACCTTGCAACAAAAAAAACCTTCCAACAAAAATTAGAAGTGCGCATCCGCACTTCCCAGTATTGTTTACAGTTTCATATTCAGAGATAAGCGTCGTCTCCAGGTATAATTTTAATTAAGATAAGAAACCATCGTGGGAGACCGCCTGAAGACGGCGGACAGTTCTAGATCGGCAGCCTTGAGAGCCACACATATCCTACTAAACCCTATTTTGTGCTATTTCCAATAAACCTCATTTAAGTATTTCTAATTCTATTTTTTAAAAAGCCTTTCGGAAGGCCCGGCCTAACAGTACGTAAAAAAAAATAAGTGTCTTAATCTATCTTCCGGGGTAATAAAATTTTTGACTGAAATAGCCTATCATTCCAGATTTCATTCATTTAGGTATTTAATATTTTTTATTTTTAATTACTCATACTCTGAAAGTAGGTCATTACATGTCTGATTAGCCGTTTGAAAGTTATCCATTGCCGCCCTAGGGAAAATCGCTTTCAACTGACAGCTGCCAAATTTAAGAAAAAAAAACTAGTCCTATTTTGACATTTCTATTGAACCATTTTCAAACTTTTTATACAGCCACGAAATTACAGAGCGATTTAAAATTAAAATAACATAAAATTAAGTATTAAGAATATGAATATAATGACTTTAAAATAATTTAGTTTCAACTATTTCTCTAAAATAATACAGATTTCGACAAATCTTTGCCAATTTTTAAATAATGAACATGAAAAATGGCTGGCTGTATAGCTGGACGACCACAGCACAAAAATTTAAAAAAAAATTAAGCGGCAAAGTGACAATCCGATCTACACTCATTTTTTCTTTAAGTTGTTAATTTTACTTTCCTCGTATTCGTAATGAAAAGCACAGTGTTTACCTCGGGTAAATTACTTATTTAGTCCCTCGAACTATTAGCGCCCTCACTACGTTACGGGCGCCAAACCCCGTCTCGGGACGTAAATAAGTAACTTTCACGCCTTGGATAACAATGTACAAATCCACACTTTCTGGGACACCCTGTATCTTGAATGTTCCAGAAAACCTATAAAAAGGTTTAAGTATCACTTTCCATTGGTCACAAAGAAATCATAATATTATTGAAACAGGAATGCATGATGAATAATACTTAAAAAAATATATAAAATGAAGAAAACACGTCGCCACCATCGCAGTCATAAGCGAAAACTAGTCAAAACAAAGATTGTCAACAATTCCTTCATACATCGAAACATACAAACTTAACTTTGCGGTCCCCAAACTGTATCACCAGTACATTACAAAGGAAAAATCTCATAACTTAACCGCATTTTTAACTTTGTTTAGGAAACGTTACACACTGTTCTCTTGCTAAGTTACATTTGCTGTTAGGACAATGAAAATTAAACTCTATACTGTTGAGATAAGATTAAATAAGCGTGAGTTGGATGTTTGTTTAAATTGGTTGCTCGGATAAATTACAATATGGGGAATTTAGTAGCGCGGGAAACCGCGAGGTGAGAGGTCGTGAGTGGAGTTACGGTCGCTTTGTTCAAAAACTTTTATTAAATAAATAAAATACGATAAAGTGAGTGATCAAACAATTAAATTACCCCGTGTTAAAGTGCTTTGTATTAATTAGAGTGGAAACTAAGTAAATGGGTGTTTTGTATTAATGTTTTCAATTTATTATGGATGAAAATGTGGATTGGTTCTAATTGCGCTTCAAATAAGGTAAGGCTCTAACTAATACTTGACTGTTTGATATCTTACATCTATGCCTATTAGACCCGTTTACTACTTGAGTTCTAGCATTAAAAATGTTTGTTTAGATATTTATTTTGTTATAAGAAGTTTCAATACCAAACAACATAATTTTCTTTATGTCATCTCACTTTCAAACTATTTCTCAGCTGAATTGCATCAAATTCTGTACAGTAATTTAACAATACGGAACAGATGTACAAATTCACGCATTTTGCAACAATACTTATTGTTGTGTTAACAAAGGCATAATGATTTCAAAAATGACCAATTTTATTTAAACAGCTGCTTAATTTCTACGGTAACTGTTATAAAGCATTATCACCTCATAACTACATTATCTCAGTGCTGGGACCTCCTCTCGGTGAGAGGGAGTAGCCCAGTGCAGGTTGGTGGGGTATATCAGTTTCCTCTCGATGTTTTCCATCACCGTGTATTCCTGTGTTAAAACCATCCAAGTGTTAATCGCACTTCCATTCACGTTCCTTACCATTTTCTATGAAAACATTAAAAAAAAGTCATGTCTATTCTATGGACACTCCCATAAATATTTCATTTATTCTGTAATTCTTCTTTTTATCATGACTGTGTTGCTATAGCGGTTTAATAGAATTTATACCTACATCATCTGAAAATTTTAACTTTCTGAGTTTTCTGACTATCACGGTTCATGAGACAGACGGACAGACAGCGGAGTCTTAGCAGTAACAGGGTCCCGTTTTACCGTTTGGGTAAAAATAGTAACCTTAACTTTAGCACATATTTGTAACAGTTGAGGAAGGACTTCTTCTTGAGATCTGAATAAGGCTTTTGAATGTGTACTACATGAAAAATAACATAGAAATTGTTCTATTATGACAAACAAAAAGAATACTTCACAATATATCTGTACTTTATGCTAAATTCATGTAGGAACGGAATGTTAAGATAGATGAGTAGAATGAAGCGTAAAGATGAATGAGTGATGTGAAGCATGTTGAATGAAAGAGATGTAAGTTAGAAATAGTCGAGGAGTGAAAGAGAAAGAAAATGAATGTTTAAAAACGGAAAAGGAGAGAGACTGGAACAGGAGGGAAGACGAAGGACGTTAGCAGTACAGACGTGTTTAAATAAAAATTCAAGTTTTAAAAGACAATCAGTGCTTTTATTTGGCCTACATCGAACTTATCCCACATATTTTTGGGGGCTCGTCCGGGATAGTTCGATATTTTGAGTTTGCGAGGCCAAAGCACAGTAAAAGACGGGAGCAGAAAATCCGACGCCAACGACGTGGAGCGGCCGGAGACTTTGCTCAAGCAAAACGACGGAAAAGACGATAGAAGACGGTAACAGTAGTTACAAAAGACTAGGCAAAGACGAAATATGGGTGGACACGGAAAGGATCGCCGACAAAGCCGTCAAGCGGACTATGACGAAGACGACCACGCGGCAGCTGCATCGACGAGACAACCGTTCTGCCGAGATCAGGGTATATTCCAGGCGGAGAACTTGGTGGCAAAATTCAGCGGACAAGATAAATCGTATTCGGTGGCTAAATGGGCGACCGACATTGACGATAACGCTGAAATATTTCAATGGACACCCCTTCAGACTCTGATAGTCGCTAGAAGATCTCTGACGGGAACTGCAGCCCTGTGGCTAAAATCTGAAAAACCATTCAAAAGTTGGGACGAGCTGAAGGCGGGTTTGCTAAAAGAATTTCCTGATTCGATAGATAGCAAAACCATACATGAAATGATGGCCGCTAGAAGGAAGAAGAAAGACGAAAGGTGTTTAGACTACATGTTAGTTATGAAAGAAATGGGAAAACGCGGCAAAATGCCTGATTATGTTGCCATAAAGTACATAATAGACGGCATAATTGATTCAGAAGTGAATAAAATGGTGTTATATGGTGCTACTTCTTATACGGAGCTCAAAGAAAAAATCAAAATTTACGAAACAATTAAAGAAAAGATGGGCGCAAGTTACGTCCGAAATAAGAAGCCGGAGAGCAGTGAAGGTAGTGCTGGTACGAGTAATAAGAGGTGCTACAGCTGTGGAGAAAGAAATCATCAATCGTCACAGTGTCCTAATAAAGAAAAAGGTCTGAAATGTTTCAAGTGTAACGAGTTTGGGCATATCTCGACGCAATGTAAACAAAGCGGAAACATTCGGTCAAGAACGAGTGAAAAGAACGATGAACGGGAATGGCGGTGTGAAAAGGTAAAACCGAACTCTTCCGAAGATAGACGAGCGATGTGCGTGGCTGACTTCACTCCGAGCGTTTACGAGGTTGGCAAACCTGACGAGTACGGCAGCCATGACAGCTTATTTGACAGACGTACCAACATTAGCGACAAGATGGCGAATGCAGTGGGAACTGACGCTAACTTCACGGATGTTTACAACGAAACAAAGACGCCGACTCAGATACGTTTTGAAAATGCCTGCAAGACGATATTTATCAATAAGTGCGAAGTGACCGCGTTGATTGACTCGGGAAGTGAACTGAACTTAATGTGTACCGAGCTTTACGTACATTTAGGATCTCCGGAGTGTGTGAAAACCGCTACGAATCTAGTAGGCTTAGGAGGCAGTATAGTGTCGACGGAAAGGTTAACTGCTTCTGTTTTGTTAGACGGACATGATTACAATGCTACATTTTATGTTGTTCCAAGGCATGCTATGCCATGTAGTGTTATATTGGGTCAAGACTTCCTTAAAGACGTATTTACTATAATGTCGAAGGGGTCAATACTGATTGCACCAAACATAAACAATTGGTTGTCAAAGGTTTGTTGTGTTGTTAGTCAGGATCAGCCGTTTGTTTTAGGTAACATAAAGAATAAACAGGTGCGGCAAGATGTTATTGACTGTGTGAAGAATTATAACCCTAAACAGGTAAAGGAGGCACCAATAGAATTGCGCATTGTGCTAAAAGATGACATACCAGTGGCTCAGCGACCAAGACGAATATCGTTATCCGAACAGCGGATGGTGGAGAAACAAGTAGCAGAGTGGCTCAAGGATGGGATCATTCGCGTAAGTTTTTCTGAATATTCCTCTCCTCTGGTGTTGATAAAGAAAAAAGATGGTAGTACAAGGATTTGTGTAGATTATAGGCCAATCAACAGAAAGATTGTTAAGGATGAATTTCCTCTGCCCATTATAGACGATTTGATAGATAAACTTAAAGATGCTTGTGTATTTAGCGTATTGGATCTGAAGAATGGCTTCTTTCACCTGAAGGTTAGTGAAGACAGCATCAAGTATACTGCCTTTGTTACACACAATGGTCAGTATGAATTTTTGAGGGCACCTTTTGGGTTATCAGTGTGTCCGAAGTATTTCATGAGATTTGTAACCATGGTGTTTCAGGATCTTATAGCAAAAGGAATCATAGTTATATTCATCGATGATTTGTTGATTCCAGCCGTTGATGAATGCCAGGCTTTGCAGCGATTGAGAGATGTGTTAAACGTTGCATCACAGTACGGTCTGCAGATAAATTGGAAGAAAGCACAACTATTATGCCGCCGTATAGAGTACCTAGGACATATAATAGAGGATGGTAAAGTACAACCTTCACAAGAGAAGACAGACGCCGTAACCAGGTACCCTGAACCTAAGACTATAAAGCAACTTCACAGTTTCATAGGATTAACATCATATTTTAGAAAATATATCAAAGATTTTGCACTAATAGCTAAACCGTTAACGGATTTGTTAAGAAAAGATGTACCTTTTGAGTTTAATGATATTCAGAGAAGTGCCTTTAACATGTTGAAGAATGCACTAGCTAGTAGCCCTGTGCTCAGGATTTATGATCATCAGCTGGTAACGGAGTTGCATACAGATGCCTCCGCAATAGCATACAGTGCTATTTTGTTACAGAGAGACCACACAGGTGAGTTACACCCTGTACATTACTACAGTAGGAAGACTAGTGAAGCCGAGAAGAAATATAGTAGTTATGAGTTGGAAGCACTAGCTATTATTGAAGGAGTAAAGAAGTTCAGACACTATTTGTTTGGTAAGCATTTTAAAATTGTAACAGACTGTCAAGCATTCCAAAAGACATTGAATAAAAAAGATTTATCAACAAGAGTAGCCAGATGGGTGCTGTTACTGGAAGAGTATGATTATGTTATTGAACATAGACCAGGAGGTAAGATGCAACATGCAGATGCTTTAAGTAGAAACCCATTTGTTGGAGTTATTGAGCTAAGCTTGCATGAGCGTATCAAGCAAGCACAAATGTTGGATGATGGTGTAAAGGCGATTATAGAGATTCTAAAACTGCAGCCATATGATGACTATTCCTTTAGTGACGGTTTATTGTACAAGGGAATAGAAAGAAAATTGGTTATACCAAAAAGCTTAGAATTTGAAGTTTTGAGATGGATTCATCAAAAGGGTCATTTTGGAAAAAGAAAAATGTTAGAATTGTTGGAACAGAATTACTACATAAAAAATGTAAACAAGAGAATTGAAGAACTTTTGTTGTCATGTGTACCTTGTTTGCTAGCAACGAAGAAAGAAGGTAAGCAGGAAGGATTTTTGAACTGTATTGACAAGGAAGGCATTCCTTTGCACACCCTACATTGTGATCACATTGGACCTCTTTCAGAGACAAGGAAAATGTATAATTACATTCTAACAGTCGTAGATGCATTCACGAAGTTTGTGTGGCTGTTTCCAGTGAAGGGAACTACCAGTAAGGAGACCATAGATAAATTAAAGATTCATCAGCAGACATTTGGTAATCCTACGCGATTAATTTCAGATCGTGGTACTGCATTTACCAGTAACGAGTTCAAGGAGTATTGTGAAAAGGAAAGTATACAACACATAACTATAACTACAGGAGTGCCCAGGGGAAATGGTCAGGTGGAGCGCATACACAGAATTCTCATTTCGGTGTTAGCTAAGCTATGTATTGAAGAACCATCTCTATGGTACAAGCAAGTCAGCCGGGTGCAGAGAGCACTGAATAGCACGTACCAAAGAAGCATTGACACCACCCCTTTCGAACTCATGCTGGGTACGAAGATGAAAACTAAAGAAGATATACAGATTTATGGTTTGCTTCAGCAAGAGCATAGAAGCAATTTTGTGCAAGAGAGAGAAGACTTAAAGATGAAGGCGAAAGAACAAATAAGAAAAATTCAAGATGAAAATTGTAAGACATACAATAGAAAAAGAAAGGAAAGTCATAAATATGATGTAGGAGATATTGTAGCCATCAAACGGACGCAGTTTGGCAGCAGTCTAAAACTCAAGCCCAAGTATTTAGGCCCATACAGGGTCACCAAAGTCAAAAGGAATGATCGGTACGATCTTGAGAAGATAGATCGTATGGCGGATGGTTCTCGAGTGACATCTTCCTCAGCCGACAATATGAAGCCATGGCCAGTGTTTGGCGATAGTGTTGAGTTAGGTGAGTAGGTCAGATCCTATTTGCTATAATTATCTGCTGTGTTGGGTTAGGAAATACATGGTGGTTGTTCTTGACTCAATATTTCATTACGATGGTGTAGGTTATGTCATGTAAATGTTGTAAAATAAAAAGTAGGAATGGTAAAGATGCCCTATTTTTCAAGGTAGAAATACTCCTAGTTGTATGTACTCTGTGTTAGTTTCTAAATGTCCATTTGATGTACAAGTTGAAGATGTGGAGATTGTCTCGTTATTTTTAGTTAAAAAAAAAACGAGTGAATAATACTATTGTGAAAAGTTTAGTTTTTAAAGTTTTGCATAATTAATGTTGTTTCTTGTTTCTCATACAGCCTACAGTATGGTGTACACTCATTGTTGCCGTTGTATTTATTGTGAAATGTAACTTAAAGTACAGAAAGCTACAGTAAGCTTAAGTTTGTTAATCTGCTATGTACCTAGTAGTGTTATGTGGTTAAATGAAGAAGAGCATGACAAGGAGTGTAAAATTAAGTTAAAATTAAGTTGTTAATGTTGTTATAGTTTAAAGTTTAAGTCGTGAATGGCGTTGTTTGTCTGATCTGTTTAGATCTGACTGGGGACAGTCAGATATCAGAATGGCCGAGTTGTAGGAACGGAATGTTAAGATAGATGAGTAGAATGAAGCGTAAAGATGAATGAGTGATGTGAAGCATGTTGAATGAAAGAGATGTAAGTTAGAAATAGTCGAGGAGTGAAAGAGAAAGAAAATGAATGTTTAAAAACGGAAAAGGAGAGAGACTGGAACAGGAGGGAAGACGAAGGACGTTAGCAGTACAGACGTGTTTAAATAAAAATTCAAGTTTTAAAAGACAATCAGTGCTTTTATTTGGCCTACATCGAACTTATCCCACATTCATATCATGTAGAAAGTTGCTACTCAAACTCCTTTACTCATCAATACTGAAGTGACATTGGGGTTCCCGCAAGGTACAGTTCTTGGTCCACTTTTATTTAAATACTGGTATCAATGGGTTACTTACGTTTCCACGTTAAAGGATTTCGATCTACATGCACAGTATTGTAAAAGAAGAATATAGACACTAACCTAGTTGGGAAGGTTTTAAAAAACACACCTAATATTTCCGTTTGTAACGTAACGTAAACGGGGACTGACATTTTTTTTTACGTTGTAATATCATCAAATTAGTCCTTCCCTCTAGGGCAGGCCGGGACTGTCAGACTTGTACTGACAAAAATCCACCGTGTCTTTCACTAGCCCTTTACATTCTAGGGTCACTGTCCCGCGACCCCGGCAGGCTTTGGTCCTCTAAGGGGGGCCCCGTCATTTTGCTGACAGCTCTTTGAGACCCGGTTCTAAATTTCGCAAACCTACCCGGTTCTAGGGGTATAATCCTACTATAAAAATCCTACTGATACTATGCAAACGAGGAAAAGTTGCGGTTACTGCGGTCAATGCAGCGATGGGTGACCGATCTTACACAATGGTCGGTTTCCGGTGTCACAATACTCGACAAGCGAAGATCGGTGACTTCCTGAAAGGTAACAATGGCAGCGATCCTCGTAAAGTTCGTACTAGTAACGACTGCCATATGATTTATTATTTACCATTTCGGTTCTCTGTGGTTTAATCCTGCTGCTTGGTTCTTATTGGCCGTAGCGTAACCTATAGCTTTCGACCATAATATCTTCAATTGGAACCAGGCGTTCCTGAGTTTAGCGCGTTCAACTGTATTAGTATCACCACCTAGGTATAACTTGTACGAAGCCAGGGCGCGCGGACGGTTCGCTGGTATAAAATAATAGACACACGTAGAAAACTTTTTTGAAAAAAAGGGCACAGACAAAAAAAAAAACTAAAAAGAAAAATGGTTGTGTCTATCTGTGTATATCTCATCATCATCATCATCAGCCTATAAATGTTCCCACTGCTGGGTCACAGGCCTCCTTTCTGTGAGAGGGAGTGGGCCGTAATCTACCACGCGTGCCCAGTGCGGATTGGTAGATGTCACATGTCTTCGAATGTTTGGTTCTAGTAGGACATGTCGGTTTCCTCACGATGTTTTCCTTCACCGTTTTGAGAGCAGTGGTGTTTAAATAAATTACACAAAGTAATGCGCCTGACGGGGTTCGAACCCACGACCTACTACTCGTAAGTCGAGGTCGATACCACTGGGCCACCACTGCTCACTCTGTGGTATATCTATGACTATTTTATTATTGAAATCTACGGACGAAGCCGCGGGCACATTACTAGTAGTAATAATATAATATTCCACAACTATTACACAACGCCATCTAGGCCCAAGCTAAGCAGAGCTTGTGTTATGGGTACTAGACAACTGATAAACATACTTATATATTTCTAAATACATACATATTATAGATAAATTACACCCAGACACAGAACAAATGATCGTGCTCATCACACAAACATTTGTCCTGGGTGGGAATCGAACCCACGACCTCCGGCATAGCAGTCAGGGTCACTAACCACTAGACCAACAGGCCAGTAGTATCGAATAATTTCGGAGACCGATAGCTCCTCAAATCACGGTGAGACCTCGAGGACCCGGCGCTCTCCAGCCAAGGTCTGACCTCGCCCGCCATTCGATCACGAGCCATTGTGTCCGATACATTCGGAATTCAATTGAAAAACGTTCAATTGTGTAACTGTCTGTGACTTGACATGTTTTATTTGAGGCTCGACTTACAATGGAAGCGATTTTTGTACAGACTTCAAAAATTACATCGTCCAAGTACACAATCAGCGAAATAATGTCATCAATACATAGTATAAAACAAAGTCGCTTCCCGCTTCCTGTCCCCCTGTATGCTTAGATCTTTAAAACTACGCAACGGATTTTGATGCGGTTTTTTTTAATAGATAGAGTGATTCATAAGGAAGGTTTTTATGTATATAACGTGCATAATATAGTAGAGGTTGCACCCGTGCGAAGCCGGGGCGGGTCGCTAGTAAAAAATAAATAAAAAACTACTGAATCAAACTGACTGATAATATACATATAATGGAACCACCTCCTTTTTAAAGTCGGTTAAAAATCATAAAAGTGTAAAATAACGTTTTTTTTCGGAAGTCGGAGTCATTAAACTCACAGAAATAAAAAAAAAACACCGACTTTCAAATACCTAACTACACTTTTTCAATGTAAACTTTTTCATTATTTTTTTAATTAATTATTCTTTTTTATTACTTAAATATTTTGAATTTCGTAAAATAATTCGACAGTAACTTTTCATCATTGAGCAGTGGTGTATCTATACATATGAGCAGTGGTGGCCCAGTGGTATCGGCCCCGACTTATGAGTTGTAGGTCGTGGGTTCGAACTCAGCCAGGCGCATTACTTTGTGTAATTTATTTCATCACCACTGCTCTCAAAACGGTGAAGGAAAACATCGTGAGGAAACCGGCATGTCCTAGAACCAAACATTTGAAGACATGTGACATCTACCAACTAGCACTGGGTCCGCGTGGTAGATTATGGCCCACTCCCTCTCACAGAGAGGATGCCTGTGTCCCAGCAGTGGGAACATTATAGGCTGATTATGATGAACTAGTAGATGTGCCGATTGTTGTAACGGCCAATGGCCTGATGGCCAATCTCGAGGCTCTCGTTGGGTAGTTAGATCAAGGGCCTTATTCAGAAGGCAGTACTCCTCGATACGGCTCGCATTGTGAGGAGGTTCCTGTCTCTGGAGCCCTAACCACCGGTAGCTTGGACCCTGCTCCCACACCGGTGGACCACTGTGGTTTTTTGTATTTTTTAATGTTTTCTTCAAGTATTTTTTTTTTAGGAAATGTTTTAAAATATAGACATAATCTGTCTTACCAGAAAAACTTTTAAACGTCTGTTGAATACTTGTCTAAAAAATGTCAGATAATGACGTTGAAATAAGGTCCGTTTTGCAGTCACACTTTTTTTAGACAAGTGTTCAACAGATGTTTAAGTTTTTGTAGTAAGGCTGTATGTATTTAAATGAATAAACGAAAGAATAATTCGCCAGTAATATAAACACGGCGTTAAATTGTGCAACCGCGGTCAGAAGTCATTGTGTCGGCTTGTGCCTATAACATTGTTTGACGTAAACCTTTGTGTGTAGACTATATACTTGAGGAATGTGACAATATAATAGACGCCAGTTATCCGAGGAAGACATACCTACGTCACGAGCTGATGAAATGTTTATCAAAACACGTGCTGTAGCTCTAAAACTGTTCCTTTAGCAATTATTCTTAATGAATGAATAATAGAAGAATAGTCAATGACGTTGTTGGAAATTGATGAAAGTGAATCAATAGGCTAGTAACGTTCATTTTTTTTTTGGTGGAAAAATCATCAAATGAGTCCTCCCGCCCTGGGTGGGGCGGAAGGGACTGTCAGACTCTTACTGACTAAAATCCACCCGTGTTCCTTCGGATACCCTTTACGTTCCGGGCCACGGTATCCTGGATTAAGAAAAATCCGCGACCCCAGCAGGCATTTGGCCCCATAAGGGGCCCCGTCGGTGACGCGTGAAACACGACGCGCCACCGACCCGGGCTTGGTCCTTGATCGGACGGCGAGTATACCCATTACTCACCGTCCGCAAGCCCGCTCCGCCGCTGTGCTCTCTGCTATTCAGAGGGACACGCGTTGGAGCGTCCACACGACAGGCTATTTGCATACGGGCAAAGAGACCCCTTAGTCACACAGTGCCTAAGGAGAGTTTTCGCCCGCATCCCAGGGCGCACCGGCCCGAAAAACTGGTCTTCCCCCCGGACGTATCCGAGAGGGAACTCCAGTCTACGGACGCACGTGGAGGTTTCCTGTCTTAGCACCCCCAGTAACGTTCATTTTAGAAAATATTGTTTTAAGTACTATAACATTTTCCAAAAGGAAAGTTTTTTATCCAACTTGGCATCGCTCTACGGTGATTTATACAAATCTTTGCCACAATTTTGTCATTACCTACCATGATTTTTAGAGTTCTGTAAGGCTAAAAACGGAACCCTATTACCTACTAAGAAAGTCCGTCTGTGTTGTCTAAGATCTGTCACCCAGGCTATTTCTCATTATTTCATGAACCACGATAGTCAGATAGAGTTTAAATTGTCAAAGATGTTGTATGTTGTATTTTTATTGCTACTATTACAACAAATACCCCAAATAGTAAAACACAGAATAATGTAAATATTTCAGAGAGCTCCCAAGTTCCTATACTTACAACAAATGATGTTTTAATTTAATTTGGCACCGCTAGTTGTCATTTGTACGAATCGCAACAATTATTGTATCATTACCTACCATGATTTTTTCGCTAATTTCGTTTACTTTTTGTTTCTCACAAGGTCGACTCTAAACTTGGCAGACAACGACACTGTCATTAGATATAATGCAGAGGTTGTTTTTTTTTTGCTACACTAATTTATTTAACAAAATTGTCGTTGAAAATTACTTATTGTATTCTCAATAGAACGCAAGAGGAAGGTCTGAAGAAAAAAAGACAGTTATAAAAAAAACTTGAGAGTTGTCAAGGGACACCCGGATGGAACGAAGTTACTGTATTGTATACACTTAACAAAAATAATCGTCGCGACACCACACTGTTCAATGCGACCGAATTAAAATGGTTGAAGTCTTGTTTTTTTACCGATTTATCCTACTGGTGGGAATCAGTTCCACAAATCGGTACTCCACTCCACTCTTGCGTCGCGTGGTCGGTAAAAAGTGTCGTGCTCGTGACAATTTCATTTGACATTTCATTCCGTCTAGCCCCCTATCGCAACGCACGATAAGGAACTTCGTTCCAAAAGAATAGAACAATAAAAAATTTGGTTGAGCATGACCACATCTAGATAAGTTAATAATTAAAAAAAAAGAAACTGACTGGCTGACTGACTGATCCACTAACACAGCTGAAACAATTGGGTCTAAAAGAACGTGACGTAAGGAGGTACGCCGCAATCGCGGCCGTAAGTCCCCTATTTGAGGAGTAGCTATAGAGGCGCCACGGCGTCTTCACCTTGCGCTGGCGCAGGTCCTCACCGGACACGGAAGTGTCGGGAGGTACCTGTGTGGGGAAGGAGGAAACGTCTGGTTGTCACAACTGCGAGGATCGCCCGGAGAACACGGTGGGGCATACGTTGCAAGTTTGCCTCGCTTGGGCATAGCACCGCCCGTGTTCTCAAGGAGTCGATAGGGGGCGGCGATCTCTCACGCACGGCATTGGTCGAAGCCATCGCCAAGAGAAGCGGTCGCCTCCTTCTGCAAAGCAGTCATGCTAGTGAAGGAGGAGGCGGGCGCCTTGAGGGAAAGGACAGCCTCTACTTCGCGACCCCGATTTCCAGCCACCGTAGGCGCGGGCATGCGGACTGTTAGTAATAGTAGGTGACTCGCCATCATGGAACATTCAAAGAGCTGTCAACAATCTGACGGGATCCCCCTAAGACGGCCAAAGCCTGCCGAGGACACGGGACTGTATCATCAGGTAACTTTTACCCTGGAACGTAAAAGGCTGTTGAAGAATCACCTTGGATTTTAGTCAGTTTGTAACAGAGAGGTATCCAACCTCTTCTGTTCCTTCAACCTCTTTAAGTTCTTTTTATTGTTTCATTTTTTTTTAAATTCATGTTTCGAATTTTTAATGTGTCATTGCGTCACCTTCAATTCTTTTCTAGTACTTCAATTTTTGCCACGGCTCCGGCAGCATGTGCTGTAGTGTTACTTTATTTTCTCATTTTACAATAAACTAAGTACTTATTAAACTCCGTTGTGTTTTTTTAAAAATCTGCTACACAACCAGTACGACAGCACCAAATCCAGCAACCTTTCCAGCTTCCTCTCGGAGGACGATGTGTGTGATGTCTCGGTGGACATAAACCCTGGACCCATAGCTGGCCTTGCCTTCGGGGCCGCTAACTTCGACGGCATCCTTGGCATAGCATCCTTGGTAGCAGCATCTCGGTGGACGGCGTGAGACCCCTGCTCTACCCCTAAAGGTGGCGTAACGCTACAAGTTCAAGTCTGACAGTCCCTCTCATGTCGCCTTGGGTGGGAGGACTCATTTGATGATTTTATCACGATAAAACGTTCAAAAACAAGGGAATGAAAGATTCAGCTTCAAAACGAGTGGTTGCGATCGATGGCCTAATTGGTAAGGCGTCTGGAGTACTTATTACTTACGCGGGTTCGAGTCCCACTCGCCGCTTTATTAGCTATACTAGCTTCCGCCCGCGACTCCGTCCGCGCGGATGTCGGTCTTCGCGTGGATGGTTTATTTCTCCATTTTGAGTAACTCTGACAATGACATCTTATAAATATCTATTGGACCCAAATACGGCTAAGCCTATAATAATTAAGGAGATCCCTCTATTGAGCTACTGCTGTTGAGCTCGCGTTCTGTAGTAAGTATTTTTTTCATAGTAATTCCGACCTTGTATTTACAAATAACTGATCGGAACAGTAATCAAAAAGGTCGCGCTGAAAAACACGGTTTAAAATTACACGCGTTACAATATTAATTCCACGGACGACCGCTCGCCACACTGGACACGTCCGCTCGCATCAAAATTCAGAATTTATATGCATCGCGCGGCGCGGAACGCGGCTCCTTATATAGGAGTCGGGGAGGCGTGGCCCGCGTGTGCCGCAAACGGTTCAAGCCAAATCCGACTTTCGGCGCTACAGGTTACGGCGCTGAATCCACTGCGGGTAATGCAACGTGTGTTCGCGGTTCTACAGAACAACGTCTATGAATCAAACTGAAAAATAAGATTTTTTTTCTACGTATTTTTCCAGGATAAAAAGTATCCTATTTTATGCCCAGGATAATAAGGTATAATTATACCAAGTTTCATTGAAATCGAACCGTTAGTTTTCACGTGATGCCTGCACATACAGACAGACAGACAGACAGACAGACAGACAGACGGACAAAAATTTTTTTAATCACATATTTGTGTTTGGTATCGATCCAGCAACACCCCCCGCTATTTATTTTTTCAATATTTTCAATGTACAGAATTGACCCTTCTACAGATTTATTATATGTATAGATGTCGTAGATAGGACAATAATAAGAAATAAATAAGTATTACAACAACATGCGCGTGGGCACGTAGTGTGACCTTCGCGTCGTCCTGTGGCCAGGAATTTATATAAGATAGCTCTGATGACGTCACGTTGTAGATATGAAGTACTGTACACACCGCAGGACGTAATTATAATTATCTTAAAGTTACTGTGAAGTAATTCCACATACCAGTACCCTTAGCACGAGTTTTCACTCTTTTACTTTACAGCGTCTTTCCAGTATTTACAGCGTTTCTTGTATGAAAAAATCTAAATACCCACGTTTTTAAACGTCCTAAAAATAAGAAAATAACCCTACAGGGCTGAGAGAGGGGCCACTCAAAACGTGGGGGCGTATATTATTTAAGGGATTATTTATGGGATATATTTACATGACGTGTATAGATCGTGGGTGTAACTTGCAAAGATACGCCCCCACGTTTTGAGTGGCCCCTCTCTCAGCCCTGTAGGGTTATTTTCTTATTTTTAGGACGTTTAAAAACGTGGGTATTTAGATTTTTTTAAATCTATTAATTATTTTATTATTTTTATCTTTGTTCATCGGGTTTGAAGCTACCCTGAAAACTTCAGCCTGCTAGCTTATCGGGAAGTGCCTCAAAGCCTGTCCGCCATCTTGGACGTCCGCCATATTGGATTTAATTCACATGAGTATTTTCTTCGTATTCCTGACAGCAAACCCTTTCATTTGATATCCATATCATAGGGGTGCATTTCAAATAGCCTGTCTGCCATCTTGGACGTCCGCCATATTGGATTTAAGTCACATAACTATTTTCTTCGTATTCCTGACAGCAAACCCTTTCATTTGATACCCATATCATGGTGGTGGATTTCAAACGGCCAGTCCGCCATCTTGGGGAGGCCGCCATATTGGATTTGTTATGACGTTTCTTAGCTAGTCATGTATTGTCATCAGAACTCAGAGCGTGTGCAAAATTTCAGCCTGCTAGCTTATCGGGAAGTGCCTCAAAATTGAGTTGCAAAAGTCCAACCGGAACGACAAACAAACAAGAAAAGTGAGTGTATAAAAACGTGGGAAAAAATGGAACAGCGCCTCTGGTGTGCGAAGAAGGAACTAATTTTTTCCTTGAAAATTGTCAATTTGAAGTTGTCAAAGTTCCAGTTTACTTTACGTCTCAAATACTGAAAACTCGTGCTCAGGGTACTGTACCCTTAGCACGAGTTTTCACTCTTTTACTTTACAGCGTCTTTCTAGTATTTACAGCGTTTCTTGTATGGAAAAATGGACCAGCGCCTCTGGTGTGCGAAGAAGGAACTAATTTTTTCTTTGAAATTAATGTCAAAGTTCGACGTTCGACGTACAGTCTGGAGGCTTACTCCCGAAACTGATTCGATTCCGATTTTGTTTCCATTCCATTCGAATTTCGAGATGGCGCTAGACGACTTAGCTCTGTCTCTTTCCCACAGCCTAAACAGGATCGTGTTAAGAGTTCGTGGTAAGGCCCCTGATCTGCTATAAATACGGTTGCGTCATGACTGCCAGGCCATACAAGGCCATACATTGATATTTGATAGCCTCTTATTAGAATAGAGCCAGTCTATAATTGCTGACTTGCACGCGAGTTTAGATAAGTCTATAGAGTTAGGAATAGGCTCACAAGTGCACAGACATTTATATCTCCTAAGATATTCATGGAAATCAAATGAAATCAAGGGCAATAAGGTAGTTTACTACATAAATAAATAAATAAATTGAAAATTAGTTAGAGTTTTGAAAAGTAATGAACACGTTTTTTTTTGTTTTTTTTAAATCAATGATTATTGTCAAAGATAAAACGCTTTCAAATTCGGGAGTGGAGACTTGTGACGTCATAACGCTCGTAAAAGTGTACCGGGCCGATAAAAATCACAAAACTCAGTTTTGTGATTTTTATCGTTGTATCTTATTCTGAAAGTTGGCAACGTCGCAAATAGTTGTCAAATATATTAACAAGTTTTAATTAATTTACCAATGTTACTCGGAAATAAGAAATATCGCTCTGTAGTGCACTACAAAATTGATTAGGGAATGCAATAATTAATATCATAACAACGAATAATTAGTTTAAGATGTATAAAAAGCATTTGGAATCTTTCCATATTTTTTTTTTACATATATCAATTTTTTTGTGCACTACAGAGCCATATTTCTTATTTTCATACAGCTTTACCAAATTAATTAAAACTTGTAAATATTTTGACAGCTATTTGCGACGTTGCCAACTTTCTGGTTATGCGCCCTTAATTCCGTTTATTAACTCATGTGTTCTTACTCTATGGTCGGCTCAGAAGTCGCTCGTCTTATCTTATGAAACGTATTATTATCACACAATGATATTTTATGTAAAAAAGGTGTAGATACGTTATACGCGCTCAAAAACAGACGCGCTCAAATGTGGTTGATTCACAAACCTTGACCTCAGTCCGACGTTGCCAGCGACAACGGATGCACTTCACGTACTACAGAGTGAGTCAAAAGTAAAAGTGACTCAAAACCACCGAAAATGCCGTCGTGTGTGATGAGATATTGTACAAATTATACAAGCAAGACTTCTAAAAGTCAAAGAATCACTTATCATTCGTAAATATATTATTTATCTTAATATTTTCACAAATAAAACATTACGTTTCTATAATATGGCGTCGTAAAAGAAAGAGTGCGAGTGAGAGTGCGAGTGAGATAAAAGAGAGAGCGACACCGCAGCTCCACCACAGCTGTCACTTTTTTTCATATTGGTTTTATCAAGCTATCCTTTTTACTTGTAGTGAAATGTAATGTGTGTGAATAAAAAGTGTGTATGTGTGCTGCCTCTCTGCGCGGTACGCTTTTTTCTGTTGTTTTGTACGTGTATAACATATCTATGACTTATAATATCATTGTTATCACATATTACTTATTACTAGTAGGTAGCACTTATCTCTCCTCTACCTATTGCGTGCGTGCATGCATACCTATGTATTACTAGCGACCCGTCCCGGCTTCGCACGGGTACAATCTCTACTATATTAGGAATAATTAGCAATAAATTAAAATTGCGACTATAATTTGAGATTTAAACTATCCTATCTCTCAAGTTGGATCGAACTGCACATGGTGTGCGAATTTTATTATAATCGGTTAAGTGGTTTAGGAGTCCATTGAGGACAAACATTGTGACACGAGATTTATATATATTAAGATTAGAGTGGGTGCCAACCCACGCTCATTACAGCAACAATGGCTCAGTTTCAGAAAGGCTGTCGAAAAGGGTTCGATGATCGTACTGAAAACCAGCTGACGAAAACGTTCTTTTTAAGGGACCAATCCATGATCAGACGGCGAGTTACCTATTACTAGCAGTCAGCATGAATAGCCTCGCGATGTGATTTGCCATTCGTTCCATCTCCTCCTTCGGTAGCATAACTGCTTCGCAGAAGGAGGTGACTCTGACTGCTTCCCATTCCGACTCCGCCTCACATGTTGCGCCTCCTCCTTCGGTAGCATAACTGCTTGCAGAAGGAGGTGACTCTGACTGCTTCCCATTCCGACTCCGCCTCACATGTTGCGCCTCCTCCTTCGGTAGCATAACTGCTTCGCAGAAGGAGGTGACTCTGTCTGACTGCTTCCCATTCCGACTCCGCCTCACATGTTGCGCCTCCTCCTTCACTAGCATAACTGCTTCGCAAAAGGAGGTGACTCTGACTGCTTCCCATTCCGACTCCGCCTCACATGTTGCGCCTCCTCCTTCACTAGCATAACTGCTTCGCAGAAGGAGGCGACTCTGACTGCTTCCCATTCCGACTCTGCCTCACATGTTGGGCCTCCTCCTTCACTAGCATAACTGCTTCGTAGAAGGAGGTGACTGCTTCCCATTCCGTCTCCGCCTCACGATTTTCATCTCCTCCTTCGGTAGCATAACTGTTTCGCAGGGGTGACTCTGACTGCTTCCCAATACGTCTTTGACTCAACGAATTTAGCCTCCTCCTTCGTCGTTTGTATCATTACTTCGCAGAAGGAGGTGACCGCTTCCCAATCCGTCTCCGCCTCAAACGCCCTGTACCATCACGAGAGGTTACAAGCTAATTAATTATTATTGATCACGAGCCCCCTCGAGGTTAAGTATGCCGATATGACGGTAATTAGTGATAATAATGATACAATACATATTGATAACAAAGTCGTTCATTGAGTGTCTATGTAGCGATTGATAAGGAGCTGATAACGAAGTTTAAAGTATGGGTTAGTTGTTTAAAAGATTGGGAGGACACGTGTAAGGAAATAGGTTCAATTCTAATAGAATAAAAAACAGCCAAGTGCGAGTTTGACTCCCCCATGAAGGGTTCCGTAGTAGCAAGCATAGATTAGGGATATAATTATGTATATTGAGATTAGTAAGTAATATACACAAACAATAAAAATAACTTTGTTTTTCATAGTGTTTGTATGAATGGCAAAGTTATATTTGCGGTTTTTGAAAATGTACTATATCTCAAAAACTGCTAACTGTATCTCATCCAAACCAATTTTCGTTGGAAGTTTTTGTTGAGGTCTACATTATATATTTTTTTTTAGTTTTATCATTCTCTTATTTTAGAAGTTACAGGGGGGGACACACATTTTACCACTTTAGAAGTGTCTCTCGTGCAAACAGTTCAGTTTAAAAAAAAATTATATTATTAACCTCAATATAATTTTTAAAGACCTATCCACAGATACCTACCCCACACGTATGGGTTTGGTGAAAAAAAAAGATTTGAGTTTCAATTCTAAGTATCCCCCCAAAAGGAGATGGCCCATTTTCTTAGGGCACTCTGCCTAGCATATAAAAAATCATGTACAGTAACCAATTTTGGTTTATTTTGAACATAATATGCTGTAAAATTAACTGTAAAAGTTACATAATCCAGTAACTTCAGGTTTCCTAGAAATTAACAAAAAGCATCAATTGGTCATGAACCTACTCGGGCTCTTACCTCAATATTATCCAGATTATTTTGCGTGGGTATAAAGAGACCCTTGTCAATGGACGGGTATTGGGTAACCATTTTGTTATTATATTCTCAAGTTTAAACTCAGTATTACAAAGTCTTCTGAAATCATGCGAGTTAATATTAACTTATTATTTTCTTTACTGTGAAGGAAAACATTGTTAATTAATTGTCTGATGTGATGTACTATGTATAATTTAAACACTGGCAGTATTGGGACAGCAATGGAATGATAAGTTCCTAGGACCTGTATAGGTAGTGCCCTATATGGTTGCAGTGTTAAAATAAAAAGAAACATTGAATAACATGTGAATGAAATATTTAATATTCAATAATTCTTACAAGAATATCATATAAAATGATGCTGGAGGAGTAATATTGGTCTGGTGTCTGGCCCAGCCTAAATACCAGATCATCGTCATAAGTACCTGAAGTCTTGCAGTAAAAGAAAATTGCAGTAGAAGTGGTGACTCTGATTCAATAATGCGATGTCTTATGTCCCTTACTGATCGACCACAACCAACGCACACCATAATGTGGCCCAGTATTCTATGATTGGCACCTTCAGCAGTTAGCAGCAAGAAGCATGGGTGACATTAATATGTCCATCTTCTGGAAGCTGAAAGGCAAAGTAGAATATGAGAGTTTAGATATATTTACATTTTATCTATTGTAATATGAAAAGGTTCCAAATAAATACTTTTTAAATATCAATAGGTGAAAATCAATTGTTTAATTAAATATACCAAAGTAATAATTTCTTCTACAAATCAATGGGCGTTTTTCCATTAGCCGGCCCGGCACCGGCGCCGACGCCATGCCGGCGCCGGGGAAACAAAAATGTTTGTAGGTAGTAATATAACAAGACGTGCAAAAGCGAACCATACATTTTGGTTTCTCCGGCACCGGCATGGCGTTGGCGCCGGTGCTGGCCGGGCCGGTTAATGGAAGAACGCCCATTCGCTGCGCTGTTTAGATAACACAAAATAACGTGTTTTATTTGTAGGTTTTCATAATAAGTTTTAAGTACATACCTGAATTGTTAGCCATTGCACAAGCATCGTTTGGAAAGGCATGTCTAACGAAGATATAACATGTCTTCTTAGCCGTCCCGTAGCTATACCGCAATTAATACACCTCATTGTTGTATTATTGTTGACAATGTCCGAAACGTAAGCACAATCAAGTGCGTATTAAAAGCACTAGATAATCGTTGGGCAATGGAATCAGTCTGTGTAGAATAGCAATGGTCGGTATAGAGAAAAGATAATCGCACAGTTTACTAACAAAAATAAGCGCACGCACAAGCTGCGAACACAAACGAAATGAATGTCAAATTGTCAAACAATTGTCATGACGGATGTCAAGCGATTGTCGAACCTGTCATGTCGTTTCGGTTCATTGTTGCAGGAAAAAGTTATTAATTCAGTAATTTAAATTATATGTTTCATAGCATTCGAATAATTTACAAAATGTTTTTTATTATAATTGCAAAAGTGAATAATCATTTTACAGTAAGAATAATTTTTAATATTACTCTTACAAAGCATTCATATTTTAGCTTAACAGGGAATGGAACGTTTATCCGAAATAGCGTGCTGCCCCGATACGCCGGAAACGTAAAACATCTATTTATGTCGAAATATTTTTTCGGAAGTTGTACGGAAACGTAAATCATTTAGTAATTTATATTTATTTTTTTATGTATTTATAACTAGGCATGTAAGTTGTACATGTCACTGAGTAACTAGGCAGAAACTGGCCATGTCATTTGTTTTGTTTTTATTTTGTGTGATAATCCTAATGCGGTTCACATAATACATCTACCTACCAAAATTTCAACAGGATAGCTCTTATACTTTCGACAAAAAGTGGCTGTGACATACGGACGGACAGACAGACAGACAGACATGACGAATCTATAAGGGTTCCGTTTTTGCCATTTGGCTACGGAACCCTAAAAAGCACTTTGGTATAAGCTAGGCGAGCAGAGCGACGGGGAGGCGCGAATAGGATAGTTGCTTTTTAAGTTCGCGAATTGAGCTTATTAGCCTCCTGGCGTGTTTCAAACAATACATTTGAACTTACCACGCGCCGCCCCGCGCAAAGACACCGCTCATAGCGGCAAGCGGCAAGATCGTGGTCTCTTAAGATATTTCCTAAACCCGTTATCACTGGTTTTTGTTCTTACGTGGTAAAATAATCTGATTGAGTCCTCCCACCCAGGGCAGGACGAGAGGGACTGTCAGACTTATACTGACTAAAATCCACGGTGTCCTTTAATAGCCCTTTACTTTCCAGAGCTACCTGATAAGACAGGCCCGCGACCCCGGCAGGATTTAGCCCTCTAAGGGGGGCTCCGTCAGGTGATCACTGCCTGACCTGGCAATCAAACCCCACACTAACCTCGCTCGGGATCTATTAGCCCAAATAGGCAATGAATGTGTTCACGTGAGACGTAACTCGTTGTTCGCGGTCTAGAGGTCGTTGATCGCTATTGTTGACGACTGGATCAATTGGTGTTTGTCAGCCGAGGTGTGTACCTTTATACATTCTGATATCTCGTGACCTGAAAATGCTAAAATAGGAACTGGACTACACTATTCTCTATTTTTAGGGTTCCGTACGTACGTATACAAAAACGGAACCCTTATAGGATCAGTCGTGTGTCCGTCTGTCTGTCGCTCACAGTCAATTATCTCCGAATCTACTAGACCGATTAAGTTGAAATTTGGTACACATATCAATTCCTGTGACCCAAGCACAGAGGTGTGACGTGAATAGATGAAATCTGTATATGGGAGGCAATTTTTGGGGGGGAAGGGGAAAATTAAAGGGTAAAATTACGTGTGACATATCAAATGAAAGGTCTTGTTGAGAAGATCTTAAATGTATTTTTTTTGTAATTTTAAAATAAATAGTTTCCAAGTTATTCAAGAAAATTGACCATTCCCCCCTCCTTATCTCCGAAACTACTGAACCAAAAATTTTGAAAAAATACAGAAATTAGTTTTCTACTTATTATAGATTCTAGGAAAACCTATAAGAAGTCCATGATATTAAAATAACATGGTAAATCACTTAATATTGTGCGTACCAATATTCAATGTTAAAATTTTAGGTAAGGCAAAAAATAAAATGCATAGGGTCAGATTTAAAAAAACGTGATAGGTAACATCGTACTGAACCCTCTTCACGCGAGTCCAACTCGCACTTGGCCGGTTTTTCTTTTCTTTTCCTACTTCGAAATGAGGAAGAGGTTCTCAACTCGTCTGAAATTCTGAATCTTTTTTACGTATAGGTGTGTTCCCACATTTCCTCAATTTACAGGAGCTCGTGGCTAAATAATTTTTTACAGCCACACAGGCCGATCTTCCGGGTGAAACGCGCTTGGTCTGTGCATGGATGACCTTCTGTCATAGCAAGTTTCCTCCGTGCCTCGGAAAGCACGTAAAGCCGTTGGTCCCAGCTGTCATTTGTAGATCTTTGTTACTATTAGTCAGAAGCTCTATATGGTATGAATAAAGTATGAATGGATAAAGTAAGGAATGAGTTTATAAGGGGAAGTTTGAAAGTGGCGCCTGTTACAGAATAAATGAAAGGGAATCGTCTATCTTGGTATGGACATGTGATGAGGAGGGATGACACCCATGTGCCTAAGAAAGTGATGAGTATGAATGTTGATGGATGGAGAGCAAGAGGAAGGCCAAAGAAAAGATGGATGGATTGTCTAAGGAATTATAAGAAAGAAAAAGGAGTAAATGATACTGTGACGTCTGATAGGGGAGAATGGAAGAAGAAAACGTGTTGCGCCGACCCCAAATAGAATGGGATAAGGGCAGGAAGAAGAAGAAGAAGTCAGAAGCTCTAAAGTCTGACAACCAGTCTTACCATGCGGTATCGTATTACCCAGTTACTGTGTTGTGGAGGTCCGATAGTCAGTCGCTCCATGTAAAATACTGATATTCAGCTGCATCTGGTTCGACTGGAAGCAGACCACAATATAGTTGGGAAAAGACAAGCAGCTGATGATGATCATTACATAGACAAAGTCTAGTATTTAAATTATTTTATTTGTTCACAGCGTGTTCACACTGGCGGGCCCTAGTGAGAGCTTCAGATCAAGATGGCCGTGTCCGACGTCGTGCCACAACAAGATGGCGGACTGGGAAACGTCAAACTACATCCTTATTTAGTTACCTTAGTGTGAGTATCTTTTATTATTGTTCTATTTTATGCCTGCAGCTTCGCTCGTGTTAGCTTAGAATTTGACAATCAATTCGGAACGTTCTTGTAGCGTCAGCAGACCGTTCATGTAGCGGCATCTATATTGTTTGTACTTATTGGTCAAAATAAGTTAGACGCTGTCCAACCGAGTTGGATTTGGCGGTTGACCCTCTTTCTCGAAGTTGGACCTACCTAATTGGACTACTTGTCCTAAATAGATATATGAGTCAACAACTTCGAGTACCGAGTTTCCAACAGAGACTGGGGTGGGCACAACATTGGCATTTGACATAATTTTCGTCTTGTCCATATTCATTTTCAAGCCCACCCGTTGTGAAACTCGGTCGAGGCCATCGAGCATCATGCCGAGTTCCTCCATCGACTTTGCCATGACTACGATGTCGTCGGCAAACCGAAGGTGAGTGATGTATTCGCCGTTGATGTTGATGCCAAGTCCTTGCCATTCCAGGAGCTTGAAGGCGTCTTCCATTGCGGCAGTAAACAGTTTAGGGGAGATAACGTCCCCCTGTCTTACGCCTCTTCTCAATGGAATCGCCTTCGTGCTCTGCTCCTGTACTCGGACCGACATGGTGGCGTTATTATACAAACACTTCAACACCTCGATGTACCGATAGTCAATACGGCATCGCTGGAGTGACTCAAGTACCGCCCATGTTTCCACCGAATCGAAGGCTTTCTCATAGTCCACAAACGCTTAGCATAATGGCAAGTTATTCTCTTCGGTCTTCGGTATGACTTGCCGCAGCGTGTGGATGTGGTCTAATGGTACTATAGCCTCTTCGGAAACGCGGGGACAGCTAGTTTATAATTTTATATTCTGACACATATTGAAAAGTGATTACTCAATGTGTTACTTAATATTATTGACATTAGAAGTGACCTTTCTAAGGGCCGCTGTGTCAAGGAGAGGTGGTATCAACACTATATCAACATTGTGCTTGTTGCGTTTGAACTAACATTTAGACTGTACATGAGGAAATTTAAACAAGGAAACGGTTCAGTGAAGGACATTGTGGAATAGCGCAGTGGTTTAGTGAACGACTACTGCGCTCTGTGTTTGATTCCCACACGGAACAAACTATTGCATAACCCTTTTCTTTTCTTTATCGTAATAAAATCATCAAATGAGTCCTCGACCGCCGTCGACGCGCGTTTTAGAAACGCGCGTCGACGGCGCGCTTTTGTCAATCAGAGCAGTTTGTTGTGCGTCAAACCGCGCGTTGCATCGCGTCTGTATCGCTACAAACGCGCGTCAACGGCGTGTTTAATAAACGTGGTGTGCAACTCTATTATGATAGCAATTGTTCCGAGTCTGGCTGTTTGTGTGTGTGAATTTGAATGAAAATATTTGTAAACGTAGCCATGATTCAAGAGAAATTGCTGATGTAGGACAACTTTTGGACATTTCATAGATTTTTTAGGGTTCCGTACGTCCGAAAACAAAAACGGAACCCTTATAGGATCGCTCGTGTGTCCGTCTGTCTGTCGCTTACAGTCAATTATCTCCGAATCTACTAGACCGATTGGGTTGAAATTTGGTACACATATCAATTCCTGTGACCCAAGCACAGAGGTGTGACGTGAATAGATGAAATCTGTATGTGGGAGGTAATTTTTGGGGGGAAGTGGAAAATGAAAAAAAAGTTTTGAAAACTGCATCGTGTGACATATCAAATGAAAGGTATTGTTGAGACAAACTTAAACGTATTTTTTTTGTAATTTGAAAGTAAATGGTTTCCAAGTTATTCAAGAAAATAGACGAAATTTGACCATTCCCCCCCGCTTATCTCCGAAACTACTGAACCTAAAATTTTGAAAAAAATACAGAAATTAGTTTTCTACTTATAGATTATAGGAAAACCTATAAGAAGTCCATGATATTAAAATAACATGGTAAATCATTCAATATTGTGCGTACCAATTTGGGTCAGATTTAAAAAAAAAAACGTGATAGGTAACATCGTACGGAACCCTCTTCACGCGAGTCCAACTCGCACTTGGCCGGTTTTTAAATTTAAAATATAATGGAAGCAGGCACCAACTGCTTAACTGGGTTCTCGAGCTATGGATACTCGGTATGAAGGTATTAGCTGGTCACCAAAGCACCTACCTCATCAAGCATTCTATAAGTCAGCTCCAAACTCGATAAAATACCTAATGCAAACAAAAAAATTAATAAAGTCCGTGCCACGACTGCACAGCAGTCCTTTTGACGCATGTCGTTAAAAATCAAAATGCAAAAAAGTAGTAGGTAAGGGAGGTAAGGTAGTAACATGAATTTTCCGCAAGTCTTCAATCGTGGCGCGAACTCTACATCAACTGAATACAATGTACAATGTAATTTCAAATACAGTCCAAAAAATCTTTAGTACTTTATACAGTCACACGCGTCTCATTCATATACAATTTAAAAATAAAAATACTGCACGTGAATTCGTCGTTTAAAAATAAAAGACATACTTAGTATGCGCTACGCCAACATTTTTTGTTGGTGATTTTATTTTACAATTTGTTTGAGTCGGAACGTTGCCAAATACCGTGGAGAGATGGCCGAAAGATTACTTTAAAGGGTTCTGTATCTAAAATATGCTAATGGGACTATTTTTTTTTCCTAAAAAACAATCTTTGCCTCACACTAAGAAATTACGGTCTCGTGTATCGTGGGTGCGTTTACAAACATTTAAACATACCTATCAGTCTATGGCTGTCTGTCAGTCCGTCTGTCAGATGGCTGTATAATACGCATTAGACATTTTTTTTTTACAGATTACGTTGGTCGCTACAGCAACAAAAATACAGTTGGGTTAAATATTTAAAAGAATGTGACTAGGTCGACTAGCACTTGAGCGGTTATTTAAAATTAAATTGTTTTTTGTTGCAAAAAACAAGTTTTAAACTTATACTCGGCTCCTTATCACCGAGTAGGTATTCCGCTTCGAATGCAAATTAACAAAACCCCACTTATACATAATGAAACGTTATTTTCGTACGAGATTCGAAGCCGTGCTGGGCAGCGCGGCAGTATATCGCTGAGTCGCTGCACCAACCGTGCCAAACAAGCTTGAGACCGAAGCTTATCCGAGTTGTTATGATTTAACACAACCTCACCTTCGCAAGGGGCGATTTGTTACAATCCTATAAATCCCTCAATAAAGATTTTAACTTAATATTGTTAGATCTTCCCTTAGAGGCAGTTGTTTGGGGTGCTAAGACAGGAAACCTCCACATGCGCCCGTGGACTGGAGTTCCTTCTCGGATACGTCCGGGGGGAAGACCAGTTTTTCGGGACGGTGCGCCCTGGGATGCGGGCAAAAACTCTTCCTTAGGCACTGTGTGCCTAAGGGGGGTCTCTTTGCCCGTATGCGAATTACCTGTCGGGTGGACGCTCCAACGCGTGTCCCTCTGATTAGCAGAGGGCACAGCGGCGGAGCGGGCTTGCGGATGGTGAGTAATGGGTAGCTCGCCGTCCGACCAAGGACCAAGCCCGGGTCGGTGGTACGTCGTGTCGTGTTTCGCGCGTGCCTTCGGGGAGTTGTCAGCAAACTGACGGGGCCCCTTATGGGGCCAAATGCCGGCTGGGGTCGCGGGTTTTTCTCAACCCAGGATACCGTGGCCCCGGAACGTAAAGGGCATCGGAAGGAACACGGGTGGATTTTAGTCAGTAAGAGTCTGACAGTCCCTTCTGCCCCACCCAGGGCGGAAGGACTCATTTGATGATTTTACCACTTAAAAAAAAAAAAAAAAAAGAGGCAGTTGTTTGATTAATAGTTAGTGTCTAAACACACTATGCCGAAGTTACGCGACCGAAGTTCGGCACAATTACGCCTGCAATGCTATTTGAATTACTGACGACACACTATGCCGAAATTACGTCGCGTCATAGCGTACTGCGTAACTTCGGTCGGGCGTAAGTTCAGCGGCAACTTATTCTGTGACCACACATTATACGCGACCGAAGTTCGGTTCGATTACCGACGAAGATTCGGGGGCGGGGAGCAGCAGGGAGCCGCCCGCGCCACCCGCGCCGAATTTCTGCCGCGTAAGTTCGGCACTTATGGCACGGTAATAATATCATGGTATGTCATATCAGCCTCCGCTTAACATTAAAAGAGACATCAATAAAATATTACTTAAAACCCTGAAAGTATGCACCTATAATGTAAGGTCATTATCATCTACAGAAAAATACCTTGAACTGATCCATGCTCTAGAGAATATTAAATGTGATATAATAGGACTCTCAGAAGTTCGAAAAATGGGCTGCAAAATTGAAGAGCATCAAAATTACATTTTTTGCTATATCGGACAAACTAAAGGTCTGCACGGAGTGGGTTTTCTGATTAAGAAAAAATATAAAAATAACATAATTAACTTTAAAGGAATCTCTGAAAGAGTAGCAATCCTGCAGTTAAAATTCGAGAGTTTATCAGTATCAATAATTCAAGCCTATGCACCTACAGAGAGATCACCCGAAGACGAAATTGATCAGTTCTACACAGACATTGAGACTGCACATTCACTAACGGAGGGAAAAGTGATAGTGATGGGTGATTTCAATGCGAAAGTAGGAAGTCCAAAAACAAGCCACTACCCGGTATTGGGTCAATATGGATTTGGAGTCAATAACAAAAGAGGAGACCGTCTTATAAATTATGCTTTTCAGTTTGAATTGTCGATAATGAACACTTTCTTCAAGAAAAAAGATAATCGCAGATGGACATGGATATCACCTGATCAAAGAATCAAAAACGAAATTGACTTTATAATGACAAATTACCCTAAAATAATAACAAATATTGAAGTATTGAACACACAGTTTCCTTCTGATCACAGACTACTAAGAGCAACGGTACTGTTAAATCTCCCAATAAAGAGCAGAAAACAATTTGGTACATCACTCAACATTCCAAGAACTAAGATACAGATAAAAAATTACATCAGAAATCTAAAACTAAACACAAAAAACAATGAAGAAATGAAAACCAATATCCAAACATACTACAATTTCCTGGAAGACAGCATAAGACACAGCCTGAAATCACATAAAGAGACTAAACTAGTACAACACAAAATATTCAGCGAAGAAACAATCCAATTAATCAAAAAGCGCTCCATTTTGATCCAAACAAAGAATAAAAGCAGGAAGATGAAAAGTGAGCTCAGTAGAATTTTTAAAGAGACTAATAGATCAATAAGGAAGGACTACAGTAAACATAGACAAGAGGTTATCACAAGAAACATCACCAACTTCAAAAGTACAAGAAAAGCCTTCAAGGAACTAGCCACGCACAAAACATGGATACAGAAACTCAAGCAAAACTCAGTAGAAACAAAATCAAGAAGAGACGTTGTGAACCATGCAACCAATTTCTATAAAGACCTTTATCAGAAAAGAATTACCAACGAAATCGAAACAGTAGCAGATCCTCAAACAAACAACATCAGACCAATTGAAAGCTCCGAAGTATACGAACACATAAAACGGCTTAAATCTGAAAAGAGTCCTGGCCCAGATGGACTAAATAATGAGGCTCTTAAAATAGGCGCACCCATTTTAACTGAATACCTAACACAGCTATTTAACATGATATTGGAATCAGAAACCGTACCAAGCCAATGGTGTAATTCAGACATAATTCTCCTACTTAAAAAAGGCAACCCACTAGAAATAGGTAACTACAGACCCATAAGCCTTTTAGCAAGCACATACAAACTGTTTTCATCAATACTTTTAAAAAGAATAACACAGGATATTGATAAACTTCAGCCTAAAGAGCAGGCTGGCTTCCGATCAGGATTTAGCACAATGGACCACATACAGACTCTAGAGCAAATCATAGAAAAATACCGTGAGTACAATAGACCTCTGTATGTGGCCTTCATAGACTATGCTAAAGCTTTTGATAGCATCAGCCACTGTTCGATCTGGAACGCACTGAAACACTCAAAAATAGATCAAAAATATATCAACATCCTGAAGTACATCTATACAAACAGTACGAGTAAAGTTAAGCTAGAGGTCAGAGGAAAAGAAATAAACATCGAACGTGGAGTCAGACAAGGAGATCCATTGTCACCAAAGCTCTTCATTGCAGTGCTTGAAAATATATTTCAAAAATTAGACTGGTCAAAGAAAGGGGTGCTAATCAATGGAAGATACCTAAACCATCTGAGATTCGCGGACGACATAGTCATAATAGCCGAAACATTTAGAGATCTGGAAGAAATGATGACGTCGCTAGATCAAGAAAGCACAGAAATAGGTTTAGAAATGAACACCAGCAAAACAAAAATAATGACCAACTGGCAAAAAAGACCTATTGTTATAAAAGGAAATAGTATTGAATATGTGGACAGGTATATTTATTTGGGAAAGCAGTTATCTTTCAATAATTCCAGCAATGAAGAAGAAGTTACACGAAGAATAAATATAACATGGAAAAAATTCTGGTCACTAAAAGAAATCCTGAAGGGTAGCTACAGCTTAAATCTAAAAAAGACAGTATTTGAAACATGTCTATTGGCATGCCTACTGTATGGTTGCCAGACTTGGATTTATACAAATAAAATCAAACAAAAAATTAAATGTACCCAAACGGCCATGGAAAGGAGCATGTTGAAGCTCAGGAAAATAGACAAAGTTAAGAACAAACACATCAGACAGAAAACCAAGATAAATGATGCTCTCACACATGCACTTAGACTGAAATGGAAGTGGGCTGGACACATCACACGCTACACAGATAAAAGATGGACCATAGAAGCTACAAAATGGAAAGGTCCACAGGGAAAGAGGAATGCTGGCAGACCAATGAGACGGTGGGCTGATGACATTATCCAGGTGTCAGGAAAAGACTGGATGCAAAGAGGCAGGGACAGAGACTGGTGGACAAAGCTGGAGGAGGCCTTTACCCAAGAAGGGGTCCATATTTCCAAGAAAGGAGACTAACCATACTAACAAAATATAATAAGTAAAACTACTAATACCCTACTAACATCATTCGAAATGTAATTGGAATATGGAATAAATGGCTTTTTTATTTTTATTTTATTTATTTTATGTCATATCAGACAAATACGTCGGAACGTGAAATCAGCCGCCGAACTTCGGTCGCGTAACTTCGGCATAGTGTGTTTAGAAACTTAAAATAACTATTTTTAAAATACCATACGTTGTGTTTTTTCAATTGGTTATAAAATGAATAGTTTAACTAACGATCAAACAAATTGGCCTTATTCTTAGATACCTCTTTATTGCCCTATTAATCACTATTGTCAAACATAATCTAATCTAATATAATTAAGTAGTTACGCCATGAGTTACATAAAGCTATTGCGTCGTGGCTCAACCGGCCTTCCGACTGTTAAGCTCAAGGTCGCGGGTTTGGTTACCGGTTACCGCATCGAGGCTACACAAGTATGCACCTACTTTGTTGTATGTATTGCCTACTTACAAGAACAAGTATGGGTTTAGTGGCGGTCAGTATGTCACTACGTAATTAAACTTAGGTGATGGGCGCTTAATTTGAGAGTATAGCATAGTTAGCTTATAATGTTCCCACTGCTGGGACACAGGCCATGTCTATGTGTGAGGAAGTGGGCTGTAAGGCTGTAACCCACCCCGCCAGTACTGCGGGGTTAGTAATTTCTTTTCTTTTTTTATTAATAACTTTGCCCCACATTAGGAATTTCAAGACCCAGAACAAGAACTTGTAAATAATACAAATATTTGTATCATACGGGAATTGATCCAGCGATACGTAGCCTAGCAATCAATCTCTCAACCACTGCTCCAACTGGCAAATAAATTTCTGTATTTTATTTCTGCAAATAAAATTCTGACAAATAAATGAACTTTGTCTTTGACTTTGGGCGGTCAAAATTTGAGAGTACTAACGGCATTAAAAAAAACAAACAAAAACAACACTGATGAGTATGTGGTTCGGTCATTCGTACACTAGAGGCGCTTTTTTAATTTTCCATACAATAAACGCAATAAATACTTCAAATACATTGTCAATAAAATACTAAAATCTTGTGATACGGCCTCTGTTATCAGATTAACTTGTATTTACTTTCGACATGAGTTACACACATCATCAAAAAAAGTTGGTGATCACTAGCTTAAAAAGCAGATTTAAAAAAAATTAACTTATGAATAATCGAACTGTTTTATTGTTTTTTAGCTCATAGCTCATAAAATTTGCAAGTTGAAGTGGCAATGGGCAGGCCACATCGCTCGTAGAACTGACAACCGATGGGGAAGAAGAGTTTTCTCATGGCGACCACGGACCGGAAGACGCAGCGTAGGCAGGCGACCACTAGGTGGACCGACGACATCGTGAGGGTCGCGGGCAACCGATGGATGCAAGTGGCGAATTGTCGTCCGGCGTGGCGGTCTAAGGGGGAGGCCTATGTTCAGCAGTGGACGTCTTCCGGCTGATGATGATGATGATGATTGTTTTTTAATCTATATCTATATTTTTACAAAATATAAAAAAAAGAAATCACAATATAATCAACCGTAAAAAAAAAGATTTTTCAGTGATCGCAAACTTTTTTTGATGTGTGTATGTCGTAAATCTCATCATATGAGACCGCCTGCGCCCACGCACCGCGTCCTACGCAAATATCTCAATAATTGGACGCTTCGTGTGTCAGGTCGTTGAGCTCCCTAAAATAGGGTTCAAGTGCGTAATTAATGACACTTATGATCTTCAGAGAGGTCAGGGTCCGGACCAGCGACTGTGAATTCTATGATGTCGACGTGATTTCCACATTTTTAGGGTTCCGTAAAACCGAATGAAAAAACGGAACCCTTTTAAAATCTCTCGTGTGTCTCTCCGCCCTTCATCACACCTTCACAGTTAATTTTCTCCGGACTTACTTGACCGGTTTAGTTGAAAGGTAAACATATGAATTCCTATGATCCTAGGAAAGAAAATTTTCTTGACGTGACAGTCAGATCCGTTTAACCACTGGCTGTGGTGTGATTAAGGTGAATGCTCCAGGGTAGCCCGCGAAATTCAAAATTTCTTGGGTTTTTTGCAATTTGCAGGCCATTGCTAGGTTGTATGTTGATTAAAATATTGATCGCGGCTGTAAGACGTATGTAGTAACAGAATTATAATCAACAAAATCATCAATACAACGCTCTAAGTTCATAAAGCTTCAGGAATGACTTTTTATGTTATTTTTTTATTCCTGAAGCTTTATGAACTTGGAGGGTTGTATTGGTGATTTTGATGATAATAATTCTGTAACTACATACGTCTTACAAGCGCGATCAATATTTTAATCAACATACAACCTAGCACTGGCCTGCAAATTGCAAAAAACCCAAGAAATTTTGAATTTCGCGGGCTACCCTGGAGCATTCACCTTAAGCAACCAAAATCCATCCATTCAAACCTCCGAATTTAAAATCACTGCTATCAAGATAACGTCCTCCGCCGCGTCTGTCTTTCTGTTTGCGATAAACTCAAAAACTGCTACACTAATTTTCTTGCTGTTTTCACTAATGGATAAAGTGGTTCTCGAGGAAAGTTTTGTTGCAATATAAAATTGGTCCCGAGCGAATCCGGAGCGGTTCGCTGCCTATATAGTAAGATCATTAAACATGTACAGACGCCAGCACATCAACCTAGCTCTAACTGTCAAACTTCTGTAATAGATTATTCAATTCAACCTTATCACAATAGGGGAAGGTTTATGTTTGATTGTTAATTTGACAGATTCGGGTAGGTTTGACCTGCTGGCGTCTGTACTAGCTTGTGAGTTGTGTTCTACTGAAAACCTCCACATAAATGAATTACATACTTTAATATCATAATGAGTCAACATAGATAAGAGTGTGTAGGTACTAGCAAGTGATCATGGTCGAGCGTCAACCTCTGTGCTTATCTCACGCAGTTTAGAGGACGAGCAGCCGTGGTTCAGTCATTATGTCATTACTTTCAAAGAACTGGCTCACTAGTCCGTTGGTCACAGCGTTCTCCTGGGTTCAATTCCCAGTTGTTATTGAGGAATCTCTCAGTAGCAGTCAGTTTGTTCTCGTTACACGCGCACACACACACGCACTCACACACCAACCCCCCCTAGACAAACGGCAAACGATAAAAGTTAACGCTCAATAGTCTTCAATAGATTTTCAACTTAATTTTAGGTATTTATTTATTTGCCTCAGACACACACAAGTATCCATAATTGTGTTAGTATGTATTAATGCTTATAAAATAATGTTAGTAAGACAGCAATTCAATTTTCACTAAAAGACACCCAGAATTTTAAAATAATATAAAATAATTCAAATCAATATAAAATAACAATAATTCATAGAAAAATTAATAATGTCAAAAAAAAATTAATATCTAGGCGCATAAAGTTGGAAATTTGTGGCTTAGGCGTTAATATGTGATAAAAAAAAACTTGTGGCTGTGCTAGCAAAACTAAAAAATGGAAAACATAATTTTCCTTTCACGTAAAAATACATAACTACCGCTGGGCGCTGTCATGAATACATTTGCCAGACAAGCTTATCTATTAATATGTAGAAAAGTCAAAAGAAAAATATCATTTTACCCTATCTCTCTCTAGCCAACAGCATAATTAATATCTATGACCAAACAGATAATTTAGAACAAATGAAAACGAAAAGTCTCCAGTAATATTATGTTAGTTATAATAAGATTAACATCGAAAACGATTGACCTTCTGAATGCTAAACGACTTAATTATTGAACTGGGTCAGTATTTGTGTCGCACTCAAAATAAAAATGTTCTTTGTTTAAGGCGCGGTCTTATCTCATATTCCCAAAAATTGGTTTCTTAGAACGTCGAGTATGACGTAATGTAATAAAAATAAGCAACGCGAAAATACAGTGAACAGAGAAGGGTATAAAGAAGAATTTAAACTGAACAGAATAATAAATAAGAGTTTGATATTCCCAATAAAAATTGGGAAGTTGTAGCACAAAAATAAACTTTGACGTCGAAGATCTCTGTATTTCCAGCGATAACAACAGTTTTTTTTTTTAAGAATTTAGTAGGTTTTCCATTTTTTTTAAACTTTAACCGAACCATTATTTAATTTTATGTCTATATTTTAAATAATCTAAAGAAAAGCAGTAAAATAAATGCCCATTCGCAGCTTACGTCACATTTCAACACAAATGTCATTTTTTCAATTTTCAATCTTATTGACGCTCCATAGTGGTGACAATAGTTTACGCGGTCATAAGCGATTAAAATCGTAGTCAGTCCGCGTCTTAAAGAAAAAACCTGAACCAACTCGGCCGAGCAAAACTAATGATTTCACAATCGGTTTGACGCAACAACACACAAAGATAAAGTGACCTATTATTATTTTATTACTCACAATTCGAAACGATAACATGTAAAAACATGATCGGTCGTGGCGTCGCGTCAAAGTATAAAGACGGGAAGTAAGTTATCTTCATACAAACGCACCGCGCGCGGCTTGTATGTGTGCGCCGTAGTATCTATGTGTCGCCGCACGCACACTTAACAAAATCTCGACTCATTTCGGGTTGTGCCAGTCGGGGCTAACACTGCACGAGGTTCGCGCGTCACGGCTTTTCGGCACCGCTAAATGAATGAAAAATGTGTGATAATCGCAGGAGAACGTATTGTGTGATTCAATAGATGTTATTGCATTATTTATGTATGTATTAATTAAAATTAAAAATAAATAATGGTCCTTTATGTGTAAAAATACTACATTATGCTGACTAAAAAAATACAAAAAACTGACTAACATACAACGTGTAACATAATTAAAGATAACTTCTTATGGATATAAATACAACTTCTCGACTCTTGCCAATTTATAGGCACCGAATTAAAATTTAGCTAAAAGTTACAACCCTGAGACAGTAGGCAATTATATCGCGGATTGGGCCGGAGATAACCTACTTCCCCTCTTTATACTATGGTCGCGTAGTGTCAGTGTGTCATCAGATGTTGCTATGCGAAGTTTTGAAGGTTATGCGAAACTGAAAAATAATGATTTCTAGTAGACCATTGAGAATTGAAGCCAAAAACACAGAGAATAATTTACATTTTAAAACAATACAGTATGGCGAGTTTAAAAAAAATATTAACATCTATAAATTATGAGGTCACATTCCAGCTGCCATTTTGAAAGCGAAAATAAGGAAAATTTAGCGAAAAATGTCTTTTACATAGGTATTAGATTACTATTGAGTAATTTATTGTAATTTAAATTTCCATTTCATTTCAAACTTGGACATAATTATGCGCTTTATGTGCTATTTTATCTGTGCTTAATTTCCTCAAGATCATTTCAGCCGTTCTGAAGTTTCTATCCCTAATCTTATAGGTACCTACATATTTCATCTGGAACCAGCAAAAATAGAATCCCAAAATTAAGTCCTTTAAAATCGGTTTAGTAGTTTCGGTAATTATCATAAAATATACAAACACAATGACACGTGAGAGAATATTTACAATTTTAAAATAATGTAAATTAACATAGTGTAGTCACGTGGCATCTCTCCGCGTGTTTCTTGAGATTAGCGCGCCCAAACAAACTAAGGTAAGTACTAATTTACATTTTAAAATAATGTAAATTAACATAATGTTGTCACGCGACTTCTCTCATCGTTTCAACGCTATATATTAGTACATAGCTATCTTATGTAACCCACACGTGTACGCGGGTCGTTGACCTCCGTCCAAGATGGCCGCTTGCCAAACAAATACATAATGTACATCATTTACATAAGAATATTATAGGCTCGTTAATACAGAGAATAATAGACTTTATAACATCGGGGTTAAAGTATATAATTGTAGATTCAAATAACTGTGTTAGTACATAGGTTCGTTGTTACGTTGAAAATTAAACTTTATTGTTTAAGTGTTAAAGTGTAATTTTGTACATTATTTAGTAAACAGATTAAATACACGGTTTTTGGTGCTTGTTTGACTAAAGGTTCCGTGCAGGGGCGGATTAACCTGACGGAGGCACGGGGCACGGGGCGGCAAATCTGAATGAGGCCGTCTTTCCGTGAGTCCGCCCCGTATTGAAACTATCGCTTTATAACCGGGGTCGCGGCACTAGTCTTATCACGTAACCGCATGACCCTGGAACGTAAAGGACTGTTGAAGGAACATCGTACAAGTCTGACAGTCCCTGGTTCCCGTCTCGCCCTGGGTGAGAGGACTCATTTGATGATTTTGCCAAGATAAATAAAAAAAACAATTTCATTAGTACCAAAAATTTTTTTAAATAAATATTTGTATACAAAATAAAACACATTTGAAAAAAAAAAAAACATTTTAACTATCTTTTTTTTAAATGCACCCTATCCTTTTCTTATTCAATCAAAATATGAATGCACCCACCCACACAACCAACCATTCACATTCCCAAAATTTAATTGAAATTAGTTCAGTAGTTTCGGAGATAAACTCGCACGAACATAGTTACACGTGACTGAAGATAACATAGTAAGCGAGTGAATACACAAACTATTTTTCTATTAGAGTGGATCGATAAGATCTGGGAGATATTAATAAGTACGAACATTTCGTGATAACTCTAGTACTGATAGTGATAGTAAGAAGTAGGAAAATACCTATTATAACAAAGTGCTAGCTGAACTATGAATAAAGGTATTTTTTCCTTTTATGCGGTTTAATTTATTTATTTGTTTAGTGATGAGCACGATCATTTGTTCTGTGTCTGGGTGTAATTTATCTATAATATGTATGTATTTAGAAATATATAAGTATGTTTATCAGTTGTCTAGTACCCATAACACAAGCTCTGCTTAGCTTGGGACTAGATGGCATTGTGTGATAGTTGTGGAATATTATATTATATTGTAATAAGCTATTTTGATGATGATTTTTCTTTGAGTGAGATAAACATAAGTAGGAAAAATAACATTTAAAATAGTTGTACAGGTCGACCTTTCCTTTCCAGTTTTGGAATGTTGTCAACGTGTAGGTACTAACAACTGGGGCCTTACCACGAGCTCTTAACGCGATCCAGTTTAGGCTGTGGGAAAGAGACAGAGCTATACAAGTCGTCTAGCGCCATCTCTTTCCCACAGCCTAAACTGGATCGCGTTAACAGTTCATGGTAGGCCACCTGGTCATAATTATTGACATAGTTCTCTTTAGAGCCCGTGGCTAAATGATTACAGCCGCACAGGCCGATCTTCCGGGATATGCCGCGGTAGCCGAGGTTGGTCTGTGGATGGGTGACCATCTGTCATAGCGAGTTTCCTCCGTGCCTCGGAAAGCATGTTAAGCCGTTGGTCCCGGCTGTCATTTGTAGATCTTTGACAGTCGTTACTGTTAGTCAGAAGAGAACTAAATGATCCGACACACGCGCCACCATCAGCGAGACATTTGAGTGAGCATGACATACTCTCAACCGCCAGGGTTATTCAAGTCGGGGTGCTAAGACAGGAAACCTCCACGTGCGCCCGTGGACTGGAGTTCCCTCTCGGATACGTCCGGGGGGAAGACCAGTTTTTCGGGACGGTGCACTTGGGATGCGGGCAAAAACTCTTCCTTAGGTACTGTGTGCCTAAGGGGTCTCTTTGCCCGTATGCGAATAGCCTGTCGGGTGGACGCTCCAACGCGTGTCCCTCTGAATAGCAGAGGGCACAGCGGCGGAGCGGGCTTGCGGACGGTGAGTAATGGGTATGCTCGCCGTCCGACCCAGGACCAAGCCCGGGTCGGTGGCGCGTCGTGTTTCACGCGTCACCGACGGGGCCCGACCCTTATGGGGCCAAATACCTGCTGGGGTCGCGGGTTTTTTCTTAATGCAGGATACCGTGGCCCCGGAACGTAAAGGGCATCCGAAGGAACACGGGTGGATTTTAGTCAGTAAGAGTCTGACAGTCCCTTGCGCCCCACCCAGGGCGGGAGGACTCATTTGATGATTTTGCCACCCCAAAAAAAAATAGGGTTATTCAAGTCAATAAGAGACGTATTAATAGTAGTAAGAAGCTTAGATAGATAATATAGGCAGCGACTTAGCTACCTTGTCGACGTCACAACCACGCAACATGGCCACGTAATACGTAATCCGTTTAGTGAATCTGCTAAGTACCGAGTGATCGTAACTATCAGCCGGTTGGGCCGTGGTCCGCGAATCCATAGGGCTGGCACTGAAAGATAAAAGCTACTAGCATTTTTTTCATCATCATCAGCCTTTAAATGTTCCCACTGCTGGGACACAGGCCTCCTCTGTGAGAGGAGCCATAATCTACCACGCGGGCCCAGTGCGGATTGGTAGATGTCACATGTCTTCGAATTTTTGGTTCTAGGACATGCCGGTTTCCTCACGATGTTTTCCTTCACCGTTTTGAGAGCAGTGGTGTTGAAATAAATTTCACAAAGTAATGCGCCTGACTAGGTGCGAACCCACGACCTACAACTCGTAAGTCTAGGCCGATATCACTGGGCCACCACTGCTCTCGCAGCAATTTTTTTTCAGCATTTTTTTAACACTAAAATTTTCTACTTTGTCGTGGTTGTGTTGGCAATCATATAAACTCACATACACACAAACACCCAGACCCGGGATAACTACTTGTAGATCATACAGTGTTACACAAATGTCCTTTTTAGGGTTCCGTAGCCAAATGGCAAAACGGAACCCTTATAGATTCGTCATGTCTGTCTATCCGTCCGTATGTCACAGCCACTTTTTGTCGAAAGTGTAAGAGCTATCCTGTTGAAACTTGGTAGGTAGATGTATTATGTGAACCGCATTAGGATTTTCAAACAAAAATAAAAATAAAACAAATTTTGGGGGTGCCCCCCATAGAAATGAAACTCAAATTTTTTTTTCTATCTATGGATAGGTCTTTAAAAATGATATTGAGGTTACTAATAAACAATTTTTGTCTCCTACTAGAGACAAAAATTGTTTAGATCACACCATGATTAAAGTACAAAGTTCAGTAGTCTCGATTATATTAGAAACGCACATTACAGATCATGCACCAGTACTTGTTTGTGTAAAAAATCACCTGAAACCGCCAAGTATCCCCAAAGTAGTTACAAAAATTGATCAATCAAAAGTCGCCATTGATATTTCCAACGCGGATTTTAGTCCCATCTTGTTATTAGACAATCCAAACGAAGCTACTGAGCTATTAATTGATAAAATTACCTCAATTATTCAGAATAACACTACAATAACTCGGGTCCCCTCTAAAGTGAGAGTAATTAAACCCTGGATCACACAGGGGCTACTGAGGTGTATTCGAAACAGGGATAACATGCATAAGAACCACAAAAAAGCGCCGGATAATTATAATTTATTTATTTATTTATTTATTTATTTACTTAACTTACATCTATCATTACAGGTACAAGACCCAATGCGATAAATGCGCTTATTCTACCTTAAACTAATATCTATAACTTATTATAAATAATGCAGTCCTTGTGAATTCACCCAGAGTACACCAAAATAGGTCCGTCTCATCAGCAATCAGGTTAAGAGTGCGAAGTGCACGCGTCAGCGGCGCCTCCCTTAGCAGGTTGGTCCGACCGCGCGGTTCTACCAGCAGACGTGGTCGCCGTCGACGCCACACGTATCTGTCGGGAACACGCAGGCTCACCTGCCCTAAAATGGTTATATTATGTAACTTCCCTCTCAATATTTTAAATAAATATGTACTTAGTGCCAAATCCCTCCTAACCCTCAACTCGTTGTATCCCACCATACCTAATATAAATAAGGTGGGATACATTAACGGATAAAATGGATAGACACCATAATACCTACTATATAAATATCTTATAAATTTATTTTGTACTCTCTCCAGCATGAGACTATATTTAGCTTCATGCGGAGACCAGATGACGGCGTTACATTCTAGCTGGCTCCTCACCAGCGCGTTATAAAGAGCAATGATTGCTTTCACGTTCGTGAACCCTCGGACCGTACGAAGCATGAAACCTAAATTTCTAAAAGCCTTTCTGCAGCAACGCGTGACGTGATCACGAAAAGTCAAGCTGGAGTTAAAACTGACCCCCAAGTCCTTGACTTCTGTGACTCGCACCATAGGTAATTTATCAATATGGTAGTTGAACACGATAGGATTATGTGCACGAGAGAAAGTGATTGTAACACACTTCAAAATATTGAACTGCAGGAGATTTTCTTGGCTCCAGCTCACCACCCTGTCAATGTCCCTCTGTAGCCTGACACAGTCATCACTGCTCCTTACTGCGAGAGATAACTTGAGGTCATCGGCAAACAACAAACAGTGAGCATCTTGGACTACTTCTGGCAAATCATTTACAACAAGTAGGAACTCCAAAGGTCCAAGGTTACTACCCTGACTCACTCCTGATCTGGTGAAATATGGATCGGATACGTGCCCCGCATACTCCACATATTGTCGCCTATCCCTCAAGTAGCTGGCAAAAAACTGAAGTGAATGTGGGGTGAAACCAACACTAGCTAACTTCCTAAGCATCATGTCATTATCGACTACGTCGAATGCTTTTCTGAAATCAAAGAAAGCAGCATCAGTTTGTCCCCCACTATCCACCGTTGGTATCAGATGAGCCATGTGACAGAGAAGATTACTGGTAGTACTCCTTCCGGGTCGAAACCCATGCTGAGCGTCTGACAGCTGTGAGCTCACCTGTAAATAAATGCTCTTGTGAATTGCAGTTTCCAGTACTTTTGCTGGCGTCGACAGCACTGCAACTGGCCTATATCCATCCACAGATTCTGTTGACCCCGCCTTCGGAACCGGAACAACACGAGTCATTTTCCATCTCTCTGGGAACACGGCAGTTTGAAGACACTGGTTATAAATGTAAAGCAATGGTTTCGCTAGCACTGACCGACAATCCTTAAAGATATAAGGGGGAATACCATCAGGCCCCGCGGATCGTTTCGGCTTTAGGTCTTGAAGTGCACGAGATACCTCTACCAGCGTTAACTCCTCTAAGTGTACTCGTGCCGCTCCGTTTCCACTACCTGCTGAAGCTATAGCCGCGTCCACATCCAACACGGGTGGGTCTGCCCTATATACCGAGTAAAAATACTCTGCAAACTCATCAACACACTGCTGACCAGACAATACCTCCCCATCCTTCAAAATCTCCTGCGGACTTCTCCTAGACCTCTTGGATTTGGCGTAATTCCAAAAGGCTTTAGGGTCGCTCAGCATTTGACTCTGAACCCGGTCACGATATTGTTTATGTGCGACTACCATCATCTGCTTAACACGCGTCCTGCATCGAGCAAACGCATCATAATCCACTTTCGATCCACTTGCCTTGAACTGTTTATGCAGAAAAGCTTTCAGTTTTATGTTGCGAATTATTTCACTAGTGTACCACTCAGGGTAAATGTACCTTGAGTTTACACGACTTCGCTTTTTTTTCGGAACACAGTCATCTATAATAGAATTAATAACACTGTAAAAATAATCTAAACCTCTTTGTAAGTCCAAGTCATATAAAGTAGTCCAATCTATGGCTGCAATTGATGAATATAATGTTGAAAAGTCGGCCTTGTTGAAGTTCCAAGTTAAAGTTTTTTCGGGTACCGGGCTCGCTGAGCCTGGTGCAGCCTCGCCCACAGTGTCAGGGAGTAGACGCTGATGTGAGCGAGTACTTACCAATACCTCGAGCGGCGGGTGGTACGCGTCCACTGGTACGAGCGGCACCTCTGCCGCGCGCACACTCACACGCCCTCCCTCCGCTAATGTACTCAACACAAGATCCAAACAACGATCATTACAATTCTTTACCGTGTTACTCTAAGTGAATCCACAAAATGTATGAAAATATTCGTAATAGTCACTAATAGCTAAAGAACATGAATATAACATGATTTAAAAATCACCTACCTCAGATATCGTAATTTTTGTAATAAACTGTTAAACCGACTTAAAAGCAATCATGAGAAAAATGAACTGATTAAGGCAAAAAAGAATCCGAAGGCGACTTGGAAAGTTATAAATGATATATTAAGTAGACAGAACTCAAAATCTCCACCCACAGACCTTTTATCAGTTTCTGGTATCGATGACAAGAGCTCAGCTAATTTGGTCAACACATTTTTCGCGACAGTTGGGCAAAATCTCGCTGTTAAACATACAAGAATACTCACTAAACATTCTCCACATCTCCAAGACGACGTACAACCCAATTCTCTCGTGCTCCTGACGCCTGATCATGCTGAAGTCGAAAGAGTCATAATGAATCTTCGTACGGATTCTGCCGCGGGATGGGATGGAATCACAACTAGAATGTTAAAGACGAGCCGACAGACCCTTGTCCCTCTCATTACACACATCTGTGAGCTAAGTATTTCTAAAGGTATTTTTCCAAGGGTGTTAAAGAAAGCAATTGTACATCCTATTCACAAGGGAGGAGACAGAGGCAGTATTAATAATTACAGACCTATATCGGTACTTCCGGCATTGTCAAAAGTTTTAGAAAAGATTCTAAACAATCGCCTTGTCAACTTCATGGAGGCACAAAATATTTTATCGAAAAACCAATATGGGTTCCGTAGAGGGAAATCTTGTGTGGATGCTGTGGCTGCTTTTGTTGACAATGCTGTTAGGCTGCTTGATGAAAAGTCTAAATGTCTGGGTATCTTCTTAGACTTATCTAAGGCATTCGATACTGTCTCTGTCCCTACCTTAATATCCAAATTGGAAAGGATTGGAGTGAGGGGTCCTGCACTTGCAATCTTTGAAAGCTATCTCTGTGAACGGACACAATCTGTTAAAATTGGCTCATGTGTTAGTGATGAGCACACGTTGTCATTTGGTGTTCCTCAGGGCTCAATTCTGGGACCTAATCTTTTCTTGATCTACGTAAATAGCTTATGTAATCTGTCCCTCCCAAACTGTAAGATATACACTTTCGCAGATGACACGGCTTTGCTTGTATATGGTCAGGACTGGAAAGAGGTCCAAAAGCTTGCAGAATCATCAATAGGTATTGTAGTGTCATGGCTGTCGGCAAATACCTTAACATTAAATGTTGAAAAAACACATTACATCCCCTTCTCAATTAAATTATCTTCGCAACCGGATGCTTCATTTGCTATTAAGGCCCATACCTGCAATCGAGAATTAGACTATTGCGTCTGCCCTCCACTGTCTAAAACTACCAACGTCAGGTACCTCGGTATTGTGATAGACAATTGCTTGTCGTGGAGTTTTCAAATTGGTGGACTGACTGGGAGAGTGAGAAAGCTTATCTCAATTTTTAAAAGCCTACGTAATAGTGCGGACTTCAATACACTAAAAATGGTTTATTTCTCGCTTTGCCAGTCAGTGCTATCTTTTGGGATCACGGTTTGGGGCGGCGCTCCAAAAACAAATATATTACAATTGGAAAGAGCGCAACGAGCAGTCCTTAAAGTCATGACTTTAAGACCTTTTCGGTATAGCACTAAACAATTGTATAAAGACTGTCAAGTTATGACCGTCAGACAGCTCTTTCTGCTCAATACCATTTTGCGTAAACATGCAACACTTGCATACAGTACCAGTAAACAGGAAAAACGAAGATCGGCTGATGTCTGCCCTACAGAAAGACATAGAACCAAATTTTCAGAAAGAAATTATCGAATCTTGGGAAGTCGCATCTACAATACAGTAAATAAACGTTGTAGTATTTTTTAGTAAAAACAAATTTGACTGTAAACAGATAGCAAGTAAATGGATCAGCAATCTTACGTATGAGGAGATTGAAATGTTGCTCTGAAAGCATCCGGTTGGTGTTGTCTACTCAAATACACCACAAACGCTCATAGGACTTACGCTGACGAATACACACACATATACACGCATGATACCTACACATACACACACGCACGCACAAACACACACACACACACATACACAGACACGCACACACATACACACAATCAAAGAGTGGCTGCAGGTACTTTTTTTACTTTTTTTATTTTGTTTAACTTCTTTCTTTTTTATTTTTGTATTTTGTATTATTACATTTTTTTAGTATAAATGTACAAGATTACTTTTAACTCATAGGTGATTTCACTTTTAGGCAAGTACTTGAAGAGAGAGCCCTGGCATCCATAACACAAGTTTAATCTTAGCTTGGGTGCCAGAGGTCTAATCTTAGTGGTACTTTTGCAATTTTCTTTTAGGTTACTATAAATTGTTACTACCTATTGTCGCATAAAATTGTAAAAAAACTGGAAATAAAAGTAATTATTATTTCCTTTATTCATTATCTATCATATTTGATACATTTTTAAATATTATTACAAAAAAAAAAAAAAAAACATTTAAAAATATAAGCTGCCGGTGGTTAGGGCTTAATTATTATTATTAATTACTAATATCATTTTTTTCTAAACTGAACAGTTCGCACGAGAGACACTTCCAAAGTGGTAAAATGTGTGTCCCCCTGTAACTTCTAAAATAAGAGAATGATAAAACTAAAAAAATATATAATGTAGACCTCAACAAAAACTTCCAACGAAAATTGGTTTGGATGAGATACAGTTAGCAGTTTTTGAGATATAGTACATTTTCAAAAACCGCAAATATAACTTTGCCATTCATACAAACACTATGAAAAACAAAGTTATTTTATTGTTTGTGTTTATTACTTACTAATCTCAATATTATTATAACCCTAAGCTCTATGCTTGCTACCACGGAACCCTTCATGGGCGAGTCTAACTCGCACTTGTTTTTTACCGACTTCAAAAAAAAAAGGAGGTTATCAATTCGACCCGTATGTATGTAATATTATCAGAACTGCCCAGTTTTCATATATGTTAGTCTATATCAGCGTCTGAACAAATGTGCCAAATTTCATAAGTGTATGTATGTATGTATGTATGTATGTATGTTTTTATGTTTGTGCACGCATATCTCCGGAACTATAAGTTCGATTTAAGTAATTCTTTTTTTGTTGTACTAGGTATTGTTCAACTTAGGGTACACTGCAAGTTTCATCAAAATCGGTTCAGTAGTTTTAGAGATATGGATTTTTTTATGTTGTGACGGATTACAAGATTAGTGCATATGTAAGAAAATTTTGTATTTTACAAGAATTTGGGTTGAATATGTAATAAATAAACTAAAAAGGGTAAAATAAAAACTTTTTTTAAAAAAAGTACCGACTTCAAAACAAATACAAAAAAGTTTAAAATAACTTTTCTTTCGGAAGTCGGTGGCTTTGTTTTGTTGTGTCATTGACTATTGCCACCGACTTCCGAAAGAAAAGTTATTTTAAACTTTTTTGTATTTGTTTTGAAGTCGGTACTTTTTTTAAAAAAAGTTTTTTTTTTGGTATTGCTCGTCGTGTCGTTGAGCTCCTTAAGTTATAAGTCGAGCTACACGATAACTGACAAATGCTCGCACTGACTGTACAGGTCCACTCAAATATCTGTGTGGTTCTTTCTTCAAAAGACCATCTCAGACACCTACATGGTCCTTGTATGACATGACCAATATAGTGTCTGGACTTTAAAAGAGACTGTGACCTCTGAGTTTGTTTCGGCTGTTTCTTCTCAGAGTAGTCAGGTACGAAACAACGGCCTCATCTATAGTTTTATAAAAAGTTGTGTAAAAGTGTTGATATAACCTACTTGCATAATAATTTCATTTCATTTCGTGACAAATATTTGTGCTGGAATCGAACCCGTGACTCGCTTCACAGCAGTATAATGGCTCAAGCATTACGCTAACAGTGCCGTCGTTAGAGTAATTATGCGAGTCTATAGCTAAAAAAAAAAACTTTTTCAAAAAAGTAACCGTTTTTATTTTACCCTTTTTATTATTAGTTTATTTATTAAATAGTCAACCCAAATTCTTGTAAAATACAAAATTTTCTTACTTATGCACTAATCTTGTAATCCGTCACAACATAAAAAAATCCATATCTCTAAAACTACTGAACCGATTTTGATGAAACTTACAGTGTACCCTAAGTTGAACAATGCCTAGTACAACAAAAAAAGAATTACTTAAATCGAACTTGTAGTTCCGGAGATATGCGTGCACAAACATAAAAACATACATACATACACTTCTGAAATTTGGCACATTTGTTCAGACGCTGATATAGACTAACAATATGAAAACTGGGCAGTTCTCATAATATTACATACATACGGGTCGAATTGATAACCTCCTTTTTTTTGAAGTCGGTAAAAAATAAAAATAAAACCTAAATACTGTACATGTTCGCACGGTTGGCAGCCCTGCAGGTGGCAGGTGCTGCAGCTATAGGGCTTCCAACCTTGACCGTGTGCTAATAATAACCACAATATATATATACAGTAAGCTTCGGAGACAACTTACCTCCCTTTTTATCATGGTAAAATCATCAAATGAGTCCTCCAGGGCGGGACGAGAAGAACTGTCAGACTGGTACTAACTAATATTGTGTCGACCCGGGCATGCCCGGGTCGATCATGATCCATGATCGGACGGCGAGTCACCTGTTACTCGCCTTTTGAATGCCCGGCAATACAGTGGCTGGAAATTGCTTCGCGACGTCCAATACCATGGCTGTCTCCCGCGGCGGCTGGGCCGTGAGGTGGAGGCTGTCCTCTTCCTCACGCGTCTCGCCTCCTTCTTTGCTAGCATAACTGCTTCGCAGATGGAGATTAGATCTTTCCAACAGTCAACGTATCGTAAATGTTTGTCAAAATGGCACAAACATGTTTGGTTAACGAGAAGCAAATAAATTGGTTTGGAACATAATAATCATAATTCATTTGTTCTGGGAAAAACCAGAGAATAAATACAATTTATTTTGAGTCAGTAATAACATAGGATGACAATCATTATCATAAATTATAATAAATTAACTATTTTAGAATGACAAGAATGGACGAACAATAGAATGAAAACAATGAGGACTGTTTCAGTGCTCTGAGCCCTTATCACGAGTTTTCACTAATTTAGGTACTTTACAGCGTCTTTCCAGTATTTAAGTATAGCGTTTCTTGTACCTATGGAAAAATGGAACAGCGCCTCTGGTGTACGAAAAAGGAGCTAATTTTTTCCTTGAAATTAAATGTCAAAGTTCCAGTTTACTTTACGTCACAATATGTGACAATAAAAATGCTCGCAAAATAAAAAGTACTGAACCAAATTGGATGAAATTTTTATGGGACCAATGGGAAAGTATACTGTATCGAACGAAAAAAGAATTAAGTACACTAATAGGACTAGAAACCTCGGAGTAATCGGTGTACATACATAAAAAAAAACACCGACCGAATTGAGAACCTCCTCCTTTTTTGAAGTCGGTTAAAAACTCTTGTGAAAAGCGTTTGTTTCTTTCCAAAATTCATCAAAATCTGTTCAGCGATAACATACCGTCACTTCTTCATTTGCAATAATGAAAATAAGGTTAACCAGTCTACATTTCGGTAGTCAAACAATAGGGTAGTTTCCAGGGTCAAAATAATTACATTATATTTCTAAGTCCGTATTTTAGATTATAAAAAAATACTGGATACGTATTTTTTCTTTTTTTCGATTAAACAAGAAATAACAAAGATATAGCCCACTAAAGTTACGTGTGACGTCACCCCGCGCGAAAAATTGCCACGCGGCGTGACGTCACACGTAACTTTAATAGGCTATATCTTTGTCATTTTTAGTCTAATTTACAAATAGAAAAATACGTGTCCCTTATTTTTGAATAATCTAAAAGACGGACTAATTACAAATTTTAGGGCAACTAGCCTATTATTTATTTGGTACATGTTATGTTACTGATTATGCTTGCTGTGCTAATGTCAGCTCCTTCCTAATTACATCATATCGAGAGCATCTCTTAAAACTCTTCCCAACTAGATCTAGATATTTTGATAAACATTTACGGCTTGTCTTTCATATCTATATCTATACTAATATTATAAAGCCGAGGAGTTTGTTTGTTTGAATGCATTAATCTCAGGAACTACTGGTTAGAATTGAAACCAATATTGGGACGAAGTTCCTTCTCGCGCGTTGCGAAAGGGGGCTAGACGGAAAAAATTAAGACGAAAAGTTGTAACGACACTTTTTGCTATGGTAAGCTATTGTAAGCCGTGCGGTGTGCGCATGTTTCTCTGTCTGTCTCTTTCTCTCTCTCTCTTTTATAGAAAGCAAGTCAGATATTTTCGTTTCGTCTTTCTATTTCGCATTGAACAGTGTGGTGTCGCGACGATTATTTACAGTAACTTCGTTCCATCCGGGTGTCCCACACATAAACACGATACGAGACGTCGCGTTGTACAACGATGCGGCGACGTTTCACGATACGACGTTGCGTCGTAGAAATCTACGATGAGCATCGTTACAGTGGGGTGGTGTTTTAGTTCATTCCGAAAAATGGACCGCTCTAGACGCATTCTGTTCCATAGTACGGGACGCTGCTCGACTATGGTAATTAAATGATCGACTTCAATACCATCCGTCATCTTTAAATTTCAAATAACAACTGCGCAGGATTGCATCGTGAGTCACAACGTCGTATAGTGCATAGACACGTTACGAGTCGTATCGTAGATTTCCACGACGCGACGTCGTATCGCGTTTATGTGGAGCCCTAAGAGGGGAGAATTATATGGCTAGCAAAATAAGTACTCGTATAAATACAGTTGTGTCAACGATACGAAGAAGTTAGTTGGCGCTAAGAATAGACTTGAGATAGCGACACTCCTCGCGGAGCCCCTTCACGTCTTCACTTTATTAACATCGGGGGGACTCTCATAGTTAATATCTTGGATTAGTGAACATTGATTGTTGTCGTCTGCTCCAGTCTGTTCCAGGGTTTTAGTTCTTGGGTCGCGGGTCTCATAAGGTAACTGTGACCCTGGACAGTAAAGGGCTATTGAAGGACACCGTGGATTTTAGTCAGTACAAGTCTGACAGTCCCTCCTGCCCTGCCCTGGGTGGGAGGACTTGTTTGATGTCTTTGAAAAAAAGAAAAGTCCACTAGTCTATTCAGTTATAGCTCAATCCATTCTCTAGTTAAACAAACAAACACTTCCTAGAGTGTCGAATTGTCGCTTTGGGAGACTGTCTTATGTAAAAATTGACCTTCAAAAAGTGCTGATAAATCAGCCTAATTTGAATAAATGACCTTTGATTTTGATTTAATGTCTACGGTTCTTTAGCGACGGTGAGACCCCTTTTTGAGGAGTGGCTGGATAGGCATCACGGCGTCTTCACCTTCCGCCTGACGCAGGTCCTCACTAGACACGGGTGTTTCGGGAGGTACCTGTGTCGGATGAGGAAGGAAGAAACGTCTGGGTATCACCACTGCGAGGATCGCAAATGTCTGCGGTTCTTCTCTACACTCTTAGGTCCACTTCAAGCATGACTACAACATCCTTGTCCTGTTGTTCACAGTCGCTGGTGCGTGTCGCGTCTGTGGAGCACGTGCGGCGCACTGCTGCAGCGACTACTGACCGCGCCGCTGCATCGTCTGCCGCAGATCACCGGTCAGTATATCATCATCATCAGCCGAAAGACGTCCACTGCTGAACATAGGCCTCCCCCTTAGACCGCCACGACGAACGACCATTCGCCACTTGCATTGCACGGTTGCCCGCGACCCTCACGATGTCGTCGGTCCACCTAGTGGGAGGCCTGCCTACGCTGCGTCTTCCGGTCCGTGGTCGCCATGAGAGAACTTTTGTTCCACATCTGTTGTCAGTTCTACGAGCGTTGTACACAGTATACCATCAGCACTTACATTATCACAAAGTTCGGCGAAAGGGTGAACTTTTGTACGATCCCATGGCTTCCAGTTTACACATTCCAGGGGTCTGTCTTGACGTCTTAAAGCTAATAACGAGATGGCGCTAGACGACTTGCATAGCTCTGTCTATTTCCAACAGTGGAACTACTCTCGCTTTAAGACGTAGGTATGCCATACGCAGTACCGGCGTTAGGGTAAGGCGCGGTTAGGCGACCGCCCAGGGCGCCGGATATAAAAGGGCGCCACAGGTCTACTTCATCATCTCAGCCATAGGACGTCCACTGCTGAACATAGGCCGCCCCTTTAGATCTCCACATATACCGGTTGGAAGCGACCTGCTTACAGTTCTACTTAATTCCAGTAAATGCCCTTTAGCGAAAAAATCGTTATGGTGGCAAGATTGGAATGGAACTCAGTGTCAAATTCGGAGCACTGCACTGCATACTGCATGCATAGCAGTTTACGTTACCGAAAATCCTGGACCATAGAGAAAAACATTATCAATCTCTAAATAAAAACTGGTTGAATTTTGACAAACTTGGCAACTTTGTCAATCGAAAATCGAAATGAATTAGCTGATAACCTCGACCTCAAAGGCTACAAAAGTAAAATTTTACTAGTTTTAATAAATGGTAATTATATTATATCCTTTTCCTTATTTCATATGGGATTGAATTGCAGTTAGGAGGCGCCGTAGAAATCTCGCCTAGGGCGCTGGTAGTGCTAAAACCGGCACTCCCATACGTAGGTCTTGCCATGATTTCCATCACCAGGGTAGGATATATTATGGTCTACTGCCCATGTATCTTGTAGTATGTCTCATAATAGTCGTGTTTTCTCCACAGCCGGCAACCCTCCCCCCCGCGCGCCCCCTCCCCGCGCCGCCAGCTCTGCACACCTGCACCCCGAGCCGCGCGTGGAGTGCGCCGTGCTGCACGCGCCGCCGCCCGCCCACCACCAGCTGGACGTGGTGTTCGTGCACGGACTGTACGGTGAGAACTCTTCATCTCACTGCTGCCCTGGTACCGTGGAGTGCGCCGTGCTGCACGCGCCGCCGCCCGCCCACCACCAGCTGGACGTGGTGTTCGTGCACGGACTGTACGGTGAGAACTCTTCATCTCACTGCTGCCCTGGTACCGTGGAGTGCGCCGTGCTGCACGCGCCGCCGCCCGCCCACCACCAGCTGGACGTGGTGTTCGTGCACGGACTGTACGGTGAGAACTCTTCATCTCACTGCTGCCCTGGTACCGTGGAGTGCGCCGTGCTGCACGCGCCGCCGCCCGCCCACCACCAGCTGGACGTGGTGTTCGTGCACGGACTGTACGGTGAGAACTCTTCATCTCACTGCTGCCCTGGTACCGTGGAGTGCGCCGTGCTGCACGCGCCGCCGCCCGCCCACCACCAGCTGGACGTGGTGTTCGTGCACGGACTGTACGGTGAGAACTCTTCATCTCACTGCTGCCCTGGTACCGTGGAGTGCGCCGTGCTGCACGCGCCGCCGCCCGCCCACCACCAGCTGGACGTGGTGTTCGTGCACGGACTGTACGGTGAGAACTCTTCATCTCACTGCTGCCCTGGTACCGTGGAGTGCGCCGTGCTGCACGCGCCGCCGCCCGCCCACCACCAGCTGGAAGTGGTGTTCGTGCACGGACTGTACGGTGAGAACTCTTCATCTCACTGCTGCCCTGGTACCGTGGAGTGCGCCGTGCTGCACGCGCCGCCGCCCGCCCACCACCAGCTGGACGTGGTGTTCGTGCACGGACTGTACGGTGAGAACTCTTCATCTCACTGCTGCCCTGGTACCGTGGAGTGCGCCGTGCTGCACGCGCCGCCGCCCGCCCACCACCAGCTGGACGTGGTGTTCGTGCACGGACTGTACGGTGAGAACTCTTCATCTCACTGCTGCCCTGGTACCGTGGAGTGCGCCGTGCTGCACGCGCCGCCGCCCGCCCACCACCAGCTGGACGTGGTGTTCGTGCACGGACTGTACGGTGAGAACTCTTCATCTCACTGCTGCCCTGGTAACCTTCTAGGTATGCTATTCTCTATAACAGGGTTTCTCGAAATGGCGTCGGCGTCCGTCGAATGGCGAACCCCTAGGGGTTCGCCATTCGACGGCAGGGGGTTCGCGACAAGATTCACGTAGTGGTGGCTTGATAACTGCCAGGCATGCAGGCAACATACATATTTGAGTGTGGGATTTCACACCAGATCATAAGAAAAATTAAATACAGAAATCAACATGATACCAATTCAGATTTAAGGTTAAAATTGTCAAAATTACTACTAAAATTGAATGATTTGCGACAAGAAACAAGCACACCCATCACACGAATATTATTTATTTTGGCACTTTATTTGTTACCTTTTATTCAAATAAAAACCTTATTTTCTTCAACAGTCAATTTTATAAGTATTTTCTTTGGGGGTGGGGGGTTAATTAGTTAGGGGTTCGCTGTCACCTGGAAATTATAACAGGGGTTCGTGGAGCCGAAAGTTTGAGAAACCCTGCTCTATAAGAAATCTCAGCGCTGGACTCTCCGATGTGGTCTTCGACCAGGCGACTACTGTAAAATCATGAATTGAGCGCTAGTGTCGCTTAGTGAAAAGCTTTAGTGCCAGCGTGACGCGAGTACTGCAGCCGCGCTGTAACAAGGCTGTTTATAGAGAATACCACTGCTGTTATCGACCACCTGCAACCATAAACAATAAATAAGGTATTTTCATTTATTCGTACAAAAATAGATTAAGAGAATCTTTATTAACTTATACAGAACTAACGAAGACTACGGTGCAATAGCGAGCTAGATAATGTAAAAATTCTGCCTATCCGAGGCATCCGAGGTTTGGTTTCTTTATGGTGTCAGAGATTTCGGGGAGTTTTATCCCAAAACCTGCCTACTTAGTCTAACACACGGGCGCGAAATATTGCCATGAAAATAATGATAGGAAATTGTTATTTTTAACATTTTTTTTTGCGCCCGGCGAGTTGTAAAAACCAACTAAATAATCTGGCTCATTAATTTTAAAGGTAAAGGTTTCGAAATGCGTAAAGCACTTTTGGAACTGAAAAAATCGCATCTTTAAATACGCCTAGCTTCGTTCAAAACCAGTTTCTCTCACTCAGGTCTGCATTTCCGTGTTTACGGATTATTGAAGAAGTATTGAGCAAGTTCTTAGCATGCTATAAGCACTTTCGCAAAAATTCAACTAGCCCTCTTTTTTTTTTATCGTGGTTAAAATCATCAAATGAGTCCTCCCACCCCGGGCAGGGCGGGAGGGACTGTCAGACTTGTACTGACTAAAATCCACGGTGTCCTTCAATAGCTCTTTATATTCCAGGGTGACGGTAATGACATAAGTCCCGCGACCCCGGCAGGCTTCGGCCCTCTAGAGGGGGGCCCCGTCATCTTGCTGACAGCTCTTTGAGGCGCGCGTGGAACACAACGCGCCGTCGACCCGGGCATGGTCCATGGTCGGACAGCGAGTTGCCCTTTACTCGCCGCCCGCATGCCCCAACTAGCCCTCCTAGTAAAATATTTTTCGGTCCAGTTTATTGCCCCCTGAGACGTGATGCCCAAAGCTATTGCTCAATTATGTTTATGGTTTAATCCGGAACTGAATTCACAATACAATGGTAATAAATAGCAGGGATATATTATTACACCTGATTCACATAACAATGTCATTCATCCGTTTGAGGCATCATTCATCAATGAGAGAACAATTATCTCCTCGTATATTGTAACAAACACCGACAGTCAAAGTATACGACTGTTGTTCATTACAGAATACAAACATCCTTGTTTACCACGATGTGTGTAATACAATCTACATACGTACCTACATAATCTTAAAAATCCATTGTTTTATCTGCGACGGCGTATTAGTATTACTTCAGTACTGTTCGACAGTTTTTAAAGATTCCGTATCCGAATGCTAATCAGAGCCTATCTATCACTAAGATTTTGCTGTCCGTTTGTCTGTCTGTTCATCATCATCATCTCAGCCATAGGACGTCCACTGCTGAAAATAGGTCTCCCCTTTAGATCTCCACATATACCGGTTGGAAGCGACCTGCATCCAGCGTCTTAAGGCGACCTTTATAAGGTCGTCTGTCCATCTCGTTGGTGGACGTCCTACGCTGCGCTTGCTAGTCCGCGATCTCCACTCTAGCACTTTTCGACCCCATCGGCCATCTGCTCTGCGAGCAATATGGCCTGCCCATTGCCACTTCAGCTTGCTAATCCGGTGGGCTATATCGGTGATTTTAATTCGTCTACGGATCTCCTCATTTCGGATTCGATCGCGTAGAGAAACACCGAGCATAGCCCTCTCCATAGCTCGCTGAGTGACTTTGAGCTTTGAGATGAGGCCGATTGTGAAAGACCACATTTCGGTGCCGTAAGTCATCACTGGTAACACACATTGGTTGAAGACTTTCATCTTGAGGCACTGAGGTATGTCGGACGAAAAGACATTGCGTAGCTTCCCGAACGCTGCCCAACCGAGTTGGAGTCTGTCTGTTTGTATCTCATAAACCGTGATAGTGGACAGTTGATGATGTTATACAGATGATGGATTTCTGTTGCCATAATCAAATCTTTTGGCTTATTAATTTCTTTTCAGAGGCATTTCTGTAAATTCTCTTCCACATTTTTTCCAACAATAGTGTCTGACTTCTATAGTATATTCTTCTTCCTGCCCTTATCCCATTCTACTTGGGGTCGGCGCAACACGTTTTTTTCTTCCATTCTCCCCTATCAGACGTCACAGTATCATTTACTCCTTTTTCTTTCTTTCATATCATTCCTTAGACAATCCATCCATCTTTTCTTTGACTTTCCTCTTCCTCTCCATCCTTCAAAATTCATACTCATCACTCTCTTAGTCACATGGGTGTCATCCCTCCTCATCACATGTCCATACCAAGATAAACGATTCACTTTCATTTTTTCTGTAACAGGCGTCACTTTCAAACTTCCCCTTATAAACTCATTCCTTACTTTATCCATTCTTGTTACTCCACACATCCATCTCAACATCCTCATCTCCGCTACATGCAATCGTTTCTCATCCATCTTTTTCACAGCCCAGCATTCCGATCCATACAATACGACAGGTCTAATCACGGATTTGTATATTTTCCCCTAACTTGAGGGGCATCTGTGGGTCGCAAGTTGTTCCGGTGACCTGTCGCCATTTCATCCATCCCGAGTTGATCCGGTGTGTTATGTCTGACTTAATAAGCTATAAACTTACAAAATACTGTCCGAATTGAGAACCTCCTGCTTATTGAAGTCGGTAAAAACTAACAATGGATCGAGTGACCTCCACACCTTATTCCTGAGTAGTTGTGGTACATCATTGTATTCATTACATTGATCGTTACATTTTCAGACAATAGTGTTGTTCAAACTACAATTGTGTTGCTGTATTTATGTCAGAGGTAGCCTACTGGTCACGACCCTGACTCGCGTTTACATTCTGCTTCATGTTTTTCATACCGGACACAATCATGATTGCATCCGGAGGGAGGACAGCGCGGTTGAGGACGACCGAAGACCAGCTATGCTATTCTCTAAGTATAAGAAATATCATCGCTGGACTTGAGATCGTCCAATGAGGGCTATCGCATGTGAATTCGCCGCTAGAGGCGCTAGTATAGCGTGAGGTCCCGAAATGTTTGTTTATTGGCGGGCTGCACGTTTTTATTTCTTTTTAGTTTACTTTCTTAAGTATTACGAAATATTTAATGAAATATTATTCTTATTACGGCAAATACAAGTTACGGGTCAATGAATATCAGTGCTTTAAAAGCGGAACTAAGAAAAAGAGGTGCAAAGTTAAGCGGACTGAAAGACCAGCTAATTCAGAGTTAGTTGTTTACTGTTTACAAGCATATTTTATTATTCAATGTTTTGACGCCACAGTCCAGAATAATAACAAATACAGGACCTCACTCGCCAGTGGCGCCGTCTGGGGAGCACAAAAACGGTAGCCCTCTGCACGATTGGATAGTGTCGTTGTCAATAGATTAGTGAATGGCGAACTTCAGTCCCAGCGTGGCGTAAGCGGTGTGGCGGCGGTGTCACTTTAGGTTGTGTTATAGAGAATAGCATTACAGCAGTGCTATTCTGTACGTCCACGAGACACCGTTGAAATTAACGTAGTGTTTAGAAGATAGAATCGTGTGAGCTCGTGAATGTTAAATAGCACAACAGGTGGTGTGACGACTCAACATAGGACTGAGAGGTATATAGGGGAAAAATAACTGTTGCTTGTTGCTTCCATCTCGCTGAGAGGCTCATAGCAGTTGAATGTCTCCACATTCGGACCTCCACAATCGATTATGGTAACATCTTGGCAAGACTGGGTTGCCGAACATTCGGGTTTTCTAACTAATCGGAACGACAGCCAAAGATCTACAAATGACAGCCAGGACTTCCCGAGAGACGGAGACAATAAAAAAAACCTTAATACGTACAGCTTAACATGAAAAAAACCCTTGAAAAAGGACTCCAGTAGCTGTTGCAACTAGCTACGTTAATAGCCACGAAAAAAATACTGACTATTATTCTTTCTCTCTAGGGTCCCTCGGTAACACATGGCGTCAAGGAGAATGGAGAACCAAATATAAGTTAGATCCCACCAAAGTACCTCTTAGAGACCATTCCACGGAGCCGTGCAGCTGTTCCACATCCCAGCATAGGCCCACCATCGAAGACCAATTGTATCAATACGACACCAGGCTGGAAAAGACCTTCCAACAACTTAACGGCTGCTTTCAAAAGATCCTGCCAAATGAAAACTCCCTGATCACAGAGCAGTTTTACAACAACACACTCCTCGACGTCAACAACTATGAGACTCAAGCACACTTCGTAACCGAACTCTTCAAGAATGATTGTGATACTTCTGACGCCACATTCAAATGTAACGGTTTTGACGGCAGGTGTGTCGGTGACTGTGAGTGTAAAGTGGAGGTGTGTAAGTGTGTGTCGCGAGGAGGGTGTGAGGCGGGGTGTGGGTGTGTGTGCGATTCCTGCTACTCCCACTGCTGGCCCCGTGATTGGCTGCGAGAAGACTTCCCCGGTGCAAGGGTTATATCTGTGAACTATACGAGTGATCCATACTTGTGGCGGCCGCTCTGGGTTAAGGGTACTAAGAGGTGAGATGTCTTCCATTACAACTATGCTCTTATTTTGTATTTCGGTCCAACATAGGAGGGGTCGATGTTTCGTAACTGACCACTCTGAGAAAAACATTCGAAACTAACTCAGAGGTCGCTATCTCTTAAAGACCAGACATTACATTTATCAAATCATACGAGGACTTTTAGAGCAGTTTAGAGTCTGAGATGGTCTTTTGAAGAAAGAACCACACAAGAGTCCAGTCAGTGCAAGCATTTGTCAGTTATAGTGTAGCTTTCTTTTTTATCGTGGTAAAATCATCAAATGACTCCTCCCACCTCGGGCAGGGCGGGAAGGACTGTCAGACTTGTACTGACTAAAATCCACGGTGTCCTTCGATAGCCCTTTATGTTCCGGGGTCACGGTAATGAGATAAGTCCCGCGACCCCGGCAGGCTTATCGTTTAGCTTGACTCATAACTCAAGAAGCTCAACTACACGACGAACAATACCAAAGAAAGGACATTTGGGCAGGCCACATAAGTAACTCAAACTGTCAAACAATCAATATAAATTAGATAAAGTAGGAGCTGTATCACATAAACTGTCCCAGAGATATAACTCATGACGTCCTGCTCAGCAATCATCATCACCAGCTTATAATGTTCTCACTGCTGGGACACAAGCCTCCTCTCTGAAAAGGAGTGGGCCATAATCCACCACGCGGGCCCATTGCGGATTGGTAGATGTCACAATTCTTCCAATATTTGGTTCTACCGTTCTAGGAATGTCGGTTTCCTCACGATGTTTTTCTTCACTGTTTTGAGAGTAGTGGTGATGAAATAAATTACACAAAGTAAAGCGCCTGGCTGGGTTTGAACCCATGATCTACAACTCGTAAGTCGGGGCTGATACCACTGGGCCACCACTGCTCAGCAATAGCACTAGTCCAGTACTAATAAGCATATCATCGACGTACAGACTCCGTCTGCACGAGCGCGCCGAGCAGATGATGTCACAGCTGCTGGCGCTGGGAGTCGGCCAGAGACCTGTCGTGTGGGTGGGACACTCCAAAGGCGGCCTCTTCATCAAGCAGATATACTGTCAAGGTAACAGTGGCATACTCGTAAATTCCTGTAATTTAATCTCTTAAATTAAATAATTCGTAAATAAATCACGCTTGCAAATCCCGACGGGTCCTCCCTTCGAGAATTGCAGACCTACCTTGTGAAATGTGAATATATCTTATAGTAAGTACATGCATATTTGGCAAGGTATCTGAACACCTATGTGATAGAGGCGAGCCAGTTGCCGCCAGCCGGTTAATAATCCAGATTTCGGATGCTGCTACTGAAGTTTTTCTAATAGCCAAAATATTTTGCTTAACAAACCCAGGGCGTCGTAAGTCTCATCAAAGTTCTTCATAAGAAATCTCTTTTGATGTTCGTCCTATTCTCATGTTAACAGAGCACCACATATTTACTAACATAATTTCTTTGTTCCAGCTTACGAAGCTCATCAGAAAATTAACAAAAGTGATGTTCAACATCAAACTATAATTAACAATAATTCCGAGGACCAAAGTGATAGAGAATTTAATATAAATAACAAAGTTAGTGCTAGTGTAGACAATAAGTATAACAGTTACAATGACAATGATGTTCATACGATCAAGGATCAAAGAGACGGGAACTGTAACGATCTACTGAACACTTTCATTAAAGAACACAACAGCGCCACTTGCACCACATACGGTGGAACTAAACTAAGAAGTATAGACGAAATGAATGAGATCAGAAACAATAACAATTCCGGTAACAGTAGCTTTAACGAAGAAGAAGAAAATAATAATATTGATTTAGAAATAAACTACAATATGGAACATGATGGCAATCAAATGTATGGCTGTGTGCAAAATGGTGACCTTATAGATAATAAGCAGAGTAGGTTTAATGATGATTCAGAGTATATAGATATTAGTGTAAGAAAAGATGAACAATATAGAAATACAGAAGATGATATGACGAGAGAGAACAGAGAAGTTCTGTCTTCAAATAATGAAGGTACGTAACGTTCTCCTACACAAGCTACTATGATCTGTAGACGGGCACGGTTGGCGCAGTGGTTGAGAGATCGATTGCTGCGCAGCGTGTCGCGGGTTCGATCCCCGCACGGAACAAATATTTGTATGGCCTGCAGGTAGTCGTTCCGGGTCTAGGTGTTTGTGTATGTGAGTTTATATGTTTGTAAACGAAAACCACGACACAGGAGAAATTCCTAGTGTGGGGTAACGTTTTTAATAATAATAAAAAAAAAATCTAAAATGCTAAGATGAATAACAATTTTGGGTTACTGAACGAACTAGCCGTACATCTCACCTTAGCTTTGTTCTTGTCTATGAAGGAAAACATCGTGAGGTTATGGACTGTTTATCATTATTGTTCCGAGCTCGGTAGGGGATAAATTAATTAACACCAATTAAGCATCAGAATAATTATGTTAGGTGGGCGGATGCTCAATCTGAGTCATATGGATTAGATTGTGGGGTTAGGCAGGGGGGATTGACTTCACCGAGTCTTTTCAACGTGTATATGGATCGGCTGATTGGTGAGCTGAGCAGCACCAAGATCGGATGCTCTATTGATGGAACTATGATCAACAACATAAGTTACGCTGATGATATGGTGCTGCTCAGTCCATCAATCTGTGGTCTGAGGAAATTGTTGGCCATCTGTGAGAGGTATGCAGAGGCTCATGGCTTGAGGTATAATGCCACCAAGAGCAAGGTAATTGTTTTTAGAGTGCGCAACAATACACCTGTTAATATTCCATCTATTAACTTAAGAGGAACGCCGTTGGAGTTCGTTACGCAGTTTAAATACCTAGGTCATGTTGTCACGGACTTTCTCATGGATGACCAAGATTTAGACAGGGAGCGCAGAGCGTTGGCGGCCAGATGCAATATGCTGGCTCGCAGGTTTGCACGTTGTACTAGGGAGGTGAAACTGACTCTTTTTCGAGCGTTTTGTCAATCGTTTTACACGTGCAGCCTGTGGGTAAGGTATACGCAGAAGGCTTACAACGCTCTGCGCGTTCAGTATAACAATGCGTTGAGGATATTGTTGGGGCTACCTCGGTTTTGTAGTGCGTCTGGCATGTTCGCTGAAGCTAGGTTAGACGATTTTTATGCCGTTATGCGCAAGCGATGTGCGAGTATGCTGAAGCGATTCAGGGGTAGCCCCAACAACATACTGGCTACACTGGCGGACAAAATTGATGGGCCTTTCATTAGGCACTGGGTAGGTAGGCATGTGCGTACTGGCGTACATGTTGCCAATTAATTTTAAACTTTTTATTTTTATGTACTAACAATAGGTTAAGATTTTACTAACACTATATGGATCAATGGTCTGAATTAAATAAATTATTATTATTATTATTGAAACCAAGTAATCTATAATGATAAACAAATCACTAATTAAAACAAACGCTTATCACTACTCAACAATATTCACCACTAAAACACACACTAAAAAGTCGCTTGTAAATTCTCAATTCGAGTTGACTTCCGAGTCGCCTCGATCGTAGTCAAAAACAGACTGACTCTGTGCGCCTTCACGTCGAGTATTTAATACCACGACCGGTCACACTAGAAGTTTCTAGAAAATAGTCGAAAGTTCTGGAAACATCCATAGACTTTTACACAGTCTCATACCTTCTGGAACTTTCCTGAACAATCTCGAAACATCTAGATCCGTGTAGAAATTTCTAGAAACTTCCAGTGTAATCTTCAGTAAAATTGTAGAGAACCTTAAGGAACCTTCAAGAAACTAGTAGGTAGGTCTCGCAATACGGTCGATGTACCAATATTATAGGCTGTGGGGTTCCCAGAGGCGGCTTAATTAACTCTGATACCAGAGGTGGCTGAATCCCCATCAGAACTGAAAATAACCATCGATTCGGGACTAACAAGCCTCTCGTTCCTTCCCCAGAAGACAGAGTTATGTTGTCCGCGCGCGCGTCACTGTGGACCAACAGTGCCGGCTTCATGTTCTACTCCGTCCCTCACCGCGGCTCCCCCCTCGCAGACATCAAGACCCCGCTCACCGCTCGCAGCGTGGAGCTGCAGGAGATCGCTAAAGGTAACGTTTGTTCGAGGCTCGGACCGAAGTGGCATGTTCACAGCATAAGTCTTGTTTACTGCGCTCGGCTTTTTTAGCGTTCTAATTTTCATTGTACAAACAGCAGATAAAAGCGTTGTAATCAAGAACATACAACGGCTAAACTTATCTCATAAGTGACTAAAACAGAAAAGAAAAACAACTTCAGCTTCGTTTTTCGATTTAAGCAAAGCTTTCGATTTTGTTCATCATTCTGTTCTCACTATAACTATAAAAGCTCTAGAGTGGATCAATTCATATATTGATCAGACGTGAATTTACGTGGATTAATAAATTCAATAGAAATCTTTACAGTCCACCACACTTATGTTTTTCAACCTAGTTATTTTGGAGTAGCACATGGAAGCATCTTAGGGCCATCTTTGTTCCTAATATGCTTTAAAAATTCTCTTGGAGTGGTTGAACAAGACTGCCTTTTTAGGGTTCCGTATCCAAATGGCAAAATAGGACCCTATTAATAAGACTCTGTCTGTCATCAGGATGTATCTCATGAACCGTAATAGTTAGATAGTCACAGATGATGTATTTCTGTTGTCGCTATAACAACAAACATTAAAAATAGAATAAATATCCATACAACAGATATTGGTACGGAATCACGCATGTTGGAATAAATGGACGTATTTTTTTTTAGTTATGTCGTACTACAAACCAGTAGAGCTATAACTATTTTACCTTATTGACGTTTTTTTTTATATACGCATTGCTCCTCAAGCCCTGTATGCAATCGAATTTTTCTTTGTCTTAAAACAATATTCTTAGCAAATTCGTGCGATTTGCAAATTCCTACTAACTAAAAAATGAAAATCGTCCTTGCTACTACGATATAATGATGCAATTCGACTGACTTACGTCGTCGTGGCGAGCGTGTTTTGTTTTTCATGTACTCGTAGATAACCGCACGTTTTATGTCATATGTCGTAGTGGTAAGGATGATTTTCACTTGTAGTTGGAATCGGTCGAATTGCGTCAAGCTAGCTTAGTAATAACACCTGATGATGATGTTGTCCAGACTGTCCCCTGGTGCTGGAGCTCCAGCGCGGCTGGCTGGCGGCGGCGCGGGCAGGGTCCCCTCTGGTCCGCTCGCTGGTGGAGACCACGCGCACGCTCATGGCCGTGCTGTGGCTGCGGATCGTCAGCGAGGACTCCGCCGGTCAGTGTGCATGTTACAGATGTGTTTGTTGTATTATTATATTCCACCACTACCAATCAAACATGTCGTGGATATTTCAGCTTTTGTGAGGAGATGGTTGCAAGATAACAATTATTATTATTACTACTATTATTTTTCATTTTTTAAATTTTGACGCGCAGCGTGTCACGGGTTCGATCCCCGCACGGAACAGTTTGAGTTTATATTTGTAAACACACGCACGATGTAGGAGAAATAAATAGTGTGAGACAACAAAAAAAAAAAAACAAAATTAACTCTTGATAAGTAACTTATCGACAAAAATCTGTTACAAGATGTGGTGGATATTGATCCAATCGCATTAGTTCATTTATTTAGCAGGACACTTGTAACGATCCCTTCCTATCCTCTTCTCCTTTCCGCATGCACGCGCGGCATATCGCCGTCCTTTTCTGATGAGCAAGCGCCGCGCCTCGCGCGCCCTCTGAACCGAACTACACGTTCGGGTAAAGACAAAAAGAAAAGAGGACGACCAATTGTAGCTAGTCGTGGCTGGTCGTAGCATCTCTCGCAATTAGAGTGCAAGAAAACTCAAGAAATCAAAAATCCTGGTGTAATTCGCTGTAATTGCTATCAGACGAACATTAACGTGTGTGTGAAATGAAATAACGTGTTACAATAACTTTAATAAGACTAATAGATAAGTGTCGCATCTAAACTGACCCTGCAACGTGGCGTGGTGTCGTCGTCAGGCCACGCAGACCTTGGCGCCAACCCCCTGGTTACCCTCGCTCTGGAGTTCCAGAAACACAGGTACGTGCATGCTCCTTCACTATAAGGCTGCTGTATTTTATCCTGTGTTTATTCCACCTGCAGCAGTCGTTAGTCCTACCGCTATTTGAAGATCGTTACAAGTGTTGTTAGGTATTATATTCTAGACATATGTACTTTCGAATAGTTACGCATATACAGTCCACTACCATTCCCCTGAACCATCGTAAGAATCTCCGTATGAACCTATTGTCCATACCCACTTGTGGTGTGTAAACAGAAAGTGAACCAGCTTCTAGCATTTTCCACCATAATTTGGTCCGTCGAGCCGAAGATTCTCTTAAAATATCGTAATTACACTTAGATATTTGTCTAACTTAGCGTCCTTACCCTAGGTACCTACTTTTACGGTAATAATAAACCTATACGTAAATCCTGCTGATTACTTGAACAAGTTGTTCGAATTCTTTTGTTATTCGCATACCGCCCGCACGAACTTCTTGTTTATGTATTATTTACCCGCTAAATCAGTATAGGTAGTACTTAAGTTTAGGTTACCTACCGCCGCTATCCCGCTATCGGCCGCACGTTATTTCTATAACATACACGTACCTACATACTTTTAATTTTAAGGTACATAAAACTGTTCCCTCCGCTTATATACCTATTCATAATTCGTATAGCTATTACCTACCTACTTATTTTAGTTTAAAGTTACGAATCAAGTTTTATGTAGGTATTCATTTTGATTTATTCATATACCCGCGCTATTTCGTTTTGTGTGTTCTCCGTTCTCCGCTCGCTCGCTCAGTTCGCGAACCCGACGTTTCCAGCGCCCGCTCGCTGTTGCTACATTGCTAGGCCGGCCGCCGCACCCCCCCGCGTCCCCGCTGCGATTCCATTTGTCGCATTTTTTTTTTGAAACGCAGATTTCGCGTACTGTTTGCTAATCTGTAATGGTCAATGCAGATTAAGTAATAGTTTGTAACTATCGCAGTCTCAACTTGTTTATCTTAATAACTCTTTACGCTCGCAATTGATCTGTGGTGGTCTGGGTTTGTTTTACCCTACCGCGCTACGCTGAAAGATAGTTTATGCGTTTATGTTTAACGTCGTTCTATCAAGGTTTTTGAAGTTTTTATTTCTGTTTCGCACCTAGTTTATTCACAATGAGTAATACGAAAAAGGATAATATTCCTGAGGTGGACGAAACGTATGACCAGGAGAAAGGTCAGCAAGTTATTCTAGAATCCAAACGCGAAATGCTATTTGCGCGCATGCAAGGCATTTATGATATTGCTAAAAAGGTGGAAACCGATTCTACCATGATTAAGGCTTTGCTACACACCGCGTTTAATATAGATCAATTGCATAAAGATTTCGAAACGGTATTAGATTCATACAACACTATTTCTCTTAAGATAAATCCTAAGCACGCTGTTAGGTATCAAGAGTGGACGAACTTTGATATCATGTATTGTCTTGTCAAGAAGACCATTGAGTCTCATTCATCATCTAAACAACATGAATCACTCCCGCAGATAGAAAAGCCAAGGCCTAGGCTCCCGCAGATGGAGTTATTGTCCTTTAATGGTGACGTCCGTTCTTGGCCGCTATTTTACCAACAGTTCAAAAGCACTGTTCACGAAAATTCATCATTGTCAGATAGTGATAGGGTGTATTATTTGGTTGGTAAACTGTCTGGACCCGCTGCGTCCGTTTGCGCCCGGTTGCCCCCGACTGCGGAGAATTACCCCATTATTTGGGAGGCACTAGTGCAAAAGTACGAGGACTCCAGGCTACTCGCTAGTTCCTACCTTAATCAGTTGTTAAGTTTTAAACCGCTAACCGCTAATAATGCTTCTGGTCTTGAGTCATTTTTAAATAATTTTGACACGTCTGTAGAAGCCTTTAGGCAACTGAAAATTGGTGACTCGACCGATTTCATGCTGCTGCACCTCGCTCTTCAGAGGCTTGATTCCGAGACTATCAAGTTATTCGAGTTAACTTACCGCAAAGTTAAAATTCCTACCTATTCGGATTTAATTGAATTTGTAAAGGAACAGAGTAAAGTGTTATCAAGATCAGCGGGCCCGTTAATAAACTCACAAGCGCAGCACAAGGCTCGCACTGTTCCAATACCTACGCCTAGTAGGCAAGGTCAAACAAAATCCTTTGTAAACACTGATCAGCAGGTGAGTGGTGCAAGCGGTGATAACAAGTGTTGTTTGTGTCACCGTGAAAAACATGACCATTTGTATCGCTGCTCCGCTTTTATGAAATTAACGCCTTCTGACCGGTATAAATTCATCAAGAATAAACATTTTTGTAACAACTGTTTAAGTGTAAAACATAAAACAATGGATTGTGAATCCAAACGCACTTGTTCCCATTGCTCGGCCAAACACCATTCGCTACTCCATTTTAACCCGCCCGCTAACAATCGCAAAAATGTTGAAACAAAACCCGCATCATCGGGTTCACCCGCTAACGCGTCCGCTACCGCTCATGACTCACACAGTGCTGCGCCCGAGCATTCAAAATCTTCAGAGTTTCACACTCGTGCCCCCGCTAAAGGCCCTACGGCCCATGTGCATAAGGTCGATTCTTCGTTGCCCGCTACTGAACCTAACAGTGACACATCGGTTTGTACTGTTTCTTATGATCATGATTCGCACACAATAACGACTGCATTATTGGCAACCGCTAAAATAAAGGTTTTAGATAACTTTCACCGTCCTCATTTTTTGAGATGCCTGATTGACCCCGGCTCTCAAAGTGAGTATATTTCCGCTTCGTGTAGTAAGCGCCTATCGCTTCCTATCTCAACACAAAGCCGTTTTTCTAAGGTTCAAGGTATAGGTGGGGCCTCTCAAAAGATTTTAGGAGTGACCTCACTCATATTCACTTCTCGCTTTGACGACGGACATGAGTACCACATCCAGCCCATGGTTGTGGATAGTATTACCTCGCAGTTACCTGACTCGCGTATTGACGTCAGCTCTCTTGGCCACATACGTAATCTACCCATGGCTGATGATGACTATTCTGAACCCGGTCCAATCGACCTCCTGCTAGGAGTGAACTTATACTGTCAAATACTCTTATTTAACAAAATAACCGCTGATAATAATTTACCCGCTGCCTTGGAAACCACTTTAGGTTACATCGTCATGGGAAACGCACCCGTCATATCGCCGCGCTCTTCTTCATATACCTTATGTGCATTTACCGCTGACCCGCTACACCAACTCGTGGAAAGGTTCTGGTCCACTGAGGAACTACCTTTTCGGTTGTTTTTAAGTCCTGACGATCAACGCTGTGAAGAAATTTATACTTCGACTACCACGCGAAATAAAGATGGCAGTTATGTAGTTCAGCTTCCATTTAAAGAAGACCCGCGAAAGCTAGGTAACTCCTACATAACCGCGAAGAAAAGGTTTTCATGCCTTGAAAGAAAGTTCTTACGATCACCGGACTTACATGAAAAATATAATGAGATAATCAATGACTATCTCGATAAAGGTATTTTGATGCGCGTTTCTCCAGTCGACTGTACTTCGCCAGGTTATTACCTACCGCACCATCCTGTAGTTCGTGAAGACAAGTCCACGACTAAGGTTCGCATCGTCTTAGACGGCAGCGCTTCGACTGATTCCGGCCTATCTCTAAACGATATTTTGTATAAAGGCTGCAACTTGCAAGCTGATATATTTAACATTTTATTAAGTGTTCGCATACATCGAATCGCCTTTTTCGCTGATGTTAGGCAGATGTATTTATGTATTTATACTCACCCCGCTCACCGATGTTATCAACGGATCTTATATCGGTTCTCTCCGCACGATACACTGGAAACCTTTCAGTTTGAACGTGTTACCTTTGGTCTCCGATCTTCTCCAATGCTGGCTATGCGTACCTTGCGCCAGCTGGCACAAGATGAAAGACAAAGGTGGCCTATTGCTGCTGACGTCATCGAAAGAGATATCTATATGGACGATTTGGCTTCTTCTGCTTCGTCTGTAGATAAAGCAGTTAAGACGGCCCAGGAGTTGATTCAGATGTTCAAGGCTGGTGGGTTCGATTTAGTAAAGTGGACTAGTAACTCGTCTGAGTTGCTGAGCCACATACCCGTATCACATCGACAGTCTGAATCAATTTCGTTCGATGACGATGACACGTTCAAGATCTTGGGGCTACGCTGGCTCCCAGCATCAGATAATTTCACATTTTTGACTTCGGTCCCACCATCCGCTGTTACAAAGCGTGCCATTTTATCAATGACCGCTCGTCTGTACGATGTCTTAGGACTAGTCGGACCCGTGATCCTTTACGCAAAACTGATAATCAGGGAACTGTGGCTTCTACACATTAACTGGGATGACAAGCTTCCTAGTGATATCACTAGTTTATGGCAAAGATACTTATCGGAGCTACCGCTTATCTCGCACCTCAAGTTTCCCCGCCATGTGGGAATTGAGGAAAATGATTCTAAAATCTCGCTTATCGGGTTTTCGGACGCAAGCGAAAAAGCCTACGGGTGTGTAATTTACTTACATGTATCTAATGGTGATCAGCCACCTTTGATCTCGCTTCTGTGTTCCAAGTCCCGCGTCGCATCAGCCAAACCGACAATTACGTTGGCCCGGCTTGAGTTGAATGGCTTAGTGCTTCTCGCTAAGTTGTTACGCACTGTTTATGATTCACTATCCGCGCGTTGTCACATTGATAACTTATTTATATTTTCTGATTCGACAGTCGCCCTATGTTGGATAACTTCCTCCCCGCATAAGTTTCATACTTACGTCGCTAATCGTATTTCAGACTTTCAGTCTACCTCGCCATCGCAAAACGTATATCATGTCGCAGGAGTGGAAAACCCTGCAGATTTTGTTTCTCGCGGCTTATTACCTTCGCAGATATTAAATAATGATTTATGGTTCCGAGGGCCTCCTTGGATGTCATCGCCGCTGACAGAGTGGCCAGTTGAAGCTTTCTCTTCCGCTAAAAATCAACTGCCTGAAGAGAAAAACATCTCTCTTGTTACTGTCGCTAAAGAGGAAAACGTCCTCATATCTTTAGGCTCCAAGTTTTCTTCATGGCATAAGTTTGTCCGTTCCACAGTTTTCGTGCTTCGCTTTTTAAAGTTGCTTCCTCGCAATGAAGTCATCACTGCCGAGGATCTAACTACAGCTGAGAATAAAATTATTCAAGCTGTTCAGCACAGCTGTTTCGCTAATGATATACAAAATATTAAAAACAACAAGTCTTGTTCTACCGCTTTACGGAAGTTATCTCCATTCATTTCTAACGAAATTATACGAGTCGGAGGGCGACTCTCATATTCCAGTTTGGATTATAGTCAGAAGCATCCCGCTCTTCTGCCTAAGAATGGGCACATCGCTGACCTTATTGTCGATTGGTACCACCGCGAAAATAGCCACGCTGGTCCACAGTTACTCATGTCAATATTGCGTCAGAAATACTGGTTTTTATCCGCTAGGCGCTTAGTGCGCAACCGTATTCACAAGTGCGTTCGTTGCTTTAGGCTGAATCCTAAGCCTACCTTTCCCTCTATGTCAGATCTGCCCAGTTGTCGCGTAGAACCTTGTAAAGCTTTTACACATACGGGTGTCGATTACGCTGGTCCGCTATATATCACGACGTCTAGGAAACGAGGTGTACGTAGTCAAAAGGCTTATCTCTGTGTCTTTGTTTGCCTTGTCACCAAAGCCGTTCACGTAGAACTAGCGTCTGATCTCAGTTCCGCTACCTTCATGAACGCCTTCAAGCGCTTCTTATCTAGGCGCGGCCCGTGCAACTTTCTGTACAGCGACAATGGTACGAATTTTATTTCATCGCAATCCTTCTTAAAAGAGTTATTTGATTTTTTAAAATCTGATAAATATTATGAAGTTTTCAGTAACGAACTTGCTAAACAAAGGATCATATGGAAGAGATCGCCGCCCTTAGGAAGCCATTTTGGTGGAATTTGGGAAGCAAACATTAAAAGTATAAAGTCTCTTCTTTTCCGCGTGATAGGAAAACAGATCCTCACTTACGAGGAGATGCTTACGGTGCTTAATCAAGTCGAAGCTGTACTGAACAGCCGACCTCTGTACGTTCTGAGTTCCGACCCTTCGGAACCTACTGCCTTAACCCCGCGCGCATTTCCTATCAACTAAGCCTCTCACCTTTTTACCCGCGGCTGACGTAAGTGGAGAACGGGCAAACCTTTTGTCACGGCATTCTTTAATGGACTCGCTAGTCCAAACGTTCTGGAAACGATTCAAGAATGAATACCTCCATAACTTGCAAATGCGTGAAAAGTGGAACACCGCTAGTAACCCACTCACGGTAGGCACAATAGTTCTTCTCAATAATGAGAACTCACCTCCCTTGTCTTGGAAAATCGGGAAAATTTCTGAGATTTTCCCTGGCAAGGACGGAATAGTCCGCTGTGCGCGTGTTGAAAGCGGCGGTAGCTCCTACGTCAGACCAGCGACCAAGTTGTCGCCTCTCCCAATACAGTAGGGTGACCATGCCTCTACATTATTTTCTATTTTTTAATTATAAATTTATTATCTCCGCTAATTTCTTTTGTTTATTTTTTTTTTTTTCTCCGCTGTTTTATTATTGTTTCGAAGGGAAACCTTCAAAGGGGGGAAGATGGTGGATATTGATCCAATCGCATTAGTTCATTTATTTAGCAGGACACTTGTAACGATCCCTTCCTATCCTCTTCTCCTTTCCGCATGCACGCGCGGCATATCGCCGTCCTTTTCTGATGAGCAAGCGCCGCGCCTCGCGCGCCCTCTGAACCGAACTACACGTTCGGGTAAAGACAAAAAGAAAAGAGGACGACCAATTGTAGCTAGTCGTGGCTGGTCGTAGCATCTCTCGCAATTAGAGTGCAAGAAAACTCAAGAAATCAAAAATCCTGGTGTAATTCGCTGTAATTGCTATCAGACGAACATTAACGTGTGTGTGAAATGAAATAACGTGTTACAATAACTTTAATAAGACTAATAGATAAGTGTCGCATCTAAACTGACCCTGCAACGTGGCGTGGTGTCGTCGTCAGGCCACGCAGACCTTGGCGCCAACCCCCTGGTTACCCTCGCTCTGGAGTTCCAGAAACACAGGTACGTGCATGCTCCTTCACTATAAGGCTGCTGTATTTTATCCTGTGTTTAATCCACCTGCAGCAGTCGTTAGTCCTACCGCTATTTGAAGATCGTTACAAGTGTTGTTAGGTATTATATCTAGACATATGTACTTTTCGAATAGTTACGCATATACAGTCCACTACCATTCCCCTGAACCATCGTAAGAATCTCCGTATGAACCTATTGTCCATACCCACTTGTGGTGTGTAAACAGAAAGTGAACCAGCTTCTAGCATTTTCCACCAAGATGTTTATCTGGACATTTTATCTAAAAGTAATATTATAAATAGAAGTTATTAATTAATAAAGATGAAACTATTTATATTTTTACGAATTTTATTAGACATACAAATGACACCACTGAGATCTCATGCTTGAAAGCAACAAAAAGTTTAACTTTAACAACAATATACCTAGACTTTTAGCTATTTTACCAAGCAAAAAAAAAATCGTGGCAAAATCATCAAATGAGTGCTTCTACCCATACTGTCAGATTCGTACTGTTGTTCCTTTACGGTCTGGTTCACGGTTTCCTAATAAGACAATCCCGGGACCCTGGAACAGTATAGGTATACTGTAGTAAGAGCTAAGCTGGTACGGATTACCGTGACCCCGGAACGTAAAGAGATTGCAGGACACCATGGATTTTAGTCAGTACAAGCCTGACAGTCCTTCCTGCCCTGCCCGGGAGGTTGAATTTGAAGATTTTACCAACAAAAAAAATTTGGTACCTCTCTAACCCTCCCCATTACTTCCACCCTCCACCGTGCATACATACCTGTCTAACCCCTCACCCACCGACAGTCAGTCGATCCCCCTTAGGCGTCAACCCCAGCAGTCTCTTCATGAAGGCCACGACCCTGGACTCATTCCCGAGCTCCAGGGAATACGTGACCGGGGGGAGAACCGGTGGAGACACACCTACGTACTGATTCTGTTCCCTGGTCACATGATTTAACTCCCCGTTACCGCTTCTCACCAGGGTGTTGTTATCTCGTACTACACTTATTATAGGCACGACATTCTTGCGATTTCTTACTTGAGAGCTTTGAATATGAACTGACGTCGTAGAAGGTCCTTAATCCCACCCTGCCCTGGATAGGAGGACTCATTTGATGATTTTAACACGTAAAAAAAGAGTTAAGTTGATATTTTTTTACTGCTTTACACTCCTCCAGCCACAGTAACATTGTGATCATGTTATGTTACAGACGCGGGTGTGGGCGTGTTACATGGCGTGTCAGTGGATCACCGGGAGATCTGCAAGCCGTCCTCGCGGCGCTGTCTACTGTACACGGAACTAACACACCTTATACAGGCCGCGCTCACCAGGTGTCGCTGTCAGTAGACCACGAAGACGGGAGCCAGAAGACCTCGTATCAACACTTGTTTGGGGCCCTTCTCATATAATTGGCCTACCTGCTTGATTAAACGTTTGCACCATATTGATTAAACGTTTGCCTTTTCATTAGACTTCTGTTTTGGAAGCCATACTATTATGAAATAGGTCTTATTTCAAAGTGGAAACCAACGACCATTTATATCTAGACGCCTCATGCACGATCTGACTAACGAAAATATTCTGTCAAGTCGCTGAGGTACGACGTAAGCGAGGGGGACGGAGTACTGCGTTCTGATTGGCTAACTCAAGGTCAGTGCGACGAGGGGACTCACAGGAGTGGTCGAGTCACGACGGTTATAAGACTTTTTTACCTAATGTGATGACAAACATCGGTCGACTGTGATTAGGAGTATAGAGAGATATAAATGGTCGTTGGGGCTAATGAATAATTTCTTGGATTTGGATTGAGCTGCTATATTAATTTTGAGTGTTACTGTAATGTTATGAAGTGCCAAGTGTGTTGTGATGGCAAAGCCACCAGCATTATTTTGTTCGCTACTGAAAGTAGCTATTGAAACAATTTCATATGACTTTTACCAAAATGTTTGAAGCCTAAATTATTTACATATAAGTAGGTACTGACGCTCCAACAAACACCTACCATCTGTCAAATTTTCCCAATTGAATATGAACCATCTGCTTTTGGAATAAAGTTGAAAATCTATTGACAGATTCATGTAGCTTGATGTTATAGCGTCTGTACATGTACTTACAACCTAACAGGCCATATAGCCAAACGGTAAGCGATAATATACACCGTGTTCCGGACGATATACATAAACTTCGACCAGATGTTCAAACCACGGAAGTAAGCATTTTTCATTATGGACACATTAATAAATTCTTATTTTTTGTTAATTTTCATACAAACTAAATACCTAGACGTAAATAACCCGATATGCATGCCTCTTTATCCGAATTGGCAACGTCATTCATAACATTTGGCGGGCTGAAACAAATGAAATGCAAATAGTATTTGATAGATTTCAAATTAAGATACTTTCTCACTGCATAGCTCAATTAAATTTCATTAAATGAAATTACAAATATCTTTGTAACGAAGCCTTTTTAAGTACTACTTCCTTTGCTGGATTTGATTTGTAAAAGCCATAGAAGTATTTGCTAAAGTTTATGGATAACGTGAAGAACACGGTGTATATAATCGTTAATGTTTAGCAGTCGCTAATATATTTTCAACTTTATACACAAGCGTATAAAGTTGAAAATCCATTACTGTTGAGCGATAGCGAACGGAACGAACAAAAACGCTCTTATTGTAGATTTTTAACTTTATACGCTAGGGTATAAAGTTGAAGTTTGCCTATAGGACCAGGTGGCCTAACGTGACTTTTTTCTCCACTGTGTGAAAGAGAGAAAATACAAGTCGTCTAGCGCCATCTTGTTCCCACAGTGAAACTACAAAGTCATGGTAGGCTACAAGATAATACCAAGTTATTTGTAAAAGACATAGTACTAGCTAGTAAGATGTGTGCCGACCCCCCGCGGCGCACTGTGTGATGTTAATTGTGAACGAAACTAAACGTTTATTGTATCAATAAATAAATAATATTAATTGTGCCAACATTCATTGTTTTATTTTATAAAAATATTATCCCACAGGAACGTAAAATAATTATAATATTCCACAACTATCACACAACGCCATCTAGTCCCAAGCTAAGGATACTAGACAACTGCTAAACATACTTATATATTTCTAAATACATACATATTATAGATAAATTACACCCAGACACAACAAATGATCATGCTCATCACACAAACATTTGTCCTGGGTGGGAATCGAACCCACGACCTCTGGCATAGCAGTCAGGGTCACTAACCACTAGACCGGCAGGCCAGTCAAAAAAAAAAACGATTAAATATGTTTTTCTAGTCTAGACTAATCTACCTCTGCGCCGAGTTTTTTGAAGTGAAAATTTCTTTAGCGGCGTTGTACACTTTTTTTTTTGTAATGGGTAAAAAATGTTAAACTCGCGTCAGGACACGTGACCCTGATCGAAAATTCGTAAGACGGATGGAGAGTAGACAGCCGGCGCGGCGTAGGAGAGGAAGTATCCCCCTCTCTTTCTACGGCGAAAATGTATGCCAGCGCCTGCTGTTTCGATGCACAACGTTAATATTCAAGTTTTCACTTCTGCCGGCACTCCCGGAGTGTGACCCGTCGTTTTTTTTCATCAAATGAGTCCTCCCACCCAGTCTAGGGCGGGACTGAGGGACTGTCAGACATGACTAAATTCCTCAGTCATCCTTAACCCTTTACGTTTCAGGGCCCCGTCATATTTCTGACATCGACGCGGGCATGCTCCATGATCGGACGGCGAGTTACCCAAGGCGGCGTTAGTTGACGATTTTAGTATTAAATAAAACACCATAAAATACAAACAAATGATTTAATTACTCTTACATATTGTACTTGAAACAGCTTTCAGAGACTCCAGTGTCCGTACAGACGGCTCCACATCAACGTAGAAAATACCAATATACGTTGACCTTTGAAACTGCGGTAAGATCGTACAAAGCGAGACCACGATACACTGGTTATGTATAGCTTGATCTTTAGCCATGTGTACATTAACAATATGACAAAAATCTTCACACAACTTACATTAATAAAGAAAGAACAAACATCAGTGGCGCCTCTAGCGGCAATTTGTGGAACTAACGATGGTTTCCAAGTACTAGCTCATTTAATGCAGGGCATTATCAACATTGTGTACATTGAGATAAAGTCGAAATTAGATCAACTTTTGATAGTAGAACTGAGTCATGTATTCGGTTTTATATAATTTGCATTCTTATTTCAATGCGCACAGCGTTGATATTTCTTTGGCTGGGACGATTGTTCCTACGCCTTTTTGGTCTAGTTTGTAAACAAAAAAATAAGTAATTCTAGTTCCGCAATATACCGACAGATGTAAAATAAACATGCAATACGAGTGGTGAAATATAAAATGTTATTATTCTGCTAGTATATTTGAAAATAATGAAAGAAAAATCAATATCCCACTGCTGGGACACAGGCCTCCTCTCTGTGAGCGGTAGTTGGTCATAATCCACCACGCGGGTCCAGTGCGGGTTGGTAGATGTCACATGTCTTCAAATGTTTGGTTCTAGGACATGCCGGTTTCATCACGATGTTTTCCTTCACCGTTTTCAGAGCAGTGGTGATGAAATAAATTACATAAAGTAATGCGCCTGTCTGGGTTCGAACTAACGACCTACAATTCGTAAGTCGGGGCCAACGACTATTTATATCTAGACGCCTCATGCACGATCTGACTAACTTCTGCCAAGTCGCTGAGGTACGACGTAAGCGAGGGGGACGGGGTACTGCGTTCAGATTGGCTAACTCAAGGTCAGTGCGACGAGGGGACTCACAGGAGTGGTCGAGTCACGACGGTTATAAGACTTTTTTGCCTAATGTGTTGACAGACATCGGTCGCCTGTGATTAGGAGTCTAGATATAAATGGTCGGTGGTCGGGGCCAATACCACTGGGCCACCACTGCTCTATACATGGAAGTATACAAGATCTAAAAAAAACTTTGTCTATTTGAAGCTCTTAAACGGCTGGTCTAATATTGATGAGACTTTTACTTAGTTGATGTTATAAGGAGTAACACACTTTTATTTTACAGGATAATCACTATGACGTCTTAAAGCCAGTGCAATTGCATTATGAAAATTAATAGATTAAAAAAATATCTAAAAACCCACGTTTTTAATAATCCTAAAAATAAGAAAATAACCCTACGGGGCTGAGAGAGGGGCCACTCAAAACGTGGGGGCGTATATTATTTAAGGGATTATTTATGGGATATATTTACATGACACGTGTATAGATCGTGGATGTAACTTGCAAAGATACGCCCCACGTTTTGAATGGCCCCTCTCTCAGCCCCGTAGGGTTATTTTCTTATTTTTAGGATATTTAAAAACGTGGGTTTTTAGATATATTTTTTTAATCTATTAATTATTTTTATCATTGTTCATCGGGTTTGAAGCTACCTTGAAAATTTCAGCCTGCTAGCTTATCGGGAAGTGCCTCAAAATTAAGTTGCAAAAGTCCAACCGGAACGACAAACAAACAAACAAGAAAAGTGAGTGTATAAAAACGTGGGAAAAAGATAGAGCTATACAAGTCGTCTAGCGCCATCTCGCTTCCACAATGGAATTACAACCGCTTTAAGAAGTCATCGTAGTCCACTTGATATCAAACACAACGCGAGAGAAACCGCGGACATAAGTTTAGTTACAAATAATAACATTTTATATTAGAATTTTAATAAAATCCTGTGACGATAGTTAAAATTATTACATTTATGTCATATTTTATTTTTCTCGTTTCGCTGAGTTAGTTATGAACATAAAGAAGCACAGTCAGCATAAAAATGTGAACAGACTTATAAATGATGTGTACTGAGATCCAGCAGAGGATATAAATGGTTACTTCAGCAATGTTGCTACGAGTACTATCAATGTTGATAAAATAGTTTTTTATTTAATTGCTTTAATACACAGGGTGGAATTTTGTAATGCCACCTGGAGGGAAAGTACTCTTAATACTGCAGATAGAAAATTTTACTCAAAGGAAACATTCCTTTATTTTTGAATAGAAAGCAAACTGCATTCAAAGATTTTCGAAAATTCTCTTCTCCCACACCCGGGAATCGAACCGGCTAAAATCTGAAAAAATTATACACTGTACTTTTATTGCATCGATCGTTAGGGTCAATTATAAAGACGAAATCTCTCTAACAAACATGATAAATTAAATGAAAGGAAAACCAGGAAATTTTAAATTAATTTAGTTATTTACAAAAAATGGTAAACTAACTAATTAGTTGCTCGAAATGGGCTCCATTCTCCTGGAATCTTTGAATGCAGTTTGCTTTCTATTCAAAAATAAAGGAATGTTTCCTTTGAGTAAAATTTTCTATCTGCAGTATTAAGAGTACTTTCCCTCCAGGTGGCATTACAAAATTCCACCCTGTATATTCTATTGCTGAAGAAATACAGTAGATAAATTGACTTCGCCTTTCGACTTCGATTATTATTCGACGTCTACTTTGTCTTTCTACATCGGATTTTCGATATTAAATATCTATTTTAGCAACATGGAAGAATTGGTAGGCAACGCTGCTAAAGTGGCCATTTTGAAACACATACGTTGAAATCTTCAATACATTTAGTGATAGTGCAAGCGATGAACATCAGAATTACTTCGTTTTTCATTTACATATTATTAAAAGGCGAATGTTTAGGTATTGATAAAATTGACAGGATATTAGTTTCATAAAAATAAAATGTCATTAATTATATTGAACAGGTAACGGGCTTATTATTAATACTATGATATTACTAGTAAGTACGACACAAGACATTTATCATTGGTACTAAATATAAACAAGTAAATATAATATGTTGGTCTGACTGGGGGCCATGGGGCCACGCGGCCTATCCGGGTCGTAAAGCGAAAGAAAGAGTTAAAAGTGAGAAAATACTTTGACTTTGGTTTCTGCTCGAGATTTCTCGAACTCGAGACGATGGGATTGGTCCGAGACGAGAAAAAAAAATTAACAAGGCTCCAGCACTCTCGAGTCTTTTTTTAAATTGCGCGCCACAATCCGGTGCGTTTTATGCAACGACCATTTATATCTAGACGCCTCATGCACGATCTGACTAACGAAAATTATTCTGCCAAGTCGCTGAGGTACGACGTAAGCGAGGGGGACGGGGTACTGCGTTCTGATTGGCTAACTCAAGGTCAGTGCGACGAGGGGACTCACAGGAGTGGTCGAGTCACGACGGTTATAAGACTTTTTTACCTAATGTGTTGACAGACATCGGTCGCCTGTGATTAGGAGTCTAGATATAAATGGTCGTTGATTTTATGGTTTATCGCCGCGGGGTCAATTTCTCGAGATACCCGAAAAATTGTCTTCGAGATTTCTCGGGACTCGAGAAATTGGCGACGAGAATTCTCGAGACTGGAGAATAAAAAAAGGACGAGAAACCAGAAACCCTATTTCTGATCTAATTCAATTACAAAAAAAAACATGAGAAAGTTTGCTAGGTCCCCAAAATGGTCGTGGCTCGCAGTGACGACATAGCGTCTGTCACGTTAAAGGTTCCGAAAGCTGTCGCAACTTACCGCAGCAGCAAAGTAACCCGCAGCTTTCAACTGAAAATGAAAATCGTCCTTGCTACTACGATATAATGATGCAATTCGACTGACTTACGTCGTCGTGGCGAGCGTGTTTTGTTTTTCATGTACTCGTAGATAACCGCACGTTTTATGTCATATGTCGTAGTGGTAAGGATGATTTTCACTTGTAGTTGGAATCGGTCGAATTGCGTCGCGTCGCGGTAGCGGTTGAACGTCTTTGCCGCTGCGGTGACAGTCGTCTTCGGCAGTACTAATTCGTTTAAATTTTTTACAAATGCAAATTTAATAAATCCAAATAATTAATTTAATAATCACAAAATTTTATTAATTTATGGCACTCAAAGTTAAGCGAAGACAAATTTTTAATTTTCAAAATGTGCGTTTTAATGACAATTTGTAATTTAATGATAATTATAAACTAGAAGTGTACACTCAACCAAACAGATTAGTATATAGACTTGAACACTCACAAGCACATAAATATCAATGGTTGACTGTACTCACATAATAAATTATTCAAATTTAAAATAATGTGCGCTTACATTGCTTACGATATACATAATACAGAAGAAGGTAACTACAAACATCTGAACCTCTATTCAGAATCTTAAATAACTTTCATGTTGTGGAATCAGAAACTCAATGTCATTCATGCTAAAGTTCAGATTCCATTGCATCCATAGTTTAGAATAATTCACTCAAAAATCGACTCAAAGCAAAACACGCCAAAGTGGATAGTCGAGTGACAATGAATGTGAATTATCAAAGATTCTGGATGGAAGTTTTCATGAAGTGGGCGACACACCGGCCGGTCGCGTGTTGTGCGGTATAATGCGTTCCAACTAAGAAGGTCAGTGTCTATGGTCAACTGACACTTCAAAAGTACCGATAATATTAGACAACTGTTCAGATTTGACAGGTGTGACGTCAGTAGAAGGTGACCTTCTTAGTTGGATCGCACTACACATACATACACTGCTTCCAAGGTGGGTCGACACCGTCCGCGTGTGGCGTCGCGACTCGTGATACTCTACCAAAGCTGTGCGGTGTACACGAGCGGGACGAAAACGTTACATTAAAGCCCGCTTCATCACCACTAACACGTCAGCAGGATAACTTTTTCGTTCTGTGCGTGTACACAGTGGCGGACACAACACACGCCCTTGTGGAACCCCAAGATACACATACAAGCTGGCATCAAACACACACTATTCTTACCATAGTTTTGTGTTGATACCAGAGAAGACGCATCTTACGCCTTGTGAGTTTCATATAATGATGGGTAAACGAAACAAATCCAAGTTATTTTACATGAACAGTGTATCAAAAGCTAAGTCTAGTTCCAAAAGTTAGAAGGAAACATGTCATATCATTGCTTTGTATAAGAAAGCTGATGAATAGTTCAAAAATAACATATTAAGAAATTGATTAAGTGTGATTTTTAGATAGGATGTTTCTGTTCTACCATGGAACAGTCTTTACACAAGAAGTGAGGTCGACAAGGGCGTGTTTGGTAGAAATCTCTAATAGTGACGGAACTACTGCAAACTGTGTTACATTGCTTTGGTAGACATCACTGAAGCAAGCGTGGCGCGCGGGAACGTCCGCTGAACACTCATACATCACGCATCTTCTCTTCCATTCTCACACGTACAGTACAGGCTTTAGGTCTAAAATTGTGCAGCGTGAAATAATAGAACTATGAAATAACTGTGAAAGATCTTAAAGAGATTTCGAAGTAGAAAAGTGGAAAAAATCTACCATTAGTAACTTTTATGATGTTATTAGAGAAAGATAATGTTTATTAAAAGTGTTGTATGTACATACTATGAAACCCAGAGTAACATAGTGAATCTACAAAAGTACTAAAACGTCTATAAAAGTAGCTCAGAATATGTCACTGTAACTGACGATGAAAATAAAACGAAAAATATCCTCCATGACTAGTCGACGAGGTCAGACGCGACCTGCCGACTATCATTACGATACGGCGCAACTATGTGCTGCGAGCGATGTGACATACGTCACCTCGCACTCTCACTAACAAATGACGCGTCACCATCACGGTGTCATCATTTATTCTTCGTACAGATCTTCTCATAGATTTGCAGCCTCCGCAGCAGTAGCGAGCTCGTCACTCTCTCGCGAGCACTCGCGCCCTCGCATTTCTCAATAATCTTATTACTATTTGTATTCTCTTTATCATCCTCCTCGATTTTAGTTGAATTTTTATCGAGGTTAAGATTAAATCTTACTTGTCTAGGTCTCCTTAATAGGTCTAAGTTTTTGTGTTTTACGACTGTGTCTCTTGTTGAAGCACCTACATTAAACTCTCTATAACGTCTAGAGTCTAAACCACAATCAGTCACATCAGCATTTGATTTACTGAAAGATTCATCAACACTAGTATCTTTGGTTTCCAAAACGCGCGGCCTAATACCATCTCTTGTGCGCAATCCTAAACTATAACTATTAGCATCAACGTCTTTAAATACTGAATCACTTAAATTATTAAAATCATCAATTATATTGCTACGGTCAGAGACGTCATTGTTTTTGTCTTTGGTATGTTCTTCAGTGACGGCACGTTTTACTTGTCTACGCTTGTAGAATTCACTCCAGAAATGTTTCTTTTCGTCGCTTAAACTGACATCTTTTAATTTGTGTATGATGTCTTTTATATTATCTTCAAGCGTCACAATTCCCTTGTTACTAGCGACACTAACGTTACCGTGATCTTTCGAGTACAACTGTTTGCTATCTACTTCATCATCCCACTCATCATCATTGCTATTGTCCTCAACATCAAGTCCCTCCCAATAATCATCATCATCATCATTTCTACTACTAACATTAAGATCTAAAACAGATCTGTTATTACTTAAGTTATAATCATTAATTCTAGCTTGAAGCAAGCGACTACTAATGCTAGTATTTTTACTTTTTGGTAAATTATTCTTATTACTAGCTTGACCGAGTGTTTTACTGTTGCGATAGTTATAATAGGAGAGAGATCTAGTGCCTATGCTAGCATGGTTATCGTTGTCCCTATCGCCTGTACTGTCGCTACTGTCCGTCCTAGCGGACGGTCCCTGCCCCAGTCCCTCGCGGCCAGTGGCGGGTGGATGCAGACTCACCTAAGCGAACAGGAGGGACGGGTCGGCGTCCGTGATCTCACACACGAACTGATCTTGTTCTAGAGGACGTTTGATCCAACGACCCAGCTTGGCTTTATCGAAGGCATCTATCAGGCGCTGCTTGGCGAGCTGAGAAAGAAAGATTTTATTAAGAGATGTTAGAGGCATTTATATTAATATTTGACAGGCCTGTTGGTCTAGTGGTTAGTGACCCTGACTGCTATGCCGGAGGTCGTGGGTTCGATTCCCCCCCAGGACAAATGTTTGTGTGATGAGCATGATCATTTGTTCTGTGTCTGGGTGTAATTTATCTATAATATTTATTTATTTAGAAATACCTATATAAGTATGTTTATCAAAATCAAAATCAAATCATTTATTTCAAATAAGCCAGTTACAGGCACTTTTGAATTGTCAAAAGTAAAATAAAATAGTTTAAAAAATAGTTACGGTGCTACAGTCCCAGTCACAAGACATAAAAACTGTGAAAGTACTGTAGGTGCCCATTCCAAAGCGTAGATCTCATGGAGAAGAAAGGGCAAGAAACTCCATGGACACTCTTTTTCAATCGCCAAAATGATTACAGAACCTTTGTTACATCATTCAACTTGAGATGGTACATTATGTGAGAACGATGTAGCAAGTAAAAAGTGTCCATAGGAAATATAAAAAAGACAATTCAAAAACAAAATTATTGATAATTAAAAAAACGTGGGAAAAATAAACCATGGCAGCTAAGAGATGACCAGTCTCAACTGACAGCGCCCGTTCACGAACATGACGCATCATATCAGCACCATTCAGCTCAACCATTTTGAAGGGAGCTAAATGATCCGACACACGCGCCACCATCAGCAAGACATTTAAGTGAGCATGACATACTCCCAACTGCCAGAGCACATTCATGTCAAAAAAATAATAATTAAGAAGTAGGTATCTGGTGAATAGCTTTGTGCACATAGAACTCACACAATATAATGCAGCTATACACCGTGTTCCGGACGATATACATAAACTTCGACCAGATGTTCAAACCACGGAAGTAAGCATTTTTCATTATGGACACATTAATAAATTCTTATTTTTTGTTAATTTTCATACAAACTAAATACCTAGACGTAAATAACCCGATATGCATGCCTCTTTATCCGAATTGGCAACGTCATTCATAACATTTGGCGGGCTGAAACAAATGAAATGCAAATAGTATTTGATAGATTTCAAATTAAGATACTTTCTCACTGCATAGCTCAATTAAATTTCATTAAATGAAATTACAAATATCTTTGTAACGAAGCCTTTTTAAGTACTACTTCCTTTGTTGGATTTGATTTGTAAAAGCCATAGAAGTATTTGCTAAAGTTTATGGATAACGTGAAGAACACGGTGTATAATTCAAAGAAATATGAATTTATACAATGCAATTATAGTTTTACAATCTTCTGCAGCTCCGAAAATAGTACCTATTAAATATGCTATATCAATGAATATATCCCTGTCCTATGGAGCAGGACCAGCATGGAGACAAGCATTATTATCAGCGATATAGTCGCCCAATTTGTAATATGCCTGCTTACATAGTGTGCGTTTAATGCATGATTTAAATGTTGTCTCATTTAGTTCAAGAATACTTTGTGGAATTTTATTATAGCATTTTAAACAGTACCCCATAAAAGATGAGTCTACTTTAGCGAGTCTGAAGCCCGGCTGAACTAATTGGTCCCTACTTCTAGTATTATAATTGTGTCTGTCACCTCTTTTACCAAAAAGATGCAGATTCTTTCCAACGTACATTATGTTTTCATAGATATATTGACAAGCTACCGTCATGATGTTAATATCCTTAAACAGTTCTCTTAGAGAGTCGCGTCTTCGGAGATTGTATATAGCTCGGATGGCTCTCTTTTGCAGAATAAAAATAGATTCGATGTCTGCAGCCCGTCCCCACAATAAAATTCCATATGACATTATACTGTGAAAGTAACTAAAATTTATACAAGTCTCGCAGTATCTACGTCAGTATACTGACGAATCTTTCTGACGGCATATGCTGCTGAGCTTAAGCGCCCTGCTAGAGATGTTAAATGAGGACCCCATTGTAACCTTGAGTCAAGCGTAATCCCTAAGAAAACCGTTTTATCGACGTATTCTAGTGTCTCATTATTCAATACTATGACATTATTAGTACTTTTGACATTTGGAAGAGCGAATCGTCGTATCAGTTGTCTAGTACCCATAACACAAGCTCTGCTTAGCTTGGGACTAGATGGCGTTGTGTGATAGTTGTGGAATATTATATTATATTATTTTATAATCACCCACTAAACCAATCAGATTTAATAAAATAATTAGCAGCTGTCAGTTGAAAGAGATTCTCCCTAGTGCTACAATGCATAATTTTCTCGACCTTCTTTTCTTTTTTAAAAATGTTGCCCCACACTAAGAATTTCTCCTGTGTAGTGGATGTGTTTACAAATATATAAAATCACATACAAACATAAATATGAGACAGAGATAGATGATAAAGAGACAATCATTCACTAAATCCATTATTTTTATTTTTTATTACTCATACTCTGAAAGAAGGTCAAGAAAGTCATGCATTGCGGCTCTAGGGAGAGTCGCTTTCAACTGACAGCTGCCAATTTTTTTTAAAACTAACTCTATTTTGACATTTCTATTGAACAATGTTCTGTTTTGAGAGCAGTGGTTATGAAATAAATTACACAAAATAATGCGCCTGGCGGGGTTCGAACCCACGATCATTAACCCCAACCGACAACTGGATAAAGAACGCTCACGTGGCCCACAACGACGTCGGCGAGTAATGGGCGACTCGCTGTCCGACCATGGACCGTAAACGGGTCGACGGTGCGTTGTGTTTTACACGCGCCTCAGGGGCTAGAGCCTGCCGGGTTCGCGGGCCTACTGAATACTGCGACCCCGGAACGTAAAGGGCTATTGTAGGACACCGTGGATAAGTTTTTTTGATGATTTTATAACGCTAAAAAAATAAGATGTCATGGTATGTTATGAGTCCATTTTGTAGGTGTAGTGTTGTAGTAAGTTACCTGGTAGGTGGGACACATCTGCTTGGCCTCGTTGTACAACAGCGTGTCCGGCTTGTCGGGCATCTCAGGGAGGACCGCGCCCTCCTCCACCTCCTGAGGACAGCGGTGGAATACAAACACGACTATACTCCACATGTTAGACGCAAATTGTGCACTTCGCAAAATGAATGTGAATATTATCATAATGGTTCAAAATGAAAACCGTTTACATATAACATAATTATTTTGCACAAGTTTAGCACGATAACAGTAGTTGCATTGTGAAAAATAATCATATTCAGGAAATATTTTCATTATATATTTTCAGTACATGTCAACTATACACAAATATGAGCACTGACCCGTTTACATATGGATGTATCACTGGAACTTTATAATATTTAAAAAAATAAATATTTATATTTCCTTTTTGTTTTGCGAATTGCACATTTTGCGTCAAATGCACAATTTGCGTCAAACCCTCTTTCACTACTCAGAACTTCATTATTTAAAACTCCCAGTGGGCCATCAACTGCTATGGCTCATTTCAAAGACCTAATCCTATCATCTGACGAGGGTATTCTGATGAAGCAGGTGTCCTGTACTGGTGTAATTCCACCTGCACTGCCCTGAAGCCTCTACAACACCGGCAAAGTAATGTGGCAGAGTTCCATGCAAACCAACGAAATTATCGACTTTCAGGTCAAAACTTGATACTCAACAACTTGAACAAAGACTTGACGACTTTTGAATTAATTATACTTAGGATATCGTCGATTAAATTACCATCCATTAGAGCCTGCCACTTGCCAGGTTGCCAATGGATGATCAAGGGTCAAATTGCATACTTTCCAGATATGCTGCTTCTGTGTGTGTGTGTGTGTGTGTGTGTGTGTGTGGTGTGTATGTGAGTGTGTGTGTGGGTGTGTGTGTGTGTGTGTGGTGTGTATGTGAGTGTGTGTGGGTGTGTGTGTGTATGAGTGTGGTGTGTGTGTGTATGAGTGTGTCTGTGTGTGTACCTGCGGTAATAACGGCAGTCTCTTGACGAGGTAGTGCCAGCGCGCGAACATGCTCTGCTTGCACAGCAGCGAGGGCTGGCCGCTCTCCAGCTTGCCAGTTGTCGCGTTGATCACTTCAGGCAACTGAAACCAACATCCGAAACACTCATTTGCGTTCTCATAACTTCTGGGTTACGTAGTTAGAAAGGAACCCTGATTTTAACAGTACCGTTTCAATATTCTTAAACTACTGCAATACCTGTGCGCGGAATCAACAATGACATAAACTAGAAAAGCGCCGACAACGAAACTCGACAGTGGCGTAGTGAAGCAGGGGCGAAGCGAACCTTAGCCTCCAGCTTTACACCTGAAGGGACTCGCGCCCAGAGGAGATGAAGGAGCCGCGCGGGAGAGGAGCGGCCGCTGCAGGTGGAAGGAGGTGACATCCATTGAGTATGTCCTGCTAGTACCTGCTGCGTGGCACACCAGCACACGCTGAAGGAGGGCGCGCGCGCCGGCGTGCGGGCCTCCGTGCTGGCCGCGCGGGAGAGGAGCGGCCGCTGCAGGTGGAAGGGAGGAGGCAGCGACGAGATGTACGCCTCGAAGCGACCGCAGATCGCCCTGTGAACAACACAAGAGTCAAGTCAAGGACACCACATATATTTTGTAAATTCTCAAATCCATCCTCCCACACTGAAAGATTGATTTGCTGCAAAAAATTAACCTGTTTCTCAGTTGTGCTTTGCGATCTAGGGCTGCATTGACTTTTCAAGATAGTTCGCTAGCAACAGTAAGTAAGTACAGGAAAACAAGATATAACTTGAGTATTTCTCGATAAGATAAAAATACGTATTTATTAATTTACGTTAAGCAATAACTCTACAAAAAATATACCCTGTATCACTCAGCTAGTTCTAAGAAATTATGTCTTAGTGCTCTTTCACATACACAACAGTATTAAAATACTGATTCGTTTTTAATTACTTTTCCGACAGGTACGTTAAAAAAGGTACTGTAAATGAGGTGTGAACATCACTTCTTCCAATTGCTAGTAAGTAGTAGGTAAGTAGTCTGTTGAAAAAAGAATTAAGTACGAGTACTGTGTAAACGAGCTCTTACGGCTGCGTTAAAACCCAGTTCAGAACGAAAATATTTGCCTTTTTTTTCACCATTCTAAGCCAAACTTTTCTGCTCACAACACAAATAGCCAGACCCGGAAAAACTTCATGTATGCTATACAAATATATTTTACATGCGGAAACGAACCGGCTCGGTTTAATCAACCGCATATGGTTACAATGTAAAGTGGTTGGAAAAGCATATGAAATATTATTTATAGTACATTCACCAACATAACATAACGCGGTTAGACAGAGGTGTACCCTTAGATAATAAAATGTCCAGATTCCGTGTTCAAAACAAAACATAACGTATTTAGTGAAGCCAGTTTTTTAACGACTTCAAAAAAAAAGGAGGTTATCAATTCGACCCGTATGTATGTAATATTATCAGAACTGCCCAGTTTTCATATATGTTAGTCTATATCAGTGTCTGAACAAATGTGCCAAATTTCACAAGTGTATGTATGTATGTATGTATGTATGTTTTTATGTTTGTGCACGCATATCTCCGGAACTATAAGTTCGATTTAAGTAATTCTTTTTTTGTTGTACTAGGTATTGTTCAACTTAGGGTACACTGCAAGTTTCATCAAAATCGGTTCAGTAGTTTTAGAGATATGGATTTTTTTATGTTGTGACGGATTACAACATTAGTGCATAATATGTAAAAAATTTTGTATTTTACAAGAATTTGGGTTGAATATGTAATAAATAAACAAAAAAGGGTAAAATAAAAACTTTTTTTAAAAAAAGTATCGACTTCAAAACAAATACAAAAAAGTTTAAAATAACTTTTCTTTCGGAAGTCGGTGGCTTTGTTTTGTTGTGTCATTGACTATTGCCACCGACTTCCGAAAGAAAAGTTATTTTAAACTTTTTTGTATTTGTTTTTATAAATGTGTAAGTGAGCGCCACGCATACTATTAAATATTTTCCTTGGAGGTGTTCACTCGTTTAAGGTGATTCCTCAGTGTAGTAGCCCGCGAAATTCAAATTTTCATGTATTATTTGCAATTTGCTTATCAGTGACAACTACTGAGGAATCACCTTAACGTAGGAATCCAACGACGCGGGTAATTTTTCTTTCGAGTTTTTGGCTTCAATTCTTAGTGGCCTATTCATCATCAGCCTTTTTAAATGTTCCCACTGCTGGGACACAGGCCTCCTCTCTGTGAGAGGGAGTGGGCTGTAATCTACCACGCGGGCCCAGTGCGGATTGGTAGATGTCACATGTCTTCGAATTCCTGGTTCTAGGACATGCCGGTTTCCTCACGATGTTTTCCTTCACCGTTTTGAGAGCAGTGGTGTTGAAATAAATTACACAAAGTAATGCGCCTGACTGGGTTCGAACCCACGACCCACAACTCGCAAGTCGAGGCCAATACCACTGGGCCACCACTGCTCTCCTCTCCAGTGGCCTATTAGTAATGGACATTCTATAACCTAAGGTTGTAGTAATTAAAACAAGTCGCCGGCGGAAGGTGTCGTAAGCGGTCCTAACTAGGATCAGTGGTTAATGAGCGTTATGTATGTAGCAGGTTCTAGCTAAGTGGGTGAGTGGGTACTGTGGTACCGCACTTTCCTTTACATATTTCTGATGGGTTTTTCCATCAGGAATTCCTTATTAACAGCAACAGACTCTGTAATTGATGACTATACACTCGCCCTCATTTTTTTTTAACTTTGCCCCACAAATTCGAAGACATGTGACATCTACCAACCCTCACTTAGACTGACATGGTCACTAATACTATTATTAGGATTTATTTAAATTATTATTTGTTTTGAGTGCCCGATATTTCAGCACTGTTGCAAGCATGGTCATGGATGAACATATAATAAACATGGTAATATATTTTTAACCGACTTCCAAAAGGAGGAGGTTCTCAATTCGGATGTTTTTATATATATTTTTTAATGTTTGTTCGGGCATAACTCCGTCGTTTACCAACCGATTTGAAAAATTCTTTTTTTGTTGTAAAAGGTATACTTCCCGAATGGTCCCATTAAAATTTTATCGAAATTGGACCAGCACTTTTTGAAAAATCAACAAAAACCTAAAAAGTTTTCAACATTGTCTACACCGATTACTCCGAGGTTTCTGGTCCGATTTCGATGATTCTTTTTTTGTTCGATACAGTTTATCTGCCATTTGGTCCCATAAAATTGTAATTTAGTTTGGAGCAGTAGTTTTTATTTTTAGCTCATTGTGTAAGAGTACCTACATACCTACATGGGCGATGTTATTACCGGTACTACGGATTACAATATTTTAGTGTTCATGTAAGAAAATTATATATTTGACAATAATATGGGTTGAATATTGAAACTAAAAAGTATAAAATCTTAATAATAGGATTATGGCATTCCTTCATACAGAGAGGAGGTCTGTGTCCCAGCATTAGGAACATTTATAGGCTGATGATGAAGTGAAATGAATAATTAATACCTATTATCTACTCTCATATCGTTAAATTCAAAATACAAAACTCAAAACGAGTTTATAATGACGTACTTTACACACAGTTTAAAGAAATGAAATTATGACACTATTTCTCTAACAAAATAATGTTATAATATTTTTTTTTTTCATTACGATACAGATTACAGATCATAGATACATCCATTTGATTTTTTATCTGTGGCTGCGCGCGCTGTGGCCCATGCGCGGTGATATCGGGAATTATGGCGCCATAATACTGTGTCAATCTTTATCTTTTATTTGATAAATTCGTGTTCAATGAAAGTAGATAAAGTAGTGTATGAAACTGTACATAACTAGGTATTATACACTCGTGTGATACTTTTAAAAAACTCGCTTCGCTCGTTTTTTAAACTCATACTCGTGTATAATACCTCTCTCATTATGTACCAGTTTCATAAACTACTATTACCCATGCATTCTATGGACCCTCACTTTCCCTTCAGACGAACCCGCGGGTAATAGCTAGTGCAGTTATAAAGTGTTGCATAGCCTAAAGTGTTGATTAATTAATATTATTCAACATGTGGTGGCGCAGCCCCCTCTGTACGCCCGGGGGGAGGCAGGGGGGAGCGGGGGGGACCCGCGAGTACAGCCATAGAGTGCTCAGACATCCCGATATACATACATTTGCACTTTACAGTACTTGAAAAGTTTAATAATTAATTTTATTTTTAGTTTATTTTTGTGGTTGTTTAGTTTATTTTAGAGATAGTTAGCTATTGTGTGTTTCATCATGCAGACTATGGTACCGCTGGCTTGCTTCCTTTCCATCATACGTGAGTACCACACGCTTGTACACACATCAAAAAGTTTGTAATCACTAGCTTTTTTTTATTTAATTACCGACTTCAAAAAAAAGGAGGTTATCAATTCGACCCGTATGTATGTAATATTATCAGAACTGCACAGTTTTCATATATGTTAGTCTATATCAGCGTCTGAACAAATGTGCCAAATTTCATAAGTGTATGTATGTATGTATGTTTTTATGTTTGTGCACGCATATCTCCGGAACTATAAGTTCGATTTAAGTATTTTTTTTGTTTTTTTTTTGTTGTACTAGGTATTGTTCAACTTGGGGTACACTGCAAGTTTCATCAAAATCGGTTCAGTAGTTTTAGAGATATGGATTTTTTTATGTTGTGACGGATTACAAGATTAGTGCATATGTAAGAAAATTTTGTATTTTACAATAATTTGGGTTCAAAATGTAATAAATAAACTAAAAAGGGTAAAATAAAAACTTTTTTTAAAAAAAGTACCGACTTCAAAACAAATACGAAAAAGTTTAAAATAACTTTTCTTTCGGAAGTCGGTGGCTTTGTTTTGTTGTGTCATTGACTATTGCCACCGACTTCCGAAAGAAAAGTTATTTAAAACTTTTTCGTATTTGTTTTGAAGTCGGTACTTTAAAAAAAAAAAGTTTTTATTTCATGGAAAAACAATTAAACAAATAGCTATATTTTTTTAAACAAAGAATCTAAAGAAGAAGTAATCAACCTAATCTATCGTAACAAAACATTTCACTTTTTCAAAGTGATCGCAAACTTTTTGATGTGTGTAAACCAGGGTTGGAAAAAAACAGTTTTTTTAAATTTTATAAAACAAACTGTTCAAATTGTTTTAAACAAGTTTTTTTTTTTAGTTTCGGTATTTTTTTCAAATTAATTCGCCTATGGGTCGACGTCTTAACTTATAAATAAATTATATGTTTCATTTCTAGACTAGATCTTTTCAAATTCGCTGTTTGTAATGAAATATTTACAAAAAAATATCAATGGAAAAAAAATATTACTGTTTTTTCTCTAATGTTTTGAAATATTATTTCATTACAATGCCAATAAAAATTAAAAAATGTGACATAGCAGGAGCATACACTCAAATTATTTAATGTCAAGCTATTAAGACCCCTGAATATTAATTTATTTTCATTTTACAGGCATTCGTCCGCCATGAAAAGTAGTTAAAACGTGTAATAAAAAACACTGTATAATTTCAAACTGTTTTAAACACTGTTTAAAACTGGTGTTTTAAAACAACTTGTTTTAAACATGCCAACCCTGGTGTAAACACATCTTTTTGGGGTTCCGTACCCAAAGGGTCAAACGGAACCCCTTTTACTAAGATACAGTCTGTCTGTCTGTCACCAAACTCATCATCTCGTGAACTGTGATAGTAAGATAGAATAAAATAAATATTTAACGGGACTACAGCTTCGGCTATTTGGTACAGTCATTATCATCATCATCATCATCAGCCGGAAGACGTCCACTGCTGAACATAGGCCTCCCCCTTAGACCGCCACGACGAACGAACAATTCACCACTTGCATCCATCGGTTGCCCGCGACCCTCTCTCTGTCTGTGGTCCACCTAGTGGTCGCCTACCTACGCTGCGTCTTCCGGTCCAAAGTCAAAGTCAAATCATTTATTTCAAATAGGCCATCAAAGAGGCACTTTTAAACGTCGAAATATTAAAATTAAGGAAATGGGATGGGATGGGATTGAATCTACACCCATTCGCAAAGGTAGGTTGTATGAAGAAGAATGGGCAAGAAACTCCATACTTACTCTTTTTAAACATGTTTTACAATATTTTTATAACATCATTTGAAATAAATAATGTGAAAGCAATGTACCTTGAAAATATAGGCTAAATATTATAAAAAAATTAAATAATAAGAAATAAAAAAAAAAACGCAAATAGGTACATGGTGTTCACATTTTAACAAAATATTGCAATTACAGCTATTTTACAAATATAAAAAGTGTGTGAGCATTCAAAATTCAACCAGTTTGATTCTGCTTAAGCCCTACATTGTACTATGGAGCAGGACCAGCATGTTTCCAAACATTTTTATCTTGGATATAATCTTCTAATTTATAATATGCTTGTTTACTAAGTGTATTTTTTATATAACTTTTAAACTTTCTTTCATTTAGAGTTAAAATTTCGCTAGGTATTTTATTATAACATTTAACACAGTACCCCATAAAAGTTTTTTTGACTTTGGACAATCTAAAATAAGGTTGATCAATTTTATCTTTATTTCTAGTATTAAAATTATGTCTATCGCTTATTTTATTAAAAAGATGAAGATTTTTCCTAACATACATTATATTTTCATAAATAAATTGACAAGGCACTGTCATTATATTAATCTTTTTGAATAGTTCCCTAAGAGATTCGCGACGACCTAGATTGTAAATTGCTCTGACGGCTCTCTTTTGCAAAATAAAAATGGATTCAATGTCAGCTGCCCGGCCCCACAGTAGAATGCCATAAGACATAATGCTGTGAAAGTAGCTGAAGTAAACCAAACGCGCAGTTTCGACGTCTGTTAACTGTCTTATCTTTCTAACAGCATAGGCGGCTGAGCTGAGTCGCCCCGCTAGAGATGCTATATGGGGGCCCCATTGTAATTTATCGTCTAACGTGATTCCTAAGAAAACTGTCTGTTTAATAAAATCCAATTTTTCTCCGTTCAATAAAATGCCGCAATTGCTACTTCTAACATTTGGCAAAGTGAATCTAATACATTTTGTTTTCTTTTCATTAAGAACTAAATTGTTTAGAGTAAACCAATTTTGAACCTTAGAAATACAGTCATTAACAGTGTCTAGATTTTGTGCACGTCTATCTATTTTAAAAATTAACGATGTATCATCCGCAAATAACACCATCTGTGGTTGATTTTTTAGTAAATGGGGTAAATCATTAATATAGACTAAGAAAAGGAATGGACCCAAAATAGAACCTTGAGGCACGCCCATAGTCATTTCAGCCCCTAATGAGTTTACACCGTTTATCTGAACTTTAACCTGTCTATCTCTTAGGTATGATTTGAGTAAATCAAGAGCTGTATTTTTAATTCCATAATGTTCCAGTTTCAGCAACAGCGTTTCATGGTTTACGCAATCGAATGCCTTTGAGAGGTCGCAAAAGATTCCTATGGCATCTTGCGCTTCCTCCCAGGAGTTAAAAATGTTCTTCAATAGGGTAACACCGGCGTCAGTTGTACAGCGCCCTTTGGTGAAACCGAACTGTTGATCATGAAAGATGGAGTTTCTATTGAAGTGACATAGCATTTGTTCAAGCATTAACTTTTCAAACACCTTACTGAAAACTGGCAAAATTGACACAGGCCTATAATTGTTAGGATCTTTACAATCACCCGATTTGAAAAGTGGAGCTACCTTACTATGCTTCATGAGATCCGGAAACACTCCTTGGTCTACACTGGTATTAAATATAAAAGCTAAATAAGGCGCAACGGTTTCTATTAAAGATTTACAGGCCTTCACAGACATTCCCCAGAGATCCGAGTCCGTCCGATCAGAGTCCGTGGTCGCCATGAGAGAACTTTTCTTCCCCATCGGTTGTCAGTTCTACGAGCGATGTGGCCTGCCCATTGCCACTTCAACTTGCAAAGGGGTTTGTAACTTTTAGTACGGACCTTGGCATCAATTTTTTTTTCTTTCGCCAGTGATGAAACTTTGGGCACAATTAGACTACTACCTAAGAAGTTCATAGAAAAAAAAAAAAGTTTCTAAACCGTAACCAACCAGAGATATGGCGGTTTGAATTTTGTTCTAATCTGGAGTTATTTTTTGTAGGAATCCATAGATTTTTTGACGTACTTGCTTTTGCCCGCGGCTTTGCCCACCCCAACCGCCTTTATGTATAGCCCATAACCGTGTCTAGAGACCCATCTATCTCTGTATCAAAATTCATCAACATCGGTTCAGCCGTTTTGACGTAAAAACGGAGTAGACCTATAGACTTAATTTCGTATTTGTAATACTAGTAGGTTAACGAGGAATAATGAGTGGTTTGTTTATTATAATGTTAAGAAGATCTTATCTTTTAACCAACTTCAAAACAGAAGGAGGTTCACAATTCGTCAGAACATTTTCTTATGTATGTTCCCAGATTTCTCAATGACGCCTGGAGCGATTTGGGCAATTCTTCTTTTGTTTAAAAGGCTATCTTAACAGTCAGCAATCTGACGGGGCCCCCTGAGAGTCAGCAATCTGACAGGGCCCCAAAAGAGTGAGCAGTCTGACAGGGCCCCCCTAAGAGTGAGCAATCTGACGGGGCCCCCTAAGAGTCAGCAATCTTACAGGGGCCCTAAAAGTGGGCAATCTGTCAGGGCCTCCTAAGAGTGAGCAATCTGACAGGGCCCCCCTAAGAGTGAGCAATATGACAGGGCCCTCTAAGAGTCAGCAATCTGACGGGGCCCCCTAAGAGTCAGCAATCTGACGGGGCCCCCTAGAAGTGAGCAATCTGACAGGGCCCCCTAAGAGAAAGCAATCTGACGGGGCCCCCTAAGAGTCAGCAATCTGACAGGGCCCCCTAAGAGTCAGCAATCTGACAGGGCCCTCTAAGAGGGCCAAAGCCTGCCGGGTTCGCGGGACTGTCTCACCTGGTAACCGTGACCCTGGTACGTAAAGGGCTATTGAAGGAACACCGTGGATTTTAGTCAGTACAAGTCTGACAGTCCCGCCCCGCCCTGGGCGGGAGGACTCATTTGATGATTTTACCACGCAAAAAAAAGGGTATCTTAACAGATGGTCCCATGGTTACTAGGTCATGACGGAATCTTGGAGAAGACGAGAAATCTCTTCAATAACGTCCCATGTTTACTTGGTCAGGATCTCATGATCCGATCTTGGACAAAATCGTGGGAACTCGTCAATAATGACAGCACCTGTACCTACCTACTAAAAAGAGCAAAATATAACCGGCTTCTAAAAACAATACAAAATAAATGTTAAATAACTCTTCTTTCGGAAATCGGCGGCAAAAAAATCAAGGAAGTAAGAAACAGTCACCGATTCCCTACAGAAATGATATTTTACACTTGGTTTTTGTTTCTCAACCGACTTCGAAAAAAAGGAGATGTCGCCACCTATCACTTCCTTGAGGACAGGGCGGTACTCCGCCAAAGCGGGGCAGTCCTGCACCGTATGCCCCACGTGTCCTCCGAGCGATTCTCGCAGTAGTGACACCCAGACGTTTCTGCTTTCCCTAGCGGCGGAGATCCGCCCCGGGCGGCGTCGCGCCTCCACGCGCCACTCGTAAACGCGCCAGAGAGCCTTTGCCTCCAGATCCCAAGGTGGCAATCCGGCAATTAGATTGGCCGATTTGCCGGCGATCGTGTGGTATACCCGGATCATCCAAATGGCTATGATCCTCTGGCACGCCGCCAGTTTTTCCGGTCGCGTGCGCATGCACAGAGAGACCGCATGACAACGGCGTACCTACATCCTCCGGCAGGAGGTGTTTGGCCCGCCGAGATTGGGCAGGAGCTGCTTGAAGGCGGCCGCTGCTCGGTTCAGCTTGGGGGCCAAACGCAGGAAATGCTCCCTGAATTTCCACCGGCTGTCGAGGACGAGTCCTAGGTACTTCATCAACCCGACGCCGATATCAACCCCTCCCACTGTTATTTGGGACTCTGACCGTAGCACGTTGGAGATCTGCCCCGCTTGCACAGAGCTACGCTATGTCCTTAGTTACTTACGGAGGCGGTAGGTGGTGGCGACCTCTCCCGCCTGGCATTGGTTGAGGCCATGCTGCGGGGTGAGATGAAATGAGAAGCAGCCACCTTCTTCTTCGAAGCAGTTATGCTAGTGAAACAAGACGATTTTGTTTTACCCTTTTTAGTGGGTACAGGCGTAATATTATGTTGGGTGTTTACGTAAACAATGCATAGATATGCGATAGCAGCAATCGCAGATGACTTGCTGTCATTTACTGAAGAGTTTCTCCAAGATTCTGTCATGACCTTAGTAACCATAGGACCATCTGTTAAGATACCCTTTCAAACAAAAGAAAAATTACCCAAATCGCTCCAGGCGTCATTGAGAAATAAGGGAACATACATAAAAAAAGTTCCGACGAATTGTGAACCTCCTACTTTTTTGAATTCGATTAAAAGATAAGATCTTCTTAACATTATAATAAACAAACCAATCATTATTCCTCGTTAACCTACTAGTATTACAAATACGAAATTAAGTCTATAAGTCTGTTCCATTTTTACGTCAAAACGGCTGAACCGATGTTGATGAATTTTGATACAGAGATAGATGGGTCTCTAGACACGGTTATGGGCTATACATAAAGGCGGTTGGGGTGGGCAAAGCCGCGGGCAAAAGCTATAAGTACGTCAAAAAATCTATGGATTCCTACAAAAAATAACTCCAGATTAGAACAAAATACAAACTGCCATATCTCTGGTTGGTTACGGTTTAGAATTTTTTTATTATTTTTTACGGACTTCTTAGGTTGTGGTCTACTAATGACCAAAATTTCATTACTGGCGAAAGAAAAAAAAATTTGATGCCAAAAAGTTGCAAACCCCTTTATGAGCTATGTCGGTGACTTTGGTTCTTCGCCGAATATCCATGTTCGGGATTTTATCCCGCAAAGAAACTCCGAGCATAGCTCTTTCCATCGCTCGTTGAGTGACTCTTAGTCTCTCTAAAAGGCCAGCAGTCAGAGACCACGTTTCAGAGCCATATGTCATCACTGGCAACACACACTGGTTAAACACCCTTGTCTTGAGACACTGTGGGATTCTCGATGAGAAGATATCACGTAGCTTCCCAGTTTGGTACAGTGGTTCAGAAGTAATGCGTGTACAGACAATTTTAGTGGTTTCCGTAGTGACTCAGCGGTTGGTTGCTGTGTTGTGTAGTGGGTTCGACACCAGCACGAAAAAAAAATGTGTATGTGACTTTTAATGTTTGTAAACGCACCCAAAATAATATAAGAAAAAACAGTGTGGGGGCTCAATACACCTATAATCGTCTCTAGAGCCTAGCCTATCTCCGTACAAAAATTCATCAAAATCGGTTCAGTTATTTAGACGTTAAAAACGGAATAAACAAACAACAAATTATTAGGACGTCTCCTCCTAGCAACACATGTAAGGTGCGTGTTGTGTTACCACATTCGTTACAACAGCGTTGTATCAGCGATGCAATATATCTGACAGTGTGGTTGTAACACATTGCGTACTGCGCGCTCCACTGAGCGTTACGTCAATAACAATTTACAATGTAACTGATCTCTTTTTCATGTGCGTAAGTGCCAGATGTCCCGATTTGGCGGGACATCCCGATTTTTCAAAATTAAATGTCCCGCGCAGAATAGGCTTGGTCCCGCTTTCGGGGATGATTTTGACATTAATTGTTTTTTTTTTTAATTTTTACCTGACTTCGCATTTAAAATATCATATTTTTTTACACACCCACACACGCACGCACATACACCCTACACACACACATACACCCTACACACACATGCAAGCTCGCAACAGATGAGGTCACAATTAGCACAGCAAGTTGCAGGTCGCGCACTAATAATTAATTGTTAGCTGAAGTAATGTTCGCGACGCATGCCGATCTCATCGCCTCGCTCCAATGAGCAGACTGTCGCAAGCAATCATTATTGAATATCAGCTATTCATTATTTATCGCCCGAAAAAGAACCGGCCGACATAGTTTGTAGAGTAAGCAAAGTGAAGTGGCCATGTTTATCGAAGGACCGATGGCCAGTGGAGCAGACGAGTCCTGGAGTGGAGATGTAGGGAAGTGACACCGTGGATTTTTAGTACCGGTGGGGTTCCCAGAGGTAGGAGGTTTAATTAACTCTTACGATTGAGAGTGGAGGAGGTAGAGAGAGGAGCTCGTGGCTAAATAATTACAGCCGCACAGGCCGATCTTCCAGGTTAAGCCGCACTTGCGGAGGTTTGTCTGTGGATGTGTGACCATCTGTCATAGCGAGTTTCCTCCGTGCCTCGGAAAGCACGTAAAGCCGTTGTTCCCGGCCATCATTTGTAGATCTTTGACAGTCGTTATTATTAGTCAGAAGCTCTAAAGTCTGACAACCAGTCTTACCATGAGGTATCGTATTACCTAGTTACTGTGTTGTGGAGGTCCGACCACAAAATAGTTGGGAAAAGGCAGGCAGATGATGAAAGATGATGCTAGACCGTGGACATATCCCCCCACAAGAAAAAGAAAGACAGTAATGTTTGCTCATGCTATGCTTATCATAACCCACACGTGGTGACTATGAAATAGATCGCAGCGTGCGATGTAACAGAGATGTGAATCAATGGACGACACAACGAGTGAAGTACGTGGCTACTTTAATATGTAACACAACCTTTTTAAGTAAGTACTGTTTTAGGTTTTATTTATTTTTAGGGTTCCGTACGTCCGAATACAAAAACGGAACCCTTATAGGATCACTCGTGTGTCCGTCTGTCTGTCGCTTACAGTCAATTATCTCCGAATCTACTAGACCGATTGGATTGAAATTTGGTACACATATCAATTCCTGTGACCCAAGCACAGAGGTGTGACGTAAATAGATGAAATATGTATGTGGGAGGTAATTTTTGGGGGGGAAGGGGAAAATTAAAAAAAAATAATTGAAAACTGCATCGTGTGACATATCAAATGAAAGGTCTTGTTGAGACAATCTTAAATATATTTTTTTTTGTAATTTTAAAATAAATAGTTTCCAAGTTATTCAAGAAAATAGACGAAATTTGACCATTCCCCCCTTATCTCCGAAACTACTGAACCAAATTTTTTTTTTTTTATACAGAAATTAGTTTTCTACTTATCGATTATAGGAAAACCTATAAGAAGTCCATGATATTAAAATAACATGATGGTAAATCACTCAATATTGTGCGTACCAATTTGGGTCAGATTTAAAAAAAAACATGATTGGTAACATCGTACGGAACCCTCTTCACGCGAGTCCAACTCGCACTTGGCCGGTTTTTTAATGAAGAACAAGCCGAAAATGTTGATTAAAATATTTAGTTGGCAAGAATTGGCAGATTTTATGGCCACCAATAATGTGGTACTAGGATACGTCGCTTTGTGCTTGCTTGCTAGCTCAGCCCATTAAGTGTCCTTTTTAACGTGGTAAGATCATCAAATGAGTCCTCCCAGGACAGGACGGGAGGGATTGTCAGACTTGTACTGACTAAAATCCACGATATCCTTCAATAGCCTATTACGTTCCGGGGCCACGGTTACTTGAGTCTCGCGACCCCGGCAGGCTTTGGCCCTCTAAGGGGGCCTCGTCATTTTGCTGACAGCTCTTTGAGGCGCGCGTGGAACACAACGCGCCGTCGACCCGGGCATGGTCCATGGTCGGACAGCGAGTCGCTCATTACTCGCAGCCCGCATGGGAGATGGCGCCTCGGTACTACACGTTCTAATAAGACGCACGAGGGACATTGGTGGTACCTCGTCGAATGCTAATAATGTAGATGTTGTGCAACTAACTGGCTCGACAACCGACCGATAGGGAAATGTAGAAAAACAGGCTTCAATACCCAGCTCGGGAAATGTATAAATGGAGGTTTTTCATTTTAGACCCAACTACAAGTGAAAATCAACCTTACCACTACGACATAATAGGCTATTTGACTAAAAAATTCTAATTAGTCCGTCAGTTAGATTATCAAATAATATTTGACCCGTATTTTTTCAATTTTTACGCAAACTAAAATTGACGGAGATATTATGATGCATTTAAAATTGCCAATACGTCACAATTTAGTACATTTTTTACTGAATTCTGACGTCACGAGCCCCCACTCTCGAGTCTTGATGTGTTATATCTTGGTAAATATTCATTGATTTTACATAAGAAAAAATATGTGTCCGTTATCTTTCAAAACTCTAAATAACGGACTAATTAGATTTATAATTTATTGATACTGTCAAATAGCCTATTATGACATAAAACACGGGTAGATGAAAAACAAAACACGATCGCCACGACGACGTCAAGTCAATCGAATTGCATCATTACATCATAGTTAGCAAGGTCCATTTTCATTTTGAGTTAGTAGAAATTGCATATTTGTACAGTACGAATTGCATCATGGGTAAAGTTCCTAAGAGGTACTTAGTTTGATTCCCAATGTTGGATATTTGAAAGCACGGTTGGTGGAGTGGCTGAACAATCGATTACTGCGCAGCTTGTCACGGGTTCGATTCCCGCACGGAACAAATATTTGTATGATCTACAAGTATTTGTTTCGGGTCTGGGTGTTTGTGTATGTGAATTTATATGTTTGTAAACGCATACACGATACAGGAGAAGGAAGCCGGAAGTTGAAATTAACAGAGGAAAACTCTGATATTCGCACAAAGGCGGAGTGCAAGTTATATAATGACCCTGACTGCTATGCCGGAGGTCGTGGGTTCGATTCCCACCCAGGACAAATGTTTGTGTAATGAGCACGATCATTTGTTTTGTGTCTGGGTGTAATTTATCTATAATATGTATGTATTTATAAATATATAAGTATGTTTATCAGTTGTCTAGTACCCATAACACAAGCTCTGCTTAGCTTGGGACTAGATGGCGTTGTGTGATAGTTGTGGAATAATATTATTATTATATTATTGTATTCCCCTCGGTTTCACCCCCACTTCTCCGCTCCTCGGTTCCTATTAATTCTAGCGTGATGTTATATAGCCTATAGCCTTCCTCGATAAGTGGACTATCCAACACAAAAAGAATTTTTCAATTCCAACCAGTAGTTCCTGGGCGGCAAGTAATGGGCGACTCGCTGTCCGACCATGGACCATGCCCGGGTCGACGGCGCGTTGTGTTCCACGCGCGCCTCAAAGAGCTTCAGCATTATAACGGGGCCCTTTTGAGGGCCAAGGCCTGCCGGGGTCGTGGGACACACGTATACCGCGACCCCGTTACACACAGGGCTACTGAAGGATACCGTGGATTTTAGTCAGTACGAGTCTGACAGTCCCTCCTGCCGCCCTGGGTGGGAGGACTCATTTGATGATTTTACCACGCTAAAAAAAAACCATTTGTCCCTGAGATTATCGCGACAACCAAAAAAACTCTTCAATTTTATAATATTAATGTAGATTTAAAATTACAGTCAGCTCATCCCTAGTTCTCATGGAAATCGTTCATGTTATTACGAATGTTCACCGCACGGTTCATAACTTGTGGTTTGAACATCAACGTATCATTTATGGAATAAAACTGCCGTAACAATATGAACCTTAACACCAAGTGATACAGTTCATCTTTCATTACAATTGACTTGTGAATATCTGAAATATTTTGTCATATCCGTACGAGTACTTTGTGGTTTTGAACTTTAACACGATGTTATACAATCCATTTTCAGTGTTCCGTATCCTATTACTAATACTTCCCTGTCCGTCTTTCTATCTGTCTGTCGAAATAAGAATGTAAGGAGTCTTAATTTTTCCCCGACTGCGCGACGCAAAGGAGGGTAATGTGTTTATCAGTCTATGTATGTACACACATCAAAAGTGTCTAGGGATCAACATATATTTTTTGCAATAACTTTTCTCCTGATTGATATTAATTAAAATTTTCTTTAAGGATTCATCAAATAAAGTGTTTTCGTTTGTCACAGTAACGATAAACCAAGTCACCTTTGCATTAATAAAGAAATTTGCCATTTTCCTAATAAAGGGATTTTTGACATTTGAACCACTAACACAAAAGTTCGAAAAAAAGACTGAAATAGCGGTGTGCGGTCGTGCATTATCATGCATTAACTGAAATAAGGGACCGATTTGCACTTGTAGAGGAACGATGACGTCTGATACAATCGTCTCAGCATAAATTTGAGCGTTGAGGTTGCCTCTGATCCAAATCAACTCAGTTCTTCCGCCGATCCAAATACCCGCCCATACCATGATGGTTCCACCACTATAAGGATGGACTTCCTGGCAGGATTTTAATCGCTGTTGGCGTCCAGGGGTTCTCCAGTGTCGTATACGTCTTGTATCCGGTCTCATACCGAAACGAGACTCATCAGAAAAGCACACGAAACGCCATTGTTCTTCTGCCCAATTTCTGTGTTCCAGAGCCCATTGATATCGAATCCTACGATTGTGCATTGCTATAGGTGGTACCCGTAGCGGTCTTCGGGAATGAAGGTTCACTTCATGCAAGCGGTTTCTGACTGTTTGGTCGCTAATTAAGTTCCCTGAAGAGTGATGAAGCCTCACGGCTAACATCATGGCGGTTATTGTTGGAGCTCTTCGAGTTAAGATTTGAATGTATCGGTCTTGTCTCCGTGTGGTGCAGCGATACCGTCCTCCATGGCGCTCAGCCACGGTACCAGTGCTTCGGTAACGTGTCCAAAGTCGACTGATAACACTCTGACTTGTATTCAGAGCTAAAGCCACAGTACGTTGCCGGGAACCAGCTTCTATCATTCCCACGGCTCTGAGCATTTCTTCCCTGCTTAAATGACGTCGCCGCTCCATAATAACGTTGGTTTTAATCAGTAGTAGGGAAACAGTAGCACTAATAATGTCTTCAATGCGTTGTATGTTTTTATAGGGAAAATATTGACAGCTGATTTTCATCTTTTACTCGAATTTGATTCACAGTTCCTGATTCAAATTATGAAATGCACCAAAAAGGATCCATATAAATTTATAAAATCATAAATTTATTACAAAGCCACATCTCAATCTCAAGAAATCCGCATAAAAATGCTTGATCCCTAGACACTTTTGATGTGTGTATATATGTATGTTTGTTTCTATGTGGCGTTCTAGAGACCAAATGCGTAGGCCGATTTTGATGATTCTTACGTCAATCGATTCGTCTTAACCTTGCGAGTGTCACTAAAGACATGACAGTAATCAAAATTCACCACAGCGACAACCAGACGCCATATTGTCAAAATGAAAAAAAAAAGAAAGTCGGTGAACTATGTCAAGTGGGGTGTCGTTGAATGGGTATTTTAAAATCATCTTTAGGTTTCTTTCACCATTTTTCATTTTAAGTAATAGTTTAGGATATATAACGATTTAAAATTGTTTAACAAAACAATAATTCTCGCAAATTTTCTTACCTATTGATTTACGTTTTTATTTCAACTATAAACGATATACAAACAAAAAAAAAAACAGTGAACAATGAATCGTAACTAAAAAGTATAAAATAAAAAAATAATTTAATGAAAAACAAAAACCCGACTGCATAAAAACTAATTTTAAAAAATACGTGAAAAAATTAACAGAACGACTCACAGTCGGGGCCCATTGGTAAGATTTGATTGGTATTTGAATGGGCCCCGACTGTGAGTCGTTCTGTTCTGCTTCTTCCTGCTGTTCTGTTGGACTTGTTTCTTTCTTTTTAGTTTTTATTTAAGTTAATTTTTTCACGTTAATTTTTTAAAATTAGTTTTTATGCAGTCGGGTTTTTTGTTTTTCATTAATTTTTTTTTAGGTATAGGTATGACATTCGATCTGGATTTTAAAAATACCAAGTTATGTAATATCTGCATTCTGGGTTTTTCTGGGGCACAAATGTGCATGTTTTTTTTTTATAATGTTGTTTAGAGGCCACAAACGTGTGACAAACTAACTCACTTTCGCGATTTTTATGGTCCAAGTTAGGTTTAGGTTAGCCCCACACTAGGTGTTTGTCCTGTGTTGTGGGTGCGTTTATAAATAAATAAACTCACATACTCAAACACCACCCAGACCCGGAACAACTCCTTGTAGGTCTTGTAAACATTTGTTCCGTGCGGTTTTACTTTCCTCAAAAAAAAAAACGACGGGTTGCACTCCAGGAGTGCCGGCAGAAGTGGAAACTTTTTTTTATTACTGTGTTATTTTAAAAACTGGAGTGGAACAGATATGAAATTAACGAATTTAGTTACATCTTCTTAGTGTCTGTGTATGTTTTCATATATGCTCGATAGATGGCGTTGCACCATTAAAATGCAAGGTATCGTTTGCCTCCTAAATGAAACAGCAGGCCGGTGTTCGTCTCACGAATTTTCGATCAGGGTCACGTGTCCTGACGCGAGTTTAACATTTTTTACCCATTACAAAAAAAGTGTACAACGCCGCTAAAAAAGTTTTCATTTCTAAAAGTCAACCTCCTCCCCTTAGGTCCCCCGGGCGTGCAGTACGAGAACGCGCTGCTGCAGGTGGCGCCGGTCGACAAGTCCAAGTGTCCCTACATCAAGGAGGCCAGCGATGTCGGATACCAGCTCTTCACCAGGTACTCATCAACACCTTTTTTATGTTTTAATATCATCACATGAGTCCTCCCGTCTTGGACGAGATGGGAAGGACTGTCAGACTGTCAGTGTTAATTCAATAGTCCTTTAAGTTCACGGTGTCCCATTTGGACTGTTCCGCGACCCGTGGTATGATATCCTATGCTTCAGTGTGCAGCTAGTTATTAGCATGAAAGTCACAGGGGGATCCAGCATCAGGGGTATTACTATCTAAGCACGAAACCTGTATTTTTTTTTATCGTACTAACCTCATCAAATGAGGACTTTTTTTTTGCGTGGTAAAATCATCAAATGAGTCCTCCCACCCCGGGCAGGGCGAGAGGGACTGTCAGACTTGTACTGAATAAAATCCACGGTGTCCTTCAATAGCCCTTTACGATCCGGGGTCACGGTAATGAGATAAGTCCCGCGACCCCGGCAGGCTTTGGCCCTCTAGAGAGGGGGCCCCGTCATTATGCTGACGCTCTTTGAGGCGCGCGTGGAACACAACGCGCCGTCGACCCGGGCATGGTCCATGGTCGGGCTGCGAGTTGCCCTTTACTCGCCGCCCGCATGCCCGCGCATCAAATGAGGACTGACTTAAATCTACGGTGTGCCTTTTACGTTCAGGGTTTCCCGTTTGGACAATTCCCCGAATCCGGCAAGTTAGGCCTTTTAAGGAAGGGCGCGTGGAACAAGACGCGCCGTCGACCCGGGCATGTCAATTTTTTCTTTTTTTTTTTTTACTATTACATTCTAAAATCATCAAATGAGTCTACCCATTATTGTCAGTCTTGTACTGACTAAAATCCACGGTGTCCTTCAATAACCTTTTACGTTTCGGGGTCACAGCTACCTGATAAAAAAGTCCCGCTCGCCAGCAGGCTCTGTCTCTCTAAGGGGGGCACCGTCTGATTGCTAGACAGCATGGTCCATGATCGGACGGCAAGTCACCCATTACTCGCCGTCCGCATGAACGCGCCTCTGGTGGCCGGAAATTGCTTCGCGACGGCCGTTGCGGTGGGCGTCTCCCGCGGCGGCTGGTTGGTGATCCCGAAAACCCCGTCAAGTTCGGCCTTCTAAGGGGGCTCCGTTAGATTGCTGACAGCTCTTTGAGAAGCTCGTAGAAAACAACCATCGACTCGGGCATGGCCTATGATCTGACGGCGAGCATCAGACTGATGAAGTGTTGTTGTATTGCAGACACAACCCCACGGTGTACCAGGAGCTGGCGCTGAACGACGACGAGCGTCTGTTTGCTTCCAACATGGACCTGTCAGCTCCCACCGTGGTCTACTTCCACGCCTTCATGGAGCAGCCCGACGACGGCAGCGGCATCATGCTGCGAGAGGGTATGCACCATATCTCAGAGGGATCAAAACTCATTAAATGACTTCCCCCAAAGACTCTGGATGTCCGACTCTAAGGGAGCTACAAGTGAAAATCATCCTTACCACTACGACATATGACATAAAACGTGCGGTTATCTACGAGTACATGAAAAACAAAACACGCTCGCCACGACGACGTAAGTCAGTCGAATTGCATCATTATATCGTAGTAGTAAGGACGATTTTCAGTTTTAGTTAGTAGAAATTGCAAATCGCGAAAGTAGAAGTTGTCACGTGATCAGTGTTGTGTCACAGCGTACATGCAGCGCGGCGACACGAACGTGATAATGGTGGACGCGCGGCGGCTGGAGGCAGGTCCGTGGTACTTCACGGCGGCACAGAACACCTGGTACATCGGCCGGCACGCCGCCGCCTTCATCGACTACCTCGTCTCCAGGTGAGCACAGTACCACCAGCTCAAAGCCTTTACCCGAATATAGAAATTTCTTTTGAAATCTTTATTCTATGACCATCTGCCTCCCTTTTCCCAACTATATTGGGATCGGCTTCCAGTCAAACCAGATGCAGCTGAATATCAGTATTATACACGGAGTGATTGCCTATCGGATCTCCACAACTCAGTAACTGGGTAATACGATACCCCATGGTGAGACTGGTTGTCAGACTTTAGAGCTTCTGACTAACAGTAACGACTGTCAAAGATCTACAAATGACAGCCGGGAACAGCGGCTTTACGTGCTTTCCGAGACACGGAGGAAACCCGCTATGACAGGTCACCCATCCACAGACCAACCTCGGCAAGTGCGGCTGTTATTACTTAGCCACGAGCTCCTCCTCCAAAATCTTTATTATATTCATCAAAATAGTGCGCAGCACATGATTTGTGCGCGTACTAAACTGGTATCGCGTTTAGCCTAACAGCAAGGCTGTGCGTACCTCTTGTAGGCGCACAATTGTGCGCGAAAATTTTCACTGAACTAAGTTGGAATGTGCGCGCACAAATAACTAGTCCACTGCTCACGTGTGCGCACAGAAGTATCCAGGTGAGTGTTTGCTTGAGTGAGTCTCCAGAGCGAACATTTGTGCCGTCCACAGGTAGAAATGCAACTTAGGTACCTATTCTTTTTTTATTACAATCTTTTTATTAAACTCTCGGAACTTATAAACGCGACGGAGTTACTAATGCTGACAGGTGTCGGGTTGTTTTGTAGGTTATTTTACCCTTTTTGTGGTTGTTTTTGAAGGCGGTTACATTTTTTTTTTAAGTTTTTTATTTTACTCTTTTTAGTTTAAATATTCAACCCAATTTTTGTCAAATTAATCATTCTCTTACATGTATGTGCACTAAAATTTTGTAATCCGTAGCACCGGTAACAACATCGCTCAAGTGCACAATAAGCTAATAAAATTTCCTATCTCAAAAACTCCTGAACCGATTTTGATGACGCAGTATTATTCCGTAAGTTAAACAATACCTAGTACAACAAAAAAAAGAATTACTTAAATTGGACTTGCAGTTTCGGAGATAATTATGCGAACACAAACTAAATCAGTCGATGCCTACTCCTTACTGTTAAGGAGTTGTACCTTCCATCATCAGCTCAGCTACATGAGATGATGATTATCATACGCAAGTATTTAAATTACTTACTTCATAAAATTTGCGAAAAACGATGTGCGGGCCTATAAAATTTGAGGGTTGCCCTCGATTTCCCTGGGATCCCATCATCAGATCCTGACCTGATGATCATGGGACCACTTGGGAAGTATAGGGTATACTTCCCAAGTGGTCCCATGATCAAATCAAACAAAAGAAAGATTTTCCAAATCGGTCCAGGCGTCTTCGAGAAATCGGAGAACATACATAAAAAAAAGATTCCGACGAATTGAGAACCTCCTCCTTTTTTTGAAGTCGGTTAAAAATAGGCTCTCGTTAATGTTGTCAGATATCCCCCTTAAAGGGGGAATGAACCTGCTCCGTTTGTGTCAGATTTTGGGGGGTTTGAATCCGCTCCCTGTTAATATTGATATACCCTGTTTTAATATTCATCGTGTTGTCCACAGAGGCCTGCAGCTGAACAGCACACACCTGGTGGGACACAGTCTGGGCGCGCAGGCTGCCGGGGTCGCGGGCAGCGCGCTCACTACAGGTAACACACACGACATGACTCATGTTTAGAGATGGGTTATGACCAATGACCATTTATATCTAGACGCCTCATGCACGATCTGAGTAACGAAAATTATTCTGTCAAGTCGCTGAGGTACGACGTAAGCGAGGGGGACGAGGTACTGCGTTCTGATTGGCTAACGGGGACGGGGTCTGCGTTCTGATTGGCTAACTCAAGGTCAGTGTGACGAGGGGACTCACAGGAGTGGTCGAGTCACGACGGTTATAAGACTTTTTACCTAATGTGTTGACAGACATCGGTCGCCTGTGATTAGGAGTCTAGATATAAATGGTCGTTGGTTATGACTTAGATATATTGGACGCACTAAATAAATGCCCAAGAAATGCCAAAGAAATGCCCTTTGCCTTGGTTTTGCCCAGTTGAGTTTCTGCTTAATTTTTTACTAAGCAAAGTTATTAGTTTTGAGGGAATTTATTTGAGTATTAACTCATTTATGCCCAATATGCAAAGTTTATGCCCATTTAGTACATAAATGTTTTTACCGTCGACTCGAATCATGTTCTTTATTATATTTTTTAATAGACAAGTACAATATCAAGGTGGAAGTAAAGCAAATTTTACGAAATTCCACTGTATAATAATATTCCACAACTATCACACAACGCCATCTAGTCCCAAGCTAAGCAGAGCTTGTGTTATGGGTACTAGACAACTGATAAACATACTTATATATCGTACCCTTATTGCAAAAACCGATTATCTGCATAAAAATTCGAGTGATAATGGGTTTTACCTTTAGCTTCGTCGTGACTTGAGGATTCGATATCTATATTTAACTAAAAATTGGTAAAAAATGCAGATAATCGGTTTTTACAATAAGGGTACGATATTTATAAATACATACATATTATAGATAAATTACACCCAGACACAGAATAAATGATTGTGCTCATCACACAAACATTTGTCCTGGGTGGGAATCGAACCCACGACCTCTGGCATAGCAACCACTAGACCAACAGGCCTGTGTATATTCATTCATTCGGTTCCTTGCTAGAAATAAAGATTTCTGGCTACAAAAAACTAATGAAACCAAACTTGAACGATAAAAAAAATCAGGTAATTCATACAACGCCAACGAAAAAAATATTCCATTTTGAATGAAACACCCGAGTTTTTATAAAATTGGGTTTGAATTGGTTTGTTTTGAATACGAAATCTCGGGATTTGTGGACATTTTATAATCTAAGAGGTGTTGGTAACGTGTGCAGGTCGCGTGGCGCGCATCACGGGGCTGGACCCGGCGTTGCCTCTGTTCGCCGGCCTGCCTCGCGAGCAGAGACTGGACGAGAGCGACGCGCACTTCGTCGACGTCATCCACACGGACGCCGGCATCTTCGGTAACAGCGAGTTTTAATTTTTTTATTTAGGATACGCTCTTTCGCAGTGGGTAGACGCCCACGGCGAGAGACGTCGCGAGACGATCTCCAGCCACCGTAGGCGCGGGCATGCAGGGGCGACTCGCTGTCCGACCATGGACCATGCCCGGGTCGACGGCGCGTTGTGTTCCACACACGCCTCAAAGAGTGTCAGCATTATGACGGGTGAACTCCCTTTAGAGGGCCAAAGCCTGCCGGGGTCGCGGGACTTACCGAATGGATTTTAGTCAGTACGATTCTAACAGCACCCTGCTCTGCCCTGGGTGGGACTCATATGATGATTTCATCACAATAAAAAAAAAAAGATACGCTCTTTACCAAGGGTTATCGTACTACCCAGTTACTGTGTTGTGGAGGTTCGATAGTCAGTCGCTCCATATAAAATACTGATATTCAGCTGCATCTGGTTCGACTGGAAGCTGACCACAATATAGTTGGGAAAGCAGGCAGATGATGATACGCTTAACTGTTTAAACAGGTAACTGTGACCATGAAAGGTTAAAGGCAGTTGAAGGAAAACGATGGATGAACGATTTAGTCAGTAAGAGTCTTATAGTCCGTTCTACCACACTCGGGGCGTGTCATTTGATGATTTTACCACGATAAAACCGGCCAAGTGCGAGTTGGACTCGCCCATGAAAGGTTCCGTAGTAGCAAGCATAGATTAGAGATATAATTATATAGAGATTAGTAAGTAATATACACCAAAAATAAAAATAACTTTGTTTTTCATAGTATTTGTATGAATGGCAAAGTTATTTGCGGTTTTTGAAAATGTACTATATCTCAAAAACTGCTAACTGTATCTCATCCAAACCAATTTTCGTTGGTAGTTTTGGTTGAGGTCTACATTATATATTTTTTTTAGTTTTATCATTCTCTTATTTTAGAAGTTACGGGGGGGGGGGACACACTTTTTCATTTTGGAAGTGTCTCTCGCGCAAACTGTTCAGTTTAGAAAAAAATGATGTTAGTAACCTCAATATCATTTTTAAAGACCTATTCATAGATACCCCACACGTATGGGTTTGGTGAAAAAATTTTTTTGAGTTTCAATTCTAAGTATGGGGGGCACCCCCAAAATTTGTTTTATTTTGATTTTTGTGTGAAAATCCTAATGCGGTTCACATAATACATCTTTCTACCAAGTTTCAACAGGTTAGCTCTTATACTTTCGACAAAAAGTGGCTGTGACATACACGGACAGACAGACAGACAGAGATGACGAATCTATAAGGGTTCCGTTTTTGCCATTTGGCTACGGAACCCTAAAAAGGGAACCGACTTCAAAACCAAACACAAAAAAAATATAAAATAAGTAACTTTTCTTTCGGATGTCGGTGGCTTTGTTTTTTATTTCATTGACTATGGCCACCGACTTCCAAAAGAAAAGTTATTTTATAGTTTTTTGTGTTTGATTTTGAAGTCGGTTCCCTTTTTTCCAAAAAGTTTTTGATTTTTCCCTTTTTAGTTTAGATATTCAACAAAAATCTTCATATAATCGGCGTCTTTGAAAATCTACAATCCTAGTAAGCAACAAAAACGGATCTATGAGGGCAACTTTACGAGATATCTATTATTGTTATATACTAAAATCTCCCCCACAATGTAACAAATACTTTTCTGAAAACCGCATCTAAATCGGTTCAGCCGAACGCGAGATAATCGCGGACAAACATGCAATCGTCTCTGAAAATCCAATCCAAGTAAGCAAAAACGGATCCACGCGGGCAACGTCACGGGATATCTATTAGTGTTATATACTAAAACCTTCTCCAGAATGTAATGAACACTGAAAACCACATCAAAATCGGTTCAGCCAAACGCGAGATAATAGCGGACAAACATGAAATCGTCTCTGAAAATCCAATCCAAGTATGCAAAAAGGGATCCACGCGGGCAACGTCACGGGATATCTATTAGTGTTATATACTAAAACCTTCTCCAGAATGTAATGAACACTTTCCTGAAAACCGCATCAAATCCGTTCAGCCAAACGCGAGATAATCGCGGACAAACATACATACAAACATACATACAGGTCGAACTGAGAACCTACTTTTTTTTGAAGTTGGTTAAAAAGGAAGGCTTTGATCTCCCCAACTATCTCTTCTGATGTTAAGAGAAGATGTAGTAGACGGTGAAGCATGCTTGTCTTGAAGTAACATATTCACTCTTTACTTGAAGACCACAACGTTATAGCTATCAGGAAATACAGACCCGAGCAGGGAATTCCATTCCAGAGCTGTGCGCACAATAGAAGTATTGGTAGGAGTGGGATGTCCACCACAAAGCGATGGCCATAGATATACACCGTGTTCTTCACGTTATCCATAAACTTTAGCAAATACTTCTATGGCTTTTACAAATCAAATCCAACAAAGGAAGTAGTACTTAAAAAGGCTTCGTTACAAAGATATTTGTAATTTCATTTAATGAAATTTAATTGAGCTATGCAGTGAGAAAGTATCTTAATTTGAAATCTATCAAATACTATTTGCATTTCATTTGTTTCAGCCCGCCAAATGTTATGAATGAAAATACGACGTTGCCAATTCGGATAAAGAGGCATGCATATCGGGTTATTTACGTCTAGGTATTTAGTTTGTATGAAAATTAACAAAAAATAAGAATTTATTAATGTGTCCATAATGAAAAATGCTTACTTCCGTGGTTTGAACATCTGGTCGAAGTTTATGTATATCGTCCGGAACACGGTGTATATAAGAAGGAGTTATGGCGTGGAATTCAAAATGTATAGAAATCCGATGAAGCCACAATTGCCCCTCCATAACGCTAATATTACACACACACTTCTGTCAAAACAATACTACGAACAAGTGCACACACGCGCCATCGATAACTCAGTCATTTAAATATAAACCTAATTCTTTACACTACAGCGTACTTTTTCCGTATAATTTACTCACACAAACAATTATCATTGTGTGTTGTCGCGACACGGGGGGCGGATACGACTCTCCCGCTCAAATACAACGGACGCACCATGCGACATTACGGCTTGGTGAGGTATCGTTATGTCAGTTTTACATTGCTTGTCAAGTCACTCAGTAATAGACTGAGGTGGTTGTAAAAGAGCAATTTATTTAATGCAAAAACAATACAGTCGGAGTATTATAGGAAAACAAGAATAAAGTAGTACAAGTCAATAGCTGAGCGAAACGCTCAACACCACGGCTTCACCGACACGCCCCCTTGCCGTCTTGTAGTCTGATGATGGAAAGAGGCAGGCGAGTCATACTCTCCTTCTTACTTGCCATGTTGAATGAATTAATGTTAATATTAATTTATAAGAATATAGGTAAATCAAAATCATAATATTTAATTTCACATCATAGGCCTCAATGGGCCCTTATAAAATGTCGAAAATGGCACGTTTCAGAAGACAGAAGAACCGGCAAGAAACTCCATGGTTACTCTTTTAAAAATATTTGTTTTATCAATGTTATTGTTACAGTTTGGTATTATATAAACACGGTAGGGGACGTCCCATCCACCATGTAGCGATGGCTTTGCCATCTTGTAGTCTGATGATGGAAAGGGGCAGGCGGGGCTTACTCTCCTCATTTGTTATGTTAACCCTTGTTGTTCAGGTTTCAAGGAGCCTATCGGTCACGCGGACTTCTACCCGAACGGCGGGCGCAGTCCACAGCCAGGCTGTGAGCTGGAGGTGGTGCTGCCGCAGCAGCTGCTGCTCAACAAATGTGAGTACCACGGACACCACTAGAATACAATGCAGGGGCGATCAATAGCAGGCGATTGGAAGCGATTAACGAGGCGAAATAGTGTGAGGCACGTACTAAGCTGGTATCGCGTTTAGTTCAGGCGCCAGAGACGCGTCCCTGATCGCCATTTCTTTTTCGCAAGGACAACGCGCAGTACCATTTCTAACGTGAAGGAACGCGCGCAGCTTTATCTACCACGCGAGCCCAGTGCGGGTTGGTAGATGTCACATATCTTCGAATTTTTGGTTCTAGGACATGCCGGTTTCATCACGATGTTTTCCTTCACCGTTTTGAGAGCAGTGGTGATGAAATAAATTCCAAAAAGTCTAGCTGGGTTCGAGCCCAAAATCTACAACTTTATTAATTGGTGAACTGTTCTTTCGAATGAATGAGTTTTTGTTATTTTCAATCGTAAGCTACATAAAATAGAAGGTCGACGGAGCCCCGCTCAGCGGGGTTCCTTTTTCTGGGTGGTTTCAAAAACAACCATGAACCTTGCAACCTAACCTGTCTGAGTTCGCTACACTCGCTCATCAAAGAGCAATCGACTTTCAAATTAATCGAACATTAGACTTTCGAAGTTCAAGTTACGAACCGGTGTCACCCAACAACTGTCTGACTTTGGCAGTCATATCACCAGATTTGTCAAGCGTCAATATTCTAAGCCCTTAATTTCCGGTGAAGCAGTCAGAGTCGAAAGAACCCCCCACCTGTACTAACTGACCCCCCCCCTCATCCACCCCATCCCCCGCAGTCTTCTGCAGTCACTGGCGCTCGTACATGTTCTACGCGGAGTCCATTCTGCGGCCGCGCGGCTTCCTGGCGTCGTCGTGTGCGTCCTGGCAGGACTACTCGCGCGGCCGCTGTGCCTTCGCGAATACCGTTCACATGGGCGCTGCGCTCGACCACAAGTAAGATACGGGAGACTCAACTATACGTCAAGTTGTATCTTTGAGGCGCACGCTATCTATTACGGAGCTTACTGGCGACGCAATTCGACCGATTCCAACTACAAGTGAAAATCATCCTTACCACTACGACATATGACATAAAACGTGCGGTTATCTACGAGTACATGAAAAACAAAACACGACGACGTAAGTCAATCGAATTGCGTCAGTATATCGTAGTAGCAAGGACGATTTTCATTTTTAGTTAGTAGAAATTGCAAGTCTCACGAATTGCGTCAAGGGGAAGGTCCCTTAGACGATGTATCACATCACATGAACAGTAGCCGAGCTTTCCACTATAGAGCACAATTTCTACAGCACAATCTGCACCGTATAGTCATATGCTTAAAGCACAATATTGTATGATACACTCCACGCTTGCAGGTGACGGCACGGAGCGGACCAGAGGGTTCTACTCGTACTACCTCACATCACACACAGAGCACCAAAGCGATGGCAAGGAACAATCCACTTTGAACTCGATCAAACCGCTTCAAACCGGTACAAATAGGATGAAACTGGACTCAACAGTACACGCTTCAAAATATACTCGAGAAAGCAAATATTTAGTGAAGAAGTCAAAAATACACGCTGATATGTTGACGTTTAATAATCTGAGAAAGCGCATGAAGCGGAATGTTCTAGAAACTAACGTTGAAATCAACGAACAAGCTAAGACAGGTGAAACACAGGCTACTAACAACACAGATGCTGAACAAGGAAGGAAAATTGTCGACAACGAAAATGATCACGATATAAACAAAGAAAATGATGAGATAGCCGCAGCTAAAGCAACGAAGATGAAACTAGCAAATGATATACATAAACACAATGACAACACAGTTGTAACTGACGCAACGAAGATAAAACTAGCAAACAGGATACATGAACACAATGACGGCATTGTGACAGTTGACGCAACGAAGCTGAAACTAGCAAATGATATACATGAACACAATGACAACACAGTGACAACTGACGCAACAAAGATGAAACTAGCAAATAAGATACATGACAAGAAGAAACAAAACCAAGGAAGGAAAACTAGCGAGATCCACTCGAAGAAGAGACAGAAAAGATTCCTACAGCTATTCAGCAGAGATGACAACGACGACAATTTCATATTCAAAGCTCTGAACTTCTTAGTAAAGAATCGCAAGAATGTCGTGCCTATAATAAGTGTAGTACGAGATATTAACACCCTCGTGAGAAGCGGTAACGGGGAATTAAATCATGTGACCAGGGAACAGAATCAGTACGTAGGTGTGTCCCCACCGGTCCTGCCACCAGTCACGTATTCCCTGGAGCTCGGGAATGAGTCCAGGGTCGTGGCCTTCATGAAGAGACTGCTGGGGTTGACGCCTAAGGGGGATCGACTGACTGTCGGTAGTGGGTGAGGGGTTAGACAGGTATGTATGCGGTGGAGGGAGGGTTAGAGGGTGGCTAATAGTAATGTCATTTAGTTCGGTAAGTATTTTAAAAAACTCACCTAATGGGCTAATTTACTAAAAAAAATAACAGACTTCAAAAACAAACACAAAAAAATACATGTGGCACTCGGAGACTGCCGCGGTGAAGCTATTGCATAACATTTTATTTTTATTTTAAAAGAAAAAAATCGCTTACCGCGTATATTTAACGAGAATATAATTTATTTAAAATGTTTGTGGTGCACTATTGTAATAAAGAACTACTTTGTTGTAGGGGAATTTTATAAGTAGGTTTCATTGTGAAAACTCCTTTTGTAGCTGTCGGTTTAGAATCAGTAAGAAAAAGTAAATCCCTCTTCGTACCTTTATGAGCACGTCTGTCCGTACCTTTATGATTGCCGAAGTCTCCCGAACTGAAACGACGTTCTGTCAAATGTGGTCAGGTTTTTTCGTTAGGCTTTTCGCGCCCGCCGCGCTCATAGCCTGTGATAAAAGCTATGCAATAGCTTAAAAAGTGTACAAAGAAAACTTCTTTGGAAGGCGGCGTTTTTTTTAAATGAATTTTTAATAAAGTTACTTTACACTATTTTATGTTTGCTTTTGAAGTTTTTTTTTTTCAAATCCCATGTCATAGATCCAGACTTTATGGTTAGTATTGAGAAATTCTTTATGGAAAACCCAATAACACTGCCCGACCCGGGCATCGATCCCCGGAGCTTTTGTTCGACAGTGAGTGATCGTATATCGATATCGACAGGCCTGTTGGTCTAGTGGTTAGTGACCCTGACTGCTATGCCGGAGGTCGTGGGTTCGATTCCCACCCAGGACAAATGTTTGTGTGATGAGCACGATCATTTGTTCTGTGTCTGGGTGTAATTTATCTATAATATGTATTTATTTAGAAATATATAAGTATGTTTATCAGTTGTCTAGTACCCATAACACAAGCTCTGCTTAGCTTGGGACTAGATGGCGTTGTGTGATAGTTGTGGAATATTATTATTAAATTATTATATGATTGTATTGCAGGGCGCGCGGCACCTACTACCTGACGACGCACCGCGAGTCGCCCTTCTCCATAGAGTAGACCGTTGTACTTCTAGTTCATATTATAACTCTTTGATTATATTCGCATTTGTTTTATTTAAATCACCTACGAATACGATAACTTGGCAGACATCAACAGTTCATCGCTCATCAGATGAGATAGTGGTCCCACAGGAGCCTATAATAGGCTATTTGACTAAAAAAATCTAATCAGTCCGTCAGTTAGATTATCAAATAATATTTGACCCGTATTTTTTCTTTTTTTACGCAAACCAAAATTGACGGAGATATGATGCTTTTAAAATTGCCAATACGTCACAATTTAGTACATTTTTTACTGAATTCTGACGACACGAGCCCCCACTCTCGAGTCTTGATGTGTTATATCTTGGTAAATATTCATTAATTTTACATAAGAAAAAATATATGTCCGTTATTTTTCAAAACTCTAAATAACGGACTAATTAGATTTATAATTTATTGATACTGTCAAATAGCCTATTAAATCTATATTAATGTTATAAAGCTGAAGAGTTTGTTTGTTTGGTTGAAGAGGCAAATCTCAGGAACTACTAGTTCGAATTGAAAAAAATATATTTTTGTGTTGCATAGTCAATTTATCGAGGACACACACACATTTTAATTCACCAACGTTGCAGGAGAAATTCCTAGCTTTACGTATTTAAAAAAAAACTGTCTTGTACGAACTCGCACATAAAAAACGTATACGTTAAAGAAAACGAGAACTAAATTTGAAAAACGACCAAACAGTCAAAGCTTCCGTAGACCGGGATAAATTAATTTAAAAAAAACCGTATCGACACTTTTACAGATAGATGGCGCATCGTCACCGTAACATGATTACGGAATAAAAATGTCGACCTTGCTGAGCATGACTGCGATGACCTAGTTGGTAAGGCCTCTCGAGAACTAATCCAGAAGATTGCAGTTCAAATCCTGCTCGCAATGAAATATTTGTTTCCTTAAAAATAATAAATATCTGGGGTTCAAATCCGAAGCTTTAGGGAGCTTCCCCATGACGCAACGCGATGCGATTCGATGCATTCCAACTACAAGTGAAAATCATCCTTACCACTACGACATATGACATAAAACGTGCTGTTATCTACGAGTACATGAAAAACAAAACACGCTCGCCACGACGACGTAAGTCAGTCGAATTGTATCATTATGTCGTAGTAGCAAAGTCGATTTTCATTTTTAGTTAATATGCAAATTGCACGAATCGCGTCTTGAGCAAGCTCCCTTAGTATGATTTTTTTTTTTTTTTTTGTATTTTAATGACCTGGTCATTCGGACCTTTAAGTCAAGTCTTATTTAATTTTCCAAAACACTGCACTGTGTATCACTTCACTTTTTAAATTGATTCAATCGTGTTTTTAATATATTTATATAGTGGTTTGAAACTGTTTTTATCTTTTAATAGTTGTATAAGTGGCGGCGGGCGGGATGAAGAATCGCACTTATTGATCACATCACTGAGTTCACTAGCCAACACTAATCTGTCCAGTATGAAGTTTTGACAGTCAAAGATAAGATGCTCCATGGTTCCTTCTTGGGATTCACAATGTGTGCATGTATTACTTCTAATAATACCAAGTCTAGCAAGGTGTGACGGTGCAGTATTATGGCCAAAGCGCAATCTATTTATCGTAGTGATAAAGTCTCGGCTTGCTTCCTTCAATTTATTGTACCAGGGCTTAACAGGTAATCTTTCTTGAATACTTCCATACCACTTTCCTTTGACGTCTTGGTCTTTCTTCCACATTTCTAACCATAACTTATATATATTTTCATTTATACATTGCAGGAAGTCAGTCATAGGAATGTCCATTATATTTCTAATATCAACAGCATTACTACCTTCATATGCGGTTTTATCGACTGCTTCATTGCCAGAGATACCTCGGTGAGAAGGAACCCACAGGAAAGCTATTTGGATGTCCTTACGGTAATATTGATGAATTATTTCCTTGATAAAATACAGAATGTGATTTGACTTAAATGATACTGTAAGATTAGTTAAGGCTTTTATCAAACTTAATGAATCAGAAACTATCAAAAAGTATTTACAATTATTAATTTGGCGAATATGTAATAATGCCTGATAAACCGCATATGCCTCTGCAGTGAATATGGTACATGTATTGTGCAGAACAAAGCTTCGAGAGATTTTCTTTTGTGTATCATATATAGCAGCGTGCACATGATCATTCCCCTTACTGCCATCAGTGTAAATAACATAATAATTTGTGTTATCTGCCAAAAACTGTAACATATCTAAATTATTATTAATGGAATTCTGCAATTGTTTTACAGGATGTGTAATACAATGATAAGAGAAGGAGTAACATGGCCATGGACACTGTTTTCTAATACTAGTAAAATTACTTATTATTTCAGACAATATTTTGGACAATGTTGGGGATTTGCCGTTCAAGAGATCCTCTCCTGTTGTTAGAGGCCCAGGAGTTCCACTTGCAAAAGGTATAATTTTGTTAATTATTTTCCTGTTATTTCCTGCAATTAATTTAAGACAGAATCTCTCTGCAAGTAGAATACGTCTCAAAATTAGGGGCATAATTTTAGTCTCCACTTCCATGGCCCTTATGGGAGTAGAGCACATTGCACCAGAAATTGTTCTCAAAGCCCTGTTCTGCAATAAATCTAGTTTATTTACATGAGTACTATTTATATACACTAGTGAACTATAGTCAAAATGACTTCTCACTATACTTTTATAAAGCATTGACAAAATTTTGGGGTCAGCTCCCCATGAGACACCTGCAAGACATTTAATTATATTTAATCCTTTGAGAGCATTCTTTGATATATATTTAATATGTTCGTCAAAAGTTAATTTTCTGTCTATTACTACTCCTAAAAATTTCTTTGAATCTACTGGATTTATAAATTCTCCATTATAAACTATTTTTGAATTAGTGTTATCTTTTCCAAATATCATAACACTGCTTTTAGAGGGATTAATTTTTAAATGAAGCACATCATTATAATAGTGAAATAGTTGGGATAAGGCTCTATTAACATTGTCTATTGCACATTCTAAATTATAATTGCTACTGTACAAAACAATATCATCTGCAAACTGCAAAATATCTACATTACTATTTACAAATTTACAAATCTCACTTGTGTATATATTATAAAGCAAAGGAGATAGTGTGGCACCCTGCATTGTACCCTTAGATGCACATTTTGGACCATGTAATATATTATTGTGTCTTACATAGAGTGTTCTTGTATTCAAAAAATTGTATATCCATTTACATAGTTGACCAGGCACACCTAACCTAGACATAACTTGTACAAGTATAGCTGGATCTAGACTGTCAAAAGCACCTTGAACATCTAAAAATACACAAACAGTGTGTAACTTTCTCTCTTTTGCATGTTTCAGGTCTGAAACTAAGGAAGTGAAGCTGTCTGCACAACTTCGCCCTCGACGAAATCCATATTGTACATGTGGAATGATGCCATTAGATTCCATATACCAATCCAAACGATTTTTAATCATGTTCTCAAATAATTTACCTAGACATGAAGACAGTGATATTGGTCTATAAGAGCTGGCAAGCTCTGAAGGTTTATCTGGTTTGAGAATCGGAATGACACATTGTGTTTTCCATGATTGTGGAATACATTTACAATGCCAAAGTAAATTAAGAACATTAAGAAATATTTTTTGTGCAGATTCATCTAAATTTTTAATAATACAATAAGGGTAATCATCTAAACCAGGTGTTGTGTCTTTCCGAGATAACAAGCTCATTTTAAATTCGGTCCATGTGAAAGGATCTAACAAAAATTTTGAATTTAGATTATCATTATTTAATTCGAAAATATTGCCTAAACTATTAACATCAATTAAGTTGCTATTATCGGTTAATTTATCTAGAAATTGGGAAATAAACTCATCTTTATATGATTTATTGCCAGCTCTTATACCTTTGAACATTTTAAGAAGATTCCAAATCTTACTAATAGGAGTAGTTCTATTAAAAGTGTTACATAAGTTATCCCAACCTTTTCTTTTTTGTTCCGATATGGTTCTTTTTTTAAGTGCATCTTTTCTTTTATAAGCTAAATAGTTCTCCATAGTAGGTTCAGATCTATAAAGTTTCAATGCATTGTAGGAGGCAATTACACTTTTCTCACAAATGTCATTCCACCAAGGAGTTGGAGGTCTGGTTTTAAAATGATTTGGTTTATAAAATTTAGGAATTGTCATATCTTTTAAAGTATCCAATCGAGAACAAAAATCATTATAGGTTGAAATAGGATCATATAATTTTAGGACTAAATCATTAAATATTGTTTTGGAAATAGTTTTATACTTCTCCCAATCTGCTTTTTTATATGTAAACCTATCAATAGGGGGATTAATATGATATTTATCTATATGTAATGAAATCTCTGTTATTGTTGGGTAGTGATAGCTGCCCATGGCGTCATCATGTACAGACCACTCGCATAATGATGCGAGGTTAGCACTAATAAAGCTAACATCAATTGCAGACGGATTTCGTCTTGGGTTGTTAACAGTTGTAAAACGACCGTCATTTAAAATACATAAATCCAAGTCATCAATGATATTAAATAAATCCTGACCTCTGCTTTTAGTGGATAGACAACCAAATGCAATGTGGTGCGCATTAAAGTCACCACTGACGAATATAGGCTTTGGAAGATCATTAATAATATTACGTAGTCTATTAATTCGTATATGCCCACTAGAAGGAGGACAGTATACACAAAGAATAGTCAAACTACCATGCACAGTAGACAAGGACAGAGCAACAGTTTGAATGTCTTCATAAAATCTAGTGTTTAAAACTTTATACCTTAAATATGGTTTAATTAAAATTGCTACACCATTATGAGTATTGTTGGAATTTTTACTATAAATATTATATCCAGGTATTCTAAAGATATTGTTTTTAAACCATGTTTCATTAAGTAGACAAATATCAATATTTTGTTCTTTTAAAAATTGTATCAGTAGGGGTTTTTTACTATTTGCACTTTGAATATTAAACTGAGCAATTCGTAATTTAAGTTGAGTGAAATTTGGATCCATTATTTGAGGTTTTTAACTAATGTATCTGTAATCGTTTTAATGGTAGTAGGGGTTTTATCCCCCTTATTGCCCAACTCCACCAATGTCTGTACTAGGGCCATAAGTACATCATTGTTGGCAATTATTTGAGTTTTAAGGTCATTGACATTATTTACAACATCATTTACACTACTATTTACAACATCATTTACACTATTATTTACAACATCACTTACACTATTATTTACAGTTTTATTATTCTTATTTATAGACTTAATTACAGGATTATGTACAAGTTGCCTTTTTGGCGGCGATAGCGGAGGGAATTCAGTCTTGTTAGTTAAGTTTTTAGTAAGGGTAGCACTAGCATAAGTTATTTTATTTTTCTTTTCAATGATTTTATTCATTTTAATAGGACATAATTTTGAAATTGCAAGATGGGGCCCACTGCAGTTTATACAACAGACCTCAGTTGGTTTATCGCATTCTTTATATAAGTGCTCACCTCCACAAATTGAACATCTTTGCTTACTATTACAAATTCTTGCAGAGTGATTAAATTTAAAACATCTAAAACATTGTTGTAAAGGGGATACATATTCGAAAACTCTATAGGAAAATAAATCATATTGTACATTGTCTGGAAGAATGTTGGAAAGGAAAGTAATGCTCACTGTTTGTAATGGGACACGCTCCTGACCAACTTTTTTTGTGAATCTTCTTATTGCGATTATTTCATAAATAGATGATAGCTTTGTATATAGTTCTTTATTGGATATATTAGCAGGAACAAATCTTATAATGCCAGTTTTTTCTATTTGTGCAGCTGGTATGAAGGCCTTCATATTGTGTTTATTTAGAAAAGATGTATTCATTATGAAATTATTTGCCGTATTATATTGCTTGAATAAAATGGCTATTTTATTGGCATTTACTCGTTGAATTGCCGTCACACCTTTAATTTCAGTTGAGAAAATATGGTTTAAATATATTGGGCTCTTGTTGCCTATTTTGTCCTTTCCATTAGATTCAATGAAAACTTTAAAGTCCATGTTGTGCGAATTTTCTGGATATAGTCTTTTATAATTTGGCTTAACGAAAGGCGAAAAAGAGTCAATACGCTCACCACCGCCGCCATCGCCACAGTCAGTTTCTCCCGTTCCTCGCAGCGTCTCAGTCCAAGGACGCTTAACAGGGGTGGGCGGGTTATCCCCGCCCCCCTCGTTACCCACCATTTGGACGGATTACTTTATATAAATTGACAGTTTGTTACCACTTTTATACTCAAAAAACCCAGCAATTTGTTTAAAATGAATTTTCAAAAAAAAATTTGAACCGCGCTTTTTTCAAATTCCCGCCAGAATCCCTTAGTATGACAACGCGAGCTATCAGTGGCGAAGGTTCCATACAACTTGATTCCTATCAGCTTCCCTTTCGAAATTAGGCAAAATTAAATACTAATATATCTATTATTGTCAATTATCATTTAAACAAATTAATTATTTACGAAGTTACATTGCATATATAACTGCTTATGAAAATAAAAATCAAAGAAATAAATAAACGCCTACATTTTTTTTCGGAGCAATTTGAGTTCACGCATAACAGGTCGTTCGTAACCCGTAAGGCGAATCAGGAATCCAATACATTTGTCTGTACTGGGGCCGTATTATGACGTCTTAAAATCAGATTTCTACCAGCGATTGAAAGAGACAGAGCTATACATGTTGTATAGCTCTCTTTCAGTGTACTCACCTGTACATGTGGTGCGGGTGTAGCAACGATCCCAGCACCAGCGACTGCAGGTACACGGGCCGCAGCAGGCGCGACAGCAGCGCGCCCTGCAGCCCGCACACGCTCCAGCGCGCCACCTTGTCCGAGCACGACATGGTCAGCAGCCTCTCGCCCTACAGGACAGGGTCTCAGTCAGTCACGTGGTCTACTTCATTCCCCCTCCCGTCTCTCTCCGTCTCACTCACCTGCATAACTCCGTCCCATGTCTGCAGCACGTTACTGCAGTTCTTGACGGGGATGGTTCCCTCGCCGGACTCTATCTTAGTGCGTAGCTGTCCTCGCGCCAGCCTGCACGAGACACAAGTAACGTTTCAATACCGGTATCAAACGACGTGTGGGGTGTGTTTTGTGGAGTGTGGGGTGTATGGTGTGGGGTGAGTGTTGTTGGAGTGTGTTGTGGGATATGGTACGTGTTGTGAGGTGTGGTGTGTTGTGGGATTAGTGTTGGGGTGTGAGTGTTGTGAGGTGAGTGATGTGGGGTGTCTGTTGTGGGGTAAGTTTTGTGGGTTTAGTGTTGTGGGGCAGTGTTTTTGGGTGAGTGCTGTGGGATGAGTGAAGTGGGGTGAGTGTTGTGGGGTGTATTGGGGTGAGTGTTGTAGGGTGAGTGTTATGGGGTTAGTGTAGTGAGGTGAGTGCAATCTGGTGTGTTGTAGGGTGAGTGTTGTGGGTTAAGTGGTGAGAGTATTGGGGTGAGTGTATTGGGTTGAGTGTTGTGGTTTTAGTGTTGTGGTGTTAGTGTTGTGAGGTGTGTTGTGATGTAAGTGTTGTGGGGTGAGTGTTGTGGGTTGAGTGGTGAGTGTATTGGGGTAAGTGTTGTGAGGTGTGTTGTGGGTTGAGTGTATTGGGGTAAGTGTTGTGGGTTTAGTGTTGTGAGGTGTGTTGTGGTGTTAGTGTTGTGGGGTGAGTGTTGTGGGTTTAGTGGTGTGGGATAAAGTGTGTTGTGAGTTGTGTTTTGTAGCGTGTGAGGTGCGGGATGTATGTGAGGCTCACTGACCTGTTGGGGTGCTTGTCGGGCTCCGCGTGGTGATGCTCGTGCGGCGAGAAGATCCGTCCGTCCCCGCAGGGCGCCGTGCTCACATACAGATGTACTCCTCGCGACGGCTTCAGTTGGTAGCCGCCGCCCGGCACTGGCTCCACGTCGCTCTCCTCCAGCGGGACGGTGGGGTCTGCGGCCGGATTATGACGTCTTAGATCCAGACTTGTTCCAGTGAGGGAAAAAGCCGAAAGAGAGAGAAAAGGGAAAAAGCGCCATCTCTTTCCCACAGCCTTAACTGGATCGCGTTAACAGTTCATGGTAGGCCACTTGTTCTGGTGAGTGGACGAGGTGGTGCTAGACGACTTGTATAGCTCTGTCTCTTCCCCACAGCTTAAACTGAATCGCGTTAAGAGCTCGTGGTAAGGTCCGGGCCTGGTTTTAAGACGTCATAATACGGCTGCTGTACACACAAGTGACACGGTTCTACTGCTGGACGAGACCTCTCTAAGATAACTACCTCCCTAAAGCCAATGACCATCTTCAGGGTCCCATCTATTTTTATACAACAGTTAATAGTGGTTGCTGATACTGGTTCTATTTTTTACCGACTTCAAAAAAAAGGAGGTTATCAATTCGACCCGTATGTATGTAATATTATCAGAACTGCCCAGTTTTCATATATGTTAGTCTATATCAGCGTCTGAACAAATGTGCCAAATTTCATAAGTGTATGTATGTATGTTTTTATGTTTGTGCACGCATATCTCCGGAACTACAAGTTAGATTTAAGTAATTCTTTTTTTGTACTAGGTATTGTTCAACTTAGGGTACACTGCAAGTTTCATCAAAATCGGTTCAGTAGTTTTAGAGATATGGATTTTTTATGTTATGACGGATTACAAGATTAGTGCTTATGTAAGAAATATTGTATTTTACAAGAATTTGGGTTGAATATTTAATAAATAAACTAAAAAGGGTAAAATAAAAACTTTTTCAAAAAAGTAACCGACTTCAAAAACAACAACAAAACAAAAAAGGGTGAAATAACCTAATTAATAACTTCTTTCGGAAGTCGGTGGCTAAGAATCAATGAAATAAAAAAATAAAGCCACCGACATCCGAAAGAAGTTATTAATTAGGTTATTTCACCCTTTTTTGTTTTGTTGTTGTTTTTGAAGTCGGTTACTTTTTAAGTTTAACAGACGCGCCACAAATATCCTTCTTATGCATCTCCATAACCGGTTCACCGCTAAAAATACGTTTTTTAGTATGTAATGAGACATAAATTAACTTATCATAAGATTAGTTCTACCAAAAGTAGTCGTTTTGAAATAGTATTGAATCATTAGAAACTAGAATTCGTTGATAAAACTCTACCTATAATTATGCTCAAAGCCATGAGGTCCTCATTTAACAGCTCACATACACGAACACCCGGAACAACTACTTTAATTTATATTGGTATGTTGTACGATATTTTACTGTGAGGAGGGGCTGCAGACGTTCGACACTCACCTGGCTGGTTGGCATACATGAGCAGCTGTGCGTAAAGATGTCGCTGCAGACAACGTCGCGCCGCAACCTCTGCGTGGCAGTCATTGACGGCGCGGCCCGTCACCGACATGTGCTCGCCCGACACGCACTTAGTGCCCGTCGTGACGGCGATCACGCGCGCGTCCTCGATGCGGTTGTTAGTCGTGATCACGATGCCGGCGAGCACCTTGCGCTTCGAGTGCACCAGGTCGTTCTTCATTAGCTCGTTGAACTTCTCGTTCACCAGCCTGTGAAGGTGCGTGTGTAATGTAGCTACAGTTTCTAACACCTTGCTTGACACACGAGGTTAATTGTCTATTAATAAACAGTTTGTTGAGTCGCGGCGTGTCTCCTCCAGCTACATGAAAGTGTACTCACTTGCCGATGTGGTCGGCGAGCGTCTGGTGCAGCGCGCCGTGCGGGGTCGCCGCGGGCGGCGAGTCACGGCGCGTGTCCTCGAGGGCGGCGAGTGCGGAGCGCGCCGCAGCCAGCTTGGCCAACTTCTTACTGGAGCCTGCGACACTCGCGACAGTACAACACACACGAGCTCCCACAGAGGAATTTGCTCAACACGGTATACGGCAGATATTAGGCAACAGTTGACGCGCAATATGTTGCACAACAAGTTGCCCAACATGTTGAAAGACAGCGCGGAACTTTTGTTGAACAACTTGGTCTGTCTACGCATCTACTACTTTACGTCGACAACGTGTCGCCAGAGGAACATCTGTTGCGCGTCACGTCTCCTCTGGACAACAATTGATGCTCAACTAACAACAACACAGCTGGCAATGTCGCGCGCTGTTGTAAAGCATTGCCGTACATGTTCAGTGTTATATTTCGCGCGCCAAATGTTGCCTAGTGGGAACGCGGCTTTAACCATAAAATACCACAGCATTCTTGAAGAAAGACAAATTCGACTACGAGCAGGACTCGAACCTGCATCTGCATCCCGTCGGATAAGTACTCCAGAACGTTTTATCAACTTGGCCATCACAGCTCGGCTCGTCGAAGCCGAATCTTTCATTCCTTTCTTTGAACGACTTTCGGTACTGTTGCGCCATCTATTGTAGCATCGTGGCTGTAATGTTAACGTGTAGTAGTTGACACTGCTACAATCAACGACCATTTATATCTAGACTCCTAATCACAGGCGACCGATGTCTGTCAACACATTAGGTAAAAAAGTCTTATAACCGTCGTGACTCGACCACTCCTGTGAGTCCCCTCGTCGCACTGACCTTGAGTTAGCCAATCAGAACGCAGTACCCCGTCCCCCTCGCTTACGTCGTACCTCAGCGACTTGGCAGAATAATTTTCGTTAGTCAGATCGTGCATGAGGCGTCTAGTTATAAAAACTTTTTCAAAAAAAAATGTAACCGCCTTCAAAAACAACCATAAAAAAGGGTAAAAAAACCTACAAAATAACTTTTCTTTCGGAAGTCGGTGTCTTTGTTTTCTTTATTTCATTGTCTTTTTTTTTTGCCACCGACTTCCAAAAGAAAAGTTATTTTGTAGGTTTTTTTACCGTTTTTTATGGTTGTTTTTGAAGGCGGTTACATTTTTTTTTGAAAAAGTTTTTATTTAACTCTTTTTAGTTTAAATATTCAACCCGAATTCTTGTCAAATACAACATGTGCACTAGAATTTTGTAATCCATAACACCGGTAATAACATCGCTCATGTACACAATAAGCTTATAAAATTCCCTATCTCAAAAACTACTGAACCGATTTTGATGAATATTCCCTAAGTTAAATGATACCTAGTACAACAAAAAAAGAATTACTTAAATCGGACTTGTAGTTCCAGAGATATGCGAACTCAAACTAAATCAGTCGATGCCTACTCCTTACTATTAAGGAGTTCTACCTTCCATCATCAGCTCAGCTACATGAAATTATGATTACCATACGCAAGTACTTAAATTACTTCATAAAATTTGCGAAAAACGGTGTGTCGGCCTATAAAATTCGAGGGTTGCCCTCGATTTCTCCAGGATCCAATCATCAGATCCCAACTTGGTGACCACCTCAGAAGTACCTCCTTTCGAACAAAAAAAGAATTTTAAAAATCGGTTCACAATTGGCGGAGTAATCGCGTAACAAATATACAAAAAAAAAACACCGTCGAATTGATAACCTCCTCCTTTTTGAAGTCGGTTAATAAATGGTCGTTGGCTACAATAGATAGCGGAACGTCACCGCAAGACGCTTCGCAAATGGAATGAAAAATTTGGGTGTGGTGACGTCATAAATTATGAACCCAGTTTACATCAAATCCCCCAAACCAATGAAGATTTCCATCAAATCAACATCGGCATGACTTCAACAGTTGACAGGCCTGTTGGTCTAGTGGTTAGTGACCCTGACTGCTATGCCGGAGGTCGTGGGTTCGATTCCCACCCAGGACAAATGTTGTGTGATGAGCACGATCATTTGTTCTGTGTCTGGGTGTAATTTATCTATAATATGTATGTAGTTATAAATATATAAGTATGTTTATCAGTTGTCTAGTACCCATAGCACAAGCTCTGCTTAGCTTGGGACTAGATGGCGTTGTGTGATAGTTGTGGAATATTATATTATATATATAGTGACACATTATATTATATATATAGTGACACATGTCTGATATTATTTTGTGTTTCCCAATGTTTTACCGTACTTTTCATTTAGATTTATTTTATTAAGTTTTTCAATAGCCCCAATGTTTACCTTTGCAATAGGTACATCAGTATCAGTTCAGCCAGAAATCTTGGTATAACATTTTTTATTTGTAAGCAGTTTTGTTGACAAAAATGAGTGTTAAATATATAATATCCCCATAAAGAATAGGTACTCGGAAACCAAACAGGATGTATAATTTTATCACACAAATGGTAGAACTTTTTATGTCACTAAATATGAATTTTGGAGAAAATGGTAGTGTGCATTTTAAAATACATCATGTTTAATTTCGTGGTAAATGTTACTTTTTATTAGGTAATGTAAATGACTAGAATACGCGTCTTTTGAGGACAGGATGTTATAAACAGTTTTAAAAAATCGTATATTTTCAGAGTTCCACAATTTTTCTGTTTTATACCCGTGAGAACCAGTGTTCATGAAAATTCTTAGTAAAACAATTTCTTAACAAGTCTCCAAATCGGTTACCTATCATAAGATCGAAAAATGTTTGACCGAATTTCATTTGACCTAAAACTTTTCAACTATTATCGTTTGGTTTTTTTTTACTTCATCGAAGTCACGTTTGCCACTGTTTCAGTTAACCTATTATCTATTCGTTTTTTTTCGTTACTCCAACACTTCATTTGGCCGAAAAACTTTTTACCGATGTTACAGTTACTCGAAATGACGGTTAATCGAAGTATTATGTTTCCAAACATTCATTATACCACTGTTTTAATTGCCATATTTTCATTTCACCAAACACCTAGAAATTTGTGCACACTAATTATTGCTGTTACATTTTTAGCAGGCGCCATTGAAATGTATGTAGACAATACAAAAAAATTGTACAAAAGTCATATACGATAATATAACTCTGACGGGTATTGTAACATCATTAATGTTTGCTGTTAATTACATAGTTGGACTATAAAGGTGAAACCGCACTAGGCGTACGAGTAACTGCACTGCAGCGGCTTCGCAACACGACGCTTTTCTTTGCCACGCAGTTGGGTTGCAGTGTAGTTCCGTTGCCGCTTAGTGCGTGATGTCTCGTAGAATTTCATAATTATATTATAAAAAATATTTTGACGCGTCGTGACGCGCAGTTACGCTGCAGTGCAGTTCCGTCTAGTGCGGTTTCACCTTTAGGGGTGTTCTGGCTCTTTTATTATTGTGTTGTTCCTGTGTTTGTTAAAAGGTTTGTATTGTGATACACTTGCATACAGCATAAAAACAGATATGCAACATGCAGACAAGCACCACAAAAACATGCAAGCAAGCATGCTGCATGCAAGCAAGCATGCAGTATTTAAGCAAGCATCAAGCAAGCATGCAGCATGCAAGCAAGCATGCAGCATGCAAGCAAGCATGTAGCATGCAAGCAAGCTTGCAGCGTGCAAGCAAGCATGCAGCATGCAACATGCAGCAAGCACGCAGCATGCAACATTCAGCAAACACGCAGCATTCAAGCAAGCATGCAACATGCAACAAGCATTGTTTCTGTCATGGCTCCGGCGCTGCGGGGTTTTGGGTGGCCCCACGCGAGCTTATCGTCGCAGATATTTGAACGCTCACCACCGCAGCTTCGGTTTACTGGCCGGCTTCGCCGGCCAGCCTCAGCCGCGGCGGCGACCGTTCCAACCACCTGCTCCTCAGCTCGCGGGCCACCCCACCCCTCCGCGCCTACGCGATTTTAAATTACACTCTAGGGGTAGGGCAGACAAGACTACGTAAAGTCGGCTTTGCAGCATTTCGTTTCCGCCACAAAGTTTTATAGCACAATATATTGAATTTTTATGACAGTAATTTAATTTTTCGGTAAAATGTTATTTCGGTATTGTGAAAATATGGCAAATAAATCATTTGGCAATTGAAAAAAGTTTAAAAGAGGCTTCGGTCAATAGTAAAAAGTTATTTTGTTAATCGGCGGAACATACTTCGGTAAAATAATACTTATGGCTAATGATACTTCGATGAACTGAAAATATGTCAAACAATGCATATAGCAAAAGAGATGTCGGTCAATAGTTTTCGGTGTAATGAAATTCGAACAAACAAAATTCGGTAAATTGATCGGTTCCCAGTCTCCAAATCTATTTTTTTTTATTTATCAAACATTGTGCCGTGCTTAGATTATATCCAGATTCAGTGTTCGAAACAAAACATAACGTATTTAGTGAAGCCAGTTTTAAAGAAGTGAGCGTCACACACACATGTAAATATTTTCCTTGGAGATGTTCACTTGTTTGACGTAGGAATCGAACGACGACGGGGATCATTTTTCTTCAGTGTTTTTGACTTCCTAGTGGCTGACTAGGAATCTGGACATTTTATGATCTAAGGTGATGTGTGAGTGTGGTTAGTATGTGTTGTGTGTGTGGTGTGAGACTCACCGTAACCCTCGAACTTGTGCTCCTTGATCTGACAGACCACCTTGAACCGCATGCTGTGGCTCAGCTGCAGTGGCGCTGCAACGATACAACACTCTTACTGCCAAGCAACATATTATGTAGAGGGAGAGGCCAGTGTGGGGTGAGAGTGGCCAGTGAGGGGGTGAGAGCGGCCAGCGTGGGGGTGAGAGTTGGCAGTGTGGGGTGAGAGCGGCCAGTGTGGGGGTGAGTGTGGCCAGTGTGGTGCGAGTGTGTCCAGTGTGGGGGTGAGTCTGGCCAGTGTGGTGTGAGTGTGTCCAGTGTGGGAGTGAGAGTGACCAGTGTGGGGGTGAGTGTGGCCAGTGTGGTGTGTGTTCAGTGTAGGGGTGAGAGTGGCCAGTGTGGGGGTGAGAGTGTCCAGTGTGGGAGTGAGTGTGGCCAGTGTGGTGTAAGTGTGTCCAGTGTGGGGGTGAGTGTCCAGTGTGGGAGTGAGTGTGGCAAGTGTGGTGTAAGTGTGTCCAGTGTGGGGGTGAGAGTGGCCAGTGTGGGAGTGAGTGTGGCCAGTGTGGTGTAAGTGTGTCCAGTGTGGGGGTGAAAGTGTCCAGTGTGGGAGTGAGTGTGGCCAGTGTGGTGTAAGTGTGTCCAGTGTGGGGGTGAGAGTGTCCAGTGTGGGAGTGAGTGTGGCCAGTGTGGTGTAAGTGTGTCCAGTGTGGGGGTGAGAGTGTCCAGTGTGGGAGTGAGTGTGGCCAGTGTGGTGTAAGTGTGTCCAGTGTGGGGGTGAGAGTGTCCAGTGTGGGAGTGAGTGTGGCCAGTGTGGTGTAAGTGTGTCCAGTGTGGGGGTGAGAGTGTCCAGTGTGGGAGTGAGTGTGGCCAGTGTGGTGTAAGTGTGTCCAGTGTGGGGGTGAGAGTGTCCAGTGTGGGGGTGAGAGTGGCCAGTGAGGGGTCGACAGAGCTCAGTGTGTGTACCTTGTGTCTCGGAGAGCGGCGAGCCGTCGCCGAAGGTGCAGGTGAAGGTGAGCCCGGAGTAGTTCTCGTACAGCACGTTGATGGGGCTCTTGTGGGCCGCACTGGCCGCGACCGACCCGAACAAGGAGGCCGGGGCTGCGGGGTCCGCCCCGCCCGCGGCCCCCGCCCCGCCCCCGCTCGTCCCGTTGGTCAGCTCGGTGCGGGGGGGTGTGGGGAGGGGCGCGGGCTCGGGCGGGGGCTGCGCCTTCACCGCGGGCTCCAAGCGTTGGAACTCCGACACTGGGAAGAAAACAACGCTGTGAGCTAACTTCTTCTTCAGAACTGTCACCATGCGGTAGTGTGGATGACAAAGAATGTTGACAATGCCTTCTGGAACATACAGAATAAATGTTTATTAATCTTCACTTACCATCAGGCGAGATAGTGGTCAAACGCGAACCTATCTATAAATAAAAAAATACATGTGGTACTCGAAGACTACCGCGGTGAAGCTATTGCATAACATTTTTTTTTTACTTTAAAAGAAGAAAATCGCTTACCGCGTATATTTAACGAAAATATAATTTATTTAAAATGTTTGTGGTGCTCTATTGTAATAAAGAACTGCATTGTGATAAGAGAATTTTATAAGTAGGTTTCATTGTGAAAACTCCTTTTGTAGCTGTCCGTTTAGAATTAGTAAGAAAAAGTAAATTGTTGTTATGACGGATATTTTTATGATTGTCGAAGTCTCCCGTACTAAAACGACATTAGACATTAGACGATGCGTGCTGTCAGGTATTTTCCTTAGGTTTTTGGGAATTCGGTCGCCGCTAAAAACATATTTCCTGAGAATCACATTATTAACGTTGAGACCGTACCCAGGTAGGCCGAAGCAAGGAAAATCTGCTCAGGTGGAAGTTCATTGATGACTCTAAACTGAAGTGTAAATGTGGTGCTGCTCCACAAACGATGAGGCACTTAATATCGTGCCCTGCATGCCCTGCCAACTGCTCGTTACAAGAGCTGATGGACGTCTCGGAGAGCGCTAAACTCGTGGCCCAATTTTGGGTCGAGTCGATATAAATTGCCATCGACACGATAAGAAGAACAACGTTGAGACCACGCATTTGTTTCACTTTAGTTACTTTCACAGCATTGTGTTGTATGGCATTTCAGTGTGGGGCCGGTCAGCACTGAGCACGTGCGGGCGGCCGCGTGTGGACGATGATGATGTGCACTCACCCGGTGGCTCGTCGCTGGTGAAGTCCTGGTGCGGGCTGGGCGCGGGCAGCACGCGGCCGGCGCGGGCCAGCAGTGCGGCCAGGCACGTGCGGGCGGCCGCGTGTGGACGATGATGATGTGCACTCACCCGGTGGCTCGTCGCTGGTGAAGTCCTGGTGCGGGCTGGGCGCGGGCAGCACGCGGCCGGCGCGGGCCAGCAGTGCGGCCAGGCACGTGCGGGCGGCCGCGTGTGGACGATGATGATGTGCACTCACCCGGTGGCTCGTCGCTGGTGAAGTCCTGGTGCGGGCTGGGCGCGGGCAGCACGCGGCCGGCGCGGGCCAGCAGTGCGGCCAGGCACGTGCGGGCGGCCGCGTGTGGACGATGATGATGTGCACTCACCCGGTGGCTCGTCGCTGGTGAAGTCCTGGTGCGGGCTGGGCGCGGGCAGCACGCGGCCGGCGCGGGCCAGCAGTGCGGCCAGGCACGTGCGGGCGGCCGCGTGTGGACGATGATGATGTGCACTCACCCGGTGGCTCGTCGCTGGTGAAGTCCTGGTGCGGGCTGGGCGCGGGCAGCACGCGGCCGGCGCGGGCCAGCAGTGCGGCCAGGCACGTGCGGGCGGCCGCGTGTGGACGATGATGATGTGCACTCACCCGGTGGCTCGTCGCTGGTGAAGTCCTGGTGCGGGCTGGGCGCGGGCAGCACGCGGCCGGCGCGGGCCAGCAGTGCGGCCAGGCACGTGCGGGCGGCCGCGTGTGGACGATGATGATGTGCACTCACCCGGTGGCTCGTCGCTGGTGAAGTCCTGGTGCGGGCTGGGCGCGGGCAGCACGCGGCCGGCGCGGGCCAGCAGTGCGGCCAGGCACGTGCGGGCGGCCGCGGCGCGCGCCTCTCTCTTGCTGTGTCCCCAGCCCTCGAACCTCATGTCGGCCACCTGCACAGAGCGTGGGTCAGCGGCTGCCGGGGCCGGCCCGGGGCCACATGGTGTGCTACTCACGGCTACGGCCACGTGGAAGCTGGGGCAGTGCGCGGGTCCTCCCTGCCGCAGCACGCTGTACGCTACTCGCACGCCGAGCTCGTTGAGCGCGGACACGGGCGACTTGCCGCCCGACTCCACCGCGTCCGCCGCCGCCGCTAGCGTCTGTACACACACACACACACACACACATAATTATGAAAACAATAACACTATCCTCTACCAACATCTACTCAAAAAAAATGAACCAGACTTCTAAAAGTCGGTTTAATTTTTAAAAAGTATTTTTATTTTAAGTTATATGATAGCAACACAATACAATCGCCGTTGATTTGCTTTCGTTTATTGAAGAGTTCCCACGATATCTCTAAGATCCCATCATCAGATCCTGACCTGATCACAATGAGACCATCTGTGAAATATTTCCTTTCAAACAAATGAAAAAAATTCCAAATCGATCCAAACGTCCTCGATAAATTGAAAATAATATTTGGACACTATTGCAAGTGCCATGATCACGGATGAACTAAAGTTATTACGGGTGAATCATCATCATCGGCCTATAAATGTTCCCACTGCTGGGACACAGGCCTCCCCTCTGTGAGAGGTAGTGGGCCGTAATCTACCACGCGGGCCCAATGCGGATTGGTAGATGTCACATATCTTCGAATTTTTTAGTTCTAGGACATACCGGTTTCCTCACGATGTTTTCCTTCACCGTTTTGAGAGCAGTGGTGATTAAATAAATTACACAAAGTAATGCGCCTGACAGGGTTCGAACCCACGACCTACTACTCGTAAGTCGAGGCCGATACCACTGGGCCACCAGATACAGCTGGGTGAATGTTTACGAGAAATATCGGAAACTCGAAACAAAGAACATTGTAATATATCCCATTTTAAATTCTAATAAAAAAGTGGTTTATAGCGAGCACGAGTCTGACACTTGCTCTCCTACCAGGGGGGCAGGAAGTGTGTGGTACTGACCTGCAGGTTCCACTTGAAGCCGCTGCCGACGCGGATGGAGGGCGCCGCGCGCTTCGCCGGCGGCTCGCCGTCTGCAACACCACACGAGTTACCTTCACTTACTATGTCGTTCATCATCAGCCCACAAATACCCGTATTCATGGTAAACATTTGTTTAGCAACAAAGTTGATTTGTTGCTAAACAAATGTTTACCATAAATACGGGGCTTTAATGTTCCCCACGGCGATATCCCATTGTCTAGTTCCATGGAACTACTGGTATTCTGTTTTTTTAAAGCATGTTACTAATCAACAAAAGTACTAGGCTGGCATAAGTGCGAGGTGGTGTGTTTTTAAATCAATCCGAATGAAAAGCTTAAGGGCGCATAACCAGAAAGTTGGCAGCGTCGCAAATAGTTGTCAAATATTTACAAGTTTTAATTAATTTGGTAAATTTACTGTATGAAAATAAGAAATATGGCTCTGTAGTGCACTAAAAAAATGATAAAGGAATACAATTAAAACACTTAATTTGATGTTGTAACCGTTTCAGGTGTCAAAAAAGCATTTGGAAAGTTTCCAAATACTTTTTTTATAGCGAAAACTATTCGGTGTTACGATATTAACTATTGCATTCCTTCAATTTTGTAGTGCACTACAGAGCGATATGTCTTATTTCCATACAGTAACATTGGTAAATTAATTAAAACTTGTTAATATTTGACAACTATTTGCGACGTCGCCAAGTTTCAGAATATGCGCTCTTGAACTACGTAATGCAAGTAATGGGATGAGGTGAAAAGGGATTCTAGTTCCATAGAAATACACAGGACAGTTGAGACCTTTCACACTCCTTCTTAGTTGAATCTCAAAATACAGAAGACGCCAGAAATTTCAAATGGAAGGTTAATATCCGATTGACAAAATTTTACAGATTCGGGAAGTTGATCTGCTGGCTCTGTACATTAAAAACACTGGCTTCGTCGGCTATAACTCGAACATAAAACCGGGATAAAAAATATCCTATATTAACATATTGTAGGATATTTTTTATCCCGAGTTAATACCCTGAATTAACATCCACGGTATAAACTATCTGTGTACTAAATTACATTCAAATCCGTTCAGTAGTTTTTGCGTGAGACTTACAAACACACATCTACACTAATAATTATAAAGAGGAAAGATTTGATTATTTGTTTGTATTGAACTAGCGACCCGCCCCGGCTCCGCACGGGTACTATCTCTACTATATTATGCATGTTATATACATATAAACCTTCCTCTTGAATCTATTAAAAAAAAACCGGCCAAGTGCGAGTTGGACTCGCCCATGAAGGGTTCCGTAGCAGCAAGCATAGATTAGAGATATAATTATATTGAGATTAGTAAGTAATATACACAAACAATAAAAATAACTTTGTTTTTCATAGTGTTTGTATGAATGGCAAAGTTATATTTGCGGTTTTTGGAAATGTACTATATCTCAAAAACTGCTAACTGTATCTCATCCAAAGCAATTTTCGTTGGAAGTTTTTGTTGAGGTCTACATTATATATTTTTTTTAGTTTTATCATTCTCTTATTTTAGAAGTTACAGGAGGGGGGACACACATTTTACCACTTTGGAAGTGTCTCTCGTGCAAACTGTTCAGTTTAGAAAAAAAATGATATTAGTAACCTCAATATCATTTTTAAAGACCTATCCATAGATACACGTATGGGTTTGGTGAAAAAAAAATTTTGAATTTCAATTCTAAGTATGGGGGGCACCCCCAAAATTTGTTTTGTTTTTATTTTTGTGTGAAAATCCTAATGCGGTTCACATAATACATCTACCTACCAAGTTTCAACAGGATAGCTCTTATACTTTCGACAAAAAGTGGCTGTGACATACGGACGGACAGACAGACAGACATGACGAATCTATAAGGGTTCCGTTTTTGCCATTTGGCTATGGAACCCTAAAAACCGCATCAAAATCCGTTGCGTAGTTTTAAAGATCTAAGTATACATAGGGACAGACAGAAAGCGGGAAGCGACTTTGTTTTATACTATGTAGTGATAGCGATGGGCTCAAAAACTACTGGAGCGATTTCAAAAATTCTTTCACCAGTTGAAAGCTGCTTTGATCCCGAGTGACATAGGCAATAACTGGGGGAGCGGGCGAAACCGCTGGCCAAAGCTAGTATTTTATATTAGTACAATGGTTCACCAATAGTTTTTTTTTAAGTGGTAAATCATCTAATGAGTCCTCCCACCCAGGGCAGGGCAGGAGGGACTGTCAGACTTGTACTGATAAAATATACAGTGTCCTTCAATAGCCCATTAGCCCATAGCAATAGGCTTTGGCCCTCTCCCCGTTACTGTGCTGACACTCTTGGAGGCGCGCGTGGAACACAACGCGCCGTCGACCCGGGTGTCTTTCGGACTGTGTAATTAATTTTTTTGAGGTAAAATAGCCTAATGAATACCTTCATTGATTTGCAGCACCATCGTGTGAGATTCGCACATTCACCACAAAGTTATTCAAACTCGTTAGTATCACAACGTACCGCGCACAAGACAACGATTGTACTAAATTTTAATATCGTGAGGTACCCCGCTAATATGTTGTAACGTATGTGGGTATGTCGCGAGAGAATGTTATCATTTGTTCTTTTTTTTATTTATGTTTTAGGGTTCCGCGTCCAAATTGAAAAACGGGACCGTATTACTAAGGCCCGTATTATAAAACGCACCACAATCAATGAAGAACATCATTGCGTCTGTACGTAATTAATTTAAAAAAATAATAAAGCAATAATTGTGTTAAACATAAAACTAATATATCAGGAGGGCTCCTAAACAACAAACGTGTTTTTCTTTGCAATTTAAATTATAAGTAGACTAGATGAAAACCCGGCTTCGCTCGGGTAAAACGTAATTCATAATACACATAGGAACAAAATTACAAAATCTAGGTTTGCCCGCGACTTCATTCGCGTGGATGTCGGAAGTTCAGAACTTAACTTAACTTAATCTCCCACCCAGAGAAGGGAAGGAGGGACTGTCAGACTTGTACTGACTAAATTCCTCGGAGTACTTCAATAGCCTTTTACGTTCCGGGGTCACGGTAACTCATAAGTCCCACGACCGCGGCAGGCTTTGGCCCTCAAAGGGGGGGCCCGTCATTATGCTGACACTCTTTGAGGCGCGCGTGGAACACAACTGGCCGTCGACCCGGGCATGGTCCATGATCAGACAGCGAGTCGCCGATTACCCGCCGGCCCCATGCCCGCGCCTGTTGGCCGGAGATCGTTCTGCGACGTCCGTCGCCGTGGGCGTCTACCACTGCGGCTGGGTCGTGAGGTGTATGCTGTCTTCTCCCTCGCGCCTCCCACCTCCTCCTTCGCTAGCATGACTGCTTCACAAAAGGAGGCGACCGCTTCCCACTCTTTCGCCCGCAGCATGGCCTCGACCAATGCCAGGCGCGAGAGGTCGCCGCCTATCGCCGTCGTGAGGAAATGGTGATGCTTTGCCCAAGCAGGACAGTCCGGGCGATCCACGCAGTGGTGACACCCAAGCGTTTCCTCTTTCCCCATCCGACACAGGTACCTCCCGAAACTTCCGTGTCCGGTGAGGACCTGCGTCAGGCGGTAGGTCAGGACTCCATGACGCATATCCAGCCACTCCTCAAAGAGGGGTATCTTACCGCCGCCATCGCGGCCTGCCCGGACCTCGGTGGTGACAGTCGCTCCCTCCATACCGCCCTGAGATCTCTTCCCGCCACACTGAACTTGTCGAGGCAGTGGGGATTCGCCGTACTAACAGTTCATGGACCAAACGACTGTTAGTAAAACGTTTCAGACTCCTAATATTATAAAGAGGAAAGATTTGTATTTTTGTGTGTATGTTTTTAATTTACATGTTAGTTTGTAATGAATAAACTCAAAAACTACTGCGCCGACTTCAAAAAATTTTTCACCATTAGAAAGCTACGTTCACCCTGAGTAACATAGGCTAATCTAATCATGTCCACCCTTGCGAAGCCGGGACTGGAAGCTAGTAAATAATATTTTCCTAAAGGTTCTTTCCTCTCTGAAGCAAGTCGGCCCTTTCACGTGAAGAAGTAGTAACCGGGTTCTCAATCAGAAAGGAAAATTCTTGCAATTACTTTATCTGCCGGACACTGACATAAGTTACAACTCATTGTTTAGGAGAAACGTGTTGAGGAGGTTTAGTAACTACCTAATACACCACATGACACTGGCATGCTAACAGTGCTATCGACTCGGTTGCCAAAAACTTTTTCAAAAAAAACTTTTTTCAAAAAAAATTTAACCGCCTTCAAAAACAACCACAAAAAAGGGTAAAATACCTACAAAATAACTTTTCTTTCGGAAGTCGGTGGCTTTGTTTTTTTATTTCGTTGTCTTTTACGCCACCGACTTCCGAAAGAAAAGTTATTTTGTAGGTTATTTTACCCTTTTTTGTGGTTGTTTTTGAAGGCGGTTAAATTTTTTTTGAAAAAAGTTTTTTATTTTACTCTTTTTAGTTTAAATATTCAACCCAAATTCTTGTCAAATACATCATTTCTTACATGTGCACTAGAATTTGGTAATCCTTAGCACTGGTATTAACATCGCTCATGTACACAATAAGCTAATAAAATTCCCTATCAAAAACTGCTGAACCGATTTTGATGAAACTTGCAGTGTTCCCTAAAGTGAACTATTCCTCGTACAACAAAAAAAGAATTTTGAAAATCGGTCCACAATTGGCGGAGTAATCGCGTAACAAACACTCAAAAAAGTAAAAATCATCACATCATCCATCAATAAAAATGCTCACAAAATAAAAAGTACTGAACTAAATTGGATGAAATTTTTATGGGACCAGACTGCAAGTATACTGCATCGAACGAAAAAAGAATTACACTAATCGGACCAGAAACCTCGGAGTAATCGGTGTACATACATAAAAAAAAAAAAAAAACATACCAACCGAATTGAGAACCTCCTCCTTTTTGAAGTCGGTTAAAAAAATGTAACCGCCTTCAAAAACAACCACAAAAAAGGGTAAAATAACCTACAAAATAACTTTTCTTTCAGAAGTCGGTGCCTTTATTTTTTTACCGACTTCAAAAAAAAGGAGGTTATCAATTCGACCCGTATGTATGTAATATTATCAGAACTGCCCAGTTTTCATATATGTTAGTCTATATCAGCGTCTGAACAAATGTGCCAAATTTCATAAGTGTATGTATGTATGTATGTATGTATGTATGTATGTTTTTATGTTTGTGCACGCATATCTCCAGAACTATAAGTTCGATTTAAGTCATTCTTTTTTTGTTGTACTAGGTATTGTTCAACTTAGGGTACACTGCAAGTTTCATCAAAATCGGTTCAGTAGTTTTAGAGATATGGATTTTTTTATGTTGTGACGGATTACAAGATCAGTGCATATGTAAGAAAATTTTGTATTTTACAAGAATTTGGGTTGAATATGTAATAAATAAACTAAAAAGGGTAAAATAAAAACTTTTTTTAAAAAAGTACCGACTTCAAAACAAATACAAAAAAGTTAAAAATAACTTTTCTTTCGGAAGTCGGTGGCTTTGTTTTGTTGTGTCATTGACTATTGCCACCGACTTCCGAAAGAAAAGTTATTTTTAACTTTTTTGTATTTGTTTTGAAGTCGGTACTTTTTTTTAAAAAAGTTTTTTTCATTTCATTGTTTTTTTTGCCACCGACTTCTGAAAGGAAAGTTATTTTGTAGATTATTTTACCCTTTTTTGTGGTTGTTTTTGAAGGCGGTTACATTTTTTTTGAAAAAGTTTTTTATTTTACTCTTTTTAGTTTAAATATTCAACCCAAATTCTTGTCAAATAAATCATTCTCTTACATGTACGTGCACTAAAATTTTGTAATCCGTAGCACCGGTAACAACATCGCTCAAGTGCACAATATGCTAATAAAATTCCCTATCTCAAAAACTACTGAACCGATTTTGATGAAACTTGCAGTATTCCGTAAGTTAAACAATACTTAGTACAACAAAAAAAGAATTACTTAAATCGGACTTGTAGTTCCAGAGATATGCGAACACAAACTAAATCAGTCGATGCCTACTCCAAGCCGTTGAGGAGTTGTACCTTCCATCATCAGCTCATCCACCTGAGATGATGATTATCAGATGCAAATACTTGAACAGATTTAGAAAATATATGAAAATGGTACTATGTGCCTATAAAATTTGAAGGTTGCCCTCGATTTCCCTGGGATTCCATCATCAGATCCTGACCTGATGATCATAGGACCAATTGGAAAGTATACCCTTTCAAACAAAAGAAAAATTTTCCAAATCGGTCCAGGCGTCTTCGAGAAATCGGGGAACATACATATAAAAAAAAAAAAAAAAAAAAAGATTCCGACGAATTGAGAACCTCCTCCTTTTTTTGAAGTCGGTTAAAAAGAAATAAAAACTTCTCAACATGTTATCCGATGTCAGTGACGTATGCAGTGACGTTTCGCGTCAGTGGCCAATATGGCGGCTGCGATCTGTCTAGTCAGAACCATTAGAATTTTACAAAATACTCAACAATCCGAATTTTGCGGATATATGTTGTCGACTCGAAATCTTTATTTTTTAATGTTTTATTATTCAGGTCAGCCTTCGATCGAGTCTACCGTACCCTTGACGAAATTATTAATATAGATCAGGGTTTTTCAACCTGTGGGTCGCGACCCCCTGGGGGGTCGCGAAGCCTCTTCAGGGGGGTCGCGAAGCTTCTATAGGGGAGTTGTAAAAGGTTGGAAAAGCTACTGCATTAAAAAAAACAATTAAGTTTAAAAAGATATATTAAGGCGCTCGCTCACCGCGAGCATTCACCTGTAATGTAACGTTACAAATTCGAGCATTTCATCGGTGAGGGAGTACAATCGAGCATCACAATGTGCACCTTGTACCAAATCTATACTAAATGTACACGAATGCTCGTCAGTCAGGGAGGTAGTACTGATGTAATGCTCAAAGTCGAATCTATAATGTTACATTACACGCGAATGCTCCCGGTGAGGGAGCGCCTTTAGGATAAATGTTAACTAAAGGTCAATTATAATCATTTGTATCAAATCAACAAAAAATAACTTATGAGATCTTTTTTATCTTAAACATTTGTATCTATTTCACGAAAAATAACTTTGAGATCTTTTCCATCTTAATTTTTTTATTGCGCAAATTGCGTTACGACGAAAACGAGTAACTGTGTTGGATTGAATATTTATTTGTCACAAAATAAAATACATGTAAAAAAAATCCAATGGGTAGGGGGGTCGCGAAATATTTCTTCATACTAAAGGGGTCGTGCCATGAAAAAGGTTGAAAAACCCTGATATAGATTATCTATATTGAAATCTATACAATTTGTTTTGGCAAACTCTTTTATGTACATCTAAAAAAATGGTACGGAACCCTACGCGAGTTCAAATCGCAAATGGCCAATTTTTTTTTTGTTAATAAGGTAAGTCGAGGTTACATTGCGTTGCTTCTACCCCCTGAGAAGAAATAATTTGATGTTTAACATAATGTTTTGTGAACCGGTGTTTTTATCTATCAACATTTTTATTATTTACCTCCAAAGTTACTGTAAGGGAGTTTTATATATGCAGGGTCGCGGGACAAACGAATTACCGTGACCCCGGAACGTAAAAGGCTATTGAAGGACACCGTGGATTTTAGTCAGTACAAGTGTGTGTTTTGACAGGCCCGTTGGTCTAGTGGTTAGTGATCCTGACTGCTATGCCGGAGGTCGTGGGTTCGATTCCCACCCAGGACAAATGTTTGTGATGAGCACGATCATTTGTTCTGTATCTGGGTGTATATTTATAAATACATACATATTATAGATAAATTCTATAATATGTATGTATTTATAAATATATAAGTATGTTTATCAGTTGTCTAGTACCCATAACACAAGCTCTGCTTAGCTTGGGACTAGATGGCGTTGTGTGATAGTTGTGGAATATATTATTATAGTGTGACAGTCCCTCCTGGAGGCCCTGCCGTCAGTCAGGTCACGATGACTTCCTGCCACTGATAACACGCGACGAGTGTTCTCAACTAGCTTCTTTGTTTACTTACAATGTTTATTAAGATAATTGTTCTTCTTAACGAATGGATGAGATAAAGTTTTAAATATAACCCTCAAACTTTAGTTCACTACAAGATGACAACTTTGTACGAGCATGCGGACGGCGAGTAATGAGTGACTCGCCGTCCGATCATGGACTGATGGACTAATTAGATTTTTTAGTCAAATACCTCATTGAACAAGTCCTGGAAAATACCAATTGCTTACAATATGACATAGACTCCCTTTTTTTACGTGGTAAAATCATCAAATGAGTCCTCCTGCCCAGGAGGGACTGTCAGATTTGTACTGACTAAAATCCACGGTGTTCCTTCAATAGCCCTTTATGTACCAGGGTCACGGTTACCGAGTGAGACAGTCCCGCGACCCCGTGAGGCTTTGGCCCTCTAAGGAAGTCCCGTCATATTGCTGACAGCTCTTTAAGGCGCGCGTGTAACACAACGCGCCGTCGACCCGGGCATGATCCATGGTCGGACAGCGAGTCGCTCATTACTTACCGTCCGCACACCCGAGTGACACTACCCTGGAGAGTGTCTAGTAATAATATTATTCCACAAATATCACACAACGCCATCTAGTCCCAAGCTAAGCAGAGCTTGTGTTATGGGTACTAGACAACTGATAAACATACTTATATATTTCTAAATACAACAACAATATAATATATTATAGATAAATTACACCCAGACATAGAACAAATGATCGTGCTCATCACAAACATTTGTCCTGGGTGGGAATCGAACCCACGCCCTCCGGCATAGCAGTCAGGGTCACTAACCACTAGACCGCCAGGCCTGTCAATAGTAAGTAAAAGTACTAGTGCTGTCCCCTTTGATTAAAATAAAATAGCGGTAGATAAATGTCACTACACGATAGCGCATGGACCGCATAAACTAGGCGAAATTGGCCTAACAGTCCTCAGTCGCAATACGAGTAGATTTCGGTTGAGACGTGCGTGCGTGTATATTTCAATTTTGAAGAGCGGGATAGAAACATACAATGCGATAATGTGCGACACGTTTGGGACAAAACAAGGCCGCGCCGCTGCCCGCCGCCGCTCGGCGTGGCGACTACTAACGAACTAATACGAAGAGCGGTGATGCTCCGTCTTGGTCCTACGCCACCTTTGTGCCTTATTCTGTCTCTTTCTTTGTTGGCGTGTAATAACAATGATTGTTTGTGCGAGTAAATGTGTCTGTGTACGTATAAGAGTCACTGTTTGAATACTTAACGTAAGAACGTAACCTATCTACCGCTATTTTATTTTAATCAAAGGCTGTCCCACAAACGATACCAAACTTAAACTCGTAGCCCAGTTCTGGACGAATCAATTTAGTTTGGCGTCGAAAAGTTTAAAATTAAAACCTCTCTGGGATAAGTTAGTAGTTCAGCTGGAATTACTCTCGCTTGGAGCTTGCTCATAACGTGATCCGTGCAATTTCTACTAACTAAAAATGAAAATAGTCCTTGCTACTACGATATAATGATGTAATTCGACTGACTTACGTCGTCTTGGCGAGCGTGTTTTGTTTTTCATGTACTCGTAGATAACCGCACGTTTTATGTCATATGTCGTAGTGGTAAGGATGATTTTCACTTGTAGTTGGAATTGGTCGAATTGCGTCGCATCTCGTCATCAGCAACCAATGGGCAGGGTTGGCATGTTTAAAACAAGTTGTTTTAAAACACCTTTTTTAAACAGTGTTTAAAACAGTTTGAAATTAAACAGTGTTTTTTATTACACGTTCTAACTACTTTTCATGGCGGATGAATGCATGTTAAATGAAAATAAATTAATATTCAGGAGTCTTAATAGCTTGACATTAAATAATTTGAGTTTATGCCCCTGCTATGTCACATTTTTTAACTTTTATTGGCATTGTAATGAAATAATACTTCAAAACATTAGAAAAAAAAAGATTTTTTTTTCCATTGAAATTTTTTTGTAAATATTTCATTACAAACAGCGAATTTGATAAAATCTAGTCTAGAAATAAAGCATATACTTAATTTATTTATAAGTTAAGACGACGACTCATAGTCGAATTATGTTGCAAAATTATCGAAACTAAAAAAAAAACACTTGTTTAAAACAATTTGAACAGATTGTTTTATAAAATAAAAAAAAAACAGTTGTTTTTTTCAACCCTGCTAATGGGCCTACCACACGTACAACCTTCACCACAGCACAGAGTACTACAGAGGGGTCTCTATGCGGTGTAGGTATGAAACGGCACGCACACACGCGCACACCGTTCACGGTGCCGTATGCCGGGCCGCCCGTCTCGCACGCGTTCCGTATCTTAATATTTTTGTTACGTTTACGTATGTGAAAGAGAAAACAACCAAAATAAAAAGTAGTATTATTAATTAGGTACTGTGTGAAATATCTTTATACACCGTGTTCTTCACGTTATCCATAAACTTTAGCAAATACTTCTATGGCTTTTACAAATCAAATCCAACAAAGGAAGTAGTACTTAAAAAGGCTTCGTTACAAAGATATTTGTAATTTCATTTAATGAAATTTAATTGAGCTATGCAGTGAGAAAGTATCTTAATTTGAAATCTATCAAATACTATTTGCATTTCATTTGTTTCAGCCCGCCAAATGTTATGAATGACGTTGCCAATTCGGATAAAGAGGCATGCATATCGGGTTATTTACGTCTAGGTATTTAGTTTGTATGAAATTAACAAAAAATAAAAAATAAGAATTTATTAATGTGTCCATAATGAAAAATGCTTACTTCCGTGGTTTGAACATCTGGTCGAAGTTTATGTATATCGTCCGGAACACGGTGTATATATATTTAGTTATAAAATATAAGGAAAAGCATATACTGCATAGCTTTTGGTTGCTTAAACGACAATAGAGATAAGAGCCTCACGTTTCATAAACTACCGCGTCACGTCGAAAGGTGAAAATATCGACCACGTTCAAACTCAGAAAATAGCAGCGCATACGCATTCAAGGTCAGCGATCGTAATTGGTTGCGCGACTTTTTTACCATTTACAAAGACTCGCAACGCAGATCCTGTGACGTAGGGATGGAGATCTGAGATCGATTAATCGAAGAATCGATTGTTGGAGCCAAAATATCGTTTTTTTTACCGACTTCAAAAAAAGGAGGTTATCAATTCGACCCGTATGTAGGTATGTAATATTATCAGAACTGCCCAGTTTTCATATATGTTAGTCTATATCAGCGTCTGAACAAATGTGCCAAATTTCATAAGTGTATGTATGTATGTATGTATGTATGTATATATGTTTTTATGTTTGTGCACGCATATCTCCGGAACTATAAGTTCGATTTAAGTAATTCTTTTTTTGTTGTACTAGGTATTGTTCAACTTAGGGTACACTGCAAGTTTCATCAAAATCGGTTCAGTAGTTTAGAGATATGGATTTTTTTATGTTGTGACGGATTACAAGATTAGTGCATATGTAAGAAAATTTTGCATTTTACAAGAATTTGGGTTGAATATGTAATAAATAAACTAATAAAAAGGGTAAAATAAAAACTTTTTTTAAAAAAAGTACCGACTTCAAAACAAATACAAAAAGTTTAAAATAACTTTTCTTTCGGAAGTCGGTGGCTTTGTTTTGTTGTGTCATTGACTATTGCCACCGACTTCCGAAAGAAAAGTTATTTTAAACTTTTTTGTATTTGTTTTGAAGTCGGTACTTTTTTTTAAAAAAGTTTTTTTAATCTATATATAGTACTGAATGGATTCAGTGAATCAATACTTCACCCTTGAAACGCGACATTCGATTTTAGTTTTTGCTATAAACCATAAAAGTATTTACAATTAATTGAATGTACCCATATTATAAGAGTGCTACCGGTTAAAGGGTTAATTATTCAAAAACTCGCGAGATGGCTATATGTTTGGATTCCTTCGCCTCTCTTTAATAAAAAAAAGTAACGTTTGTTTGTAATCTTTGACTTTCTTTTTGTATTCTGTGACTGACATTTCTTGTTGCGTCATCATCATTAATTAAAATTCATTTGTTTGTTGTTTTAGAATCTGTGTGTCGTAAAGCAAAATAAATACTGACTAACTTTTTCTGACTTTTTATGTAGTTTTTAGGGTTCCGTAGCCAAATGGCAAAAACGGAACCCTTATAGATTCGTCATGTCTGTCTGTCTGTCCGTGTATGTCACAGCCACTAAGTATAAGAGCTATCCTGTTGAAACTTGGTAGAAAGATGTGTTATGTGAACCGCATTAGGATTTTCACACAAAAATCAAAACAAAACAAATTTTGGGGGTGCCCCCCATACTTAGAATTGAAACTCAAAAAAAATTTTTTCACCAAACCCATACGTGTGGGGTATCTATGAATAGGTCTTTAAAAATGATATTGAGGTTACTAACATCATTTTTTTCTAAACTGAACAGTTTGCGCGAGAGACACTTCCAAAGTGGTAAAAAGTGTGTCCCCCCCCCCGTAACTTCTAAAATAAGAGAATGATAAAACTAAAAAAAATATATAATGTAGACCTCAACCAAAACTTCCAACGAAAATTGGTTTGGATGAGATACAGTTAGCAGTTTTTGAGATATAGTACATTTTCAAAAACCGCAAATATAACTTTGCCATTCATACAAATACTATGAAAAACAAAGTTATTTTTATTGTTTGTGTATATTACTTACTAATCTCAATATAATTATATCTCTAATCTATGCTTGCTGCTACGGAACCCTTCATGGGCGAGTCCAACTCGCACTTGGCCGGTTTTTGTTGCAGAATAATAACTAAGTAATTGTAAACCAATACATATAATAAAGCCTATAAACAACAAAGCCTAACATTTCAAATATTTTTAAATAATATTCTTTTTTGTTTTTGTAAGATGAAATGTTTAAAAATATTACAATAATAGGTTCTAATGTAAGGTGCTGTTGGTACTATGTATTAACATTCTGTGCTACCAATCGATAATGTATGTAGAATGTAATAACGAAACCAAAAAGATATAGGCTGATGATAAAAAAAAAATCCCTGAAGAACATTTATATTAATAGTGTAATTTAACAAATGCATAAAATACACCTACCTACCTTATTGTGCCTCCTAAACTCGTAAGTCGCAACCCTATTGAAATTCACGGATAGCAACAATGTAATCACATTGTAATGTTGTTAGCGTCAGATAAACAAAAATAAACTCTCGACCGTAACCATTCAGTACATTTTTGCTTGCGCATGGGAAGTTTAGGCTATTATAAAAGTACGTGGGCGATGCCGATGCTAGTAAAAATGTACTTTATTCTCTCGAGTATAGATTTTACATTTGTCTGATTGTTTTTGGGAAGTGACCCAACTGTTCTAAACTGTGACCACAGTTTTGCCTGCGCAAGCCCGGCCTGCGCGTACATGCCTGTGTGTGTGGTTGGCGTTCAGTGTTGTCGACCGTGTATTATTTTTTCATGTGCGAAGCTTGCGCAGGCAGAACTGTGGTGAAGGTTGTGCGTGTGGTAAGCCTATAAGACGTAATGGTAGGCCACGTCTTAAAGCCAGAGTAATTCCAGTGTGGGAAAAAGACAGAGTTATACGAGTCGTCTAGCGCCATCTCGTTCCCTAATGCTAGGCCACCAGTTCGGTACTCACAGTAAGTGTCGTAGTGCGGTCGCTTGTGCAGCGGGGGCGCGGCGCGCGGGGGTGCGGGGCGCGCGGGGCGGGGCGCGCGCTGCGGCAGCGGGGGCGCGGGGGGAGGCCGGCCCACGCGGTCCGTGCTCGAGCTGATGTCATCGCTCGACGTCTGAAACACCACACACAACACACTCAGTATTCTATAGGTATTATAGAGCAGGGGTTCCCAAACTGTGCGTCGCGACGCTCTGGGGCGTCGTAGACAGTACAGCGGGGCGTCGTGAGACGCGAAGGTCGACCATTCTGCGGAGCGATATTGCGTGAAACCAAGGATTATCTACAACATTATTATTAGTGTATGCGAAACCTGAATATAGTTTGTTCAGAATCAGTAACTGATTCGATTCCAATATTTTTTATACCATGTTATATTATTTTTTCAAAAATATTTTAATTAAATTTTATTACCAGTTAATTACAATACAATCACCGTACCGTTAGGTACCTATTGCCAAACTATTATCACGAGTGTCTAACACAGGAGACGCGGTTTACGCGGGTGTATCGCGAAATGAGCATGTTTTTGAACGGACAACCAGGTTATATACAAGCTTATGACTTTGTGATTTTTTATGATACGGTTTTAAAATTTTGTACATACCTAGATTCTTTACACAAAAATACTAGACAGGTGTATCGGGTTTCGCATAAACAAAAAATAATGATGTATATGTCATGCATAAAATGTTCACCAAAAAGAAGAAGATAGTCCCATTGATCGCTTTTGCAGCAACAAACCCAGATTCATGTACACTGATTTCGTGGAGTTTGGAACCAGGTTTTATTGTTTTATTATACCTACTCCTGGTATCAACCAGATAGGGTGTCGAGAAATAAAACTAAGCCTGTATGTGCGTCGCGAGCTGAAAACGTTTGGGAACCTCTGCTATAGGGTATTTCACTAAAAATTCTAATTATTATGACACGTATTCTTTCTTGTGATAAGTTAACCAGAACAGAGCAGTGGTGGCCCAGTGGTATCGGCCTCGACTTACGAGTAGCAGGTCGTGGGTTCGAACCCAGCCAGCCGCAATACTTTGTGTAAATTATTTCATCACCACTGCTCTCAAAACGGTGAAGGAAAACATCGTGAGGAAACCGGCATGTGCTAGAACCAAAAATTCGAAGACATTATGTGACATCTACCAAACCGCACTGGGCCCGCGTGGTGGATTATGGCCCCCTCTCACAGAGAGGAGGCCTGTGTCCCAACAGTGGGAACATTTATAGGCTGATGATGATGAAAACCATGTGGTACAGCTAGTTAAATAATAATAATTAAGGTTAGGTAAGTACATTGAATAATTACTGTTAAATGGACCCTGATATGAAATAAAAATTTTGTGTAATTTTTCATGTTTGCAGGTCAGACATGGCCAAAAATTGCCCAAAATAGAGAGGTCACAAACAAGCCCACAAAAAAAAATGATATGGCTACTACTATAACAATAGATGTGAGTGAATTAACACGTGCCAACGACCATTTATATCTAGACGCCTCATGCACGATCTGACTAACGAAAATTATTCTGCCAAGTCGCTGAGGTACGACGTAAGCGAGGGGGACGGGGTACTGCGTTCTGATTGGCTAACGGGGACGGGGTACTGCGTTCTGATTGGCTAACTCAAGGTCAGTGCGACGAGGGGACTCACAGGAGTGGTCGAGTCACGACGGTTATAAGACTTTTTTACCTAATGTGATGACAGACATCGGTCGCCTGTGATTAGGAGTCTAGATATAAATGGTCGTTGACACGTGCGTTCACGGAGCAGTGCATCGTGTACATGTGTAAGTACTACAGGAAAGGGACAGCAAGATGACACTCACCCACTTGTTGAACGTATCTGAAACACAAACACACACCGTTAGCATACAACACACACATTTAAAAGAAAACCTATTTATAGAGACATCTTTATATCTATTTTCTATTATCTGTTTTTTGACAGCACAACGCTCAGCCACTACGCTAACATATTGGCTGAGTGGTTGGAAAGCAGTGCAGCATAAAGCGGGCTCAATTCCCGAATGGAAAAAATATTTGTATGACCAACAAGTATAGTTGTTGTGGGTTTGTGTATGTGATTTTATATATATGTAAATGCATCCACAACACAGGATTAATTCTTAATATATGATATATGGGGATATGGGCAAAGCTTTTTTTTTAAAAAAAAAGAAAAACAAAAATTGTGTGCTACAAAACTATTGTTGCTACTACACGTCTATTGAATCTACAAAATTGCCATTTTTTGTTATAGTTTCACAATAAAAGCCCTCATTATAGATCTTCAAATTTTATACGTCATCAGAGAGTGCTCATTAGGCTAAACAACTCTTGCTAAGACGTCATACTACAATTATAAAACGTCAAGGTTTTTCAGAAAAAAAGAAACAGGACTTGATAGTGAAAATGAAATGATAAAACATATCCAAATATCAGTTTAAACATAGGACAACACAAGTTATACATGCACAGAAGTAACGAATGCTTTCAAGAACTTCTGTTCCTCCCTTATGGGTGCCCTTGTCGGCGGGATGAAATCGTTGGCGGGCGGGATTAAAATGCATACATTTCATCCAACATCACGTACCAATGAGATGGATGAGCAGTAAGAAGCTAGGGCGCCTACGCACACATACTCCAACCTTCGACTGACTCATACATGCGTTATTTCATTGAAGAATGGACTACTGCAACTTTTCAAGAGACCTTCGGGAGTTTGGATATTATAATAAAACTACTGAATGTATCTGTTCAAAATAAATTAATTTATATTTTTCAACAAATTATATCTATGCCTGTATGGTACAATTACAATTTACCGTCTCATTTTGTTATTTATTTTCCCCCGAAGATGCGTTAAAATAAGTCTTAAAATAAGGAAGTTTCGACACCCATAACTCATAATAATGTTTTTTTTTACTTTTTTGTTTCCATATAGGGCTAGATAACGATGAGATGAATGTGAATCATTGTTTATTCTGAATGTATACCGTCAAATGTTGGAGTAATAGCCAAACTACGTTTGTATGGAAGAATGACCGACTAGCGTACCCTTAAGCTATTGTCAAACAGACAGGCGAAGCGAACGCGAAGCGTTTTTGTTTGTAATGTATGGAACTGTTTGAAACTTGTCACATAGACTATCGAACCGCTTTCGCTTTTCTATATGACAGGATTCGGATCGCATTCGCTTCGCCTGTCTGTTTGACAATAGCTTGAGTGTTGTACTGAATGGCATCTCTCTGTAGCTTATAGCACTGAGATCACTGTGAAGAATTACTTAAGGTTGATGCTCAAGGGTAGCCCGCGAAATTCAAAATTTCTTGAGTTTTTTGCAATTTGCAGGCCAGTAGTGCTAGGTTGTATGTTGATTAAAATATTGATCGCGCTTGTAAGACGTATGTAGTTACAGAATTATTATCATCAAAATCACCAATACAACCCTCCAAGTTCATAAAGCTTCAGGAACAAAAAAATAACATAAAAAGTCATTCCTGAAGCTTTATGAACGTAGAGCGTTGTATTGATGATTTTGTTGATTATAGTTCTGTAACTACATACGTCTTACAAGCGCGATCAATATTTTAATCAACATAGAACCTAGCACTGGCCTGCAAATTGCAAAAAACCCAAGAAATTTTGAATTTCGCGGGCTGGTTGGAGCATTCCCCTTAATGGAAGGAGTTTTGTGAAACCACATTTGTTGGCACGGTCGGTGCAGTGACTGACTGTTTGGACTTCAGCTTGTCAAATATTTGTATGACCCACAAATAGTTGTTCCAGGTCTGGGGGTTTGTGTATGGGAGATTCTATGTTTGTAAATGCACAACACAGGAGAAATGTGTGGGGCAACGTTTAAAAAAAGACAGTGGCTAAATAATTACAGCCACCTGTGCGGCTGTAATTATTTATTTATTATTGGCCTGTGCCTATCTTCCGGGTTCTGCGGAATCTGGCGGACCATCTGTCATAGCGAGTTCCCTCCGTGCCTCGGATAGCACGTAAAGACTTTGGTCCCGGCTGACATTTATAAATCTTTGACAGTCGTTACTGTTAGTCAGAAGCTCATAAATCTGACAACCAGTCTTACCATGGGGTATCGTATTACTCAGTTACTGTGTTGTGGAGGTCCGATGGACAGTCGCTTCATGTAAATTACTGATATTCAGCTGCATCTGGTTCGACTGAAAGCTGACCACAATATAGTTGGGAAAAGAGAGGCGGATGATGAGATAGATAGCGCCGCTGCAAGCGTCACATCGCTTCTGAGCGATAGATACCTAAACTATAATACGACAGTCCTCATAGCCACCGAAAGAACGAGCCTACTCGATGCTACTCCACATTCTTATTCATTTTCTAACAGCAGTCTAGTAACAAAAATATGACACTTCAAACAACGAGAAGCATTGTTCTGAAATTCATATAATTATTTTATTCATAGAAAATATTCTTTTAGGTTATCTAAGCAAGTATTATGTTAGGAAACCACGGAGCACCTATACAAGCAATTGTTGATTACAATCATGCAATAAACTCACCGTTTTTAGTGAAATCGGTAAAGTTGTGATCCATTTCTTTACAATAACATAGCAAGCATCAATTAAAATTGCCGGAGTTGTTCACTGAACACTGCTCACTAATACAATTTAAAGCGCCTCGCAGCGCTACTGCTGTAATAAGTATCGTTTTTCATATATATTTTTTATTTGAATATTATTGTATCATGAGAATGTTGAGACCTTTCGGTTATTTTATCAACAACAATCGATTTCTCAAAAACTTGACACTCTTGACAGGAGCAGACAGGAGTCACTTGACTTTTTTTTTTTTTTTTTAATATTTATTCATGACCATGGATACTAGTCCTTCAGTCGAATTCATATAAATAAGAGATACATAGTAGAAGATGTATAAAATTAGGTAAGTACTTAAAAACTATTACATAACAAAAATTAAATTTTTTCTACAGTATTACAAATATAATCATACAATGCATGGAAATATTTCTTATGAGCTAATAAATCCTGAACGCGGCGGGGAACACTTTGTGGACCTTCACATTCTATAATGTCACTGTCACTTTCACAAACTTCACTCACTAAAGCCAATCGTTGCAAATTGAAAATTGGGCATTCCAAAACGATATGATTTAAATCAGCATTGTCAGATCCACAGTGGCGACAATTACTATTCGTGTATATGCGCAATCTATTTAAATGAGCTGGTGTCAGGCAGTGACCCAACCTCATGCGTGTTATCATGGTAATGAACCTTCTGCTGCCATTTTTAAGTTGATGGTACCAGGGCTTAGTGGGTAATTCCTTCTGAATCTCAGCGTACCATTTGCCTTTAATCTCTAGAGTTGCCTCCCAATATTCTTTCCATAATTTCTTGTTATTTTCTTTAAATAGGCAATAGTAGTCAGTAAACGGAACCTTCACCATTTCTGATAGGTCTTCAAATTGGTCTGCATGGGTTGCATTGTCTGCTGCTTCATTTCCTAGTATGCCACTGTGGGAAGGCACCCACACGAATTCTACATTAATTAACTTATTATTTAGTTCCCTAACCTTATGTCTAATGTTATAAATAATATAATTTAGTTTATAAGATATATTTACATATTGTAATGCAGCTAAAACACTCATAGAATCAGTGACAATCAGTATATTATGTACATTATTTACAAGACTATTTACATGTTGCAGTGCACTATAAATGGCATAACTTTCTGCAGTAAAAATACTACATGCTGAGTGTAATTTAATGCATTTACTGGAATCTATTTGTGGATCATAATAAGCTGACTTTACATAATTATTTGTTTTAGAACCATCTGTGTAGATGATGTAATAATTTGATCGATCATCTTTAAACTGCATAAACTCAAACTTATTATGCACTGCATCAATGAACACACTTATACTATTGATAAGAGAAATATATGGAATTTTATATACAGGCCAATTGTCATTTTTAACAATGTGTTGTGTATCATCATTGACATGTTTAAATATTATTGTAATTTCAGGTAAATTACCACTTAGTAATGAGGATCCAGTCATAACATCAGATGACATTGACTGAGAGACCATGGAATGTAATGTGAATTTTTCAATTAGAGGATTACTATCTGATGCCAAAACTTTCAAACAAAATCTCTCAGCCAACATCAACCTGCGCAATATCAAAGGAGGTATGCATGTCTCAATTTCTAAAGAATTAATAGGTGTAGAGCGCATAGCTCCACTAATTATTCTCAAACCCATATTTTGTATCACGTCCAGTTTTCTTAACAATGTAGTACTTGCATTCATATAAGCCAAGCAACTATAGTCAAAATGACTTCTGACTATGCTTTTATACAACATGCTAAGTGTTTTTGGGTCAGAACCCCAAAAAGTTCCTGCTAAGCTTCTGAGGACATTTATGCTCTTCATGGCATTATGACAGATATAATCAATGTGCTTATCAAATTTCAATTTATCGTCTATTAAAACACCTAAAAATTTATGGTGATTCACAATTGGAATCACATTGTTATTGTATACAATATTTACAGTGGACTGTGCTAACGAATCTTTACTAAATAATAATACTGAACTTTTTTCTGGACTTATATCTAATTTTAAAGTATTGATGTAATAAGATTCCAATTGAGCCAATGCAGTATTCATATTCTTAACAGCCATGTTCAAGTTTTGATTTACTGTGTATAAAAGCAAGTCATCAGCAAATTGTAATATTTTGACTTGAGCAGTATCCACATAATTAAGAATCTGAGACGTATACAAGTTATATAGTAGTGGTGAAAGGGTTGCTCCCTGCATTGTGCCTTTATTAACCAACCTAGGTCCATGGAGCTTATTATTAAATTTAACATACACAGTTCTTTTATACAAAAAACTAAAAATCCAGTTCAAGGTTTTACTTGGTATGCCCAATTCATGTAAAACTTGAATTAGACATTCAATATTAACATTATCAAAAGCACCTTTAACATCCAAAAAAACACATATGGCATTAGAATGACTGAGTTTAACCTTTTTAAGGTCTGATATGAATGATACAAAGCTTTCAGAGCAACTTCTGCCCTTTCTAAACCCATACTGTATATCTGGCAACTTGCTTTGAGTCTCAGCAAAGTAATCTAACCGTAATTTAAGCATATTTTCGAAGAGTTTACCTAAACAAGATGATAATGATATAGGTCTATATGATGAAGGATTATTTACCGGTTTGTTGGGCTTTAAGATTGGAATGACACATTGCGTTTTCCATGATTCTGGTATAACTAGACTATTCCAAAGTTTATTATAAATATCTAATAAAATTTGTAAGGCATTAGGATGTAACTTTTTAATTAAAATATATGGTATGTTATCCAGGCCTGGGGTTGTATCTTTTCTGCTTTTAAGTGCTATGTGCAATTCATTTATTGTTAATGGATTGTTAAGAAAACAGTTAGTGTCAGATTCCAAAGACTGGTCTAAAATATCCTTTATACTATTTTCACTCAATTCTGATGAGTCTGATAAGTTATCTAAAAATGTAGGTACCCAATCATCATTCAAATATTTATTAGAAGAAGAGCCTATCCTTTTAAACCTCTTAATATAACCCCATATTCTTGCAACAGGTGTCATTCTATTAAAACTAGTACATAGCTCTTGCCATGACTTGATACTCTCCTCTTTCAATATTCTTTTCTTTTTAGCATCAAGCTTCTTATATTTGATGAAGTTGGGTATGGTTGGTGATGATCTATAGTCTAACAGGGCTTTCTTAGATTTCTGAACTGCTTCATTACATGTTTGGTTCCACCAAGGAGCTGGTTTTCTAAGAAGTTGCACAGTTTGATTAGATTTCTGTTTTGGGACTGTATTTATTCTTATTTCATTTAAAATATTTACAAAATTGTCATACAAATGAAGTGGTTCCATGTTATCTATAGTTAGCTGAGAGAAACATGTTTCTGTTAATGTATAATATTTAGACCAATCTGCTTTATTATAAATATATTTTTCTTCCACAGGTCGGACCTCATATATTGATGGCTTCACATTTATAGCTACCTGGGTTGGGTAGTGATAACTGCCCATAGGATCATCATGAACCTGCCATTCACATAGAGGAGCTAATGCTGAACTAACCAAAGCTAGATCAATAGCTGAAGCATTCCTGTTTGGGTACTGAACAGTGGTTGCCCTACCATCATTTAAAACACACATGTCAAATTCATCTATAAGATTATATAAACTGTTACCCCTATTATTGTTTGAGTGGCATCCAAATAATATATGGTGTGCATTAAAATCGCCCATGATAATGCATGGCTTAGGAGTTTCAAGAAGCACCTTCCTCATTTTATTAGTATCAAATCTGTTGCTATTGGGAGGACAATACACACATAGAATGTGTAATTTACCCATAGATGTTTCTATAGAAATACATATATTTTGTACAGACTCATAGAAAGTTGTATTAATAATATTATAAGCCAAATTTTGTTTTATCAATATACCTACCCCATTATGTGCATTAGTAGAATTTTTATAGACAAAATTGTATGGTGTTAAACGAGGAATTATACTACTGTCTTTAAGCCAAGTCTCATTCAACAGGCATATATCTATTTTTTGCTCAAAAAGAAATGATTTTAATAAGACCTTTTTACTCTGTAAGCTTTGTATATTGAATTGTGCTATATTTAAAAATGTATCCATTAATTGATAATTAAATTAGCTAACAGTATTTCTTTAATTCTTTTATTTGTAATTGGAGCATTATCTTTATTATTACCAAGACCAATAAGTGACTTTACAATTGCATTTATAACTACTTCATTATTTACAATTTGTTCAGCAATAGACTTTGAGTTTTCTCCCCCAGTCTTTTCAATTGTTTTCTTGAGAGCTGGGAAAACATTACTATCTGTTATGGTTGGAGGTGTACTCACCACAGTGGCATAACTTTGATTGCGATTGAGGAACTTCTTCTTCTTTTCTTCAATTTTTTGTTTTTTGAGAGGACAATCTCTAGATATTGCCAAGTGATTGCCGCTGCAGTTTATACAAACAATCTCCTCGACGTCGCATTCCTTATACGAGTGCCGACCGGCACAGGAAGAGCACCTTTGTTCACCACGGCAAGCTCTTGCAGAGTGATTATACTTCAGGCACTTATAACATTGTAGTAATGGTGGAATGTAGGCCTGTATGGGGTATCTGAACATTTGGATATAAGCAAACTGTGGTAATGCTGTTGCAGCAAATGTCACTGCAATGGTACCCAAGGGAGTAAGTTTTCCATCAACTTTCCTCATAAATCTTTTAATGGAGATAACTTCAACATCACTTTGAATGGTTTTGTAGACTTCTTCATTTGTCATGTTTTTTGGTACATATCGTATTACACCTGTAGTTTCGGTCATATGTGCAGGTACAAAGGCTTTAAGTTTATTTTTTCCCAAGAAATGGTCCATTTTAAGAAAATTGTTCGCCGGCGCAGGTTTTTTAAAAGTTATCCCAACTTTGTACGCATTAACTCTGTGTATACCAACAATACCTTTTGAATTCTCAGTAAACAATTTAGTGAGACCAATTGGGTTTTTATTGCCCAATTTTTCATTTTCTATTGATTCCACATAAACTATACAATCACCACTGTGACATTCGGGAAATTGTCTTTTATAATTGGGTTTTATATACATTTTGTAATCTTGAGATTGTGCAGCAGAGTCCATGAGATCCAATTTCCTCTTTTTAGCCTCCTTGTCGGCGGGATCATCGCCCCCACCACTTTCGGTACCCATTTCCCTCTATACTATAAGATCGAAATTAACTATTTACACGAATATTTTACAAGATATACACGAAAATATAAAATTTTCTAGCAAACGAAAAATTAAAGCTCCCGCTCAATTTGATTTCCCGCCAGAGAATCTTCAGTCACTTGACAATTTGACAGTGTTGCCAGTACCTGCATCGACTTTCGGACGATTCACTACCTGAAATGGGACGATTTTTGGGCAAAAAGGACGGCTGGAGAAATATTAAAATGTTACGATTGAATGAGAAAAAAGTATACCTAAAAGGGCGTAAGTACTGTTATATTTTTAGGGCAAACAAATAAAAAATGTAAGATGTTCAGTAGACCACGAAGAAAAAGGCTCGATACGTAGGTACCTACCTACTAGTGATGTTGCGGATGTCTGATTTTTGACATTCATGAATGCGAATGCGGATGCGAATATTCAATTTTAATATTCGCGAATGCGGATGCGAATATTCAATTTTAATATTCGCGAATGCGAATATTGACTATCAAATAAAACGCACGCAAAATGATAGATAGGTTTGACATTTCATGTCAGACATATTTAAACCGAACATTGGCCACGTCGATAAAGTTGAATTAATGTAACTTCATTCATTCAACCCATAAAATTTATTCAACAAGTTTAGCTAGAGCTAGATTTTTTTATACACTTCACCGGAATAGGCATGGACAAAGAACTTATAAAAATAATTTTAAATATTATTATTTTTTTCTAAAAAAGAAATTGATGCAACGTCGCACCTGTTATTCTTGAAGGGTTAGGAAGAGGTGTACCTAATTGTATACCCAAATTCCGCGAGTAATGTTTCTACATACCATGTGCAGATATGGGGCGAGCCTATTGCGATCAAATGAGCATTAAATCCAGCGCCGTTTACTGTTACTAAAACAATCTTGAAGGAAACCCACTATGACTGCTCGACCTGGACAGATGGACCAACAGGGCTGTCGGCGACGAGACCCACGCAGGGACGCGAGGTGCAAGTAGTGGAAGGAGCGCCTCCATAGTGACAGTGTTGTGAAAATGAAATTGTGTATGTCGGCGGCGAGACCCACGCAGGGACAAGGGGTGCAAGTAGTGGGAGGACTTTTGCCGTTGTACAGTGTAGTTTGTAAGGAATTTTGCAAGGTGATTTTCTAATTATAATTAATTATGTTTATGTTGATTGTACTAGATTGATTCGTATTAGATTCTAGTTAGATAAGTTTCTAGTATGAAAATTGAAAAAAGTTTAAAATTTCTTAGATAATTACGTAACTTGAAAACTCACTTTTTTGTTTATGCATGTACGTTAATTAAAGTGTTAAAAAGGGTTGTATTTCATTGTAAAAATAGGTTTACAAGTTGTTTCATGAAGATCGGTCCAGTAGTTTTCAAGTTATTGCGATTTTTGTAAAGTGAAAATTTTGTTCCTATGTAACTTTGACTATTTTTGTTCTAGGAAATTTTTTGTATGTTAATGTATGTATAAAACAATTAGATTAGGTTAAAGTAGAGATAGAAAGGATTCTAATGATGTATAATACATAGCTGTAAGGTTGAAATTTAATGAAAATAAAGGCTACGAAAGTTTCGGTCTTAGCGAAAATGTAAGGAAAAATGGGCTCAAAATACGAGGGCCTCTATAAGGTAACAACGGCCGGTATAAAAGCCGGAACGAACGCCGGCACTGCGTCAGTCGCAGCCGAGCCACCGAAGAGGAAACAACACTAGAAAAAAAGAAGACCGAAGCCTTCAAGATTTGAACTCTAGTGCAGTGTTTTTCCGTTGCCCGTGGTCCCAGCCCCAGTATTATTTCTGAAGTCGTCAAACGTTACGCATTCAGGGGTGCGTGGGTACGTGCGTCACCAGCAACGCAAGGCACGTGCGTACAAAGGGACAAAGGGGCACATCGAAAAGTTTTCCGTTCCTCCCCTCTCCCTCATCGGCGGAGCACCGTTGGTCATCCCGGTCCGTCCGCCACAAGTTTTTGGTCCTTCGTGAACCGGATCCCTGTTGGAAGGTGGTGCCAGAAGAGGTACCCAGAAGAGTACCAGAAGAGTACCAGAAGAGTACAGAAGATAAGAAGATTGCAAGATGCCCGTCACCAGGTCTCAGAAGGATGCTCCCTCACGTCCCTCGTCACGTCCTTCCGTTAAGGACGCGGCTGAAGAAGGTTCAGGGACAGAAGGGGTCACGTCTGCGTCAGCGTCATCGGGTACAGCAACCACGTCGGGTACAGCGACTACGTCGGGCACGAACACTTCTTCAGGCACAAAGACTACAGAGGGGACCACGGCAACGGAATCCACGAAGACTACGGTTGCGACCACCACCACAGCGGCTTCAGACAGCAAGAAGGGAACAGAAGCCACACGTAAGGAGACGACAGAGAAGACCCCAGATCAGGCCCCGGCTGAGGAGGTGTATGGGTCAAGAACCACTCTTAAGCCGATGGGGGTCAGTCGTCGCACCAGGTCAGTGAAGACAACGAGCACCTCGGCCAAAAGACGCGAGCTGGAAGCCAGAGAAGAATTAGCACGTCTGGAGCTGAAGCAAGCACAGGCTGCGGCCAAGCTAGCGCGCGTCAGGTTGGAGCTGGCACAGTATGAAGATGAGGACTCCGTTGATGAAGATCAGGAAGATCGAACAGCACAGGTCCAGAACTGGATTGAAACGTCGGTACTAAATGAAGACGTACCAGAACAAACCGAGCTACGAGGTCAACGCCCCCCCCGAGGACCCGAAGAAAGTCAAAGCCGAAGAGAACTCGGCAACCAAGGGAGCTACGATCGAAATTCAAGCGCTAGCGTCGGTGTTAAAGGAAGCTCTTACCACAAGGGAAGGACCAGCGTCGCAGCCGAAGTACATCCATGAGTTACCGTTCTTCGACGGCAGCAGCAGCGAGTGGCTGGCCTTCAAAGTAGTCTATGAAGATACGGCGCCAATGTTTAACGACGTTCAAAACATGGCAAGACTAAGAAGAGCATTGAAAGGAAACGCAAGGGAAGCCATCAAGAGCTTATTATATTCGGAAGCATCTCCGCTGGAAGTGATGCAAGCTCTACGAAGAAGATACGGGAGGCCGGACGCACTAGTGTTGGCGGAATTGGAAAAAATCAAGACGTTGCCGAAGATATCAGAGAATCCCAAGGACATATGCATCTTCGCAAGCCAAATCAACAATAGTGTGGCGGCCATCAGAGGATTGAAGAAACCCCAGTATCTACATTCGCCGGAAATGGTGAAACAAATTATCGAGAAGATGCCAACGGTCCTGAAGTTCCGCTGGTACGACTTCACTGCAGCATCAGAAGAAGGCGAGTTCTCCAACCTGACATTGGTGTCCAAGTTCCTGAACATAGAAGCAGACAAGTGTGGAGCCTTCGCTACAATAGAAGAAAAGAGCGAGTTCAAGAGGACTCACCGACAGGCGGCGCACTCTACGAAGGAAAAGGAAAGGAGCTCGAACTTGAAACAACAAGAGAAGACTTGCCCTATGTGTGAGGGCGAACACTTCCTCGTCGAGTGTCAGAAGTTCAAGAACGCGTCGGTCCAAGATCGGTGGGCAACAGTGAAGAAAAGTCGCGTCTGTTTCAAGTGTCTACAGGGGAAACATAGGAAGGAGAGCTGCAGGAAGCCATCGTGCAAGGAGTGCAAGCGGTGGCATCATCATCTGCTGCACGTCGAGTCAGAAGAAAGGAAATCCGAAGACAAGAAAGATAAGGAACCACAAGAAGGAACAAGTGTCGCCGCATCAGTGAACGCGGTCAACAGTACGAGGGCATACTTGAAGATAGTTCCTGTGGAAGTCTTCGGGTCGAAAGGATCCAAGAAGATACTGGCCCTCATGGACGAAGGGTCAACGATGTCACTGCTGGACGAGAAAATAGCGAAGGAGGTCGGCGCTCAAGGAAACACGGAAGAACTGGTCATCGAGACAGTGGGAGGCAAGCTACTGAGGAAGAAGGACTCTCAGACATTGGACCTGATAGTGAAAGGTGCTCAGGGAAGCAAGAAGACATTGAAGAGGGTCCAAACCATCGACGAGTTGAAGCTTGCACCGCAGTTCTTGGACAAGAAGAGGATTGAAGATTGTCGTCACTTGAAGAAGATCGCCGACTCTCTCTATTATACAGGGGAGTCACCACAGCTACTCATCGGGCAAGATAACTGGGAGCTGATCGTGACTCGAGAAATAAGAAGAGGCAAACCAGGGGAACCAGTCGCATCAAGAACGGGACTCGGCTGGGTGCTGCACGGGTCGGACAAAGGAGGCACGAAGCCAGTACACTTCCTGAACACGTGTCTTCACGTAAACACGGCTGACGAAGAGATGCATCAAGCCATCAAGGAACACTTCGCCATTGAAGCACTAGGGGTGTTACCAAGAAGACCCACCACCGACTCAGAGGGAAGAGCACTCGCCATCCTGGAGAAGACCTGCAGAAGACTGGAAGATGGTCGATTCGAAGCTGGGCTCCTGTGGAAGAATGAAGAGGAGCAGATGCCGGAGAGCTACACTTCTGCACGGAACCGATTGATAAACATCGAGAGGAAGATTGACAAGGATCCTCAGCTGAAGGCAGAGTATAGCAAACAAATCCAGCACCTAATCGACAGCAAGTATGCAGAAGAAGCCCCTGATGGACCAGAAGATAACAAGAAGACATGGTACCTGCCTCATTTCGCCGTGGTACATCCATTGAAGAAGAAGATCAGGATCGTCTTCGACGCGGCAGCCAAGTCAAAAGGAAGAAGCCTCAACGACGCTCTGCTACCTGGGCCAGACCTACTGCAGTCTCTGTTCGGCGTGCTACTGCGGTTTCGACAAGGACCACTCGCGGTGGCAGCCGACATCAAGGAGATGTTCCTACAAGTTCGCATCAGGCCAGAAGATAGAGACAGCCTACGGTTCCTGTGGCGAGGAGAAGATCGCAACGTGCTACCAAAGAAGTATAGGATGACATCCGTTATCTTCGGTACAACATCGTCACCAAGCACAGCGATCTACGTCAAGAACCGGAACGCGGCGGACTACAAGGAGCAATATCCAGAGGCTACAAGGGCGATCGAGCTGAACCATTACATGGACGACTATCTCCATAGTTTCCATTCAGAAGAGGACTTCAGAAGAGTCACAGCTCAAGTGGACTTCATACACAAGAAGGCGGGCTTCGAACTCAGAGGTTGGGCATCAAACCAGCCTAAGCTGCTGCAGGAAGTGAAGACTGACACCACAGAAAAGACAGAAGTAGACCTCGGCGAGAAAGAAGAGAAGACTTTGGGCCTGCGTTGGTTCACAAAAAGGGACTCCATCGGCTTCAGGGCAAACCTACGTAACACACCAGAAGAGATCATCAAAGGGTTCCAGGTGCCCACGAAGAGAGAAGCCACCAGCGCAGTGATGTCGACCTTCGACCCATTGGGGTTGGCGTCACCAATTCTCGTCCAAGGGAAGAAGCTGCTTCAGAACGTGTGGAGAAGCGGCGTCGGTTGGGACGACGAGATAGAAGAAAGGGACTATGAAACATGGAAAACTTACCTGGAGAAGATGAAGTTGCTCCGAAATCTTCACATACCGAGGTGTCTGGCGCCACATCGCACCGAGGGGGAGCTGCACACATTCACCGACGCGAGTGAGACGGCGTACGCAGCTACAGTCTACTGGAGGACAGAAGAACCAAGCGGCACCTATCACGTCAGCTTGGTGGCAGCGAAGGTCAGAGTCACACCTCTGAAGCCAGTGTCAATTCCGAGACTCGAGTTGCAGGCGGCACTCCTGGGAAGCAGACTAGCGCACTCCGTGGAAGAAGAGATGGACCTGAAGGTGGTGAAGAAGACTTATTGGACAGACTCCAGCATCGTGCTCTCATGGATCAAGACGGACCCGAGAACATTCAAGACGTTCGTGGCTCATCGCTTGGCGGAGATTGAAGACCTGACCAAACCTCAAGAGTGGAGATGGGTACCTACGGCGAAGAACCCAGCAGACGACGCGACGCGCGACGTACCAGAAGATTTTGACTGTAATCACCGATGGTTCACCGGGCCTGACTTCCTACGAAGAGATGAGGTTCACTGGCCGGCACCGCGGACCTTTAAGAAGGAAACCACCGGTGAAGAAAGGTTAACGGACGTCGTAGCGGCTGCAAGCGTCACGTATCCCGTACCCGATCCTGAAAGGTTTTCGTCATGGAAGAGACTATGGCGTGCTACAGCGAGAGTACTGCAGTTCATCCAACTCTGCAGAACAAAGGAAAAGGTCAACGTCAGCAAGGAAGATCCAACATGGAGAGCGACAGAAAGGAAGAAGACGACAACAGCAGAGAAGCGACATCAGTCTTCGAAGAACGCCGAGAAGAAGTACCTGCCATTGGACGCCGGACTACTAGAGCAAGCCGAAATTCTATTGCTAAAAAGAAGCCAAGAGAAAAGCTTCAGAGAAGACATCAGGTGTCTACAGCAAGGAAAGCAACTAGAAGGCAGTAGCAAGTTGAAGAAGCTCGACGTAGTGCTGGAAGAGGGTCTTCTACGGCTGAAAGGAAGAATCGACGCGATACAGGGTGTGAGCAGAGACTACAAGCGACCCATCGTGCTCGACAGCAAGGAAAGGACAACACGACTCGTCATAGAAGAATACCACTGCCGCTTCAATCACGGCAATCACGCGACGGTCATGAACGAAATAAGGCAACGCTTCTGGGTGCTGGGACTGAGGTCAGCGATCAAGACAGTTCAGCATCAATGCCAATGGTGCAAGACGAAGAGGGCAACGCCACAAGAACTCCCGATGGGCAACTTACCGGTAGAAAGGCTAATGCACGGCAGCTTTCCATTCACGTGCACCGGCGTAGATTACTTCGGCCCGCTGACAGTCACCGTGGGAAGACGTCACGAGAAAAGGTGGGGCGCTCTATTTACATGCCTAACCACAAGGGCTGTACACATAGAGCTCGCTCCCTCACTCTCCACGGACAGCATGATCATGGCGCTACGAAGATTCGCTGCGAGAAGAGGAATGCCGAAGACAATCTATAGTGATAACGGGACCAACTTCGTCGGCGCTAATCACGAACTGAAAGAAGCGCTAGAGAACATGAAGCAAGAAGACCTCACCTCAGAAGCAGAAAAGATCGGCGTGCAGTGGAAGTTCATCCCTCCTGGTGCGCCAAACATGGGCGGCGCATGGGAGCGTCTGGTGCGATCAATCAAAACCGCACTAGGCGCCACACTCAACGAGCAACATCCACGAGAGGAGGTCCTACATACCCTCCTCCTGGAGGCCGAGCACATAGTCAACTCTCGGCCTCTCACCCACCTCTCCGAGAATCCTGAAGAAGAAGCACTCACGCCCAACCATTTCCTCATTGGGCGTTCCTGCGGCGCGGCGAGGATCGGCAGCTTCACCGACAACGAGCTCGTCGGCAGACACACCTGCCCCCGTATTGTCTATCTGGTGTACAACTGTAGCGATAGGTTGCTTAATCTTGACACCTCTAATTTTATCGATATTGTAGTCTGGTGTTATCGACTGTTACGCGACTAAGTTGAGGAGCACCTCAAGAGCATTGGAATAGTTGGTTTTATAGAGTATTTTATATTTTTGTGGTTTATATGCAACTGACAGGTAAAATTCGCGCTAAGAATGGGGAAGTTAAATGTCAAAGTGTCTGTCACAACGGTCACAACAAAGAAGTTTTCTGTGAAAAAAACGATTTATCATGATTAAATATTGTGTAAAAGGCTGTAAAAATGTTGGAACACACATTTCGATAATTCAAACTATTAAGAAATAATGGGTAGCTGCTGTGACTGCTGTGAGAACAAAAATTGTATTATCACTAACGAAAAGTTATATGAACAAATAACCACCCTTGCGAAGCCGGGACAGGCCGTTAGTTGAGTTTATTAATGAAATTCTATGATTATACCATAACTAAACAATCGAATACACCTTTCAAAATAATATCTACTTTTCTATTGGAGGTTAAGTACCAGTATTGCATCGCTCTCTAAATCATAAAATGGTTCGTCTGGTGGAAGAATTATCACCTGTAGCGAGGTTTGTGGTGTTAAGAAATTAAATATATTGTGATATTTCTCTAATCTAAATAGAAAAAAGAAGGGGTAAAATTACTGACATATAACATGATATTTTATTTTTATCAAAATAGAAAGTCAGAAGCAGTATTATATTCTTGGTAGAGGAGAGGACAGGCAAAACATACTTTATCTTAAAAATTTGAACATCAACTATAAGTAATTATGGATTTAATACAGTAAAATAAAATGTATAAATAGACAATGTAGGTATAATATTCTATTTGTTAGTTTACAACAGCCATTTTACTAAAACAGAAGTCAATTATAAAATTAATTATTTATATTCATTACAGTTCCTGAAAATACGCCTCAGTGGGCTTACGAAATTGAGAGACGTCGTGTTGTTGCAGAGGAGCAACAGGCAGCCGCAATGGAGGAGCTGGCTGTCACAGTGGCTGCAGAAACAAATGGGGCGACAAGCAGCTGCTACAGAAGCTTTAGTAGACGTTGTCAGGGCCATGAACCAAAAATAACAAGCCTTTTATTTTGATTCATGATGTAAGGATATTGAGGAGCCACTATTCGTATCCTAATATGTATTCTTAATCAGTAGTAAGTTTAGTTCAGTAGTAAGTAATGCTACAAAATTATGCCAAATTGTGAAAAGCTTTACTCCACAGTGTTCCTAGTTTTGATTCTCCTTCCAAACAAAATTGAAACAGATTGAGGTGCCACTTTTATGTTCGTATAACTACTGGCCCTATAGACAAACAACAGACGACAATCGTTATCGCTCAGCAGTCTTTTTCAACTTTATACAGCTTGTAGAGTTGAAAATCTATTGGAGTTTACAGATGGTTTTTGTTTCTTTCGTCATCTTTCAGCAGCCTTTAATAGATTTCCAACTTTATGTGCTAGTGTATATAGTTGAAAATGTATAAGTGACTGCTGAGCGATAACGATTATCGTCTGCCTGTTTATCTAGAGGGCCAGAACTATTACACTACAAAATCGATGATTGTTTCAACAATTTTTTAAACTTACTACAAAATAAATTAACTTAATCAAGATCCAAAAAGTGGATCCTCAATCCAAATTGTGATTATGTCTAGTTTTAATAATATTTTTCTTCTTTTCTCTGTAGCTTGTTTATTACACATTTGTGTTAGTTTTATACTACTTAGGTCATAATCTTTGTTATTAATTTGCATACCATTGTTAAGGCAGAATGTGTCCTGCCCTAAAATATGTGGTGCCACAAGCTAAAATAATGTTCATTCAACTATTATCGTTCAGGGGCAGAATGTCCAATTCTCAAAGTCCCAAAATCTTCAATTCCCAATTCGAGACATTTGATAATCTGTATTTTGATGTATCTTTTGTAGATAATTTAAATTCATAATCTTTATTTGCATAGAATGTGTTAAACAAAAGGTGTGATATCATATTTTAGGGCAGGACACATTCTGCAATAACAATAGCATGCAAAATAACAAAGATTATTACATAAGTGGTTTAAAACTAACAACTGTGTGTGTAATAAACAAGTTACACAGAAAAGAAGAAAAATATTACTAAAACATAATCACACACAATGTATTTTCTAATTATACCATAATCAAGATCATGATTTTTATAATTACATATTGAAACAAAATATCCAAGTAGCTTAATATTACCAATTTTGTCTTACCTTTGTTTTATAAAACTTAGGTGTTTGTTTGAGTTCATAATTATAATACATAATATATTTTAAATAATAATAAATTATTCGTAATATTGTAGTCTTTTGATAGTGATTGTTGTAAAAAAAACGTGATTTAGACTTATAAATAAACCAAATTTTAATTCCTTAGCATAAAATGTCAGCAGGCCTGTTGGTCTAGTGACCTTGTCTGCTATGCCGGAGGTCGTGGGTTCGATTCCCACCCAGGACAAATGTTTGTGTGATGAGTACGATCATTTATTCTGTCTCTGGGTGTAATTATTATGTATGTATTTAGAAATATATAAGTATGTTTATCAGTTGTCTAGTACCCATAACACAAGCTCTGCTTAGCTTGGGACTAGATGGTGTTGTGTGATAGAACTTGTGGAATATTATTATTATTCTGATGCCAAATCATATTTTTTTTCGAAATTTTTATTTTGATATTCTTTGAGTTGGCTGGCGCCTGAACTACTGAAAAATTTTCGATCAAATTGTCCTCAAATAATCATAGAAATATGCTTCTGTTGATAGGTTATGTATTATTACGCTATGTAGCGTGGTTGATAAGCAATTTTGTTTTGTATAGCTGGCGCCTAAACCACTGAACAATAGTTCTTAATTTTTTTTTTATTATAATAGATTATTTTGTTATATAGGGTTTTTGTAAATAAAAGTATTTATTATATATTTTAAAAATTGGCTTTAATTTCATTTCATTCATTCCAATCAAAGCTTGTTTCTCAATTTAAATAATGAAGCTACAGTCCCAGACACAAGACATAATAACTGTGAAAGTACTGGTAGTTGTCCATTCCAAAGCGTAGATCTATGGAGAATGTTTTTATTTCTTTTTTGTAAAAATATTAAAAAATGTAATTTATAAGTAAAAAATAATAATAAAGAAACAGTACTTATACAATATACTTAGGCTATGCAGCTTTAAAATAATGAGATTGAATTTATACAATGCAAAACACCTAGATAATTGATAAAGAACAATTTACAAGATTGTGAAAAAACAACATTGCAGATGATAATAATAATAATAGTACTCAAACAATATACTTAGGCTATGCAGCTATATAATGAGATTGAATTTATACAATGCAAAATGTCCTTCAGCAGGACAACCTAAGCTTATACTAATAAAATACCTAGTTGTACAATCTTCAGCAGCTCCAACAATAGTATTTAATGCTATATAAATGTTTCTCACTTTGCAATGTAACTCCGTGTAATATTCTTCAGGTGAACCGGGAGCTGTGCCCAAGATAGGTGTCATCATCCATGGGCGCTGTGCATATCCAGAATCACCTGAAATATAATATTTGCTTTATTTCATATTTCCCATTCAACATAACGGTCTGCACAATAGATCTATCTTTTTTAGTTCTACCATTCTAACTGCATTGATATGATTAATCAATCACTTTTGGTAATTTATGCCAAAATAATCTATTTAAATGCCAATGTAAATGATATAGTTACCTACCTAATAGCCAACAGCTCTGGCGATTCCTTTGCAGTCTCTCCAAATAAGTCTTGAAGGAACATTAATTCGAAACATAAGAATCATGAGCAGCGCCACCAAATGACGCATTTACATGTAGAATGTTGAGATGTGCATCACAAATCTGAAACAATTTTTTTTACTCAATATATAAAGATGGTATACATATACATTTAAACACAATTATTAAACTTCTTATTACTCACCAATAAAACATTCAGAGAATGATAATTTTTTCTATTAAAATATGTTTCTTCATGATCATTAAGCCTAATTATAGCCACATGAGTACCATCTATGCACCCAATAATGCCTGGAAAGTGCAATCTTTCCATAAACCTGAAATCAACCATACATATTAAAAATTAAAATTGAATTCCTTATAGATATTTATTAAATTAGTTTATTGAACAAATAAAAAACACATAGGTTAAAAGGTTTACAAAATTAAATAGAACAAACTAACTCCTAAGTAAAAATATACTCTTGTATCTCAGGAGCCACAGTACCTGTGAAAATTAAATGCTATCAACAGAGTCAGTAATTACAATAGGTGATTATTGATGCATATAGACAAAGAGAGACTGACTGAGAGACTAATTTCAAAGTTTTGAATATGAGCTTCTTTGTACATGTAGATAATGCCTCTATGTGGGTGCTCTAGGTTAGTTTTTCATCAATGTAAACACCTAGTTGACACTAGGGACTATGGACAGTGACTTTTGCCAAACTATACAAATGCATTCAATAGTTTTCACATGAAAAATTAACAAACATCCATTTATCCATCCAAACTTTCACTTTTATAATATTATTAGTAGGATAATTAGTAGAGAGCCATTGCAATCCGGTTAGTATTATTATACAATAAGTGCAGTGTCATCAGCGTAGGTGAATATTTTCAATAGAGATAGACATTTAGATAATACTTATTAAAGGCACATAAATATTTTATAAACTTACTGTGTCATGATGACTTGTCTCTCTACCTGAGACATGGGAAATTTTATGTGGTCAACAGTACTTCCCGGACATTGAGTGCATCAGTAACCTGTTGTAAACACTTACTAAATGTTGGCTGGGACATATTAAACAAGTAGGAGGGTACTGATATTACGTTGGTAAGATCCATTTGCATAAAAAATGAAGCCAAAATCTGCAACAAACAATAAAAATAGGATGACTTACATGATCATACTCTTTCAAACAAGTTGGGAACAAAACTAAATAAACGTGTTATAGAAATAAATATTTAGTTTTAGTTCATTGCGAACAGCTGTTTTTCGTAAAGGTTGTGGTAAATACGGGCGAAGTTCTTCTCAAACCTGTTGAAACGCAGCTTTGTTCAATCGAAAACTTGCCATAAATTCCTTCTCTGGCAACTGCAACGGGTCACTTATCACTTAGGTCACGTAGGCGTCTTCTCTCCAGTCGTAGACGAAGTCGTTTCCTCTCTTCATTCAGCAAATCCCAGCAATACCATACGCGCCATTCTCCAAAATGTTTCGCAAAACAAGCAAAACAATGCCCGCGATGAAAAAAATATTTGCATATTGTGCATAGACTTATAGGTATGACTACTGTATGGCCAATTTTATTCAGCTATTGCTCAGTCCATCTTTTATATCTACGGCACAGACCGCTCGACCGGTGGCTAGCCTACAACACTGCTCATGAGCAGTGTCTTAGACGATTGCCACTTTCCACCCGTTGGTTATAAATTTGATGTTGAACAATCAGAATGCAGCGAAATGAACGCATCAAATAGCTGTCAAAGGCATGTCAAAGGGTCAACTTCAATAAACCTATTAAATTTAAATGTTGCCTTTATGCAAATATTCTAACGCTCTAGAGGCACTTCTCAAGTTAGTCGCATAACAGTCGATAAAATATAGAGGTGTCCAGTAACTATCCACTTATGCCACAGTTTCCCACCAGATAGACAATCGCCCTGCTGGCATCTCTGCAATTTGACTCAAAAAAAGTTGCAATACTTGCAACATGGACGTATTAAATAATCTGGACTGACTCGTGCGGAAAAACGTGCCAGCTGAGAGAGCTAATTTGGAGGTAACCGTCTCTTTCTAGTAGGGTGACCATAAGATTCTGGAACAAGATTTTTCCCGCTGTAACTTGGCTGAATTTTTTCATTATTTTTGCGACAGGACACACTGTTTTGGAGATTTAAACAAAAGGAGAAGTAAGGAAGTAAGAATTCTTTATTTGAGAAAACATATTAAATGACTTGACCGTCACTGGAAGCTTTATTATTGAGAGAGCATATCCGTTTCCGTCGATTTCTTATCTGTTTTAGTACTTGTATTGACCTACTCAGTGGCGCCACCTGGGGGTGTGCTTGTCATTTTAGTTTCGTAAAATGTCCGAGCTACTTTTTGTTCATTGGCGTTTCGTTCTCCGTCGAAGCAACTTGTGCGCATCGGTTCACGACCGATACCAAAAATTACACTATATTTTTTGTTCTAAAAATAAAGTGATCATACTTGTAACGGTTTTTTCGGTAAGGATTAAATAAAAAATTCAATAATCAATTTAAAAATATAGTGCTGATTTAATAGTGAGTTAATTTTGAAGAAGAAAAACTGTAAGTACCCTACTTTTTTAAAGTAAGTGATCATTACTTTTAACGGTTTTTTCCGTTCGGATCACTACTAAGATTTATTATTTGCTAATTGTTTTTAATATTTGTGTGTGTGCTAACAGTTTTAGTGTGTCAAGAAGACTTTATTTAAAAGTTATAGTGACAATGGATGGCCACGTTAATGTTTCGGCTGCCGAGCCAGAAGTTGTGGCCGGCCCGAGTGGCATGTCCCGAAAAAGAAAAGTTAGCTGCTCTAGTAGTAGCACGACAAGTAGTAGCTCTTCAAGCTCGTCTTCTGCTAAACGTAGCAAGCGGTCGCGCCGCTCACGTCGCAAAAAGAATAAGCGCACCCAACAGTCTAACCGGACATTGGACAAGCTTATAAAAGAAGTTCATGAGCTACGCGAACTAGTTTTTGCAAATAATATGCATAATGATAGCCATGAGGGGGTATCAGTTTGTTCTGGGGTTAGTGGGGAGTTATATGACCAAAATAATATTGAAGAACACTGCCCTGAATGTCCTGATCTTGAAGGTCAAAACTCAAATTTAGACTTCACTTTTGATATCGAGACAAAGCTTAAGGAACCATCTGTTCCGAAAACTCCTGATAATTTTTTAAAAATGCTACTTGACGTCCAGCGCTTAGGTAGCACAGCCTGGTCTGAGGTAAGGTATTCTGATACTCAAAAGCTCTATAACCATAGCCCAGGTTTCATAGACTTGGACACAAATGAAGAGATTAAAATGTATGATACCTTACGTCACCTGGCACATGCTGATAAATCGTATGCAGCAATTACTTTTTGCATCCTAAAACAAAAGGAATCTTTACAAGAAGCTATTCGTAATCTCCTTTTGTGGGCTAAAATTACCGCAGTCAATTATGATAATTTAAGCGGGAAGGTTGAAGAATTATTTCAAAAAGGTGATTTACATAAAATCTCCTCAGACTTGTTACAATTAATTTGTGGCCATCGAGCCGAAAGCATAGAAATGCGTCGAGAGACAATTACTAGCCAAGTTCGAGATCCATTAGTTAAAGCTTCTTTGAATAGAATTCCCCCATCATCTGTTTATTTGTTTAGTCCTGATGCTTTTACAACGGCATTGGAGAAAGCTGGCGGTGTACGCAAAGCTTTTTGGCCACCAAAAACTGAATCTCATACCAGATCTAATCAATCTAATCGCCGCCCCTCGCGGGGGCTAGGCGTACACAAACCAATGGCTCCATCGCGTGGAGCTCAACATTGTAGTCATGAACCAGGCATACCGATGCACATGCATGCCTATGACAACTCGCCCTCGCGGGGTGGATATTTTCGCACCAATCATACCAACAACGGGCAGGGTCTACCATCCGTTCAAGCCAACCAGTATACTAATAAAAGAGGTTCATTTCACAACCGTGGTTCGCGACCCGATCGTGGAAGTAACCGAAGTCGAGGACGTTCAAACCATTCTAAAAGTTCTCGAGCAAACCAAAAACGATACAAACAATGACTCGAATCATTTTCGAGCGGGTCAGTTAGCGCACTACCACTCGAAATGGAAGAAAATGGGGGCGCCAGAAATTGTACTAAAGTTAATTCAAGGATATCGCATACCATTTATCCACAAACCTCCTCTGGTATACCCAAATGTAACCAAAGGGCCCTTTCGAACTCCTGTCTCAAAAGAAATTTCTGTAATAATAAACAAAATGAAATCTCAGGGCATTCTAAAAGTTGTTCAACTCTCACCGAGTTTCATTTCCCCTTTATTTTTGATACCAAAACCCGACGGATCAGCCCGTCCCATATTCAACCTGAAAGCGTTAAACGAATTTGTAAAGGCCCAGCCATTTCATTTAATAAACATGTATCGCATCCCGGACTTCCTGCAACCACAAGACTGGATGTGCAAAGTAGACCTATCACAGGCATACTTCCACTTAAAAATCTCAAAGTCACACAGACGCTTCCTTCGCCTTGTATACAACCAAGAACTGTTAGAAATGACCTGCCTTCCGTTCGGTTTAAGCACTGCTCCCAAAACTTTCTCAATACTAACGAACTGGGTTGCCCAAACATTACGAGAACGCTGGGACGTTCGAATCATAGTCTATCTCGACGACTATTTAATAGTACACCAAAATGTACACCTTCTCCGAGATCATGTGAAGCTCACATTAGAAACATTACAAAATCTTGGTTGGCAAGTAAATTTCGAGAAATCTGTTCTTTGTCCTCAAAAAACTATAACATATTTAGGGATATTGTGGAGTCCTTGGGACAACTTAAAATCCCTACCAAAAGAAAAGACTTTCTCGCTTATCAAAAAAGTCAGTTCAGTTCTCGATCAAGGAAGGGTAACTGTAAAAGAGTTACAGAAAATAATAGGACTCCTGAACTTTGCCAGTTACGTTGTTCCTCGGGGCCGACTAAATCACCGGCAACTCTTAATATTCATGAACTCGCTACCAGACCATTTATCGAAATCCTACCCACTACCACAAAATGTTCGAAAGGAGCTGGAATGGTGGACTATGAATTGTCAGTCATCAACGCCTCTACATCATCCCCCGCCAGTAAACTTCCTGACAACAGATGCCTCAAACCAGGGTTGGGGAGCGCAACTGAACAATCTGGCTGTATCGGGCAATTGGTCGCAAGAGGAACAGACATTGCACTGCAATCAAAAAGAAATGTTGGCCATATTTCGCGCCCTTCGAGACAACGCTCACCTACTGTGCAACAGCTCGATCCTGATACAATGCGACAACAGGACTGCTGTCAGCTATTTAAGGAACGAAGAAGGTACGAAATCATTACCCCTAATAGAATTAACATATCAAATTCTGAATTTACTGGACCAATTTCAAATACACTTCAGCATACACCATCTCCCAGGCAAGTACAACAATCACGCCGATCACTTGTCGCGTTTTCGCCGACCCCCGGAATGGCACCTAATGCCAGCTTGCACGGAAATAGTGTTTGCAAAGTGGGGAACCCCAATAATAGATTTGTTTGCCTCGGAGACAGCTCACGTAGTTTACAACTATGTGTCCCGAGACCTGAAGGACCGACGAGCTCTATTTCACGATGCATTCAGTGTCCCATGGAACTATCCACTCGCGTGGATATTCCCACCTCCGTTCTTAATTCCAAAAGTCCTAACACACCTCAATCAATCGACTGGAATATTCTTAATAATAGTACCTCGTTGGGAGAAGGTGTTTTGGCGGGCAGACCTCAAAGTCCGAGCACTAGCTCCGCCACTAACTCTGAAAAACTTACAGAAGCACCTGATCGACACATCGACAGGGCTTCCACCACCACAAGTGGACAAAATCGTCCTCGAAGTTTGGAAATGTGGGGGTGGTCCGAGGCGATAGAAACATGGACCCCTGAACAACAGTTATTGCTCAAAAATTCCTGGCGTAAATCCACCTTGAAAACATACGAGGTGGCTTGGAAACGTTGGACTTCCTGGTCTACGTCTAAAAACATTGACACGAATAATCCTACAGGTACTCAATTAGCTCAATTTTTATCTGATTTGCATCTTATTCATAAATTATCATATAATACAATTATTTTACATAAATCTGTCGTTTCCACCTTATGCAATGTTGAAAGATCAAGTCAATTAAGTTCACATGTTCTTGTGAAACATATTTTAAAATCAATTGCTCTGGAAAATCCAAAGTGTTCTAAACCACCCATTTGGGATGTTAGTAAATTAATCACTTATCTAAGCAATTACACTGTAGACATAGACAATCCCTTTCAAATATCACGTCATACTGCGACTATATTACTACTTTGCTCAGGTAGACGCATCCATGACTTGACGCTGCTTAGAGTTGATTCTGACCATTATATTAGATCAGATGATGGTGTTACATTATGGCCTCAATTTGGTTCGAAAACAGATTCTAGTACTCACAGACAGTCCGGCTGGAAACTTCTAAAAAATCCCAACGATGTTAATTTAAATCCTATATTCTGGATAGAAAAAACTATACAATTATTAAATGAAAGACGTAATTCTGCAAAATCATTTAATTTGTTTATTACAGTCAGAGGTATGCCTAAGCCTGCTTCACGCACTGTAATCGCAGGCTGGGTAAAAACCCTTTTCAAACAAGCTGGCATCACAGCAACTCCAGGAAGTACTCGATCTGCAGTAGCCTCTAAAAGTTGGCTGGAAAATCATCCTCTAGACGAAATCCTATCTCGAGGGAATTGGCAATCGGCCAAAACATTCCAGAAATTCTACAGAAGAGAAGTGATAAGAAGTGGTGATTCGAATCTAAATGTGACAGAATTGTTTAATCCGGTCAATTAACTGTAGTAACTGTATTAACTTTTGTGTTATTTCATTTTCGTTTTTGTGATTAGATACCAACAGATCAATTTAATAAATATGTACCCTTTATATATGTTTAATAATAAATAGATTTTCTAATAATTTATGTTTTTAAACACTAAAATTTCTTATCACATTGGCGTTAGCACATTATTAGTGGCGACACCAGGCGATAACAAACAGGTCTCAATAATAAAGCTTCCAGTGACGGTCAAGTCATTTAATAGCAGCGTTTTACCTGAAATAAAACGCATATTAAATACTTACCTCACTGGAAGCTTTATTTTTACTTCTGCCTGGTTATATTGAGCCAATGAACAAAAAGTAGCTCGGACATTTTACGAAACTAAAATGACAAGCACACCCCCAGGTGGCGCCACTGAGTAGGTCAATACAAGTACTAAAACAGATAAGAAATCGACGGAAACGGATATGCTCTCTCAATAATAAAGCTTCCAGTGAGGTAAGTATTTAATATGCGTTTTATTTCAGGTAAAACGCTGCTATTATTAGAGAAACTAAATTATTGCAATTGAAGTCAAGTCAACTGGAGTTCCAGTACCTTGACTGTGAGTCTCAAGATCATGAACCTGAACTCTAAAATCACATGACCTTGACCATAATTTCCACTCGACCTTGACCTTCCAGGTATATAAATAATGCCCTCGGGATCATTTGATTTAATTTCAAAGTAATTTTACCTTATCTCTATGGATATTTGACCTTGACCTTAACGTTACTAACTCCACGAGAATCGCGGATCATGAGTTCACGACTTTCGGATTTGACTTTTACCTCAAGATCATTATGACCCCATGCTGTTTCACCACCCTACTATTCGAACATCCCACAGGATCCCGAAGGTTTGATTAGGCGATTATTGATTAAAGTGGAGAATTTATTAAAGTATTTTCAATGTACCCAGTTTAGTACCCACAGACCGCAAAAACACGATTTTTTGTATTTGAGCCTCCCTTAAATATTTGCTTTATTATAATTATTTATTTTATAGAGAATATATAACTCAATACTTTGTGAATAAGATTTGCAAACGTCTACTTGTTGCCGTTATCGAGTAAACAAGAGGAAAAAACTATGGGCCCTCTTTTTTATCGTGGTAAATTCAACAAATGGGTCCTCCCATCCCAGGCGGGACGTGAAGGGGCTATCAGACTTGTACTGACTAAAATCCACGGTGTTCCTTCAATAGCCCTTAACGTTCCGGGTCAACTGACAAGACAGTCCCGCAACCCCGGCAGGCAAATGCCCTGTAAGAGGGGCCCCGTCAGATTGCTGACAGCTGTTTGAGGCGCGTATGGACCACGCCACGCTGTCAACCCAGGCATGATCCACGCGGACGAGCGCTGGTATTAGAGCCCCCTTAAATATGATTTTTTCTATTGTTTTAGTTATAGCGGCAACAAAAATGAATCATCTGTGAAAAATTCAACTGTCTATCACAGTTCATAAATACAGCTTGTTGACAGACAGACAGACGGACGGACAGCGAAGTCTTAGTAATAGAGTTTCGCTTGCCTTGATGGAGTCTCCACACAACAGTTTTTGTCACGTCCAACTAAAAAATTAAACTAATCTACAGCTTGGCAAAAAACAATAGAAAACCGGAAGTCGCCACTGTCTTCTCGCTATCAGCACTTTGAATGATTTTATATTATTTATTTTCACTTATTACGTTAGTTTTATGGCACAATAATAAATCTTACAAACCTGCGTCTTTGGTTACATCAAATTTCAAATATTTTAAAACGTTGTCAGCAAATAAAAATATTAGTTCCGTTTCAAGACGTTCTGGCCAAGCTGTATAAACTATTGCAATAATGTGATAATAAATTTTTTAACAATCTCACAAACTTATTTTACTTGTAGCTCAAAAATAACATAAATTACAAATAAATTAAGTAAGCCCCAAACTATAAAATTTTCTACCATTTCTACCAATGCGTATCTCCTGGCAATTGTGGAAAAGAGATAGCGACCTTCAATGTTAACCTCTCATTTCTCTCGTTAGTTTTGCCAGACAAAAAAGGAAATCTAAACCGTTAGAATTAAGATTTATTTTTGTGTGGCAAAAAACTTGAAGAGCACGATCTAGATTATATAATATATCTATGACTTGCAATGAATCAAGGTAGATATTTAAAATATAGGGAGCGCGTGCTTGTTACCAGAAAAACGAACCCAAATCGGTGAGCTTGAAATGAATGAAAGGCACAGATACAGTATTCTGTTTCTTTGATACAGTTTTTATGATACAGTATTTATACGATGCCCATTCGTAACACTGGTGGACTTCTGAGCTTCTGAGTAGAAATCCGGGACCAGCTAAAACTATTCTAATTTATAATAAGTTAATTAAAATTACTTTTTTATAGACTATTTATCATTTCCAAGGTCAGTCCATAATATTGGTCACCCTACAAACAACATTAGAAGGAAGGAGAAAGAAACCTGCGTGTGTGCCTCTCTTTCCTAGAATAATAGGAACGGTTTTAATGTTACAAGCACTCGCTCCCTATATTTTAAACACCTTGCAATGAATATGCGGCTCCGTTCTACCACTGCATGGACTTACTACGACCTAGGAATTAGCACTCCTTTTGTTTCAAACAAAATTGTTTTGTAAACGCCACTTTCAAGGCTTATTTGGGTTTCGTTAAAAGGCCTCTGCTTCGAATTATGCGAAAAGGTAGCGGCGGTGGCGACGGAGACGACGCGGGAGCGGCAGGATTTTTTGCATAATAATCAATTAATGGATTTTCCCATTCCGTATCGCCCCGCAGCATGGCCTCGACCATTGCCGGACACGAGAGATCGCCGCCTATCGCCTCCATGAGGACACGGCGGCGCGGCGGTGCTATGCCCAAGCGGGGCAGACCTGCACCGTATGCTCCACCGTATCCTTCGGACGAACCTCGCAGTGGTGACACTCAGCAGGCGTTTCTTCCTTTCCCATCAGACACAGGAACCTCCCGAAACAATAGTGTCCGGTGCGTACCTGCGTCAGGTGGAAGGTGAGCGCCATTAGACTTAAAGTATGGACTGAACAATAGCTGCCTATAAAGAGAGTGAAAGAGCTGGTCCTATATTTCTGTTATAGGAAATAGATAGGAGAATGACTAATTTTATCTGTCAGTTGGCTAGGAAAAGCGCAGTCCATCTTTTTAAGTCTATGCTCCTGTCCCGCCTTGGGTGGGAGGACTCATTTGATTTAACAACGATAAAAAAGGCACCTGCCTTATGACAAAAGCCAAAAAGCGGGTCATAGTTGAGGCGCTTGTCCCTTTTACTCAATGGGGTCCACACGCAAAGCTCAGCGCAGATGTCGCTGGCAGCAAAATGGCTGCCGTCAAATCGTTTGATTTTATCCAAAAAAGTATATGTTTTTTATCAATGATATAATTTATCACTCTAGATTTTTATATTTTTTGAGCCATACCATGTTAAATGTGGCTTGATTAAAAATGGTAGGAAAAATTACGAATATTAATAAGTAATTCCTTTTGTGACTTTGAAACCTGTTTCTTTTCACTGTTTCAAAAAATCAAAATCAAATCAAAATCAAAATCAAAAGTCATTTATTCAAATTAGGCTGATTTATCAGCACTTTTTGAAGGTCAATTTTTTACATAAGACAGTCCCCCAAAGCGCCCCCCCTTCGACACTTCCTAGTGTTTTGGCTGGGAAGAAGAAGTGGCGGAACAAACTCCCCAGCAACACATCTGTCTGTACGGTTAGAAGAACCAAGATTTTATACAATTTAATAGAACATTCACATCATACATCAATTCGAAATCACATCCCAACCGTGACTAGAAGGCACAAAAAGATAAACTAAAACTGTTTAAAAAAAAAAAAAATAGAAAATGAAGATTAATATAAAACAAACACAGACATAAAAAAACACAAAATATACATAAAATAAAATAAATTAATAAAATAATTTCGATATAATATATGCCATACGCCTTACCAGCCTCATCTTTTCACTTGTTTTCACTGTTTATGCCATCATACGCCACACCAGCCTCTCTATTTGTCTATCAATGTATTAGTAATCTGTGGGTAGTTGTCTATGTGTCTATGTATTCTGTGTTGTCTATGTTGAGTTTTTCCCGCCAAACTGCTAATGTTTTTCATAATCTGTGTTGATGTGTTTAAGTCTGTGCAATGCACTATGTTGAAGTTTTACATTCAATAAACTAAAATAATTTACTTTTAAACTGAAAACAATACGACGCCGACGTGAGATTTAATAAATTGTTTGTGTGCACCTATTTACCAATAACAAGATAAGTGAATAGCGAGCGTTACAATCTCACCGACTGACGACAAGAAGCACACTTAGTACAACATCGGAAGTAACAATAGATAAACAAGTGAGTGATGTTATTGGTACTCATAATTATAATTATAACTAGCTCATGCGAGCGACTTCGCTCGCTCCCACCCGGAAATTATCAAACGGGAACATACAACTGGAATTACTATCCAATGGGTCAGTGGGTCGTCTTAGGTGTTAATGCAGGTTTTAAACTATCTCTGTACCAATTTGACGACCCACTGACCCAAATCTGTTCAGTAGTCATCCATTCATCCTCACTTTCGTAATTAATTTAATATTATAAACAACAATATACGGTAATTAGTATAGTTAGGAGGTTCCTCTCTCAAGAGCCCGGACCCTGTTCCCGATTCTGGTGGTTTTTTGTAAAAATACTATAAATGTAATGAATAAGTTAAAAAATGATTAAAGAATTAATAAACAATATAATCATCATTGTGCCGATAGTCAGCTCATGGCTTAATTGCCAACAGCCCCGACTAACTTCTAAGGAGGCTCTCATTAAGCAGCTGGATCAAGACCCTGATTCAGAAAGCAGTTCTTCGTGTGCATTGGTAGGAGGTACCTTTCTCTGGAGCCCTGACTGCCGGTAGCTTGGACCCTATTCCCGATATAGGTGGGCCACTATTGTTTATAATATTTTTAAATGTTTTTTTTTTGGCCTTGTAAAATATTTAAAAATGTAATGAATAAGGAAAAACAATGAATAAAGGATAACTTATAATACCTAATATACATTTTAAATAACCATGCCTAGGTGTAGGGTGTAGTGATAAGACGTTTAAGGTCATCTTATTATTAGATTAAAATAAATACAATTTAACAGACGAAGTCTAAAAAAAATGTCGAATGCCATCCAATACAACTTCGGTGAACATTAGAATGACTAATCTAAATGATTAAACAGCTTTAAATTATTTCTAAAATCTTTTCCTATTTGCAATCTTTGTTTGAAAAATTGGTGCCTATGTAAATAATTACCTAATAAAAATGAGGAAACAAATTAAAAAAAAAATCAAGGACGAGTAAGTATTTATACTATTACATAAATTCAATTAAATTTTAATTTTCGACACAAAATCTATAATTATAGTGTTATAGTACTAAACTATTCCAACAGTTTATTGTTTTGTGTTAGTACCAATTAATACAACAGACAAATTGTTTCACTTTTGGAGAGATTTACCTTTCCTGTAATGGAAAACCGGCCAAGTGCGAGTTGGACTCGCCCATGAAGGGTTCCGTAGCAGCAAGCATAGATTAGAGATATAATTATAATGAGATTAGTAAGTAATATAAACAAACAATAAAAATAACTTTGTTTTTCATAGTATTTGTATGAATGGCAAAGTTATATTTGCGGTTTTTGAAAATGTACTATATCTCAAAAACTGCTAACTGTATCTCATCCAAACCAATTTTCGTTGGTAGTTTTGGTTGAGGTCTACATTATATATTTTTTTTTAGTTTTATCATTCTCTTATTTTAGAAGTTACGGGGGGGGGACACACTTTTTACCACTTTGGAAGTGTCTCTCGCGCAAACTGTTCAGTTTAGAAAAAAATGATGTTAGTAACCTCAATATCATTTTTAAAGACCTATTCATAGATACCCCACACGTATGGGTTTGGTGAAATTTTTTTTTTTGAGTTTCAATTCTAGGTATGGGGGGCACCCCCAAAATTTGTTTTGTTTTGATTTTTGTGTGAAAATCCTAATGCGGTTCACATAATACATCTTTCTACCAAGTTTCAACAGGATAGCTCTTATACTTTCGACAAAAAGTGGCTGTGACATACACGGACAGACAGACAGACAGACATGAAGAATCTATAAGGGTTCCGTTTTTGCCATTTGGCTACGGAACCCTAAAAAAGGAATACTTACATTCCAATCTTATGTCTAGGGTGTCGCTTCACTTGGTCACGGGACTTATCGAATTACCATGACCCTGGAACGAAAAGGGCTATTGAAGGACACCATGGATTTTAGTCAGTATGAGTCGAGGATGATGTTACCACGATAAAAAAAAGGTGCCCCTTCGCTTAAGGCAAAGCACCATATTATTATGTAGGTTGAAGTGGAAGTGGGCCGGCCACGTCTGTAGAGGGACCGATGGCAGATGGAGCAGATAGGTGCTAGAGTGGAGACCGCGAATAGGCAAATGTAGTGTAGGACGCCCTGCGGCAAGATGGGTCGATGATTTGAAGAATGAGGCTGGCAATGGATGGATGCGGGCTGCCCAGGATCGGGAGGGTTGGCGCTCTTTGGGGGAGGCTTACGTTCAGCAGTGGACGGCAATAGGCTGATAATAATAATATTATGTAGGTACTATATTTTTAAAGAAACAGAGAATAATTTTCGTTATTACATTTTTTGAAAAAAATCTGTGTTTCCTAAAAATCACAGAAAATTATTAAATAACTTGTGAATGAAAGTTATTATTATAGAAGTTGGCTTTGTTACTTATTTACTTGACTTTTCTTTGCCACCAACTTCCAATAATAACTTTTAATTAAAAACTTTTTTACACTCTTATCTGAAGTTGGAGGATGTTTACAACAATGTTGCATTGTGGGGTAGACACACAAGAGGAGCAGCAGCAAGCTAACCCTTTGGTATCCAAGAGACAAGAAGAGGAAACAGGGACAGCCTGTCCTAGATATAACCAAAATAATACGAATCTATATTAAAACAACTCTAGTTTAACAAATTGTTATTTTTTTGGTAGGGTAGGTATTATATTATTGCAGTTAGGTATATAATATATTTTAAAAGATACATTTATTTCATTTTCTTTACTTCATAATTAAGTATGCAACATTGCAAAAACATTTATTTTTTTTGAAAACTAAAGGTCTCAATAACTAGGGGGGAGGGGGGTTCAGCAATTGTGTGTTTTGTATATTGTATTGTATAATGGGCTGGTGTCTGCAACTCCCCGTCAAAAGGGTGGTTTACTTAAATGACCACTCAAAGTTCCCTGGGAAGAGTTGTTACCAAAAACTTTTCAGCAACTTACGTTCTTGGGTACTAGAGTGTCCGACAAAACCCGCGTCCTTTTAGTGCTTTTCTGTAACGATCACGAGCGTACTGCACCCTAGTAAACTAAATAATAAAAATATTCTGTAAACAACACATTTGAAAGTATCATTGTGATAAGATTTATATTTGAAGTAGGCCTTCGTCTAGCAACAAATAAGTTTTTTTGGCTGGTATGGTGGTGATAATAATGAAGTATGATGCTTGTGTGTTTGCAGGTGCGCCAGGCAGAGCAGGTCAGTGGGACAGTACAGTGTACCGAGCGCTTCCTGGCTGTGACTACAACGCAGCAAGTAGCTACTACTTCTACTCAAATATGAGTAGTGCCACCTATAAGAGACGCGGTGCCACGGCGGGGATTCGCGGACAGCTGTATGAAACAAAACTACTCAGCTTAATATTCTATAGAGCGAAGTATGACGACAACATTGAGCAGGCTCAGTTAGCTTCCAACATCGCCGAAGCTGGAGCATTCGACGACATTTTCATCAAAGTGAAAATCAACGGATTCTCCAAACCGTTGTTTGTGTTCATACAGTGCAAGCATAAAGATGACAGCGACGAGTCTCCAGACGTCGATTTGAAGAAATACCTTCTTAGTTACTTGAAAATAAGAGAGAAATTCAAATCTCAGAATGATCTAGGCAGTTTGTTCCAAGGCGACTTTCAAGATACAGAATGCTACTTTGTTATTTATACGAACGGCAAAGAACCGCATCCAATTGATGATGACGCGGTTGAAGGTGATTTAACCAAACTGAACGAACTGATCGACACCGGCGGCATCGCCAGGCAACCATACAAACACAAAGAGGATGTAGTAGAGTCTCAATGCGAACAACTTGCAAAAGACCAAACTATCTCACTGGCTAAACAGATTGCTACTTTTATGGGCAGAGAAATGAGATTTCAAGATCTGCTGTCAGATGAATATGTACTCCCTTACCATGTTTATCTAGCCCAAAATGTTTTTGACGTTTCAGAAATAAAACCTGAGGGACATCGAGAGGCTATTTTTCGCCAAGACTTCTTCAATACTACAGACGAATACCTCACTTTATTCAAAGATACACTTATTCAAGAGATTCTTAAAAGACGAACGATAGAACCCGATGATGTAAATAATTTGCTCTCCGACTTCATAGCCGAGCCCACTCATGTTACCAAACTGAGCAAATTGATAGGTGCCGTTGTAACATACAACAATGGTCAGCTAGAATTGGTTGAAAAATATTCAAAATACTGCAACCTACAATTGAATCAAGTGCAAATCTTACGATCAACTGTAAACGAAGCCATTGAACTGGCTGTTAAAGACACAGTGATCAAGGTGCCGGCTGCGTTTGGTAACAAAGATTTAACGCTTCGTGGGAACGATAAAAAAAAGGAGCGAAGAATAAATTATCTAAAATTGAAAATAATCGATATATTAGACATGTTTAAACCAAACAATGTAATTGTAATAGATGAATCTTTAATAGAAGAAGAAGGTTTCTTGGAGCTCAATGGAGGGTTAGCTGGTGCCATCGGAAATATATTTGTGCCTGATCATAACACTAAATATATGAAGATTACAGATAGCTGTGAATCTTTAGGCAGTCTTGCAAAAAGTCTGTACACAAAGTTAGTTACCGAAATACACAATTTACACGAATACAAATTTTATTTTCACGTTAAAAATGTACCGCGATTTTCATTGGGTCCTAGCGACTATGACAAGAGTGTAGCAAGAGACTTCTTAAACAACTTGTTATTCTACAGCAAACAGGCTGAAGAAAACGAAGTGGAAGAAATACTAAAATGTAAAATAGAAGATTACCAGCATGATCACGCGAACCACTTCCAAGCCAAGACTGATGCTATGTTTCTTAAATATCACGATGGAATACAGAAATGGTGGATGAAGCCAAAAGAGGCGGCGTATCTTACTAAAGACAGTAACATATTCGAGGAAGCAATCAATAGCATTATGAAGGACCCACTGATGAGCGCAATAAACCTAACATATATGATCAAAATACAGCATTTTAATTACACGTTCCGTGAAGACGTGGTGAGCTCCTGGCACCTGCAGGATCACTTCAATACTGTTATCATCACAGAGAACAGCGTGCTGACTGTTGTTAAAGTGTTGCAACATTTGAAGAACAAAGACCATGCAGTGTTAGATCTTGAATATATTGTAAACCTACCGACTCACGATCGTAATGTATTGTGTGCTGAGTTGACGAAAACAAACGAACTCAAAGCTCTTGTTTTTGTATGTGATAAATTACAGAATAAGAGAAATGAAATCAAAACTTTAGAAACAATCGGTAAAGCTGTTCTGAAGAAAAAAACTATAATAATAACAAATCACGTCTCATTTAAAACATTACAAATATACTTTCCAAGAGCAGTTACTATTATACAAGACGAAAACAATAGTCTGGTTGACATGAGTGAAGTGTCACAGAAGAGTATCTTGGAGACTAGAGTGATGTTTCAAGGCAGAGAAGTAAGATTGGACTTACTACTTGATGATGAGTCAAAGGCATATGTGAACGGAGATGTTTTGAATACGATCATCAGTAAAGAAACAATTAAAATCAGCAAACTAACTGTCGATTGACAGTATGTTGAAATCAAAGATTTGTATGTCGACAGATTCGTTAAGAAGACGAACCCTATTGTTAAAAGGGAAAGATTTGTTAAGAGAAGTCCAAACAATTCTTCCTCTTTAAAAACTCTATTCGACATAGAAGATGACGTTGTACTTGTAACGGCAGAACCCGGGATGGGAAAGTCGACACTACTCACTCACTTATCACTCCAAACCAAAACAGAGCATCCAAACGTATGGATTGTAAGAGTAAACTTATTAGAATACTCGAGACAGTTCAGCAAGTGGAAGAAAGCGAATACAATCATCGATACATTAGAGACTATAAAGTTCTTGTGCCGAGTAATGCTTGCTGAGAAACTTGACGGCAAAGGAAACAATGTAGAATTTGAGCTGGAAGAAGATAACGGTTTTGTTTATCTGACGCAATCTACAGGCGATCACTGGACTGAGTTCGAGTTGAGATTGTTTCTACATTTTTATAATAAAGGAAATGTGATATTTTTATTTGACGGTTTTGACGAAATCTGCCCGCACTATATGCATGAGGTGATAAAGTGTATAAAAACTATCAACATTCACACCAAGAACCATAAGATATGGGTCACAAGCAGGCCGTATACGGAAGTTATTAAGTACTTACAGCGAGCATTCGGAGAGCCGTATGAAATAGAAAAGTTATCTAATCCGGTCAAAAAAGAATATTTAAGGAAAATTTGGAAATCTAATTTCATACTGAAAGAACTTGATGAATTACAACTGCAAAATGTACATGACTTTCTACGGTTTATGATCCAACCAGACAGCCGAAAACTACAACTAGATTTTCCTCTACAAGAAATTTACATTGACGCTGTCGGTTATATAATAAATGAGATTAAAACTACAAGCATTCCTTTGTGGACGTTCGGTGACGACTATAATGATACGACCTACAAACAGCTGGAAAAATATTATTTATTTATGTTTGCAGTCCTCGGAAAAGAAAGTGATAATAATCCATTACATTTATTTCTGCGGGCACTCTTCTTTATAAACAGTATAAACGATGTCAGCCACAGTACTAACAAATGGAATCGAAACGTAAACACGTTCACCTTCTACGAACAATACTTGGAAACGAAACTGAAAAGAATACGGTTTCAGGATAAAAACAAAATGGATATTTATAATCCTGATATAATGATTGCTTACGAAAAAGAACTTGCAGATTTAATTTCGAAGCATAAGAAACTGGCAGCGTATGCTATATTCAATGAGAATATTAATAAACTATTTAGTAAGCAAGACCTGCAGGGCGATTGTCTATCTGGTGGGAAACTGTGGCATAAGTGGATAGTTACTGGACACCTCTATATTTTATCGACTGTTATGCGACTAACTTGAGAAGTGCCTCTAGAGCGTTAGAATATTTGCATAAAGGCAACATTTAAATTTAATAGGTTTATTGAAGTTGACCCTTTGACATGCCTTTGACAGCTATTTGATGCGTTCATTTCGCTGCATTCTGATTGTTCAACATCAAATTTATAACCAACGGGTGGAAAGTGGCAATCGTCTAAGACACTGCTCATGAGCAGTGTTTTAAGCTAGCCACCGGTCGAGCGGTCTGTGCCGTAGATATAAAAGATGGACTGAGCAATAGCTGAATAAAATTGGCCATACAGTAGTCATACCTATAAGTCTATGCACAATATGCAAATATTTTTTTCATCGCGGGCATTGTTTTGCTTGTTTTGCGAAACATTTTGGAGAATGGCGCGTATGGTATTGCTGGGATTTGCTGAATGAAGAGAGGAAACGACTTCGTCTACGACTGGAGAGAAGACGCCTACGTGACCTAAGTGATAAGTGACCCGTTGCAGTTGCCAGAGAAGGAATTTATGGCAAGTTTTCGATTGAACAAAGCTGCGTTTCAACAGGTTTGAGAAGAACTTCGCCCGTATTTACCACAACCTTTACGAAAAACAGCTGTTCGCAATGAACTAAAACTAAATATTTATTTCTATAACACGTTTATTTAGTTTTGTTCCCAACTTGTTTGAAAGAGTATGATCATGTAAGTCATCCTATTTTTATTGTTTGTTGCAGATTTTGGCTTCATTTTTTATGCAAATGGATCTTACCAACGTAATATCAGTACCCTCCTACTTGTTTAATATGTCCCAGCCAACATTTAGTAAGTGTTTACAACAGGTTACTGATGCACTCAATGTCCGGGAAGTACTGTTGACCACATAAAATTTCCCATGTCTCAGGTAGAGAGACAAGTCATCATGACACAGTAAGTTTATAAAATATTTATGTGCCTTTAATAAGTATTATCTAAATGTCTATCTCTATTGAAAATATTCACCTACGCTGATGACACTGCACTTATTGTATAATAATACTAACCGGATTGCAATGGCTCTCTACTAATTATCCTACTAATAATATTATAAAAGTGAAAGTTTGGATGGATAAATGGATGTTTGTTAATTTTTCATGTGAAAACTATTGAATGCATTTGTATAGTTTGGCAAAAGTCACTGTCCATAGTCCCTAGTGTCAACTAGGTGTTTACATTGATGAAAAACTAACCTAGAGCACCCACATAGAGGCATTATCTACATGTACAAAGAAGCTCATATTCAAAACTTTGAAATTAGTCTCTCAGTCAGTCTCTCTTTGTCTATATGCATCAATAATCACCTATTGTAATTACTGACTCTGTTGATAGCATTTAATTTTCACAGGTACTGTGGCTCCTGAGATACAAGAGTATATTTTTACTTAGGAGTTAGTTTGTTCTATTTAATTTTGTAAACCTTTTAACCTATGTGTTTTTTATTTGTTCAATAAACTAATTTAATAAATATCTATAAGGAATTCAATTTTAATTTTTAATATGTATGGTTGATTTCAGGTTTATGGAAAGATTGCACTTTCCAGGCATTATTGGGTGCATAGATGGTACTCATGTGGCTATAATTAGGCTTAATGATCATGAAGAAACATATTTTAATAGAAAAAATTATCATTCTCTGAATGTTTTATTGGTGAGTAATAAGAAGTTTAATAATTGTGTTTAAATGTATATGTATACCATCTTTATATATTGAGTAAAAAAAATTGTTTCAGATTTGTGATGCACATCTCAACATTCTACATGTAAATGCGTCATTTGGTGGCGCTGCTCATGATTCTTATGTTTCGAATTAATGTTCCTTCAAGACTTATTTGGAGAGACTGCAAAGGAATCGCCAGAGCTGTTGGCTATTAGGTAGGTAACTATATCATTTACATTGGCATTTAAATAGATTATTTTGGCATAAATTACCAAAAGTGATTGATTAATCATATTTATCAATGCAGTTAGAATGGTAGAACTAAAAAAGATAGATCTATTGTGCAGACCGTTATGTTGAATGGGAAATATGAAATAAAGCAAATATTATATTTCAGGTGATTCTGGATATGCACAGCGCCCATGGATGATGACACCTATCTTGGGCACAGCTCCCGGTTCACCTGAAGAATATTACACGGAGTTACATTGCAAAGTGAGAAACATTTATATAGCATTAAATACTATTGTTGGAGCTGCTGAAGATTGTACAACTAGGTATTTTATTAGTATAAGCTTAGGTTGTCCTGCTGAAGGACATTTTGCATTGTATAAATTCAATCTCATTATATAGCTGCATAGCCTAAGTATATTGTTTGAGTACTATTATTATTATTATCATCTGCAATGTTGTTTTTTCACAATCTTGTAAATTGTTCTTTATCAATTATCTAGGTGTTTTGCATTGTATAAATTCAATCTCATTATTTTAAAGCTGCATAGCCTAAGTATATTGTATAAGTACTGTTTCTTTATTATTATTTTTTACTTATAAATTACATTTTTTAATATTTTTACAAAAAAGAAATAAAAACATTCTCCATAGATCTACGCTTTGGAATGGACAACTACCAGTACTTTCACAGTTATTATGTCTTGTGTCTGGGACTGTAGCTTCATTATTTAAATTGAGAAACAAGCTTTGATTGGAATGAATGAAATGAAATTAAAGCCAATTTTTAAAATATATAATAAATACTTTTATTTACAAAAACCCTATATAACAAAATAATCTATTATAATAAAAAAAAAATTAAGAACTATTGTTCAGTGGTTTAGGCGCCAGCTATACAAAACAAAATTGCTTATCAACCACGCTACATAGCGTAATAATACATAACCTATCAACAGAAGCATATTTCTATGATTATTTGAGGACAATTTGATCGAAAATTTTTCAGTAGTTCAGGCGCCAGCCAACTCAAAGAATATCAAAATAAAAATTTCGAAAAAAAATATGATTTGGCATCAGAATAATAATAATATTCCACAAGTTCTATCACACAACACCATCTAGTCCCAAGCTAAGCAGAGCTTGTGTTATGGGTACTAGACAACTGATAAACATACTTATATATTTCTAAATACATACATAATAATTACACCCAGAGACAGAATAAATGATCGTACTCATCACACAAACATTTGTCCTGGGTGGGAATCGAACCCACGACCTCCGGCATAGCAGACAAGGTCACTAGACCAACAGGCCTGCTGACATTTTATGCTAAGGAATTAAAATTTGGTTTATTTATAAGTCTAAATCACGTTTTTTTTACAACAATCACTATCAAAAGACTACAATATTACGAATAATTTATTATTATTTAAAATATATTATGTATTATAATTATGAACTCAAACAAACACCTAAGTTTTATAAAACAAAGGTAAGACAAAATTGGTAATATTAAGCTACTTGGATATTTTGTTTCAATATGTAATTATAAAAATCATGATCTTGATTATGGTATAATTAGAAAATACATTGTGTGTGATTATGTTTTAGTAATATTTTTCTTCTTTTCTGTGTAACTTGTTTATTACACACACAGTTGTTAGTTTTAAACCACTTATGTAATAATCTTTGTTATTTTGCATGCTATTGTTATTGCAGAATGTGTCCTGCCCTAAAATATGATATCACACCTTTTGTTTAACACATTCTATGCAAATAAAGATTATGAATTTAAATTATCTACAAAAGATACATCAAAATACAGATTATCAAATGTCTCGAATTGGGAATTGAAGATTTTGGGACTTTGAGAATTGGACATTCTGCCCCTGAACGATAATAGTTGAATGAACATTATTTTAGCTTGTGGCACCACATATTTTAGGGCAGGACACATTCTGCCTTAACAATGGTATGCAAATTAATAACAAAGATTATGACCTAAGTAGTATAAAACTAACACAAATGTGTAATAAACAAGCTACAGAGAAAAGAAGAAAAATATTATTAAAACTAGACATAATCACAATTTGGATTGAGGATCCACTTTTTGGATCTTGATTAAGTTAATTTATTTTGTAGTAAGTTTAAAAAATTGTTGAAACAATCATCGATTTTGTAGTGTAATAGTTCTGGCCCTCTAGATAAACAGGCAGACGATAATCGTTATCGCTCAGCAGTCACTTATACATTTTCAACTATATACACTAGCACATAAAGTTGGAAATCTATTAAAGGCTGCTGAAAGATGACGAAAGAAACAAAAACCATCTGTAAACTCCAATAGATTTTCAACTCTACAAGCTGTATAAAGTTGAAAAAGACTGCTGAGCGATAACGATTGTCGTCTGTTGTTTGTCTATAGGGCCAGTAGTTATACGAACATAAAAGTGGCACCTCAATCTGTTTCAATTTTGTTTGGAAGGAGAATCAAAACTAGGAACACTGTGGAGTAAAGCTTTTCACAATTTGGCATAATTTTGTAGCATTACTTACTACTGAACTAAACTTACTACTGATTAAGAATACATATTAGGATACGAATAGTGGCTCCTCAATATCCTTACATCATGAATCAAAATAAAAGGCTTGTTATTTTTGGTTCATGGCCCTGACAACGTCTACTAAAGCTTCTGTAGCAGCTGCTTGTCGCCCCATTTGTTTCTGCAGCCACTGTGACAGCCAGCTCCTCCATTGCGGCTGCCTGTTGCTCCTCTGCAACAACACGACGTCTCTCAATTTCGTAAGCCCACTGAGGCGTATTTTCAGGAACTGTAATGAATATAAATAATTAATTTTATAATTGACTTCTGTTTTAGTAAAATGGCTGTTGTAAACTAACAAATAGAATATTATACCTACATTGTCTATTTATACATTTTATTTTACTGTATTAAATCCATAATTACTTATAGTTGATGTTCAAATTTTTAAGATAAAGTATGTTTTGCCTGTCCTCTCCTCTACCAAGAATATAATACTGCTTCTGACTTTCTATTTTGATAAAAATAAAATATCATGTTATATGTCAGTAATTTTACCCCTTCTTTTTTCTATTTAGATTAGAGAAATATCACAATATATTTAATTTCTTAACACCACAAACCTCGCTACAGGTGATAATTCTTCCACCAGACGAACCATTTTATGATTTAGAGAGCGATGCAATACTGGTACTTAACCTCCAATAGAAAAGTAGATATTATTTTGAAAGGTGTATTCGATTGTTTAGTTATGGTATAATCATAGAATTTCATTAATAAACTCAACTAACGGCCTGTCCCGGCTTCGCAAGGGTGGTTATTTGTTCATATAACTTTTCGTTAGTGATAATACAATTTTTGTTCTCACAGCAGTCACAGCAGCTACCCATTATTTCTTAATAGTTTGAATTATCGAAATGTGTGTTCCAACATTTTTACAGCCTTTTACACAATATTTAATCATGATAAATCGTTTTTTTCACAGAAAACTTCTTTGTTGTGACCGTTGTGACAGACACTTTGACATTTAACTTCCCCATTCTTAGCGCGAATTTTACCTGTCAGTTGCATATAAACCACAAAAATATAAAATACTCTATAAAACCAACTATTCCAATGCTCTTGAGGTGCTCCTCAACTTAGTCGCGTAACAGTCGATAACACCAGACTACAATATCGATAAAATTAGAGGTGTCAAGATTAAGCAACCTATCGCTACAGTTGTACACCAGATAGACAATACGGGGGCTGGAGGAAATCAAGGAGACTATGAAAATTATACAATTAGGAGGAGAGAAGACGGGTCTGATAAACATAGTCGCCGGGATCCCGATATTTATAAACATGTCGTTTACGGAATACTTCGCAGTCGAATACATCTGCGATTTATTGAAAAATGAAAATGAGAGAGGGAATCAACTACAGCTCATGGATATAATATTTAATACAATGTTTTCTGCATCTAATTTTCAAAATATTCGATCCATATTTGATTATAAAATAAAAATAGATGAAACATTAGTCACTATTATGATACAGATTCATGACGAAGTTATATTTAATTTGTTAATTGAACAGGGTACATATGTAGCACATAAAATAAGGACGGACAAGGAAGCAGAGAAGAAACCTCAGAGTATATTACATTACCAACCTGGCACGGATCACTGGCCGCCCATGACAGCTGTGAAGGAGCATCTGCATAACTTAAAATCTTTGTTTGTGGCGATTTTCGAGATACATGTATACAAAAACAACTTGAGTGGATTTTTAGACATTGTTGGTGGAGTTGGTCTGTTACACGCTGCGATCCAGGGCGATTGCGATAACTTACTCGTTTGTGTCTTAGACAAAGTTAAGGAACTCGATGTCTCAAGATTGAATAGTGTGCTACGTCAGAACTTTGATTTTCTGTCCCATTCAAGGAACTATGATGAAATAAGTAGCAAAGAGATAATCCAGCTGATACGCAAGGATTTTAAAAATGAGTTGTTTTCTTGGAAAAATGTTTTTGCATTAATTTGTTATTATTTTGAATTTATTTTGGTAATATATTTTTTTTTCATTGATAATAAAGCATTATTTCGCTGGCCCCGGGAAACAAAGCGGTAATATTAAAAATCATTTTTTTACGGAAGTAATAAAAGAAGCAGGCGCTCAAAATGTAAAATGAAAGCTAATTTTTTAACCAACGTAACCTTTTAAAAATAATTGTATTAATATTTAATGAAATAATTAAAAATGTATAATATAAATTCTAGTCGATATTTTTTTCATCACACTTTATAAACGCACACCGACCGCTGACATTCAGGACTGTAAGCAATGAGGTTTTACCTGAGGGTTTTACCAATAGAGACGTCCGTCATACTCATTGCAAAGAAATAAAAATATGGCGATATTTTAGTACGTTAGAAGATGACAGAGATATATAGGACCCCAATGTCAAAAAGAGATAAACATACATATTGTTCACGTGGCAATTGTCAACGACAGCCAATGACGTTTCATCGGCTACCAGCTGGGATGAATAGGTACAGTGGCGATCAAAACTCCCTCGGCAATCAAAGAAATAGCTTAACGTTTAGTTTGACTTACGACCTTCTACTTTCGAGAGACACATGTATCATCAACTACTGATTCCATAGGATTCATAATTTCAACATTAAAAAGTGTGTCTTGACTATAATAAGAAAATAAAAATGTTACTTACCTTTATAAAAAGGGGAGATGTTAGGTGTAGCAACACCAGTTGTATTCTATATTGTCTGTGGCGCACGCTTCCGACTCCCGACGCCGTCATGTCTGTACTACTGTGTCTACAATGTCGTCTCTCCCTTATAAATAATAAACGAGACTTTAACAGCCATCCTGCCTTTAAATATAAAACCCATGACTGGTCCAATCCCATCTTTAACATTGAAATTGCCGTTTTTGACAAAAGTCGGCCATTTTGTTGTAAAGGGATAGTCGTTTGTTTCAGCAATAACTCCGGAACCGTTGGGCTTACGAACCCGCGGTTTTCACTATAGTAAGGGGCACCACTTTGGGCCTCCTTTTGTATAATTTTCAGGAGTTTTCAAGCTGAAACTTTTTTCAGGCCTGAAAAACATTTAGGACGTCCGACCGAGTGAAGCCGACCTGTGAATTGAAAACCCGGTCCCGATACGACCGCAAACCGCGGAGATATTGTGGGTTTTATTTGCGTTTTGACAGCTCGGCGGCCATTTTGTCAAAATTAAACCCGCTCCAGCTCCTGAACCCGTGGGAATTTTCAAAGTCTGACTTCAGATTTGAGTTCAGGATATAAATACCTTTCCTTATACTGCGGTTTCAGGAGTTTCAGAGCAAAAAATTTTCAGGTTCCTGAGAACGGTCTCAGCGGATAGAGCGGATCAGGCTGAAGCAAACGAACCCAAACTCGGGTTTTCTGCGACTGACACGACCGGAGCTATCTTCAGTCAAACATTGACATTGACAGCTGCGGCGGCCATTTTGGAAATATTCAAACGCCCATAGCTCCGGAACGGTTGCTCGTAGAGAGCCGGGGTTTCCTGTGTTGTACGGGGCGGGCGTGACACTGGCTTTCTTGCTTATACGGTTTCAGGCGTTTTCAGGAGAAATTTTTTCAGGGTAGCTGAAAATTATTTCGGCTGATAGGGCTCGTCGAGCACTCCACTTTGAACCCAAACACGGCACTATTCGTACTATTGGAATAGAGCCAGACTCTACAATTTTAATTTTATTCTTTATTTTATTACTGTTTTACTCTATTATGTTAAATGTATGTGTGTTGACATAATACTCACGTTTGATATTGACAGTAACCATTCTGCTGAGTACAATACGAAGGCTTTTTGAGCTTAATAATAAAACGCACGATTGCAGAATAGCACAAACATACAAGCTTCCCTGTTGAGGCTAGATATTATTTTCTTACTTCAAAATTTTATTTATTTCACTACATTTGGACAGGGGTATCCTTCTACAATACCCAGTAAATTTCTTTCTTTAGATACCTATACCGTCGACCAATCCCCCGTTTACAGGGATTCAGTCAGATTCCTTTGAATTTATCCTCTGACGTAACAGTAGTTCCCGTCACGGTAAATATGTTTCGGACACCAGCCAATAAGGACTCAAGCTCGCAGATCTCCGGGTGCTCACCACGATCCACAGAGAAGGCAGGAACTTCTCAGCCGAGTGTCAGGCGAAGTATCGGAGAATGGGAGTCTGGAAAGACAGAGCCTCAAGCAAAATCTCCAGGTAAGTCGAGACCAGATACTATACCACCAGTTTCTCAGAAAAGCCCTGGTGCTCAGGAAATGCCTCGGACATCTGCGGATTCTGTGAGAACAATAAAAAAGCCCGAGCCTAAATATCCCAGCCTGACGGTAGAAGCGAGAGCGTGTCTTAGCAAGGCAAGGCTTCACTTGGGCAACTCCCGCAACTTGAAGACGGAAATAAAAACGGAGGTGCTGACAGCTATAAACCGGCTCTTTGAAATTGTCAAGGAGTTAGAGAATAGGATTGGAAAACCCCGAGTAGCATCCACAGCCACTGCAGCTGCCGACCATACCTATATCCTGAGCGACACAGACGACTGTTACCATAAACCTGACGAAAATATGAACTCTAGGATACTCAAGGAGATTATAGAAGTGAAGGATATACTTAAAAACGGAGAAATCAAATCCGAAAAATCCAATAAAGAATTGGGAGATTTAAAAATAAAAATCGACAAGCAGACGGCAGAACTCGGTGACAAGGACACAAGCCGAGAGAGTAGAAGCTCATGTGGCTCGGCTTGGAACATACGCGCAGGTTGCGGCAATACCCCCTCAGCCACCGACCAGGAAAAATATGCACTCCATTATAGTTTCATCACTACAAGAGAGTGATACATCGGACTTAGTTTTACAAAAAATTCGAGAGACAGTGGATGCAAAGACTACCGGAGTGAAGATTGATCACATGCGCAAAGCAAAGAATCAGTCCGTAATTATGAGCTGTTCACAAAAGGAGGATCTCATGAAGGTATCGGTAAAGCTCAAAAACTCCAGAGGGGACCTAAAAGTCGAAGAAACTGTTAACAAGAATCCGCTGGTGGTCGTCAGGGACGTAATGAGTTACGTTACCGACGACGACCTGTTAATCGCAATCGGATCCCAAAACCAACAGCTTTTGGAAGGAGTCGAAATCTGTGAGGGAGACATGCGGGTGCTATACAAACGCAAAGCGAGGAATCCGCTGACAAACCACGTCGTGCTGCGTGTCAAGCCGACGATATGGCAGCGGCTGACCTCAGCGGGCCGAATCCACGTGGACCTTCAGAGGGTGGCGGTCAGAGACCAGAGCCCGCTAATACAGTGCACAAAATGCCTGGAGTATGGACACAGTAGAAAATACTGCAAGGAACCTGCAGTCCTCTGTAGCCACTGTGGTGAGCCGCACATTAGAGCGGAATGTCCTGGACTCATCCTAAAGGAACAGCCTAAATGTAGGAATTGTAGCTTGGCAAAGAAAGAGGCAACACACAACGCGTTTGATAGCGAATGCCCTACTCGAAAAAAGTGGGATGCGTTGGCCAGATCGTCAATAGCATACTGCTAAAGTTGTTACTGGGACCGGAGCTAATTATCGACAGGCAAATGAGACATTGACATGCACTATCGCACAGGCTAATCTCCAACGTAAAGAGCTGGCCACAACAGAAATGATGCTAGAGGCACAAAAAAGGAACATCAAAGTCGCTCTACTACAAGAGCCATATGTCGGAGGAATAAGAAGGATGAAAGCATACAGAGGTGCTAGGATATACCAAAATGTTAATCATGGGAATGACACGGTCAAAGCGGCAATCGCAGTATACGACCCAGAAATTAAAGTGGCATTGAATACCCAACTCACAACGAACAATATCGCTGTGGTGAATATAAAAACGGGCACCTGGGAGATCCTCGTTGTCTCTCTGTACTTTGAGCCTGATCAACCAATAGAACCATACCTAGCACATCTCACAAAGGTCTGCAAAAATAGTGGAACGTCAAGAATAATCGTTGGAGGTGACGCTAATGCAAAGAGTGTATGGTGGAGTAGCACCAAAACAGACAAAAGAGGGGAAGAAGTCATGGGAACGATCGAAGAACTCGGTTTCCATTTACTAAATAATGGGAGTACCCCTACCTTCGACACCATTCGGGGAGGTCAGAGACTAACAAGCCATGTCGATATCACGACATGTAGCGAGGACCTCTTTCATCTTGTTGATGACTGGAAAGTGGTTGACGACCTTACCTGTCTGACCACAACGGGATAACATTCAAAATTAAGTTTCTAAAATCTACAGGCAAAAACGTAAATAGGACAACAAGAAAGTACAATACCAAGAAGGTGAATTGGGAACAGTTTCATAGGAAACTGGACCAATTAAAGTTAGATCGGAATAGAACAAAAACCAAAATAGATCAAATAACAAAAACAGAAGATTTGGATAAAATAATAGACACTAATACAGAAATTATAACAAAAGCTTGCGAAAAAGAAATGAAGAAGAAAAAAGAAAAAGAAACACTTACCGTTCTGTGGTGGTCGGAGGAGCTGGAAATGATGAAAAGAAAAGTTACGACTAGAAAGCGACGAATCCGCTGCGCAGCGCAGACTCGAAGACCCATGGTGTTTGCAGAATACCTGAAAGAAAAAGAAAAGTATGAAACAGCAAGTAAAGCAGCTCAGATAAAAAGTTGGAAAGAGTTCTGTGGCAAGCAAGACAAAGAAGGAGTCTGGGCCGGAATATACCGGGTCTTGAAACAAACCGCGAAAAGAGAGGAAGATTTACCGTTGGCAAAAGACGGAGTACAATGGGACCTTCAGACATCTGTTGAAATACTCGCTGAGGCCTTCTTTCCAGAGGACTCTCAGGAACAAGAAAATATAGACCATCGTCGCATAAGAGAAAGAGCAGAAAAAGTAGAACTTTCGAGTCATGATAATAGTCATGAGCCAGAGTTTACGAAAGATGAACTCAAATCGGCGACGATGGCTTTTAACCCTAAAAAGGCCCCGGGTGTACGAGCCAATAATGCTCATACAGCAAAAGTACGTTTTGCGCACGTAATGAATTACGCTAAACGTACTTTATTAATTATATTAAAATATAAATTCAGTCGTCACTAAAACTCAGCCACGAGCGGGTCGATCAATAATAACATTGCATCAAGTGCGGCTCAGATAACTAAACATACGTAACTTAAACGTAATTAAACTATTTAACATAACAGTGGTTTGGTGTGAACTTACAACTTACCTACAACAACTACCGGGGTATCAGTCAACGACCAGAAAACCCCAACATCTTTTTGGTCCTTCGAGCCACGAGATCACGCCGTACCACCTAGGAAGTCGGCGTGAATCCTCATCAGCAGAGTGCTTAGCGTGGTATATCCCAGTTACGTTAGCAAATCGGTGTTACTGGCCTCCCACAAGCGGGTCTCACCAGTAGCATTGAGACGTTGCACATAACGTAAAGGAGGGTGAGCTACACTGAGTGCCTGTACCTAACGAACCAGCAGAGAAGACGTCTACTGCTACAACTACAACTTAACATCGGCGGAGATTACATCTACTGCTTCAACTAAGAATAATCAGCGAGGATTACGTCCTGCGGTTACTTCAACTTCGTGAGTACTCACTTACTACACGCCAACCACGTACAGCCACAAGGCAGAAACAATGTCGACAGAAGACTACCCTGAATTCGTTGAACTTATAACGAAACAGCAAAACAGCTACGAGAGAATCAAAACTCTACAAACCAACTATAAAAAGGATGCTGTGAGTAGAAAAACCATAGACTACCTAAACAAGCGTATCGAAGCATTACAATCCCTGTGGGATGAGTTTCGATCGAATCATGAAATTTTGAAGAAGTATGAATCTGCCCAAAGAGACCATGACTACTTTAGGCAGGACATATTTATTATCACTAGAAGCATGTTTGACGAAACAATGCAATCTATGAATCAACTAAGAAGCAAGTTGATAAACGAACCTGGATTTTCGGGTATATCAAAACCGAAAATACTAGAAACTCCCGGAACACCGCAATTTGACACAACTGGAGTGCACCAACAAATCGGAGATGAAACAGATCAACACCTATCAACTCTGTTACGTAACCAAATGTGTAACTTCAACGCATTGAAGCGAGCGGTCTCCAAAATTAACCTGGACGACATGAAAGAGAAGTGGCAACTCCAAGATCAAGTCAACATATTACGAGCTAAATGGGAATCTATCGACAAGATTCATTGGGAACTAAGCTACTTACTGCAAGGGAACGACAAGGACTATGAAGCAAAATTCGACCATTGGGAGCAAGTCTACGACAACCTAAAGGAAGAGCTTAATAGAAAAATCTTTGAGACATCCCACTATGAAAAAACAACACCGCGTATGGAATTACCAGAGTTCAACGGAACCTTCAACAACTGGATCTCCTTCAGGGATTTATTCTTTGAGATGATTCATAACAATCCGACGCTGAACAAAACGCAGAAAATGAAGTTCCTAAAATCTAAATTGAAAGGCGAAGCGGAAAAGTTAATCAAGCACCTTCCTGTGAGTGCTGAGAATTATGACTCATGCCTTAATATTATTCAGCACCGCTACGACAACAAGCGATTAATTTTCACCTCCTACATAGAAACACTTCTCAATCAAGCGTCCATCGAAAAGCCAAATTCTACTAACATGAAGAAGCTGTACGACACAACAAAAGAGTGTTTAAACGGCTTAGAAAACATAGACGTTAATGTTCCCGTATGGGGCCCACTCATCGTCTATTTAATATCCTCCAAACTGGATGACGTCACGTACGCTGACTACATAAAAACTATGAAACATTCAAGAGAGCTCCCAGACTTAGAGGAGTTTATGGAGTTCCTGGAGTTGCAGTTCATAACTCTAGAAACATCCCGTAACAAAAAGAATAGCGGGAAACAAAACTACTCTTCAAATAACCAACATAAAAATTATAACAATAATAAGTCAACGAACTTTAAAGACGCAGAAAAGTGTACAAAAACCTTCCATGCAACGCTGAGGAAATGTCCACTGTGCAAAAACGAACACAAGCTGATGCAGTGTTCTACATTTATAGACATGGATGTCGCAACGCGAAACAAAACAACAAGAAATTTAAACTTGTGCAAAAATTGTTTGTTTAGTCACGGCGGAAATAAATGCAACTCAACGAAGAAATGCCGCACGTGTAACTACAAACATCACTCCCTTCTCCATGATGACAATCTGAAAGGGCAACAATCAACGCCAACCACATCAACGGCAGCTGAGCGGACATCTAATCATATTAACGGTGAACAAGAGATACTCTTAACCACTATTCAATTACGGGTCAAGAACAAGGAAGGAGATTACGTCATCCTTCGGGCGTTACTGGATCAAGGCTCTCAAGTAAGCTTGATCACAGAAAATGCTGCTCAACGGTTGAACTTACCCCGAAATAAAATGAACGCTGCGGTCACTGGTGTTGGTACTATAATGGGCAAAAGTAAAGGGATGATAAAACTGGAATGCAAGTCTATCCACTCCGATTATACATTCCTAACAGAAGCGTTAGTGATGAGTAAACTCATCAACAATTTGCCAAACTCAACGATCAACGCAGAGAACTGGACACATCTTCACAACATTGAGTTAGCTGATCCAGACTACAACATCTCGGGACCCATCGATCTACTGTTGGGAGCAGATGTTTACTCTGACGTGATTTTAGAAGGAATAATTAAACATAACAACGGTTCGCCAGTAGCACAACAGACAAAGTTGGGCTGGATACTGAGCGGAGCTACCAAGCAGTTTAACTGTCTAGTAACGCTAACAGAGCTAGACAATCTAACAAAATTTTGGGAAATAGAAGACATCCCTTCGGAGTCCGAAAATACTGCGGAAGACGAATTCTGTGAGAAATATTACACAGAAACAACCATACGATTGAGCAACGGGCGTTATGTGGTAAAAATGCCTATGCATTCTAACTACGAACAAAACCTGGGGAACTCAAAACCGCAAGCTACAGCACAATTTCTTCATTTAGAAAAGAAAATGGCGAGGCAAGAACACTTCGCTAAACTATACAAGGACTTCATCCGAGAATACATCGATTTGGGTCACATGAAACCAGTGACAGAATCGGATAGTCGAGTACAAGCCTACCTACCACACCACGGCGTAGTAAGGGACTGCTCATCAACAACGAAACTACGAGCTGTTTTTAACGCATCAATGAAAACAGACTCCGGGTACAGCCTTAACGATTTGATGGAAAAAGGGCCAAATCTACAAAAGGACATATTATCCCTGATCATAAAATGGCGGAGCTATAAATATGTTCTAACGGCGGACATTGAGAAAATGTACCGTCAAATCCTTATTCATCAAGATCAACAATGTCTTCAAAGACTTATTTGGAGAGAATCCAAAAGAGAGCCACTGAGAACTATGCAACTGTGTACCCTAACATACGGGACTAAAGTCGCACCATTCATAGCGATGCGGACTCTCCAACAGCTGGCCGAAGATGAAGGCAACGCTTTCCCTTTGGCCAAAAAAGCGTTACTTAACGAATTTTATATGGATGACGCCATCACGGGCCACCATACCATAGAATCGACAAAGCTACTGCAAAAAGAGCTAAGCGAACTACTGAAGAAAGGTGGATTTGTTTTACGGAAATGGGCCACGAACGAACCATCTATTCTCAAAGACCTACAAAAGAAACACAAAAGTAACAATAACGATTTCAACTTCAAACAACAAGAATTCAGCAAAACACTGGGGCTCGCGTGGAATGACGCAAGCGACACATTCCATTTTATTAGTGAAGCACCTAACGACAGTAAAAATGCAACATATACAAAACGCAGACTATTGTCGGAAATAAGCAAGATCTACGATCCACTTGGTTGGTTGGCTCCAATAACACTACAAGCAAAACTGCTTTTCCAAAACCTATGGAATGATAGCTGCCGAAACATTAGCTGGGATGAAAATGTACCGGATTCCATAGAAAAGGAATGGAGACAAATAAAATCCGACCTGCCAAACATAAAATTCATAACTTTACCAAGATGGATAAAATATGAAAACAATAGTACGATCGAAGTGCAAGCCTTCTGTGATGCGAGCGAAAAAGCCTACGCATGCGTTATCTACAGCCGAACTGCGTCATCCAGTGGCGCTTACGAAACAACACTACTCGCAGCAAAAACTAAAGTGGCACCGATCAAGAAGAAAACTACAATACCGAGATTGGAATTATGCGCCGCAGTTCTGTTAGCGAAACTCCTACAAAAGATAACAAACATCCTTGAAGATTATGATCTAAAGATTACCTGCTGGACCGACTCTAAGGTCGTTCTAGCATGGCTTCAGGGAAATCAAACTAAATACGAAAAGTATGTAACTAATAGAACAACACAAATATTAAACATCGTGCCTGCGATCAACTGGGGTTACGTGAAAAGTAACGAAAACCCTGCCGACTGTGCCTCAAGAGGACTCCCACCATCCAAGCTGGTCAACTATTCCCTGTGGTGGGAAGGCCCAAAATGGCTTAAGGAGCAAGAAATACAAACCTTTGACTCGAAGCAAACCTATAGCACAAACGAGGGATTCCTGAAAAACTGTTATACGGCTAATAGTACGGAACCCACGTCGATCAAAAATGAATTAATAAATTCATTACTTGAACGACATAGCAACATAAATCGTATTACAAGAATACTTACTTTGGTGATACGTTTTGCTGATGCATTACGAAACAAAAGAAGGTCAACTGAGTGCCATGAACTGAACTTGTACGAACAAAACAACACACTGTTTATAATTATTAAATCAGTGCAACGGGATTATTTCAAAAATGAGATAAATTCTCTAAACAAAGGCGAAAAACTTAACAACAGAAGCACCATTTTGAAACTTAATCCATTTTTGGACTCGAATGGAGTTCTACGTGTTGGAGGACGCCTGAGTCACTCAAACTTACCAGTGGAAACGAAACATCCCATTCTTTTACCAGGAGAGGGAAGACTAACGCAACTTATTGTTGAAAAAGCGCATCAACAAACTCTACACGGTGGAGCTAGACTAACGCTAGCAAACACTAGAAACACTTACTGGATAATCAGCGGCAATCGAACCGTCAAGAAAATACTTCGACAATGTATTCGATGTCGTCGGTTCTCATCAACTCGAAATGAACAGTTGATGGGCAACCTTCCTAAAGAAAGGATCACTCCATCGAGGCCGTTTTCGCACACCGGCGTCGACTTTACAGGCCATGTGGACGTGAAGATAAACAAAGGCCGCGGGATAAAAACCTGCAAAGGCTACATAGCCATATTTATATGTATGTGTACTAAAGCAGTACATATCGAACTTGTTTCGGATCTATCAACGGAAACTTTCATCGCAGCACTAAGAAGAATGTGCGCTCGCAGAGGCACCCCAAAACATATTTACTCGGATAACGGAACCAATTTTGTCGGAGCCGCAAGAGTTTTAAAAGAAGAATTCCAACTATTCAAAACATTGCAGTCGTCAGAGTTCTTTAAGGAGATCAACGACCTTCAAATCGAGTGGCACTTCAACGCTCCATCCTGGCCATCAGCAGGTGGCTTATGGGAAGCCGCTGTACGTTCCATGAAATCACACCTGAAAAGGGTGATCGGACAACAAAAGCTTACCTACGAACAATTTGCAACGCTTCTCACACAAATCGAAGCGTGCATGAACAGCCGGCCACTGTGTCCACTATCGGAAGATATTGAAGATCTGGAATACCTCACCCCTGGTCATTTTCTCACAGGGAGTCCAACATTAACACTACCACTCAATGAACCTGAAGAAAACAAAACGATGGACATCAGAAACAAATGGAAACTCATTGAACTCATGCGTCGGCACTTTTGGGATCGCTGGTCGAAAGAATACCTACATTCACTGCAAAACCGAAACAAATGGCAACAAACTAAAGAAAACATACAGATGGGGCAGCTAGTTCTCGTCAAGGAAAGTAATCTACCCCCAAGTAGATGGGCTATGGGACGAGTAGTAGAACTACACTCCGGCAGCGACAACTTAGTACGAGTAGTTACGCTGAAGACACAAAATGGGGTACTAAAAAGACCCATAACTAAACTCGCCCCGCTACCTATAAACGAGGTACGTGGAAGCGCGGATACACAAAAAATGAGTCCAGAAACGAACCACGGCGAGCCAAAGAAAGGCACTAATAAAAGTCGAAAAGGGGTAAACAGCCTGCTTATGATGTTACTAATAGCATTTACAACGCTATCAACTGGACTAGCAGCACCCTTGCAACATTTTAAAATAACTCAGTTAACTGAAAACCAACCAGTGTACTTTGACCCCGTCGGAAACATGCAACTCATCCACGATGAATGGAAACTTCTGGTATACTATAACCTGACCACATTCTGGCAAAGTACTACAAGGGTAGAGGAGTTCGTAAATCATTTAGGCCAACTATGTGATACGATGCCTAATGAACCATGTCACTCTACATTACAACAACTCAAGTTCGAATTGAACCAGCTGAACGAGTTTAACATATTGTTGCGGTCCCAACATCAACAGCGGAGGCGACGTGGCTACGTCAACGGCGTAGGAAATCTTGCACGAGCCTTGTTTGGTGTCCTTGACAGCGATTTCGCCGAGAAATACGCTCAGGACATAGACAAAATTAAAACAAACGAACAATATTTATTACAACTGATACGAAATCAGACACTGATTATCGAGGCAGAAAACAACGTCATCAAGAAAAATGAAGACTTTGTAAAGACGCAACTGGAAGTAATTCAACAATTCATAAACGAAACGAAAGATAACATGGCTGTAATAGAAAACAGATTTCAAATAATGAAAACAATGAATGATGTCAACGCTGGGGCATTAACAGCTAGTTTACTTATCTCAGTACTGAGAAGAAACCAAGAAATGCTCTTAAATGCATTGACAGATATCTACAGAGGCCATCTCGACATGAAATTATTCCCACCGGAGCAGCTATCTGAACAACTGAATTACATTGTCGGTATTATACCGAAAAGATTACCTATCAGAGACAGCAATGATTCGAACATAAAAAATATTTATAAAATTATTTATGTGAAAGCCCGGCTTACCGAACAGTACCTACTCTTCGAATTACATATCCCGTTACTTAGCGATGACGAGTATACACTGTATCGCAATATAGCTATTCCTAGATGGGAAACAGCTGAACAATGTCAGGTGATTCAGACAGCAACACAATATATTGGAGTCAACTTCGTAAAGAGCACCTACATACAAATGGAAGAGGTTGATCTTCAGCAGTGTACCACAATGAGCGCGGACAATCATATCTGCCACGCCTCTACAACTATCAACAACTTGCATGGAGCAACGGCATCCTGCGAAGCTAAAATACTTAATCAAAACGTAAATAACGTAACATGTGATTGGGTATCACAACAATGCGCTGACCAATGGATAAAATTACAGAGACCAAACATATGGCTGTTTAATTGCATCAACGAGTGCACGATTCGCATAGTCTGCGAAAATCGAATTACAACAACGAGTGTAACAAAAGCAGGGCTCCTTGCCCTAGGTCAGGATTGCATACTTCAGCACAAAGACAACACAATTTATTCGCATAACGTTTTTAGTAGCAGTACCAACATTGGAATAAACCTGGAGGTACCAACTATTGACTCACCAAATGATATGTGGAGTACATTAAAAAACACAAAGATTATGCTGCCAAAATTAAACTTATCTAACGATCACAAATTATTAGATGACCAGATATCCGCACAAAAGGGAAGAGAGAGCCTACCTAACGGCCTAAGCGTCCACGACATCGGCAACTATGCTATAAGCTCTTTGCTGGTGGGAGGAATCGTCGCCGCGATAATAGTTTGGCGAATAAGAAGATATCTTCAGGCGCGTAAGACGAGCGATACTGCAGCCAACGCGAACAAGACTCAAGAAAGGACAGAAGATATAGAACTGAAGGAGATTCCTGCCTACGCCAAAATACGAACCGGCCACAGCTACCAGCAATCGGAACAAGATTTAAACTATGATTTATTAATTAAGAATTATGTATTGCTTATTGTTTTGATTGCTTATTGACATGTATATTGTATTTTATTTAACTTGTAACTCTAGTTTGGTAATCTGAGTGCGTACATTATCTTTCCCTCGGGAGCATGTACGAGCCAATAATGCTCATACAGCAAAAGTACGTTTTGCGCACGTAATGAATTACGCTAAACGTACTTTATTAATTATATTAAAATATAAATTCAGTCGTCACTAAAACTCAGCCACGAGCGGGTCGATCAATAATAACATTGCATCAAGTGCGGCTCAGATAACTAAACATACGTAACTTAAACGTAATTAAACTATTTAACATAACAGTGGTTTGGTGTGAACTTACAACTTACCTACAACAACTACCGGGGTATCAGTCAACGACCAGAAAACCCCAACACCGGGAGTGGATGGATTCACAGCGGACATCTGTTCGCAAGTGATCCTACACGACTTAGAACTATATCTTGCGATATTTAACAGATGCCTGAAGTTATCGCACTTCCCCACCGCCTGGAAGTGGGCTACAGTCATAGTTCTCAGGAAACCTGGGAAAGAGGACTATACCAATCCCAAAGCCTATAGACCTGTTGGGCTGCTTCCGGTGATGGGAAAGATACTCGAAAAAATGGTGATCCGTAGGCTCATGCATCATCTTGTGCCCAGAATCAGTCCACGTCAGTATGGATTTATGCCACAACGCAGCACTGAGGACTCCCTCTATGACCTCATCGGCCACGTGAGAGGAGAACTCAAAAAGAAGAAGCTCATCACGATGGTTTCGCTGGACATAGAGGGAGCCTTTGATAGCGCTTGGTGGCCAATCATAAAGGTTAGACTGGCAGAGGAGGACTGTCCGGAGACAATCAGGAAAATTTTGCACAGCTTCGATGCATTGCTGAAAAGCCTCACGAGCAGGGGAGATTATTGTCAAGCTTTTGCTGACGACATAGTCCTCGTGTTCTCTGGGGATACAGCAATGGATATCCAGAGACGTGCCAATGCCGCCCTCGAGCATGTTAGGGTGTGGGGTGTCGTGAATAAGTTGAGGTTTGCACCGCACAAGACTAGTGCAATGGTAATAACAAATAAGCTTAAACACGACACGCCACATTTGACCATGGGCGGGGTAGACATTGCCATGGCAAATGAGATGAAGATCCTAGGCCTGACAATTGACCATAAGTTGACTTTTAACAAACATGCGGCCAACGTTTGTAAGAAAGCAGTAGCAGTCTACAAACAGCTTTCGAAAGCTGCAAAGGTCAGCTGGGGCCTTCACACAGAAGTCATTAAGACCATTTACACTGCCACAGTAGAACCCATAATCCTGTATGCAGCCAGCGTATGGGCACCAGAAACGAACAAGGCCATCATCCGAAAACAACTGGATGCAGTCCAAAGACCTTTTGCCCAAAAGATGGTTAAAGCATACCGAACAGCTTCACTAAATGCAGTGCTGATGCTGGCCGGGATACTCCCACTCGACATCCGTATAAGAGAAAATGCTTCTCTATACGAGATCAAGAGGGGAGTGTCTCGACTTGTAGCAGATCGCGAAATAGAGAGAGCAGTGGCACAAAAATTGTTACCCCATCCGGCGAAAGACACATGCACCCAATTCTCGCTCGTGACCAGCCAAGCAGAAGTCTCATTAGCGGCAAATGGTGCAGTGCAAATATATACGGATGGCAGAAGGATTGAGAGTAAGGTGGGAGCCTCAATATCCATATGGGATGGTCAGACGGAGACGAAATCTCTCAAACTTAGACTGTCATCCTACTGTTCGGTGTACCAGGCGGAATTGTTAGCCATGTGTCATGCAGCCAAGGAAGTAAAAAAGGGCAACAAAAGAAAGTATGCCATTTTCTGCGACTCTAGATCGGCGCTGGAAACGGTGACGAATAGAAATTCCCATCACCCGCTGGCGCTAAAAACCCAGGAGTACATCCAGGAGAGCAGACTCCAAAATAAGGAAATATCCTTATTCTGGATCAAGGCGCACGCCGGCATAGAAGGAAACGAAAGGGCTGACCAATTGGCAAAGGAGGCGGCGCTGCGTGGTAAGACAAAGCCACACTATGATAAATGCCCGGTATCGTTTGCGAAGCGAGAACTCCGTAAAAAATCAATCGACGAGTGGAATCGGCGCTACCAAGATGGAGAGACAGCCAAAGTAACAAAGACTTTCTTCCCTGAAGTTGCAAGATCGTATGCCATTATCAAAAACATGAAGATGGGCAGCATCCTCACACAAATCCTGACGGGGCACGGTGGGTTCTCTGAATACCTGAACCGATTCAGGTGTAAAGAGAGCCCAGTGCATCTGTGATCCGGATGTGAGTGAGAATGTTGCACATCTCATGTTCGAATTCCCGGTACATACCATTGACAGATTCAATATAGAACAAGAACTGACAATAGAACTAAGACCAGAAAACTTACATTTCATAATGCAGAATACTGACGACAGAAACAAATTAATTAAATATTGCATGAAAATAGCAAACATAGTTATAAATAGAAATAAGGTCATGTAAAAATGCTGAACATAATATATCATAAGGTATATATAGTTATAAGCATTAGCACAACACAGACATTAAAAAAAAAAAAACTTGAATTAAAAATTGATATAATAAAAAAAAACAGTAATATTGATAGTGGTAGTATTAAGGATGAGCAATATTAGTAGTATGTAAACCAACACCTGTTCGTCTCTGCTGTGTTGCCTTAGCACATAAGTTAGACAGTATGTTAGATAAATAAGTAGCCTTAGTCCATAAGATAGAGAGTATGTATGTAATAGATAAATAAATAAGCTGAATTTTTTGTAAAACTAGGATAATCAAAAATACCATGGCCCTGATATCTCCCAGTAGCGGTAAAAAAGGTCTCTGATTGCGTCAGAGGATATCGAAGGCCGGAGGCAGGAGTGTGGTTTTAGCCGGATCATGCCCGGCACTACCTCAGCTGCATCGCGGACTGTGCGAGGCAGCTGAGGTGTCCGAAGGGATTTCCCACTCCTGCCTCCTAAAAAAAAAAAAAAAAACCTAACCTAACCTAGAGGTAGGTACAGCGACTACTAGAAATGTTTAAACGACTAGCTAACTATTGCAAATAACGAAATATCAAACGATGAAAGTGTGAAATTTTGGGTTGGGAACGGGGCCGAAAATTTTTCTGAGAGCTAATCGAACGTCCGAGGTATCGTTGTATAGGAGTGTGCGCGGGTTAGCCGAATATGAAATAAAACTTGGTATGAGACTATCGGCAATATTTAAAAAAAAAAATGCCAAAATCAAATTTTGTTATGTTGAAAAATAGGGTTCTACAACCCGTTCACCGGGACTCGGGCAACGAAACGCGGACCTGATTACGGGAATGGAAAGAGGTAGGTACAGCGACTACTAAAAATGTTTAAACGACTAGCTAACTATTGCAACTAACGAAATATCAAAGGATGTAAGTGTGAAATTTTGGGTTGGGAACGGGGCCGAAAATTTTTCTGAGAGCTAATCGAACGTCCGAGGTATCGTTGTATAGGAGTGTGCGCGGGTTAGCCGAATATGAAATAAAACTTGGTATGAGACTATCGGCAATATTTAAAAAAAAAAATGCCAAAATCAAATTTTTTTATGTTGAAAAATAGGGTTCTACAACCCGTTCACCGGGACTCGGGCAACGAAACGCGGACCTGATCACGGGAATGGAAAGAGGTAGGTACAGCGACTATTAGAAATGTTTAAACGACTAGCTAACTATTGCAACTAACGAAATATCAAACGATGTAAGTGTGAAATTTTGGGTTGGGAACGGGGCCGAAAATTTTTCTGAGAGCTAATCGAACGTCCGAGGTATCGTTGTATAGGACTGTGTGCGGGCTAGCCGAATATGAAATAAAACTTGGTATGAGACTATCGGCAATATTTAAAAAAAAAAAATGCCAAAATCAAATTTTGTTATGTTGAAAAATAGGGTTCTACAACCCGTTCACCGGGACTCGGGCAACGAAACGCGGACCTGATTACGGGAATGGAAAGAGGTAGGTACAGCGACTACTAAAAATGTTTAAACGACTAGCTAACTATTGCAACTAACGAAATATCAAACGATGTAAGTGTGAAATTTTGGGTTGGGAACGGGGCCGAAAATTTTTCTGAGAGATAATCGAACGTCCGAGGTATCGTTGTATAGGAGTGTGCGCGGGCTAGCCGAGTATGAAATAAAACTTGGTATGAGACTATCGGCAATATTTAAAAAAAATGCCAAAATCAATTTTTTTTTTATGTTGAAAAATAGGGTTCTACAACCCGTTCACCGGGACTCGGGCAAAGAAACGCGGACCTGATCACGGGAATGGAAAGAGGTAAGTACAGCGACTACTAGAAATGTTTAAGCGACTAGCTAACTATTGCAACTAACGAAATATCAAACGATGTACTTAAGTGTAAAATTTTGGGTTGGGAACGGGGCCGAAAATTTTTCTGAGAGCTAATCGAACGTCCGAGGTATCGTTGTATAGGAGTGTGCGCGGGCTAGCCGAATATGAAATAAAACTTGGTATGAGACTATCCACAATATTAAAAAAACCGGCCAAGAGCGAGTCGGACTCGCCCATAAAGGGTTCCGTAGCAGCAAGTAACATAATATAAAAGTTCTTGTAGTTGGTTCCAACTTTGAAAGGTTTACGATTTATGACGTATTAAAAAAAAAAAAAACTTGAGAGGTGTCAAGGGACGTCGAAAATCGCTTGAACCTGTTAAAAGGGTTCAAGCGATTTTCGACCCTCCACCCCACACCACCCCACTCTACTCCGCTCCACTCCGCTCCACTCCGCTCCATTCCGCTCCACTCCGCTCCACTCCGCTCCACTCCGCTCCACTCCGCTCCACTCCGCTCCACACCGCTCCACTCCACTCCACTCCACTCCACTCCGCTCCGCTCTACTCCACTCCGCTCCGCTCTACTCCACTCCGCTCCGCTCTACTCCACTCCGCTCCGCTCCCTTCCACTCCACTCCGCTCCGCTCTCTTCCACTCCACTCCACTCCACTCCACTCCACTCCACTCCACTCCACTCCACTCCACTCTACTCTACTCTACTCTACTCTACTCTACTCTACTCCACTCCACTCCACTCCACTCCACTCCAATCCACTGCACTCCACTCCACTCCACTCCACTGCACTCAACTCCACTCCACTCCACTCCACTCCACTCCACTCCACTCCACTGCACTCCACTCCACTCCACTACCTATTATAGCTGTAAAAATAAAGTTGACAAACTTACATTTGCAGTTGTTCTCCGATACATTTTGTTTAGGAAAATATGTAATCCAAGTACGTTTTATAAGTTGGTCGACTATTACTCGTAAACTTGTAAAGCCTACTTAGTCATGATAATTTTCTTTTAAACTTCGTTATATATACTACTATTGTGAATTTTTTCACACCCCTAAACATAACCGTTTAGCTGGTAGAGGGGGGGGACACTCGAGTCGAGCAAAAATTTGCTTAAAAACTTTAAAGCTTAATATTTCACAAACGAATCTTTTTATCAAAAAATTGTTAATGGAAACTATCAATATTTTTTAAAGGCCTATCTAATGATACCCCACAGGCCCACACTAAGGGGTACGCGAGAAAAAAAAAAAAACATCCCCACTTTACGTGTACAGGAGGTACCCTAAAAAAATATTTTACGAGATTTTATTTTACCACTTTTTTGACACAAAAAATTCGCATATTTACACCAAATTACAGCTTTCTAGTACTAGGCGTCTCTGAGCTAAGCTGCGGACAGACGGACGGACGGACATGGCGAAACTATAAGGGTTCCGTGTTGACTTCTTCTTCTCCGTCGTTGCACTCTTGGCAGAGTGGTCGTGGTCGCCATTTCAGCTGTTAGTGGCTCGCCTAACAATACGCCGCCATTCCTGTCTGATGGCCGCCTTTCTGGTGCAGACGTGCAGGGAACTGTCCACAGCTGCTTTTATCTGGTCCGTCCATCTCATAGGCGACCTACCTCGTGCTCGGGTGCCTTCAACTTTGCCCTGCACCACTAGGCGCTCGATGGACTCGTCGCCACGCCGGGATACGTGTCCAAAGAATGTCAGGATTCGACTTTTCACAATGGAAGACAGACGCTGCTTTATGTCAAGTTCCTGCATTATGGAGACGTTGGTACGGAATTCATTCCACGATACCCCAAGCATTCTCCTCCAGCACCACATTTCGAGAGCGTCTATCTTTTTCCGCTCGTTCTCACGCAGGGTCCACGTCTCCGAAGCGTAGAGGAATATGGGGAATATAAGCGCTCTGACAAGTCGGATTTTTGTGGCTTTCGTTATGTTTCGATTCCTCCATATTTTCTTGAGCTTGTCCATGGCAGACCTAGTAATCGCCATACGCCGTTTTATTTCCTCTACGCACCCGCCATTGTTTGTGATCAACGCCCCCAGATAGATGTATGACTGGACCACAACACAGTTCGCAATTTGGGTGACTTCTGGCGAGTTATTGTTGGCACGGTCGACAATCATCATCTTCGTCTTCTTGCGGTTAATTTTAAGGCCAAATGCGAGGCTGACACTTTCCAGCTTGCGTAGCAGATCTTCTATGTGGCGACTACTAGTAGCGAAGAGAGTGGTATCATCCGCGTATCGCAGGTTCGAGATTCTCAAGCCACCGATTGCAATACCGTCCGTCCAGTTTTCGAGAACAATTCTCATTATGAGTTCTGTGTATATATTGAACAGAAGGGGAGAGATTATACACCCTTGACGGACTCCTGCACTGGGGTGGAAATGACTCGACAGTACGTCATCTGCTCTTACTGACGCTGTTCCGTCCTCGTATAGACGCCTTAGGAGGTGAACAAGATGTCTCGGCGTGCCCATATCCAGCAAGGTCTTCCATAGTACGGGCCATTTTACGGAGTCAAATGCCTTTGAGAAGTCAACAAAGCAAATGTAAACCGGCTTGTTGAATTCCCGGGCTTTCTCTATAATCTGGCGCAACGTCAGAATTTGCTCACGGGTACCTTTACCTTTTACGAAGCCCGCTTGTTCGGGTGCAACTTCTTTGGACAAAAAGTTCTTTAAACGCTCATTCAGGATGTGCAGTAGTATTTTGCTTGCATGAGATATTAGCGCAATGAGACGGTAGTTACTGCACGACTTTGTGGAACCCTTTTTGTGCAATGGTATGAAAACTGTGTGAGCCCATTCCTTCGGCCACGTCCCTGTCTGCCATATCTTATTGCACAGGGTATGAAAGATTTGGACGCCATGCTCACCAGAAGCCTTAATGGTTTCAATTGGGATAGTATCTGCACCTGTGGCTTTTCCATTCTTCAGGTGTTTTATTGCAGCTCTTATTTCTTCATAAAGAATGTCTGGCTCTACTTCTTCATCCGTGGGTTCCGTGGGAGCAAAGCATCGCGACTGAGAGTCCTGGAATAGTGACTGACAGTATTCCTTCCATGTCTCGGAAATCGCATCTATTTCAGTGACTGTTTCACCCCGAGAGTTCTCAATAGCCCAAGTCTTAGTACTAAGAGTTTTTGTGATGGAGCGGATTTTCTGATGGAGATCCCTGGTTTCATGTTTGTCAACGTGGGCTTCAACTTCTTCGCATATGTTCTGAAGTTGGGTGTTAAGGTCTCGCCTGCAAGCTGCCTGGATTCTACCGGACAACTCGTTCAGAGTTCTCACATCTGCTCCTAGTGCTTTTATTCTCCGTCTATCTTCAACAAGTGCCAGAGTGGAGTCGCTCATCCAGTATTGCCGCTTGCGTATTTGTGTAGGTTGTTCAGACGTTTTGACTGCGCTCATTAACAAATTCTTCGCTTTATCCCACAACTGATCTGAATTTTTTAGGGTTCCGTGTTGACTACGGAACCCTAAAAAATGCCAAAAATCAAGCTTTCTATGATGACAAATAGGGTTCTACAACCCGTTCACCGGGACTCGGGCAACGAAACGCGGACCTGATCACGGGAATGGAAAGAGGTAGGTACAGCGACTACTAGAAATGTTTAAACGACTAGCTAACTATTGCAACTAACGAAATATCAAACGATGTAAGTGTGAAATTTTGGGTTGGGAACGGGGCCGAAAATTTTTCTGAGAGCTAATCGAACGTCCGAGGTATCGTTGTATAGGACTGTGTGCGGGCTAGCCGAATATGAAATAAAACTTGGTATGAGACTATCGGCAATATTTAAAAAAAAAAAATGCCAAAATCAAATTTTGTTATGTTGAAAAATAGGGTTCTACAACCCGTTCACCGGGACTCGGGCAACGAAACGCGGACCTGATTACGGGAATGGAAAGAGGTAGGTACAGCGACTACTAAAAATGTTTAAACGACTAGCTAACTATTGCAACTAACGAAATATCAAACGATGTAAGTGTGAAATTTTGGGTTGGGAACGGGGCCGAAAATTTTTCTGAGAGATAATCGAACGTCCGAGGTATCGTTGTATAGGAGTGTGCGCGGGCTAGCCGAGTATGAAATAAAACTTGGTATGAGACTATCGGCAATATTTAAAAAAAATGCCAAAATCAATTTTTTTTTTATGTTGAAAAATAGGGTTCTACAACCCGTTCACCGGGACTCGGGCAAAGAAACGCGGACCTGATCACGGGAATGGAAAGAGGTAAGTACAGCGACTACTAGAAATGTTTAAGCGACTAGCTAACTATTGCAACTAACGAAATATCAAACGATGTGAGTGTAAAATTTTGGGTTGGGAACGGGGCCGAAAATTTTTCTGAGAGCTAATCGAACGTCCGAGGTATCGTTGTATAAGACTGTGCGTTGGCTAGCCGAATATGAAATAAAACTTGGTATGAGACTTTCGGCAATATTAAAAAAAAAAATGTCAAAAATCAAGCTTTTTATGTTGAAAAATAGGGTTCTACAACCCGTTCACCGGGACTCGGGCAACGAAACGCGGACCTGATCACGGGAATGGAAAGAGGTAGGTACAGCGACTACTAGAAATGTTTAAACGACTAGCTAACTATTGCAACTAACGATATATCAAACGATGTGAGTGTGAAATTTTGGGTTGAAAACGGGGACGAAAATTTTTCTGAGAGCTAATCGAACGTCCGAGGTATCGTTGTATAGGAGTGTGCGCGGGCTAGCCGAATATGAAATAAAACTTGGTATGAGACTATCGGCAATATTTAAAAAAAAATGTCAAAGATCAATTTTTTAAGTTGAAAAATAGGGTTCTACAAACGGTTCACCGGGACTCGGGCAAAGAAACGCAGACCTGATCACGGGAATGGAAAAAGGTAAGTACAGCGACTACTAGAAATGTTTAAACGACTAGCTAACTATTGCAACTAACGAAATATCAAACGATGTAAGTGTGAAATTTTGGGTTGGGAACGGGGCCGAAATTTTTTCTGAGAGCTAATCGAACGTCCGAGGTATCGTTGTATAGGATTGTGCGCGGGCTAGCCGAATATGAAACAAAAATTGGTATGAGACTATCGGCAATATTAAAAAAAAATGCCAAAAATCAAGCTTTTTATGTTGAAAAAAAAGGGTAAAATAACCTACAAAATAACTTTTCTTTCAGAAGTCGGTGCCTTTATTTTTTTTTCATTTCATTGTTTTTTTTTTGCCACCGACTTCTGAAAGAAAAGTTATTTTGTAGGTTATTTTACCCTTTTTTGTGGTTGTTTTTGAAGGCGGTTACATTTTTTTTTGAAAAAGTTTTTTTATTTTACTCTTTTTAGTTTAAATAGTCAACTCAAATTCTTGTCAAATAAATCATTCTCTTACATGTATGTGCACTAAAATTTTGTAATCCGTAGCACCGGTAACAACATCGCGCATCGCTCAAGTGCACAATATGCTAATAAAATTCTCTATCTCAAAAACTACTGAACCGATTTTGATGAAACTTGCAGTATTCCGTAAGTTAAACAATACTTCGTACAACAAAAAAAGAATTACTTAAATCGGACTTGTAGTTCCAGAGATATGCGAACACAAACTAAATCAGTCGATGCCTACTCCAAGCCGTTGAGGAGTTGTACCTTCCATCATCAGCTCATCCACCTGAGATGATGATTATCAGATGCAAATACTTGAACCGATTTAGAAAATATATGAAAATGGTACTATGTGCCTATAAAATTTGAAGGTTGCCCTCGATTTCCCTGGGTTTCCATCATCAGATCCTGACCTGATGATCATGGGACCAATTGGAAAGTATACCCTTTCAAACAAAAGAAAAATTTTCCAAATCGGTCCAGGCGTCTTCGAGAAATCGGGGAACATAACTATATAACAAAAAAAAAAAAAGATTCCGACGAATTGAGAACCTCCTCCTTTTTTTGAAGTCGGTTAAAAAAGGGTTCTACAACCCGTTCACCGGGAACCGGGCAACGAACTGACTGTGCGCGGGCTAGCCGAATATGAAATAAAACTTGGTATGAGACTATCGGCAATATTTAAAAAAAAATGCCAAAAGCAATTTTTTTTATGTTGAAAAATAGGGTTCTACAACCCGTTCACCGGGACTCGGGCAAAGAAACGCGGACCTGATCACGGGAATGGAAAGAGGTAGGTACAGCGACTACTAGAAATGTTTAAACGACTAGCTAACTATTGCAACTAACGAAATATCAAACGATGTGAGTGTGAAATTTTGGGTTGGGAACGGGGCCGAAAATTTTTCTGAGAGCTAATCGAACGTCCGAGTTATCGTTGTATAGGACTGTGCGCGGGCTAGCCGAATATGAAATAAAACTTGGTATGAGACTTTCGGCAATATTTAAAAAAAAAATGTCAAAGATCAATTTTCTAAGTTGAAAAATAGGGTTCTACAACCCGTTCACCGGGACTCGGGCAAAGAAACGCGGACCTGATCATATGGGAATGGAAAGAGGTAGGTACAGCGACTACTAGAAATGTTTAAACGACTAGCTAACTATTGCAACTAATGAAATATCAAACGATGTATGTGTGAAATTTTGGGTTGGGAACGGGGCCGAAAATTTTTCTGAGAGCTAATCGAACGTCCGAGGTATCGTTGTATAGGAGTGTGCGCGGGCTAGCCGAATATGAAATAAAACTTGGTATGAGACTATCGGCAATATTAAAAAAAATGCCAAAATCAAATTTTTTTATGTTGAAAAATATGGTTCTACAACCCGTTCACCGGGACTCGGGCAAAGAAACGCGGACCTGTTCACGGGAATGGAAAGAGGTAGGTACAGCGACTACTAGAAATGTTTAAACGACTAGCTAACTATTGCAACTAACGAAATATCAAACGATGTAAGTGTGAAATTTTGGGTTGGGAACGGGGCCGAAAATTTTTCTGAGAGCTAATCGAACGTCCGAGTTATCGTTGTATAGGACTGTGCGCGGGCTAGCCGAATATGAAATAAAACTTGGTATGAGACTATCGGCAATATTTAAAAAAAAAATGTCAAAGATCAATTTTCTAAGTTGAAAAATACTTAGGGTTCTACAACACGTTCACCGGGACTCAGGAAACGAAACGCGGACCTGATCACGGGAATGGAAAGAGGTAGGTACAGCGACTACTAGAAATGTTTAAACGACTAGCTAACTATTGCAACTAACGAATTATCAAATTTGACAGGCCTGTTGCTCTAGTGGTTAGTGACCCTGACTGCTATGACGGAGGTCGTGGGTTCGATCCCCAACCAGGACAAATGTTTGTGTGATGAGCACGATCATTTGTTCTGTGTCTGGGTGTAATTTATCTACAATATGTATGTATTTAGAAATATATAAGTATGTTTATCAGTTGTCTAGTACCCATAACACAAGCTCTGCTTAGCTTGGGACTAGATGGCGTTGTGTGATAGTTGTGGAATATTATTATTATGTTCTCTTTATTCATTTTTTACATATTTATTTACATTTTTAAATATTAATATAAAAAAATATTAAAAACATTTAAAAATAGTGGCCCACTAGCATCGGGAACAGGGTCCAAGGTGCCGGTGGTTAGGGCTCTAGAGAGAGGAACCTCCTCACAATGCGAGCCGTGTCCAAGAGAACTGCTTTCTGCATCAAGCCCTTGAGCCAGCTGCACAATGAGAGCCTCTTAAGATGTTGGTCGAGGCTCTTCGCAATTAGTCCATTGACCGAAACGACTATCGGTACAATGACTGCTGAGTCCACGTCCCACATGTCGACAATCTCGTGTGCTAAATCAAGATACTTGATTTTTTTATCATTTTCAGCTTTCACGAGATTTTCGTCATGAGGGACAGTGATATCAACAATCATTGCACGGCGCTCTCGGCGATCTACCACCACTATATCAGGCTTATTGGCTACAATAGTCCTGTCAGTGATGATAGATTGATCCCAATACAATATGGCATGACCGTTGTCAAGAACTGGATCGGGCACATACCTGTAGTATGGTACTTCAGAATCTACAAGGTTGTATTGCAGGGCAAGTTGCTGGTGGATAATCCTAGCTACTAGATTGTGTCTGTGCAAGTACTCCCCAGGTAGGAATTTTCCGTCATTAAGACGTTACATCAAGGTCGGTCACTGACGTAACAGACGTCCTGGGATGACGTCTGTTGGCCCTCGTTGTGACGTTAAAATGTCACGGGCACACGACGTCATATTTGACGTCGTGTGGTCGTCTCCCACTTACGTCAGTGTGACTTATGATAAGACGTATGAACGACCAACTTCGAGGAGCATGCGACGTCCAGATGACGTCTTATAAGCTAAAGTATCACCTGTTTACGACTTTAAAATAACCTATAAAAGACGGTAAATTTTCGTGCGTACCAGGGGTCTTAAAAGTGTCAGTGTTATGCTAACTCCAGAAATTGAAACAACAAATACAGCCTTACTACAAAAACTTAAACATCTGTTGAACACTTGTCTAAAAAAGTGTGACTGCAAAACGGACCTCAATTCAACGACATAATCTGACATTTTTTTAGACAAGTGTTCAACAGACGTTTAAAAGTTTTTGTGGTACGACGGATAATGTTTAGGTAGGGTTGGCACAATGTGTAAGAGTAAACATACTTAATACTATCATGTTCATGTAGGTAAATGATAAGTACCATTTTTTTGACAGTTAACAATTTATTAGATTTTTCAAATGAGTGTGCTTATTAGAGGTACATCTATGTTATATAAATACCTATGTCACAGTCAAAACTGTTAATCAGTCAAAACTACTTTTGACTGGTGAAAACTAGTCAAAACTAATTTAACAATAACTAACATTTCCATTGCAACTATTTCTAAATTATTATTACTATGATCGTTACTAGCGTCTGCAGTCGCCTGTATTTCCTTTACAATCTCAAGTTTTATGGCCCTTGTCCGTCTTTGTATCTGCCGGTGACCTACATCTGCCTTATGTTTGTAAGGAATTTTTGTAATTTTTTCACTCATTGCCTCTTAGCCGCCTTCGTGCATGCAGTCTTCTATATCATTATTAAATCCTAGTCCTGGTAAACTATTTATTTATCAATTTTATAGATGCTGTCTGAAATTAAAATTATTTTGATATTAATTCAAATGCTAATTTAAATTTTACTGTCTAAATAATGATATCAATGAAAGTGGCAACTTAGTATCTGACTGAGTTTGCTTTTTTGCAATGAAATTTCACACATATTATTGTTGTATTATTGTACAAGGTTAATATTACCATAAAGAAAACAATACTTAAATACCTTATTTCTCACTTATTATGCTGTGCCTCTTCAGCCGTTCCGGTGCATGTTTTAACCAAAATTTTATGTCATTTGATCTTTATCATTTGATCCTGGTGATGACCATTTGATGCTCTCTGAAAATAAAATTATTTTTGTATCAATTTCAAAAGATTTAACTGCATAGTAATTAATGCATACAAAACACTTGTGCAGTTGCACAAAACCAACATTAGTTTAACGGAGACTATAAATTCATTCCATTACATTTTGTATCAAAAAGAAAGAGACAGCATCAATTTAAAGTCTCCGTTAAACTAATGGTGGTTTCATGCAACTCATCGTCAGACTCACAGACTTCACACAGACAGTAGACAGGTCAGTTTTTGTAATTAAATATTATAAACATACACACATTCCCAAATAATATTATTGTATGAAGTTAATAATAGTAGGTAACACAGACAATGATTTATTATTCTTAAGGAGCATACTTTACCTATTATCACAGATTTGAGCTTCATATTGCAAAATGGTTTTTTTGTTGATCGCTTGCTGTAGAAGTTAAATTGTGAAGCAAGCCAGTCAATCATTACATGCTTCAACACTCTGTATACTTTTGTTGCAACATCTCGTCTTCCTAGGGAGCCTAAGTATCAAATCTGAAAAAAATATTTAATTTTATTATTATTCATCTTATAGTTAATATAATCTGTAGCCTATTGTATGTGTCCACTGTTGGAGCAAATGCCAAAATTCGGGATGGTAAGAAACTGGAATGGAACCCATGAAAATTTTTGTTGGTAAGTCTGGCTTTAATACATATATTATGTAAAAAAATGTTTTACTATAAAAAAATGTTTTACTAGAAGTTTTGAATTGTCTGAAAATCAGCGAACGAGGCTCTAATGAACCATCTGCCAACACTCCCCTCGACCAGCGCGCCGCATTACGATCCAAATCCTCCCTTTTATTGGGAGACCTATCTTCAGCAGTAGACTTCTGTGGGTTTTTGATGATGATGAGAATAGGGACCTCATAAAAGTACTTATGTTCATCTTTATCACTTACCAGTTTCCGCAAAGATGCGCTTTACACCATATAACTTCCAGTTATCATCAGGGGAATTGTCGTTACTTTGGTTAAGCAGCCGACTAAAGGCTTTTCCATCTTTAATCGGCGGCCAATGTACTTCGCGGCGCCGCCCGTGGCGTAAGCCAAGAGCTAAGTACAATGGATACACTGCCACCGTCAGATTCGTTGAATTGAATAACCGAAAACATACCTAGTATTGGATATCACTGTAAGTATTTCAATAAGTAAGTAAACGAGTCAAACAGCAGACACAGACGGTTTTGGCTAAAGACCGGATCACAGATTTTTCATCACAATAGCACAGATTCACAATCACCAAACGTTCAACTTACGTTTCGTTTCACTGGTTTCACTACAACTTCGACTTCGAATTACGTTTCGTTTTAATTTAGCCATGAAAAATATGACAAAAGCCAAATACAACTTGAATGAAACAAGTTTGTTATTTTTTACTGTTTACGAAGTTATTTTCAATCACATGTAGATTTCGATCAAGTAAGAAGATAGAAAAGGTAAGCTACATTAGGGTGAATGATCCAACCAGCCCGCGAAATTCAAATTTTCTTACGTTTTTTTTTTGCAATTTGCAGGCCAGTGTTAGGTTATAATTATGTTGATTAAAATATTAATCGCGGCTGTAAGATGTATGTAGTTACAGATTTAAAAATGACTTTTTCAAGGTCTATTTCTGCACCTTTATGAACTTGGAGGGTTGTATTGATGATTATAATTCTGTAACAACACACGTCTTCAATAACCTACTCATGTGGACCTACAACATGAGTAGGTTACTGCAGTCATCACGATAACATGGTATCTAAGTTAGTGACGTAAAATAGACGCCATTGAAACGTATAAAATATGAACAATTAGGACGTCTTTTAATCTTTAAACGAAGACGTCTCTATCACGTTTTTTATTGGACCGCTACGTCTATGAAGTTAAAAGAGACGTCTATTTAAGGGGCTTTCTGTAACGTATATAATACGTCGTAAAACTAACGTCATTTAGACGTGTCATATTGGTCTGTAACGTATGTGACGTACAAATGACGTAAATATGAAAGTTCGCATTAAGGTCACTGACGTCTCCTTCCTACCTGGGTCGCCGTTAGCAAGACGAGAACAACCGGAAACAATGTGTCTGATCGACTCACCGGGACGGTGGCATGCCCGACAGATGTCAACCGTACCGTCCTTGACAATATATTTCCGATAATTGTTCGTCATGATAACTTCATCTATAATCGCACAGACAAAACCTTCGGTTTCCCCGAAGAGGTCACCGAAACGTAGCCAGGCTACAGACGCCAAAAGGTCTACATCAGGCCCATGAAGGGCCCGGTAAAACCGTCCGTGTAGCTCCTTGCTCTGCCATACCTCCCTGCGATCATTAGTATCCAATACCACAGGTTTGCGCCAGTTCTCGTTAGCCAAGGAGAGCGGGGTAAGGCCTTTATCCACTGAGACTACATCTCGATGCATCCCCACGTCGGTTTCAAGGAAGTATTCCCTGAGACTGCATACCTCGCGGTTGTGCAAGGTCTTAGCATTGAGGAAGCCACGACCTCCACACTTCCGCGGGATATACAGTCTCTTATTATTATTATTATTCGTTTATTCATCTTTTGTACATATTTCACATATTTTTAAATATTCTTTACAAAAACAAACAAACAAAAAACATTTAAAAATATAAAAATAGTGATCCACCGGTGTGGGAGCAGGGTCCAAGCTACCGGTGGTTAGGGCTCCAGAGACAGGAACCTCCTCACAATGCGAGCCGTATCGAGGAGAACTGCCTTCTGAATCAGGCCCTTGATCCAACCCCATAATGAGAGCCTCGAAAGATGTTCGTCGAGGCTCTTTGCCATCAGGCCATTGGCAGTAACGACAATCGGCACAATGATAGCCGAGCTCACATTCCACATGTCGACAACCTCGCGCGCTAGGTCGATATATTTGATTTGTTTATCTTTCTCAGCCTTCACGAGGTTCTCGTCATGTGGGATGGTAACATCGATTATCATTGCGCGGCGCGCTGATCTGTCTATCACTACTATGTCAGGCTTATTGGCGACAATAGTCCTGTCAGTAATGATAGGCAGATCCCAGTACAACGTGACATGGTCTTTCTCGAGAACTGGGTCGGGCACATACTTGTAATACGGTACCTCAGCGCAAGTTGCTGGTGGATGATTCTGGCTACTAGGTTGTGCCTGTGCAAGTACTCGCCGTTAGCAAGACGAGAACAACCAGAGATAATATGTCTAATGGATTCACCTGGACGATGGCATGCCCGACACACGTCAATCGTCCCATCCTTTATAATATGTCTCCGGTAGTTGTTCGTCAAGATAACTTCGTCCATAATCGCACAGACAAAACCTTCAGTTTCCCCGAAGAGGTCACCGAAACGTAGCCAGGACACGGACGCTAGAAAATCTACATCGGGCCCATGAAGGGCCCGGTAGAAGCGTCCGTGTAGCTCCTTGCTTTGCCATACCTCCCTGCGGTCTTCGGTACTGAGTATCACAGGTTTGTGCCAGTTCTCTTTAGCCATGGACAGCGGGGTGAGTCCCTTGTCCACTGTGACCACATCTCGGTGCATACCCACTTCCATTTTCAAAAAATATTCTCTGAGACTGCACACCTCACGGTTGTGGAGGGTCTTAGCATTTAAAAAGCCTCGACCCCCGCATTTCCGCGGGGTGTACAGCCTCATCACCGATGATCGTGGGTGATGCATCCGATTTGCAGTCAACAGCGTACGGACTCGTCTATCCAAGGCGTCGAGTTCAGTTTGAGTCCATTTGAGTATGCCGAAAGAGTACATTAAAACCGGCATGACCCAACCGTTGAAGGCACGCACCTTGTTTCCGCCTGAAAGAAGGCTATTTAAAACCTTTTTCAGGCGTCCAAAGAAGCGGTCCCTCAACGATTGTTTCACGTCCGGTACATTAATGCCTAACGCTTCCGACATACCCAAATACTTATAGGTCTCGGATGAGGAAAGGTGTATGGAATCTGAAAGCTGAATCCCTTCAGATTCCATAATCTCCCCTCGCTTTACATGCATGACTGCACATTTGTCCACACCATATTCCATCCTGATGGCACTACTAAAAGTTTCAGTTACCTTCAGTAGCTCCATCAGTCGCAATTTGTTGGGGGCAAAGAGTTTCAGATCGTCCATGTATAAGAGGTGAGATATGACCTGACCACCTCTCCTCAACCGATAGCCTAGACCTGAATCCTCCAGCAATGTGCTTAAAGGATTCAGAGCTAAGCGGAACCAAAGTGGACTCAAACTGTCGCCCTGGAATATTCCCCGCTTGATCCATACAGGTTCATCATTCGCCTGAATCTGTCGACATCCCGGATAGCGAAGGACTGTTCTCCATTGCCCCATACACGACTCAAGGAAGGTTGCATCTATCTTGTACAACTCTAGCACCCTCATGAGCCATGTATGTGGCACCGAGTTGTAGGCCTTCTTATAATCTATCCAGCATGTGGACAGATCCCTGCGAGATCGACGAACCTGTTGGCTAATGGCCATGTCAATGAGGAGTAGCTCCTTAGTACCACGGGACCCGTTCCTACATCCATTTTGAGAGGCAGACATAATAGAGTTACTTTCAATATGTGTGTTAATTTTCACTCTCAAAATGGATGTAAGAAGTTTATAGACCGTCGACAAACAAGTGATCGGTCTATAGTTCTTGGGTTCCGTGGTACTACCTGATTTATGGAGCAGGTGGGTAACACCAGTTGTAAGAAACTGTGGTAGCGACCCAGACTCTAAGGATGACTGGAATTGAGATGCCAGGCAAGTATGTGAACTAGTAAGCCATTTAAGCCAAAAGTTATGCAGTCCGTCCGGTCCCGGAGATTTCCAATTGGGTAACGGACGGACTGCTTTGGCTATATCCAGTGGCGTTATTATTACTTTTTCCATTTCTGGAATAGTTTTACATATTCGCTCGACATCACGCATCCAGTCAGCCTCAGCATGACCGATCGGCACCGACCAGATGCTGCGCCAGAATGTACTGGTGGCTCTGTCATCTGGACGGCGCAGGTCAGCCATGCTTTGTTCAGGTCGCTCCCAAGTTCTATATACCCACCTCTCATCGCTCCGGAACATGCGATTCTGCGAGTACCGATCAACTCGTCGCTTATACCGCCGAATACGGCTTGCCCATGCACAAACTTTTTGCTTCAGGAAATCGATGCGCTCTGTGACACGGGACTTGTAATCTTGAGGACCGATGTCAGTGTAGTAACGGAACGTTACTAATCATTCTGACAGCTGTCATTGAAAACGGAAGGATTGTCATTGTCTTCACAGAATTGTCTGTATTAACCTTTTGATTCAAATTACATATTTTAATACATAAAAAGTCTATTAATTATTAATACAAACAATACATGGCGCAGCCGGTATAAGAACAAATCAGAATAAGGTTACGAGTAACAAAACCAAAAAGATTAAGACGATTGCAACAGATAGCAAACCGGCAACGAAAACGCATGGGTGAGGGCAAACAAGACTTACAAAAAATGTCCACTATTGAGTATAGGATGCCACAGGCGTTATCGCTAGATGCGGTTGAAGATTTGCTGCCCAGGTGGAAGAAATTTAAACAACAATTCCAAATTTTTCTCACGGCGGCTGGTTTTGAGAGGTTGTCGGAAAGCAGAAAGGCGGCCATATTACTAAACTGCATTGGAGCAGAAGCACAGGAATTATATTTTAACATATTATGCAAGGACGAGGACAGTCAAAAATATGAAGAAGTTCTAAAGGCGTTTGATGATTACTTCACTCCTAAGCAAAATGAAGTGATCAATGCGTTCATATTTAATAATAGAAAACAAGAAGAGGGAGAAAGTTTTGACAATTTCTACACACAAATCAAGAAGCTAGTAAAAAATTGTGCCTATAACGACATGGAAGACCGCATGCTACGTGACAGGATAGTGATGGGCATCAGTGATAAAAATCTGCAACAAAAACTATTGGAGGTCAATGATCTTACCCTTGACAAGGCGGTGAACAGGTGCAGAGCTGCAGAGTTGTCAAAGGAGCACATGAAGAACATCCAGAAGCAGGCGGAGCTAACATTAAGTGTAGACAAAATTAATAAGGAACAGGGCCAAAACCCCAACATTAAAGGAGCTAAGTATAACAAACAGTTTAATAAAAACTTCTATCATTGTTTAAAATGTAGCCGAGAACATGGTCCAAGACAGTGCCCAGCTTATGGGAAAACTTGTAATAAATGTTTTAAATTAAATCATTTTGCATCAGGATGTAAAAATAAGGTCCAGGAGATTGACAAAATAGAACAAGTAAACAATAAGGATGGGGATAGTGAGGATAAGGAATTATGACTCACGAAAGTTTGTCATTCCGTAGGGAATAATAATAACATTAATAATAAGGAGTGGTTATTGACATTAAAAGTTGGGAATAAAATGGTGAATTTTAAGTGTGACACAGGGGCACAAGTGAATGTTCTATCACTGGGGGAATTAAGAAGAATAGTCGATGATGAAAATCCTAAGTGGTCTGAGACTAATATAATTTTAGAGGCATTTGGGGGAGAAAGAATTAAACCATTAGGTAAAATAATATTAACATTAATATATGAAGGAAAGAAATTTATTACCGAGTTCATAATTATTCAACAACATGTTAAACCGATTTTGGGTTTGGACACATTAATAGAATTAAAGCTAATTAATAATATAAATATTAACAGTGTACACAGCTTCAGTAACAATATCAAGGAAAAAGAAATAATTATTAATATAAATAAAAAACTGTTTCAGGGTGTTGGAGAATTTAAGAGTCCACTGCAGTTGCGCATTCAACCTGGTGCAGAGCCTGTAGTGAGACCACCACGAAGAGTGCCTAATGCACTCATGAAGCGCCTTGCTGACAAGCTGGAAGCACTGGTGAAGAGCAAAGTCATTGAGAGAGTAGAGCATCCGAAGAGTTTTGTAAGCAATTTGGTAATAATTGAAAAGAAAGATGGTTCTTTAAGATTATGTTTGGATCCAAAAGATCTCAATAAAGTATTAGTTAGAGAGCATCATTTGATACCAACAATAGACGAAATAGTGTCTAAATTGTGTAATAAAAAGTGTTTTTCAGTAATAGATCTAACGGATGGCTTTTATAATATTAAACTTAGTGAGGATTCCAATGATTTATGTACTTTTAACAGCCCTTATGGTTGCTTCAAATTTTTAAGAATGCCATTTGGTTTGTCAGTGGCTCCAGAAATATTTCAAAGGTATAGTGAAATTACTTTTGGAAACATACCAGGTGTCATTGTTTACTGTGATGATTTATTGATATGTGGAAACACTGAACAGGAGCATGATGTCATATTGAATGCAGTGTTTCAGAGAGCTTTAGAACATAATGTTAGATTTAATAAGAATAAATTTCAATATAAATTAAAAGAGGTAAAATATTTTGGACATATTTTTTCAGAAAAGGGCATGAAAATAGACCCAGACAGGGTAAATGCCATATTAACTATGAAAAGCCCAAAGAATAAAAAGCAACTACAAACTTTTCTTGGAATGGTAGGTTATTTAAGAAAGTTTATTCCAAATATGGCCAATATTGCAGCTCAACTACATTTATTGTTAAAAAAAGATGTAGAGTGGATATGGACTGAAGTTCATGAAAATGTTTATAATAAAATTAAGCAATTAATAACAAAAGCACCAATATTACAGAATTTCGATAATAAATTACCTATAGTGGTACAATGTAATGCATCCAAAGATGGCATTGGTTGTTGTTTATTACAAAATAATAAGCCAGCAACAGAAAATGTATAAATAAATTTAAAAATAAAAGGGGATGATGTAGTAACGGCGGAACGTTACTAATCATTCTGACAGCTGTCATTGAAAACGGAAGGATTGTCATTGTCTTCACAGAATTGTCTGTATTAACCTTTTGATTCAAATTACATATTTTAATACATAAAAAGTCTATTAATTATTAATACAAACAATACAGTCAGTCCCCGAGAATGCCCGTCTCACAAAGCGCATCACACGTGGTCGTGTATTTCCTTCCCTGAAGCAATATAGTTTGCCGATGAGTACCCTGGCCTCGCCGATACGACGCTCAATCCTGCATTGCCAGGCTGGTACAGCTGGTTTTGGTCGATTAGCTCCGTCACTGTTCGGAAACTTGACATTAGCCAATCGACATGCCGCAACAGCCCCGCAAAACAGGATTGAATGTGTATCGACAAGATTCTCGCTGCTCTCGAAAAGATTCTTAAGCAGCGAGTTCAAGGCACACACCAGCGCCCTATTTTTTTTGTGCATGGGTAACCGTGGCAATCGGGGTCTAAGCATAATGGGAGTTGAGCGGTACTCACAAAGCGCATCCTCCAGTGCGCTCCTCACTCGTTCGTTGCACTGGCTGCTTACCGTGGCAACCGCATCATCCTCCTCCACAACAGAAGAAATAACAGACCGCGGCGGAACTCTGTTTACAGCTACGGACGCTGTTGGTGGTGGTGGAGATAAGATGGTACGGTTGCTTAGCACCTCTGAGCGCAGCCTATCAAGTGCGGTGTCGTTCAACATGTGATTACGTTGGATGACCCGCACCTGATCCGACAATCGTTGGGCCGAAACGTTTAGGGTTGGTTCAAGTACCTGGAACAGAGACAGCATCCTAACACGGTACGCAGTGAGGTTAGTTCCCCCCTCTGTAGACCCGTAGTATGCGCGCATGACATTCTCATTTATCGATTGAGTCCATCGCATGCGCTGCACACAACCACCGGCAGCGGGGACCCGGCTCGGGGCCGGTTGGCCCCTAAGTCCCAGGCTCCTCGGTGGCCGGCCTCTCCCCTGCCGACGTACAGGTGTTGGCAACGTCGGCGGGGAGAAATATTCGCCGCTCGAGCTCGACGCAACTGCCGCTGCCGGTGACGCAGGTGATCCGGTGTCCGGCGGCGGCGAGGCGGAACTGAGCGACGACTCCGGGGGTGGTAGGCGTGCGCGTCGTGTAGCTGCTCTCGTTAACATCTCATTTCATTTCAATTGCATCCGATTTCATTTCATTATATGATTTTTCGCTTCGTGACAGCTGTCATAATTCGTTTTTATACTTGGTTTCTGATATTTTGTGGTTTTTGATTTTCATTACTACGAGTTTTTATTAACTTTATAAAACTCTATTCTGTAGAGTGGTACAGAACTGTGTACGCTTTTTAAATATAATTTTCTTGTAAAAAAGATTCGGAGATTTTCTTAACTTGACTTTTGTTAACGAGTGTTGCCAGCTTATTTCATCATCATCATCATCTCAGCCATAGGACGTCCACTGCTGAACATAGGCCTCCCCTTTAGATCTCCACATATACCGGTTGGAAGCGACCTGCATCCAGCGTCTTCCGGCGACCTTTACAAGGTCGTCTGTCCACCTCGTTGGTGGACGTCCTACGCTGCGCTTGCGCGTCAGCTTATTTAGTATTATTATTATTATCAAACGATGTAAGTGTGAAATTTTGGGTTGGGAACGGGGCCGAAAAATTTTCTGAGAGCTAATCGAACGTCCGAGGTATCGTTGTATAGAACTGTGCGCGCGCTAGCCGAATGTGAAATAAAACTTGGTATGAGACTATCGGTAATATTTAAAAAAAAATGACAAAGATCAATTTTCTAAGTTAAAAAATATGGTTCTACAACCCGTTCACCGGGACTCGGGCAAAGAAACGCGGACCTGATCATGGAAATGGAAAGAGGTAGGTACAGCGACTACTAGAAATATTTAAACGACTAGCTAACTATAGCAACTAACGAAATATCAAACGATGTAAGTGTGAAATTTTGGGTTGCCAAATTCAAATTTTTTTATGTTGAAAAATAGGGTCCTAAAACCCGTTCACTGGGACTCGGGCAAAGAAACGCGGACCTGATCAAGGGAATGGAAAGAGGTAGGTACAGGAATTGTGGTGTCTAAAAATCGTGATAATTATCGGGTAACTAAAAATTTATTTTTTATCTACTGATTTCAGTCGGCGCCACAGGTGCAACATCATTACCTCAGTGGCAGGGAACTCATCCGCGAGGTGATGACAAAAAGAGGTATCCCACCGTCATCTATAAAACGATGCGATAAAGGGTGGTTCATTAATTATTTATTTATAACATGTTTGAGGTATCAATGAATGTAAAATAATAGTGCCCAATAAGGAACTTTAAATTCAAACCGCTCTGCTCGTAAGTTTAATTACTAAAGAAAACATTCCCAGGAATTAAAACATTAAAAATTCTTTAAAAGGTTTTTAGTTCCGAACCCTCTCTGTCTGTGAACAGCCTTGAGATGTTTTTGGTACTTAATCTTGATAAGTGATACCCAGAAGAACATTTATGACTTAAAAAATAATAAGATACATTGTATTAAAAACAAAATAGTATTGCTACCCAGCTAGCCCCAGTATATACATAGGATGCAAACAAGCATTATAATAAATAAAAATGACTAATAATGAAAGGCATGAGACATTTCATTATTAAAGTTAAAATTCCCGTTCTTATAAATAGTCCTAGAATTAGATCATATCAACCTAATCAAATCAAATCGTTTATTTCAACTAGGCCAATTACAGGCACTTTTGAATTGTCAAAAGTCATAAAATAAAACAAGTACAAAAATAGTTATGTGTAGCACCATAACTACATAGTCCCAGTCACAAGACATAAAAACTGTGAAAGTACCGTAGGTGCTCATTCCAAAACGTAGATCTCTATAGAGAAGAATGAGCAAAAAACTCCATGGACACTCTTTTTCAATCGCCAAAATTATTACAGAACTTTTGTTACATGTACTAGTTATTCCGGGTTTTTGATTAAGAAATTTGCCCTTGCACAGCTGCACAAGCTATACAGAAACAGCTACCTTAAAGTTATTGACCAGTACCTTGAGCACGAGTTTTCACTCTTTTACTTTACAGCGTCTTTCCAGTATTTACAGCGTTTCTTGTATGAAAAAATGGAACAGCGCCTCTGGTGTGCGAAGTAGGAACTAATTTTTTCCTTGAAAATTGTCAATTTGAAGTTGTCAAAGTTCCAGTTTACTTTACGTCTCAAATACTGAAAACTCGTGCTAAGGGTACTTATTCATAAAATTCTCAAGCCTAATTGTATTTCATCCAACTATATTTTACGATTCATATCTCTAAAAATCTACATGGTGTTATGCTAATCTCGAGGAACAAGCCAGAATATAATTAAGGATTAAACGAACTTACCTGTAAGTGAAGTTCTATCCTCATTATATGAAGGCTTCGTCCGAAGAGATTAGCAACCCTCCCACCCGGTAGAGACCGAACGAGTTCGGTGTACCCCTATCAATCGTAAAATATGAAGTTAATAACGGGTTAGACTCTAAACTAAATGACAGGAATTGCGAGAGCTGTATCCAAGTAGACTAAACTACCCACCGAAAAAAAAATCAAATCAAATACTTTCAAAATAGTGTGGAATGACATGTACTAGTAGGCGTAACTACATGGTGTTATGCTAATCTCTTCGGACGAAGCCTTCATATAATGAGGATAGAACTTCACTTACAGGTAAGTTCGTTTAATCCTTAATTTACCCAAACTTTAAACTAATAACTATTTATTCAGCTTACACAAATTAAACGCACGTGCGCGTCGCTTCGTGTAGCACTTACATGTCTACCCAATTATATTTACAACAGCTACGTGACCTATTTTTATAAGTTACAAAAAATATGAGCGGTGATAAAAAATATTCCGATGTTTTGATAAAGCTTATTGACATTAAAGTCTTTAAGACACCAACGCGCAATCACTAATTCACGACACTGTTTCTAAAATATATTATTATTTGCTTATATGTATTTTAGGGGTGTCCCGGATAATGTTGCCAGTCTACGCAGGATGGGTGTAGGTGGGGTGGTACGGGAGGGTAAAGCGGGGGTGCGTGGTGCAGGCTGTGGGCGTACCGCGGCGGCTGGAGCTCGTGGTAGTCCGACACCGTGCCCGGCTTCAAGTACTGCTCCAGCTCAGCATTGTCCGGCGGGCCTTCCGCCAGCAGCGCCGGCGAGATGTCCGGCATGCCGGCGAAGTCAATCTGATCCCTCTCCGGAGAAGGTTCTCTCTTCGGCCGCACCTGCAGATGTCGGCTGAGGCTTGTGACGTCGCGGCTGGTACTTGTTATCAGGGTACTCCTTCATGTGCTGCGACCGGAGCTTATCAGCTTTTTTGATGAAGGGCTGCTTTTCCTTTTTACTCAAACTTCTGCAAAGGAAGGTATCGGTTATTTTAAATCGAGATGACTGTGATAAGTGAAATGAGAGCTTGAAACTGCTGAGTCAGTGCGGGTTTTTGTGAGGCGTATGAACATGACTATTTCCAGATGCAACGCGTCAATACTAATGTGCCGTGAGCCCTGTTTAATACTGGCCACTTAAATTGTCTTGTCTTGCAAGTACTTAAACACATTCCATTCAAAGTGTATGATAGTTAATTTATGAGCTTTCGATATTAGGTGTGAGTTGCCGTTTTATTTCAAACTTAGTCAAAAAAAGAGATAGATAATTAAATAAAACAATCAATTGAGTTACAGTCATGTTCAAAATTAGACACTATACATATAAATTTTGTTACATAAGTAGGTATGTGATATGGACATGGTGTTGTATAGAACTGCCACTAAGTCAAATAGAAAACGAATTCATGACCTTTGATTCCATTTTATTTTGTTATTTTAACCACAGAATACTTAATAGTACTAAAGGTACAGAAGTCATACTCCAAAAAAAAATCAAAGTAATGTAAAATCTATGGACGAGAGAATAAAGTACATTTTAACTGGCAGCCGTACCGCCCACCTACTTTTATAATAGCCTAAACTTCCCGTGCGCAAGCAAAAATGTACTGAATGGTTACGCGCGAGAGTTTATTTTGGTTTATCTGACGCCAACGACATTAAAAGGTTACTATGGGTCAAGCTCAATAGGGTTGCGACTTGCGAGTTTAGGCACAAATAGGTAGGTACCTAATATGCGTATTTTATGCATTTGTTAAATTTCATTATTACCATAAATACCTATGTTCCTCAAGGAATTTTGTTTTTATCATCAGCCTATAACTTTTTGGTTTCGTCATCGATTACTACATACATTATTGATTGTCAGCACAGAATGTTAATAGTAGGTACCTACGGCACCTTACGTGAGGAATATTATTTATAATAATATTATCTTTTCTACCTATTGTTGTTATATTTTTGAACATTACATCTTAAAAAAAGAATATTATTTAAAAGATTTTTATTGTCTATGGCAAAATAGCCAGTCCTTATTATTTTGCACTCAACTAGTAACCGACCAATTACTATCGCATACTGTGATACTGTCACAGGCCCCGCGTTGCGTGTCTTTGTAGGTAGGTAAAAAAGTCGCGCAACGAATTACGATCGCTGACCTTGAATGCGTAGTGTGGCCATTTTTTGAGTTAGAACTTTTAAACAACAACGCAAACATCTTTCTAATTTCTACCAATCTTAATTCTTAGTACTCAGCTTAAGGTGAGTGAGAGTGTCGTCTTTTTATCTTGGTCGTCTAGTAGGCTCACACCCGGGGGTGGGTAAGAATTAAGATGGGTAGAAATTAGAAAGATGTTTACCACTTAGTATCTCGCCTCATTTCCAAACTTGTAACCTACCTAATCATGATCAGTTAAGCCCATACTTTACAAGCAGGTAGATAATTTTGTTGATCATTACTAAATATGTACTATATTTTTTTTCTTCATAATAATATTGTGTTATTAATTTCCCAAAAGCACCTAAAGCAAGAAACTTGTGCGTAACTACACGTAACGTAACAAAAATATTAAGGAGACGGAGCGCGTGCGGAACGGGTGGCGCGTGGCAGCCGTAGTGAATGGGCCACGACATAATGGCCCCGCAACTACACACATCGAAAGTGTCTAGGGATCAAGCATTTTTATGCGGATTTCTTGAGATTGAGATGTGGCTTTGTAATAAATTTATGATTTTATAAATTTATATGGATCCTTTTTGGTGCATTTCATAATTTGAATCAGGAACTGTGAATCAAATTTGAGTAAAAGATGAAAATCAGCTGTCAATATTTTCCCTATAAAAACATACAAGGCATTGAAGACATTATTAGTGCTACTGTTTCCCTACTACTGATTAAAACCAACGTGATTATGGAGCGGCGACATCATTTAAGCAGGAAAGAAATGCTCAGAGCCGTGGGAATGATAGAAGCTGGTTCCCGGCAACGTACTGTGGCTTTAGCTCTGAATACAAGTCAGAGTGTTATCAGTCGACTTTGGACACGTTACCGAAGCACTGGTACCGTGGCTGAGCGCCATGGAGGACGGTATCGCTGCACCACACGGAGACAAGACCGATACATTCAAATCTTAACTCGAAGAGCTCCAACAATAACCGCCATGATGTTAGCCGTGAGGCTTCATCACTCTTCAGGGAACTTAATTAGCGACCAAACAGTCAGAAACCGCTTGCATGAAGTGAACCTTCATTCCCGAAGACCGCTACGGGTACCACCTATAGCAATGCACAATCGTAGGATTCGATATCAATGGGCTCTTGAACACAGAAATTGGGCAGAAGAACAATGGCGTTTCGTGTGCTTTTCTGATGAGTCTCGTTTCGGTATGAGACCGGATACAAGACGTATACGACACTGGAGAACCCCTGGACGCCAACAGCGATTAAAATCCTGCCAGGAAGTCCATCCTTAGGCTGCTTTTCCACCAGAGATGCGCTATGCTACGTTGCTGCGGATGCGTTTGATATCCACCAATCATATTCACTGGTTTACATAGCACAGCACTGGTGGAAACGGATTCAACTAAGATGTGTTTTTTATATGTAAGGATGCGTGCTATGGCTGCGTGCTGTGGCTGCGTGCTATGGCTGCGTGCTGTGGATGCGTGCTATGGGTCGTTTTCCCTAGTATCGATACATCGCATAGCTCGAGCTGCGCATCTTCATAGCGCAGCTACCTTGTGACAGCACAAAACGTAGCGCAGCTACGCATCTTCATAGCGCAGCTACCTTGTGACAGCACATCTTCGTAGCGCAGCTACGCATCTTCATAGCGCAGCTACCTTGTGACAGCACAAAACGTAGCGCAGCTACGCATCTTCATAGCGCAGCTACCTTGTGACAGCACATCTTCATAGCGCAGCTACGCATCTTCATAGCGCAGCTACCTTGTGACAGCACATCTTCGTAGCGCAGCTACGCATCTTCATAGCGCAGCTACCTTGTGGCGGCGCATCTTCATAGCGCAGCTACCTTGTGACAGCGCATCTTCGTAGCGCAGCTACCCATCTTCACAGCACAGCTACATAGCGTAGCATCAGTGGAAACGGTCACACAGTTTCGTAGCTCAGCTTTTACATCCTCGCAGCACAGCTACATAGCGCATCTCTGGTGGAAAAGCAGCCTTATAGTGGTGGAACCATCATGGTATGGGCGGGTATTTGGATCGGCGGAAGAACTGAGTTGATTTGGATCAGAGGCAACCTCAACGCTCAAATTTATGCTGAGACGATTGTATCAGACGTCATCGTTCCTCTACAAGTGCAAATCGATCCCTTATTTCAGTTAATGCATGATAATGCACGACCGCACACCGCAAGAGTTGTAAGACAGACTCTCGCCGCAGCTAACATCAATGTCCTGCCCTGGCCTGCTCAGTCGCCAGACTTGAATCCGATTGAGCATGCATGGGATATGCTACAGAGAAGAGCTCTGCCGAATATGGAGGGTATCCAGTCGCAAGAAGACCTTTTTTTGTTGTTGCAACGAACATGGGCGGCCATTCCACAGCGTGATTTGGATGAACTCATTTTGAGTATGCCAAACCGATGTTCTTGTGTTGTTAGTGTTCGCGGTAGAAACACGGATTATTAATTGTTTAAGTTACCCAATAAAATTTTAAAGAAAACTGTTATTTCCGTCTTTTTTTCGAACTTTTGTGTTAGTGGTTCAAATGTCAAAAATCCCTTTATTAGGAAAATGGCAAATTTCTTTATTAATGCAAAGGTGACTTGGTTTATCGTTACTGTGACAAACGAAAACACTTTATTTGATGAATCCTTAAAGAAAATTTTAATTAATATCAATCAGGAGAAAAGTTATTGCAAAAATATATGTTGATCCCTAGACACTTTTGATGTGTGTACTTGCAGTTTTATGCCTACACCGCGGAGTGAGACAGGCCTGTTTTAACATACAATTCCATGAAATGTATGATCGAGATCTGCATCTTGAGAGGTGAGCGCGATGACAGTGTAAGAGAGCCCACCAATCATAACACAGCAATCAGGCTCACTTCACCGACTGTTTTCTTTGATGATTCGAGAGTTTACATCACTCCAGAGTATAAAAAAAATTATAGAGCGCCTACACCGAGATGTACTTATGTACGAGTTACGGGTCGGTAGGCCGAACACCCGGACAGCATACAAAATAATTTGAAGCAGATGCGCGAATATCCGCTCTCTTTCCCGTTGAGAATTGTCGAGTCACGCTGTCCAAACAGTATGATAAAATAAGCACAGTGGTGGTCTTAGTGAGAGGTAAAAGACCTAAACACCCTGGGCTTATCTCCGAAGACTGGGCCTTTTATTTGTTTTCATAATTATTTATTTTAACGGTGATATTTTGTTTCTTAAATTTATAAGGCGCGTTCCATTAGGCAAATCTTGCGTACAAGTATGACGTGACATTGCTTTCAAGTTGCTTGAATTGAAAAAAAAACACAATCTACAGTTCAAATTACCTAATTGTGACATGTATGGAGGTTTGTTCAAGTTGCATACAATTTACAAATTGTATACAAGCAACTTGTATACTAATTGTTGACAGGCCTGTTGGTCTAGTGGTTAGTGACCCTGACTGCTATGCCGGAGGTCGTGGGTTCGATTCCCACCCAGGACAAATGTTTGTGTGATAAGCACGATCAGTTGTTCTGTGTCTGGGTGTAATTTATCTATTATATTTACGTATTTAGAAATATATAAGTATGTTTATCAGTTGTCTAGTACCCATAACACAAGCTCTGCTTAGCTTGGGACTAGACGGCGTTGTGTGATATTATATTATTATTTCCTTTATTCATCTTTTCACCTTACTATACACCGTGACTTTTTAGTCGTCTTACAAAAGCAGCCCAGTTCATGTATCCAATGACTAGAACACGTTTATAATAAAAAAATATGTATTTAAGAGATTTGAAAAATTTAATAATAAAACTTTAATTGGTTCTTATGACACAAGGCGTAGTTAGAAACGCCCTTGTCTCATAGAAAATGGAAATTGAATGATCTACCCGACTATTGCGCTGGGTAGGTATACTCTACAGATTGATACGTAAACATTTAAACAGGGTGTTTCATATTTCTAATGTACCTATTTATTAAAAATAAAAATTATTATTAACGATTTAAAAAAAAATAAACTCGCCTAGAGGTATTTTAGGTCGGATACATTAAGTGGACGACTTTTGTAAGACGACTAAAAAGTCACGGTGTATACTTTTTTAAATATTTTTACAAAAACACAAAAAAAAAACATTTAAAAATATAAATAATAGTGTCCCACCGGTATCGGGAACAAGGTCCAAGCTACCGGCAGTTAGGGCTCCAGAGAAAGGAACCTCCTAACAATGCGCGCCGTGTCCAAAAGAACTGCTTTCTGAATCAGGCCCTTGATCCAGCTGCCTAACGAGAGCCTCCTTAGATGTTGGTCGAGGCTCTTGGCAATTAAGCCATGGGCCGACACGACTATCGGCACAATGATCGCTGAATCTACATCCCACATATCGACAACCTCGCGAGCCAAATCAAGATACTTGTTTTGCTTATCTTTTTCAGCTTTCACGAGATTCTCGTCATGCGGGACGGTTATGATCGATCCACCACCACTATATCAGGTCTATTGGCTACAATAGTCCTGTCAGTGATGATGGATTGATCCCAGTACAGTGTGATATAGCCACTTTCAAGAACTGGGTCGGGCTCATACCTGTAGTACGGCACTTCGGATTCCACAAGGCTGTATTTAGAGCAAGTTGCTGATGGATTATCCTGGCTACAAGGTTATGTCTATGCAAGTATTCTCCGTTAGCCAGACGAGAACACCCGGAGATAATGTGACGGATTGATTTGCCAGGACGGTGGCATGCCCGACATATGTCAACCGTGCCATCCTTCACAATAAATCTCCGGTAGTTATTCGTCATCATAACTTCATCCATAATTGCACAGACAAAACCCTCGGTTTTACTAAAGAGGTCCCCGGATCGTAGCCAGGCCACGGACGCTGACAAATCTACATCAGGCCCATGTAGAGCCCGGAAAAAGCGTCCGTGAACCTCCTTGCTCTGCCATACCTCCATGCGATCATTAGTGTCAAGCACCGCAGGTTTGCGCCAGTTCTCTTTAGCCAAGGAGAGCGGGGTGAGGCCCTTGTCCACCGTCACTACATCTCGATGCATTCCCACGTCGGCTTTTAGGAAATATTCCCTGAGATTGCATATCTCGCGATTGTGGAGAGTCTTAGCGTTTAGAAAACCTCGACCTCCACATTTTCGCGGGATATACTTTTATTTATTTATTTAATTCAGGCTTCAAGGCCCATATGAAATACTATAATACAATACAATATGACTTAACTAAAATAATAATACAATACATAAACAATACGAAAATAAAACTAATTCACACGAAGAGTCGGCGTCGTGTGTCGCACGGTGTCAGGTATTCGGCCTCGAAATCGCCGGAACACTACACCTCTCGGCCAAAATTCCTCTTTCGTGAAAGTCGACAGATGTTCAGTCGGGACCCTCACCACAAAAGAATTGAAATTCACGTTGTGACGAGACTGCAACTGCTCGACCCTCAGGGTAAGCTTGGTCTTGATGCGGACATACTCTACAATCATCTCGACCTTTGTAGTGTAGTGCAGCCGGGACACGTACAGCAGCGTCACTGGTACTGCAGGACGCAGCAGATGATTCGGTCCGGTCGGTGCGGTACCGCACTGGTTCCGACAAGTAGGCTTTCTCCTCTTCTTCTTCTCAACTTTGACAAAACCGTCCTTGTCGCACTGGTCTTTCACTGGACCCTGCTGAGGCAGATCCCTTTGGATAGGAACCTGCTTATCCCCTTGCTGCTTAGATTGAGGCGCAGCTGGTTTGTTGGTGGCAGTAATAGCAGCGTAAGCACGTTTCGGGGTTGACGTACTAACGCGTGTAACCTCGACCGTAGTTGAGGGACGGTCGGTGGCGGAACGTAATGCATCGTCCGCAACATTGACAGTCGGCGATGTATTCAAATTCGCCGACCCAAAACTGCTGATGGATGCATCCAACGCCCCGCGGCGCGTGTTCACATTAGAGGCGTCAGGTGACCTACTTACGACACCAGCGTTGCGTAACAACACTACCTCGGCACGTAGTTCACCTATGGTGCGATCCGACACCTCCAATTTAGACTGTACTTCGGCCAGACTTGTCTTCAGGGATGTAATATCTTTCAAAAGCCTAGTTACGTCAACGTGGTCAAACGTGACGGGGGGCAGCCGATGCAACTCCTTCGCCACGAAAGCAGGCACGTCGTCTGGATCGGTCACCTTTAGTAAGGTGATGATGTCCTGGATACTCTTATCTGTCCCATCTCTCCTGCGGGACGGCATTTGGTCGAGTTTTCCAAGTGTTTGGAATAGCAGCCTCTTACCACTGCTTATCTCATCTTCCTTGAAGTTGGATTTGCAGATCTGCAGGATGCTCACCTCGTCCATGGTGTCGATGGCATGTTGTATAAATGCCAACAACTCGTTAGCTATGAGTTGATGTGAAGTCATAGCGAAGGCAACGGGCAGCGGCTATAGCCGCGCAACACGAGAATTAAATATTCGTTATATTGAACACGTCCGTATCCGAGCGCACATCGCACTGCACTGCAATCACATACCCGAAGACCGTGGGTGATGCATTCGATATGCAGTCAGCAATGTACGGACCCTCCTATCCAGGGCATCAAGTTCTGTTTGAGTCCATTTGAGTATGCCAAAAGAGTACATCAATACTGGCATGACCCAGCCGTTGAAGGCGCGCACCTTATTACCACCTGATAGAAGGCTATTAAATACTTTTTTCAGGCGGCCAAAGAAACGCTCCTTCAACGATTGTTTCATGTCAGTAACATTGATGCCCAACGCTTCCGACATACCCAAATACTTATAGGTTTCGGTTGCTGAGAGGGATCTAAGGCTTATGGAATCCGAAAGTTGGGTGCTCACAGATTCCACAATCTCCCCTCGCTTTACATGCATGACCGCACATTTGTCCACACCAAATTCCATCCTGATGGCGCTACTGAAGGTTTCAGTTACCTTCAGTAGCTTCATCAGTTGCAAATTGTTGGGGGCAAAGAGTTTAAGGTCATCCATGTAAAGGAGATGAGATATAATCTGACCGCCTCTCCTCAACCTATAGCCTAGGCCTGAATCCTCCAACAGTGTGCTAAGAGGATTCAGGGCCAAGCAGAACCAAAGTGGACTCAAACTATCACCCTGGAAAATACCTCGCTCTATCCTTATCGGTTCGCTAGTTCTCTGGATATGCCGACATCCTGGATAGCGAAGGACTGTCCTCCATTGCCTCATACACGACATCAGGAAAGTGCACAGAGTTGTATCAACTTTATACAACTCCAGCACTCTCATTATATTATATTAATTATTAATAGTTGTGGAATATTATATTATTAATAGAAATGGCTTTACCTACAATAACATCAGCGCTATTTAACTTATTCATACTTCTATAGCCGCGTCATTCTCGTCATCGTAGCATCGGTCGGAGAGCGCGCAGTGCGCGGGTGGCCTACGATAAGTTGCTTTTAGTGCTTATTTGATCCCAATGTTCGAAAATAGTACTTGCTTCAAAGAATTCGCATAGTCATCTTGCATGCAAGCTGAGTAAAAATTATAACTTATAAGCATTTGCTACGAAATTATTTCGAGACTGTAGACTTGTAGAGTCTACTATATTGAAAATTAATTTGTACAACTAAAAAAAAACGTTCCCCATATCAGGAACTTCGCTTGATCGGGGGTGCGTTTACAAAAAAAAAACAAACACCCGAAACAACTACTTGTAGATCATACAATTATTTTTATCCGCGTGGGAATCGAACCTGCGACTTGCAGCCAGTAAATCGCTAGCCTTTGCGCCAGCCGTGTCGTCCAAAATAGTCCTTGCTTCAAAGAATTTGCAAAGTCATCCTGCATGCAAGCTTTTCGAGTAAAAATGTAGCTTTAATAGTTGCTACGAGATCGCTACGAAATTATTTCGTAGATCGCACTACAGTCTTTATTGAATTACTTACTTACGAGTTTGTAAATTATTGTCTACATTTTGTTTCAAGTTAAGTTTGCTGGTTTGTAATTTGCGGGAATGACTTAAAAAGTTACCGCGAACTGGAACGCAAAGGGCAACTGAAGTACTTAATGGTCTTTTAGTCTGTCAGTTCTTACAGTTTGTTCCGCTTACCCGGAGTGAGAGGACTCGTTTTACGATTTTACACCCCAAAACACTTGTATAGTTGTAGATACACGCGGTAACTACACGGTAACTGACACATGTTTGCACTGACTGGACAGGTCCACTCAAATCTGTGTGGTTCTTTCTTCAAAAGACCATCTCAGACACCGGCATGGTTCTCATATAATTTGATAAATACAAAATTGTCTGGACTTTAAAAGAGACTGTGACCTCTGAGTTTGTTTCGGATGTTTCTTCTCAGAGTAGTCAGTTACGAAACACCGGCCTCATCTAGTGTAATATAGTGTCTTTTTGACGGGTAAAAGAGTTTGCCAAAACCAATTTACTGAATAAATATCATTTATCAGATTGAATACCTTACACTATTTTTTGCTACCAGCATCTTACAGTTTTCATTATGACCGTTCGTATATTTATGTAAAGGACGGACGGACAGACGAACAGCGGAGTCTTAGTAATGGCCCCGTTTTACCCTTTATGCACGCTAAAAAAATACAAGTTACTATTAAATATGACGACGACGACACTATAGCCACACAAAAGTTATAAACTGCTTAAAAACTACAATCATAGTAAACTTGCCAAACCAAAAATTCGATCCCAGATTGATCTTGGTGCGAACTTGTTCCACAATTTTCTATTTGAGCGAGCCGAAGTCAGCCGATCTGAGCCGAAGTGGAAACAGAGATGTTATCGTGTCGGTAAGCGGCGATAGCATTTTAATGAGTAAAGAATCGATGCACGCCGCGCTGTGGGACGCCGCACGCGCAGCCGGTCACCAGTCGGCCAGGCGAATGTACGGCGGAGAGGTATTCGGGTTCATATTATCGTATTATCAGCTTTGCTTGGATATTTGGTTTATAATTTGACGAATCTGATGTTTGGTTAGCTCTCATGGGGTCCTGGGTTCGATTCCCGGGTAAGTCAAAAAGTGCTATTAGGTTTTTCTACTAGAATTTCTCAGTAACTAGCTAGGAAGATAGCGATGTTAAGCCGTTGGTCTTGCGCTGCGCCTGATCTCTCTCCGGTCGTGTTGGATTGCCGTCCCAACGTGAGAAGAAAGGAATAGAAAGTGCACCTGTGACTGCGCACACGCATGTGCAGTATGACATATCCTCATACTGCACATGCGTGTTTCATGCTTTGGATTGAATATTTAAACTAAAAAGGATAAAATAAAAAAAAAAACTTTTACAAAAGTTTTTTTTCTGGAATCACAGTCTTGATTTTTTGTTTTGAAGTATACAGGAAGGAGATGGCGGGACCAACTCGATAGGTTCCTTCCAGCAGGCTGGAAAGAGGTCGCGAGAGCTCGCAAGAAGTGGAAGGAGTGGAGGGAGGCCTTTGCCCAGGACTGGGACAGAGCAGGCTAGCAAAAAAAGTATACAGCGTATACTCACTTCCACATGGATGCTAGGGACTTGCTGAGCTCAGCGTTGTGCAGTGCGGGCCGCTGCTCGGAGAGGCGCTTGCGCATGGCCTGCGCGAACAACATGAACGCATTCATGGGCCTCTTGACATGTGCTCGTCGGATGCAGCCACCGCCTCTGTGCGGACAATACAAGTATTTTTTTAAAACTTGACATATTATTAGAGTATGTGCCCATAAAGTGTTTACAAGTAACAGCTGATTCAAAGTCTAACGGTCGGTCGGCAAAAAATATGGCAGCTCCAGCTGACCATTGTGATAAAAGTTGCGTCTCTGTCTCGCAAAAACAACAAGACGCGACAGAGAATGGCTCGTGCGTCGGTGAGCGAGACGCGACGATAGCGGCGGAAGGTGTAAGTGGGACCGAGTACGTGACGAACGACATTTTGACGGTGCGCGATAAGAAACAGGTTTCGAATTTGGCTACCTGTGCGAATATGTCTCCTACTAGCGGTCACCGAGGGAATGTACTCACGATGGCATCATCACCAGGGAGTGAGGCGTCGTCGTCGCCTATGCGCGAGCCTGCGGCTGTGCCTGCGGCGATAGTGGCTCAGTGTGTGAGTTTGCGTGATAAAAATGTGAGTAGTGGACAAGTGGTGGATGATACAGAATGGAAATTAGTGCAAAATAAACATCGTAAACAATATAAGTTATCTAGTGAAAAGGGTAGGGCTTTAATTGCGCCTGAGGATAAATTTAGGGCTGCGGATATCAAAGTGCCGTTACTAATTTCCAATGTCAGCATGGAAACAAGTGAAGATGACATTATAAGTTATATAAAAGATAAAACAAGTGAAACTGTTTCTCTTAAAAGGATTGCTATGAAGTCAGCGAGGAGTTATAGTGCCTTTAAACTGTATGTATCAAAACACAAACTTGATTTATTTTTAGATTAGGAAATATGGCCAGACGGCATTGTTTTTAGACGTTACGTGAATTTTATGTACAGAACTACGAGTAAGTCCCGGGAATCTAAAGTAAAAGTGAGCTAATTACGTAATAATAATGGGAACTCAAATGGTTTTGCTTAGCCCTGAATCCTCTTAGCACACTGCTGGAGGATTCAGGTCTAGGCTATCGGTTGAGGAGAGGCGGTCAGGTTATATCTCACCTCCTTTATATGGATGACCTGAAACTTTTTGCCCCCACCAATTCGCAGCTGATGGGGCTACTAAAGATCAGGGTGAATCTTGAGAGGCTAATTTTACGCTGTCCGAAGAAAAAAACTAAGTACCCGTAGTATTTAAATTTGAAACCAAAATATTTTTTTATGCTACTATATTGTATGATCTTACTGTAGCACGATAGTTTTTGTGTCTAATTTGGTACTAAACAGTCGACAAAAAAACCAAAAGGCCTAAATATTGATACCCCTGGCGCGTCCGCTGCACATTTCGCAAACAAAATACCAACAAAACTCTTACTTATGAACGTAAACAAAATAAACAGTGCGGTCTCATCGCTACCAGGATTGTTGTAGATTTATTTAAAAAAGATACACCATGTATATTTATGATAGTTTTATTAAGAATTACAATATAAAGTTTGTCCGAGACTAAACAGTGATTCCCGTGGCGCGACACAAATCTTCGTATATCTTAGAAGAATTTTCTAGAAGACTGTCTCCGTGCCGTCGCATGTGCGCTGCTGGTAGAGCTTCGAACGTCTTTGCGGAAGATTGCGCCGCTCGTTGGTCCAGGACGAAATTACGAACGTAATTATTTGATTCCCCTGGTTTTGTTTTCGATAGCTCGTTGATTACCCTGACCACGTTTTCAAATGCAATTTGAGTTTTAACGGTTGGTGGTCGGGTATTGAAAGTGATAAATTGTAAACGAGACTGATTAGTATTATATAGAGGCTACTTTAAAATAGTAATAAAACTTGGTTTTCTATTACCATTTTTTGATTCCCCTGGCCAAAAAATTTTAAAACGCAATATGTCGGGAACCATCCGGCCAAAAGTGATGCCAATTCGTTAAATGTGTTTATAATGAAGTTAAATTTTATATTACATTGTTACTTATAGAAAATCTGTTTAAATAAATTTCGCCAAGGGAATCACCTGAATACGTCGAATCTCAGGATTCACCCATCACTGAAACCTTCAGTAGCGCCATTATGATGGAATTTGGTGTGGAGTAATGTGCGGTCATGCATGTAAGGCGAGGGGGAATTATGGAGTCTGAGAGCACCCAACTCTCAGATTCCATAAACCTTAGATCCCTTTCAGCAACCGAAACCTATAAGTATTTGGGTATGTCGGAATCATTGGGCATCAATGTTGCTGGCATGAAGCAAACATTGAGGGAGCGCTTCTTTGGCCGCCTGAACAAAGTGTTAAATAGTCTTTTATCAGGTGGAAATAAGGTGCGCGCCTTCAATAGTTGGGTCATGCCGGTTCTGATGTATTCTTTCGGCATACTCAAATGGACTCAAACGGAACTTGACGCCCTAGATAGAAAGGTCCGTACACTGCTGACTGCAAATCGGATGCATCACGGTCATCGGTGATGAGACTATATATCCCGCGGAAGTGTGGAGGCCGTGGCTTACTCAATGCTAAGACCTTGCACAACCGCGAGGTATGCAGTCTCAGGGAATACTTCCTTGAAGCCGACGTGGGGATGCATCGAGATGTAGTTTCAGTGGACAAAGGCCTTACCCCGCTCTCCTTGGCTAACGAGAACTGGCGCAAACCTGTGGTATTGGATACTAAAGACCGCAGGGAGGTATGGCAGAGCAAGGAGCTACACGGACGGTTCTACAAGGCCCTTCACGGGCCTGATGTAGACTTTTTGTCATCTGTAGCCTGGCTACGTTTCGGGGACCTCTTCGGAGAAACCGAAGGTTTTGTCTGTGCGATTATGGATGAAGTTATCATGACGAACAATTACCGGAAATATATTGTCAAGGACGGTACGGTTGACATCTGTCGGGCATGCCACCGTCCCGGTGAGTCGATCAGACACATTGTTTCCGGTTGTTCTCGTCTTGCTAACGGCGAGTACTTGCACAGACACAATCTAGTAGCTAGGATTATCCACCAGCAACTTGCCCTGCAGTACAACCTTGTGGATTCTGAAGTACCATACTACAGGTATGTGCCCGACCCAGTTCTTGAAAACGGTCATGCCATATTGTATTGGGATCAATCTATCATCACTGACAGGACTATTGTAGCCAATAAGCCTGATATAGTGGTGGTAGATCGCCGAGAGCGCCGTGCAATGATTGTTGACATCACCGTCCCTCATGACGAGAATCTCGTGAAAGCTGAAAATGATAAAAAAATCAAGTATCTTGATTTAGCACACGAGATTGTCGACATGTGGGACGTGGACTCAGCAGTCATTGTACCGATAGTCGTTACGGTCAATGGACTAATTGCGAAGAGCCTCGACCAACATCTTAAGAGGCTCTCATTGTGCAGCTGGCTCAAGGGCTTGATACAGAAAGCAGTTCTCTTGGACACGGCGCGCATAGTGAGGAGGTTCCTCTCTCTGGAGCCCTAACCACCGGCAGCTTGGACCCTGTTCCCGATGCTGGTGGGCACCTATTTTTTATATTTTTAAATGTTTTTTTTTTGTAATAATAAAAATGTAAACAATGTATTAAATATGATAGAAAATGAATAAAGGATATAATAATGGGAACTCAAATTAATAATAATAACTATCTTAGATTAGTAAGCTTTAAAGGAGCTGGCGAACAAAACCGGATTAGTCCGCAAAAATAAATTTTACACAATGGGTAAAAAACTAATATCAATATATGGAAATGATTAATAACATAACATTACACTATTATAGGTAGGTGGATTAGATCTATTGTTGAATCAGTAATATTATTTTTTTAACTTTTATATTCTAGAAGTTATTCAAGAAATAAAAATGGACTAATCTGGTTTTGTTTGAAAAAGGTGGACTTATCAGGTTCTGATTGCAAACTTGTGACAAGTCCGCATGGACCATGCCCGGGTCGACGGCGCCTTGTGTTCCACGCGCGCCTCAAAGAGCGTCGGCATAATGACGGGGCCCTCTCTAGAGGGCCAAAGCCTGCCGGGGTCGCGGGACTTACAAATACCGGCACGGTTCTTGAGCGCTCGGCGTAAGAGTGGGGATCGTTTTGCGCATCGTACACTTATCGACAAATGAAACGCACAATAAAACAAATAAAACGCACAAAACAACGAATCCCGAGTGGCGGCTATGACGCGATGCGCTACGGCACGCTACGCGGGCCAATCACTACACTTTCCCCGCCTCCTTTCCTCACTTCATCTACCAAAGGGACCTAATAACTTACTTCTGCGCAGGTGAAGGTCAGCGCTCAAGATCCATGCCGGTAACTGTATCTCATTACCGTACCGTGACCCCGGAACATAAAGGGCTATTGAAGGACACCGTGGATTTTAATCAGTACAAGTCTGACAGTCCCTCCCGCCCTGACCGGGGTGGGAGGACTCATTTGATGATAAATATTACCACGCTAAAAAAAAAGGCCGGTTTTATTAGTACCGACAAATCCGGTTTTCTATAAAAGAGGAACTTCAAATCAAACAAAAAGTATAGATTTGAAAGGTTTATTGTATTTTGTTTGAAAAAAATCAGATTACAACTTCCGTAATACGAGTGTGTAATTTTTTTAATCATATTTTAGTTGCCAGATTAATACTAGTGTTGCCGTCCAAAAAATACAGACATTGTCTACCTCGTGTTTATTTTTGCTGTACATTTCCGGTTTTGATTGAAAATATGGTGAAGAAATGAATACTTGAAAGAACAAATCCGCTTCAGAATGAAAATTGATGAAATTTATAAAACCGTTTTGTTGGATGTCGGACTGATCCGGTTTTGTTTGAAAATGCACTTTTAAAAGCTTGTTTTGGCTAACTTAGAGCCGGTTTTGATTGAAAATATTAACAGGAACAGACGTAACAGGTCTTAAACATCACGATTCGAAAAAAAAATGCTTTTGAAATTTGAGTGGACTACTCCGGTTTTGTTCGCCAGCTCCTCATTATTGTAAATCGGCTAAAAGATCGATAGATAACGTTAGAGACTTATGTATGCGGTCGGATTTGGTGGCCCTACAAGAGACCTGGCTTCTTTCCCATGACATTCCTATGTTAGCAACAATAAGCCCTGACTTTGAATGTACCGGTAAGTCGGCTGTGGATACATCAGAGGGCCTTTTAACCTTTTAATAGGAAGACCTCATGGTGGAGTAGCCATCCTCTGGAGGAAAGGAATATTTGAGTCAGTGTCTGTTGTTAATTGTAGTAGTCCTCGCTTAGTGGCCATCAAAGCTTCAACTGGGAATCGAAATGTACTTGTTTTTTCTGTATATATGCCTACAAATTGCTTAGACAACTTGCCTGTGTTTACAGATGTATTAAGTGAAATAAGTGCAACCATAGCAAGTTGTGATGTGGAAAATGTTTTTATGTTGGGCGATTTTAATGCGCACCCTAACGAGTTGTTTTATAAAGAACTAGTTAATTTCTGTTCTGACCAATCCTGGATGTGTGCGGATGTGGAAAGACTGGGGGTGGCTAGTGATACATACACTTTTATAAGTGATGTCTACGGGAGTAGGAGATGGTTGGATCATTGCTTGGTGTCTGTATCAGCTTGGCATACAATTATTAATGTTGACGTTTCCGAGGACGTTTATGTGTCTGATCATCTACCTATTTTTGTGGATTGTAACTTTGAAGTTGTGAGACCTAAAATGATGACGCGAACTATCTGCCGAGATTCCGTTGTATGGGGTGAGAGAACTCAGTCAGAAACGCTTGCTTATCACAATATTTGCAATAATAAGTTACGCACCGTTGATTTCCCCCATGCTTTTCAGGGTTGCGGTAGTGGATCGTGTAGTTTGGTTGAACACAAATTAGTTCTGGATGATTTGTATAAGCAGATTGTGTGCGCGGGAGTCTAAGGTAGTACGCGGTGGGGGGCCGAGACGGGGCAAACGAGTGTGTGGATGGAATGAACATGTGAAGGATACTCATCGCCAGGCTAGGGATAGTTTTCAGACCTGGATACAAAATAATCGTCCCTCTTCAGGACCTATCTATGAAAATATGCGTGAGATGCGAAAACGTTTTAAAAGTAGGCTGAAATACTGTCAAAACAACGCTGAGCAAATTATTATGGATAGGTTAGCTGATCAACGAGCAAATAAAAAATTCGGCGAGTTCTGGAAATCCACGAGTAAGTTGGATGGAAAGCCAGGACTGTCTTCGAGTGTGGAAGGTATTAGTAAACCCGAGGGAATCGCTAATATGTTTAAGGAACACTTTCGAGTACAGTCCCCTCTCGGGCCCTCAAACGTGATGGACGATGCTGAGCCCAGCAGGTGTGGAACTAAACCTTTATTGCGATTCTTTGCCAAGCAGGTTAGAGCAATTATTAATGGTATGAGTCGAGGCAAATCTCCAGGACATGATGGGCTCAGTATTGAGCACTTGAAACACGCGGGTGTGCATTTGCCGCGAATCCTGTCTATGTTCTTCACAATGTGTATTAGTCATGCGTACTTACCAGCTGATCTGATGATGACATTAGTAACTCCCATTGTGAAGAACAAGACAGGTGATATATCGGATAAGAGTAACTATCGTCCCATTTCTCTCGCCACAATTATAGCTAAGGTGTTGGACGGTATGCTTGATACTTGCTTAAATAACTATACACCGTGTCCTTCACGTTATCCATAAACTTTAGCAAATACTTCTATGGCTTTTACAAATCAAATCCAACACAGGAAGTAGTACTTAAAAAGGCTTCGTTACAAAGATATTTGTAATTTCATTTAATGAAATTTAATTGAGCTATGCAGTGAGAAAGTATCTTAATTTGGCCTATGTTGCCGCTTAGTGCAATTAAAATGATAAATCTATCAAATACTATTTGCATTTCATTTGCACGTACGAGAGGAACCCGAGAGTTAGCGAAGAAATACGATCATTTGCGATAACGAATCTTTCAAAGAGATTAAACTGGTCGCTATGGATACCTAAGTTGTTATTTGTCATTGTTTGTCATGCATGATTTTAACTGTCAGGATTATTGTTTATTGTAATTTGCTTTTGGGTTTCCGACTAATTTAATCAATCATTTTGATTACAACTTTCACTATGCCGCACGAATATTCTGCTCAACACCAAGCTGATATTCACTTCGTCTACGGTTTCTGTGACGGAAATGCTACAGCAGCTGTGCGAGAGTACCAACGGCGATTCCCTGGTCGGCGCGTTCCTGATATACGAACATTTATTAACATACACAGGAGATTTTGTGAGATCGGAATTAGACCACGCCGCCCTGAATGAGCAATCAATTTGAGCGTCGCTCAAGAAAACAGAATAATGAACCTTATTATTCATGATCCTACACTCTCAACGAGACGCGTTGGGAGAATCGTGGGTGTATCTCATAAGCTAGTGTGGAAACTGTGGAAAAGATATGGTTTGCATGCCTACCACTACAGAAAATCCCAAGGCATAATACCACCTGATCACTTCTCAAGAATTGTTTTTTGCCAGAGAATGAATCAAGAACTGATAAATAATCCAATACTGCTTCAAAAAATTCTTTGGATGGATGAAGCCCAGTTTACAAGAGCGGGAGTATTCAATTCCAAAAATCAAGTGCAGTGGCATGAGAGCAACCCGAATTTACATTGGCAGGCGTCACATCAAACTGAATTCTCTGTAAACATGTGGGCTGGTGTTTTTAACAATCAGCTGATCGGCCCTATTGAGATTCCCCACCGCCTAAATGCTGACAATTACATAGAGTTCCTAAGAAACGTCACTAGCTTCGAATTTTTCGAACAAGTGGATCTTCAAACTCTGCGAACCATGTGGCTCCAACATGATGGGGCCCCTGCACATTATGGCACACAAGTGCGTGAATATTTAAATGCAACGTTTCCTGGCCGTTGGATTGGACGAGGTAGCACAAATATCGCATGGCCAGCTAGGTCCCCAGATCTGACTCCTTTAGATTTTTATGTCTGGGGAACCTTAAAGGAGAAGGTGTACTCCGTACAAATTCAGAACCGTGAACAGCTCTTAGATAGAATATCTCAGGCTGCTGAACAAATAAGACAAATGTCTGTAAATTTAAATGGCCAAATTAGGACTCGTTTGAATATTTGTGTCGAAAAAGAAGGTGGTCATTTCGAAAACTTTTTACATTAAATTTATTTTTTGCTTTTTCCCACGTTTTTATACACTCACTTTTCTTGTTTGTTTGTCGTTCCGGTTGGACTTTTGCAACTCAAATTTGAGGCACTTCCCGATAAGCTAGCAGGCTGAAATTTTTTACACGCTTTGAGTTCTGATGACAATACATGACTAGCTAAGAAACGTCATAACAAATCCAATATGGCGGCCTCCCCAAGATGGCGGACTGGCTGTTTGAAACCCACCTCCATGATATGGTTATCAAATAAAAGGGTTTGCTGTCAGGAATACGAAAAAAATAGTCACTTGACTTAAATCCAATATGGCGGACGTCCAAGATGGCAGACAGGCTATTTGAAATGCACCCCTATGATATGGATATCAAATGAAAGAGTTTGCTACCAGGAGTACGAAAAAAATAGTCACGTGACTTAAATCCAATATGGCGGACGTCCAAGATGGTAGACTGGCTGTTTGAAATCCACCCCCATGATATGGGTATCAAATGAAAGGGTTTGCTGTCAGGAATACGAAAAAAATAGTCATGTGAATTAAATCCAATATGGCGGACGTTCAAGATGGCGGACAGGCTTTGAGGCATTTCCTGATAAGCCAGCAGGCTGAAATTTTCAGGGTAGCTTCAAATCCGATGAACAATGATAAAAATAATAAAATAATTAATAGATTTAAAAAATCTAAAAACCCACGTTTTTAAATGTCCTAAAAATAAGAAAATAACCCTACGGGGCTGAGAGAGGGGCCACTCAAAACGTGGGGGCGTATCTTTGCAAGTTACACCCACGATCTTTACACGTCATATAAATATATCCCATAAATAATCCCTTAAATAATATACGCCCCCACGTTTTCAGTGGCCCCTCTCTCAGCCCCGTAGGGTTATTTTCTTATTTTTAGGACATTTAAAAACGTGGGTTTTTAGATTTTTTAAATCTATTAATTTTAGAGTTTATTTTTTATTAATAAAAATATTTTTGAATGACATTACGGCTGACGTAGTTGTCTAACCTACAGTGTTTGGATCTTTGGACCTTTGGACACTCCATTGAGGTTGACAGGAGAGCGCTCATTTGTGAAATGTATTGAAAAATAAGATGGTGGCGTTAGTTCTGATGTTGCCCACGCAACAAGTGTGCTTATAAATTATAATTATTCTACTGAAATGCATAAAAAAAATATGCTGTGATTACCATTTATCTTAATTTGACCGAGACCTATCTTTTGAGAGTATTTTTACGAATGTACGTGAGCTCTAAGCGTGGTCCCCAGATTGCGTGTTGAGCTGCCCCTCTTTTAGTCAATAATTTTGAGATTGAATGTTCGTTACTTAAGCCGAAACGGCAGAATGGGAAGATAATTATGGTAGCCTACTCCGCTTCCCGTCGTTGGAGGTCCGGCGTTGCTTTAAGCCTAGACTAAAAATAAGGACTGCAGAAACGTTTTGCGAAGGCTGCATGTCGTGGGAAGAGGTTATCATGATTTTTTTTTTATTCCTCAATTAAAAAGACAATTCGAAATACGTATCTACCTGCTTGGTAGCCTTATACGTTCTCTTTAGATAAGTATAATACCTACATTGACAGTGCTATGAGGAACGAGATAAAAAATCAAAGAAACTTTTGTTTTGACAAGTTTCAGCCCGCCAAATGTTATGAATGAAAATACGACGTTGCCAATTCGGATAAAGAGGCATGCATATCGGGTTATTTACGTCTAGGTATTTAGTTTGTATGAAAATTAACAAAAAATAAAAAATAAGAATTTATTAATGTGTCCATAATGAAAAATGCTTACTTCCGTGGTTTGAACATCTGGTCGAAGTTTATGTATATCGTCCGGAACACGGTGTATACATCTTCATGATGCGCAGTTCGGGTTTCGTCCCGGACTATCAACCGAAAGCGCTATTTTGAGTCTCAAGCATACCGTTCAATACTATACAGCTCGGAAGACGTCGGTGTACGCCTGTTTCCTAGATCTCTCCAGGGCCTTCGATCTTGTCTCGTATGATGTGCTCTGGGATAAGATGGTAAACAGGGGTATACCGGCAGAAATATGTGGGATACTGCATTATTGGTATGGCAACCAGACCAATCATGTGAAGTGGGACGGTACGCTTTCTGAGCCGTATAGGTTGGAGTGCGGGGTGAGGCAAGGTGGCCTGACATCCCCCAGGCTCTTCAACCTATACGTAAATGACCTCATAGAGGGACTCAGCAGTATGCGTGTCGGACGCAGTGTTGGTGGAGTAAGAATTAACAACATCAGCTATGCGGACGATATGGTGCTGCTGGGTCCGTCTGCGGGAGCAATCAGGGAGCTTCTTAAGACTTGTGAAGTCTACGCTGCCGCACATGGTTTGTCGTATAATGTAAAAAAGTGTGAATACATGGTTTTTAAGGTCGGTGGCAAATGTCGGGAAGAAGGGCCCGAACTACTTATAAACGGGTCAGTAATTAAAAAAGTATCAACATTCAAATACTTAGGTCATTTTCTGTCCGACGACCTTAAGGTTGATGCTCAAGGGTAGCCCGCGAAATTCAAAATTTCTTGGGTTTTTTGCAATTTGCAGGCCAGTGCTAGGTTGTATGTTGATTAAAATATTGATCGCGCTTGTAAGACGTATGTAGTTACAGAATTATTATCATCGAAATCACCAATACAACCCTCCAAGTTCATAAAGCTTCAGGAACAAAAAAATAACATAAAAACTCATTCCTGAAGCTTTATGAACTTAGAAGATTTGCTCGGTGTACGAATCAAGTCAAAATTACCTTGTTCAAGGCCTATTGCCAGAGTTTGTACACGAGTAATCTATGGGTCAGTTACAAAAAATCGTTAGATGTCCTGCGGGTCCAGTATAATAATGCTTTCAGAATGTTGTTGGGTCTACCTCGATACTGCAGTGCGTCGCTGATGTTTGCGCAAGCTCGAACCGACGGTTTTCACGCAATTGTACGCAAGGAAACCGCTTCATTACTGAGACGAGTGAGAGATAGTCCCAACAGCATCCTGGGAACTGTTGCGGAGAGGCTATGCTCTCCGCTTATGAAGCAATTTGTGTGTAGGATAATTTTTACTAACACTAGATAATAAGTTGTTTTAATGCTTAAGTACTAACACTATATGGATTTTGTAGTCCGAAATAAACGAATTTAATTTAAGTAATATACGTATAATAAGAGTTCGCCCCGAATTTTTATGTTTTCTGCTCTATTTTTTTGTCGTGTGAGAATGTTGCTATACTCTGGTTTCAGAGTTAATTAAACCTTCTCTAGGTATACAGGCTTCTATTATATATGACTTAGACATAATTAGGTATTTGAATTTGTCAAAAATCATTTTTTTTAATAATGAATCCACTACAAATAAGAACATTTATGGAAGAGAAAAAAACCTTAATTGTTTTTTGTTTAATAATTAATTATAACCAATTTAAAAGTGATAAAATTCGAACAAAATTGACGGAACACAAACGCGCCCCAATGGGGAAGGCAAGTGTCAAAGTGACAAGTGACAATATGGTCCCAAAAGAACTGTCAAATCAAAGGAATTTTCTGAAAAAAAAACGCCTTTATTGATGTAAAATGACTAGATGTTGTGTAATAGGCTGTAAAAATGATGGAACATACTTTCCGACAATTCACACTATCAAGAAATAATGGGTAGCTGCTGTGACTGCTGTGAGAGCAAAAATTGTATTATCAATAAGGAAAAGCTATAGGTATAATAAACAAATATAGGCAGAATAGATACGATTTTTGCTTTAAAAACGATTTGAATTTTTTTCGATTTGCGGCCGTTTTGTATTTAAGCAGCGAAATATCTACCCTTGCGAAGCCGGAACAGGCCGTTAGTTGAATTTATTAATGAAATTCTATGATTATACCATAACTAAACAATCGAATACACCTTTCAAAATAATATCTACTTTTCTATTGGAGGTTAAGTATTGCATCGCTCTTTATATCATGAAATGGTTCGTCTGGTGGAAGAATTATCACCGGACCGAGATTTGTGATAGTTGTGGTGTTAGGAAGTTAAAATTCTTATCATATTGCTCCAATCTATAAAATAGATGTAAAATTAGATGAAGAAGACAAACACAAAACTTGATGACATTTTTCTCAATATAGAATGTCAGAAGCAGTATTATATTCTTTGTAGAGGCTAGCACATGTAATACCTACTTAAAAATTACAATTTTAAATCCCAACTACAAGTAAATGTGTGTTTAATGTAGTAGAATCAAATTTATAGCCTCTCAACTAAATCACTTTTTTTTCTCTTGTAGATGCACCGCGGCGTCTTAGTTCTGGTTTTAGTATATGCACTTGCATTGACGAATAATTTCCCATACTTATTTGTTTTTTAGAATAAACTCAATTGTTATAACAAAATACGTGTTTGTTTTTTGTACAAGCTATACAGTAATCTGACATATGAGACAACGATCGCAGCGACATCTACGATTAGCTTTGAGTTGCCATCCCCATTGGAGAAATTGCTCGTAGCATGGTTAGCGTAGACCATGCTACGAGCAATTTCTCCAATTGAAATATATACATGGAATGCCTAGGACAAAAACAAAATGTCCTAATTTTAGGAGATCGTTCATCATCATCAAACTGTAATTTTCCCACTGCTGGGACACAGGTCTCCTCTCTGTGAGAGGGAGTGTATGTGACCACAATCAGACGGGCCCAGTGCGGGTTGGGAGATGTCATGTGACATAGGTATTTATTGTCGATATTTTCCTTTACCGTTTTGAGAGCAGTGGTGATGCCAAAAAACTTTTCTTTCGGAAGTCGGTGGCTTTGCTTTTATATTTCATTGACTTTTTTGCCACCGACTTCCGAAAGAAAAGTTTTTTGGTAGGTTATTTTACCCTTTTTCGTGGTTGTTTTTTTAGAAGTCGGTTAGATTTTTTTTAAAAACTTTTTTATTTTATCCTTTTCAGTTTAAATATTCAACCCAAATTCTTGTCAAATACATAATTTTCTTACATATAATATGCACTAGAATTTTACTATCCGTAGCACCGGTTATAACATCGCTCATGTCCCCATTAAGCAAGAACACCAAAATAAATGTTTTTTTTATGGGACCAAATGGCAGGTATACTGCATCGAACAATAACCCATATGGGTGCAAAGTTCTCATCAGTATAAATGAATTAAGTCCAAATACAAGATAGCTGCTATAAAAACAACTAGAAATCAGACTCAGCTGTTCGATGCTGAGGCCGTTTCAGGTGACATTGCCGTCCACTTCACTGCAAAGGAAGTTGCATCGGTTATATCGAGAATGAAAAGAGGCAAGTCGCCCGGCCACGACGGTCTCAGCATCGAACATCTGAGGCATGCCGGAGTACACTTGCCGCGAATATTAGCCATGTTTTTTAACCTTTGTGTTAGTCACTGTTATTTACCTGATGACCTTATATACACTACTATAGTGCCTATTGTTAAAAATAAAACCGGGGATGCCTCTGACATTTCCAATTACAGGCCGATATCATTGGCGACAGTCATAGCCAAGGTGCTGGACAGTCTGCTTGACAAACTGTTATCGAAGCATATTATATTAGAAGACAGTCAGTTCGGTTTCAGACCAGGGCTCTCCACAGAGAGTGCTATTTTAAGCCTCAAGCAGACTGTACAGTATTATACTGGTAGAAAAACGCCTGTGTTTGCCTGTTTTCTGGATTTGTCAAAGGCATTCGATCTCGTTAATTATAAAACGCTGTGGCGTAAGCTACAAGAAGAAACTTCTCTGCCCAATAGCATCATAAAATTATTTAAGTATTGGTATAATAATCAGAAAAACAGTGTGAAGTGGGAGGGATCATTTTCTGATGTGTATCGGTTGGAGTGCGGGGTGAGGCAGGGGGGATTAAGTTCGCCTCGACTTTTCAACCTATACATGAATCAGCTGATCGTTGAGCTCAGCAACACTGGTATCGGTTGTCATATTGATGGGGTTTGTGTTAATAACATAAGCTATGCTGACGATATGGTGTTGCTGAGCCCATCGATCGGTGCCCTGAGGCGACTGGTGTCCATATGTGAGGCTTACGCGGTGGCTCAAGGACTCCAGTATAATACCAAAAAGAGCGAAATAATGGTCTTTAAGGCAGGAGCAGTAGGTTACCAAACCATACCTGAGATATCGCTCTGCGGAGCACCCTTGAATAGGGTGAGTCAATTTAAGTACTTGGGTCATTGGGTCACGGAGGATTTGAATGATAATAAAGACATTGATAGGGAACGTAGGTCGCTATCGGTACGCTGCAATATGCTGGCCCGCAGGTTCGCGCGATGTACTGAGGCGGTCAAAGTGACTTTATTTAAGGCATTTTGCTCGTCATTTTACACGTGTAGTCTGTGGACCAGCTATAGTTTGCGAGCTTATAGCGATCTACGTGTCCAGTATAATAACGCACTCAGGATACTGTTGGGGCTGCCATGGAGATGTAGTGCGTCAAAGATGTTTGCGGAAAGGCGTATAGATGGTTTTGCAGCCATCTTACGTAAAAGAAGCGCTTCTCTGCTTGCTCATCTGCGTGGCACTACCAACACTATCTTGAGTTTATTTGTAGATAGATGGGAGTCTCCACTGCTGCGACACTGGATGACACTCCACTCTAAATAATTTTTTGTTTTGTTTTGTTTTGAATATTCTACTAACACTAGTTTATAAGACCATTGTTACTAACACTATGGGCGTGTCCTGAAATAAATGTTTTAATAATAATAAACCGTTGAGGAGTTCCCTGAACTGTTCTTCGTCTTCATCATCAGAACCCTAATGACAGTTACAAACCATCTAGGTGTAAAGTTCTCATCAATATAAATGAATTAAGTCCAAACACAAGGTAGCTACTGTAAACCGTTGAGGAATTCCCTGAACTGTCCTTCGTCTTCGTCATCAGACCCCTAATAACAGTTACAACTCATCTAGGTGTAACGTTCTTATCAATACAAATTAATCAAGCTCAAACACAAGGTAGCTGCTGTGAATCGTTGAGGAGTTCCCTCGACTGTCTCTCGGCTCTATCATCAGATATACTCCAGACCTTTATTAACTTGTAGTGCTTTGAAATACTTAATGATAAAAATAATTTACTAAGTCAGTCGATGCCTACTCCTTACTGTTAAGGAGTTGTACCTTCCATCATCAGCTCAGCTACATGAGATGATGGTTACCATACGCAAGTCCTTAAATTACTTCATAATATTTGCGAAAAACGGTGCGTCGGCCTATAAAATTTGAGGGTTTCCCTCGATTTCTCCTGGATCCAATCATCAGATATTGAAATGGTGACAATGGGACCACACGGGAAGCACCAGCTTTCAAACAAAAAAAGAATCATGAAAATCGGTTCACCCAGTCGCAAGTTATTAGGTAACAAACAAAAAAAAAAAAAAATACAGTCGAATTGATAACGTCCTCCTTTTTTGAAGTCGGTTAAAAAGTAAACTGTCACCAGATATTTATGATCAATTTCAGTTCGTAATTGATTAAAGCGATGAAAACTTTCAAAATAAAGTCCAATAAGTCCTTGACTCACATTAGGACGATCAATTACCAGCCACAAGAGGGGTGGCGATGCATGGGAACTCGCAGACCACATCTATGTCCACAAAGCACTGATAACGGCCAATCGGCGCGTATCTGTCAATAAGTAGGTACGTAGACACTGGGTCCCACCTTCTGGGAAATACGGCAAAACATAGGTACTAAACAGCTTAAAGTATGGGAATTTCCATTATTTTGTGCATGCTGAAACATGTACGTGATGTACCTACCTATGAATAGGACAAAGCAAAACGCAGTATGTAAGGAACCTTGTGTAAGAAAATCATCATTTGGAGTTTTGTAGGTTCTGCCAACAGCCATGGAAAACGGCGTGCGCAAAAAGAAAACAAGCGTAGTTACATGGTCTGTATGAAACTTTTGTGTTTGCCTAATGCCTTCGATTACTGATAAAATGTGTGCGCTAAAACTTGTTTCGTTCAGAGAGATACAGGCCCTTATGTATTTAATTCTGATTTTTTATTTCCAATACATTGACAAGCATGAGTGCTCACCAAGCGCACTTCAAATGTCAACATATTAATATACAGAAGTTATGGCATTGCACAGAAAGTTTTGAAAGCTCTACTTTGCTTAAGGCCTGCTAAAATGAAAGCGATTTCCCGATGCCACACACAATACCACATCATTACCGCTACCCGCGGCGGCGGTAGCGGATACCGCTCCAGTTTGAATAAGCCTTTACGGGTGTAAGCAAGGCATAGTTTATTAAACTTTCTGTAAAGGTGCATCTAAACGGGTCGACGGCGCGTTGTGTTCCACGCGCGCCTCAGAGCCGTCAGCAATCTGACGGGGCCCCCTAAGAGGGCCAAAGCCTGCCGGGGTCGCGGGACTGTCTCACCTGGTAACCGTGACCCTGGTACGTAAAGGGCTATTGAAGGATCACCGTGGATTTTAGTCAGTACAAGTCTGACAGTCCCTCCCGCCCCACCCTGGGCGGGAGGACTCATTTGATGCTTTTACCACGCAAAAAAAAAGGTGCGTCTAAACGGGCAATATTTTTACGGCAATGTATGCCTGCAAAACTATTGCCGGCAATACTGCTAGCAATATCAGCCAGACTATGTAAATTATGTCAATATTTTGAGTGTGGCCCGCCCGACCATGTAGCTACATCATATTTTTGGTCTGGTCGTTAGACAAAATGTACGAGCAATGCTGGTTCAGACAAACCTAATGTGAAGAAATACTACATTAGGGTAGTTCTTCAGAGACAAAATTTTCGATGTCTGTGGGTATATTTCCGTAACCAACTAACAAAACGGCATGTAATATTTTTTTCTGTATACTTTAGCTTTAGATCTAACTGGGACAAATTATATTTTTTTAATAGTAGCTATCTAGATACAAAATAAAAATATTTATAACTTGACCAGTCACCTTTCACAGTGTACAGACGTGCTCGTTAGCAGTATTTAATTAACGCAATAATTGTGACCTTCTTTATTATTTTGCTTACTCTGACTTAAATTCTGAGTAAATTATAATGGAAACATAGAAAAAGTGAACAAGTTTTAATTGAAAATGGATAACAGCCCACGTAGTCCAGTGAAACCATCTACTACACCAGCAAAGAACCTTCAATCTGACTTCTCTATAGAAGTTGCGTCCACGCCCGAGATACAAAAATGGATGTCGTCTATTGAGCAGCAGTTAAATGAAGTCTGCTCTATTGCCACGGATGGCAAACTCAATTCAGAGCAGAAACTGAAAATATCCAATCTAAGCCGTAAAATAGGATCTGGCGTCTCGCAAATGGCCGTTTTATATCAAGACCTGAAGCAAAAAGCCCACCAAGCCATGAATATCATTGATGAACTGAAAGAAAAGCGCGACCTATCCGAACAAATTTTCGAGATGAAGCAGACGATCAAGAACTCTGGTGTTACGGGGAATGCTTCATTTGCTGACATGGTGAAGAAAGGATCAAATAGTTTTGTGCGACCGAACAATCTGAGCGCTATCGCTATTTATCCAAAAAACGCATTAAAAACAAGTGACGAGACAAAAGTACTAGTACAAAAGATCATACGCCCTGATGAAATGAAGCTCCATGTACGCGGAGTCCATAAAACTAAAAATGGGGGTGTTATAATCAGCACTGAATCAAAACAGGATGTTGATAAAGTCAAGGAAGCAGTTCATCTGTCGTTGTCTGCTGGACTCACCGTTGACGAACCTAAAAAGCGCCAACCACGGATTGCAATCGTAGGAGTGCCGACTTCTCTAGCCGATACTGACGTTTTCAAGTGCATTTTCGAGCAGAATGTAACAGATATGTTTCCAGAGATGACAATAGAGTCCTTTTTATCAGTTGTAAAGTTAAGCCATAAATCCGGGAAGAAAGATTCATTGACCTGTAACTACATCATCGAAGTTCCAGCCAAGATCCGTAAATCCCTAATAGTTCAAGGAAGGCTTTATATAAATTGGACTTCCTGCCCTGTCAGAGATTTTACGTTAGTTACTAGATGCTACAATTGCCAACAATACGGTCACGCAGCAAAAACATGCAGAGAGGTCAAGTCATCGTGTGGACATTGCGGAGAAGTGGGACATTCCATGACTGAGTGCGCGAAAAAAACCGAAGCTCCTAAATGTGCAAGTTGTTCGCGATTTAATAAGCCCAATAACCATAAAACGGGAGATGCTGAGTGTCCTGCTAAGAAAATAGCAGAATACAGGTATATAAACTCAATTGACTATGAGGGCGCATAGAACGTCATATACTCTTGGTCAGTATTATGAGTTGATATGCCTTACCTTACACAATGTTGCGTAACAACAACAGGTTGATGTGCTAGCCTACTTAACAATTTGTTGCTGTCTAAGCATGACTGTCGCGTCGCTGGTTATTGAAAATAACAAATTACCAAGTGTACATAATTTAACCTAGTTTATGTTTCTGCTGACGCATATAATTTCTGTCATATTATTACATGTATAATTCTAAGTTTTAAGTTAATTATTATTTTAAGTATTTTAGGTTTATAATAAATACGTAATCATATTTTTAGTGCTATTAGATATTGTTAACAAAATAACTTTTGTCGTACAAATAGAATTAGTTAGAGTTCCATTCGCCTGTGATACAGGTTTAACCTAGTACAGGCATACAAATTTGTGAGATCTTCATCGTAAAATTTAGATTAATTTTGTATTTTACCTTTTATTCTGAATAAAGATTATTATTTATTTATTTATTTGAAGTCTGTTCTCCTGATTCATATGGGGCGTCCGTTTCCCATTTTCCGGAACAAAATGGTCGATGTCGCATTTTCCTTTTGATTCATCAATATAAATTAAAGTTATATCGAAAGGTAATGAATTGACCTCTTACAAAAAAAATATGTAATAGTTGTAACTAGGTTAGTGTGTTTATAATTAAGTAAATAAGAAGTGTCCGGCGTAAAATACTGATTAATATGGAGTAAGCTTTGCTTGACCGTACTTGGTCGAGGAATGATAATGAGAGTCTGGGATCCCGCATGGAGGGAAGCCTGTCGTACAACGGACATGCTAGAAAGCGGACGTGAGGCTAGTTGGCTTAGAACCCGGTGAAACAAAGGTAAATATCTGATTCATCTGTGCTTGGTTTAGGTACCTTGCTGATTACAATGCCTAATTTATTAATTTTATTTTGCTGTTTTAAGACTTTAATCTGAGTTTCGTGTGATGCTTTTGGGTTATAGATTCGTGTAGAAAAATGACAATACTGAAGTCTGTATGAATTATGAGTTAAGCATAATTTTAGGCAAAATCATGATTCATCTGTGCCTGATTGATATGTTCAAAAGCCCATATGAATCTGAAAATAAATTAGTTTTCCCATTTTTCAGCAAGAAAGGAACACTTTTGTTACGTTATTTTACTTTTCCAAGTCAGTAGAGTGTGAGTGAGACAATTTTAACATTATTCTTCGGTATTTATTAAACTCTATCTGTTTGTTTTTATTTTGATATTGCAGTTCGCAACAATGCCACTATCAACAGTAGAAAAGAAGGAGAAAAAGAGACTCATAGAACGTACGAATTTTTTATCCTTCTAGGATAGATTTTGGAAAATAAGAAAAGACGAGTATGCTGCGTGGAAATTAAAATAATTATATTTGAAAAGAAAGGGAGAAAAAGCCAAAGTAAACTGAGAGAATATTATAATGTAGCATTAAAATGACTATCTGGTACCTATTTATAACAAAATTCTCGCTTTTCTGTAAGTATTTATTTCTGTATAAATATTATTCTGAAAAACAAGAATTTTATTGTTGAATTGACCAGATTTTTTCCTTGATATGATCACTGATAATTGTTTTTACAAAAAAATATTATTGTTGTTATAATATTTTGATTATTTTCTTAATATAGAGCCCATTTTTATTTAAGTTTTCCGTTTTTATTTCTGTTCCTGATTCATCTGTATAAAATTCTGATTCATCTGGGCACTAAATTTTTAAACGTAAATATCTTAAAAACTATTTTGTAAAAACGAGTCCCTCATACAAATATATGTTATTTGGAATATCTATTTTCATATGAACATGTGTTACTGAGCTGAAAGTGAAATTAAAATTTGACCATATGAATCAGTCAAAGAATCGAATTTTGAAGAACTACCCATTAAAATGTTTTTGATGGCCGGAAATTTTGTATCTATATCGATACATATAATAAATCTGTAGAAGGGTCAATTCTGTACATTGAAAATATTGAAAAAATAAATAGCGGGGGGTGTTGCTGGATCGATACCAAACACAAATATGTGATTAAAAAATTTTTTGTCTGTCTGTCTGTCTGTCTGTCTGTAACTCTGTATGTGCAGGCATCACGTGAAAACTAACGGTTCGATTTCGATGAAACTTGGTACAATTATACCTTATTATCCTGGGCATAAAATAGGATACTTTTTATCCTGGAAAAATACGTAGAAAAAAAATCTTATTTTTCAGTTTTATTCATAGACATTGTTCCGCGAACACACGTTGCATTACCCGCAGTGGATTCAGCGCCGTAACCTGTAGCGCCGAAAGTCGGATTTGGCTTGAACCGTTTGCGGCACACGCGGGCCACGCCTCCCCGACTCCTATATAAGGAGCCGCGTTCCGCGCCACGCGATGCATATAAATTCTGAATTTGGATGCGAGCGGACGTGTCCAGTGTGGCGAGCGGTCGTCCGTGGAATTAATATTGTATGCGTGTTATTTTAAACCGTGCTTTTCAGCGCGACCTTTTTGATTACTGTTCCGATCAGTTATTTGTAAATACAAGGTCGGAATTACTATGAAAAAAATACTTACTACAGAACGCGAGCTCAACAGCAGTAGCTCAATAGAGGGATCTCCTTAATTATTATAGGCTTAGCCGTATTTGGGTCCAATAGATATTTATAAGATGTCATTGTCAGAGTTACTCAAAATGGAGAAATAAACCATCCACGCGAAGACCATCCGCGCGGACGGAGTCGCGGGCGGAAGCTAGTTAAAAATATTGCCCGTTTAAATGCACCAAGAAGAGCAAAATTAAAGTACATAGATACTACACTTCTTTTATCTTTTTTTTTTTTAAAGTTTGTTCTGGTTTAGGCGTATTACTATCTTATTTTTCCAAGGTACATACGAACAGCGTTAAATTCTACACAACTTCATCCAATTATATGGGCAAACGTTGCGTAGTCCGTAGAAGGTATCGCGATTAACGTTTAGCGCGTAGTGTTGTACTTGTAGCAGATAGTAGGGCTGCGGTAATGAGCCGGTGCGCAGACGCAGCGGCGCGGTGTTAACCGAGCACATTACCGCGCCTCCTCTAACCAACACACGTTGCCGGCCAGATTACACTCTGTCAATATTTGAAACTATCCCGCACTCCCGGAACACCGCGATGAAGTCATTCTGAACACTGCCAGTTGCATCGCTTGAACAGCGGTTGTCAATATTGCTAGTTTTAGATTAACATGGACATCGATTGACTTACTGAGGATCCTGAGAATTTGATGATCCAAAGAAAGTTTTCATTCATCACAAATTCACAATGTTAGAGTTAAGTTCTTTACGGTACCATTTGGTTAGGCAAGTCCTTGATAAGTCTACGTACATATACATACAACAGCTAAAAATATGAGACTTAGAAATTTACACAGAGGCAAAAGTAGCACAAATTCATAAGCGTGTGTGCTTATCAACTGATCCTGTCACTCCAAACCGAAAGGGATTGAAAGCAATAAACACTTATCCCAAATGCATGAATGAAGCCGGCGGCCAAACTTTGATTAAAAGTTCAAATGTCAAGATGTAACAAGTGAGCCGAGGGCGCGAAGTGGCCTGTTCAAACAAGGGTTGTGTTCCGGCGGCACCTGTGTGTCTGTTTGCACACACACTTACACGCCGGGCCACAATCACTGCGCAAACCAACGGGATGTTTGCTCGCACCGCGGCACCGGTGAGATCAACGCAGGCGAGGAAATCTTAATCTGACGGAGCTTTGAACTTACTCAATGCGGAGGACCTAGTAATTGATCGAAGAATTCGATGAATTGATTCTTTATCGTTGACGGTACCTACCTATGATTCGTAAAGCTGTGCTGTGTATTTGACATCACATATAGGGAACGCAATTAGATAGTTTTTAACAAATAATGGGTACACCCAGATTGCAAGGGATGAAATCAATTTTATGTAAAGTATTACATTAAATATTACATTCCTTTTGATTTAGTAATTTTTAGTAAATTATTTACATTAGCTTTAGTATAAAGTAAGTTTTCCTAATAGAAAAGAATCATAAATATTAATTATCTATCTCACCTAATTTAAAACTACAGCACGAAAACCTGCGAAGCTAATAACAAACGGAAATTGTTATTATGCTGCCGAAAATGACTCTTTCGCATATGTGGTCTAATTTGTAGTTTAGACGAATGTATCCGATTCTCATACAAGTCGATGTTAGGACCGATGTTTGGCGCACCAGGAGCCCGGGGGACTCCCTGCCGACGGCTTAGATAAGCGCCCTGTAGTGGGAATGTTTGCGCAGGTGTATTTATCGCTACGCCTCGCGGAAATAAATTGGAACCAGCCAGGAAGGGAACTTGACAAATACTGTCACACGTTACCTAGAGTTGCTGAAGCTTTTAAGCACAATGGTACAAGTAAGATTTTGATTGCAGTATGATTATCAACGGAAATTTATTGAGGACCTCGAAAGGTACTCATACTCGATTATGATGAACAACATTGCAGGTTCGTCATCCTGGTTTAGTGTCTGTTCACCAGGCTCTTTTTACCTGCAGTAGGTACCTTTTTTTTTGCGTGGTAAAATCATCAAATGAGTCCTCCCAACCAGGGCAGGTCAGGAGGGACTGTCAGACTTGTACTGACTAAAATCCACGGTGTCCTTCATTAGCCCTTTACGTTCCAGGGTCACGGTAATGGTATAAGTCCCGCGACCCCGACCTGCAGTACCTACAAATGATGTGGAAAATTAATGCTTTTTAACCGACTTCAAAAAGGAGGAGGTTATCAATTCGACGGTATGTTTTTTTTTTTTTTTTTGTATATTTGTTACGCGATTACTCCGCCAATTGTGGACCGATTTTTAAAATTCTTTTTTTGTTCGAAAGGAGGTACTTCTGAGGTGGTCCCATAGTCACCAAGTTGGGATCTGATGATTGGATCCTAGAGAAATCGAGGGCAACCCTCGAATTTTATAGGCCGACACACCGTTTTTCGCAAATTTTATTAAGTAATTTAAGTACTAATTGCGTATGGTAATCATAATTTCATGTAGCTGAGCTGATGATGGAAGGTAGAACTCCTTAATAGTAAGGAGTAGGCATCGACTGATTTAGTTTGAGTTCGCATAGCTCTGGAACTTCAACTCCGATTTAAGTAATTCTCTCGTTTTTTGTTGTACTACGTATCATTTAACTTAGGGAATATTGCAAGTTTCATCAAAATCGGTTCAGTAGTTTTTGAGATAGGGAATTTTATTAGCTTATTGTGTACCTACATGAGCGATGTTATTACCGGTGTTATGGATTACAAAATTCTAGTGCACATGTTGTATTTGACAAGAATTCGGGTTGAATATTTAAAGTAAAAAGTGTAAAATAAAAACTTTTTCAAAAAAAAAAGTAACCGCCTTCAAAAACAACCATGAAAAACGGTAAAAAAACGTACAAAATAACTTTTCTTTCGGAAGTCGGTGGCAAAAAAAAGACAATGAAATAAAGAAAACAAAGACACCGACTTCCGAAAGAAAAGTTATTTTGTACGTTTTTTTACCGTTTTTCATGGTTGTTTTTGAAGGCGGTTACATTTTTTTTTTTGAAAAAGTTTTATACCCTACATATTGCTTATTGAATATTTAAATTGAACGTGTTTTTCTTGAAGACTACTAAGCAGGTTACAAATCAGCCTATTGTAGTCCACTGATGAACAATGTCTATCCTAAGTTGTTTAACAACTCCACAGGGGAGTATAAGGTATGTGCGAAGTCGGTAGTGAAAAGAGATTTGTTGAAACACACAGGACAGAACAAACAAAATTATATGAATAAAAACAAAAATTAAATAAAAGAAAAACAAAAGGTAAAACCACACAAAACAAAAAAATACAATTTAGGCCTGTGTGGGGCCAAAAGGCCGACATTTAATGGGGATGGCAACTGGGAAACGAATGGCGCTAGTATAGCTAGTTCCAAGCATCGTCATTGGTTCAAATCTTATAGGTACTTCAAAATAGTACTACCTCATTGGTCAGATTAGGACTTAGCTATGGTCACGCTATCTACATTTTCTTTGACTGGCCTTCCCCATTGTCACAGCGCTGGTTTTCTGGTAGGGCCCAAAGTGATGTCACCGTCAGACACGTACTTATATAAAAAAAAAATAGATAACGAAAAAAGTTTTTTTTTAAAAATCTAACCGACTTGTAAAAAAACAACCACGAAAAAGGGTAAAATAACCTACCAAAAAACTTTTCTTTCGGAAGTCGGTGTCTTTGTTTTCTTTATTTCATTGTCTTTTTTGCCACCGACTTCCGAAAGAAAAGTTATTTTGTACGTTTTTTTACCGTTTTTCATGGTTGTTTTTTTGCATTTATTTTTCACATCACTTGTAATGGTTTTTCGTAAAGCCTATTTACATCATCGAGACAGTTTCCCGTCTCCTTAAATTTTTATGTGCAGTTTACGGGAAAACAAATTGCAAGTCTACGGGATTCGTAGCTCTCACAATAGTTCTGTTTACCTGTAGATACTTTGATTTTAAAGTAGGTAACTGCCACTTTTATCTTATCTTTAAACTCACTTTTAAAATGTTGGATTAAAATCAATAAGGTGCTTTTCCGTTACTGGCTAATTGAGACTTTTCTTCATCCTTGTGGAATATTATTATTATTTATTTATTATTCTTGTCACGCCCATTATTGATGACTAGGCATTTTAAGAGACAATTGATTGCGTTTCATTAGATTGTTTAAGCGAGATTTTTCAGTTCATTTCATTAGGTGCGTCCACACAGAGCGAGCAGCCTCGCGAGGCATTTGCCGCGCTAAGCAGCTCAGTTAGTGGGACGTGTCTCGGCCGAGGCGAGACAGATATATCGCCATTTCAAGCTGGAGGAGCTTCCTGGAGCCTTGGCCGCCATCAATAATGATTTAGAAAATATCTCTCAGTGGGCTAAAAGTTTTGGACTTTTGGTTAATCCAGCAAAATCTCAAGCAATCATTATTGGTGGCAGGTATTTTGTCAACTTGTTGAATCACCAGTCTCTTCCACCAGTCATTTATGATTCTGTTGCTATACCATATTCTAGCAATGTTAAAAACTTAGGTGTGTTTCTTGACTGCAACCTGTCCTGGAACGCTCACATTGCGGAAGTAAGCAGGAGGGTATTTTGCTCGTTTCAGTCCCTCAAACGTCTCCAGAAGTTTCTGCCATTACCAACTAAAATAACTCTCGCCCAGTCTCTTCTTCTACCTTTACTTGACTACGCTGATGTCTCCTTTCTCGACGCAACTGAGGAACTTCTCGACAAGCTCGAACGTCTGCAAAATTTGTGTATCCGCTTCATTTTCGGTCTTCGAAAGTACGACCATGTGTCGGAATTTCGGAGACGGCTGAAGTGGCTACCTATTCGGCAGCGTCGAGATTCTCATGTCCTTGCTTTTCTGTTTTCCGTGCTTCATAATCCTGATTCTCCTATTTATCTCCGGGAGCGGTTTGAATTTCTTATCCCTAGAGGAAAACCTTGTCGCTCATCCTCATCTCTTCTCCTTCGTGTCCCTTCTCATACTTCGAGTCGTTATGATGGATCGTTTACTGTGCGTGCTGTTCGCCTTTGGAATTCTCTTCCTCACACCTTACGCGATAGCCCGTCGTTAGAAGTTTTCAAGAGAAAAATTAGAGAGCATTTCCTGTCATCATGACCTATAAGTATGTATGTATTATTTTATTTATTGCATGGTATGTATTATTTTATATATTGTATGTATGTATTATTTTATTTATTATATTATATGTATTATGTTAATAAACCGTTTGTTAAACACGTATTTATTTATTTGTTTAATTAAGCATAAATTATTAGAATGTTGTACACCAATTATCTGTCCTCGCTAAAATAAAAATTACTCTATCGCTCTAAGGTTTGCTGTAAGAAAACCCAGTTCTGGGTTAAGCTCGCCTTTGTACATTACTTACCCTATGTTAAATGTTTTTTTTTTTTTTATAATTATGTGTACAGTCAGGTTCATAAATCAATTAGCAATTTCTCAAAGCAATGGACTGACGCTAAACTTTGACTTACGACCTTTTGTTATAAGTTGTTTTAATACAATGCAAATTAACCCATGATATACTTCATAATTTCAACCATCATTCTACAAGTAATGTTGGCGCAGCGGTAAACGCGCTGAGATAATTCGTCGGTGGCGGAGGATCGATCCTCAGTTTTTTTTCCGATTACTTTATTTAATTTAATTTGTAATAATTCTTTATTCTTTTTGTAATGTTTAATATTATTTTAGTACGAATTTGAAAATTAAAATTGTTTTTTTTTTGTTATAATTACTAATATTATTCATTAGTGTTGTGTGTCGTTCGTTATACCACAGATCAGAGATCATTTTAGTATAATAAAGTTTTGAAGGTAATCACAGAAAATCAAAACAAAAGTGACAAAAGTAAATTATTTCGATTTGTGAGGTAGGCATAACTATGTTAGTTCGTTTCGAGTCTCATAATAGAACGTTGTTGATTCCTGGTTATTTTGTGTGACGATTGTTTGCATCTATGTATTACACTGTTATAGTTTTGCAGAGAAATATTAACAATGAGAATTATATAATTATTGAGGGCGAATATGATAGCCCTGCATAAAATATGTGGATGAAACTTAACACAAATATCAAATGAGACCGGACTAACTGTGAGTGTTAATATTTAAATTTTAATTATTTCTAATGCTATTAGTCTTTTATAAATAGTGTTCCCTTTTCAAAAGTGTTTGTTTAAAAGTAAAAAAATGTGATTGATACTTAGTTTATGCTATTAATAGTTTTTTCATAGTAAAATAAATCAACAGCTGTATTATGCATAAAGATAATAAAAGGTATTCCATGTTTTGTTCTAGTGATGAAATTCTGTTAGTCTGTGGAATATGAGATATAAGGAAAAGAATATTATAGCGCTTGTCGAGAACGAAGTGGAGTTAAGGACAAGCAGGGACGTCAAGTGGTTTAGACCAATGAGTAACTGATTCAACACGAAATTAATAAATAACCGTTCACTCAACACTGAAGGCTTACATCATCGAGTATCAGCTAAGAAACGTTTATGATTTACAGATAAAAAAACGTTTAAGATTTTGACAAGAATATTTTATGATATGATTTTGTTGTATTTATTGTAAATAGACTAGAAACGTTAACATAGTTTTATTGATACTTATAATTTATTTTAGGATTAAGATTCGAGGTTATTCAGCTTCAATCCTCTTTTCGTAATGAAAACGAACCTTAAGCTAAAAGTAACCTCGATATCCTATACAGGGTATTTTTTATGAAGTGCATAGTTTATTTCCGTCATTTTATTTCAGAAATAGAGCATATTTCCGTAATATATAACTTTAATTTTGCTAAATCGCACTTGGTGAAGCGCAAGAAAGTCGACTACTCAAAACACAACCATTTTTGGCACCGCGACCCTGGAACTCAAAGGGCGACTGGTCCTTTGCGTTCCAGGGCCGCGGTGTTAAAAACGTTTAAATTGACACCGCAAAAGGGCATCGAGGCCCAGGAAAACAAAGGGCAATTAGTTTTTTGTGTTCTAGGGTCTTGCCTAACTTAACCTGTGCGAGTCAGGGTAACCCAAGTCCCCAGCTCACTTCGCTCGCTCTTACTGCCCTGGAACATAAAAAACAAATAGTCCATTACGTTGCAGGGCCGTGGTGCCCTGTTACTGTTTCAAAATAATCAGCTTTAATAATGATAACTTAAGTATTTCTTTAGGTAAAGTAATTAAACGATTTTATTAATTTTCGCAAAAGATAACATATAAATATGTATAATAACATGTCCGCACTATATAAATAAATACCCTGTATTTGCTAAAATATAATAAAACGTAAGGCTTAAAGTCACTTATTTTAATACTATGAGGATTTTTTTTACTTTCATTTCGAATTGTTGAATTTTCTTATTAATAAGTTCATTTAAGTATTTCATGATTTTGTTAAAATAATGAAAATGCATCTATGAATGTCGGCATCCATAATATTATTATTTTGGTAATTATTAGACATCTAAAAATATAATTATTGTTATAACATAATTACCTATCACGCATTTTTTTTTATTCTAAACCCTCTTTTTTTTTTTTTTTGGGGTGGCAAAATCATCAAGCGAGTCCTCCCGCCCTGGGTGGGGTGGAAGGGACTGTCAGACTCTTACTGACTAAAATCCATCCGTGTTCCTTCGGATGCCCTTTACGTTCCGGGGCCACGGTATCCTGGATTAAGAAAAATCCGCGACCCCAGCAGACATTTGGCCCCATAAGGGGCCCCGTCGGTGACGCGTGAAACACGACGCGCCACCGACACGGGCTTGGTCCTTCCCCCCGGACGTATCCGAGAGGGAACTCCAGTCCACGGGCGCACGTGGAGGTTTCCTGTCTTAGCACCCCATTCTAAACCCTTTATAAATTAACATCATTAGCAGGGACCTTACTTTAGTAAGAAATTGAAAACGAAATAATCAGGCGCATAATTCTGTGTAATTGTGTTTTACACACGTGGAAACCGGTTCTAACATTCCTTTGCATTCATTCGCAATGATCTAACATTTGTGCTGTTATCTGTTTCTATTAGGCTAAGTGGATTCATGATCAATAGAAGTCTGAGTTCGAATCTTAATAACTATGCTTTGTTTTTGTTTCTTTGAAATCATTACAATATTTTAATAAATAACTTAGATATTAGTTTTTTATTTTTGTTTTGTTATTTAAAATAAAAATTAAAAAAATATTTGTTTTTTATGTAAATATTCCTAAAACTTATGTCTACCTCCCAAAAACTGTGAACAAAAGCGACTTATAATATTTCTGTCCTATTACAATATTAAAACTGTAGAATATTCAGGCGCAGGGATTCATTGAATCAGAAAGATAAACACTGAGGTTGCTTGAAAGGTGCTATATTCACGACACGAGTACACTTGTTGTTGTTCTTGAGGCTTGCGATTCCAGACTGCCCCGTTAGCGCGTTGTAGTAGTCGCTGCGTCCCCGCAAGGGGGCGCGGCTGGCGGGTGTGGACTTCGTCCTTTTTCCCGCAGGATCAGTGTTGTGCCCGTAGCTACGGGCACACTCGTTGGGGCGGCCGTATAGGCCTTTTCGCCTTGGGGCGTGCGCTCCTGTGCGCGCGCCTGTGAGAGTAGTTGCAATGTTTGTTTCTGCATGCGCGCCACGGCATTGTCGAACAATAACCGCTTGCTTCACTGTACCCCGGCGGTCCGTCCCTGCCAAGTGAGACCCCCAGTTACCTGGGGGAGGCTCGGCAGGAAACGACCAGCGACAGGGGCACAGACTTACGACGCACCTGCAGAGGGGTGGGGGGCTCCTGCCTACCCCGCTTCCAGAGCTAGCCGGTAGCGGTGCAGGCAGTGAGTCGACATGTATGTATGTGTATGAGCGGCAATGTACTGAGTAACACCGCTCATGTGAGCGACTTGAAGGGAGCCCGCGCTGCCCTTTGTCGCGTGGGTATTGCGCTTGTTACGTAGCGAGTGTCAGCAGCGGTTTGCGTCGCGCCTATATTAACTTAGCACGCGACGCGTACCGCGTGTATGTTGTGCGTGTGGAGTCTTTTGTGTGAGTGAGTCGCGTGTATTTTTTATTAAACGACTTACTCTTATGACGTCAAATCCGGTGGTGGGGGCACAAGTGGGTCGTCGTCCGCAGGGACAAGGTCGCGCGGTAGGCGCCTCGCGTCTGGTGGGCGCGCGTGCCAGGGCGCTATGTGCTTGATGTGAGGCCAAGCGGAAGCGTCGGCACGCGCGAACATGTTGGACGCGAGGCGGCGGCAGTGGTCATCCAGGCTCTCGAACTTGAGGTCCCGCGCGATGACGTCATTCCTCACGTAGCGAGGGGCAGCAACGATTTTCCGCAGCGCAAGGTTTTGCTGCGCGCGGAGCAATTTTTTATTGGTCTCGCTCGTGAGGGCGAGCCAGGCTGGGGCTGCGTAGGTGAGCAGCGGGCGAATGTACGTCTTGTACACGCCCAGCTTGGCTCGCAGCGGGAGGCGGGAGGAGAGCACTGGATGAAGCAGAGCGCGGGCCACTCTGCTCTTGGCGACGGCCTTGCGGACGTGGGGACCCATGGTGAGTCGGCGGTCGATGGTTACGCCGAGGTACGTGACCTGGCGCGACCACTCGACTTGTGCCCCTTGCAGCTGGAGGGGTGGTGGGAGGTGAGCGGCGCCGGCGAGCAGGGCCTGCGTCTTACCCACGTTCACCGACAACCTCCATTTGGACAACCACTCTGGCAGCAGGTCGAGCACGCGCTGCATCTTGACGGCCGCGTGTCTCGCGTTAAGCGAGGTGGTGATGTACGCGGCGTCGTCGGCGTACAGCGCGAGCGTAGTGCCATGGGTCGTGGGGATGTCGTCGGTGAAACGTGAGTAACAAAGCGGCGAGACGCAGCTGCCTTGCGGCACGCCCGCTGCCACCGGCCGAGCGCTTGATAGCGCTCCATCGACCACCACCCTGAAGGTCCTGTTGGAGAGGAAGGAGGAGACCACCTTTATTATTCGACGGGGCGCGTCTGTCTGCGACAACTTGTATAGCAGACCGGCGTGCCAAACACGATCAAAAGCCTTTTCCATGTCGAGGAATACTGCCACCGCTTGCTCCTTCTTGTTCAGCGATGCGGTGAGCAGGTGCAGTACCCTCGACAGCTGGAGCGTCGTGGAGTGTTCCGAGCGGAACCCGAACTGCTCGGGGCGCGGCGTCACGTGGTTGGAGAGGTGTCGCAGCAGGAGCTGTTCAAACACCTTGGAGATGGTGGAAAGCAGCGTGATGGGCCGATAGCTCTCGGGCCTCAGCGTGTTTTTGTTTGGCTTGGGCAGCATTATGACGCGCCCTTCCTTCCACACAGTCGGGAAGGCCCCCGTGCGCAGTATACCCGTGTACAGGCGCGCCAGGGCCGCTACCGTTCGGTACGGCAGGTGGCGCAGCGCTGTGTTGGTAATACCGTCGGCACCAGGGGCCTTTCTTAACTTAGTCTTAAGGATGGCGCGTCTGACTGCACAAGGCGAGAAGCTCACCGGGTCCTCCTCCGGAGCTATCGGCGAGGCGAAGTATTCTCCAAGGTGCCTCTCGACTGCTGCGACATGCTCAGTGTCGTTGGTCGGGTTCGGCTGAAATTGACGCTCCAGGTGCTCGGCAAAGATCTCCGCGCGGTCTGCTGCGGTGTACCTTGGCGCCCCGTCGCTATGGAGTAGCGGACGAACCGGAGCCGGGGTGTTCGCAAGCTGCCTGCACAGCTTGTGTATCGACGGCCAGTCTCCCTCGGCGGCGTCGATACGATCCTCCCAGCTCGCGGCGTCTGCCCCGTTACATTCGACCGCGCTATATTTATACGCTCGACCGTAGACGGGGTGTGTGGGGGTGGATCGCCCCCACGCTATCCCTTCCTCTCGTCCGTCTACGCTCGGCGTTTACACACACATGTATAGCGCGGGGTATTTTGCCTATTGTTCTATTGTTACATCGCTCTTTTGTTTAGAAAAACACCACGTTATATTTTTCGCCGTGGTATTTTACACTGTTCTAATTTACTCTTACATACTATTACAAATTTACACAAGACACACGAAACACTATCAAAATATCAATATTATATCTAAATTCTACGTTACAGAACTAAGGGAGGAGTAAAAAATACTTAGCAAATTAAAAGGTTTTATCAATCTTATATATATACAATGCCTTACTTTCTAAGTACTTATTTACTATGTACAAGTGTTTTCTTAGGTTGCTGTGCTCCTTAACATCTCCACCCCCCGTATGAGGGTTCAACCGACCATACTTCCATCGGTCGGGAGCACAACAACCTTCACAACCGGTCTTCGTAGGACCCCATGGTTCGTTCGCACATCGACCACTCTTATAATAGAGTCCGCACCCGGGAAAACACTTTGCACGATCCCTTTAGTCCACTGGTTTCGTGGCTTATTCTCGTCCACTAACACTACCACATCGTTGACTTTCACGTTCGGCTCGTCAGCCGACCACTTGTTGCGTCGTTGGAGCGTCGGCAGGTACTCGCGTAGCCAGCGCCGCCAAAACAGGTCGGCCAGCGCGTTCACCCGGCGCCACATCCGCCGCGCGTCCTCGTCGCGGGCGTGGCCCCTCGTACACGGTGCATCTCCCGCGGCAGTGCCCAGCAGGAGATGATTCGGCGTGAGTACCACCGGTTGCTCGATGTCGCTGCTGACGTAGGTGAGTGGCCGGCTGTTTACGACCAGCTCGGCCTCTAGGAGGAGGGTGTAGAGGACCTCCTCTCGGGGGGCGCGCTCGCGCAGGGTCGCCTTGAGCGCGTTTTTGATAGAGCGCACCAGTCTCTCCCAGCATCCGCCCATGTGTGGGGACGCCGGGGGATTAAAGTGCCACGCGATGCCGCGGCCTGTAGCTTCGCTCGCCACTCGTGAGTGATCCATCTCACGGAGGGCAGCGCGTAGCTCGGTGTGCGCCCCGACGAAGTTGGTACCCCGGTCGGAGTACATGTCCGATGGTCGCCCGCGGCGCGCAATCAGGCGCCGCAGGGCAAGGATTGCCGAGTCGGCACTCAAGGATGATGCCAGTTCCAGGTGCACGGCGCGGGTGGCGAGGCACGTGAACAACACGCCCCACCTCTTCTCTCGCCGCCGTCCGATGGCCACCTCCATGGGGCCGAAGTAGTCGACCCCGCAGTGGACGAACGCTCGCCGTGTGACCTCCAGCCTGGAGATCGGTAGGTCACCCATCTTTGGTGCCCTTGGCTTCGCTTTCTCAATGCGGCAGCGCTGGCAGCTCGCCGTGACAGCTTTGACTGAGGACCGCAAATTGGTGACCCAGTACAATTCACGGATGCTGTTCACGACGGCCTCTTGATTCGCGTGCAGCGCCGCCTCGTGGTGATGTCTGATGAGCCGGCGTGTGAGGTCGTGCCTCCCGTCCAGGATGACGGGGTGCCTCTCGCCGAAGCTCAGCTCGCTGCAGGCTCTCAGCCTGCCGCGCACTCGTAGGAGTCCATCCTCGTACAGCATCGGGTCCAGCGCGCGCAGCCTGCTGTCGGCTGGCAGCGCGCGGCCGGCTCTCAGGGCCGCGATGTCCGACGCGTAGCATTCCGCCTGCGCTAGGCGAAGTAGGTGTAACCTCGCTTCATCGAGGTCCGCAGCTGTCACGGCACACGCCTGCCGTCGTTTACGGCAGCGTGCCACGAAGATAAGTACGCGCGCCATGACGTACAGCGCGCGCGTCCAGGTCGGCAGCCGGGCGTACGTCAGCACCGGCTCAGGTGGCGTGCTCGCAACGTGCACGCACTGCACCCGCTCCAGGTCTGCCTCTGCCACTCCGCTCACGTCGTCGCTCGCCGGCCACTGCTCCTGTGGACAGCGAAGAAACGGAGGGCCACTCAGCCACTCACTGCTGTTATTAGGCCAATCTAACCTGGTTGCCTTGTCTGCTGGGTTCTGCGCCGAGGGAACCCAGCGCCAGTCCGACCTCTTTGACCTGTTATCTATTTCAGCTAACCTATGAGATACGAAGCGTTGAAACTCTGTCGCTTCCGAATTTATCCATTTTAATACGGTTTTACTATCCGTCCATAAGTACTTACTCCGTATGGTGGCTCCTAGCTCCCTTTCGACGGTTTCAGCGAGCCTGCAGGCCAAAACGGCTGCCTGCAGCTCCAACCGTGGGATCGAGACCACCCTTTGAGGGGCCACCCTGGCCTTGCCTATTACAATCGCGACGTTTCTCTCCCCGGAGACGTCTACCCCAACTAGGTAGACTACCGCTGCGTACGCGGATTCGCTCGCGTCTCCGAAGGCGTGCAGCTCTAGGTGGTCTGTACACAACCCGTACCACCTAGGCACCGATACGCTCGCGAGGTGCTGCAAGTTGTCAAGCCAGTCGAACCAGCAGCGCGCCTCAGTTTCTTTCAACTGTTCATCCCAGCCGATGCCCGTGCTCCAGATCTTCTTCATTAAGATTCTGGACTGAATGACACACGGATATAAAAACCCTAGTGGGTCAAATATTGACATGATGAAACGGAGGAACTCTCGTTTCGTGGGTACCACCCGCCCTTCCGTGATCTCCTTCGGCAATCTCTTGAAGGACAGATCGAAGGCCAATTCGTCAGTGGTGGGTGACCACGTGAGTCCCAGCGTCCGTTCCACGCCGTCCTCCCCTTTATCCAGCGATACCTTGTCTGGCATCTCAGTGCGGAGCCTGTCGCGCAGCTCCTGAGAGTTTGTGACCCACCCCCGTATCACAAATCCGCCCTCGGCGTGGATGTGGGTCACGTCCTCAATCAGCTGACCGGCCTGCTCGACAGACCACGCACTATCGAGGTAATCGTCCATGTAGTGTTTACTCCTGATCGCTGACACTGCATCGGGGTGACTTTCGACATATTTACTCGCATTTTTATTTAATATATAAATTGCGGATGTAGGCGACGATACCGCACCGAATATCATCGAATTCATTTTATATACTTCGGGTTCCCTGTCGCGGTCCTCTGCCCACAAAAACAGCTGCGCCCCGCGGTCTTGCTCCCGGACTCGAACCCGGAGAAACATGTCGGCAATATCCGCTGTGAACGCGACAGGGCCCAAACGAAATTTAAATAATACCCCTAATAATGGGTTCAGTAGGTCGGGTCCAGTCAAAAGGTGATCGTTTAGCGACGTACCTTCGTATTTCGCGGCGGCGTCGAACACTAAACGTAATTTGCCCGGCTTGTTGGGGTTAGTGACCCCAAAGTGGGGCAGGTACCACACGGGTTCTGATTCTATTTTACCGTCTACCTTGCTGGCGTACCCTTCCTTCAACAGTCGTTCTATTTGAGCTGTGTAAGCTTTCTCATAGGTCGCGTCTTTCTTGAACCGGCGCACTATTCCCGACAGACGTTGCTTCGCGTTGACGTAGTTGTCAGGCAACTGAGGGTTGTCCTGACGCCACAACAGACCCACTTCCCAAGCTCCACCGTTTGACTGGCGGCTAGTGGCGTCCAAGATGTGGTTGGCGCGCTCGATGTCTGCGTGCTTCCGCGGTACTTCCGATATCCCTATGGCTTCTAACTCAAACTGTCTTTTCACTAAACTATGCAAATCCGCACTGCTTTCACTTATACAATTTACTGATTGGTGGTTATAACTAACCGAACCTAAGGGTCCGTGCACGACCCATCCTAGCGAGGTCAAAGAGGCAACTGGCTTACCTGATTTGCCCCGGCGCATCTCCCTGCCGACGAGCAGCTCCCAATTGTCCTGGCCTAGTAGCAACAGCGGCTTGGCTCCACACATTTCCTCGCAGCCCAAGTCGCGTAGGTGGGCATGCTCCGACATGACGGCGGCGGGCACTGTTTGCGAGGGCAAGTCCATGTTCGCTAATGTGCGGCACTTCACTTGGTGAACTTGTCCGTTGGGTCCGCGCACTCCCACACTTATCACTCGCGATGATTTGTCCGTAATTTGTTGTCCACGCGCACTTTTTATTGTCAGCGGCACACGTTTGCCCCTTGCGTTCCCGGCTAGGGCGCTGTCGATCAGCGATACCGTCGCACCGTCGTCCAGCAGAGCGTAGCAGCTCTCTTCTTTACCTTCGCTGATGACGTGCACCGGCATGATCTTGAGAAGCGCCTTGCCGTTGTAATCGCTGACGTTCGTCACACTCTCGGGCCTTTTGTCGACGTGTAGGAGGTTGTGATGCGCAAAGTTGCAGGTGGCGCATTTCTTCTTGCGGCACACTCTCTTCGAGTGCCTGCCCCCCAAGCAATTGAAGCAGAGTTTCTGCTCTTTGACGAACGCCCAGCGCTCGTTGACTTCCATATCGCTGAACCGCTTGCAGGCTGTGAGCGTGTGTTTTTCCTGACACAGCTGACACGAATCTTCCATGGTCGGAGCTCGCGTGTTCTCTTCATCGTTGGCGTGTACGTGCAGCCGCTGTATGCTCTTGCCTATCTTCACTGGTGGCGCGCTAGCTCGCGGTTTGCTCGGCGCGGCTGCGGGCATGTCCAGCTGCACGTAGAATGACGATGCACGTGCCAGGTGATTAAGAAATTCTGAGAGCATCTCTAGACTCGGAGACACCCTCATGTCCAGGCCTTGACTCGTCGCCATCCCCATCGCGAAGTCTCCGTACTGTGCGCGCTGCACTGGCGTGAGCTTGTTCAGTAGCTCGCTCACCAGCTGCGGGTTATTCAGATACCCGTTAGCACGCACACTCTTTAGCAGCGACACGCAGTTTCTCACCGTTGTTGAGAATCTTCGTAACTCGCGGCCGCTTTCTGTCACTCTCGGTAGTTCGCGTACTTTCTTCAACGCGCACTCTAAAATAAGGTTGGGGTGCCCGTATTCTTCATCCAGAGTTTTCATGATCTCTGACGGGCTGGCCGATGCTCGAAGTAAGTCTTCCACCGCTATTCTCGCCTCGCCTTGTAGCGATGTCTTCAATCTTGCGAGATTCTCGTGCGGCTTGAACTCGTACATGTTCGTCGTGTCGTGGTACATATTTTTGTAGGACAGCCACTCCGCCGGGTCGCCTTTAAACGTTGGCAGTTCGTAGGCCTGTCTAGGTACCGGTCGCGGCCGCGCGATGTTCGCGATTGCTTCCGCCAGTTGATCGATTTTCCTGTCGCGTGTAGACCCGGCCTTGTCGTCTTCTTCGGCTCCCGTGTCGCGATTCGACGCGCGTGCGGTGCCAGCGTTAACTATCGGAGTCGCTGGGTACGCGGGCTCGCGGTGCGGGACGGGCGCGGGCGCACTGATCGGAGGCGCAGGTATTCGCTCGGGCTGTACCGGTGGCGGCGGCGCGTTCGCGGGCGGACGTTGAAACACTTCACTTAATATTTCAGACACTGGTACCTGGGGCTGTGTTCGTGGCGGTGGCATGTCCCGACACGTCGAGACTTGTTCTTGACGGGTCACGACGGGCGTCGTGTGCGTGACCCACTCTTCTACGCGGCACGCGGTTGTTTCTTCCGTTTCGGAGCACAAATCTTCCTCGGCGGCCGCGTCGATTTCCGCTAGGTCTGCTTCTAGCTTCTTTTGCACTAATTTTTCTCTCATTTGCACCAACTCTTTTTCAGCCTCATACTCGGCCCGTCGTCGCAGGTACTCGGCGCTCTTGTGGCCGCTCCTTGACGATGTGATGCTGGTACCGGATCTTACTCCTCTCGCTGTCACCGACCGCACTGACGTCGACATATCCCGGTAGTCTATGACTCGACCGGGACCCGTCAGTGGGATGACTTGCGTTCGTTCCGTATGTAGAGTTGGCGCGATTGACGGCGAGCCTGGAGCCCTGTCCGAGGGTACGCCGGAGTCCGCTTCGAGAGCCCTCTTCCTTAGGACGTCCTCTTCTAAACGCCTCAGCTTGCTTCTCGTTGTGACGGCACTTTTCTCACTCATTTTCACGTTTTTCGCTTTTCACGCTATCTTCCTGATCCGGCTCGAAGGACCAAACTTGTAGAATATTCAGGCGCAGGGATTCATTGAATCAGAAAGATAAACACTGAGGTTGCTTGAAAGGTGCTATATTCACGACACGAGTACACTTGTTGTTGTTCTTGAGGCTTGCGATTCCAGACTGCCCCGTTACATTCGACCGCGCTATATTTATACGCTCGACCGTAGACGGGGTGTGTGGGGGTGGATCGCCCCCACGCTATCCCTTCCTCTCGTCCGTCTACGCTCGGCGTTTACACACACATGTATAGCGCGGGGTATTTTGCCTATTGTTCTATTGTTACATCGCTCTTTTGTTTAGAAAAACACCACGTTATATTTTTCGCCGTGGTATTTTACACTGTTCTAATTTACTCTTACATACTATTACAAATTTACACAAGACACACGAAACACTATCAAAATATCAATATTATATCTAAATTCTACGTTACAGAACTAAGGGAGGAGTAAAAAATACTTAGCAAATTAAAAGGTTTTATCAATCTTATATACAGGGTGATTTGTTATTCGATGCGGTCCTTGAAATGGGTGATACTAGACCTTATTTGCAACAATTTTAACCCCGACAACATGGGGTCTAAACTGACTGGTTTTGGAGATATCGAACTGTAAAGGTTTTTCGAAAAATTTCTACCTCTCCATCATTAAGTGCTTATTGTTAGAAAGCAACGATGGTCACCACTTAGAATTTATCATTTTCCGATAGAATATGAACGACTGAATCTAGTGAATACATGTTTGATATAAAACTAATCATATCTTGGGAAATTAAGTGTCATAAAGTTTCTGTTTTGAAGTTTTCTGAAAACTTCCCTTGTCTTTCAAAGCATATTTGGAAAAATAAATGTATGACACTTGGTTTACAAATTACAGGAAAAACTTTCTTGTCTCATTACCTTTCTAAAATGGTGCCACAGTACCCACTTTTAGTTAGTGTCTGACCAGAAAATTAGGGTTGTTACTGACAAGGTAGTAAATCAACGAAAATTGGTTGTAAAGTTTTTCGACCCTACATTATTTTTTTCTGTGGTTTTTGTCCAAACTGTTACCTGATATTAGCTTTTTGAGTCAATGTGCTTAATCCTGGCCGTAATCACATAATCATATCAGGCAAAGTCGGTTTTTATTTTTAGTATTTTACCTATGGACCAGATAGCCAAACCATCAATTCTCTTCCATTTAAAACAGCTACTTGAAACATAAGTACAATGACGGAATGTTTGTAAACTCGGTTTCATAAAAAAAAAAACTAAACTGGCGTGCATAAAAGTTAGGTCACCCTACTGATAGGACAGGTAGAAATACTCCAAATAAAGCGCGATTTTGCCTAATGTCATCGACCAGGGTTTAGCGCATTGACTCAAAAAGCTAATATCAGGTAACAGTTTGGACAAAAACCACAGAAAAAAATAATGTAGGGTCGAAAAACTTTACAACCAATTTTCGTTGATTTACTACCTTGTCAGTAACAACCCTAATTTTCTGGTCAGACACTAACTAAAAGTGGGTACTGTGGCACCATTTTAGAAAGGTAATGAGACAAGAAAGTTTTTCCTGTAATTTGTAAACCAAGTGTCATACATTTATTTTTCCAAATATGCTTTGAAAGACAAGGGAAGTTTTCAGAAATCTTCAAAACAGAAACTTTATGACACTTAATTTCCCAAGATATGATTAGTTTTATATCAAACTTGTATTCACTAGATTCAGTCGTTCATATTCTATCGGAAAAGTATAAATTCTAAGTGGTGACCATCGTTGCTTTCTAACATTAAGCACTTAATGATGGAGAGGTAGAAATTTTTCGAAAAACCTTTACAGTTCGATATCTCCAAAACCAGTCAGTTTAGACCCCATGTTGTCGGGGTTAAAATTGTTGCAAATAAGGTCTAGTATCACCCATTTCAAGGACCGCATCGAATAACAAATCACCCTGTATATACAATGCCTTACTTTCTAAGTACTTATTTACTATGTACAAGTGTTTTCTTAGGTTGCTGTGCTCCTTAACAAAAACAATTGAGTAAAACTTACAAAAAGAATATCACTGCGTGAGGTTCGAACTCGCATCTTAACGATCACAGTATTTTGTAGACTAAACGCTTAAACACTAAGTCAACTGGACACACATATTACTGTTGAAATTATGAATCCTATGCAATCAGTAGTTGATGATGCATGTGTCTCTCCAAAATAAAAGGTCATAAGTCAAACTAAACGTTAAGCTATTTCCTTGTAAGTGATCCAATCCAATTTTGATCCCTACTGTACAATAAAGAATAATAATCGGTGCCTTTATTTTTTTTTCATTTTATTGTCTTTTTTGCCATCGACTTCTGAAAGAAAAGTTATTTTGTAGGTTATTTTACCCTTTTTAGGGTTCCGTAGCCAAATGGCAAAAACGGAACCCTTATAGATTCGTCATGTCTGTCTGTCTGTCCGTGTATGTCACAGCCACTTTTTGTCGAAAGTATAAAAGCTATCCTGTTGAAACTTGGTAGAAAGATGTATTATGTGAACCGCATTAGGATTTTCACACAAAAATCAAAACAAAACAAATTTTGGGGGTGCCCCCCATACTTAGAATTGAAACTCAAAAAAAAATTTTTCACCAAACCCATACGTGTGGGGTATCTATGAATAGGTCTTTAAAAATGATATTGAGGTTACTAACATCATTTTTTTCTAAACTGAACAGTTTGCGCGAGAGACACTTCCAAAGTGGTAAAAAGTGTGTCCCCCCCCCCCCCCCCGTAACTTCTAAAATAAGAGAATGATAAAACTAAAAAAAATATATAATGTAGACCTCAACCAAAACTACCAACGAAAATTGGTTTGGATGAGATACAGTTAGCAGTTTTTGAGATATAGTACATTTTCAAAAACCGCAAATATAACTTTGCCATTCATACAAATACTATGAAAAACAAAGTTATTTTTATTGTTTGTGTATATTACTTACTAATCTCAATATAATTATATCTCTAATCTATGCTTGCTGCTACGGAACCCTTCATGGGCGAGTCCAACTCGCACTTGGCCGGTTTTTTTGTGTTTATTTTTGAAGGCGGTTACTTTTTTTTGAAAAAGTTTTTTATTTTACTCCTTTTAGTTTAAATATTCAACTCAAATTCTTGTCAAATAAATCATTCTCTACCTCTACCCTACATACATGTAACTGTATGTAGGGTGGTGTGGATGACCGAAATAAAAACTTATTCACTTCTTGAAACTTCTTTTCTTTAATACTTTTAAACTTCTTTATCTACTCTCATATCGTTAAATTCAAAATACAAAACTCAAAACGAGTTTATAATGACGTACTTTACACACAGTATATCGAAATGAAATTAAAAAATTAAATTATGACACTATTTCTCTAACAAAATAATGTTATAATAATTTTTTTTTTTCATTACGATACAGATTACAGATCATAGATACATCCATTTGATTTTTTATCTGTGGCTGCGCGCGCTGTGGCCCATGCGCGGTGATATCGGGAATTATGGCGCCATAATACTGTGTCAATCTTTATCTTTTATTTGATAAATTCGTGTTCAATGAAAGTAGATAAAGTAGTGTATGAAACTGTACATAACTAGGTATTAGACACTCGTGTGATACTTTTAAAAAACTCGCTTCGCTCGTTTTTTAAACTCACACTCGTGTATAATACCCCTCATTATGTACCAGTTTCATAAACTACTATTATCTACTCTCATACCGTTAAATTCAAAATACAAAACTCAAAACGAGTTTATAATGACGTACTTTACACACAGTATATCGAAATGAAATTAAAATAGTAGTTTATGAAACTGGTACATAATGAGGGGTATTATACACGAGTGTGAGTTTAAAAAACGAGCGAAGCGAGTTTTTTAAAAGTATCACACGAGTGTATAATACCTAGTTATGTACAGTTTCATACACTACTATAATAACATACGTTTTCACCTTTCGCACAGAATAATTAATAGTACTATACGTACAGAAGGACTACTCCAAAAAAAAATCAAACAAATGTAAAATCTATATACGAGAGAATAAAGTACATTTTAACTAAAATACATTTTAACAAATTTCTTTACAATTTTCTTAAATGACTTGATTCAGTATATTTCTAAGCACTTAAAAGACGCTAGACTAATAATTTTTGCTGATGACACAAATGCAATAGTATCTGCACAAAACTTAACTGAATTGGAATACAAGATTAACATCGTTTTAAAAGCTTTTGAAAACTGGTTTGGTACAAATAATTTAAAAGTCAATATTAATAAAACAAATTGTATATTATTTAAGACGAGGTGCAAAATAACGCTAAGATTGAGGTGATATCATGTGGTAAAAAAGTCGAAGTAGTTGATAGCGTTAAATTCCTAGGTGTTCACATTGATGCACTACTAAATTGGAAAGCTGAGATATTGTCTTTAACAAAGTCTATCAGCTCAGCATGCTTTGCAATCAGGACTCTGCGAGACGAATTAACTTTAAGTCAACTAAGAGGGGTGTACTTTGCGTTGGTTGAGTCCAGACTCAGATATAGTATTGAGTTTTGGGGCAACAGCTACAAATACAATATCCAGTCGGCATTTATTATTCAAAAAAGAGCCTTAAGGACAATGCTTCGCATGAAACAGACAGACTCGTGCAAGGATCACTTTATTAGACTAAAAATTCTAACAGTGCCATGTCTATATATTCTAGTTTTGTTAACCAACTTTGTTAGGAATTTGCACAAAATGGAAACGGAAGAACAAAGACAAACTAGACATTTAACTCGTAGAAAAGATTTACCTTACACGATTCAACCTAGATTGAAAGTGGCTAGTCATAGCACAAGGTATCAATCCGTATTCCTATAAAACAAGTTACCAACAGAATTTAAGACAGTAAATAGTATAAACGTCTTTAAGAACAAACTGAGAACATATTTATTGAGGAAAAGCTACTATAGCATTGACGAATTCTGTAATGACGATCAATAATTGACAAAACAATTTAATGACGATCATGTAATTGTATATTGTTTGGATTTTTAAATGATTATCTATCATATGGGTATTAAATTATTATTTACTTGTTTGACGAAATTATGTAATCAATATATTGTTTTTTTTTATGTTAGAAATTTTAAATTAATATTTATTCATTGTTTTCTTAAATTATTTTTAATTCTCTTTTTTATTTTATTTAAAATCATTTTATTTATGCAATTGTTTAATTATTAGGTTTTTTTTTTTTTTTTTTACACTTGAATCTCACATTATGGAAATTATTATTTTATTAAGTATTATTGTAATTAATGAACTAATCTTTTTTTTCAACACAATGTATTTTGTTATGAAATAAATGACTTATGACTTATGACACTGGCAGCCGTACCGCCCACCTACTTTTATAATAGCCTAAACTTCCCGTGCGCAAGCAAAAATGTACTGAATGGTTACGCCCGAGAGTTTATTTTGGTTTATCTGACGCCAACGGCATTAAAAGGTTACTATGGGTCAAGCTCGATAGGGTTGCGACTTGCGAGTTTAGGCACAAATAGGTAGGTACCTATGCGTATTTTATGCATTTGCTAAATTACATTATTACCATAAATACCTATGTTCCTCAAGGAATTTTGTTTTTATCATCAGCCTATATCTTTTTGGTTTCGTCATCGATTACTACATACATTATTGATTGTTAGCACAGAATGATAATAGTAAGTACCTACGGCACCTTACGTGAGGAATAATATTTATAATAATATTATCTTTTCTACCTATTATTGTTATATTTTTGAACATTTATCTTACAAAAAAAAAGAATAATATTTAAAAGATTTTTATCGTCTATGGCAAAATAGCCAGTCCTTATTATTTTGCACTCAACCTAGTAACCGACCAATTACTATCGCATACTGTCACAGGCCCCGCGCGGCCGCGTTGCGTGTCTTTGTAGGTAGGTAAAAAAGTGGCGCAGCGAATTACGACCGCTGACCTTGAATGCGCAGTGTGGCCATTTTCTGAGTTAGAACTTTTAAACAACAACGCAAACATCTTTCTACTTTCTACCGATCTTAATTCTTAGTACTCAGCTTAAGGTGAGTGAGAGTGTCGTCTTTTTATCTTGGTCGTCTAGTAGGCTCACACCCGGGGGTGGGTAAGAATTAAGATCGGTAGAAATTAGAAAGATGTTTACCACTTAGTATCTCGCCTCATTTCCAAACTTGTAACCTACCTAATCATGATCAGTTAAGCCCATACTTTACAAGCAGGTAGATAATTTTGTTGATCATTACTAAATATGTACTGTATTTTTTTTCTTCATAAGAATATTGTGTTATTAATTTCCCAAAAGCACCTAAAGCAAGAAACTTGTGCGTAACTACACGTAACGTAACAAAAATAATAAGGAGACGGAGCGCGTACGGAACGGGTGGCGCGTGGCAGCCGTAGTGAATGGGCCACGACATAATGGCCCCGCAACTACTTGCAGTTTTATGCCTACACCGCGGAGTGAGACAGGCCTGCCTTTCGTTAGCTCGCTCGCCATTTTTCTCCCCTCTCTCTCCCATTCATTCATCGCTGCGTTCCAGTTTATTTTTTTCTTAAAATTATGATGCGTTCCAAATTCTAAATTAATATCCTACATGTATGTGCACTAAAATTTTGTAATCCGTAGCACCGGTAAAAACATCGCTCAAGTGCACAATAAGCTAATAAAATTCCCTATCTCAAAAACTACTTAACCGATTTTGATGAAACTTGCAGTATTCCGTAAGTTAAACAATACTTAGTACAACAAAAAAAGAATTACTTAAATCGGACTTGTAGTTCCGGAGATATGCGAACACAAACTAAATCAGTCGATGCCCACTCCAAGCCGTTGAGGAGCTGTACCTTCCATCATCAGCTCATCCACCTGAGATGATGATTATCAGATGCAAGTACTTGAACAGCTTTAGAAAATATATGAAAATGGTACTATGTGCCCATAAAATTTGAAGTTTGCTCTCGATTTCCGTGGGATCCCATAATCAGATCCTGACCTGATGATCATGGGACCATTTGGGAAGTATACCCTTTCAAACAAAAGAAAAAATTTCCAAATCGGTCCAGGCGTCTTCGAGAAATCGGGGAACATACATAAAAAAAACCGGCCAAGAGCGAGTCGGACTCGCCCATAAAGGGTTCCGTAGCAGCAAGTAATAACATACTATAAAAGTTCTTGTAGTTGGTTCCAACTTTGAAAGGTTTACGATTTATGACGTATTAAAAAAAAAAACTTGAGAGGTGTCAAGGCACGTCGAAAATCGCTATGAACCTGTTAAAAAGGTTCTAGCGATTTTCGACCCTCCACCCCACACTACCCCACTCCACTCCGCTCCACTTCGCTCCACTCCGCTCCACTCCGCTCCACTCCGCTCCACTCCGCTCCACTCCGCTCCACTCCGCTCCACTCCGCTCCACTCCGCTCCACTCCGCTCCACTCCGCTCCACTCCGCTCCACTCCGCTCCACTCCGCTCCACTCCGCTCCACTCCGCTCCACTCCGCTCTACTCCACTCCGCTCCGCTCCGCTCCACTCCCGTCCACTCCACTCCGCTCCGCTCCACTCCACTCCGCTCCGCTCCACTCCACTCCGCTCCACTCCACTCCACTCCGCTCCACTCCACTCCACTCCGCTCCACTCCACTCCACTCCACTCCACTCCACTCCACTGCACTGCACTCCACTCCACTGCACTCCACTCCACTCCACTACTTATAGCTGTAAAAATGAAGTTGACAAACTTACATTTGCAGTTGTTCTCCGATACATTTTGTTTAGGAAAATGTTATCCCAGTACGTTTTATAAGTTGGTCAACTATTACTCGTAAACTTGTAAAGCCCACTTAGTCATGATAATTTTCTTTTAAACTTCGTTATATATACTACTATTGTAAATTTTTTCACACCCCCAAACATAACCGTTTAGCTGGTAGAGGGGGGGGACACTCGAGTAGGGCAAAAATTAGCACTTTAAAGCTTAATATTTCACAAACGAATCTTTTTATCAAAAAATTGTTGATGGAAACTACCAATATTTTTAAAGGCCTATTTAATGATACCCCACACTAAGGGGTACGCGAGAAAAAAAAAAAAACATCCCCGCTTTACGTGTACAGGAGGTACCCTAAAAAAAAATATTTTACGAGATTTTATTTTACCACTTTTTTGACGCAACAAATCCGTATATTTACACCAAATTACAGCTTTCTAGTGCTGGGCGTCTCTGAGCTAAGCTGCGGACAGACGGACGGACGGACGGACGGACATGGCGAAACTATAAGGGTTCCTTGTTGACTACGGAACCCTAAAAAAGATCCGACGAATTGAGAACCTCCTCCTTTTTTTGAAGTCGGTTAAAACGATGTACCTTTCACAACGCAGCGCTGCATTTTCCCACGTTTTTATACACTCACTTTTCTTGTTTGCAAAGACATTAAAGACATTAAACTATAGTTCTTTTATAGTACATTACGATATGAGTGCGTTAAGATGTTATAACCAATACGCACGTATATCGTACGACGTTTTTTAACACATTTGCGAGGAAACAGAAAAAAAAAACATTTCACAATACAAGTACAAAGAAAAGAAAATTTGAGAAAAATGGCGCGATGATTATTTTCTGCCGTGGCTGCGTGAAAATGTTGGCAAAGACGCTAGAGCATGCAGCCAAGTTTTTAAATTACTGAATAAACTGTCTTTTTTTTTATTTTAAATAAACTCAATCTGTGAATGCACACTGTTGCTTTCCCGCCATTTTAACAGCGCGCTAGCGCTGCCTACTGACTGGCGCCGCGCGGCGATTAGTTCGAAATTTGAATAGCAACAGCGCGCTGCTCACTAGCTGGAGTCGTGCGGCGGCGATCAGTTCCATACTTGAAATGGCAAATAATACTGTTATGGAATTTGTATGGACTATAACTTAACTATTTGCTTTGATAATACACGCGTTTTTTATGACCCGCTTTACATATTTAAAACCGGTGGAATTACATCAGCTTTACGAGCAAGGGTGTTAAAAAATCTCTTTGCCGTAAACCTTCTTCACACAAGCAAAAAGTAGCGCCATCTATGATCTTTCATACGAACTACGTTGCTTAAAGCCGCAATTATATTTACCCCGCGCCGCATGTCGCCACGCTGCCTGACGCAACGGCGGGTTATTACATTTGCGTGTCGTGTCGCCGCGCGGCCCCACGAAAATTCGTCTCAGTCAGTACAGTGGTGGCCTTTGGAGTAAACGTCTACAATGTTTTCTTCAGACTCGGATACGGATTTTGAAGAAAATGTAGCATACCTGCTCATGTTAAGCCTACTCAAAAAGGAAAGAAAAAAAAGGAGATATTGGGTACCTACATGACCTACATCCAATAAATACTTCAAGAGATTGTACAATATTTCATAGCTTCTCACGACTTCAATTAATTCGTTTGACATTTTTAAATACACATCCACCATTCTACGTCACCACTCGGCTGTCTGCGCGTGCCCACGCGTTATTACACTACACCCGACTGGGCTGACGCGTCACAACCCCCACCACCGACCCCACGCCGATCGAAATGGCTCGGTCTGCGTGGCGTCAGCAGGCTCTGCGACACGCGGGACGGGCCTAATGTAATCAATCCAGTACTAAATGTATGTAACCGAATAGCTTACCCACGCGTGGCGACACGCGGCGCGGGGTAAATATAATTGCGGCTTAAATCGATAACGTAACTTGTGTTGACTGAGTTGCTTTGGCCACGAACTGATAGGTAGCTGGTGGCCAAATAACTGATGCCATTTTCGTTGTTTGGTTGGGCCTGTCCTTACGATATAAGACAATGGAAAAACTTATAAGATATAAGGTAATTCTTACGAACTCGCTCAGTGAACAGGAGAACAAATCAATTCTATCGGCAACAAGATTAAGTGTGTGTAATGTTTGCATGAGTGGGGTGTTAATTAAAAGATTTGTTCAACTTACGCATGACCAGTCCTGGGCCAGCCTCGTAGAAAGACACTCAGTCTTATTTCGACGCCTGGAAATACCGCTATGGCGTCGTTTAATATACGCTTCTGCGATTGTATATCTACATCGATCAGACTGAATTTTTTGTCATGTAACATGTTATCTGTTTCTGGGAAATATTTATGTAATATTCCTAATGTCTTTTCATTCAAAGTAACAATGATGGACTTATTGTTTCGAACTGCGTTTGCAAAGTTCTGTAAAGTTTTTTCATGGCTGTAATCTCCTTTATCGCAAATTAAAATGAGAAGGTCTTCCTGGTCGACATCTTTCAACTCTGCACGTAAGGCGTTTCGGTCGTTCACTGGTAGACCGGCAATATAATCAACATCTAACACAACATAAGGTTGTTGTGTGTTCTTCAAGTGTTGTAACATTTTGACAAATGTTAGTTCGCAGTTCTCTGTAACGACGATAGTACTCGACGGACCATCCGGCAACTTCAAGGACCTCACTGCGTCTTCAGTGAATGTGTAGTCATACTGTTTTATTTTATTGATATATAGTTCGCTTATTAAACTTATCAATGAGTCAGAAAGAGTCGCGTTTTTTGATTTCCGAAATAAGTCAATGTTTCCTTGAAAATAATATGATTCGGGTTGTTCGCTGCGCCATATTTTCTGTATCTCGTTATGATATCTCAAGAATATCGTGTCACTTTTAATCTGAAAGTAGTTTGGTTCATTACGCTGGATATCTTCTATTTCGCTTTTTAATATTTGCTGCACGTCACTCTCTTCAGCTTGGTTACAGTAAACAAGTAATTTGTTAAGAATATCTGTAGCAATTTTCTTCCCGTAGCCATCGATCAAAAGTTCTGGGAACTTTTCAACTTTAAAACAAAACGTATATTCGTGCAAATTATGGATAACATCAGTTAACTTCTTATATAGCCTTTGCGCAAGAGTATTTAAAGATTCCCAGTTGTCTGTAAGCTTCATCAACTGAGTGTTTTCATCAAGCACAAATATATTTCCAATGGCACCAGCTACTCCTCCATCAAGCTCCACGAATCCATCTCCCAAAGATTCATCTATAGTTACAATCTTACTGTGGTCACACTTGTCTAATAACTGTTTCATTGTCAATGCCAAGTGACAAATTCTTTTCTCTATTTCAGCGCCACTGCCGCTTATCTTTAAATCTTTATTACCAAACGCGGCCGGGACTTTGAACGTTACAGATGACAATACTGATGTTGCAGCTAGTTCAACTGCTTTGTTATCAGTCGCTTTAAGAACGTCCATTGGTTTCATTTTGAGTCTGTTTTCTTCAGTTAATTCTTTATAAATTTCTAGCTGACCATTGTTATATTTTACATTCCCTATCAGCTTGCTGAGTCGTGTAGCAGTGGGATCATCCATGAATTCAGACATATACAACTGTATTTCAGCGGGATTTAATTTTCGTTCTTTAATAATCTCTAAAAACAACGTAACTTTGAATAGCATCATGTATTCTTCATTGTTTATAAGGAAGTCATGACGAAAAGAAGCGATGCGGTGTTGTGGAGCATTCATTGGTATTTGAGTTTGAACAATATCTGAAATGTCAACAACTTTTTGCGCTAGAATCACGTGATATCGTAGGATCAACTCGTCCTTCATCATCCTCTGAAAATTATGTTTATCTTCAATGTAGCTAGCTATTAATTTAGCCAGCAATGTTATTTGATCTCTAACAGTTTTTTTGGTAAGATATTCTATATTTTCTTCGTTTTTCAGGCACTTGACTTTCCCTCCCGTATTAAGTATATCATTCAGTTTGGCGGAAAGGCCACTTCTAGCCGAGGCGTCAGTGTATTGTGTGTCAACATTCGCGTTTGTATATATGACAAATAACAATTCTGTTTTATCATCAATGTGTTTCCATTTCATGTAAGTCTCAAAATATGCTGCTAAATCGATTCCAAGGATATGTTTCTTGTTAGTCTTGTGCCGCGCCTGAACAAATACAGTGATAGGCCTATCATGCCACTTTATTTTTATTTTGAAACGAATGTCGCTGAATGGCGAAAAACGAGTAAATGGTTTGGTTAGTCTTTCAACAAATTCAAACTGTTCAATGCTAGTGTCCTGAGCAGCTCTTATGTAGAACACGCTGAGTAAGTTTGTCTTATAGAACTGTTGTCGGCTGTCAGACGTGTCGACGCGTGTGATGTCCATGCTGTCGCTGCTTGTTGGTTTCTGCGACTTAGTGAAATATCTGGGTCAACCTGTAAACAAAGAGAACATGAAAGAAGAAAGAAAGAAACAAATAGTAGATTACGTAACAAGGGAGTAAAGCATTGCCTTACGTCACGGGCGTATGGAATCATCCACGCCCAGTTGAAAAATTCACCTTGTATACAGGATTCCCAGGTCTCACTTCCAAACCGGGGTAAAATTTTCAACAGGTTATAGCTCAGCACGCTACCATTGCGCCACTGTTGTAGGAGAATTTTATAAGTAGGTTTCATTGTGAAAACCTTTTGTAGCTGGCCGTTTAGAATCAGAAAGAAAAAGTAAATTGTTTTTGTGACGTTGTTTTTATGATTGCCGAAGTCTCCCGAACTGAAACGACGTTAGACGATGCGGGCAGTTAGGTATTTTTTTTTAGGTTTTTTCGTTAGGGAATTTCTTTATTCGGTCGCCGCGCCCAGAGCCCGTGATAAAAGCTATGCAATAGCTTAAAAAATTGTGATAACAGTGATAAGCATAGATCGGAATAGAAGGAGATGTTTTATGTACTTGCCATAGGTAAGAATATTATGGATATTCGAGTCCCGGGATTTGTAGTGAGACAACAAGCTACTGTTGGTAAATAATTGAATTCTAGTGTCGCAGAAAGAGACAAAAACAGGTACGTCACTCTAGCGACAGAAACACCCCGCTATTGTTTTCTTTTGTTTCCATAATGAGGCGACGTGACACGCCTCGATCCTATGGAGTATCCGTAATAACATCAATGTTTGCGGACAATGAACCTAAATAGCTCTACGTATTCCGATATATGGTGATAAGTGCCAACAAACACGTGACCTAGGTACGCATAAATAGTGAAAAAAGAACTAGTGTTACTAAGGTATTTGAAATTCGGCACAACAAACTGCAATTCCTGGACACGGGACGAGACTCGTAATTCCGGGACAATCCCGGAATTCCACGCCATCTGGCAACCCTGTGTACGACACGAATTGATTGTCAAAAGTTAGTCTCAAATAAAATAAAAACTACTCACACACAATACTGAGTCAGGGCGGCGCCCTAGGGCTGTCGGAACTGAGTTTACTGGAGTCCGTTCAGCGAGTTATGAATTTCCACGACACAACACTGCTTATTAACTGCAACCACTTCAAGTCCTCACTTTGTAGAGCACAGTGTGTCGTATTCATTGCGGATTTCGATTATTTTAAAAGATAAGATACAGAAATAGTGAAGTACATACCTGCACGAATATCGCAATCAACTCGCAATTTAACAAGTAATCATCGATATCAGTTCTGTGTTAAATAAGTAGAGAAAATTAAATAAGAAAAGGATAAAATAATTAAAAGAACCGTAACTTAACCCAAAAAATCGGCCGGGGTCTTATGATTATGACAAAGACCTTTATTCGTAGAATATGGTAGGGGGAACCGATCAATTTACCGAATTTTGTTTGTTCGAATTTCATTACACCGAAAACTATTGACCGATATCTCTTTTGCTATATGCATTATTTGACATATTTTCAGTTCATCGAAGTATCATTAGCCATAATTATTATTTTACCGAAGTATGTTCCGCCGATTAACAAAATAACTTTTTACTATTGACCGAAGCCTCTTTTAAACTTTTTTCAATTGCCAAATGATTTATTTGCAATATTTTCACCATACCGAAATAAAATTTTACCGAAAAATTAAATTACTGTCATAAAAATTCAATATGTGCTACAAAACTTTGTGGCGGAAACGAAATGCTGCAAAACCGACTTTACGTAGTCTTGTCTGTCCTACCCCTAGAGTGTAATTTAAAATCGCGTAGGCGCGGAGGGGTGGGGTGGCCCGCGAGCTGAGGAGCAGGTGGTTGGAACGGCCGCCGCCGCGGCTGAGGCTGGCCGGCGAAGCCGGCCAGTAAACCGAAGCTGCGGTGGTGAGCGTTCAAATCATCTGCGACGATAAGCTCGCGTGTGGCCACCCAAAACCCCGCAGCGCCGGAGCCATGACAGAAACAATGCTTGTTGCATGTTGCATGCTTGCTTGAACGCTGCGTGTTTGCTGAATGTTGCATGCTGCGTGCTTGCTGCATGTTGAATGCTGCGTGCTTGCTGCATGTTGCATGCTGCATGCTTGCTTGCATGTTTTTGTGGTGCTTGTTTGCATGTTGCATATCTGTTTTTATGCTGTATGCAAGTGTATCACAATACAAACCTTTTTACAAACACAAGAACAACACAATAACAAAAGAGTATCAAGAATCACACAGAATCCCAAAAAGATTCGGACACACGTGCTAGCCAGAACTCCCTTAAAGGTGAAACCGCACTAGGCGGAACTGCACTGCAGCGGAACTGCGCGACAAGATGCGTCAAAATATTCTTTATATGAAATTATACGAGAAATCACGCACTAAGCGGCAACGGAACTACACTGCAACCGAACTGCGTGGCAAAGAAAAGCGTCGTGTCGCGCAGTTCCGCTGCAGTGCAGTTCCGCCTAGTGCGGTTTCACCTTTATAGTCCAAATATGTAATTAACAGCAAATGTCATTCATGATAATACAATACCCTTACAATTGTTTTGTATTGTCTACCTCCATTTCAATGGCGCCTGCTAAAAATGTAACAGCAATAATTAGTGTGCACTTTCTAAGTGTTTGGTAAAATAAAAATATGGCAATTAAAACAGTGGTATAATGAATGTTTGGAAACATAATACTTCGAACAACCGTCATTTCGAGTAAGTGTAACATCGGTAAAAAGTTTTTCGGCCAAATGAAGTGTTGGAGTAACGAAAAAAAAACGAATAGATAATAGATTAACTGAAACAGTGGCAAAAGTGACTTCGATGAAGTAAAAAAAAACCAAACGATAATAGTTGAAAAGTTTTAGGTCAAATGAAATTAGGTCAAACATTTTTCGATCTTATGATAGGTAACCTATGGTAGGACATGGTTAGTACAGCATATCCATTATCCACCGCATAAAGCGGCATAATAAAGTAACATTTAATTCAACATAAAATTAACGAATCACATTAATTTATAAATGTGACTGCCGCTGTAAAGCTATTGCATAGCATTTTTTATCAACTTATGCAAATTATAATTATTTATTTATTTATTATATTTATTACTGTACTAATTAGGCTATGGTCAGTCACGTCAATCAAGTGAAACGTCAAGAAACGTTCTCCTCCCTCTCCCTCTCCCTCTCCCTCTCCCTCTCCCTCTCCCTCTCCCTCTCCCTCTCCCTCTCCCTCTCCCTCTCCCTCTCCCTCTCCCTCTCCCTCTCCCTCTCCCTCTCCCTCTCCCTCTCCCTCTCCCTCTCCCTCTCCCTCTCCCTCTCCCTCTCCCTCTCCCTCTCCCTCTCCCTCTCCCTCTCCCTCTCCCTCTCCCTCTCCCTCTCCCTCTCCCTCTCCCTCTCCCTCTCCCTCTCCCTCTCCCTGTCCCTCTCCCTCTCCCTCTCCCTCTCCCTCTCCCTCGCAAGCATGACTGCTTTGCAGAAGAAGGCGACTGCTTCCCACTCCGTTTCGCCCCACAGCGTGGCCTCGACCAATGCCGGGCGCGAGAGGTCTCCGCCTATCGCCGTCGTGAGGACACGGCGGTGCTCTGCCCAAGTGCGGCAGTCCTGCATCGTATACTCCACCGTATCCTCCGGGTGATCCTCGCAGTGGTGACACCCAGACGTTTCTTCCTTCCCTATCCAACACAAGAACCTTCCGAACTGCTGGAGTGCTGGAGTAAGATAGTTTAGAAAAGTCCAGAAATAGGGGAGAATGAAAGAATATACTCGACCAGGCTAAAACCCGATGAAGATGATAGTTTCATCCAAAGTTGAAGTAACGACACAACGAATGTGTGCGTTAGCACGCACTCAGAGAATGCAGTAGAATATGGGAAGTCTGTTGTGAATGTTTGCGAAGAGGAGGCGTCCGAGTTAGGGTCGTAGCACACTTATCAAAACGGAAAGGGATCGTCACCGTATCAACTCAAGCCTCAAGCCGTTCAGTATTATTTGCATGAAACTCCTTACTGCAACGCACACTAATCGGAATCGTAACGTAAACGCATCCCCTCGGACAAGCTCACGCACCGCGGTGCAGTGTGCGGTCCGGCTTTCCGCCTTGCTTACGGCTGTCCGTACGCTAGCTTACGAATCTTCGTCACAGAATAATTAATAGTTCTTGTCTTCGTCCACTCTCCGCCCGCGGTCTGCGTAGCCGCACGTGCTGTACGAGAGAAGCGACCGTGAAGTTAGCCTTTGCCTTTGCGAACGTTCGCGCATGTACACTCGTAAAATTATTCATTTTATTTTAAACCAAAAATACGAATAAAAACTTTCTTTTTCCTTAACAACGTCTAGCCGTCAACCAGCGGTCGGCGAGCCGTAAGCGCGGCGTTGCCTATCCGTAGCCGAGTCGATGGGGCGGAGCTTCTGATCCGCTTACGTTACGTGGTTACGTAAAGTAGACGACTGTTTGACGCCGAGGAGAAAGGCGAGGCGGTTACGATCCCTTTCCGTTTTGATAAGTGTGCTACGACCCTTAAAAACCGAACGATCGTGTCTTGTTCTAAAACATACCTAATCGAATAGTTGAGTTTCCGTGTACGTTAATACTCGTATACTTGTTGCCAGCACTAGTTGGTCGATATGGCACTCGTGGCTGTTATCACGGCTGCGGCTTTTGTAATCTTTCGTCTTTCTAATAACCTGTACATTTGCTGTGTTACATCTGCAGTGCCAAAACTAAGTATTGCGTCTAGTGTCACCGTGTCTTGAAGAAGGTATGTAATTGAAAATTATAGTTTTTACCATAGACATTGTTTTCTACTGAATTACCTATTTAATAATTATGTTGCACCTACTAGGTTTTGCTCTGCATCAACATGGACTGGTAGATAATGTTCAAGGCGTTAAGGTCGTCCGTGTACAATGCCTGCTGGTCTAGTGGTTAGTGACCCTGACTGCTATGCCGGAGGTCGTGGGTTCGATTCCCACCCGGGACAAATGTTTGTGTGATGAGCACGATCATTTGTTCTGTGTCTGGGTGTAATTTATCTATAATATTTAAGTATTTAGAAATATATAAGTATGTTTATCAGTTGTCTAGTACCCATAACACAAGCTCTGCTTAGCTTGGGACTAGATGGCGTTGTGTGATAGTTGTGGAATATTATTATTATCAATAATTTCTTAGTTTTGCATTCATACCTATGTTTGAATAAAAAAAAACTTTTTCATAAAAAATGTAACCAACTTCAAAAACGACCACGAAAAAGGGTAAAAAAAAACTACCAAATAACTTTCCTATCGGAAGTCGGTGGCATTGCTTTTTTATTTCATTAAGTTTTTTTGCCACCGACTTCCGAAAGAAAAGTTATTGGTAGGCTATTTTAACCTTTTCGTGGTCGTTTTTGAAGTCGGTTACATTTTTGTTGAAAAAGTTTTAATTTTTATTTTAAGTAAGTACCCACCCTTTTTAGGGTTCCGTAGCCAAATGGCAAAAACACAGACAGACATGACGAATCTATAAGGGTTCCCCTTATAGATTCGTCATGTCTGTCTGTCTGTCTGTCCGTCCGTATGTCACAGCCACTTTTTGTCGAAAGTATAAGAGCTATCCTGTTGAAACTTGGTAGGTAGATGTATTATGTGAACCGCATTAGTATTTTCACACAAAAATAAAAACAAAACAAATTTTGCCCCTACGATTTTTGAAAGTTCCTCTCGATTTCTCTGGTCCTCCATCATCAGACCTTGATTTCCTTATCATGGGACCACCTCTGAAATATCTTCTTACCAACAAAAAAAAACTTTTCAAAAAAAGTAACCGCCTTCAAAAACAACAACAAAAAAGGGTAAAATAACCTACAAAATAACTTTTCTTTCAGAAGTCGGTGCCTTTATTTTTTTTTCATTTCATTGTCTTATTTGCCACCGACTTCTGAAAGAAAAGTTATTTTGTAGGTTATTTTACCCTTTTTAGGGTTCCGTAGCCAAATGGCAAAAACGGAACCCTTATAGATTCGTCATGTTTGTCTGTTTGTCTGTCCGTCCGTATGTCACAGCCACTTTTTGTCGAAAGTATAAGAGCTATCCTGTTGAAACTTGGTAGGTACTCGTAGATGTATTATGTGAACCGCATTAGGATTATCACACAAAAATAAAAACAAAACAAATTTTGGGGGTGCCCCCATACTTAGAATATTGAAACTCAAAATTTTTTTTTTCACCAAACCCATACGTGTGGGATATCTATGGATAGGTCTTTAAAAATTATATTGAGGTTACTAATATAATTTTTTTTCTAAACTGAACAGTTTGCGCGAGAGACACTTCCAAAGTGGTAAAATGAGTGTCCCCCCCCCCTCTATCTTCTAAAATAAGAGAATGGTAAATCTAAAAAAATATGTTATGTAGACCTTAATAAAAACTTCCAACGAAAATTGGTTTGGATGAGATATAGTTAGCCGTTTTTGAGATATATAACTTGGCCATTCATACAATCACTATGAAAAACAAAGTTATTTTTATTGTTTGTGTATATTACGTACTAATCTCAATATAATTATATCCCTAATCTATGATTGCTACTACGGAACCCTTCATGGGAGTCCAACTCGCACTTGGCCGGTTTTTTTTGTAGTTGTTTTTGAAGGCTGTTACTTTTTTTTGAAAAAGTTTTTTATTTTACTCTTTTTAGTTTAAATATTTAACCCAAATTCTTGTCAAATAAATCATTCTCTTACATGTGAACTAAAATTTTGTAATCCGTAGCACCGGTAACAACATCGCTCAAGTGCACAATAAGCTAATAAAATACCCTATCTCAAAAACTCCTGAACCGATTTTGATGAAACTTGCAGTATTCCGTAAGTTAAACAATACATAATACAACAAAAAAAGAATTACTTAAATTGGACTTGCAGTTTCGGAGATATGCGAACACAAACTAAATCAGTCGATGCCTACTCCTTACTGTTAAGGAGTTGTACCTTCCATCATCAGCTCAGCTACATGAGATGATGATTATCATACGCAAGTACTTAAATTACTTCATAAAATTTGCGAAAAACGATGTGCGGGCCTATAAAATTTGAGGGTTGCCCTCGTTTTCCCTAAGATCCTGACCTGATAATCATGGGACCACTTGCAAAGTATACTCTTTCAAACAAAAGAAAAATTTTCCAAATCGGTCCAGGCGTCTTCGAGAAATCGGGGAACATACATAAAAAAAAAGATTCCGACGAATTGAGAACCTCCTCCTGTTTTTGAAGTCGGTTAAAAAAGGATAATCGAAATCGGTTCATAAACGACGAAGTTCTGCGCGAACAAAAAAAGCATTTATACTATAAATTGAGTAACATTTTTGGAAGTCGGTTAATAAAATAAGTGGGGAATGGGTTCGCACCAGGAGTGATAAGATTAAAGTACGATTATCACTTTATCAGTATTAAGCGGCGCACCCATGTCAGGGTGGAATTTGTAATGCCACTGTTAAATAAGACACGACCTTCGGAGACCAAGCTATTTATTGCACTGACACCAACTACCTCGCGCGACTCGCAGGACGCGTACCTATAACTATTTATAACTAACGTAACATCCCTCCACCTTCCCCATCCCTATCGTTGAGCGCGTAAACATCTTAATAAGCTTAAAAAACGTCAAGTCACCGGAGACTCACTAACCTAGGCTTTAAATACATTTAGAGTTGCCAGGTCCCGTTACAGAGCTTCGGTTGAAAAATCTAAAGCTAATTTGTTGCGTAAAGTAGTGCATAAATTAGAAAAAGAAGGTCCGTGGTCTCCTTTATATCATGAGTTTAAAGCTAATCGATCGGTCGACCTCGCGTATGTTCGGTGTTGAAGAAACAACTGAAGTTTTATTAAATACTGTTATCCCTGATGATTCACCTGCTAATGATAATGACTACCACCAACAGATTAGAGCATGGGCTACAGTTCCGCCTAAATCACCAGTGTCAGACCTTCCATCCACTGACGAATTCATTAATGTTGTTAGGAGACTGCCCCTTAACAAATCATCAGGTGAAGATAAAATATCTAATCGTATGATAAAGGAAGCGTGTAAAACAGCGGGTGACGCGATATTAACTGTTTACAACCGGTGCATTGCTGAAGGTGTTTTTCCTCGTATATGGAGACATGGCTTTATACGAATAATACCTAAAAGCGGCGACAAGCCACCAGATGACCCTAAGTCTTACCGGCCCATAACATTATTACCATCTTTGGGAAAGCTCCTGGAGCGTCTTATCGTCCCACGATTGTTACCGGACGGGCCCAAATTCCATAAAAACCAATTCGGTTTTACTATAAGCAAATCAACCGTTGACGCGGTACTTTCTGTTAGAAAAATAGTTATTACCTCCGAGCACAAGTACGTAGTTGGAATCTTTCTAGATATTTCCGGGGCTTTTGATAACGCATGGTGGCCTATGCTACTACTTAAGATAAAAGCTCGTGGTTGCTACAATAATATATTTAATCTTCTTTGTTCGTACTTTTCTAATGGTTCCGCGAAACTTAAACTCGGACATCATTCCGTATCGAAACCTCTTACCATGGGCTGTCCTCAAGGTTCGGTTATCGGTCCTCATTTATGGAATATAGGCTTCGATGATTTCCTCGTGATTCCTCTTCCAAGTGGTTGTTCTTTAACTGGTTATGCGGACGATGGCCTTCTGCTCATTCAGTCGAGTACTCGTGCTGGACTCGAGAATTTGGCTGACACTTGCCTACGATTAATATCTCAGTGGGGCGATCGAAACCGTCTGACCTTTGCACCACAAAAAACATATCAGCTTATTTTAAAAGGTGACCTTAAATCGTGGCCTATTAAATTCAGTAATGTTCCCGTTAACAGAAAGCAATCGGTGTGCTATCTTGGTTTAGTCTTAGAGAGGAATTTCACATTCATAGAACATATAAAAACAGTTGGTGAAAAAGATAAAAATAACTTTTATGCCCTAACGAGAATATCTAAATCTTCAACATACATTCGGCCTTCACAATTATTCGATATTGTTGTTTTGGACCAAAATTTACCTATAGCCTTCGTTCCTCGCACCTCTGGAAACACCCACAACTTTTAGAAAAAGTAGATAAAATCATCAGAAATACATTGACCGCCATCCTAAATGTGGCCCTGGACGACCGAGCGTGGCATCAAGCCACACTTCCTATCCGCTTGGGTGGTCTCGGCGTCCGCAAAATTTCAAGTATTAGTTTACCGGCCTTCCTCTCCTCGGTCTACGGTACCGAAAAATTAACCAGAAACATTTTATCTAGTTCACTGGTCAATTTTGAGGTACCGTTCATGACCGAGGCGTTGAACGCTTGGAAAATGGCTTGTCCCAATACGGATTTGCCCGACTACCTGTCCTCCCAAAGACGGTGGGACGTGCCGCTCTGCAGTATTGTACGGAATAACCTGTTAAATACGTCAACTAGTACTGCGGAGCGCGCCCGTCTGCTGGCTGTGGGGGAGTGGGAGTCGGGATTATGGCTTCAAGCTCTCCCATCATCCACCATTGGTACCATGATGGATGATGCTTCATTTCGGCTCGCTACAGGCCTTCGCTTAGGCGCACCTTGTGTTGCTCCGCATCGTTGCCACTGTGGTGAAGCTGTCAACAACCTCGGGCATCATGGCCTGTCCTGCAGCAGGAGCACAGGTCGCATAGCTCGTCACGCTAGCATCAACGACATTATTCGTCGAGCTTTTGCCTCCGCCGGCGTACCAGCGGTTTTAGAACCAAATGGTTTGGTACGTGACGATGGGAAAAGACCAGACGGTATGACGTTGGTGCCTTGGAAGGTGGGTAGGCCTTTGGTGTGGGACGCTACCTGTGTCGATACCCTTGCGCCATCCCACGTTGCAAGCACGGCGGGCTGTGCTGGCGCCGCTGCTGCGGCTGCTGAGAACCTCAAGCGGCGCAAATACTGTAACCTTAATGGTTGCGTGACCAGAGGGCCGGTTCTTTCTTTGGTCAAAGAATAAGCATTGCCATCCAACGTGGCAATGCTCCCAGTCTTCTGGGCACGTTTTCAGATGACAGCGATGCGGAGGAGTACTTTGACGCCTGAGTGTCTTTGTCTTTTTGTGTTTTTTTTGTAATTAGGTATTTTATTTTAGTTTTAGTTTAAATTTTGTATTTTGTTGTAAATATTTAGTTTTATTTATTTTTATTTTTAAATTTCTAGTTTTAGTTACATACTTATGTATGTAAATACTTCTCTTTTAAATTGATATTAAATTATTACCGTTGTATGAAAAAAAAAGAATGTTATATAAAATCTACTTGGGGTTTGTCATTTTTAACCTTAAAAACTAGTTATGGGGCTACTTACTTGGGCTGTGTGTGCTACGGAGCACCTGTTTGGGCCGAGGTCACCATAGGGGTGTTAAGGACCTAGCTAAAGGTTCGTAAATGAAAAGTAAATGGACTGTATATACACTTATAAAGGTTCTAAAAAGACAGTAATAATGTTGGACTAGCTTTGTACAATGAGAAGCGCGCGCGTCGTCGACCGTGTTCAATAATGGAGTGAGGTGCGGGCGGCGGGAGCCGCTGCTGGTCCGCGCCGCGCCGCTGCGTTGTCGTCCCGCGCCGCACCGCGCCCTCCGCGAGTCCCCTCGCGTCTCATCTATGAATCTCGCCTTGTGTGCGTGAACATCCATTCAATCTAAAGGAAGTGGACAAATGTTATTAAATTAAATGAACGTAGCAACGTCCCCTTCTTCGTCTTCAATTCGACGACACGTGTTGTCTCGTCGTTCCCCGGGAAGACCTTCGTGACACGTCCCAGTAGCCACAGCAGTGGCGGTTGTCCTCTCTCCTTGATGAGAACTAACGTTCCCTCTGCCAGTTGTCCTGTAGATGATGTCCATTTGGTCTTTTGCTGAAGCAGAGAGACGTATTCTAAATGGAACCGCTTCCAAAAATGCTGCTTTATATGTTCCACTCTGTGATAACGCTCCAAGCGGCCGATGTTTATATCAGTCACCTGTGGATGTGGAACAGCTATAAGTGATCGTCCAATCAGAAAGTGTGAAGGAGTAAGGACTGTAAAATCTAGTGGATCAGAGGAAAGTGGTGTAAGAGGACGTGAGTTAAGCACAGCTTCTATTTGAGTCAAGCAAGTGACCATTTCCTCGTATGTGAAGTGTGTTAACTGTAGAAGTCTTTTTGAATGGTGTTTAGTTGAGCGAACGGCAGCTTCTGCAATGGCGATGGCAACTGAAAGCTATTCGTAGATGTTGCTGCGATCGTTGTCTCATATAAAACACATATTTTTACCGACTTCAAAAAAAAGGAGGTTATCAATTCGACCCGTATGTATGTAATATTATCAGAACTGCCCAGTTTTCATATATGTTAGTCTATATCAGCGTCTGAACAAATGTGCCAAATTTCATAAGTGTATGTATGTATGTATGTATGTATGTATGTATGTTTTTATGTTTGTGCACGCATATCTCCGGAACCATAAGTTCGATTTAAGTAATTCTTTTTTTCTTGTACTAGGTATTGTTCAACTTAGGGTACACTGCAAGTTTCATCAAAATCGGTTCAGTAATTTTAGAGATATGGATTTTTTTATGTTGTGACGGATTACAAGATTAGTGCATATGTAAGAAAATTTTGTATTTTACAAGAATTTTAGAGAATATGTAATAAATAAACTAAAAAGGGTAAAATAAAAACTTTTTAAAAAAATGTACCGACTTCAAAACAAATACAAAAAAGTTTAAAATAACTTTTCTTTCGGAAGTCGGTGGCTTTGTTTTGTTGTGTCATTGACTATTGCCACCGACTTCCGAAAGAAAAGTTATTTTAAACTTTTTTGTATTTGTTTTGAAGTCGGTACTTTTTTTTAAAAAGTTTTGTTATAAAAATTGAGTCTATTCTAAAAAAACAAATTCGGGAAATTATTCGTCAATGCAAGTGCATATACTAAAACCAGAACTAAGACGCCGCGGTGCATCTACAAGAGGAAAAAAAGTGATTTAGTTGAGAGGCTAGAAATTTGATTCTACTACATTAAACACACATTTACTTGTAGTTGGGATTTAAAATTGTAATTTTTAAGTAGGTATTACATGTGCTAGCCTCTACAAAGAATATAGTACTGCTTCTGACATTCTATATTGAGAAAAATGTCATCAAGTTTTGTGTTTGTCTTCTTCATCTAATTTTACATCTATTTTATAGATTGGAGCAATATGATAAGAATTTTAACTTCCTAACACCACAACTATCACAAATCTCGGTCCCGGTGATAATTCTTCCACCAGACGAACCATTTCATGTTATAAAGAGCGATGCAATACTTAACCTCCAATAGAAAAGTATAGATATTATTTTGAAAGGTGTATTCGATTGTTTAGTTATGGTATAATCATAGAATTTCATTAATAAATTCAACTAACGGTCTGTCCCGGCTTCGCAAGGGTAGATATTTGTTTATTATATAGCTTTTCTTTATTGATAATACATTTTTTGTTCTCACAGCAGTCATAGCAGCTACCCAGTATTTCTTGATAGTGTGATTTTTTTTTTTTTTTTTTTTTACAACTATCACACAACGCCATCTAGTCCCAAGCTAAGCAGAGCTTGTGTTATGGGTTCTAGACAACTGATAAACATACTTATATATTTCTAAATACATAAATATTATAGATAAATTACACCCAGACACAGAACAAATGATCGTGCTCATCACACATACATTTGTCCTGAGTGGGAATCGAACCCACGACCTCCGGCATAGCAGTCAGGGTCACTAACCACTAGACCAACAGGCCTGAATTGTTGGAAATTTGTATGTTCCAACATTATTACAGCCTTTTACACAACATCTAGTCATTTTACATGAATAAAACGCTTTTTTTCAGAAAATTCCTTTGATTTGACAGTTCTTTTGGGACCCAAATGTTGACACTCCCCATTCCGTTGAAATGTGGAGAATATGGAGGGGCAAAATTAAATTCAATGCCGTTTTGTGCTACTTCATCTATACATATAATAAATCTGTAGAGGGGTCAATTCTGTACATTGAAAATATTGAAAAAATAAATAGCGGGGGGTGTTGCTGGATCGATACCAAACCCAAATATGTGATTAAAAAAATTTTTGTCTGTCTGTCTGTCTGTCTGTCTGTCTGTCTGTCTGTCTGTATGTGCAGGCATCACGTGAAAACTAACAGTTCGATTTCGATGAAACTTGGTATAATTATACCTTATTATCCTGGGCATAAAATAGGATACTTTTTATCCTGGAAAAATACGTAGAAAAAAAAAATCTGTAACAAACCCTTATTATGGAACCACTGGCGACACCTATTATCAAGGTAGAACATTACGCCACGCCTGCCTCCATTGATTTCTAAAAGGTTCCACCACTCACCACTAGATGGCGTTGTGCCTATGACGCGCATTTCTGAATCGCGGTGTTAAGATTCTCCGAGAGTTAATGACTACCACGACCTTATTATTTTTCTGTGTGACTTAACTAGCAGCTAGCAGTGCACTTGCGGGCTACGTCCTAATTGGAATAGCTACACAAGACTCGGCTACCAAGTTTTATCATAAAGTTAAACAGTAATTCAATTCTGTTATTTTTGGTTTAGAGGACCAAAAACCCCTGCCTTCGTCCTCCCTGGGAAAAGGTGGTCGGGACTTGTCCTATTTTATATAAATAATTTGTACGTTGTGGACAATAAATCTTTGTCAAGAAACCGAACTTCTCTTCGTGCCGGCAACGGTGACTAACATCCCTTAAAAATCTTATTTTTCAGTTTTATTCATAGACGTTGTTCTGTAGAACCGCGAACACACGTTGCATTACCCGCAGTGGATTCAGCGCCGTAACCTGTAGCGCCGAAAGTCGGATTTGGCTTGAACCGTTTGCGGCACACGCGGGCCACGCCTCCCCGACTCCTATATAACGAGCCGCGTTCCGCGCCGCGCGATCCATATAAATTCTGAATTTTGATGCGAGCGGCGGACGTGTCCAGTGTGGCGAGCGGTTGTCCGTGGAATTAATATTGTATGCGTGTAATTTCAAACCGTGCTTTTCAGCGCGACCTTTTTGATTACTGTTCCGATCAGTTATGTGTAAATACAAGGTCGGAATTACTATGAAAAAAATACTTACTACAGAACGCGAGCTCAACAGCAGTAGCTCAATAGATCTCCTTAACTATTATAGGCTTAGCCGTATTTGGGTCCAATAGATATTTATAAGATGTCATTGTCAGAGTTACTCAAAATGGAGAAATAAACCATCCACGCGAAGACCGACATCCGCGCGGACGGAGTCGCGGGCGGAAGCTAGTACGAAATATTTGAATCTTGTAAGAATCGTTGAAGTTCATTACAAGTGCCGATAAAATTAGTGCCGTTATCGGATAAGATGCTCTTGGGCTTGCCTCGACGGGCAACAAAACGATTTAAAGCAGCCATATAGCCCTCCTTAGTTAGGTCTGTAAAGAGCTCAATATGGACAGCTTTAACTGTCAGACAAACAAAGATGCATAAATACGCTTTTAAGAGCCTACACCCTCGCCCCTTTCGATCTGCTATCATTATTGGCCCGGCATAGTCGACACTGCAATTCAAAAATAGGAACTCCAAGTGTGTTCTATTGGTAGGCAATTGTCCCATGATTGGTTGAATATTTTGACATTTATATTTAAAACATTTAATGCAGTATTTGACAATAAATTTAGAAAGGTTTCTGCCACCTAGAGGCCAATACATTTGTCGTATATTTGCTATCAGTAATTGTGGGCCAGCGTGTAACAAGTCTTGATGATATTTGTGAAATATCATTTTAGTGACATAATGTTTAGAACAAAGTAAAACTGGATGTTTGGTATTATAGTCATAAGGCGAATTATCCAGCCTTCCTCCTACGCGAATTAGACCATCCTTGTCAACAAAGGGACTCAAAGAAATGAGCCTATTTTTTCGAGGCAATGTTTTACCAGTTTTAAGAATAGCATATTCCTTAGAAAACATTTCCATTTGAGCTTCTCGTAAAATTAAATTCGAAGAATCTTGAAGTTCTTGAGTTGACAGTGCATTCTGCAACTTGACTTTATTTTTTAAATTATAAACAAATCTGAGTATATAATATATGCCACCACTCTTTGCAATCGATTTAGACTTGAATATTTATGGAGTAGTTTGTGAAAAACTGATTTATTTATGTGGGAGGATTGTACAAATGTACATGATTTTGTGAATCTGTGAGAAACGAGTGATCTGTGAAGTGAGATGTAATGACTTCTGGTAGATCCTGTTTCACAGTTTTATTGGGCATAGCTGGCCAGTCTTTTTCGTCATTTAACAAAAATTGAGGGCCTGACCACCATAATGAACATTCGCTGATAAGGTCAGCCTTCAGCCCACGGGAAACAAGATCCGCCAGATTGTTTTTAGACGGCATGTAACTCCACTTGTGACCTGCAGTGCTCTCCTGAATTTCATTGACTCGATTACGCACGAAAGGTTTCAATAAATTTGGTGAAACAGCTAGCCAACTCAACACTATTGTTGAGTCGCACCAAAAATGGCACCTAGTTACAAACAAAGTAATAGAATTCTGAACCTTAGCACACAGCCTTGCGCCTAGCAACGCCCCACAGAGCTCGAGACGTGGAATGGTAGTGGGCTTTATTGGTGCTACACTATTCTTAGATGCAAAAAGTTGTACCTTGACTGAGCCTTGCCCGTTCACCGACCGGAGATACACGCAGCAACCGAAAGCTCTCTCAGAGGCATCTGTGAAAACATGAAGTTCATGTGATATAGCATTGTCACAAACAACCCATCTTGGAATTCTCAGATTGTTCAAACATGGAAGAGTGTTAACAAAATTGTACCAAAATTTTGATATGGACACTGGCACCTGCTCATCCCAGTCACACTTAGCTAACCATAATTGCTGCATTAAAATTTTCACCTCGACTACACAAGGACCAACCAAGCCTAATGGGTCAAATATTTGACTAATTACTGATAAAATTTTGCGTTTAGTCACTTGCTCCTCAGCGTCAATAGAAATTGAAAATGCTAAATAATCTGCCTCACACATCCAACGTAAACCCAATGTTTTCGATGCCACGTTCTTATCTTCAGACAATTTCAGGCATTCTAAAACTGCTGAGTTTTTACAAACCTGATCTAAAATAGTTGAATTATTAGATTGCCATTTTCGGATATGAAAATTCGCTGATGCTAAGACAGATATAACCTCCTTGACCATTTCTACTTCGTCTGAGACCGAATTTCCTCCTGATAGATATTCGTTGTCATCAACGTAGAAGTCACGTTCAATTGAAGACTAGGTTGTGCTGGTAGCGACGTCAGCCAGGCTGACTAAGCACTTTGTTGCTAGATATGGAGCAGAAGCTGTGCCGTAGGTCACTGTATTAAGACTGTACGTCTTTAACGGTAACTTAGGATCCGTCCTGAAAATGATTTGCTGCAAAGAACGCTGTGAAGGTGTTACAGCAACGGCACGATACATCCTAGCTATGTCTCCAGAAATGACATAATTATTTGTATTGTCTAAATCTTAACAAGATTGATAGAAGATCTTCTTGGATGGTATAGTATTTATGTATACTTACATACATTATCATCCTATTTATCATCTTATTAAATCATCCTTTTATTGATATTTTTCTTGTGACACTTATGTCAAATGTCAAACTGTAAGTTTCTTTTTCTGTCTAGCCTTAGTCTATGATGCTGCTTTTTGGTTTATATAATTTAGTTTATTTTTATCAAATTGATTTCGCTGAAATATTGTATTTAATTCTTATTTAATTTTTATATTATGATTGTACTAAATAACTTAATTCTAAATTTTACTTATGGAATTTACGCACACGAAGGAGTTCTGATATAGTCGGGTTCCACTACATTTGAAGAAACTAATTTGAAAATAGAAAAGAAAACTGATTTTGACAACGAGCTGATGGGTATAAAAGCAGAGGCCGTTGGCAGAAGATGGCTTTTTCGATCTCAGACTTCTGTCCAGTGAACACTCTATGTGCAGTGGAGACTCTATCTTAGTCTTTGTGCAGACGTCTGTCTAACTTAGCCTTCTTGGCAGAATACTATAACTTGCTGGAGTCTTTCTCAGCATTTGTGGAGTCGACGGTCTACTTCAGTCTTCTCTCTACCTGCTGCGGTCCTGCCTGTTGGGGCCACTACCTGCTGCGGTCCTACCTGCGGAGGCCTCTTGCTCGAGGTCATTACCAAGGCTTAACCTTCTGTGCGTGACAGTGAACTTTATAGTGCTGAACTGTGTTTTGATATCATTCTTGTATTTTATATTCTAAAATAAAGTTTAATTTGTTGTGTAAAAGTAAACTGTTACAATGGTCGGACCAACCATCTGGATTTGATTTAGTGAGACGCCAGACGTGGTTACCGCTGACGCATCGAAGACTGCCCGTAGTTTTGTTGTCGAGCTGGACTCTTTAATGACCCCATGATGAGGCAAGAAATAATCGACTTGTTCACCTGAATGTGGTTTCCTCGATGTTTGATTTTCTGTCATGTGTCCAAGGCGCTCGTACTTCTGCATGAAGGCAACTTAATGCTCTTTGAAGCTTGGATCACGCAGAAACCGCCGCTCCAGCAACAGAAACCGACGCTTCGCCATTTCATACGACTCACCTACAATGTTAGGATTGTCTTTTAACGGAATTCTCACAACAAAACGACCCTGATCATCTCGAGTAGTATTATGACGAAAACTTTCTTCGTATGCACGTTCCTCACGTGACAATGCATGTTTGGATGGTACAGAATCTATCTCCCAAAACCTATTGAGGTTATTGTTTAATTCATAGACACGTTGCAATAATGTGCCTGGTTATTGGATAGTGAACGCAATGGAACTGGTCCTGAAACTATCCATCCGAGTTTTGTTGCGTGAAGTTTGGGTTGATTCCTACCTAGATTCATAGTGGAGGAACCTAAGACATTCCAAAATACTTTTACGCCAACAAGAATGTCAATCACAGACGGAATATGGAATGATGGATCAGCCAATTGAATGTCTGATGGAATGATGATACTGGCAATATCCACAGCTGTAGACGGCAGTATTATAGTAATTTCAGGCAAAATTATACAAGTGATAGTTTCCCTGTAGCCACCATTCCGAGCCTGAATTGTAAACCTACAAGACTGTGTGTACGGCGAACCGCACATCAGCATTTTATTATGAATAGCCAAATCATCAGTTTACGCGTTAACGCCAAACGACCTAAATTGCATATAACTTAGTACGTGATCAGATCGCAACTAGTGCCGTCGCGCGTGCTCCCTCGCTCTATTAACAAACATTATTTGTAACATTCTGAACAATACACAGTTTTCTGTGAGCATTTCAGTCTATCATTTATAACATCCCAAACAGCAATCTCTACATGGTCCTTCGAGCCATCGGGCGGGATCTCGCGAGTTTTTGATAGTCCTCCGTCCGGAAGGAGTTGACTGTGTTAAAGCAAACCAAAAATTAGTGAGGACACTCGTTCGTTGAACTTTTAACATTGTGGAAAAGCAGTCCGCATCGTAACAACAAGCAAGAATTAGCAAGACGTCAGCAGCAGTACGTCGCCAGCAGCAAGGGAACAGTTTCAGCAGCAGAGCTGTTTCCGTAATCATCAACATCCAACAAGCAGCCGTAAGAAAGGAGAACTCAAGTAAGATCTTTCCTTTTTTAATTAACATAACATAAGCAAAGCAGTCCTTTCACTAACACAATGGAAGGTCTTTACGATTCACAACTGGAGATTAGTGAAGCGATGAAGAAAATGAAAATCAACATTAAAAAGGACGGAGCCGAAAGAAAGACGGATGACTATTTCAGACGTCGTTCGGAGTTACTTGAGAGTTACTGGTCAGACTACCAGAACAATCATTTGCGTATCTGTGCGAGCGGGGTCAGGGAACATAAATATTTTCTAAATTCTGAGCATGAGCAAACAAGTCAGCTATACACTAGCATTAAAGCATTAATCGCCGAGCAAAGCTTGGGATTAGCAGTGAGAGTTATTCCTCCATCACCAAACCAACGATCTCAATCCAAACAGGAAGATCGTCAACAAGAACAAGCAGATAGGAGTCCGAGCACTAGCCAAGCAATGCTGTCAAAGGGTTCGACTAGTAAACTCGATGACATGGTTCGCAAGCAAGCGGCCAATATCAAAGCCTTCAAGAGGACCGTGAGTAACATCGATCTAGAAGACCTAAATGAAAAGTGGGAGCTAGAGGACGCCCTAAAAACATTACAATCCAAATGGAAGCAGGTTGATGAGCTACACTGGGAAATTGACGGAGAAATGTGTGGCGCAGATGAAGAGTACGACATCATCTACAACGACAATGAGAAAACATTCATCAATCTCAAAAAATCCATCAACAAAAAACTGTGGTCCGTGTCACACAGAGAACATAGCACTCCACAAATGGATATTCCTATATTTACAGGAAAATATTATCAATGGTACTCATTCAAAGATTTGTTTAATGAGACCATACACAACAATCGGTCACTATCAAACGCGCAGAAGATGCAATTTTTGAAAGGAAAGCTAAGAGGTGAAGCTGAGAAAATTATACAGCATCTTCCAATAAGCAGTGACAACTATAACACATGTTGGGAGCTTTTAAACCATCGCTACAATAACAAAAAGCTTATTTTTAACTCCATCATTAACACCCTACTCGGTTTACCCAACATGCAACAGCAATATTTGAGTCAAATCAAAAAATTACATGACGTCACCCTTGAATGCATACACGGGATAAAAAATCTGGGTGTCGACATCAACACATGGGATCCACTCCTTGTGAACTTATTGTCACAAAAATTGGATCATGAAACTTTTGGGGATTACGTCGATTCCTTGAAAAATGCAAGAGAGCTGCCTGTTCTACAAGAGTTTCTCGACTTCTTAGAGAGCAAGTTTACAAGTCTAGAATCTTCGCGTAGAAAACATGAAAGTTTTACACAAAAGGCAAATCTAGACTCAAGAACATCGAATGGGAAAAATCCTCATAGCAACAATCAGCATAGCAACAGCAATAAATCATTCTCCAAAGCATTACACGTGTCGTCGCCGTATAAGTGTCAGCTGTGCGGTCAACAGCACGGCCTATATAATTGCAAAAGGTTTTTAGAATTGAGCAATGAAAACAAGCTAAAAACAGTTGCAAAATTGAAAACATGCATCAATTGCTTATTCGATCATAATGGCAAACAGTGCACTTCTACAAAACGGTGTCGCAATTGCAATGGAACGCATAATACAATTATGCATGATGCTTGCACAAAATCTAGATCGGCATCTTCCAACAGCGCGGCCGTTGCCAACCGTCAGCAGAATAATGAACACCCAATAGTGTCTGTTTCATCACATGTCACTGGCATGTAGAGATTGCTGTTTGGGATGTTATAAATGATAGACTGAAATGCTCACAGAAAACTGTGTATTGTTCAGAATGTTACAAATAATGTTTGTTAATAGAGCGAGGGAGCACGCGCGACGGCACTAGTTGCGATCTGATCACGTACTAAGTTATATGCAATTTGGGTCGTTTGGCGTTAACGCGTAAACTGATGATTTGGCTATTCATAATAAAATGCTGATGTGCGGTTCGCCGTACATGCTCCCGGGCGAAAATGTTACAAAATTTAAAAACAATAAAAAATAAAAGATAATAAAAGTTTAAACAATATCATCCCCATTGTAAAAGTTACGTCTTTGTGGCCTAGGGGACGTAGCTTGGTTATGTACAGTAGTTAAACTAGCGTTACTAGCTATCACATTCACTTCACTGGGCTGACGGTCAGCCACTATGCTCGGCTTTCGCGGAAATTTCACATGATTCACTTCACTAGAACTGATGTTTCGCGAAAATGTAACTGTCGGTTCCGTCTGTGTGAGGCCCCTGGTAGACGCCTTCCTCCAGCGCCACAGGAACACCGCTGCTGCTACGATGGCTACGCCCAGCAAGATATAGCAAATGACGTATTGGTGATCGTCATTTGTTGATAAGCTTTGGTTGTTTCTATCGATCTCTTCGGAAGTGTTTGCCGTACCCGTTTTCAACTGTTTTATCTGCTTGCCGATGTTTTCTAATGTTTGATTTAGCGGATCTACGGATTCCGTGTAGTCTGATAGTGAAATGTTTACTAAATGATGGAATTCTGTTATCTGTGGAGTTTCTATTTCAGGGTCAGTTTTTAAGATGTTTCCTGAGTTCGAACGAGAGTATAAAGCAAAATCTTTGCCTTTAATTATGCACTTAGGCTTCAAGTTAATTATACCAGCTCCACTGATTTGCTTGTAGGTAACTTGATCTTGACAGATGATTCTGATCGGATAAGTATTGCAGCAAAAAACTTTTTAAAAAAAAATGTAACCGCCTTCAAAAACAACCACAAAAAAGGGTAAAATAACCTACAAAATAACTTTTCTTTCAGAAGTCGGTGCCTTTGTTTTTTTTTCATTTCATTGTTTTTGTGCCACCGACTTCTGAAAGAAAAGTTATTTTGTAGGTTATTTTACCCTTTTTTGTGGTTGTTTTTGAAGGCGGTTACATTTTTTTTTAAAAAGTTTTTTATTTTACTCTTTTTAGTTTAAATATTCAACTCAAATTCTTGTCAAACAAAACATTCTCTCTCAAGTGCACAATAAGCTAATAAAATTCCCTATCTCAAAAACTACTGAACCGATTTTGATGAAACTTGCAGTATTCCGTAAGTTAAACAATACTTAGTACAACAAAAAAAGAATTACTTAAATCGGACTTGTAGTTCCAGAGATATGCGAACACAAACTAAATCTGTCGATGCCTACTCCAAGCCGTTGAGGAGTTGTACCTTCCATCATCAGCTCATCCACCTGAGATGATGATTATCAGATGCAAATACTTGAACAGCTTTAGAAAATATATGAAAATGGTACTATGTGCCTATAAAATTTGAAGGTTGCCCTCGATTTCCCTGGGATTCCATCATCAGATCCTGACCTGATGATCATGGGACCAATTGGAAAGTATACCCTTTCAAACAAAAGAAAAATTTTCCAAATCGGTCCAGGCGTCTTCGAGAAATCGGGGAACATACATAAAAAAAAAAAAAAAAAAAAAAAAAAAAAAAAGATTCCGACGAATTGAGAACCTCCTCCTTTTTTTGAAGTCGGTTAAAAATATAAATACTTAGATGGATCGCTCAGTTCAATCCACATATCGCTGCATGAAAATTTGCTGACAGCGCATTGATTGTTGTCGTGGTTGATTTTACAGAACTTCTCGTCAATGGGAAGATAGTTTACTGGCTTGTCGATTGTACATAAATATGAATGCTCATTATGTTGACATAGCTGAAGCTCCGTAAATGATATTGTTACATAAGCATCCTTTCTCAAATTTATTGCTACGTACTCTGTTTTCGGCATTACGTTAAACATGTTGGTACCGATTTGATGAGGAACTGAGAGGATCTTATAAATCTTGTAACTGTCTCTACTAGACAATGGAAATGTTATTTCGAATATGACATAGTCTGTCATTACTCTTGCTTTTACTCTTAGCATGCTATAGACTGACCTAAGGTCTGACTGTATATTGTCCACCGGTAAGGTCACGTCTTTGGTCAGCTGCCCAGATATAAACTGTAGTTCATTTTTTAATTGATCAGGGGTCAATAAATGAGTATTGAACTTGCCATGATAAACGTCTGTTATGGTATCCAGTAGAGTATCTTGAATTTGTTTTAGATTATGAAGTAAATTCACTGCTGTTAGTGCTGACAAAGTGAAATCCTGACTATCACTTAACTTGTCCATATTTTCTTTAATTATGTTGGTTGCTCGATCTAGCTCGTTCAAATGCTTGTTGATTGTTTTGTGTTGCAGTTGTATGTGTTGTTCAGTCCGCTTTAGCACGTTATACTCAGCCTCAACGATGGATGTTTGATTTTTAAGTAAGCTTGTTAGGTGATGCTCATTTTGTTTTATAAGCTGGATATCTTTTTTATATTGTTCGGCGAAACTCTCGTCTAATACCCCGAACAATGCGTTTGCAATGTTACCTATTCCATTGATAAGACCGCGACGCTGTCTGTCGTGCGCGTCAAAATGCTGATTCAGTAGGAGTCGGTTGTAATGTTGTAATTCTGAGTACTCGTGATGTAATTGGAGTAGTAACATACCGCAGCGACTTGTTTCTGTTAATGTGCTGCATGTTTTATCTAAATAGTTCAGGAACTTTGTTGCTGTCGTCATGCCATCCCAGTATGGAGACATATTGTAGTATACAACGAGGGTCCATTTATCTCGTACAAGTTGCATGTTGTTGATGGAGTCAAAATATAACGAAATGTTGTTAGGTAATGGTGATATTGTTTCTGTTGTTTGCGATGTTGTTATTAATGACATAGCAAATATTAACGCAATCGCCGTTGATGTAAACAATGATTTAGGTTTGCTTGCTTTTATTTTTACTTCTCTTACGCCATCTTTGTTCTTGTCTTGTCCTTTTTCCATCTGTTCTGTTTGCGCTTCGTGTTTGCTAGTTGGAATCGGTAGAATCGACACTTTGACAATAGGTCGTTTTATAACACCATTTTTGGTTTTTAAAGATACTACTCGGACGAGACCGTCCTGTCCAGGGTGAACTTCTATGACTCTGCCCATCATCCACTTCCCTGGCGGGAGATTGTCGTCCTGTATAGTTACCAATTGTCCTATTTCAATATTGTTTTGAGTGTTCATCCATTTAGGACGCACTGACTGTTCTGTTAAATATTCTGCCTTCCACTTTTTCCAGATGTCATGTGCAATTTTGCCTGCTAGAGTCCACCTAGTGCGTGCATCTTGCTCTGTTTCGATGACTGATGTTCCTGCCCTTCCAGTTAAGAAATGAGCTGGAGTTAGCACTTCCAAATCATCTGTATCTTCGGATAACGCACACAGCGGTCTAGAGTTTAGACATGACTCCAGTTTTGCTAGGATAGTTGAATATTCCTCAAAAGTTAGCTTCTGCTCGCCAACCACTCTTTTGAGGTGATGTTTCAGACTTCGAACGGCTCTTTCCCATAATCCACCGGCACTTGGCCAGGATGGTGCATTGAAATGCCACTGTATCTGTAAGTCCGTTAATTCTGCTGATAAATTGCTGTTGACCATGTTTTTTAAATCGTGAAATTGCTCTTGTAAAAGTCTGTTCGCTCCAAAAAAGTTGGTTCCGTTGTCACTGTACATGTGACAAGGAGCTCCTTTTCTGGCTGCCATTCGGTGTAGGGCTGCTAGAAACGCAGAGCTGCTTAAGTCGGATACCAGTTCCAGATGAACAGCTCTGGTCACCATACACACAAATATTGCTATGTAGCCTTTTGTTATCTTTATCCCGCGTCCTTTATTGCTTTTTACCTCAACATAGCCGGTATAATCTACACCGGTATGGTAGAAGGGGGGAGCGGGTGTGCTTCGGGATTCTGGCAGATCTCCCATCAATTGATGCTGCATTCTTGGTGAATGTTTTCTGCAAATAACGCAGTTTCTAACTTCTTTCTTGACTGCTCTATTACCTCCGATTATCCAATACTTCTGTCGGATGTTTGCTAGTGTTAAACGAGGCCCACCATGGTAAGTTAGAAGATGAGCTTGGTTAATAATAAGTGTTGTTAATCGGCTGTTGTTTGGTAGTATTGCTGGATGTTTCATATCCAACCCAAGATCTGCTTTTCTTAGACGACCACCTACTCGAAGGATACCTTCTCGATCGATGAACGGATCTAGTTTCAATAGATCACTCTTGTTGTTTAATTTACCATGCTTTTTTAATTGTTCTATATCTTCTAAAAATACTGTTCTTTGTACATGCTTAACAATTAAAAACTTGGCGTTTCGTATTTCAAGTAATGTGAGATACGACGGCAATGAACTGTGTTTAATTGTTGTGGCGTTATTATGTAATTGCATTGTTTTTGTAGCGCGTAATAACCACGCAAGTATTTTGACAATTTTACTGAAGGAGCTGTGTTTATCCAACAGTTGCATAATAATACTCTCTGAATCTGGCGTTTGATGCTGAGTTGCCAAAGTATTTGTTTTGTGACCTTGATTATATTTCGTTTTAAGTTCTTGGTCTGTTGTATAAGAGTTTGGTTTTGATGACTCCTTTACATCGAATGTTTTCAAGGTGCTAGGTCCTTGCCACCACAGACTATGATTTTTTAGTTGAGATGGTAAAATTCCCCTGCTTGCTGCGTCCGCTGGATTCTCTTCTGATTTAACATATCGCCAGCAATCTGGTTTGATGACTTCAGTAACGCTTCTCGTTCTGTTTGCTACGAACGGTTTCCAGCGTCCGGGATCGCCTTGTAACCAGCCCAAGACAACCATCGAGTCTGTCCACCCAAATAACTGCAAATTAAGGTCTCCTAAACAGCTGATAACTTTGTTCATCAATCTTCCTAGTAGATGCGCTCCTGACAACTCCAATTTTGGCAGGGACACGCTTTTCGAAACCGGAACTAATCGTGATTTAGCCACAACTAATACTACTGAAGATTTGTTATGTTTTTTGATACGCGCATAAATAACTGCCGCATAAGCTTTAGTTGACGCATCGCAGTAGCCGTGCAGTTCGATGATGTCATTAGGTTGATATTCGATCCATCGTGGTATTTTGTAGTTATTGATGTTTACTATGTCTGTTTGTAACGTATTCCATTCGTTTTTAATGTTTTCAGGAACTTCTTCATCCCAGTCCAGTTTGTTTTCCCATAGTTTCTGGAATAGTATTTTTAATTTTGTTGTCACTGGTGTTATCCATCCTAACGGGTCAAATAGTTTGGATATCTCAGCCAAAAGCATTCGCTTTGTTAATGTTGTGCTATGTTTAGCTAACTTGTATTTAAAAGTAAATTGATCATCTGTTGCATTCCACCTTATTCCCAATGTTTTTGTTGTTTCATCTGTTTTGAAATTAAATATAATTTCTCCTTCGCTCTGATTATTTTCTATGTTTGCTAGGAGTTCTGAACTGTTTGCTGACCATTTTCGTAATCGAAAACCTCCAGACTTTAGTAGCTTGTTAAGATCTGTTATAAGTAGTTTACCATCCTGTATTGAATGACTACCATGGATCAGATCGTCCATGTAAAATGATTCTGATAAGACCTTGGATGCTTCCGGATATTTTTGCTCTTCATCCTTTGCTAATTGTCGCAAGGTCATCATTGCTAAAAAGGGTGCTGATTTAGTCCCGTAAGTAACTGTTGCTAGCTGATAAGTTTTGATTGTTTTGTGTGGCGAATCTCTCCACACTATTTGTTGATATCGACGATCTGCTTCATTCACCATTATTTGCCGATACATCTTTTCGATATCGGCGGTAAATGCGTATCGATATTGACGCCACTTGATGATGAGTTTTTGAAGGTCCTGTTGCATATTAGGTCCCTTCAACATCAAGTCATTGACACTGCACCCGCTAGACGTCCTGGCAGACGCGTTGAATACGACACGAAGTTTCGTTGTTGTCGACTCAGCTCGTTGTACAGCGTGGTGTGGCAGGTAACACGATATTGCTTCATTGTTATTGTTATGTTCAATAGGAACCATGTGACCTAATGCTTGATATTCGTTTATGAATAATTTATATTGTTCTGCTAAATTTGGCTGCTTTTGGAATTTTCGTTCCAAGTTAAGGAACTGAGCTATGGCCATTTCTTTGGAGAACCCTAACTTCCCCTCGGTGTCTGTTTTGAAAGGAATTCTGACTTCATAACGCCCATCTGCAAGTCGTTTTGTTGTTGCCAAATAATAATTTATGCATTCTTGATCCTCTGACGACACTTGCGATTCTTCACTGATGTCTTCAATCTCCCAAAATCGCTGTATGTCTTGGGTGTTGCTGAGTACAACATTGCATTGATATGACGTCGTTTCTTCACCACCTCCGTATATAATCCATCCTAGTTGTGTTTGTTGTATTATCGGTTGGGATGGTGTTTCTCCTTTGATTAATCCCGTCAGTAATATTATGCCATGGACGTTAGCATTAAGTAGTAAGTCCACTGGCCTGCTTGAGTTGAATTCGGGATCTGCTAATTTTAAATTTTCCATATGACCCCAATTAGGCCGCTCAAATGTTTTTATAGGTAAGTTTTCAAGTAAGTTGTCCATAATTAGCACATCTGTACTAAATGAAAAGTTGTTATGTATTGATGAGCAGTGGATTGTTAGTTTACCTTTACATTTGTTATGTTGTTCTCCTATACCCATTACGATCCCTTTGCATCGCGATTTTTGTAATCCTAATCTTTTCACTGCATCTTCCTTGATTAGGGACACTTGTGATCCCGGATCTATCAGGGCTCTTAAGACTTGATGAGACCCATCAATGGCTTCAACCTTGATTAATGTAGTGGCTAACATCACCTCATTAGTTGCTGTTTTTTCGATCTCAGACTTCTGTCCAGTGAACACTCTATGTGCAGTGGAGACTCTATCTTAGTCTTTGTGCAGACGTCTGTCTAACTTAGCCTTCTTGGCAGAATACTATAACTTGCTGGAATCTATCTCAGCATTTGTGGAGTCGACGGTCTACTTCAGTCTTCTCTCTACCTGCTGCTGTCCTGCCTGTTGAGGCCAGTGCGTGCTGCATACCACCTGTCGGCGGCGGCGTTCTAACTCGGCCCTTTGTGCAGTCGACGGTCTACTTCAGTCTTCTCTCTACCTGCTGCGGTCCTGCCTGTTGGGGCCACTACCTGCTGCGGTCCTACCTGCGGAGGCCTCTTGCTGGAGGTCATTACCAAGGCTTAACCTTCTGTGCGTGACAGAGAACTTTATAGTGCTGAACTGTGTTTTGATATCATTCTTGTATTTTATATTCTAAAATAAAGTTTAATTTGTTGTGTAAAAGTAAACTGTTACAATGGTCGGACCAACCATCTGGATTTGATTTAGTGAGACGCCAGATGTGGTTACCGCTGACGCATCGAAGACTGCCCGTAGTTTTGTTGTCGAGCTGGACTCTTTAATGACCCCATGATGAGGCAATAAATAATCGACTTGTTCACCTGAATGTGGTTTCCTCGATGTTTGATTTTCTGTCATGTGTCCAAGACGCTCGTACTTCTGCATGAAGGCAACTTAATGCTCTTTGAAGCTTGGATCACGCAGAAACCGCCGCTCCAGCGACAGAAACCGACGCTTCGCCATTTCATACGACTCACCTACAATGTTAGGATTGTCTTTTAACGGAATTGTCACAACAAAACGACCCTGATCATCTCGAGTAGTATTATGACGAAAACTTTCTTCGTATGCACGTTCCTCACGTGACAATGCATGTTTGGATGGTACAGAATCTATCTCCCAAAACCTATTGAGGTTATTGTTTAATTCATAGACACGTTGCAATAATGTGCCTGGTTATTGGATAGTGAACGCAATGGAACTGGTCCTGAAACTATCCATCCGAGTTTTGTTGCGTGAAGTTTGGGTTGATTCCTACCTAGATTCATAGTGGAGGAACCTAAGACATTCCAAAATACTTTTACGCCAACAAGAATGTCAATCACAGACGGAATATGGAATGATGGATCAGCCAATTGAATGTCTGATGGAATGATGATACTGGCAATATCCACAGCTGTAGACGGCAGTATTATAGTAATTTCAGGCAAAATTATACAAGTGATAGTTTCCCTGTAGCCACCATTCCGAGCCTGAATTGTAAACCTACAAGACTGTGTGCTATTTGATGTTTGCTTATTGATACCTGATATAGTGGAGTTAGCGTTACGTCTAGGCAATCCCAGCTTGTGACACAATGTTTCTGTGATAAAATTGGCTGTGCTACCGTTATCCAGCAAAATTCTGGCGTCGAACTTATCACCTCGGTTGTTGACCACTGTCACCAGAGCTGTGGAAAGCAAAACAGAACGGGTAGTATTTCCTGCGGTGTCACTTGACAACACAACGTTTTCAGACGTGCCTTTTTGTAATTGTGCACCTCCAGAAACGTCAGTTGTTAAACTAGGTAAAGCAACATTAGGCATTGTCCGACGAAGGACATGGCCCGAATCGAGCTCGCGTCGTGTTCCACGCGCTCCCCAAGGAAAGTGACAGGGCCTCGCCTTCCTATGGCCAAACACCTAACAAAACGCAGGTGAAACCGAGGGCCGAATCTAGTTAATCTATGATTATACAGAATAAAATACAGAATAACATAATATATACCGCCACCTCTATTATTACTGTTAAAACATTAACCAGCCGAGATAAACTACAGACATTGCTGTCACATTGATAATTATGATGATTCTTTGTCTGCAGGTGAAACAAGTGCTGCAGTGCGCCCGCTCTGCGCTGTGTATACCATGTCAAGTGCTTCCGAGATCAATGGGCATGGAAACGAGTTCAAGAGGAGAGATGGAACGGCAGGGATTTCCGGGCACCTCTATGAGACCAAGTTGCTAAGCTTGCTCTACTTCAGAGCTATTCACGACGAAACTATCGAAGAGTTTCAGTTAGCTTCAAATGTCGACGACATTGGGTCATTCGACGACATTTGCTTAAAAGTGAGAATATAAGCCTGCCTGCCTGTTCATACAGGCTAAACACAGGGAAAACAAGAAGAAAACGCTTAAATTAGACTGGGCACGTTACTTCATTAGTTATTTGAAAATTCGACAACATTTCAATCCAAACAAAAACGACCTGTTTTTTAAACACGCATTTGATGAAACAGAATGTTATTTTGTGATATACACAACCGCAAAGGATGAATTTAGTAATGACCTGAAAGGTCAAAGCAACTTGTGGTCCAATCTTCATGATTTAATAAATACAGGTGGAACAGCCAAACAACCGTACAAGTCCAACGAAGAAAATGTCGAGTTCCTATGCGAAATAGCTATTAAAGAACAATTGGCTTCACTGGCTGAACGAATAGCTGCGTCTGTAATGGGTGGAGAGATATTCCAAATGAATGATGAGCTCATGACTCGATATCATATCATTCTGGAGCAAAAAGTTTTCAATGTTTCTGAAATTCGCCCAGAAGGACATCGAATAGCTACATTTCGTCACTCCTTTCTCAACAGCAATGAAGAACACCTTTCTATATTCAAAGATACATTGTACGAAGAAATCCTAAAGAAAAGAAAAATAAAAACCACAGATGTAAACAATTTACTGTCTGAATTCTTAGCCGACACCACTAATGCCGAGAAACTGAGCAAGCTGATAGTTACCGTTATAACATACAAATATGATAAGTTGTACATTAATAATCAATACGTTAAAAATGTCAACCCGCAGCACCTGAATGAAGTGAGTGCGCCTCCATATTTAGTCAAGCAAGCAGTGAAACTGGCTGTAGACGAGATATTATTATCTCCACAACTGGAACTAAGAGTACCGGCTACTTTCGGTAATAAAGACCTATCAGTGAAAAATATGAAGAGAATAAATTATCTGACATCAAGAATCATAGCTCTATTAGATACAGAGGCAAGTAGATATAGTAAAATAGTAATTATAGATGAAACTTTGGACAAAGGATTTCTACAGCACAATGGAGGAATAGCTGGGGCCATCGGAAATATATTTGTGCTTGACAATAACACGAAGTGGATGAAGATTACAAGCAACGAGGAGTCATTAGGTACTTTTGCTAAAACTCTGTATCAAAAATTGAAAGAAGAAATTGAAAAAATAAATAACGGCAGATCTTTGATTACTAAAATCCCCAATTTGCTCCAATATAAGTTTAGTTTCGAATTTAAATGGTGTCCTAAACTTTTATTGCAGCGTAGTGAATACGAAAAACAATTAGTGAGGGATTTCCTAAAAAAACTGTTGATATACTCCGGCCAAGATGATGAGAAAGGAGTGGAGGACAAATTGAGAGACGAAATAGACGAGAATCTATGTCTCAACGACTTCCTTCAAGCAAAAACTGAGTCAATGTTTTTGAAATATCACAATGAAGTACAGGCATGGTGGATGATTCCAAAAATAGCACCGTATCTTAACAAAGATAGTGAAATACTCAATAAACTCACCAATAATATTATTTTGGACCCACTGCTGAGCTCAATCAGCGAAAAATACATAAAAAAAATGAAACAGTATGATTACACATTCACTGAGGACGCAGTGAGGTCCTTGAAGTTGCCGGATGGTCCGTCGAGTACTATCGTCGTTACAGAGAACTGCGAACTAACCATTGTCAAAGTGTTACAACATTTGAAGAATGAAGAACACGTTTTGTTAGACTTTGAATTTATCGTTAATCTGCCAACAAAACAACGCAATGCAATACGTAGAGAATTGACGAATGCAGTAAAAGTTTTAATTTTTGTTTTCAATAATATACCTGGGAAAGGAAAAAGAACATTTTTTAACATTGCAGAAGCAGTAGCAAACAAGAGAACTATAATAATAACGAAGCCTTCGTTTAGAAACATATTAGAAGAGTATTTCAAACAAACAGATTATAAAATAATACAAGAGGACCGTATTAGTCTAGTTGATATGAATGAAGACACAGAGATGAATATCTTGGAGAGCGGCAGAGTGAGAATTCAAGGTTTAGAATTAAGATTGGAAGATTTAACAAAAGGCTGGAACGGTTTAAATCTGGATTCCCCTATGGTTAGTCCATAAATATACCAAGTAGGTACTCAGAATGATGTTCTAAGATTTTATATCCAGCTGTAAAGTAAATACAGACCAAAAAATGTGAGAGAAACAAATTGTGATTGTGTCGCCAAATTGGTAGCCAGGCAGCTATCTATACAAATCCAAAATATTGTCGGTGCATTTGTCAAACCTGATGTGCATTTTTTAGATTTTTCGTTTTGGTGGCAAAAAAAGTCAAGGAAATAAGAAACAAATGTCACAGACTTCCGATAATAATCATTCAAAGGGCATCAAAGAATACGTCCACATCGCCGAGCCTAATTGGCGAAGTAAAATTGGTGAATGCCAAACTCCATGCTTGAGTCATCGCCACAATGTTGCCTGCCGGTCGGCCTTCTACAGATTCACCTGTTATTGGCAACTGTATAAGCCTTTTACTCGTAAATACGTAGGTATTAATTTATATACTGAACTATGTGTTAATTTATATACGGAAGCTGTAGGCGTACCTTTATTAATAAATAAATTAATAAAAAATAAATAGATTGTATTTAGAGTGTGCCCAAGAACTCCACGACCTCATCCCGCCAGCCCCCCTTCTATCATCGCACATCTAGTCGCACGGCAAATTATCATCGTTAACCTTGTTGCTATACCTTATGGCGAACAGCGAAGGAGTAGAACTCTCTGCCTGCGTCTGTGTTTCGAACACATACAACCCTATTCACTTCAAAGCTAGGGTGAACAGACCTTTTCTGGGTAAGCTCGCTCCATTGTCGACCTTCAAAAACAGACACACCGCCAAGTGCGAGTCGGACTCGCCTATAAAGGGTTCCGTAAAAGTTCTTGTAGTTGGTTGTAACTTTGAAAGGTAAATTGCGGTTTACGATATAATTATGACGTATTAAAAAAAAGTAATTACTTGATCCCGTTCAAACCACTTTTCAATTGAAGTTTGCATGGTAATGTACATCATGTATTTTTTTAGTTTTATCATTCTCTTATTTTAGAAGTTAAAGGGCCCGGGGGGACACACACATTTTACCACTTTGGAAGTGTCTCTCGCGCAAACTGTTCACTTCAGAAATCATTTTTAAAGACCTGTCCATAGATACCCCACATGTATGAGTCAGGAGAAAAAGATTTTTTTTGAGTTTCAATTTTAAGTATGGGGGGTACCCCCAAAATTAGTTTTTTATTTTTGTGTGAAAATCCTAATGCTGTTTACACAATACATCTACTTACCAAGTTTCAAAAGGATAGCTCTTATACTTTCGAAGAAAAGTGGCTGTGACATACGGACGGACAGACAGACAGACATGACGAATCTATAAGAGTTCCGTTTTTTGCCATTTGGCTACGGAACCCTAAAAAGAGCTAGAGTCTGGCCAACGAAAGCTGTCCACGACCTATTTTCTAAACTTTTGATATGGCAATATTTTTAGACTGTCAAAATTGTTAAATCATTGAACTTTCACATTGGTGAACCATCTTGATACTTTTGCACTTGAAAAAAATTGTATTATTTTGTAAATACAAAAATTAAATAATACATATTTTTTCACGGTTTTTCTATTTTTAAGTAATATTATATTAACGGCGAAGACGAGGAAACAAAACTTTACAGTAGGTATCAGGTGTAGAGTACTTGGAATCCGATTTCGATTGTGACTCCTACCTAACGCCTGTGTTGTGGCGATTTAACTATTGTTACTTAACTATGTCAAATGTAACTATTCCATCAAATATAATATCCCTTATTGGTCTTTAATAATAATAAGTATCAACTCCGTTTGGACAGCTTTCGTTGGCCAGACTCTAACATTACTAACATAAAACTTTGTGATATTTTACCAAAATAGAAGTCAGAAGCAGTATTCTTTGTAGAAGACAGAACTGTTAAAACATACTTAAACTCTAAATGATTTTAGTAATTTGGAATTGCCAACCCCATTGAGTGATGCCGCGCCAGCGCAGCGTCGCGTCGCAACTAGGTTTGCCAGGCGTCCGGATAAAGCCAGACACAGTCGGGCAGAGATAGAGAATAATAGCATTGCAGGCTCTCTGCCCACAAGAATTATGTTTTATACCTATTGATTTTTCTTATCTCCATCATAACATTGTAAAAAAATGTAACCGCCTTCAAAAACAACCACAAAAAAACTTTTTCAAAAAAAAAAATGTAACCGCCTTCAAAAACAACCACAAAAAAGGGTAAAATAACCTACAAAATAACTTTTCTTTCAGAAGTCGGTGCCTTTATTTTTTATCATTTCATTGTCTTTTTTGCCACCGACTTCTGAAAGAAAAGTTATTTTGTAGGTTATTTTACCCTTTTTTGTGGTTGTTTTTGAAGGCGGTTACATTTTTTTTTGAAAAAGTTTTTTTGTTTTACTCTTTTTGGTTTAAATATTCAACCCAAATTCTTGTCAATTATATCATTCTCTTACATGTGCACTAAAATTTTGTAATCCGTAGCACCGTTAACAACATCGCTCACGTGCACAATAAGCTAGTAAAATTCCCTAAGTATCTCAAAAACAACTGAACCGATTTTGATGAAACTTGCAGTATTCCAATTAAGTAAGTTAAACAATACCTAGTACAACAAAAAAAGAATTACTTAAATCGGACTTGTAGTTCCGAAGATATGCGAACACAAACTAAATCAGTCGATGCTTACTCCTTACTGTTAAGGAGTTGTACCTTCCATCATCAGCTCAGCTACATGAGATGATGATTATCATACGCAAGTACTTAAATTACTTCATAAAATTTGCGAAAAACGATGTGCGGGCCTATAAAATTTGAGGGTTGCCCTCGATTTCCCCGGGATCCCATCATCAGATCCTGACCTGATGATCATGGGACCATTTGGGAAGTATACCCTTGCAAACAAAAGAAAAATTTTCCAAATCGGTCCAGGGGGCGTATTACAACCTCTTAATTCCTGTCAGTTTACGCCTTAAAGTGAGCTGCCTTGCTTAGTCGTATTATGAACACACATTGACGGCCAGTAAACAGTCACGTGACCTCTTACCGACTTCTGCCTGTGCTTGTGCCTGGAAATTTCGTATTACAAGCTACATAATGACATCTCAAGGCCGGATTAACTGTCAAAATTGGTATCTCCAAAATCATTCAGTTTACGCCACCTTTTAGTAACTTTTACTGACTTGTTTCTTTTAATATGTCTTTAAACAGTTTAAACTACCTAAATTAAGCTTTAGAATTAATAATGGAGGCACTACCGAATATCTGGAGATTGAATACACGATATAATGTCAGCTGACGAGCTTTATAAAGACGACAAAGTTATTACATTTTACGACACATATTCCTACACTCATTTGCTGAACGATAAACAATAAATAGATTCATATTCGTAAACATTTACTCATATAATAATATACTGTTCTAAATAAAAAACATGTTTCTTCAGAAAAAAATGTTTTATTCTGTCGTAGTTCCATCAATGTAACAAAAAATTATCAAGAGCTTAGATTTGAGACATGGTGACTGAAATAAGTAATCTTTCGTACCAATGGACTTATCCATTGGTACGAAAGATTACTTATTTCAGTCACCATGGGTTGAATAAACCAAACAAAATGTATGATAGGACTCAAACCCTGTGTTAAAATCAATAGCCTCAGCATCATTCCTGAAACGGTACAGTCCAATGGAGCCAAAACTTGTGTTCAATTTTTATTTGGGTACATTGGGCAGTCTTTGATGTATCAACAGACATTTTAAGTTCACTTCCTCGATTGCTTCTGGTACCACAATTTCACAGCCAATTTCAGGAACACTAACATGGCAAGAACTAGGTACACTGTCTTTCGGTTTGAATAAACGTCCTAGGTTTTATCATTCCTTCTCTTGCTGAAACATTTTCATTTTTTGGAGCCTCTTGCTTTAAAAATAATAATAACGTTGGTACAGCTCCGTTTTTCAATTTTTTCCGCTCGTGACTTAGTCCATTGTTTTCTTACTTTCTCTGCGGCAGGAAAAGACTGTACTCCTTTATTATTGCACTACATAGTGGAATGATAAATAAATAGAATACGATATTATTATTCTTGTTTGTTTTGGCAATCAAAACTGTCACAGACTAAAAAAATATTGCAACACGATCGTTCAGAAACAAACCCCTTTGCGAGAGTTGAATATTTAGTATTCAGTTTTTGCATAAAATAACAGTAAATATTGCTCAAGTTGATTATAAATATTTAAATTGTTATTAAAATACAGTTTAACTCAAATATCTCCTAAATTTACAATGTAAAAAGAAGTTTTTCACCCACAATTATAAAACCGGTAATCATCGGTAACTTGTCGATTCGATTTTTGAACGAATTCGCTAGCCCGTCTTAATCATCCAGAGACAAATAATCCTGGATGATTCCTTGCAGAATTACGTGCGCCATAATACGAAATAGAACAAGCCTGCTTATAGCCGTAAATTCAACTGCTCGAAAACTGCCCGGAATTAAAAAAAGTTGTAATACCCCCCCAGGCGTCTTCGAGAAATCGGGGAACATACATAAAAAAAAAGGATTCCGACGAATTGAGAACCTCCTCCTTTTTTTGAAGTCGGTTAAAAAAGTACCTAATCGACTTCAAAACAACAACAAAACAAAAAACAACCACAAAAAAGGATAAAATAACCTACAAAATAACTTTTCTTTCAGAAGTCGGTGCCTTTTTTTTTCATTTCATTGTTTTTTTGCCACCGACTTCTGAAAGAAAAGTTATTTTGTAGGTTATTTTACCCTTTTTAGGGTTCCGTAGCCAGATGGCAAAAACGGAACCCTTATAGATTCGTCATGTCTGTCTGTCTGTCCGTGTATGTCACAGCCACTTTTTGTCGAAAGTATAAGAGCTATCCTGTTGAAACTTGGTAGAAAGATGTATTATGCGAACCGCATTAGGATTTTCACACAAAAATAAAAACAAAACAAATTTTGGGGGTGCCCCCCATACTTAGAATTGAAACTCAAAAAAAAAAATTTCACCAAACCCATACGTGTGGGGTATCTATGAATAGGTCTTTAAAAATGATATTGAGGTTACTAACATCATTTTTTTCTAAACTGAACAGTTTGCGCGAGAGACACTTCCAAAGTGGTAAAAAGTGTGTCCCCCCCCCCGTAACTTCTAAAATAAGAGAATGATAAAACTAAAAAAAATATATAATGTAGACCTCAACCAAAACTACCAACGAAAATTGGTTTGGATGAGATACAGTTAGCAGTTTTTGAGATATAGTACATTTTCAAAAACCGCAAATATAACTTTGCCATTCATACAAATACTATGAAAAACAAAGTTATTTTTATTGTTTGTGTATATTACTTACTAATCTCAATATCATATATCTCTAATCTATGCTTGCTGCTACGGAACCCTTCATGGGCGAGTCCAACTCGCACTTGGCCTGTTTTTTGTGGTTGTTTTTGAAGGCGGTTACATTTTTTTAAAAAAAGTTTTTTATTTTACTCTTTTTAGTTTAAATATTCAACTCAAATTCTTGTCAAATAAATCATTCTGTCTCAAGTGCACAATAAGCTAATAAAATTCCCTATCTCAAAAACTCCTGAACCGATTTTGATGAAACTATTCCGTAAGTTAAACAATACTTAGTACAACAAAAAAAGAATTACTTAAATCGGACTTGTAGTTCCAGAGATATGCGAACGCAAACTAAATCAGACGATGCCTACTCCAAGCCGTTGAGGAGTTGTACCTTCCATCATCAGCTCATCCACCTGAGATGATGATTATCAGATGCAAATACTTGAACAGCTTTACAAAATATATGAAAATGGTACTGTGCCTATAAAATTTGAAGGTTGCCTTCGATTTCCCTGGGATTCCATCATCAGATCCTGACCTGATGATCATGGGACCAATTGGAAAGTATACCCTTTCAAACAAAAGAAAAATTTTCAAAATCGGTCCAGGCGTCTTCGAGAAATCGGGGAACACATAAAAAAAAAAAAAAAGATTCCGACGAATTGAGAACCTCCTCCTTTTTTTGAAGTCGGTTAAAAAGGGTGAAATAACGTAATTAATAACTTCTTTCGGATGTCGGTGGCTTTATTTTTTATTTCATTGATTTTTAGCCACAGACTTCCGAAAGAAGTTATTAATTAGGTTATTTCACCCTTTTTTTTTGTTGTTGTTTTTGAAGTCGGTTACTTTTTGAAAAAGTTTTTACTTTACCCTTTTTAGTTTATTTATTAAATAGTCAACCCAAATTCTTGTAAAATACAAAATTTTCTTACATATTATGCACTAATCTTGTAATCCGTCACAACATAAGAAAAACCATATCTCTAAAACTACTGAACCGATTTTGATGAAACTTGCTGTGGAACCCTAAGTTGAACAATACCTAGTACAACAAAAAAAGAATTACTTAAATCAAACTTGTAGTTCCGGAGATATATATGCGTGCACAAACATAAAAACATACATACATACATCCATACATACACACATACATACATACACTTGTGTTTGGCACATTTGTTCAGACGCTGATATAGACTAACATATATGAAAACTGGGCAGTTCTGATAATATTACATACATACGGGTCGAATTGATAACCTCCTTTTTTTGAAGTCGGTAAAAAAAGGGTAAAATAACCTACACAAAATAACTTTTCTTTCAGAAGTCGGTGCCTTTGTTTTTAACCGACTTCAAAAAAAAGTAGGTTCTCAGTTCGACCTGTATTTATGTTTGTATGTATGTATGTTTGTCCGCGATTATCTCGCGTTTGGCTGAACGGATTTTGATGCGGTTTTCAGGAAAGTGTTCATTACATTCTGGAAGTTTTAGTATGTAACACAAATAGATATCCCGTGACGTTGCCCGCGTGGATCCGTTTTGCATACTTGGGTTGTAGATTTTTTTAGACGATTGCATGTTTGTCCGCGATTATCTCGCGTTTGGCTGTACCGATTTTGATGCGGTTTTCAGAAAAGTGGTCGTTACATTCTGAGAAAGGTTTTAGTATAAAACAATAATGGATATCTCGTGAAGTTGCCCGCATAGATCCGTTTTTGTTGCTTACTAGGATTGTAGGTAGATTTTCAAAGACGCCGATTATAATGAAGATTTTTTGTTGAATATCTTAAACTAAAATGAGGAAAATAAAAAACTTGTTGAAAAAAAGGGAACCGACTTCAAAACCAAACACAAAAAAAAGTGTATAATAACTTTTCTTTTATAATGCTCAAAATCGAATCTGTCTTGTAGGTCTTACATTTGCATGAGAAACGATTGCATGTAGCGTAGATGAGGATGTTGAGATGGATGTGTGGAGTGACAAGAATGGATAAAGTAAGGAATGAGTTTATAAGGAGAAGTTTGAAAGTGACGCCTGTTACAGAAAAAATGAAAGGGAATCGTCTCGTGTCTTGGTATGGACATGTGATGAGGAGGGATGAGACTCATGTGACTAAGAGAGTGATGGGTATGAATGTTGATGGATGGAGAGGAAGAGGAAGGCCAAAGAAAACATGGATGGATTGTCTAAGGAATGATATGAATGAAAAAGTAGTAAATGATACTATGACGTCTGATAGGGGAGAATGGAAGAAGAAAACGTGTTGCGCCGACCACAAGTAGAATGGGATAAGGGCAGGAAGATGATGATGATTGTAGGTCTTACATTTGCTCCGTGCAAGGATCGAATTGTCATTGAAAAGTGTGATGACTGTGTGTCCGCAGGTACACCAGACGGAACAGGCGGGACAGTACAATGCACCGAAACCCCTGGTGACCACAAGCTTCTCAAATATGGGTGTGACCTTCAAGAGAAGTGCTGACACGGGGGATTCGAGGGCAGCTGTAAGAAACAAAACTAAGTAGTTTGATACTCTATAGAGCAAAATATGATGACAGCGTCGAGCAGTTTCAGTCAGCTTCCAACATGGACAGTAAGGAGGTAGGACTTAGGAGCTTTCGATGACATTTGTTTCAAAGCGAAAGTGAACGGATTTTCCAAATCGTTACTGTTTACGGTGGCCGAGCCAATATGTTCAGTCGTCAGCGGCATATCTGAACAAATGGAGCGGGAAACGCATAGGTACTGACTTGCGTCCTGTCGTCCACCCGCCCCGCTCGAGACACCCGCCCGCAGTTGGTGCACCTTAGTCATAAACTATGTGTTCGCGTTACCCGCCAGCGGATTCCGCTACCCGCTCCGCTGCCACTGTAATTGCACACTTATAATCACGTTAAATTCTCAATACGAACAAATGAGACTGTACTCATATTGCTATAAAAAAAATGGCAGGCGTTGGTAGGGCTCAATTTTTTAGAGTTCCGTAGCCAAATGGCAAAAACGGAACCCTTATAGATTCGTCATGTCTGTCTGTCTGTCCGTCCGTATGTTACAGCCACTTTTCTTCGAAAGTATGAGAGCTATCCTGTTGAAACTTGGTAAGTAGATGCATTATGTGAACCGCATTAGGATTTTCACACAAAAATAAAAAGAAAACAAATTTTGGGGGTACCCCCCATACTTAGAATTGAAAGTCAAATAATTTTTTTTCATCAAACCCATACGTGTGGGGTATCTATGGATAGGTCTTTAAAAATGATATTGAGGTTACTAATATCATTTTTTTCTAAACTGAACAGTTTGCGCGAGAGACACTTCCAAAGTGGTAAAATGTGTCCCCCCCCTGTAACTTCTAAAATAAGAGAATGATGAAACTAAAAAAAAATATAATGTAGACCTCAACATAAACTTCCAACGAAAATTGGTTTGGATGAAATATAGCTAGCAGTTTTTGAGATATAGTACATTTTCAAAAACCGCAAATATAACTTTGCCATTCATACAAACACTATGAAAAACAAAGTTATTTTTATTGTTTGTGTATATTACTTACTAATCTCTATATTTTTATCCCTAATCTATGCTTGCTACTACGGAACCCTTCATGGGCGAATACGACTCGCACTTGGCCGGTTTTTTTCCTCATTTTGATCGCGGTCCTGACCGTTACAACCGCGGCTCACTTTATTTGTCAATCATTCTTGTTTCATGGAGGAACACTAAACATAGGACGTACATTTTTGGTAGATTCCTTTCATACATAATCGTTCTCGTATATTAATAAGATAAAAGTTCATTTTTCAGGAGCCTGTCAACACGGTGCCCGCTGGTCGCACGAAGCTCAACCGGCTGCGCTTCCTCCACTACACCTTCTGCACCATCCTCGGCTGCTGTTCCTCAGGATACTGTGGGCCATCTTCAGTATGCTTGTGGGGTTCTAGATATACTTTAATGTCCTTAGTATTTAGAACATGTACAGGTCTTTTAATAAGTGATTTGTTCGCAAGACTGTGATGCGAATTTATTGTTAAATGCAAGGTGAGAATGAAAGTCGAAAAGTGGCATATGTTTAGATTTAATGCAAAGATTTAAATCGATAGATCCGGTGAAAGCACATTGAATGATGTAAATCGCTGAAACAAATATGACAGTTTCAAACTTTACCAATTATGGGTGCTAAATAAAATGCTATCACAATAATCTAGACACGCGAGAGCGTGTCAGCCAAGTTCTAGCGCTTTTATTATTTAAATAAAATTATTAGCAAAAATTGTAAGTAAGGTATTATGTTCGATCAGGGTGAATCACGAGAAGATAGAACTATTCTCTAAATTATAAGATTTTAATATTTTCGACTTGCTACTATTAGGCCGTGTGCTGTCCGTCGCGGGTGTCCGTCGCGGGTACCCGCGCCGTGCTCCGTCGCGGACAAATTTAACCCGTCGCGGGCGCCCGCGACGGTCTCCCGCCTCTCGCAGCTCTTTGATCACGCGGGTGTACAGTTGATATCATGTATATGTCACGTCTAGATTGTTGTGAGGAGAATTTAACGCAACGGCGCACACTGATTTCTGTGCTGATTTCCTAGAAACATCTCCGCTCGCGTGCTCCGACACAAACACTCGTCGCCCGCGGGGCGGGTCCGCCGCCCCGCGGGCGACGTGCGACCCGCAGCACGCAGCGCTGATCTATGAGATTACATGAAACAGCACGCCACGCGGGCACCCGCGACGGACGCCCGCTTAACGCAGCGCACGGCCTTACACTACACTACGCTGTAGTGCCATAAAGTTTAAAATCAATTACTTATCGACGACTACAGTCGTAGAGTGTTTTAAAGAATATCATGGCAGCTATCAAGTTGTCTATGATTTTTCAAATTAACACAAAGTGTTAATGATACACAATTTGATTTCTCTGACTGTTCATACGCACCAAAAGGGTCTGACTAGAATAAATAATGTTTTAAAATTATTTGCCCTATTCCATGGGTGCTTATGTACATACCTACTTAAAAATGTTAATAAAATGCAAAACAGTGTAGGTAATATTAGTTTAAAAAAATTATATTATATTGACTGTTTTTCAAGTAAGTTGTATTTAATACACTGTATGGAATTGTTATAAGATTATTTTTTCAGTAGTCTCCGATAATGCTCTGCTCTGCACTTAATGTGCGCTTACGCTATGAGTGATTTCAACAAGTTATCAATGTAATTGTAGCATAAATTGTGATAATGAAGTGAAGGTAAAATGCAATAAGAGTAAGGATAATAAATAAATGTTTAACATTTTACAGGTTGTTTATTGAACTACAACATAATTATTTAGTTTTCTATATATCCACTATAAAGAAATTTTAGGACTTACATATTACATACACAACTAAAACTAAAAATTTCAAATATGTATAATATATTTAACAAAGTTACTAATTAAAACTAAAACTACATATTATTTAAAAAAATACACAAAAAGGCATGCGCGGACCGCGAGAACACAGCGACTGGCACTACAGAGTACGATCTTATGATCGATTTACAAGAAAACACAGTTTTAAAACACAAACATGCGACAGTTTCTGGATTTAATATCAACCACACAATAAAACATGACACTTTTCTCACAGATATGTGAAAAAATACCTTTGTTGTAATTGTTATATTCTGTTATTATTAGGTAGGGGAACAGTGTATAAGACGGGGACGTTAATAATCGCGAGATATAATGGTTACCTCATACACTCTTTAGGCATACTTAACACAACACTAACGTAGAGCAAGCGCCATCAGGACGTCATTTGCAAGCGGACAGACACAAATGGCGTCCTGTTGGTGCTTGTGCTACGTTAGTTTTGTGTTAAGTTTGCCTTATGTGTGTGATTTCCCATCATACCTCGTGTCCCCGTCTTATACACTGTTCCCCTACATTTGTTTAACAATTTTTTTTTTCCGGAAAACGGACCCCGAATGAAACTAATTGGTAACCCCTGCAGTAGACTATCATATCTTACCCAAAAAAATTAATAACATCGTCCGAAAGATACATTGTCCAAAAATATATGACCCGGGTTTTTTCTTTTGTTTCGTAAACCAAAATTGACGAAGATACAATGCTTCTTAAAATTACGTAATGTCCTCGTTCGGTTTAATTTTACAGAAGTTATGACGTCACAAGTCTCCACTTCTGAATTTGGAAGTGTTTTATTATCGTACCTACCTACATATTAATTAAAAATAACCACCTATTTAATTACTGGTTATTAAATAACCAGTAATTATTGATTGTTTGTCTGACAATTTAAGTAACTTATGCTGCCTACACAAATGTCCTTTCTTTGGTATTGTTCGTCGTGTCGTTGAGCTCCTTGAGTTATGAATCGAGCTACACGATAGATAACTGACAAATGCTTGCACTGACTGAACAGGTCCACTTGAATTTGTGTGGTTCTTTCTTCAAAAGACCATCTCAGACATTAATCTACATACCTAGCCCTCGATACCAATATAATGTCTGGACTTTAAAAGAGACTGTGACCTCTGAGTTTGTTTCGGATGTTTCTTCTCAGAGTAGTCAGGTACGAAACACCGGCCTCATTAGTTTGTGATATTAATTATTACCAACTTGCAAAAATAAATGTCATTTAATCATTTCATTTCAATAAGAGGTAGATTAACCGAACGAGCTTTTTGCGGTTAGAGCTCCAGAACTACTTGCTCTCCATAACCTGAGTACGACTAGCCTCAAGGTAGGACTTGCAATATGAATCGATTTAAAACTAAAGCGATTACAAAAAAAAACTATCCGCGCATTGATTCGTATGAAGTGAGTCGTGTAACAAAAAAGTGTAATTATATTACGGGTTGGAATTATCATATTAAACCATTACACACAGTCGCGAGGAATGCTTTTCAGAGCTGGTTGCTTCACGGGAGGCCGACACAGGGTTCTGTCTATGAAAATATGTATAAAACTAGAAAAATGTTTAAAAATAAACTTAAATGGTGTCAACAAAACGAAAACCAAATAAAAATGGATATTATTGCCAAACAAAGAGCCTCCGGTGATTTTGGGCGATTCTGGAAGTCCACTAATAATTTATCCCATAAGCCAGGTCGTGCAGCGAGCGTTAATAATAAGCAGGACCCCAAAAGCATTGCGGAGGCATTTGCGACGCAATTTAAATTGACCGGCTCTGAAGGAGGTGTGTGTGCAGGGGGGGACAGACTTGTTAGAGGACATTGTGCCCCGACTGAACTAAGTTTTACCATAACATTAGACATGTTGCGAGACTGTGTGCGTAAAATGAAACGTGGAAAGTCGCCGGGGCATGATGGACTTACTTTAAATCATGTGATCTGGGGTGGTACACAATTAGCTGAGAAACTAGTGACTCTGTATAATGCCTGCTTATCTCATGCCTTCTTACCTAACGAACTCATGAAGTCTGTGGTTGTGCCATTGGTTAAAAACAGAAAAGGTGACATTTCAGATATGTCTAACTATCGTCCCATAACATTAGCCACAGTTTTATCAAAAATACTTGAAAGGTTGATAGAACCGCAAATACAAAAATACTTGAACCTTAACAGTGCTCAGTTTGGTTTTCGTGTAGAACATGGAACTGACACTGCAATTTTTGCATTAAAGAAAACGGTCAGATATTATTTGGACAGAAAAACAAATGTATACGCATGTTTCCTAGATTTAAGCCGTGCATTTGACACAATAAATTATAACACGTTATGGGACAAAATGTATAAAACCGGAATACCACATGACATTGTTTACATAATGAAGTACTGGTACGAGGGTCAAGCTAATGTAGTAAAATGGGGAGAGGCCTTGTCGAGCGAGTATGTTCTTAGATCAGGCGTGAGGCAGGGCGGATTAACCTCACCCATTTTATTTAATCTCTATGTAAACGACCTGATGGAGGAGCTGAGCGGAGCCGGAGTTGGCTGTTCAATCAATAACGTGCCTGTAAACAATCTTAGTTACGCCGATGACATGGTTCTGCTCAGCCCCTCTGTTACGGCCATGCAGAAGCTTATTGGAATATGTGAGGAATATGCGAACAAGCACGGCCTGAAGTATAATGTTAAAAAGAGTCAAACAATGTGTTTTCGATACGACAACAGTGTACTACATGTGCCTGACATATTTCTTTGTAACGCCAAACTAGAATCAGTTAAATGTTTCACTTACTTGGGCCACCTATTGACTGAGAAACTTAAGGACGATGATGATATCGAAAGACAAAGACGTTCCCTCGCTGCTAAAAGTAACATGCTGGCAAGACGATTTGCGAAATGCTCTGACCAAGTAAAAATAACCCTGTTCAACGCATACTGTCGGAACCTATACACCTGCGCCCTATGGTATAAGTATACGAAGCGTGCTTACAACACGCTGCGTGTTCAATATAACAACGCATTCAGGTGCATTATGGGGCTGCCATGGCGGTGTAGTGCGTCCGGCATGTTTGCAGAGAACAGGGTAGATGACTTTTACGCTGTCATAAGAAAGGCACGGGCCTCCTTCATGAGCCGAATACATCAGTCTGACAATGGAATATTGAAGGCCATATACGAGGTAAACTATTTCTTCGCATATGGCAATCAATATTCCAGCTAGAAAACTGAATATAATTCAATTTAATAATGAATGTAAATTTTAACTTAATTTATAATGTTATTAATTCCAATTGATTATAATAATTTTGTAATAATTTTTGTAATCCCTTAAATAATTATTTTATTAAGTCTCAAATTGTCATTGCTGTGTCGTGTCAATTGTCGTTGCTATGGGTACATGCCTGAAATAAAATACTATTTTATTTATTTATTTATTTATTGAGTCAAAAAATTAATATTTATTTTTTGACTCAATGCGCGGAGATTTCTCAACAGCGGTTCTAAAAAAATTCGCATCAAGGAAGTCTTGGATCGATTAACATTTGTAAGTATTTTTAATTTTCGTAGGAATACTCCATCTCAGTAACAAACCTAATTTTCTGGCCAGACAAATAAGTAAAATTGGGTATTGTGGCACCATTTTAGAAAGGTAATGAGACACGAAAGTTTTTTCTATACGTAATGTGAAAACATCAGGCGACTGACCGCAACAGATGGAGAAAACTGATTGATAAGTTGAAAGGGAGTCACGATTCTAAGCAGTGAGAGAACGATTGAGAAGAAGAGAATGTGAAAAATTGTTAGAAAGACAAGGGAAGTTTTAAGAAAACTTCAATTTTCCAAGATGATTTTGAAACAATGATTAGTTTTGTACCAAACTTATATTCACTAGAATCAGTCGTTTATATTCTATCAGAAAAGTATGAATTCAAAGTGGTGACTGCTTTGATTAAAATAAAATAGCGGTAGATATGTTACGTTCTTACGTTAAGTATTCAAACAGTGACTCTTAAGCTGCGAACATATTATCGGACGCGGCCGTCAGCCGCGGCTGAGGGACGCGGCTTAGCAGTGTGCACGGTACACAAACATCCAACCGGCCAGATTCTGTTCGGACGTCCGAGCGCTCAAGGGCGACTCAAGGTCACGTCCGCGTCTTACGACCGATAGTTTGCACAGTGTAGTATTCAATGTACTGGCTAGATTTTAATAAGCCGCGTCCCTCAGCCGCGGCTGACGGACGCGTCAGATAATATGTTCGCACCTTTATACGCCAACAAAGAAAGAGACAGAATAATGCACAAAGGTGGCGTACGACCAAGACGGAGCATCACCGCTCTTCGTATTAGTTCGTTAGTAGTCGCCACGCCGAGCGGCGGCGGGCGGCGGCGCGGCCTTGTTTTGTCCCAAACGTGTCGCACATTATCGCATTGTATGTTTCTATCCCGCTCTTCAAAATTGAAATATACACGCACGCACGTCTCAACCGAAATGTACTCGTATTGCAACTGAGGACTGTTAGGCCAATTTAGCCTAATTTATGCGGTCCATGCGCTATCGTGTAGTGACATTTATCTACCGCTATTTTATATTAATGAAAGGGTGACTGTCGTTAATTTCTAACAATAAGCGCTTAACGAGGTAGAGGTGGACTAATCATAAAATCATTAAAGTCGGATAACTACCCCATGTTGTCGGGATTAAAGTTGTTGCAAATAAGGTTAACGCATTTCAAGGAATTCATCTAATTACAAATCACCCTGTATAATACTTATTTTAACTTTGTTTTCGGAATAAAACTAATTATTCTACAATTGTTTGTTTCTTAATTACTAAATTACTTATACACATACCTACCTACCTACATACATAATATTATCAAGATTTCAGTACCACAAGAGGTAGGTAGAGACTAATACTTATACTTTTGATTTTTTACACACGTACTTCCCTTCTTGATGTCATTTTTTTTATAGTAAATACAATAATTAATAATTAAATTACCTGAAAACTCCAAGCAAATGAATTACATTCAGATAGAAAAATATTCAATAGGTGCGTCCACACAGAGCGCGCAGCCTCGCGAGTCATTTGCTGCGCGAGGAAACTGCCTGGCGAGGCTGTTCGCCCTGTGTGGACGCGTCTATTGTTTCTCGACCGAGGCACGAAACAATATACGCGAGCAAAACAAAAGCCGACACTGGATGGCTCGGGCGCCCGGTCACTCGGCCGCGGCAGCAGGCAGCGCGGTCGCTTTCCTCGGCCGAGTCACGTCCACACTAACCGAGCTGCCTCGCGAGGCTGCTCGCTCTGTGTGGTCACACCTAAAAACGAATTTACAGATAAAACTTAATCTTAAAATGGCTGCCCTGAAAAATATGTATTTTCAATTTGTTAAGTTATTCACGCCTGGTACGGATATAATGGACAGGAAATACAATCTGCTGTTGGGTACAACTATTTGTGCCAGTTCTTTTCTTTCGAAAACGGGCAGGAAAACGAAAACGACTGCCGAATCGACAACGCCTGGAAAAGTTACTGGTCCATAAAGGCACGTCTGAAACGTAAACCCTGAAGCGTAAACTCATCGATATGAGTATCCTGCTCGTCCTAACTTACAGTACTCAGACTTGATGGTTCCCCGGGTCGCAAAAGTTTCATATTGGAGAGTGCCAAAGAGCAATTTAACGCAGCATTCTTAGTAAGAAGATCCGATAGAATACGGAACACCACGCTGCGCTCTAAAACTGTAATAATTGATACTGACGTTAACATTGATAATGGTGTAAATAATGGCGTAGGGACAAAGGTTGCCAAACTCAAGTGGTATAGCACAATAGCCGTTGGGCAAAAATATGCACTCAATGGTGGCTGAGGTGGACAACTAATATTGTAACAACTTCTATTCTATTCTATTTTTTAAAATGGCAAGCATAGGCTGGGTCGGCCATTTGCCAATGACTAAGATGAACTGGGCAAGCAGAGAGTGTAGAAAAAAGTCACAAAAGAACGGTGGAAGTGTCCGTTCGATAATACTGTTGAACTTAATGTAGACCTTCTGGTGTTAGTATGGGATTGAAACAAACAAAGAAATAAAATTACTTAAATAATAATGTAATGGTTAAAACATAAAAAATACACATAGAATAGTACCACATCAACACAGATGGAGAATTGCGGGGGAGGGTCAGAGCTTAATGTTATTGTGACGGATGAAAATCATCAGCGTCACAAGCAAATCTGGAGAAGAATGGGTTAAAAGGGAAAGGAAATTTATCGGGAGTGGGATCTTAATTTCAGGGAGACGGCTATATAAATCTAGGGGAGGGATATTGTTAGGGCATTCAAAAAATATGTGGTCAAGTGTGCCTTCCTCCAATCCGCATTCACAGAGCGAGGAGTCGCGTATACGGATTTTATTGAGGAATACTGGAGTGCAACAAAAACCTATGCGGATTCTACATATAACTGATATTATAGTTTTAGAAGCTTTTTTGTAGTTGTAGAACCATGGTTTTGGATTTATAGACGGTTGCACTGCATGAAAAAACCGGCCTCTTTTTTGGCTGGAAACATTCCATAGCTCATGCCAGGACCGGTGCAGATCTGCTTTTGGGAGGGACAATAGGTCGTAACCCTGATGGGAGTTGTGTGTGAGGTCTGACGTTACCGATGAGCAAGCATTTTTGGCCAAAGCATCAACATATTCGTTGCCCTTGATGCCACAATGACCAGGAATCCAAACTAGCTGAACATCCCTTTGACTATTAGCGCAGGAGAATAGGGAATATTTGATTTTCAGAATAAGAGAACTGTGTAATTTGTTCTTAAATGGGTTTTGGACTAAGGCGAGTAAGCAACTGAGAGAATCTGTGAAGATGGCGGCTTTCACAATGTTATGGTGTGATTCAATGAAACGACAAGCTTCTAATATAGCCACGCACTCACCAGTGAACACCGAAGACTCTTTGGGGCATTTAAACTGCAAAATAATTTTGGAGTTTTGGTAGTACACTGCCGCGCCGGTGTGGCTAAGTTCAGACTGTTTCGAAGCATCCGTGAAAAATAACTGAAAACCGCTCCAACGCTCGCCCACCGCCGCATTGAAGGTCGAATTCGCCGACGGGGAATTTTTGGAAATACCAATATTAAGGATGGTTTTTGGAATGTAATTTAAAACTTCGTAGGCGAAATTGAAAAGGGGTAAAGTAGGATATTGGACAATGGGACATTCTAAATTTCGTATAATTCTAAAGGATTTTAAAATTAAGGGGATTTCTTTATTTTTCCAGTAATTTGAGTTTCTGCATATGGCGTCTAACTCGTTCAATCTTTCTATTAGCGGATGAGAGGATCTGTATATTAGTTTGGATAGAAAACGGGAAGCTAGGAATTGCCGTCTAAGGGCAAGGGGAGGTTCGGCGCATTCGACCTGCAATGCGTTGATGGGAGAAGATTTCATGCAACCTGAAATGATCCGAAGGCATTTGGCCTGAACTTTGTCCAGTCCAGCCAAAGCACCTTTGTTACAAGGAATCAGGTGATATGTTCCATAATCTAACACACTGCGAACTAAGGCATTATAAATTAGTTTCATAGTGTAAGGGTGGGCACCCCACCAAACACCCGCAAGAACTTTTAAAATTGAAATAATTCTTTCACATTTTTGAATTAGATGGTTAATGTGATGTTTGCCGGTTAATTTAGAGTCTAAAATAACGCCTAAAAATTTTACTTTATTAACTACAGGAATGTTATGGCCTAAAATGTTCACTGAAATATGAGGGATAAGTCTTTTCCGAGAGAAGATGACTGCCGAACTTTTTGGTGCAGATAGTGATAACCCATGACTCAAAAGCCACCGGTTCAGAGAATCCAAAGAGAGACACAAAGATGACGTGGCGTCAACAATGGAGGGATCTGTCACATATAGAACAATGTCATCGGCGTATTGCAATATCTGACAATTGTTATTTAAGCAGGACCCAATATCAGCCGTGTATATGTTGTAGAGAATGGGACTGAGGACATACCCCTGTGGGAGGCCCCTCCATGTCTGCCTCTTGTCGAATTCCTCGCCTTGGACTCTCAGAACCACTGAGCGAGACATTAAGAGTTCACAGATGCATTGTATCATCTTTCCCGGGAGTCTCAGCTTTTGCAATTTTTGCCTGAGAATGGGAAGAAGAACATTGTCGTAAGCAGAAGAGATGTCGAGGAAGGTGGCTACCACGGATTCGTTTTTGGAGAACGCTAAGCGGATATCCGTAACTAGTATACCGACACTGTCCATCGTGCTAAGGCCTTTTCTGAAACCAAATTGATGGTTCGGCAGTAAATCTCTCGATTCGACTATCCACTCGAGACGGTTTTTAATGAGGTGTTCAAGTAATTTGGCTAGGACTGAAGCCAAAGCAATTGGTCTAAAGCCATTCGGATCATCTGCATTTTTGCCTGGTTTTAGCAAAGGGATAATAATTTGAAGTTTCCATTGATCAGGGACCCAACCATGACTATAGCAGTAATTTAAAATGTTTAAAAAGTATGATTTAGCTGTTTCGCCAGAATGAGATAAGAAAGAATATGGTACACCATCAATACCAGGAGCAGAGTCTCTGACATGCTGGAGCACCACATTCAATTCTTCCAGGGTAAATGGAGTATCAAATGGATCCTCAGACACATTTAATGAGGGGATGGATTGGCATTCTGATAAGGAAGGGACATAAGGTGGGGCCAATTTGTCAAAGAAAAGTTCAGCTGTTTCTCTAATGATCGGGGAAGAGATTGATGGGGAACATCCGCGTCTGAATCGGTTAATGTTTCTCCAAACAGCTGAAACTGGGGTGGAGGGTGAAAGGGATGAGCAGAAATTAACCCAGCCTGAGCGTTTCTTCTTGCGAAGAAAGCGTTTGGTTCTGGCATTAATCCAGCAGTATTCCAAGAGGTTTTCAGTGCTCATATCTCTGTTGTAACGTCGCTCAGCATCTTTCCTCTCTCTGATAGCCGACGTGCATTCTGAATCCCACCAGGGGGGAGAAGGGATTTTGTTACGTGCACAGTTTTTTAATGGGAAGCAGGAGTCTGCACTGGAGGTAATTGCAGTTATGAAACCATCATAACAGACCTTGGCATGGCAGTGATCAGAAGGATCTGGTAAATTTGAATTTAAATTTGGAAGAGCGTCAATTTTCTCCTCCAATGATGAAACAAATTTTGACCAATCCAATCAATCGGTTTGGACAGGTTGTATTTCAAAAGTGGAGGGGAGGATTTTTCTAGGCAAAACTTATTAAGAAAAGATACAACAATAGGGTAGTGATCGCTACCATGCGACAAGGTAGTGCATTCCCAGTGAGCCGAAGCTGCTAACTCGACAGAACAGAAAGTGAGGTCTACACAGCTCTTTTGTTGACCTGGAAGTGATCGTCGTGTTGGACAGCCATTATTTAAAATGCAGAGATTTAAGTCATCCAGGACTTCAACTAGTGCTACACCGAAGGCATCACAGCGCTCTGAACCCCATCTATAATGATGGCAATTAAAGTCGCCCATGACCAATATTGGACCATGGACATTGGACAAAATGTTTTTTAAAATGGATACAAAGTTGAGGTGAGGGTGTGCAATATAGATGGAGAACACTGTGATGCCCTCAACCTTTCCTGCCGAAATGCTCATTTCACTTGTGAGTGTAGTAAAAGCAACAGGCAGAAGAGGAACCCGGTTATTGACCAGGAGGGCAGATCCTCCATAGCCGTCCGATCGATCGCACCTTAGGATATTGAAATGTGGCATACGAAAGCTGAGACTTGGGGTGAGCCAAGTTTCAGCTATAGAGCAAGCTAATGGTTTGTACTTATTTAAGAGGAAAATGAGGTCGTGCTTCTTATGCCACACGCTCCTCACGTTCCACTGAAGGAAAACTTGGCGGGACGCCATTTTTAAAATCTAAAAGAAGAGTTATAAGTTGATTGGCAACGTTGGACGGTAATTGAGAACTGGTAGAAGAAGAAGAAGAAATAAGTAGGGGTAAGAGTTTAATAATTATGTCAATAATAGAGGAAATACTATTGTTGGGAGAGATGTTATTTTGGTTGAGAGCGCAGCCATTGGGCTGTGAGGGTTGGGGGGAACTAGTTAAAAGATTATGAGCAGATTTGTCATAAGATGGAGAAAGGGGGGCATGAGTCTTCGGCCGTAGGGTAACTGTCTTTCGGTAAGACTGAGAAATTGGGGTCTTGGTGATGTTGGCATAATTGCGGGAAGCTGCTGGAATGGTTTTGCTAGCTTCAACATAGGATACAGATTTCTCAGCCATGACAGTTTTGATGGCTTTCTGCCTACCATGCTCAGGGCATGACCTGCTATCCGCAAAGTGATTCCCCGAACAAAGAATGCAGAAGGCCTCGCCCTCAGAAATGTTGCAACCATCACCTGGGTGATCGTGGCCACATTTGCTGCAGCGTGGTTTTGACCTACACACGTTTGCCACATGTCCAAATCGACAGCATTTGCGACATTGGATGGTGGGGAAAATATATTGTTCCACGGGGAGGGAAGTGTAGCAGCAGAAGATTCTCCTAGGTAAAACTTGACCGTCAAATGTGATCACACAAGTTTCAGTGGGTTTCCATTCATAGTTCCCGTCTTTCTGCACCTTTCTGTTAATACGCCGTACCTTTAGTATTTGCCCACATCCCGTGGGGACAGTTAACAATTCCATGGTTTCCTCTTCTGTAAGGTCAGAAGGGACACCTGTGACTACGCCCATCCTTGTGATGTTGAATGTAGGGATGAATGCGTTATAACTGTGCTTTGGTAACAAGGGATTTACTATGAAAGCGTTTGCATCTTGTGGGGAAGCAAACTCCACCGAGACACGGTTTCTACCCACCTTTTTTACACCACCAAGAGTAACATTTGTGATGTTATTTTTAATTAAAAACTTTCCTAAATTTACCGGGTGTAGGGTGGCACCAGAGTTGGGTTGGGACTCAATACGGGAGACGTGGACGAGGTAAGGGGCCTTATCGATTGCGGAGTAACGAAGTCGCCCAATTTGGGTTCGCATTTGTTTGCTTGGGGGGGTAGGCGTTAAAATAATTTCGTCTCCGTGGCGTTTACGGGCAGATTGGTTGAGCTGCGACTGAGATGTATCCATCTCTGAGACAGCACAAGCAACCTCCGCGAATTGGGATAGTGGGTTTGGGGAGAGTGGGAACAGGGATGATGGAATGTCAGGAGGATCGGGGGGTTTATTTTTGTCCATCTTGGTTAACCTAGTGTAAAAGTAGGACTATCACAATACAAACCTTTTTACAAACACAAAAACAACACAATACACAATAACAAGGCACAAAAAAGTATCAACAATCACACAAAATCCGCAAAAAGATTCGAACACACGTGCTAGCCAGAACACCGTCGAGCGAGTCCAACTTGCCTCCGTGTCGTCAAATCGTGTTTGATTCATTGAGAAATTACAATTGACAATCGCGATTTCGTTACCTGTGTACATTTTATCATTCATCGGTCACTTCACAGACCATCGGTTCACACACAGAAGCTTCATTGTCTACGTGCACGGGTGCATCGATTTCCTTATGCACGGGAGTAATATTGATCTCCCCATGCACGGGAGCATCGATATTCTCTTGCACGGGTGCATGGATCTCTTCAGACACCGGCGCAACACTCTCCTCGCAGACTGCACCATTGTTCTCCACAGACGCAGGAACATCGACCTTCGCATAATCGGGCTCAACGATTTCCTTATGTACGGTGGTATTGCTCTCCCCATGCACGGGAGCATCGATATTCTCTTGCACGGCAGCATGGACTTCTTCAGAGACCGGCGCAACACTCTCCTTGCAGACTGCACACGCAGGAACATCGATATCCGCATAATCTGGATCATTGATTTCGACGGAATCTCGATTATCGATCACGTCATAAATGGGTGGACCAATCTCTTCATAGATGTGCTGATCAATTTCCGCAAGCTCCCTGTCGCAGTCATCCCTAAGAATGAGATTGAGGTAGAACTGTGGAGCAGTATTCTGAAAAAATGAAGGTAGGTATAAGAAACGTTAGTCTAACGTTACTATTTTCAATATTATTGAGAGTAATAATCTGCCGTCATTAGGAAAAAAGACGTATCTACACTTTTTGTCAAAATTGAGTTACATACATATTCTGAATCAGTAAAAAAAATGGCATCGCCCAGTATTTTTATATTTCTCATAAGTAAAAGGGAACCCTGTAAATCTAACTGTTAAAAAAGACGTATCTGCGATATGACTGGAATATTACTAAACACAAAAGACGTTTTTAGCGTACACTAAGTTGAAAAAACGCATTTTAGTAGAAGCGTCTCATTTATTTACAAAATATTTAACAATTCATAACATGAAAAGACACTTCTGGCAGTAATGCCTTTTCTACATAGTTTTGCTAGTTATGAGGGGAGAAGTGGGACTCGCGGTTGGAATACTGCATTTCAGATGCGTCCAGGTAGTTAGAGCAAAAATAAGTATTACAGGTTTAAATTACACTGATTTTAAAGTTTCCATAAAAACAAAGATACCAATAATCTTTTTTAAATACTAGGCCTATGTATCTTACTTATGCGTATAAAGTTTAATTAAAATAGATTCAGTCATTTCGAAAAATAAAATTTTGAGGAAAACGCCTTTTTCTCGAATTTGTTTTTGCGTTGAATATTAACTATCACAATGAGGAAATGGTCTGCAGATCTATAAAACAACACAAAATATGATATAATAACGTCTCTTTCGGAAGTCGGTGACTTTGTTTTTTATTTCATTGAGATTTGTGGCACCGACTTTGTGGCTAAAAGAAAAGTTATTTTAAACTTTAAAAAAAAATGTTTTTAGAAGATTTTTAAGCTTTATATTGAAAGCAGTTTGTTATTGCTCACTCAAGTTGATATCAAAGATAAATGTATGAATTAACTAGTTTTTGCCAGCGGCTCCGCCCGCTACAAATCCAAAATGATCCCACGTGAACATAAAATCGGGCTTAAAAATTATTCTATGTGTTAATCCAGGTGATAAACTATCTGTGTATCAAATTTCGTCCAAATCCGTTCAGTGGTTTTTGCGTGAAAGAGTAACAAACATCCAGTCATCCATCCAAACAAACTTTCACGTTTATAATATTAGTAGGAAGTAGGATATTGAGTATAATCCATACATAGATAGCTTTAATACAAAATTTTTGTTTGTTGTACCTACATAGTAACATTTAAAACTTTATGTTATAATTAATAATATAGCTAAGCCTAATTCTTATACTTTGTGTTCTATTTCATACAAAATAATTATCATTTTAAACGTACTTACTTCAGTTTAAAAAGGGTTCTTTTTTTAGTAAATTAATTGAATATTAGTTCAGCGAATCCCAATTAAGTGGGACACTGGAAATCATGGTGAGGTCCACTTTAGCACAGAATTATCACTGTTAATGGGACAAAATAAACCTGGACATCTCTGAAAATTATTGTTTCGATTTAAATGTCCCAATGACGTCTCTCTTTAACTTCTTTTACTGAGACTATTATGTATGTGTAAAGTGTAAATACTTTTGCTTAATTGTTATCTTTAAATTCTGTAAACTAAACGACTTTAATTGTGATAACGGATTAATAGCACAAAAAAACTGTACCACACAGTAATTTGTGGTCCACCCGCAAATGTGCCTAAATTGTTTTATATAGTGAGTGAGAGATAAACTCTCCTGTATACATTTTTTAATTCGGACAATGTTTAAAATATGTAATTATATCATATGTTATTTTATTTAGCGCACCCTTTTAATGAAATTAATAAGTCTAATATCATCTCTATTAATTGAACTCTCCGTAAATAAGACAGATATTTATGTATACCTGGATGTCTGAGACACTGGGTAAGTGGAATACCTCTTTTAGTGAGACAAATATGCCGCTTTATTCAGGTCCCCGTTATCCATGTTTCACGGTATTACTAAGTTGAAAAGCAGCAAATGGCTATTTACGTTTTTTTTAATTTAGTTTTTATGGCTTGGTAACACATTATTACTAAGTAGGAAAGACGTTTTAAAAAAATGCTAAATTGAAAGGACGCATATGGCCAGAAGCGTCTTTTCATTGCAGTATTACGTATTTTCTTGAATTTTTTTTTAAAAGAAAAGGAAAAATTGATTTATTTAAAAAATAATATAACTTTTATTAAGTCTACATATTACTCCCGATAGATCAAACTGTAATACACCCTTTGGTACCAAAAAATAGCGATTTGGTTTATTTCCTTACACACAGCGAATTTTTTAATTTTTGAAACACGTTTTATTTTTTTTCTCCGTTTCTCATTTTATGTAGATGCGTCCTTTTGGATTATGGCGGCAGTAATATTGGAGCAACATAGTGCAAAACAATGCGGTTTTCATTACATGGCGCAGTCGTTTAATGTTTTGTGGTACCGAAACTCGTTTGTCTCATGAAACGTTAGCATTTGGGCTAATATTGTCATTAGAATTTCTAATTTCAATTTTTTTTATGCAATAAAGTCATCCAAAAGTTGCTAACTCCTAAAAAGTGTACATAATTAGTGATACTTTCTCGTATTGGGAATAGTTAATGAATTAAAAAAAAACGACGGGTTGCACTCCGGGAGTGCCGGCAGGAGTGATAACTTGAATATTAACGTTGTGCATCGAAACAGCAGGCGCAGACATACATTTTCGCTGCGCCGTAGAAAGAGAGGGGGATACTTCCTCTCCTACGCCGCGCCGGCTGTCTACTCTCCATCCGTCTTACGAATTTTCGATCAGGTCACGTGTCCTGACGCGAGTTTAACATTTTTTACCCATTACAAAATAAGTATAATTATGTGCAACGCCGCTAAAGAAGTTTTCACTTCAAAAAATATAATTTGTTTTCTACATTCTTTCTCCTCATTTTGTACTTTAATCGTGTCTAAATACTCCTCTAGTCCAAATTCCAAATTTCGTAAAAAGCGGTATATACATGGAACGCAAAGGGCTATTGAAGTGTCATCGTGGATTTTAGTTAGTCTGGCAGTCTGTCCCGAACCGCCCTGGGTGGGAGGTTTTATTTGATGATTTTACCACGATATAAAAAGCGGTATCTCTATACCTTTTTTTTATTTTTATCGTGGTAAAATCATCAAATGAGTCCTCCCACCCAGGGCAGGGCGGGAGGGACTGTCAGACTTGTACTGACTAAAATCCACGGTGTCCTTCAATAGCCCTTTATGTTCCGGGGTCACGGTAATGAGATAAGTCCCGCGACCCCGGCAGGCTTTGGCCCTCTAGAGAGGGGGCCCGTCATTATGCTGACGCTCTTTGAGGCGCGCGTGGAACACAACGCGCCGTCGACTCGGGCATGGTCCATGGTCGGGCTGCGAGTAGCCCTTTACTCGCCGCCCGCATGCCCGCGCCTACGGTGGCCGGAGATCGTCTTGCGACGTCCGTCGCCGTGGGCGTCCACCACCGCGGGTGGGGCGGAGGGAGGACATTGTCCTCTCCCTCACGCGGCCCGCCTCCTCCTTCGCGAGCATGACTGCTTCGCAGAAGGGTATCTCTATACCTAGTAATATTATAAAGCGGAAGATTTTTTTTGATTGAACGGGCTTATCTCAGGAAATTATTTTCAGGTTGGATTGGCCATTTATCAAGGATAGCTATATAATATCACGCTAAGATCAAAAGGAGCCGAGCAGCGGGTGCAACCGCGGGGTATAGCTATGAGTACATAATATATTACAATCAAAGTAAAAAATATAGTGAAAGTGATAAATTACAAAGAATTAATCACATTTGCTAGTTATTACGTATAATATCTGGCACGACTTAGTTAAAGCGATTATACATAATTTATTACTAGTTATTATGCATAATAACGGGTTAAGCACTTTGACTGTAACACATACGTGGGTATAGATAATAGTTATTTATGATACTAGTGCGGTAAGTTGGTTTTTACAAATGAGTAGACGAATGTAAGCCCGAGATGAAATCGAGGGCTTACCATAGTCACGAGTTTGTAAATATCAATTTCCGCACGTGTGTCATACAATGTTTTTCAACACATTTGCGAGAAAACAGTACAATATGTAATTAAAAGTTTCTAATATGAAAATGGCGCGAATTTGCAAATGGCGCCACATACACGTGGTGAAAAATAGAACTACATCTTTCGTCTCATTTACTCTTTAGTATTAAAATGAGACAACGTATTGAGCAAAAACGCTTCCAAGGAGGTTCGATCAGTCAGGTTGTTTATTCTCATAATGTGAAACTCTTTGGTGGAGTTCTTATTTTTTTTTAATGGAAATTAAAAAAAAAACCGTAAAGAAAACGCACGCTGCCATACAAACGGGGCGTGTCGTAAAATAGGTACTTAGGTGAGAGTACCTATTTTACCGCACGTTCCGTTGTATGGTGCGTAATTTTTAACTTTCGAACAATGTATACAGGCTTCGTAAACGCATTTTTCGAGCAAATGTGTTGAAATAATATTAAACTTACCGCAGCTATAAGTAATCGTAGCTGTCTTTCGTAATATCTTCTCCTCAACCGAAGTATCAAATACACAAGTCCACACAGGACCAGCGCTGCTCCAACTGTTGACACTACAGAGACTACTATTGTAGTTGTGTGCTCCGGCTTTGTTGCGACTGAAACATAAACATTGGAGGAGGTTCTCAATTCGACATGTATATTTTTAATTATATTCCAAATTAGTCCGAGGTATAAATAACTTGAAGAAGACGTCTTCGTCCTTCACCCTGACGCGGTTTTTTAGAATGAAAATCTGGAAACAGAGTAAAAACGCCGCGCTTGGCAACACTGCAGTCAATTGTCATTCGTTTTCTCCGCGCCCATATGACGCATCGGGTAAAAGTTTTGTGTTCATAAAATTAGTTTATTATAAGTATTAAACACAAACCAAGGATGCCAAAACACAATAGAAATAGTGAAGAAGATAAGGAAAATAAGAAAAGGAATAAATTGGCTCGAAAGATTGAAAAATACAAAGCCAAATGGAGGGGCTTAATAAAGAACTGTAAGTTTTTTCTACTGAAAAGAGTAACTACAATAACGGAAAGTTATGATAATGTACGAGTATGTTATACACTCGTTGAGAATTCACGTTGTTTAAAAGGTTTACAACCCCTCATTTACTTGAGATTTAAATTATCAAAGTCTAGCAAGTACCTACTTGTCCGGTAGGACGGAAAAAGATTATGGCATTATTACGTTCTGTCTCGACGACCCACTGACCCTCCTTTTCGTTGAAAAAGTTATGCTTTGGGTCAATTTAATATTTACTACTTACAAAAAACAATGTACCTATGTCCTGTTGGATAGAAAATTAAGACAATATGTGTTACATTGTCTCCTTTTCGGTGAAAAGGTTATCCTTTGGATCTAATTAACATTCAGTACTTCCAACAAACTATGTAAGTACACACCTATGTCCTGTTGGACAGAAAATTAAGGCTTTATGTGTTACATTTTGCCTCCTTTTCGTTGAAAAGGTTATGCTTCAGATGAATTTAACAATAGAAGAATCATGATTGGGTAATTTGTGTTACATTTACCTAAGTACCTCTCGTTGAGAGGGTTACACTCAAGTTTAAGTACCTATGTATTCTGCGTGCTACATGTTAGCTATCTAAGGAGAAACCGGGGCACTCCCTCTACCTTAACAAGAAAAGATCCAATAGCATCAAACATAAGTTGCCTCTACACAAAGTGATGAACTACAGATTAAAATATACTATTACTTGAGTTATGGACTGGCAGGATATATTGCCATAATGTAAATATTTTTACAGTAATGGTCATGATCTGATTACTAAAACAATCAAATGTATAGTCAACTGTAGACTACATACATACACCTTATTACTCTGAACGGTTGGGTTGTCAGATGGGTGCCTAGATGCAAGGAGTTAATATGTTCAGTCATGAAAACAATTGTAATACTTTTGCTCTAGAACAGCAACCAGAAGAAGAGCCATCGGGCAATAATATTTTTCTGCCTTAAGTGTGCTAACCGGTTCTAAGGGATTATGTGATGTAAATGTTATTGAAAGAATCCTAATGGAAGGGCTAGTAAAGGAGCAGACTTACATAAGCCTGCACTTGTACCAAATAATGCTATATTACTAGATGCATGCAATATAATAATATGACATGCTTGGAGATAGTTTCCGTTGAATATTCAACCTACACTGGCAATATATTTAATAATAGAAGAGAGTAATCTTACCAATCTTAGATAAGGCATTTCAACTTACTAAGAGGCAACAAGTGAACTGAAATCTTGTACTTATTCAAAATTAAAAGAAACGGTGTAGACTTCCACCACCATGAAGGGAGCGACCAATAAACTTCATCCAAAGATTATAACTGGAAATACAAATAAGTCAATTCCATGAAACTACCAGCGGTTCAAATAGCCCTGCCCACCTCCAAAAAACAGAAGCCTACAACAAAAACACAACAGAAATACCTCAAGCGACAAGCGGCAACAGTCATCTTCCAGCCGACTCCAGAACAACTGGACAAGTACCAGTAACAGTTAGTGGTAATGTTTGCTGCTCGCTTTGTATATTTCTATTCATACTGGGAATCTATAACCATTCAAAGATTCTGTTATATAAGACTGGGTACTATACTCTACCCCTCTTTTTCAGTCAACTTGTTCAAGATAAGTTTCCATTATAATAACTCTTTCAATAAAACTGAGAGACTTATCTTATTAATGAAATAAATAAACTTTCATAGCTAAGTTCTGTTAAACAGCTGATCAATTTTATCCATGATTCTCTTTTTACTCACAGATTTATAATAAATCTTTAAATGTTAAATAATTTCATTATAATCAACCATTTCAGACTAGAATATACAAGGATTGTATCTCTATATAAATTAGGTCACAAAGGTGCTATACAATTGTGGCAATTAAAGAATATGGTTAGAAATTTTTGTGGTTCACATCTAAAAATAAGCTGTACAAGAGGTCTCCCACTGACCCCTGTGTATTTAATCAGTCTGGTAAACTGTTGATATCTGTAGTAGAGCTTATCAAAGATCAAAGTATAAAAGTTACTTAATAACCTAGATGACTAATCTGTCCCGGATTAACATAGTTCTGAAAATGCCTTTGTTGTTCAAGTGTACTAAGAAAATCAATTGATTATTTAGGGTTGATGATAAACAAAGAAAACGGTTCAGATGTCCCTTGAGGTTGTGAATGTTCAGGACTGGTTGTCAATTCTAAATGCATGACTCTAAGCCCTGCTATATTTTGTTTTGTTTTAAGAATACTCAAAATTAAGTTTGTCCCCAATTAGCAATATTATTAGAAAAATTGGTATCAATTTGCTGGGCTACCTATCTCATAATACAGTTTTGTTCACACACAACACTTTATAAAGAAAACATTTTTCAGCCCTAGACTAGAGATAAAAAGGAAATAAAGACAGAATTACTTTGGTTGAAAAAGAACATTATGTAAAGATATTATACAATGTATCTATAATTTTAGAAACATTTTCAGATGTATTACTAAGTGGTTGAGATACACATTACAAGGGGTAAAGCACTAGGGACAGTCTGTCAGTCTGGAAATAACAACTAAAACTAAACTATTTAAGAGTTCTCAGATACAAACTTTGCTTTGTAGAATTTTGTGATTAAAATAAAAGACTGTGATATTTTGCGTAGGTCTGATAACGTTACTGCAATAGCACATATAAACTGTGTGGGAAGAGTACAATGCTCTTCGATAAATTGCATTGATTTTTGCTTAATAAAGAGGCTGACTTTGAGTCTCATAATTCCAATGTAGATAAAGAATGGAGACTATCTAAGTATTCAATTCAATAATAAATAATTTTGTCCATCCAGATCCTGATCCAGAGGGACCTTTTTGCATATCGGTTAAGATCATAAGTGTCTAAAGTACATATCTTGGGATAGCTCTCTATAAGATTAGAACAGATAAGGCTAAAGGAATGGTAGTCTTACCAATTTATGCCATTACAACCGTGGTATTTATAATAATATATTTATTTATATAATAATATATTTATTTAGAAACTTCTTTTAGAACTTGTTATCCTCTATACCTAACCCTGGGGGCTTGTTTATTATCAGGCAAGCCATCAAGAGGAGAATGATACTAAGAGAATAATGGATTTTGATAGGTTGAGTATCGCAGAATTCACTGGAATAATTCAGATGCAATAGTACAATAGTGTAATAACAGATTACAATAGTGTCCTGTGACAGTAGTGGTTTAATATAAAATAGATTTATCAATTATATATATGTATATATAAATATATTAAAAAAAAAAAAAAAAAAAAAAAAAAAAAAAAAAAAAAAAAAAAAAAAAAAACCTCGCTAGTCTTCCAAAAATTATCAATTATTTAATGGTCACAAATCGACACTCTCTCAATATTGATAGGCATGTAGGTTCAGACGATAGGGTTAAACATTCATTTCAAGGTTTTTTCAAACTACGACCAACTAAAAGATATAATAGTTCAACTACAAGATAAAAAAGTTTCTGGGATCCCAGCAGTGTTACTACATTTAAAGTCTTTGTACTCTTTTAATAGCTTCAGCTAATAAAACCTTACAAAGAAGATTGGTATGTTGATTGCATCAGCCACAACACTATGTGTCCAAACTTTGTTGTGTAAAAGTATCAATTATTATAATTATAGATTAATAACAAAGGTGCTATTCAATTATTTGATTACAGATATTCAATAAAACTCAGGTCTGTGTAAAACTAGAAAGTTCATCAGACTAGTGTTACCTTCCTTAAGTAATAAGACCAAAATATGTCTAGCATAAACTGTCTTAAGATAATCAATTAGAAAGTTCAAGAACATTCAACTACTATCAGCAGGGGCTTCTACAGGAAATGCAGGAAAGAGAAGATATACATCTTTGTTCTCTGTGCATTCTACCAGACATGTATCTACGAGTAGACACGCGGAAGCGTGTCAAGCCAAGTTCTGACGTGCATATTCTTCAAATGCACATAGACTAGGCCTAACTGTGGACTCTATAATGCAGGCAGTGAGGGGTCTGCGAGGTCGTCCACCTTGGTAAATCATTATAATAGACCACTCATAGATGTTGTTCAAAATAAAATTTGCTAGGACAGTTCTAACTGATTAAACTTCATCAAATTTTAATACCAGAGCCCTTATCACGAGTTTCACTATTTTACTTTACAGCGTCTTTACAGTATTTACAGCGTTTCTTTTATGGAAAAATGGAATAGCGCCTCTGGTGTGCGAAGAAGGAACTATTTTTTTTCCTTCAAATTAAATATCAAAGTTTCAGTTTACACTTTACTTTACGTCACAATAAGTGAAAACTCATGATAAGGCCTTTGTAGTGAATTAACCTTAATTTTAGTGTTAAATGAATACATAATAATTATTAAATATGTAGATTTAAAGGAAATATTTAAAGTTAAAAACTGTGATTGTATTAAGACTGGCTTTCATAGTATTAGGAATTAAGAAGAATTTTAAGATTTTTGTTATGTACTATAATATACGGATGAAGTGTGACTCCAGATGTTTAGTCTTAAATATTTGGAGTTTGAAAGATAGGATTTTTTCATTTAAGTCAAGGTTAACTATGATTGCCTGCTTATGTACATAAGCAGGCTTATATCAAGATTTATTCCCATTTGAAAGAGAAATTTTGATTATTGAAACAAATTGTTTTTGACGTAAATTTATTATTTTATGTTCTCTAAACATCTACAAGTTATTTATACCTCGGACTAATTTGGAATATAATATAAGGATTAAACGAACTTACCTAGTGAAGTTCTATCCTTATTATATGAAGAAATTAGTCCGAGGTATGAGATTCCCACCCTCCCAAGATTAACTTTCAATTAATTCTTCCCATACGGTGCCTGGTACCACAGCTCTAAACTGAATGACAATTGACTGCAGTGTTGCCAAGCGCGGCGTTTTTACTCTGTTTCCAGATTTTCATTCTAAAAAACCGCGTCAGGGTGAAGGACGAAGACGTCTTCTTCAAGTTATTTATACCTCGGACTAATTTCTTCATATAATAAGGATAGAACTTCACTAGGTAAGTTCGTTTAATCCTTATATTATTTTTTTATGTTCAAAATCAAAGCATTTATTTCAAATAAGCCAGTTACAGGCACTTTTGAATTGTCAAAGACAAATGAAATATGATTAAATACAAAATTATGGTGCTACAGTCCCAGTCACAAGACATTAAAACTGTGAAAGTACCGTAGATGCCCATTCCAAGAAGTAGATCTCTATGGAGAAGAATGGGCAAGAAACTACATGGACACTCTTTTTAGATCGCCAAAATTATTACAGAACCTTTGTTACATCATTCATTTTGAGATAGTACATTATGTGAGAACGATGTTTGACCACGCATAACTTTTCTTAACGTGGTCTGGTTTCAAAAATTCTTTTTTTTGTTGGAAAGAGTGAATCTCAAATCTGTCTTTTTTCAAAACTAAAATCGGCCTCCAAGGGTAAAAAAAAGCAATTAACTAGGTGCGTCCCCACAGAGCGCGCAGCCTCGCGAAGCATTTTCTCTCGCGAAGCAGCTCGGTTGGTGTGGACGTGTCTCGGGCGAGGCAAGTGACAGCGCTGCCGCGGTCGAGCGACCGAGCGCCCGAGCCATCCTGTGTCGGCTTTTGTTTTGTTCGCGTATTGTTTCGTGTCTCGGTCGAAAAACAATAGATGCGTCCACATAGAGTGAGCAGCCTCGCTTGTCAGTTTCCTGGCGCAGCAAATGCCTCGCGAGGCTGCGCAGCCTCGCGAGGCATTTGGTGCGCAGGTGCGTCATCAAAAAAAAAAAAAAGGTGTGTCATCACACAGAGCGCGCGCTCTGTGTGATGACACACCTTTTTTTTTTTTTTTTGGGGTGGCAAAATCATCAAATGGGGCCTCCCGCCCTGGGTGGGGCGGAAGGGACTGTCAGACTCTTACTGACTAAATAATAATAATAATAATAATATCCATTTTATTTCATAAAATCCACCCGTGTTCCTTCGGATGCCCTTTACGTTCCGGGGCCACGGTATCCTGGATTAAGAAAAATCCGCGACCCCGGCAGGCATTTGGCCCCATAAGGGGCCCCGTCGGTGACGCGTGAAACACGGCACGCCACCGACCCGGGCTTGGTCCTTGGTCGGACGGCGAGCATACCCATTACTCACCGTCCGCAAGCCCGCTCCGCCGCTGTGCCCTCTGCTGTTCAGAGGGACACGCGTTGGAGCGTCCACCCGACAGGCTATTCGCATACGGGCAAAGAAACCCCTTAGGCACACAGTGCCTAAGAAGAGTTTTTGCCCGCATCCCAGGGCGCACCGGCCCGAAAAACTGGTCTTCCCCCCGGACGTATCCGAGAGGGAACTCCAGTCCACGGACGCACGTGGAGGTTTCCTGTCTTAGCACCCCGGAGGTTTCCTGTCTTAGCACCCCATGTGATGACGCACCTGACAAATTTTCTACAGCGTTTTCATTTGTGAACCGATTCTGTTGAAATAAAGACAACATTACGTAGTTCTGAGGACATTACTATATACCTAGCAGAGATGTGGAGAAGATAACATGATGGCGTCACCATCATCAGATCAACTCCAGATCCCTGTTATGTTGTGAAGTCAGTCCCAAGAGTTCCTCAACAGTTAACAACAGCTAGGTACATCGTTTTTGGGCTCATTTCACTCAGCTTGATGAGAACTTTAGATCTAGCTGGGGTTTATGTACCTAATTGTCATCGAGGGTCTGAGGATGGTGACTGTTTGCAGATGACACCTCTCTGATTTTTAAAGTAGATAGGAATAGACAAGATTTTGATGACGTTAACAGGGCACTATCAAAGGTTACAGATTGGTTCACAACAAATAACCTTGTAAATGCATAAAGTTCATTTTGCCCAATGTCAGAAATCTGGGTCCCAGCATTGTCCTCGATAATGTGGCGCTTGAAACTGTTGATTCAGCTGTGTTTCTGGGTATAACAGTGGATTTAAAATTACAATGGGGTCAACATAAATATCAAGCCTAGCAGGTAGGCTTTCCTGACCTATCGGATGACGCAGGTCCTCACCGGACACGGATGTTTCGGGAGGTACCTGTGTCGGATGGGGAAGGAAGAAACGCCGGCGTGTCACCATTGCGAAGATCGCCCGGAGGACACAGTAGAGCATACGGTGCAAGACTGCCCCGCTTGGGCAGAGCACCGCCGTGTCCTCACGGCAGCGATAGGCGGAGACCTCTCGCGCCCGGCATTGGTCGAGGCCATGCTGCGGGGCGAGACGGAGTGGGAAGCGGTCGCCTCCTTCTGCGAAGCAGTAATGCTCGTTAAGGAGGAGGCGGGCCGTGAGAGAGAGAGGACAGCGTCCTCCCTCCGCCCCACCCGCAATGGTAGACGCCCACGGCGTCGGACGTCGCAAGACGATCTCCGGCCACCGTAGGCGCGGGCATGCGGGCGGCGAGTAAAGGGCAACTCGCCGCCCGACCATGGACCATGCCCGGGTCGACGGCGCGTTGTGTTCCACGCGCGCCTCAAAGAGCGTCAGCACGATGACGGGGCCCCGCCCAAGAGGGCCAAAGCCTGCCGGGGTCGCGGGACTTATCTCATTACCGTGACCCCGGAACATAAAAGGCTATTGAAGGACACCGTGGATTTTAGTCAGTACAAGTCTGACAGTCCCTCCCGCCCTGCCCGGGGTGGGAGGACTCATTTGATGATTTTACCACGCTAAAAAAAAAAAAAAAAAAAAGCAGGTAGGCTTAGTTCGGCCGCCTACGCTGTTAGAAAAGTTAGACAGTACCTACACTGATGTTGACACAGCAAGATTAGTCTATTATACATAGTTATTTTCACAGCGTCCTGTCCTACGGTATTCTGCTGTGGGGTAAAGCCACTGATATCTACAGGGTGATTTGTAATTCGATGCGGTCCTTGAAATGGGTGATACTAGACCTTATTTGCAACAATTTTAACTCCGACAACATGGGGTCTAAACTGACTGGTTTTTGAGATATCGAACTTTAAAGGTATTTCGAAAAATTTCTACCTCTCCATCATTAAGTGCTTATTGGTAGAAAGTAATGATGGTCACCACTTAGAATGTATACTTTTCTGATAGAATATGAACGACTGAATCTAGTGAATACAAGTTTTTTATAAAACTAATCATATCTAGGGAAATAAAGTGTCATAAAGTTTCTGTTTTGAAGTTCTCTGAAAACTTCCCTTGTCTTTCAAAGCATATTTAAAAAAATAAATGTATGACACTTGGTTTACAAATTGCGGAAAAAACTTTCTTGTCAGAAAAGTATAAATTTTAAGTGGTGACCATCGTTACTTTCTAGGGTAGTTCTTCAGAGACAAAATTTTCGATGTCTGTGGGTATATTTCCGTAACCAACTAACAAAACGGCATGTAATATTTTTTTCCTAAATGTATGACACTTGGTTTACAAATTGCGGAAAAAACTTTCTTGTCAGAAAAGTATAAATTTTAAGTGGTGACCATCGTTACTTTCTAGGGTAGTTCTTCAGAGACAAAATTTTCGATGTCTGTGGGTATATTTCCGTAACCAACTAACAAAACGGCATGTAATATTTTTTTCTGTATACTTTAGCTTTAGATCTAACTAGGACAAATTATATTTTTTTAATAGTAGCTATCTAGATACAAAATAAAAAAAATTGAAGTCTGTTCTCCTGATTCATATGGGGCGTCCGTTTCCCATTTTCCGGAACAAAATGGTCGATGTCGCATTTTCCCTTTGATTCATCAATATAAATTAAAGTTACCTATATCGAAAGGTAATGAATTGACCTCTCACAAAAAAAAATATGTAATAGTTGTAACTACGTTAGTGTGTTTATAATTAAGTAAATAAGAAGTGTCCGGCGTAAAATACTGATTAATATGAAGTAAGCTTTGCTTGACCGTACTTGGTCGAGGAATGATAATGAGAGTCTGGGATCCCGCATGGGGGGAAGCCTGTCGTACAACGGACATGCTAGAAAGCGGACGTGAGGCTGGTTGGCTTAGAACCCGGTGAAACAAAGGTAAATATCTGATTCATCTGTGCTTGGTTTAGGTACCTTGCTGATTACAATGCCTAATTTATTAATTTTATTTTGCTGTTTTAAGACTTTAATCTGAGTTTCGTGTGATGCTTTTGGGTTATAGATTCGTGTAGAAAAATGACAATACTGAAGTCTGTATGAATTATGAGTTAAGCATGATTTTAGGCAAAATCATGATTCATCTGTGCCTGATTGATATGTTCAAAAGCCCATATGAATCTGAAAATAAATTAGTTTTCCCACTTTCAAGCAAGAAAGGAACACTTTTGTTACGTTATTTTACTTTTCCAAGTCAGTAGAGTGTGTGTGAGACAATTTTGACATTATTCTTAGGTATTTATTCAGAAGTCAAATGCAGTTCACAACAATGCCACTATCAACAATAGAAAAGAAGGAGAAAAACTCGTGCTCAGGGTACTGGTACCAAAAAACAAAATTCTCGCTTTTCTGTAAGTATTTATTTCTGTATAAATATTATTCTGAAAAACAAGAATTCTATTGTTGAATTGACCAGATTTTTTCCTTGATATTATTCTATTTCTATTCTATTTTAGAAGGCCCCCCATTGGAACCATGGGAGGTTTAGGTTTCCGCACTTAGTCCTCAACCTGGACCATTGTGCGTGAGCCATTGTGGCCAATTACTCCAACCAGCCCACCTCCCTCCAAAAGCAGATCAAACTTCCCGGTCGCCTCAGGGCATCCGCAAGGGATCTTGGTGTTCCCAGGGTCTCCTCGCGAATTTTGGTAACGCCGGTGCACTCAAAGAGTACATGCGCCACCGTTTCCTCCGCCTCCATGCATGCTCTGCACAGGGGACTGTCAGTGATTCCTAGGGTGTGGAAGTGTTTGTTCAGTGAACAGTGTCCAGTGATGGTCCCCGCCACCAGGCGCAGGCTATCTCTGTCCAGGCGCAGGAGGCGCCTGGTCAGCCTTGTATCCAAGGATGGCATAGCTTCCTTGGATTGCCCGCACCCTGGTGTCGAGGTCCACCACCTCTCCGCTTGTATTCGAGTGTGATCCTTTAGCCAGCTTCTTAACTGCTTGAAAGGAATGGGCACAATGGGTTCGGGTCCGTAGGGTTTTGTGCTGGATCCTCTTCTGGCAAGTTCGTCAGCCGCATCGTTTCCAAGTGATCCACTGTGGCCTCTAATCCATTGTAGTGTTACCGTGTTGTGGTTTAGTACCGTGATTCGTTCTAGGGCCTTATGACATTTTCCTTGATATTATCACTGATAATTGTTAAAATTTGACCATATGAATCAGTCAAAGAATCGAATTTCGAAGAACTACCCTCTAACAATAAGCACTTAATGCTGGAGAGGTAGAAATTTTTCGAAAAACCTTTAAAGTTCGATATCTCCAAAACCAGTCAATTTAGACCCCATGTTGACGGGGTTAAAATTGTTGCAAATAAGGTCTAGTATCACCCATTTCAAGGACCGCATCGAATTACAAATCACCCTGTAGATTTCATAAAGACCACGCTGCGTCGTCGACCTGGGCATTATTCGTGATCGGACAGCGAACTACCCATTACTTGTCGTCCCCATGCCCGTGCCTACAGTGGCTGGAAACAGCCTCGCGTCGTCCGTTGCCCTCCCTGGGCGTCTCTCACGGCGGCTGGGTCGTGAGGTGGAGACTGTCCCCACCCTTATGCGTCCCGTCTCCTCCTACGCTAGCATGACTGCTTCGCAGAAGGAGGTGGCTGCTTTCCATTTATTCTCGCAGCGTGACGTTGACCAATAACGGGCGCGAGATGTCGCCGCCGCCTATCGCCTCCGTGACTACACGGCAGTGCTTCGCCCAAGCGGGGCGGACCTGCACCGAGTGCGTTATAGTTAATGAAATAAAAAATGTGCGGGGCACATTTACTAACGCTGGATTGGTGAATAAAACACTGATGGCTTGAAGATGTCTTGAAGTTTATTTCTTCTTTCTTCTTTCTTGTTTCTTGTTCTGCTGCTGCCCGCCGACTGTGTCGCTAGCGTTTTTTTTTTTTTTTTTTGATGTGGCCTCTCGTAGCGCAACAACTCTAGAAGGTTGAAGCTACTTAACCGGACAATCCTGTGGTGGCCAAAAATTACTTTAAGGCCCCCAGCCAGGGCTTACAACTAAGGGTTCATTAAATGAACAACACTAAGGGCACCCCCTGTGGGGTTCGGGCCTAGGCTTAGTGCGGTCATTGAGGGAGGGCAGCTAGGGTCAGGCTGGGTCGGATTATTATTTAGGGAGTTTGACGTTACTTGCTCAGCTGCGCGGGCTGGCATTTCGAGCAAGGGTCGGGCGGTAGTTTTACTGGGGGAACGCGGTGGGCCCCGGCGGCGGGGCCGGAGACGCGGTCGGTATTTGTTTTTGTATTTTCTACTAATGGTACTGGTTTCCCTACTGCTTTCTTGGAGGACGGTGATGGGGTCGTCTGGTTCGAGGAGGGTGTGCCTAGGACGAAAAACCACCCGTAATTTATACACGAAGGCGCATGAACTCTAGCCAATCAGAATTAATCAGAATTAAACACAAAAGGCGCCAACCAATCAGAAAAAAGGGGCGGGGCGACACAGTTAGCTTTAGTACAACAGAACTTTACCGTAAAGAGAGCCGCGTGACAATTTTCGCGTTTTTCTCTAACTTATTCTATTAAAACATATGAAAAATTGTGTATTTTCTTATTCTACTATCTTATTTCTACCTATAAAACATAAATTCAACATAAAAACTGAACATTACATACATCGATAATGAACAATTATGTACAGAGCATTTCCTTATACAAATCTATAAAACTATCAATTTATTATTAAAATAAGATTCTAATAAGAAACTAAATGAAAATCTATTATATAAACATAAGTTCTAATAAGAAATATAACGAATAAGCACAAATTATTATAAGAAAACACTATGAACTATCTTATCAAACTATCAGATGTCACTGTCTTTATCAGTTTGTTTGCACTATTAGCACTTCACTGCACTATACACAACTTCACTATATACACGATTATTTACGATTGTTCACTATAATCACTCGTCCCGCACATCACTCCCGCCGTGCGACTGAGTCGCATCTCGTTCCGGTGCGGGCACGTCGTCCGTAGGCAGGGGCAGGATCACCAGCTTCCTCACTGGCCGGCGCAGGACACCTCCCTTGGTCTGCACGTCCACCGTCCGCACGATGCTGTCGGGACCAGGATACACCGCGATGACTCGGCCTCGTATCCATACGTTGCGGGGCAGGTTCGGGTCGACGATCTGCACGAGGTCATTCACCTTGACCTCTTGACCTCGTCCGTGGGGCTCCCGCCGGTGTTGGAGCTCGGGAAGGTACTCCTTCACCCAGCGGAGCCAGAAGACGTCAGCGAGCCTCTGTGCAGCTCGCCAGCTGGACCGGGAGATGGCGTCTTGCTCGTCGAATGTGCCTGGCTGTGGCACGCGCCCAGGACCCCCCAGCAGGAAGTGATTGGGAGTCAGGGCCTCGGGATCTTCTGCGCTGACGGAGACGTGGGTCAGCGGGCGACTGTTGACGGTGTACTCTACCTCAGCTAGTAGAGTGGCGAGGACTTCTTCGGTGGGGTGGCGCTCGTGCAGTGTTGCTGCGAGCGCGGTCTTTACAGAGCGTACCATGCGCTCCCAGGCGCCGCCCATGAACGGTGCTCCAGGCGGGATGTAGCGCCAGGAGATGGTCCTCTTCGCAGCTTCTTCCGCTGTCGCCGCGTCGATTGCTTGTCGTAGTTCTTTGTCGGCAGCCTTTAGGTTGGTGCCGTTGTCCGACCAAATTTCAGCCGGGCAGCCACGTCGTGCGATCATGCGTCTGACCGCCATCACCGCTGAATCGGCGCTGAGCGAGCCTGCGATTTCTAGGTGAATGGCTCGCGTCGTGAGACACGTGAAGATGGCCACGTATCTCTTCTGTCTGGTGCGTCCGACGGTCACGGAGAGAGGCCCGAAGTAATCGACCCCAGTGAAGGTGAAGGGTCGCTTGTGATGAGCTAGGCGACACGCTGGCAGGTCCCCGGTTCTCGGGTATGGTGGCGCTTGAGTCTTCATGCGGCAGAAGAGGCATCGTCGAAGGATTGCGCGCGTGATGGGGCGCAATCTTAGTACCCAGTACTGTTGGCGACACTCGTTGATGGTTGCCTCGACGCCGGCGTGATGTAGCTGCCGATGAACTGCCAGTATCCATAGCTTCACCGTTCGATGTTCCCCGTCGATGACTAGCGGGCTCTTGACGTTTTGTTCAACGTCTTTGGCCGCTTGGATACGGCTACGAAGTCGGAGTGAGCCGTTGACTGACTCGACGCTGAGCTGGTGTAGGCGGCTTTCCTTGGTGACGGGCTTCCCGTTGTTCAAAAGTTCTATTTCTTCTGTGAAGGCCTCTTCTTGTGAAGATCGCATCAGGAGCTCTTCGGCTTTCTTGAGGAGCTCGGCTGTGACTGGAAGCAGGTTGAGTGTTGATCTCTTCTTCGGTGTGGGCGCCCGTTGTTTCGCTGTCGTAGGCTTATTTCTCTTCCATGTGGGGTCCGCTTCTTTATTCTTCTTTGTTCGTCGGTAGTTGACCTTCTGACCGGTGGCTCTGCAGAGGTCGATGAACTGTAGGACGCGTGCTGTCGCGTACCGGAGGCGGTCCCAATTAGAAAACTTCGCTGGATCAGGCAGGCCCTCTGCTAGCTTCAGTCTTCTCTTACTGGTAATATGATGCGTCTTCTCTTCTTCGGGGGGCTCTTCTTCTGTGGTCTTCACAGGTTCTATTGGCCAGGAGTCTTCTGTCAAGTAGAGAAAATCCGGCCCTTTGTACCATCGATGATTTTTGTCGAAGGCTGTAGGTACATCTCTCGTTGAGTCGTCGGCGACATTCTGTTTTGTCGGAACCCAGCGCCAGTCGTTGACCTTTGAGCTTTCTTCTATAGCTGCGAGACGGTGAGCCACGTATGGTTTGTATGAACGTGACCCGGTCCTTATCCATGTGAGTACTGTTCTGCTGTCGGTCCAGAACACTCTTCTATCGGGTTTTCTCTCGTGTTCTTCAATGACTGCCTCGGAGAGCCTGGTACCCATGACTGCTGCTTGTAGCTCTAACCTCGGTATACTCGTGAGCTTGAGTGGAGCAACCTTTGCCTTGGCCATGACGAGAGACACTCCCACTTCGCCGTCCGGTGTCACTGCCCTCCAGAATAAGACCGCCGAGTAGGCCGACTCGCTGGCGTCGCTGAAGACATGAAGCTCGAGGGAGGCGGCGTCACTGTAATGCAGGTACTGCCGCGGAATTGCTATGTCGTGGAGACTTTTCAGGCGTCCCATCCACGACTCCCACTGCTCCGCCAGGTCTTCGTCAATGTGGTCGTCCCATGCTGTTCCTCGGCGCCAAACTTCTTGAAGCAGCTGTTTCGCCCTGATCGTGACAGGCGAGGCGAATCCCAACGGGTCGAAGAGCGACATTACGATGCGCAAGGCTTCTCTCTTCGTCGGTCGTTTTCCTTCGATGAGTGTTGCAGGTATTCTTGTCATGTTGAGGTTGAATGTCAGCTCGTCCGATTTCATTTTCCATATAACTCCCAGTACTCGTTCGGTTTGCTCTTCATTCTTGTATAGCTCTAGGTCTTCGGTTCTATTTTCCTCTCCCAGTGCTTCCAGGAGTGATGCTGAGTTCGATTTCCATTGTTTCAACTCGAAGCTGGCCTTCTTATGTACTTCACGTACACTCGTTGTCACGTTGACTGCCTCTTCTAGGCTTCTGAAACTGTCGAGGTAGTCGTCCACGTAGTGCTTGTTCACGATGGCAGCTGCGGCTTCCGGATGAGTGTCTTCGTGCTGCTTGGCATTCAGGTTCTTTATATATATTGCTGTAGACGGCGAACTTGATGCTCCGAATATAAGTGACGTCATTCTATACTCTTCCGGAGGTCGATTGTCGCGGCGATCCCCGCGCCACAAGTACCGCAGTGCGTCTCTATCTTCTGTGCGTAGCTTGACCTGCATGAACATTTCTTTGATGTCCGCTGTGACCCCGATGCAATGCTGTCTGAAGCGCATGACGACACCCGGCAGCGACTGAAGCAAATCCGGACCTTTGAGGAGCATGTCGTTGAGAGCCACCCCTCTGGTCTTGGCGGCGGCGTCATGCACAACACGCAGCTTGTCCGGCTTCATGGGGTTGATGACCGCGAAGTGAGGCAGGTACCATGTTTTCTCTGGAGTCTTCTGCGGCGGCGCGGGCTCGGCGTAGCCCTTTTCTATAAGAGCTTCCATTTGTTCGACGTACTTCTTCTTAAGGGCTGGGTCGCGATCGATCTTCTTTTCAATATTGAAGAGCCTCTTCAGTGAGTTTTCGTAGTTGTCTGGGAACTTGATGTCTTCTTTCTTCCAGAGGAGGCCGGTCTGGTATCTCGTTTCGCTGATCTTCTCAGTCTTCTGTTCGAGTATTCGAAGTGCCTTCTCTTCTGGGTCGGTTTTCGGTCTCTTCGGGTTGATGCAGAGGGCGTCCATCTCGAAGTATCTCTTCACCAGGTCCTCGAGGTCATCTTCTGCTTCCTTCATATGTGACACGAAGTCGATCTTCTGACCGAAGGAGTTCGTTTGGCTTCCGTGGAGTACCCATCCAAGGGGCGTGAGTGATGCCACTGGATGGTCCCTGTCCCCTCTTCTTGTTTCTTCAGTCAGCAGAAGATGCCAATTGTCTTGACCGATGAGGATGCGTGGCTTCGCATTGGAGTATGTGAGATGTGCCTTGATGTCCGATAGGTGTGGACATCCTTCAACTAAGTCGCGTGGAACCCGTTGAGAGGAGACTTGTAAGTTCTTCACTGTTCTTGCTTGAATTTGCTCTTCATGTTCGTTGACCCCTTTCAACCCGATGGTCACTCTTCTTGATGCCGATTCCGCAGTCTTCAACTCGTTGATGGTTTCTATCTTCAGTGGATCTACGGGTCCTGTAGCTCCGATACTCGCAGCGACGTCGTCGTCGACGAGTGTGACCGTTGATCCGTCGTCCATCAATGCGAATGTGTTGATCGTTCCTTTTGGCCCCTTCACTTGGACCGGCAGAATCTTCAGATAGGATTGCTTCTTTACTGTTCGTGTCCACGTCGAATTGATGACTTCTGTTTTCTCGTCGTTTTCTGTCTTCTCAGCCTGTTCTATCTTCTTCTCATAGTGAAGCAGCTTGTGGTGTGTGTACTTGCACCCGTTGACACCACATGGCCTCGGTCGACAGTTGTGAGTCTTGCTCCTATAACGTAGGCATCTGAAGCAGAGGCGTTTCGACTTTGCAGCATCCCATCTTGAATTGGCTTCCATCTTCTTAAATGTGTCGCACTCTGTCGCGTTGGTGTGGCTTGTCTCATCGCACACGAAGCACTTCGGTGTGTTGCTCTTCTCTGTGACGTTGGTGACCCGCTGAGTCTTCTTTGGAGGTGCGGACGTCGATGGTGCTGCCACCTGTTCAGGCAGTGCGTAGGGTCCGCACAGTTCTGCTTCCCTCTTGAAGAATCTCTCCAGCTTGATGAGGCAGGGATCTTCTTTGGGTTGCGTCGATGAGAAGTCGTAGTAGCGGTACCGGAGCGTCGGCGTCAGTTTGTCTACCAATGTCTTCGCAAGTTCGGGGTTGTACATATAGTTGAAACAACCCAATGTCTTCAATGTTGCTACGACGTTGGAGATCTTCGTGGCGAATATGCATATTTCCCTTGGCGACTCGGTGAGACGTGGTAGACCTCGAAGCGTTTCCATTTCTATCATCGCGATTGACTCTGGTCTTCCAAATCTTGACTCCAAAGTCTTCATTACTTCTGAAGGGTGTGCGTTCGTGATGAGTAACCCTTCGACTGCTTCTCTGGCCTTCCCTTTCAAATTTCTTCTTAACCTATTAATGTTCTCGACGGCGCTGAACGTTGGCTCAGACTCGTAGTAGGCGGCGCGGAAGGGTAGCCACTCCTGATGCGACCCGCTGAAGAAGGGTAGCTCGATGAATTTGGGTCGCTGGGCGGCGCTGACAGCCCGAGTGATGGCTTCAGCTAGGAGGGCGAGGTCCCCTTGACCTCCCGCCGGTGTTCGATGAACCTCTTCTTGCTTCGGTGGTTCTTCGTGGACGATCGTCGGCTCTGGTGGAGGGCGGTGAGGCTCGTTGGCGATGGCTAGGACGGGGCGAGTCACCTGGTTCTCCAACCAGTTGTCCACACGGGCGTTGACTTCTGAGCAGAGGGAGACTTCATCTTCTTCTCCATCTTCTTCGAATTCTTCATCTTCTCTATCGGTGTCCTCGGTTTCTAGCGCAGCCAGGCGGGCAGCAGCTAGTTCAACTTGGAGACGAAGCAAATCTTCCTTTGCTTTGGCGATCTTCTGTTGTTTCGTCTTGCTATAAGTCGATCCCCCCCCTCCCCCCTTCTTGCTAGGGGGGCGGAGAGTCTGTGGGCCGGTTGGTTTCGACGTACCGGCGGCGATGTTCTTGACAACTCGTTGCTTCACAGTCGAGGCGTCAGTATCACGGCGATTTTCTTTCGATGCGACAGCGGCGGGTGGCTTCATCAGCTGTTTCGATTTCGCACCCGCGGTGAGCGTCGTCGCGGCGGAAGGGGTAACGGAAGGTGCGGCGACGCCGGCGGGTTGCGGGGCGGAGGGCACGTTGGCGGCTGAGGGGGGGGGGACGGTGGCTGCCGGCGCGGGGCGCGCGCTGGCGGCTGAGACGGATGCAGCAGTCGAAGCGGTGGCGGCGGAGGTCACGGTGGTGGGATCAGTCGTCGCGGAGGTAGAGGTCTGTTCGGAACTCTCCGTGGCAGTCGTCCCCGATTGTGTCGATTCGGATGTGACTTCCGTGCTGGTACCGGTCGCAGAGGTCTCTGGAGTGGCCTCGGACGATGACGGCTTCTGTTCACTCGACGGCTTGCGGCCCCTTCCCTCGGAGCGCGTAACGGGCATGATGACAGCTGATATTTAAGGTCGAAGGCACGCAGACACTAACACGAAGTACGTTCTTCAAGTTTTCTTCACTGTAGCACTATCTTCTATCTTCAAATTTTTCTCACTGTAGCACTATCTTCTATCTTCATGCAGTATTCTTCACTAATCCGGACTCGACAGGACCACTAAATGTGCGGGGCACATTTACTAACGCTGGATTGGTGAATAAAACACTGATGGCTTGAAGATGTCTTGAAGTTTATTTCTTCTTTCTTCTTTCTTGTTTCTTGTTCTGCTGCTGCCCGCCGACTGTGTCGCTAGCGTTTTTTTTTTTTTTTTTTTTTTTTTTGAATGGCATCTCGCAGGTCAATCTAGAAGAGATTGTGTGCTGCTTAACCGGTCTTTTCTGGGGATGCCATAGATGACTCTAGGGCCTCCAGCCAGAGCTTAAAACTAAAACTACATACTAAGTGACTACTCGCTAAGGGCACCCCCTGTGGGGTACGAACCTCGGCTTAGGGCGTCACTGGGGAGGGCAGCGCAAGGGACAGGCTGGATCTGAATGATATTATTTTGGGGCTGATTTAAAACTACAGGCTCAGCGACGCGGGCTGGCTCATGCAAGGGTCGGGGGGGGCATTGACTTGGATGTCGCGGCGGGCGTCCTCGGCGGCGAGGACGGAATGACGAGGTCGGTCTGTGTGTGTGTACTCTGCGAACTGTGCTGGTTTCCCTACGGCTCTCCTGGAGGAGAGTGATGGGGTCATCGGGGGTGACAAGTGTATGCCTCGGGCGGCGGACGGAACTGATACGCGATGGATCGTATCGGGCGGCCGATGCGATTAGCGGGTTGGGGTGCCTAGTGGCAGAGTCGAAGAAGCGCTTGGAAAGGCGCTTCATGAACTGCTGCACGGTGGGGATTTTAAGGTCCGAATGGAGGCTATCATTACGGACAAAGTACGGGGCTCCCGTGACTTTCCTGAGAAAACGGTTTTGGAGGACCTGCATCCTATAGAGGTAGCGGGGGTTGGAGTGCGCGAAGATGACACACGCGTATGTCATAATGGGACGGATAACCGCGGTGTAAAGGCGCAATTTGCACTTTAACGAAAGTGAGCTTCTTGCTAAAAGCATGAAGTGCAGCCTACCCATAGCAAAGGCAGCTCGATCTCGAGCTGCTTTGATATGCGCGCGGAAGGAAAGGTGACTGTCGAGAGTCACACCTAAGTACTTGGCTTGCTTCTTCCAGGGAATAGGCTTGCCGTACATAGTGATCGGACTGGGGAGAGAGAGGAGTTTTTTACGCGATTTGGAGAAAAGCACCGCCTGACTTTTCTCCGGATTAACCTCGATTCTCCATTTCCTGAACCAAGCGCCTAGGGCGTTGGCTGAGGTCTGTAGAGTTCGAGCTATGGCGGTTTGACTCTGCCCAGTATAATACAGGGCAGTGTCGTCAGCAAAGAGGGCTAATTGAACCTTCTTGCTCTTGGGGATGTCGCTAGTATATAGCGAGAACGCGAGGGGTGAGATACCTGAGCCTTGCGGGACTCCGGCTAGGATACGGTGAGGGGAGGAGAGGGCGTTCCCTACGCGATAGCGGAAGGTGCGATTCGACAGAAAGTCTCGTAAGATGAGCACGAGACGGTCTGGCACACCCATTTGGTAGAGCTTATACAATAAGCCATTGTGCCAGACTTTGTCGAAGGCTTTCGCTATATCGAAGAACAGGGCACCAGTCATTGAGCCGCGTTGGAAACCAGCGCTTATGTGCTCTACAATGCGGTGAGCCTGATGGACGCACGAGTGACCGGTTCTAAAACCGAATTGCTCGTTGGGGAGGAGGCTCTTAGCTTCGACGTAATCTCTGAGTCGCTTATAAATAAGTCTCTCGTAGATTTTGCCGAGAACGTTCAGGAGACTGATAGGACGGTAACTCGTGGGCTCAGACTTGGGCTTGCCTGGCTTAGGGATACCGATAACAGTGGCCTCTTTCCATGCCTGGGGAAAGATGTTATTGCTCAGAGCGCCATTGAAGATGGCGGTCATTAACATAATGAGCTGGGCGGGGAGGAGTTTAAATACCCTATTATTGATACCGTCCGACCCCGGAGCTTTCCGGGGACGGAGCCCTTTAATGATGTCGTGCACTTCGTCCGGAGTGACCGGAGGCAGAGGATCATCAGGGTCTTCTACGGGGGGGAGGGATAACCTACGTTCTACTTCAGAGTCTACCTTGAGGAGGTGACTGCTGTCTACCGGTTGGGTGCTGGGAGTGCACTGAGCTTCCAAGCTGTCGGCCAGGCATTCGGCTTTCTCGAGGTCGTCGAAAGCGACGCTCTTATCGGGACGGATGAGGGGGGGCATGGTGGCCTCCTCAGTGGCACGCAACTTTCGTTGCAACTGCCAGAATGCCTGATGATTGGGCTCGAGTTCGCTGAGCATGTCATTCCAACGATTCGAACGAACCTCACCGATACGTTTCCTTACAGCACGCTGTAAGTTACGCATGTGAGCCTTGTTCGAATCGCATGGAAAGTTGCTATAGGCACGGACGGCCGCGTTCTTCTCGGTTAACAGTTCACGTACGTCAGCGGGGAGTTTCCATTTACGATCGCTCGTGTCAGGGACTTCCCGTGAGCAATCCGTCAATACGGATTGCACGTGTTCTGTGAACGAGTTGATTGCGGCCGTCGTGTCAGCGACAGAGACAATATGGTCAGGGATGGAGTCCAAGTGAGGTGACGAGGTTGATTTCAGCAATTCGCTTACTTTCTTCCAGTCAGTCAACACTTTGGTTGGGGGAGGTTGGCTAGGGTCAGAGGGACCCGAGCGTGGAGCTAGGTGCAAGAGCACTGGGCGGTGATCCGAGTTGAGCTCGTGTAGCGTCTCAATTGAATGCAACCTGAGGTTGACATTCTTGAGCAGCGCTATGTCGAGCACATCGGGACGGTGATTGGGATCGTGGGGGTAGTGGGTATGCTCGTAAGGAGCGATGGGGTCAAAGTTAAGGGAGGAGCTTAGGTTGAACACTACTCTCCCTCTGGGAGTGGTAGTAGTGCTGTTCCAAGCTGGGTGTTTGGCGTTGAGGTCGCCCGCTAAGATAACGGAGTCGCTCAAGCCGAAAATGGAGGTGAGATCCTTAACGAGAGGGGAAAGGTCCTCCGTACTACTAGTAGGAGGAAAGTAGGCCGAAACTATGGTGATGGGCTGGTGGCCGGTCATGCCTAGCCGACAGATTGAGACCTCAAGGAGTGACTCGAGCGGAGGGGGAATTAGCGGGATGCAGTGCAAGGTCCTTTTAAAATAAATGAGGGTGCCACCCCTGTGGCAGCGAGTCCGATCGTTGCGAACTAACTGGTAGTTGGCAATTCTCGGGTCGCGGTTGTGGGGCTTAAGAAAGGTCTCCTGGATGAGGAGGATATCTAGTTGGTAATCGCGGAGGAAGGTAGCGATCTCGTCACGCTGACCCTGGATACCGTTAGCGTTAAAAAACCCTAACTTGAGGGACCGCGGTTTGAGAGTATTTTTAGCTCTAGTAGCCATTGGACTAGACGAGGTGGAGTGCTTTAAGAGCGTCACCCACCTGGGGGTGAGAGTTGAAAATTACCTTGAACTCATCGGGACTTCCATTGGAAGCCCTAAGTTGGGCGGCTAATTGCCGTGCCGATGACTTCAAAATGTTTTCATAGTTTTGGACAGATTTGAACGCGTTGATGATGACATTCAAGTCATCCGCGTCAACGTCGGCCACGGGGCCGGGAACTACTGGGGGGGATGCCATAACCGGGGCTGCAGGAGCGGTCCTGCTAACGGGAGCAGGAGCGGTCACGGGAGCCACGGGTTTGGGAATGGGGACATCAAGAAGCCCGGGAATGGGCTTGGAAGATGCTGGGCCAAGGGCTGGGAAAGCCTTTTGGTGGTTCAGCATGTTCCATGGAGAGGGACGCTGGGGACCAAGCCTATCGGGCATCTGTGAAGAGGGAATCTTCACAGATGGGGATTCCCTCTGCTGACGGGCAGCAGCGCGCTTCGCCAGCTTGGGGGAAGCGGATTTGGGGGCTTTAGGACAACCACGGTAGTTGGCGGGGTGTCCTACTTCGCCGCATAAAACGCAGCTCGGGGGTTCAGGGCAGAGGGCCCTATCTTTGGGACGGGGACAGTTGGTAGTACTGTGATCCCCTAGGCACTTTACGCACCTGGGCGGTGCGAAACAGTGGGCTTGACTGTGCCCGTACTTCTGACAGTTGTGACACTGTCCTACGGTGTTCGCTTTGTGGGGCTTCTCAATAGAGATGCCCGACAGGGAGCACACTGTCTTGACGTTGAAGATGGGGTGGCGGCCTGTATCGACAGGGTCACAGACCACCAACACCATATCATAAACGTCACCGCCCCTAGCCTTGGGGATACGGTGGACGGCGGAGACGGGGACATTTTGGGCGGTCAGGTCGTCTAGGACGTCCTGGGAGGGAATCTCCTTGGGGATGTGCCTAATCACCACACGGGTGGGCTTCTCCTCAGGGAGAGAGAAGGAGTGATGGTAAATATCCTTACTGCGAAGGATCCTAACAAGGGCTGTGAAGTCAGAGGACGTGGGGGTCTGGACTCTGATGCCCATGTTGGTACTCGTGGCCGTTGTGTAGTTAATTTTATTAACTACACACATCTTTGATACATCCGTCCATTTGGACGGGTCATGGATGTAGACCGGGGGGGGTTTAAGTTTCCTGGAAACTTTGGGTTGGGTAGCCTTAGGGCTGGAGGGGCGGCTTGCGGTGGCTGGAGGAGGGGTGGGGGAGCCAGCGCGAGACCTTGGGGGGGAGGGGGTGGGCTGGGCCGCAAGGGGTTTTTTAGCCTTACCGGCTTGGACATGTTTCCCCTTACGCTTCCCCAGCACAACTGTGAACTCCTCATCAGAAGAGCTGGCTGAGTCACATGAGTGCTCCTCCTCTGATGGGGGCTCAGTTGTATCCATGGCTACAGGTGCTGAGTGCACCTGAGAGGGGCCCGCTGTTTGAGGAACAGCGGTCTGTGAAAGAGAGGGACTGGGGACTTGGCTTGGTGAGTGGACGCGGTCGGCGGATTCCTTTGTCTTTGCAGACAAAGGAGCCTGTTTGGGCGGAGTGCCCTTGGTGAGTGGGGGCGATTGGGGTCTTTCATTGCTTTTCAGCATCTGCTTCAAAGCAACGTAGTCATCATAGTAATCTCCTCCGAACCTCTTATCGTTTACCATCTTTTGGATCAACCCCCAAAGGAGCTTCTCCATGATGGTGACGATGTGAGTTAGCGAAGGAGAGAGAACATGAGAGTGAAGCTCTCAGGGGGGGAAACGCCTAACTCTAACAGTCTAGCTCCCCGGGTGGGTGTGCCCGGGGATGAGTAGCCTCCCCTGCCGAGGGATTGTGTATGGCAGGGAGGTGTGTACCTATGGTGTGCCCTAAGCTTGTGAACCTGTTGCCAATCTTAATGTGCAACAGGGCCCTATTTGGGTCTGGTGCGAAGGGGTAGACACACCCAACCGACACCAGGTGTGTGGCTGTGAATAAAACCGGAGACTAGGTTCGACTAGGAGACCCCCCAAGGCCGAGGTCCTAGCTCCCGACTCCAATAAATTAACCTCGCCCTGAAGGGGTTCGGCGGGATGGATTGGGGCACCACCCTCTTGGCTTCGTTGACACCGTGAGGTTTCCACCAAGAACCACGAAACTGTGGATTTTCCCTGAAGGGGCAAAATTGGTGTGACGACGATTGTCCTGAAAAGGACAGTTGTTGTAGTAGTCGGAGACTACTGAGGCGTCGTGCGAGCACGACGAAATCGCAGCGGGGAGCGGCAAAGGCACGGAGCGCACACGAGGAGACGTCCGTACTCGGCGGCGGTCAGGCGGCGAGTGTCATTGATGTGTGTCGCTAGCGAAAAACCACCCGTAATTTATACACGAAGGCGCATGAACTCTAGCCAATCAGAATTAAACACAAAAGGCGCCAACCAATCAGAAAAAAGGGGCGGGGCGACACAGTTAGCTTTAGTACAACAGAACTTTACCGTAAAGAGAGCCGCGTGACAATTTTCGCGTTTTTCTCTAACTTATTCTATTAAAACATATGAAAAATTGTGTATTTTCTTATTCTACTATCTTATTTCTACCTATAAAACATAAATTCAACATAAAAACTGAACATTACATACATCGATAATGAACAATTATGTACAGAGCATTTCCTTATACAAATCTATAAAACTATCAATTTATTATTAAAATAAGATTCTAATAAGAAACTAAATGAAAATCTATTATATAAACATAAGTTCTAATAAGAAATATAACGGATAAGCACAAATTCTTATAAGAAAACACTATGAACTATCTTATCAAACTATCAGATGTCACTGTCTTTATCAGTTTGTTTGCACTATTAGCACTTCACTGCACTATACACAACTTCACTATATATACGATTATTTACGATTGTTCACTATAATCACTCGTCCCGCACAAAAAACAAAGCCACCAACTTCCGAAAGAAAAGTTATTTTAAACTTTTTTGTGTTTGATTTGAAGTCGGTTCTTTCTTTTTTGTTGCTCATTTGGATTATAGATTTCTAAACACGCCGATTATACGAAGTTTTTGTTGATTATCTGAACTAAAAAGTATAAAATTAAAACTTTTTAAAATAAAAAGTACCGACTTCAAAACAAATAATATAATATAATAAAAAAGTTTTTTATAATTCAAGATTCATTTTCAAAATGAAACTTACTTGTATTATTTGTAGTAATGTTGCTTGTTGTTGTTTCTATGATATCACGCTGTGATGTGGGAGCGTATTCCGTCAGATTTTTAATAGCACGGTTTACCTCAACTGTCGTCACCTCTATAGTTTTCTCTGATGTAGTAGTTAGAGGGGTACCTGTAAAACAGTGTTCAACATATTAGCATAATCCCACTATTATAAGTATTAAACGAGCAATATTTGTATAAACGTATATGACGGCGCGCGATAATTTAGTTGATTTATTTTAACGTTTTTTATAAGTTTTAATCGATTATTTTTACTCTCTGTTGTAAGAATTATTTCTATATTGGTACTTTTAATTTAGAGCGAACCCCTGATTTAGAGCTAAACCCTTCATTGTTTAGAAATCTGAGGCCCTAACGGCCTCAGATTTCTTTCAATGAAGGGTGTAGTGTCCGCGCATGACTGAACTCCTTTTGACGCAGTGTTAGTGTCTGTGACACTACATCAAATTGCGTTAAAAAAGGTATTATACCGGGTGTAAGAAGACACTTAACGAAGCCGAAAGCCACGTATTCTACCCATTATTTGGATCATTTTTTTCCTTTAGACCATACCTGGGACTCCACGGGTTCTCGAGATATTGAAGGTCAAAGTTGCATTTTTTCTAAACTTTCTTTACGAAATCGAATTCTAAGTATTATTACAAAACTTTTTTCCAAACAAACATTACCTGAATTTTCGATTTTTCTAAAAAAAAAATACGCACGCACGTCGATACGTTGTTATCACAGCGCGTTCCAGCATAGGCGCGCTTGTGTGCGTCAAGCCGCCGCGTACGCACACAACGACACGAAACCTTTTTGCTTTATATTGCGCGCAATAATTTTTTTTTTGATACCTAAAAATAAAAGTCGGTTCCCAGCGATAATTTTAGCGTAAAGCTACTTAGTAAGATGTACAGTATGCGTAGTCAACAGCTTTGTGATGTGTCTAATTACACCCTGTATATGAGGTTCTACCATGAATGTTCCGCAGGACTTCATTCATGTAATGGATTCTAGTGAGTAGACAGAGAAGACAGAGACTCACCGTCACAGACGTCGCTGACATCCACTTCTAACACGCAGTGAAGCCCACAAATCTGCTTATCTGAAGTGTAATAAAATTAACAACAACTAGTAGTTAGTCTCATTATTGTCAAAATGTTAATATACTGTGAAACTATTATTTTACGCTGACCCCATTGGTTGTTCCTCCTACCAGATATGTGGACAGCCCACTACCTCTTCAAGATAATTCGGTTGTGCGTTGTTTTATAACCAACTAGCTTCTTATCTAGCCCGCGACTTCGTACGCGGATCCTGTTGCTTATGCCAGCGACAACGGGGTCGTCAAAATCGAAGTTCTGAAACGCCTGATGTCGAAACAACGGTATGCGCGAGACGATTCGAGACGTTCCAGACCTTTAATTTTTGTAAGTCAACAGGAAATGCCCATCAGACTAAACAACTTTTATTATGACGTCATTTCTATATGTTACAGTGTCGCTGGGCGCTTGGAATTCCACAACAGGTGTTCCAGATCTTCAATTTTTATACGTCAACAGAGTGTGCTCATCAGGCTGAACAACTCTAAGCTAACCAAGGAATATCCGTCGGGGGCTGCCTTTTCTATGATGTTTCAACAAAAATTTAATCATACTCTTATGTGTAAACCTGTTAGAAACTTCTTAGCACATGTTATGAATGTTGACGCCGACAAATTAATAAATGGATGACCATTTACTTCACGCTGATAATTATGCTTTTGGTTTCTACTTCTCTCTCCCATATTAGACTTATTTGCTCTCACATGCACACACAAACACACTCTCACTTAAACACACATACAAATAAACACAAACACACACACACACAAAATTATAATTCCTCTAGTTTTTATTTTTTAGTTTATATCTAGTTTGTTATTTAACAGGCTCTGTAAACTGTTTTTCATATAAATATGGAAGAGGGTGGTCTTCTGTCACAGGTATTTCCATACTTAAAAGAAGGCCTCTAAAATGTAAATTTATTATATTAATATATTATAATAAGTGTATTTTATGTCGTCGTTAAACATCTACAATATTTCAATAATACTACTAGAGAAAACCTTTAGCTGGTTTAATGGCAGCGCAGCGGCAGCCCCCGACGGATATTCCTCGGTTATGTATTATGGCACAGAATAATTAATAGTACTATACGTACAGAAGGACTACTCCAAAAAAAAAATCAAACAAATGTAAAATCTATATACGAGAGAATAAAGTACATTTTAACTGGCAGCCGTACCGCCCACCTACTTTTATAATAGCCTAAACTTCCCGTGCGCAAGCAAAAATGTACTGAATGGTTACGCCCGAGAGTTTATTTTGGTTTATCTAACGCCAACGACATTAAAAGGTTACTATGGGTCAAGCTCAATAGGGTTGCGACTTGCGAGTTTAGGCACAAATAGGTAGGTACCTATGCGTATTTTATGCATTTGCTAAATTACATTATTACCATAAATACCTATGTTCCTCAAGGAATTTTGTTTTTATCATCAGCCCATATCTTTTTGGTTTCGTCATCGATTACTACATACATTATTGATTGTTAGCACAGAATGATAACAGTAGGTACCTACGGCACCTTACGTGAGGAATAATATTTATAATAATATTATCTTTTTTACCTATTATTGTTATATTTTTGAACATTTATCTTACAAAAAAAAATGTAACCGACTTCTAAAAAAAACAACCACTAAAAAGGGTAAAATAACCTACCAAAAAACTTTTTTTCGGAAGTCGGTGGCTTTGCTTTTTTATTTCATTGATTTTTTTGCCACCGACTTCCGAAAAAAAGTTTTTTGGTAGGTTATTTTACCCTTTTTAGTGGTTGTTTTTTTTAGAAGTCGGTTACATTTTTTTTAAAAACTTTTTTTATTTTACCCTTTTTAGTTTAAATATTCAACCGAAATTCTTGTCAAAAACATAATTTTCTTACTTATGCACTAGAATTTTACTATCCGTAGCACCGGTTCGTTCATGTCCCCAATAAGCAAGAACACCAAAATAAATGTTTTTTTTATGGGACCAAATGGCAGGTATACTGCATCGAACAATAACCCATATGGGTGCAAAGTTCTCATCAGTATAAATGAATTAAGTCCAAATACAAGATACCTGCTATGAACCGTTGAGGAGTTCCCTGAACTGTTCTTCGTCTTCATCATCAGAACCCTAATGACAGTTACAAACCATCTAGGTGTAAAGTTCTCATCAATATAAATGAATTAAGTCCAAACACAAGGTAGCTACTGTAAACCGTTGAGGAATTCCCTGAACTGTCCTTCGTCTTCATCATCAGACCCCTAATAACAGTTACAACTCATCTAGGTGTAAAGTTCTTATCAAAACAAATTAATCAAGCTCAAACACAAGATAGCTGCTGTGAATCGTTGAGGAGTTCCCTCGACTGTCTCTCGGCTCCATCATCAGATATACTCCAGACCTTTATTAAATTGTAGTGCTTTGAAATACTTAATGATAAAAATAATTTACTAAGTCAGTCGATGCCTACTCCTTACTGTTAAGGAGTTGTACCTTCCATCATCAGCTCAGCTACATGAGATGATGGTTACCATACGCAAGTCCTTAAATTACTTCATAATATTTGCGAAAAACGGTGCGTCGGCCTATAAAATTTGAGGGTTTCCCTCGATTTCTCCTGGATCCAATCATCAGATATTGAAATGGTGACAATGGGACCACACGGGAAGCACCAGCTTTCAAACAAAAAAAGAATCATGAAAATCGGTTCACCCAGTCGCAAGTTATGAGGTAACAAACATAAAAAAAAAAAAAAAAAAAAAAAATACAGTCGAATTGATAACCTCCTCCTTTTTTGAAGTCGGTTAAAAAAGAATAATATTTAAAAGATTTTTATCGTCTATGGCAAAATAGCCAGTCCTTATTATTTTGCACTCAACCTAGTAACCGACCAATTACTATCGCATACTGTCACAGGCCCCGCGTTGCGTGTCTTTGTAGGTAGGTAAAAAAGTGGCGCAGCGAATTACGACCGCTGACCTTGAATGCGTAGTGTGGCCATTTTCTGAGTTAGAACTTTTAAACAACAACGCAAACATCTTTCTACTTTCTACCGATCTTAATTCTTAGTACTCAGCTTAAGGTGAGTGAGAGTGTCGTCTTTTTATCTTGGTCGTCCAGTAGGCTCACCCCCCCCCCCCCAATTAGTATCTCGCCTCATTTCCAAACTTGTAACCTCATGATTAGGTATCATGATCAGTTAAGCCCATACTTCACAAGCAGGGAGATAATTTTGTTGATCATTACTAAATACACACATCAAAAGTGTCTAGGGATCAAGCATTTTTATGCGGATTTCTTGAGATTGAGATGTGGCTTTGTAATAAATTTATGATTTTATAAATTTATATGGATCCTTTTTGGTGCATTTCATAATTTGAATCAGGAACAGTGAATCAAATTCGAGTAAAAGATGAAAATCAGCTGTCAATATTTTCCCTATAAAAACATACAACGCATTGAAGACATTATTAGTGCTACTGTTTCCCTACTACTGGTTAAAACCAACGTTATTATGGAGCGGCGACGTCATTTAAGCAGGGAAGAAATGCTCAGAGCCGTGGGAATGATAGAAGCTGGTTCCCGGCAACGTACTGTGGCTTTAGCTCTGAATACAAGTCAGAGTGTTATCAGTCGACTTTGGACACGTTACCGAAGCACTGGTACCGTGGCTGAGCGCCATGGAGGACGGTATCGCTGCACCACACGGAGACAAGACCGATACATTCAAATCTTAACTCGAAGAGCTCCAACAATAACCGCCATGATGTTAGCCGTGAGGCTTCATCACTCTTCAGGGAACTTAATTAGCGACCAAACAGTCAGAAACCGCTTGCATGAAGTGAACCTTCATTCCCGAAGACCGCTACGGGTACCACCTATAGCAATGCACAATCGTAGGATTCGATATCAATGGGCTCTTGAACACAGAAATTGGGCAGAAGAACAATGGCGTTTCGTGTGCTTTTCTGATGAGTCTCGTTTCGGTATGAGACCGGATACAAGACGTATACGACACTGGAGAACCCCTGGACGCCAACAGCGATTAAAATCCTGCCAGGAAGTCCATCCTTATAGTGGTGGAACCATCATGGTATGGGCGGGTATTTGGATCGGCGGAAGAACTGAGTTGATTTGGATCAGAGGCAACCTCAACGCTCAAATTTATGCTGAGACGATTGTATCAGACGTCATCGTTCCTCTACAAGTGCAAATCGGTCCCTTATTTCAGTTAATGCATGATAATGCACGACCGCACACCGCAAGAGTTGTAAGACAGACTCTCGCCGCAGCTAACATCAATGTCCTGCCCTGGCCTGCTCAGTCACCAGACTTGAATCCGATTGAGCATGCATGGGATATGCTACAGAGAAGAGCTCTGCCGAATATGGAGGGTATCCAGTCGCAAGAAGACCTTTTTTTGTTGTTGCAACGAACATGGGCGGCCATTCCACAGCGTGATTTGGATGAACTCATTTTGGGTATGCCAAACCGATGTTCTTGTGTTGTTAGTGTTCGCGGTAGAAACACGGATTATTAATTGTTTAAGTTACCCAATAAAATTTTAAAGAAAACTGTTATTTCAGTCTTTTTTTCGAACTTTTGTGTTAGTGGTTCAAATGTCAAAAATCCCTTTATTAGGAAAATGGCAAATTTCTTTATTAATGCAAAGGTGACTTGGTTTATCGTTACTGTGACAAACGAAAACACTTTATTTGATGAATCCTTAAAGAAAATTTTAATTAATATCAATCAGGAGAAAAGTTATTGCAAAAATATATGTTGATCCCTAGACACTTTTGATGTGTGTATGTACTATATATTTTTTTTCTTCATAATAATATTGTGTTATTAATTTACCAAAAGCACCTAAAGCAAGAAACTTGTGCGTAACTACACGTAACGTAACAAAAATATTAAGGAGACGGAGCGCGTGCGTAACGGGTGGCGTGTGGCAGCCGTAGTGAATGGGCCACGACATAATGGCCCCGCAACTACTTGCAGTTTTATGCCTACACCGCGGAGTGAGACAGGCCTGATTATGGTAAAATTATTATTGCTACATCTAAGTGTATCTTCGAGAAACAGACATGTTAGAAAAAGTTGTAAACATCGATATTCATTGTTTAGGTACTTAAGTATCTATATCTACCTATTACTGATTTCTCGAGATATCAGCTCTTTTAGAAAGTATTTTTACCTCTATTATAATATTTCGTTACACAATAATTGGGTTAAGTCGGGGGTTTTGAGTTATTTTATTCTTTTTCAATTAGCTTTTTACCGCCGTGGGTTTTTTTCAAAAAAAATAATTTTGCTTCATTTTATTTCAGACTTTTTAGAGAGCATAATTATACGAATTACCTAATATATAAAAATCAATGCCACTTTTCTTTGTAATGTTATAACTAAAAAAAACCCTAATCTAAAAAAAAAACAAAAATAAACACTTGTTTTAAACATTTTGAACTGTTTGTTTTATAAAATTTAAAAAAAAAACTGTTTTTTTCCAACCCTGCTTTGCACAAACGCACACACAAACATTTCCACCCTAAACGCATATATACCTGCTCCGTTCCAAGGATTAAGACAATTTCTCTTTCATAAATGTTCTTATTTGTGGTGGACTTATTAATTATATTAAAAAAAGAAAATCTAAATTCAAATACTAATTCCCCGTTATAATATTGTAAAAATATAACTTCCTCTTACATATTTTTTCTCCACTTTCTCTCGAAACTGCCCTCCCTTCCGCGACCAGTAGAGATGAACAAACGACCTCAGATTTATATAAGCTAAGATTGATTTTGATTTCCTTTGAAATGGTAATACGTCCATAGCATTCATATGCAGATAATCTTTCTACATAATCCACATACAAATCATTTTGATCTGAAACATATAAGAATCAAAATTACACTTCATCATCAGCCGGAAGACGTCCACTGCTGAACGAAGGTCACAGACCATCACGCCGATATAACTGTTGTGTGGAGGCAGGACCTTTAAGATGCTTACGAATAAAATTAGGAAATTGAAACTCACCTTCAGTGCATGTAAAATTTTTCCAGGTCACACTTTTGGATGGATTTTTAATGACTATATATATAAGTATATCAAGCATATCTTCTGGGATGTAATTAAACCTCCAAGGTAACGGCGATACTGCACTCGATTTGTGAGTGCCTGCTTCATCAGCTGAAAAAATAATCATAATTGAGTTCACTCAGTATTCGTGCATTTGGTCTCGTAGTAACCTATGACGAGATCACGAGAGTGTGGGAGGCATTTAATTGATTAATATTTAATCAACTAACCAGAACTCATATTTTGCTGGTAAGAGAGGATCACAATACAAATTATACCTAATATTATTAAAATACAACAAAAACAAAACCAAAATAATATTTAATGTTAAGTATAGAGTTAAATTATTATATACTAGCTTCCGCCCGCGACTCCGTCCGCGCGGATGTCGGTCTTCGCGTGGATGGTTTATTTCTCCATTTTGAGTAACTCTGACAATGACATCTTATAAATATCTATTGGACCCAAATACGGCTAAGCCTATAATAATTAAGGAGATCTATTGAGCTACTGCTGTTGAGCTCGCGTTCTGTAGTAAGTATTTTTGCATCGCGCGGCGCGGAACGCGGCTCCTTATATAGGAGTCGGGGAGGCGTGGCCTGCGTGTGCCGCAAACGGTTCAAGCCAAATCCGACTTTCGGCGCTACAGGTTACGGCGCTGAATCCACTGCGGGTAATGCAACGTGTGTTCGCGGTTCTACAGAACAACGTCTATGAATAAAACTGAAAAATAAGATTTTTTTTTCTACGTATTTTTCCAGGATAGAAAGTATCCTATTTTATGCCCAGGATAATAAGGTATAATTATACCAAGTTTCATCGAAATCGAACCGTTAGTTTTCACGTGATGCCTGCATATACAGACAGACAGACAGACAAAAATTTTTTTAATCACATATTTGGGTTTGGTATCGATCCAGCAACACCCCCCGCTATTTATTTTTTCAATATTTTCAATGTACAGAATTGACCCTTCTACAGATTTATTATTATGTATAGACTAGCTTTTGCCCGCGACTTCATCCGCGTGGAATAGTTACTTTGGGCTAACGTTAGTAAATTTAACCCGGATTTTGAAGCATTCTTCATTGGCGCTCCGCTCCTATTGGCCTTAGCGTGATGATATAATATAGCATAAAGCCTTTCTCTATAAATTGACTATTTTTGTTCCTTCGGCCGCGAGACGCGTGGAGCGCGGCGACCGATTCATCCTTATAGCATGATTCAGTATTCACGCGCGGTGGCTTATTATTAGCGTATTTCATGTATAACTTTGGTGTTTCTATACCGATTTATAATAATTATTATTTTTTATGGAATAGTTAATAATGTTAACTTTTTCAATTAGGGTTGACTGAGAATGTTAAACGTTATATAAATATAATCAAGCTTCGAACTGCCAAGCTATCGGGAGTTACACGTGTTATTATGAGTCAACCATAAAAGATAGACATATGCTGAAAATAAGAAAATAACCCTACGGGGCTGAGAGAGGGGCCACTCAAAACGTGGGAGCGTATATTATTTAAGGGATTGGGATATATTTACATGACGTGTATAGATCGTGGGTGTAACTTGCAAAGATACACCCCCACGTTTTGATAGGCCCCTCTCTCAGCCCTGTAGGGTTATTTTTTCCCACGTTTTTATACACTCACTTTTCTTGTTTGTTTGTTTGTCGTTCCGGTTGGACTTTTGCAACTCAATTTTGAGGCACTTCCCGATAAGCTAGCAGGCTGAAATTTTGTACACGCTTTGAGTTCTGATGACAATACATGACTAGCTAAGAAACGTCATAACAAATCCAATATGGCGGCCTCCCCAAGATGGCGGACTGGCTGTTTGAAACCCACCCCCATGATATGGGTATCAAATGAAAGGCTTTGCTGTCAGGAATACGAAAAAAATAGTCACGGGCTAGGCTATTAATCCAATATGGCGGACGTCCAAGATGGCGGACAGGCTTTGAGGCACTTCCCGATAAGCTAGCAGGCTGAAATTTTCAGGGTAGCTTCAAACCCGATGAACAATGATAAAAATAATAAAATAATTAATAGATTTAAAAAATCTAAAAAACCCACGTTTTTAAATGTCCTAAAAAGACGAAAATAACCCTACGGGGCTGAGAGAGCGGCCACTCAAAACGTGGGGGCGTATCTTTCCAAGTTACACCTACGATCTCACGTCATGTAAATATATCCCATAAATAATCCCTTATATAATATACGCCCCCACGTTTTGAGTGGCCCCTCTCTCAGCCCCGTAGGGTTATTTTCTTCTTTTTAGGACATTTAAAAACGTGGGTTTTTAGATTTTTAGGGTTCCGTAGCCAAATGGCAAAAACGGAACCCTTATAGATTCGTCATGTCTGTCTGTCTGTCTGTCTGTCTGTCTGTCCGTGTATGTCACAGCCACTTTTTGTCGAAAGTATAAGAGCTATCCTGTTGAAACTTGGTAGAAAGATGTATTATGTGAACCGCATTAGGATTTTCACACAAAAATCAAAACAAAATAAATTTTGGGGGTGCCCCCCATACTTAGAATTGAACCTCAAAAAAAATTTTTTCACCAAACCCATACGTGTGGGGTATCTATGAATAGGTCTTTAAAAATGATATTGAGGTTACTAACATCATTTTTTTCTAAACTGAACAGTTTGCGCGAGAGACACTTCCAAAGTGTTAAAAAGTGTGTCCCCCCCCCCGTAACTTCTAAAATAAGAGAATGATAAAACTAAAAAAATATATATAATGTAGACCTCAACCAAAACTACCAACGAAAATTGGTTTGGATGAGATACAGTTAGCAGTTTTTGAGATATAGTACATTTTCAAAAACCGCAAATATAACTTTGCCATTCATACAAATACTATGAAAAACAAAGTTATTTTTATTGTTTGTGTATATTACTTACTAATCTCAATATAATTATATCTCTAATCTATGCTTGCTGCTACGGAACCCTTCATGGGCGAGTCCAACTCGCACTTGGCCGGTTTTTTTTTAAATCTATTTTTTTATTTTTAGGACATTTAAAAACGTGGGTTTTTAGATTTTTCAAATCTATCAATTATTTTACTATTCTTATATTTGTTCATCGATTTGAAGCTACCCTGAAAATTTCAGCCTGCTAGCTTATCGGAAAGTGAATCAAAATTGAGTTGCAAAAATCCAACCGGAATCCCTTCACTGCTCTGCTCCTATTGATTGTAGCGTGATGAAAAGTATACTATACTCGTCAAAACAAAATAAGGGCCACTTTTTAAATTGCGCTTTAAACAAGTATTGCTCTTATTCTGGGTACATAATAAATACTAAATATCTTGTTATGGTTTCTTTCAAGTATTAATATTGTTTCTACTGCAAAATTTGAAATTCATAACTTTTTTTAAATTAGATATTTGAGATTACTTCGAAATTACGGTATGGTGTTTTTTAATTTTCTAACTTCTAACGAAGTTTTCTTCGACTAGTACAGCGAGCAGGCTATAATGATCTTTCAATCTCATAACGTCATGTATTCGGAGACACATGGACGCAAAAACAGCCACTTGGGGTGTCACCTTAATCCAGGGGGCCCATAGCCAGAAAAGATAGGTTTATTGGTGGAATATTCCCAACGAGTGGTTCAAAATGCTTGAAACTGGTCTTAAAAGACGGGTAATATCACCAGACGCCGTGATCAAGGAAGAAAGTAAGTAAGTAAAGCCCAAGAAGACCATTAAGTTTGTTTAACCGCGCACATAGAACGAAAATCTACTGCGCGGACCATTCAAACTCCATTGCGTCGAGCTACAGGCACCCCTATAATTGACTACACTATTCCGAATCGACTCCATAAAGACTAACAATACTCAAGAAGATGCTTGGTTCGCCTCCAGTTAACTGCAGCGTATGGTGCAAATCGTGAAACATTTGCGAAGGAGAAAATTTATTGAACTGTTTTGACTGAGCTTCATTGCTTTTTATTTATGACTGGTGGGTATTTTTTTTTTCAATAAAAACTGATTCATAAGAGTGTAGAGAAGATCTAAACAACAGGTTTCAGATCCTTGCACTCTTAAAACAGACTGTTCTGGCGATTTCTGAGTTATGCTCTGGGGCGGTTATCCCTATCACGCAAAACTAAGCTCGCACTTCTTAACGAGGGTGCTGTAACTCCTCAAAATTGCGTAGAGAATGTGGTGCAACTCCACATTATCCCATTCGCACAACAAGGAATACGTGAGTTCTTCTTGAAGCAGGATAATGCTCGAGCGAACACGACGCGACTAACAGTGCACACATTCCCTTACGCTCGAATTACGATGTTACAGTGGACCCTCAGGATTTTTACCTGAGTTCTATTGAGCATTTAGAGATGAGTTAAAGAAGAGTGAAAAAGAAAGTAAAACTCCCATCAACACGCAGCTGGATCTCTTAAATAGTCTGAAAACTTGCTGGTAGAGTATCGCAAAAGAAAATGTTCGGCATTTAATCCAGACTATTCCACCTCCCATAAAATGAGCAGAACAGAGAGAATAGAGTTAAAAGAGAAGCTTAAATGAACACTTTGGAACATTAAAGACGTTGTTTTTCGATTTTTTTATGTTTTATGTAAGTTGATACATTCCTGCTATTCCTCACTTTTCATTCAACTTGGTTTATTTTAACGATTTATTGGAATAAATATTTAATTTTTGTGTATTTCCATCTAAAACCATTAATATTAATCAGATTCAGTCACTGTAGCTAGTAATATTTAAACATTATTTAATAAATCGATAAAAACCAGGTGGCCCTTATTTTGTTTTGAGTAGTATATAACCAGCTCAGGAGTATGAAATATAATTGTACCAAGTTTCGTTAAAATCCGTCGTGTAGTTTTTTGTTTCTATAACTGTTATACTTACAGAAAAAAAAATTGTGATTGCACTTTTGGCATCAGTATCGATCCATAATCACCCCCTGATAGTTATTTTTAACCGACGAAAAAAAAGGAGGAGGTTCTCAATTCGACATGTATATATTTTTTTTTTTTTATTTTTTTTTTTTATGTATGACCACGCATAACTTTTCCCAGCGTGGTCCGATTTCAAAAATTCTTTTTTTGTTGGAAAGAGTATATCTCAAAGTTGGTCCCATTTTAATTCCCACGTTTTTATACACTCACTTTTTTTCAAAACTAAAATCGGCCTCTAAGGGTAGAAAAAAAGGAATTGAATGTCAACTTTCCTACAGAAGGGGTTTGCAACTTTTTGGCATCAAATTTTTTTTTCTTTCGCCAGTAATGAAATTTTGGTCATTAGTAGACCACAACCTAAGAAGTCCGTAAAAAATAATAAAAAAATTCCAAACCGTAACCAACCAGAGATATGGCGGTTTGTATTTTGTTCTAATCTGGAGTTATTTTTTGTAGGAATCAATAGATTTTTTGACGTACTAGCTTTTGCCCGCGGCCTTACCCACCCCAACGGCCTTTATGTATAGCCCATAACCGTGTCTAGAGATCCATCTATCTCTGTATCAAAATTCATCAACATCGGTTCAGCCGTTTTGACGTAAAAACGGAACAGACTTATAGACTTAATTTCGTATTTGTAATACTAGTAGGTTAACGAGCAATAATGATTGGTTTGTTTATTATAATGTTAAGAAGATATTTTAACCGACTTTTAAAAAGTAGGAGGTTCACAATTCGTCGTCACTATTTTTATGTATGTTCCCTTGTTTCTCAATGACGCCTGGGCCGATTTGGGTAATTCTTCTTTTGTTTGAAAGGGTATCGTAACAAATGGTCCTATGGTTACTAAGGTCATGACGGAATCTTGGAGAAACTCTTCAATAAATGACTGCAAGTCATCTGCGATTGCTGCTATCGCATATCTATGTATTGTTTACGTAAACACACAACATAATATTACGCCTGTACCCACTAAAAAGGGTAAAACAAAATCGTCTTGTTTCTAACGTTGAAAAATACACAAAAAGTGAGTTCTCCCTCCCTGGGTGGAGCAGAAGAGACTGTCAGATTCGTACGGACTAAAATCCACTGTGACTTTCATTTCCGATCCAAGTGGAATATGACCCGTCGCGTCGACTCACCCATTACTCGGCGTCCGCATGCCCGCGCCTATAGTGGCCGGAAATCGCTTCACATCGTTCAACACCCCAGGCGTCTCCCGCTGCGGCTGGGGTGGAGTCTGTCCTCTCCCTCACGCATTTCGCCTCTTCCTTCACTAGCATAACTGCTTCGCAGAAGAAGGTGCCTGCTTCTCATTTCATCTCACCCCACAGCATGGCCTCAACCAATGCCAGGCGGGAAAGGTCGCCACCATCTACCGCCTCCGTAAGTAACTAAGGACAGCGTAGCTCTGTGCAAGCGGGGCAGATCTCCAACGTGCTACGGTCAGAGTCCCAAATAACAGTGGGAGGGGTTGATATCGGCGTCGGGTTGATGAAGTACCTGGGACTCGTCCTCGACAGCCGGTGGAAATTCAGGGAGCATTTCCTGCGTTTGGCCTCCAAGCTGAACCGAGCAGCGGCCGCCTTCAAGCAGCTCCTGCCCAATCTCGGCGGGCCAAACACATCCTGCCGGAGGATGTAGGTACGCCGTTGTCATGCGGTCCATGGCCCTCTATGGGGCTCCCGTGTGGGCCCTGTGCATGCGGACGCGACCGGAAAAACTAGCTGCGTGCCAGAGGGTCATATAGCCATTTGGATGATCTGGGTATACCACACGATCGCCGGCGAATCGGCCAACCTAATTGCCGGATTGTCACCTTGGGATCTGGAGGCGAAAGCTCTTTGGCGCGTCTACGAGTGGCGCGCGGAGGCGCAACGCCGGGGCGGATCTCCGCTGCCTCGACAAGTCGAGGCATTGCGAGAAGAGCTCCGGCGCGATCTTAGGGCTGTATAGAGGGACCGACTGTCGCAACCGAGGTTCAGGAGTTTCAGGAGGTTACTGTGTCTCTGCGTCTGATAGGGAAAGCAGAAACGTCTGGGTGTCACTACTGCGAGAATCGCTCGGAGGACACGATGGGGGATACGATGCAGGACTGCCCCGCTTGGGCGGAGTACCGCCCTGTCCTCAAGGAAGCGATAGGTGGCGACATCTCACGCCCGGCATTATTGCGAGGCGAGACCGAATGGGAAGCGGTCGTCTTCTTCTTTGAAGAAGTTATGCTAGCGAAGGAGGAGGCGGACGCTGTGAGGGGGAGCGCAGCCTCAATCTCGCAACCCAGCCGGACGGCATCGGAAGTGGCGAAGCGACTTTCGGCCACCGTACGACAGCGGATGGCGAGTAATGCGCGACTCGCCGTCCGATCATGGACCATGCCCGGGTCGACGGCGAATCTTGTTCCACGCGCGCCTCAAAGTGCTGTCAGCAATCTGACGGGCCCCCCCTCAGAGGGCCAAACCCTTTTGGGGTTGTAGGACCGTCTTATCAGGTAACTGTGGCCCCGAAAAGTAAAGGGCTATTGAAGGACACCATGCATTTTAGTCGGTATAAGTCTGACAGTCCCTCTCGTTCTGCTCGGGTGGGAGGACTCATTGGATGATTTTACAACGTAAAAATATAGCCAAGCGCCTGTCGGGACCACGGAACTGCCCTGCGCAGGGTGGATTTTAGTACGAGTCTGACAATCCTTTCCACTTCAGCCATAGAGTAAGAACTCATTTAATTTCTTACAACTTCAAAACGAAAAACAAATCTTTTAGGAAAAAAAAGCTTTTTGAAAAAAAATTAGTAATTATTGGAAGTCGGTGACAAAAGGATTTGTCACACTGGATGCGTTCTGCGGGCTCCGGTCAGGTCAAAGCGAACGCAGCCCGCATGATGTATGAACAACATTGTCGGTATCAATATATTTTGTATAGAGTGCAATCTGACCGTGCGAGCACAACCAAAGAACGCATGTTGGCCCGACAGGGCGGTGGGGAGGGAAGGACGCGTCCGGACCGGTTGGCTGCGGGCACGCGGGCTGCGGGCTGCGGGCGGCGGGCTGCGGGCGGCGGGCAACGGTCAGTTTGTTGATGTTCGCCAGCGTGTTTTCTTCTTCCTCGGTAATCATTTTCCTCGATCAAAACCCAATAATAAAAGAACTGATTACCAGCACCACTGATACACGCACTCAAATAACTGAAATAAGATGGCCGCTGTTTGGCCTGCCCGCATCGCCCGGACCGCTGACCGGTTGCCCTGCCCGGATCGCTGACCGATTGCTCTGCCCTGCCCGCAGATCGATTGTCCCGACCGACAGCGTTGTTCATACATGATGCGGGCTGCGTTCACTTTGACCTGACCGGAGCCCGCAGAACGCATCCAGTGTGACAAATCCTAAAAGGTCGAGAAAATGAGAAACAAGTCACCACTCAGTTCCAATAATAACTTGTCCATTCAAAAGTTATTTTAGGTTATAGTGGGTACAGACATTTTTTTTTTAGCGTGGAATATCATCAAATGACTCCTCCCACCCAGGGCAGGGCGGGAAAGACTGTCAGACTCGTACTGACTAAAATCCACGGTCCTCCTTCAATAGCCCTTTATGTTCCGGGGTCACGGTAATGAGAAAAGTCCCGCGACCCCGGCAGGCTTTGGCCCTCTAGAGGCCGCCCCATCATGCTGACACCCTTTGAGGCGCGCATGGAACACAACGCGCCGTCGACCCGGGCATGATCCATGGTCGGACAGCGAGTCGCCCATTACTCGCCGCCCGCATGCCCGCGCATACGGTGGCCGGAGATCGTCTTGCAACGTCCGTCGCCGTGGGTGTCTACCACTGCGGCTGGGGTGGAGCGAGGACGCTGTCCTCTCCCTCACGCGGCGCGCCTCCTGTCCTCCTGTCGCCGCCCTGAGGATACGGCGGTGCTCTGCCCAAGCGGGGCAGTCCTGCACCGTATGCTCCACCGTGTCCTCCGGGTGATCCTCGCAGTGGTGACACCCAGACGTTTCCTCCTTTCTCCTCACACACAGGTACCTCCCGAAACAGCCGTGTCCGGTGAGGACCTGCGTCAGGCGGCAGGTTAGGACGCCGTGTCGCCTATCCAACCACTCCTCAAAGAGGGGTCTTACCGCCGCGATTGCGGCGTGCCCGGACCTCCCGTCCATACTGCCCTGAGATCGCGCCGGAGCTCTTCCCGCCTAGTGGGTACAGACATAGTATATTTTTTTCAGATTGCGTAAATAATGCTTAGATATCCGTTGATTTGCTGTAATTTATAAAGAGAGTTCCCTAGATTTCTTCAACATCCCGTCATCATATCCTGACCTGATTACCATGGGATTATCTGTGATGTAAATGTTTTTAAACAAAAGAAGAATTTCCCAAATCTGTCCAGGCGTCATCGAAAAATCGGGGAACATAAATAACAAAAGGTTATGAATTGGGAACCTCCTCCTTTTTTTCGAAGTCGGTTGAGAAACAAAAACCAAGTGTAAAATATCATTTCTGTAGGAATTCGGTGACTTTGTTTCTTATTTCCTTGATTTTTTTACCGCCGACTTCCGAAAGAAGAGTTATTTTATATTTATTTTGTATTGTTTTTAGAAGCCGGTTATATTTTGCTCTTTTTAGAAGGTACAGGTGCTGTCATTTATTGAAGAGTTCCCACGATTTTGTCCAAGATCGGGTCATGAGATCCTGACCAAGTAAACATAGGTTGTTATTGAAGAGATTCTTCGTTTTCTCCAAGATTCCGTCATGACCTAGTAACCATGGGACCATTAAGATACCCTTTTTTTTTGCGAGGTAAAATCATCAAATGAGTCCTCCCACCAAGGGTGGGGCGGGAGGGACTGATCCGTCAATAGCCCTTTACGTACCAGGGTCACGGTTATCAGGTGAGACAGTCCCGCGATCCCGGCAGGCTTTGGCCCTCTTAGTGGGCCCCGTCAGATTGCTGACTCTTAGTGGACCCCGTCAGATTGTTGACTCTTAGTGGGCCCCGTCAAATTGCTGACTCTTAGTGGGTCCCGTCAGATTGCTGACTCTTAGTGGGCCCCGTCAGATTGCTGACTCTTAGGGGGCCCAGTCAGATTGCTGACTCTTAGGGGGCCCGGTCAGATTGCTGACTTTTAGTGGGCCCAGTCAGATTGCTGACTCTTAGTGGGCCCCGTCAGATTGCTGACTCTTAGTGGGCCCCATCAAATTGCTGACTCTTAGTGGGTCCCGTCAGATTGCTGACTCTTAGTGGGCCCCGTCAGATTGCTGACTCTTAGGGGGCCCAGTCAGATTGCTGACTCTTAGTGGGCCCCGTCAGATTGCTGACTCTTAGTGGGCCCCGTCAGATTGCTGACTCTTAGTGGGCGCCGTCAGATTGCTGACTCTTAGTGGGCGCCGTCAGATTGCTGACTCTTAGTGGGCCCCGTCAGATTGCTGACTCTTAGTGGGCCCCGTCAAATTGCTGACTCTTAGTGGGTCCCGTCAGATTGCTGACTCTTAGTGGGCCCCGTCAGATTGCTGACTCTTAGGGGGCCCCGTCAGATTGCTGACTCTTAGGGGGCCCAGTCAGATTGCTGACTCTTAGTGGGCCCCGTCAGATTGCTGACTCTTAGGGGGCCCCGTCAGATTGCTGACTCTTAGGGGGCCCAGTCAGATTGCTGACTCTTAGTGGGCCCCGTCAGATTGCTGACTCTTAGGGGGCTTCGTCAGATTGCTGACTCTTAGGGGCCCAGTCAGATTGCGGACTCTTAGTTGGCCCCGTCAGATTGCTGACTGTTAAGATACCCTTTCAAACAAAAGAAGAATTACCCAAATCGCTCCTGGCGTCATTGAGAAATCTGGGAACATACATAAAAAAATGTTCCGACGAATTGTGAACCTCCTCCTTTTTTGAAGTCGGTTAAAAGATAAGATCTTCTTAACATTATTATAAATAAACCACTCATTATTCCTCGTTATCCTACTAGTATTACAAATACGAAATTAAGTCTATACGTCTAATCCGTTTTTACGTCAAAACTGCTGAACCGATGTTGATGAATTTTGATACAGAGATAGATGGGTCTCTAGACACGGTTATGGGCTATACATAAATCCGGTTGGGGTGGGCAAAGCCGCGGTCAAAAGCTAGTACGTCAAAAAATCTATGGATTCCTACAAAAAATAACTCCAGATTGGAACAAAATTCAAACCGCCATATCTCTGGTTGGTTACGGTTTAGAAACTTATTTTATTTTTCTATGAACTTCTTAGGTAGTAGTCTAATTATGCCCAAAGTTTCATCACTGGCGAAAGAAAAAAAAAAATTGATGCCAAGGTCCGTACTAAAAGTTGCAAACCCCTTTCAGTTGTGAACCGATTCAAGTGGCAAATTGTCGTTCGGCGTGGCGGTCTAAGGGGGAGGCCTATGTTCAGCAGTGGACGTTTTCCGGCTGATGATGATGATGATGATGATGATGATGAACCGATTCGTTTGAAATAAAGTTAACATATATGTAGTTCTGAGGACATTACTATATAGCAGAGATGTGGAGAAGATAACATGATGGTGTCACCATCATCAGATCAACTCCAGATCCCTGTTATGTTGTGAAGTCAGTCCCAAGAGTTCCTCAACAGTTAACAACAGCTATATCGTGTTTGGACTCATTTCACTCAGCTTGATGAGAACTTTAGACCCAGCTGAGGTATCATTGTCATCGAGGGTCTGAGGATGGTGACGGAAAGCAGGGGCAAGAGGTCCTCAACAGTTAACAGCACCTATATCGTGTTTGGGCTCATTTCATTAGTCTTGATGAAAATTTTAGACCTAGCTGGAGTATAATTGTCATCGAGGGTCTGATGATGAGGACAGAAGGCAGTAGCAAGAGATCCTCAACAGTTAACAGCAACTATATCGTATTTGGGCTCATTTCATTCATCATGATAAGAACTTTAAACATAGTTGGGATTGGACAGTCATTGACAGTCTGAGAGTGGAGTTTTTAGTTGCAAGTTACAGGTCCTCAACAGTTAATACTAATTACTGTGACGGTTACGTTGACAATGACAAAAGGGAAGACGGGTTTTTCCATGTGTTAAACACTCTAATCATGGTATACAACTAAAAAGCTAAAAATAATAACTTTTTAACAAAAAAATCAAACCGACGAAAGATTGAACTGAAAAGCTAAAAATAAATTTTGAGGCGGCGCCAAAGAAACAATCAACGAAAAGCAACCTAGCTACAATAAAATTATGCTTCGCTTCAAATAATTAATTTAGGTACATGTTTGTATGTTTGTTTGGCGCCGCCTCAAAATTTATTTTTAGCTTTTCAGTTCAATCTTTCGTCGGTTTGATTTTTTTGTTAAAAAGTTATTATGGAAATATACTACTCAAAACAAAATAAGGGCCACCTTGTTTTTATCGATTTATTAAATAATGTTTGAATATTACTAGTTACAATGATTGAATCTGATTAATATTAATGGTTTTAGATGGAAATACACAAAAATTTAATAATTATGTATTCCAATCAATCGTTAAAATAAACCAAATTGAATGAAAAGTGAGGAATTGCAGGAATGTATCATGTTACATAAAACATAAAAAAATCTAATAAATAACATCTTTAATGTTCCAAAGTGTTCTTTTAAGCTTCTCTTGTAACTCTGTTCTCTCTGTTCTGCTCATTTTATGGGAGGTGGAATGGTCTGGATTAAATACCGAACATTTTCTTTTGGGATACTCTACCAGCAAGTTTTCAGACAATTCATGAGATCCAGCTGCGTGTTGATGGGAATTTTACTTTCTTTTTCACTCTTCTTTAACTCATCTCTTAAATGCTCAATAGAACTCAGGTAAAAATCCGGAGTGTCCGCTGTAACATCATAATTCGAGCGTAAGGGAATGTGTGCACTGTTAACCCTTAATTCGGCAAGAGCAAAAATTAGCGAAATTTTGTTTTTTTTGTTTATTTTTGTCATCCTTAGATATTCCTAAAACCAGGAAAAATAATGAAAAAAATCTAGTATATCTAGATTTTCAGTAAATGCATGTCCAGTATACTGGACATTGCCAGGTTCTCTGAAAAGTAACAAAAAATATTGATGTCCAGTATAGTTCCCATTGTCGAATTAAAGGTATGTTTTTTAATTTTATAGAAACTCTTTTTTTATGCAAATTTACTGTTTAATGTATAATGTTCGATGCATTTTGGCTTACTAAGTCATGCTTAATCCGCCCTAAAGTAAAGAAGTGTCGTGAAGCCTCAACTTTGAAGAATGATCCCTCTTTTCAACGGTTTTTTTTTCGTTAGGAATGTTAAAGAAGGCAAAAAGGCTTCGCATTTCAGGAAAACATGGATCTGTCTTTGAGTTCTGTTCATCTCTAGCGTATTCATGTAAGAAACTTGACAGTAGTAAGGGGAGAAGTGAATTTGGTCTTCACACAATTTCGGAATATATCTTAGCAAGTTCATATGAGGAGTCGTTATCGAAGATTCACTGTGTCCTTCGATCCAGTGGAAGGTCGTCCGTCGAGGACAGGGTTTTAGGATAAGATTGCTGTTAGTTTCATAGCATTTTAGAGTTTTGATATGGCTGTGCCCTCAAATAGATTGATGACAATAGACAGCATTCACAGTGGCCTGACAGCTGTTGAGGCTGCTGTAAGGGCAACTCACTCGCACTGGAAGGTTGAGATGTAAGCACCTAACAAAGGATAATATGTCAAAGATGCTGTTGAGGGCAAGAGAATGTACACCAGCTCTATATCATGTTGGTTTTTGAGAGTCCTGTGTAGGGGCGTACTAAGTTCATAATTTGTTGGTTCAATTTCGGCCCCCTTTTGTTTTATATCGTATTTTTTATTGAAAATCATTCTTTTTGGTATCCGTATATAGCAAGCAACCAATAAGTGGTGGAATCTCTATCGGCTGATTCAGTATACAGGTGTAGGTTTTGCCCAATGGGTCTGGGTGCATAAGTATGATAGCAGCTTATTTTGCTTCCTGATAAGAGAATAGGCCAAGAGGTATTATTTGAACTATTCTAAGTATTGCTACAGTTGCCATGGTAGCTGTGCAGCCATTTGTTGCAGGGAAGACCAGTTTTTAGAACCCATGGAGCCATAAAACAGTCTTCAGGAGTGCCATCCCTTGTTCACGCGCGCTTATTTGCCATTTATTTTGAGGCGTGTTGAGTTTTTTTGAATATTTTTAAGTTATATAAATGTGAGTTATCAAGAAATTAAGAATTACACACATTACATGGACGTAATTACATAATATGATATCGAAATGAAATGTCCGTATCATTGGCAATGTCCAGTATACTGGACGTAACTAAACCATACTCAGTTACTGCAAACCTGGCAATGGGAAGTATACTGGACATGCAAGTTTAACAAAGAATACTGCAAAATCTATGATATATACAATGCTTGCAGTGTGTGTATACGTTTGTAAATACCATCTGAAACATATAAATAAAAAGCATTGCTTATCTTTGAACAAAAACATCGGGTAATTCTAGAATTATCAAGAGCGGGTAAACCTCGTTCGTCCTGCCTGACATTGCGAAGACTACTGCCTGACCGGGTGCGGGTGTCCATAGACCGTTATTTTTTGGGTAATAATACAGCAAATAAGCAACCTATCTGATTAAAAAAAACTTAAGTATGGTTTAAAATAAATGCATCAGATTTTTTCAAAGTCGATGTCCAGTATACTTCCCCGTGTCGAATTAAGGGTTAAACGCGTCGTGTTCGCTCGAGCATTATCCTGCTTCAAGAAGAGCTCGGATATTCCTTGCTATGCGAATGGGATAATGTGAAGTTGCACCACATTCTCTACGCAATTTTGAGGAGTTACAGCACCCTCGTTAAGAAGTGTGAGCTCAGTTTTGCGTGATGGAGATAACCGCCCCAGAGCATAACACAGGACTCGCCAGAACATTCTGTTTTAAGAGTGCAAGGATCTGAAACCTGTTTAGATCTTCTCTACACTCTTATGAATCAGTTTTTTTTGAAAAAAAAAATAATCCACTAGTCATCAATAAAAAGCAATGAAGCCCAGTCAAAACAGTTCAATTCTCCTTCGCAAATGTTTCCCGATTTGCACCATACGCTGCAGTTAACTGGAGGCGAACCAAGCATCTTCTTGAGTATTGTTAGTCTTTATGGAGTCGATTCGGAATAGTGTAGTCAATTATAGGGGTGCCTGTAGCTCGACGCAATGGAGTTTGTACGGTCCGCACAGTAGATTTTCGCTCTATTTGCGCTTTACTTACTTACTTTCTTCGTCTTCTTGGGCTTTACTTACTTACTTTCTTCCTTGATCACGGCGTCTGGTGATATTACCCGTCTTTTAAGACCACATTCAAGCATTTTGAACCACTTGTTGGGAATATTCCACCATTAAACCTACCTCTTCTGGCTACGGGCCCCCTGGCTTAAGGTGACACCCCAAGTGGCTGTTTTTGCGTCCATATGTCTCCGAATACGACATTATGAGATTGAAAGATCATTATAGCCTGCTTGCTGTATTAGTCGAAGAAAACTCCGTTAGAAGTATGAAAATTAAAAAACACCATACCGTAAATTCTAAGTAAGTAATCTCAAATATCTAATTTAAAAAAGTTATGTATTTCCAATTATGCAGTAGAAACAATATTAATACTTGAATGAAACCATAACAAGATGTTTAGTATTTATTATGTACCCAGAATAAGAGCAATACTTGTTTAAAGTGCAATTTAAAAAGTGGCCCTTATTTTGTTTTGACCTTATTTTCATGTACAGAATTGACCTCTCTACAGATTTAGATGTTTGTGGTGAACTACTGTAATAAAGAACTTCTTTGTTGAAGGAGAGTTTAATAAGTAGGTTTTATTGTGAAAACTCCTTTTGTAGCTGGCCGTTTAGAATCAGTAAGAAAAAGTAAATTGTTTTATGACGGATATTTTTATGATTGCCGAAGTCTCCCGTACTGAAACGATGTTAGACGATGCGTGGTGTCAGGGATTATCCTTAGGTTTTTAGGGTTCCGTAGCCAAATGGCAAAACGGAACCCTTATAGATTCGTCATGTCTGTCTGTCTGTCTGTCTGTCCGTCCGTATGTCACAGCCACTTTTTGTCGAAAGCATAAGAGCTATCCTGTTGAAACTTGGTAGGTAGATGTATTATGTGAACCGCATTAAGATTTTCACGTGAACCGCTGCTGTGCAGTTTCCATCCAAGCCACCTGCGATCATGTTCAGTATGTGTTGGAGCTAGCCCTCACCCTGCTCACCAGGGAGACGCACTGTTTGCTCATTATAGTGAACTAACAATCCGTCCGCGCCTCCGCGAACATTCCTGATGAGCTGCAGAAGCGCGGGAGCCCCAACAGCACCCTCAACGTGTTGTTATATTAGATACGGAGGCCATTGTAGTAGCGGCATTGCTCGTCAGTGCACCGGAATTAAGAAAACAATACTTACAATCAAAATACGACCAATAGTTATAAACTCTCACTTCCGGAGCCCAACTTGTTGACAAAATAGTTAGAACTAACAAAATGATTACGTTCATCTTCTCGAAGGTAAACGCACAAAATTAATAAAATATCAATTATTATTGTAACAAGATACAAATTTAAGGTAGAATTTCAAAATTATACACACACCAGCACAAAAGAAACTAGAATCAATCACTAACAAAATGTACTTATTCGTGGTCGCTTTTATTATCCTTCTTTTTCATAATTTTCCTCTTAATGATTAATAGTACCTCTACAATAATAATTAATATTATTATCGGTACAGAACTTTGAGTAGGTACCTACCAACAACCATTTATACTTTCAGTTATATAGTTTCCCTATACCTTCAAATAAATGATTGTGTTAAGAGGGCTATTACAATATGAAAAAACACAGTTTCTGTCAATCTGACATCGTGATGCCCCACGAATAGAAACAAAACACAAACAAAAGAACTGTGCCTCGTATACCAGGAAGAAAACAACATGAGCTTTTGCCACTTTTCTTTCGAATAAACAGAGTGAGATCCCGGGACTTCCAGACACTACTTATTTTCTTAGTTACGAATGGATAATACGATAAAATGTCCTCAAACTATTCTAATATAATCTTGTTATGATATATTTCAAGTGTTAATATTGTTTCCAGTGACTAATTGGAATTCATAACATTTTATTAGATTTTTGTGATTATTTAGAATTTACGGTATTTTAAAATTTTTAAACTTTTTCTTCGACTTATACAGCAAGCAGTCATTTATGTCATGTATTCAGAGACATAATTATGGACGCAAAATTAGCCACTTGGGGTAATTAAGGTGACATAGACAAGGAGATATACCCAGAAAAGTTGGGTTTAATGGTCGAATGTTCCCAAGTAGTGCTTCAAAATGTTTGAAACCTGTGTCAAGTGACGGGTAATATCACAAAACGCCGTGATCGGACGAAAATGAGTAAGGCCCAAGAATCAAGTTCGTTGAACCGCGCAAAGAGAGCGATAAATCTACCACGTGGACCATACAAACTCTATTGCGACGAGCCACAGGCACCCCTATAATTGACTAGGCTATTTTGAATCGACACCATGAAGATTAAAAATATTCAAGAAGCTGCTTGGTTCGCCTGCAGTTAACTGTAGCGTATGGTAAAAACGTTAAACAATTGCAAATGAGAAAATTTATTGAACCGTTCTGACTGGGTTTCAGTGCTTCCTATGGTGGGTTATTGCAGGGTTATTTTTTTTTTAAATAAAGTAAGATCTATTAGAGTGTAGAGAAGATCTTAACAACAGGTTTCAGATCTTTGCAATCTTGAAACAGACTCTTTCGGTGAGCTCTAAATTATGCTCTGGGATGGTTATTTCTGTTTTGAAAAACTGGGCTTGCGCTTCCTAACGAAGATATATGTAACTGCTCAAAATTGCGTAGAGAATGTGGTGCAACTCCACATTATTTTATTCGAACAGCAAGGAGTACCTGAGTTCAACTTTGATCAATTTTATATGTATGTATTTAATCCAGAACATTTCACCTTCAATCAAATAACCCAGGGTAAAAGAGAAATTTTAAGAACTCTTTGGAACATTGGTAACGTTATTTTTAGATTTTATTATTTTATATGAAACTTGATACATTCCTGTAATTTCTCACTTTTTATTTAATTTCGTTTATTTTAACGATTTATTGAAATGCTAACTTATTTTTTATGTATTTCCATCTAAAAACGTCAATGACATTTTAATATTTGGTTTAGAGTAGTATATTCATGAATAAAATTCACAAATATCAGGCGAAAGAACCATGGTCGCCCAAGCAATACGTAAAAGTTAAACACCAATTAGCAGTTTATAGCTGCATTACATCTGTAAAAAAGCTGACGTGATAGCTTTATCTTGAATAATACAGTATTTAAACTTTAATAACACTGAAAACTTGATAAGTTCTGCATAAGATTGTTTTTTTTTTTACTTTATTCAAATAAAAGTGACTGAGACAGCTAGTAGCTACTTATCAGCGAAAAATTCAGCTTTGTGCTGAACAACTTTGCAAAATACTTCAATTATACAGCTTGATTCAGAATAGTTTATTGTTTGGCTTCTTTAAGCTGCATAACCCGGCAAACCGTACTCATTTATTCAGAATATGGATACTGATTACTTTTTTAGCGTTTAACAGCTAACTTCTGCATAAATGAAGATGACTACGATCTTATGACAATCTTATAGCAAGAGAAGTGCACTAATCGTTTTTTATGCAGCTCAACCCCTAATAATCTGAATAAGAGTACTGAGACGGGCAGCTTTAGAATCGGTTATCAGAAGTACGATATAAAACGTACTGTTACTGACAGTTACAAGTGACCTGTTACACAGAAATTGTAAACAAATCGTCTGTGTGAACAGCTTATATTCAGAATCAACATCGTCGCCATTATTAATCCTAACATAACCTCTTTTCTTAAACTAAACGATGTTATTACAAATAATATTTAATAGAGTTTTCAATTCTGAACAAAGGTTCGATCAGCTTTTATGCAGAAGTTAACCAAACGTAATTCAGATTTAAGCGATTAATTATGTGCCCAAATTGCTTGAATATTGACTGTATAAGCATTTATACAAACTTTATCCCTACATCTTTTACAGCGTTTAGTCATCAGAATTGCTATTATACAAAAGTTAATCAGCTAGTTTGTGTTGCTTGGGCGGTTGAGTGCTTGAACTTGTCTTTGGAGGTAGTCTTCGATTGTGGCGCTGCCAATTTAGTCAGGATAAATGCCGCTAAGACGTGACTTTTTCCGCAAAACGGAGCTAATTCCACCGGGTAAGTAATATATGATATAACTACAAAATCTCTAAAGTTTACAAGAGATAACAACTGAATATATAATTTTATTTGATATAACGATCTCTTAATATAATAAACGACTGATATAATTTTAAAATGACTAATTTCTATAATTATAACAATCAATGAATATAAAATCGTTTTGTATACCACTCAAAAGACATAAAACTTATTTGGTCTAATTTTTTTTTCTTCCTGGTATGTAATCTAACTCTGATGTACCTACTAATACCACCTACCATGAATTCTCGACGGAGCCCCGCTTCGCGGGGCTCCTATTTCTGCGTGCAAGGTTTAAAGTAACCCCTTCGAACCTAACCTGTCCGTGTCGGGGTGCCCCAAGTCCCGAGCTCGCTTCGCTCGCTCTTGCATCCTACGTCAACTAACTGATTACTACCTGCCATGCTGGCTCGACGGAGCCCCGCTTCGCGGGGCTCCTATTTCTGCGTGCAAGGTTTAAAGTAACCTAACACGAAGGGGATGGCGGGGTCTTTCAGACCCCGCCATCCCCTTCGAACCTAACCTGTCCGTGTCGGGGTGCCCCAAGTCCCGAGCTCGCTTCGCTCGCTCTTGCATCCTAAGTCAAATAACTGATTACTACCTGTCATGCTGGCTCGACGGAGCCCCGCTTCGCGGGGCTCCTATTTCTGTGTGCAAGGTTTAAAGTAACCTAACACGAAGAGGGTGGCGGGGTCTGAAAGACCCCGCCACCCCCTTCGAACCTAACCTGTCCGTGTTGGGATGTCCCTATTCCCGAGCTCGCTTCGCTCGCTCTTGGATACTACATTTTTCTAATAACCATAGCATTCGTGAAGGCAAACAATCAAAGTCCAAAGGATAAGCCAAAGTCATCAAAGAAAATGGTTTAAACGTTAAATTATATGTTTCAAACGTTATCATAATGATTTTCGCTTAAATAAACGTTATATCAAATAAAATTATATGAAATGAGTTTTAGAGTAACACAAACATTATGTGTAAAGAAATTATATCAATCGTTGGTATTTCTCACGTTGATTATATCATGTGAACGTTATTGAAATGAAAATATAGCAAATAACTTTATATGAAATGAGACGCACCCAATTCCACCCGGTTCTATCTTTCTGAGGTGTAACCGTAAAAATGACAGACCATCTTGATCTTTTTGGGGTGCCGTTGACATCGGCCCTCAATTTTTGTCCACTTATTGAGTTGGCTGCAAAAAAAGTTAGGGATCCTTGTCAAGATGAGAGGGTACTTCACGCCTCAACAGTTAATGAACTTGTATAATGTTCAAGTCCTGTAAATGGAGTACTGCTCCCACCCGTGGGACAGATATGCTAAATCGCAACTTGATGCACTTGAGTCAATTTATCAGCTCCCGGCACTCGAGGTCACGCTGCGGGACGAGACGGAATGGGAAGTAGTCACCTCCTTATGCAAGGCAGCCATGCTAGCGAAGGAGGAGGTGGAACACGTGAGGGAGAGTACAGCCGGATGACCTACGACGTCGCGAAGCGATTTCCAATCAGAGAGGTACGCCTTAGAGGGCCGGAGCCCACCGTGGTCACGGGATTGTCTCATCAGGTAACGGTGACCCTGGAACGTCAAGGGCTATTGAAGGACACCGTGGATTTAAGTCAGTACAAGTTTGAATGTTCCGCCCGTCCTTCCCTGGGTGGAAGGACTGATCTGATGATTTTACCGCGTAAAAAAAAAACATACCACCAGAGGCATGGCCAGTGGTATGGTGGGTCCGCAGCGAACTATACTATACAAGTGAACTGGCATGTTTGGGAAGTTGGCAAGTCTGAAATTACATTAAATTATCAATTCAGAAAAAGAAGCTATCAGAATTATTAACATTTATAATCTATATTATATTACATTCACATTCGAATATAGTAGGAAAATACAATCAACACATTTATTAATTTACATTGCAATCTGATCAGAATTAAATTAATTCAAAATATTAACTTGTATCAAGAAAGGTTGGTTACGCTGTATTCTTGGCGATTGGAAAAATTCCTGGCCACCGCTTATGACCTGCGGAAAATTCGAGGTACTACATTTTTCAAGTGCAATTTGATGTAATGACAAAGACACTAGCGCCGCGTCTAAAGGTCATGAATGGTGGCGTATATTTTAAATTTTAATGATTACGTGACTAATGTCAAAATGGTTGCGAGCGATACGTCCTCCCTCAGAAAGCGCTCCGCGCTGTCTAAATCAAAGACCAAACCGTTCTTGGTTTTATATTGAATTTTGTCATTGCATATTATAATTGTTTAATATTATTATTTTACTTTTAAATGAACTAATTATTTTTTTCATGCAAGCTAACATAGTAACCTTAGTTATTCAATACTTTTTTATTGAATATCCAGTAAAATATTGATAGATAAAAAATGTAATTTCGAACGAAAAATTGTCAATATCTTCCTGTTTTGCGGAATTATTTTTGGTGTATTTCTGAATGAAAAATAAAAAACTGATTAATACAGTCCAAATATAAACATTTAGTTGTACCACGGACATTTTCAAATATTATTTTACTATTATACCTTCTATGTAATGAGTTACCAAACATTGACAAAATGTAGAATTTTATGAAACATCCTTTGCAGAGACAAGGTTTTTACTCATGTACGTAAACAAATCTAAAAATTTGTTTAATACAGTCCACAGAAAAATAATCAAACTTTCTCGGGTATATATTTTTTTTTAATTCGTGCCCATATCTTACCCAGAATCAGGTTCCAAAGTTCGCACAAAAATAAGGAAACGTGTGAAAGCCCTCTTAAGGAAAATTGAAACACCATTGTATTGTTAAAAGTTTTTAGTAATCAAGTGAGCATTTTAAATAAGTATTTGCTAGAAATACATCGCACCCCGGCAAAAAAACTGTCACAACACGTCATGTTGTGTACAAAATGACATAATCACAGTATTAAATAGCGCGAACTTCATTTGTTCGGCTACAAAAACGTCGTTATTATGTTGCGCATGGTTACTGCTAGATGGCACTAAATACTCTTTTTCATGGAGCCGTTTCGCTCCGATCACAGGCGTGAACAGTGTCACATTTGGGTTAGTACCCTATACTCTATGGTTAGTACAGAGTAAACGTGTATTGTGTCGCCAGAAAAGCGTTTTATCGTGTTATGTGACTTTCTATCGTTAAGTTTCACAATATAAGAATAGTATGTTTTTCGAAAAAGGCGACACAATCTGTATTATGACTGTATTGTTGACGGAAAAAAGCATTGTAAATATTGCCACGTCATGTAAAAAACAGACACAAACACATAAAAAGTGTATTATTTAAAAAACTACAGACATTTCAATCGAAAAAAGAGTCTTATTACACATCCAATTTGTACGGTTAAGCAACCGCACATTGTACTTTAATTTGGCCTAGTTAGAATACTGCAAATTTTGTTAATTTATAAAATGTAGTATAGTCACGTACTCAAGTACGTCAGTCTTCGGTAGAATATCGAGCTCGCGCAACATTTAACATTTTAAACATTTTTATAACATTTTTAATTATTTTCTTATTATATTATTTTAGTGCATTTTCGTATTAAAATACTTTTTTGAACATTAACATTTATTTTATTAACATTCAACATTAACTGTAAGGGTGTAGCCCTTACACAATTAAAAGTTTCTTAAAAGTTAATTAAAAATAATCACGATTTTGTTATTCAATTTAAAACCTTATATTATATTAAACATTTATATAACCTATTCATATATAAAATTTCAGTAATCTGGCTTTTATAGTCTTTAAATTAATCACGTATTAATAAACAAAAATCTATTATAGTCACATTTTCTCTACACAAGTATTTTTGTATTGTGACAGTTTTTTTGCCGGGGTGCGACATATTTATAAAACCCACAAAGTTAGTAACATTTTGCCATTGGTCAGTTGGTCGTGTTTTTTTTACTTGTTAAAATCATCAAATGAGTCCTCCGCTCGGGGTGGGACGGGAGGGACTGTCAGACTTGTACTGACTAAAATCCACAGTGATCCTTCATTAGCCCTTTACGTGGCAGGGTTACGGTAACCAGGTGAGACAGTCCCGCGACCCCGACAGGCTTTGGCTCTCTTAGGGGGGGGGGGGGCGTCAGATTGTTGACAGCTCTTTGAGGCGCGCGTGGAACACAACGCGCCGTCGACCCGGGCATGGTCCATGATCGAGCGGCAAGTCACCCATAAGTCACCGCCCGCATGCCTGCGCCTACGCTGGCCGGATATCGTCTCACGACGTCCGTTGCCGTGGGCGTCTCCCGCGGCGGCTGGGTCGTAAGGTGGACGCTGTCCTCTCCCTCACGCATCCCGCCTCCTCCTTTGCTAGCATGACTGCTTCGCAGAAGGAGGCGACCGCTTCCCATTCCGTCTCGCCCCGCAGCATGGCCTCGAGTCCTCCGGGTGATCCTCGCAGTCAGCATGATACTTTAAAGACATATTTCACCGGTTTTCCCTACTTATATCCCACGGTAGATCTTTTCAAGCATTGGGATGTACTCACGGTTAGACAAACTTTTATATTAAGAACGGTTCTGAAAGAACACTCCCTATTGCAATACGACCCGACTTCACAAGGACTTGCGGCGTAAAGGTAGGGTTTGTCAAACTAAATCATTCAATTCTTCACACTCGCGTAACTTCTTCTTTTTTCTCGGACCTTTTTTGTATATTAAATTAAATAACATTCTCGACATATTATATCCCTTAACAAAATTTAATTGTAAAACCTCAGTCACAACATATTTGAAAACTTTAGACTACTTCGACACAGAGAAATTACTAATCCCGTTAAAATAGACCATCTGATATCCAAATTTTTTTAATTTGCTGCTTCTACACTCTTATACTTCACACCCATACACCATTCTTCACACTCAACACACACTCACTCACACCCACACTGGTATTCCGAGCTACACACATCAAAAGTGTCTAGGGATCAACTATTTTTGCAATAACTTTTCTCCTGATTGATATTAATTAAAATTTTCTTTAAGGATTCATCAAATAAAGTGTTTTCGTTTGTCACAGTAACGATAAACCAAGTCACCTTTGCATTAATAAAGAAATTTGCCATTTTCCTAATAAAGGGATTTTTGACATTTGAACCACTAACACAAAAGTTCGAAAAAAAGACTGAAATAACAGTTTTCTTTAAAATTTTATTGGGTAACTTAAACAATTAATAATCCGTGTTTCTACCGCGAACACTAACAACACAAGAACATCGGTTTGGCATACTCAAAATGAGTTCATCCAAATCACGCTGTGGAATGGCCGCCCATGTTCGTTGCAACAACAAAAAAAGGTCTTCTTGCGACTGGATACCCTCCATATTCGGCAGAGCTCTTCTCTGTAGCATATCCCATGCATGCTCAATCGGATTCAAGTCTGGCGACTGAGCAGGCCAGGGCAGGACATTGATGTTAGCTGCGGCGAGAGTCTGTCTTACAACTCTTTGATTGATCTGATTTGAATGTATCGGTCTTGTCTCCGTGTGGTGCAGCGATACCGTCCTCCATGGCGCTCAGCCACGGTACCAGTGCTTCGGTAACGTGTCCAAAGTCGACTGATAACACTCTGACTTGTATTCAGAGCTAAAGCCACAGTACGTTGCCGGGAACCAGCTTCTATCATTCCCACGGCTCTGAGCATTTCTTCCCTGCTTAAATGACGTCGCCGCTCCATAATAACGTTGGTTTTAATCAGTAGTAGCGAAACAGTAGCACTAATAATGTCTTCAATGCGTTGTATGTTTTTATAGGGAAAATATTGACAGCTGATTTTCATCTTTTACTCGAATTTGATTCACAGTTCCTGATTCAAATTATGAAATGCACCAAAAAGGATCCACATAAATTTATAAAATCATAAATTTATTACAAAGCCACATCTCAATCTCAAGAAATCCGCATAAAAATGCTTGATCCCTAGACACTTTTGATGTGTGTATTTTAGTACTTATAAGTTCTTTTTATTTTAAATCTTTTTTCTACTTTTTGTGTTCTTAAGTAAATTCAATTTATCGCTCAAAACACTGCTATGTAATCAAACGGGTCATTACAAGTGTGTAGCCGAGGGAGGGCCCTGGTGACCTGTGATACAGTTTCTAATGAAACCTACTTCAGGCACCAGTCTCTCACAACGTTAGTTCCTTGTTTGTATTGTACCTACTGTTTAAGCCTAGCATATTAAATAACTTGTGTAGAGAAATAAATAAATGATTAATATATTAAGTTTTATTTCACATTCGGCTAGCCCGCGCACAGTCCTATACAACGATAACTCGGACGTTCGATTAGCTCTCAGAAAAAAATTCGGCCCCGTTCCCAACCCAAAATTTCACACTTACATCGTTTGATATTTCGTTAGTTGCAATAGTTAGCTAGTCGTTTATACATTTCTAGAAGTCGCTGTACCTACCTCTTTCCATTCCCGTGATCAGATCCGCGTTTCTTTGCCCAGTCCCGGTGAACGGGATGTAGAACCCTATTTTTCAACATAAAAAAAATTGATTTTGGCATATTTTTTAAATATTGCCGATAGACTCATACCAAGTTTTATTTCATATTCGGCTAGCCCGCACACACTCCTATACAACGATACCTCGGACGTCCGATTAGCTCTCACAAAAATTTTCGGCCCCGTTCCCAACCCAAAATTTCACACTTACATCGTTTGATATTTCGTTAGTTGCAATAGTTAGCTAGTCGTTTAAACATTTCTAGTAGTCGCTATACCTACCTCTTTCCATTCCCGTGATCAGATCCGCGTTTCTTTGCCCGAGTCCCGGTGAACGGGTTGTAGAACCCTATTTTTCAACATAACAAAATTTGATTTTGGCATTTTTTTTAAATAATGCCGATAGTCTCAAACCAAGTTTAATTTCATATTCGGCTAGCCCGCGCAGTCCTATACAACGATAACTCGGACGTTCGATTAGCTCTCAGAAAAAATTTCGGCCCCCTTCCCAACCCAAAATTTCACACTTACATCGTTTGATATTTCGTTAGTTGCAATAATTAGCTAGTCGTTTAAACATTTCTAGTAGTCGCTGTACCTACCTCTTTCCATTCCTGATCAGGTCCGCGTTTCTTTGCCCGAGTCCCGGTGAACGGGTTGTAGAACCCTATTTTTCAACATAAAAAAATTGATTTTGGCATATTTTTTTAAATATTGCCGAAAGACTCATACCAAGTTTTATTTCATATTCGGCTAGCCCGCGCACAGTCCTATACAACGATAACTCGGACGTTCGATTAGCTCTCAGAAAAAATTTCGGCCCCGTTCCCAACCCAAAATTTCACACTTACATCGTTTGATATTTCGTTAGTTGCAATAGTTAGCTAGTCGTTTAAACATTTCTAGTAGTCGCTGTACCTACCTCTTTCCATTCCCGTGATCAGGTCTGCGTTTCTTTGCCCGAGTCCCGGTGAACGGGTTGTAGAACCCTATTTTTCAACATAAAAAAAATTGATTTTGGCATATTTTTTAAATATTGCCGATAGACTCATACCAAGTTTTATTTCATATTCGGCTAGCCCGCACACACTCCTATACAACGATAACTCGGACGTTTGATTAGCTCTCAGAAAAATTATCGGCCCCGTTCCCAACCCAAAATTTCACACTTACATCGTTTGATATTTCGTTAGTTGCAATAGTTAGCTAGTCGTTTAAACATTTCTAGTAGTCGCTGTACCAACCTCCTTCCATTCCCGTGATCAGATCCGCGTTTCTTTGCCCGAGTCCCGGTGAACGGGTTGTAGAACCCTATTTTTTAACTTAGAAAATTGATCTTTGACATTTTTTTTAAATATTACCGATAGTCTCATACCAGTTTTATTTCATATTCGGCTAGCCCGCGCACAGTCCTATACAACGATAACTCGGACGTTCGATTAGCTCTCAGAAAAATTTTCGGCCCCGTTCCCAACCCAAAATTTCACACTTACATCGTTTGATATTTCGTTAGTTGCAATAGTTAGCTAGTCGTTTAAACATTTCTAGTAGTCGCTGTACCTACCTCTTTCCATTCCCGTGATCAGATCCGCGTTTCTTTGCCCGAGTCCCGGTGAACGGGTTGTAGAACCCTATTTTTCAACATAAAAAAATTTGATTTTGGCATATTTTTTTAAATATTGCCGATAGACTCATACCAAGTTTTATTTCATATTCGGCTAGCCCGCGCACAGTCCTATACAACGATAACTCGGACGTTCGATTAGCTCTCAGAAAAAATTTCGGCCCCGTTCCCAACCCAAAATTTTACACTTACATCGTTTGATATTTCGTTAGTTGCAATAGTTAGCTAGTCGTTTAAACATTTCTAGTAGTCGCTGTACCTACCTCTTTCCATTCCCGTGATCAGATCCGCGTTTCTTTGCCCGAGTCCCGGTGAACGGGTTGTAGAACCCTATTTTTTAACTTAGAAAATTTATCTTTGACATTTTTTTTTAAATATTACCGATAGTCTCATACCAAGTTTTATTTCATATTCGGCTAGCCCGCGCACAGTCCTATACAACGATAACTCGGACGTTCGATTAGCTCTCAGAAAAAATTTCGGCCCCGTTCCCAACCCAAAATTTCACACTTACATCGTTTGATATTTCGTTAGTTGCAATAGTTAGCTAGTCGTTTAAACATTTCTAGTAGTCGCTGTACCTACCTCTTTCCATTCCCGTGATCAGATCCGCGTTTCTTTGCCCGAGTCCCGGTGAACGGGTTGTAGAACCCTATTTTTCAACATAAAAAAATTTGATTTTGGCATATTTTTTTAAATATTGCCGATAGACTCATACCAAGTTTTATTTCATATTCGGCTAGCCCGCACACACTCCTATACAACGATAACTCGGACGTTCGATTAGCTCTCAGAAAAATTATCGGCCCCGTTCCCAACCCAAAATTTCACACTTACATCGTTTGATATTTCGTTAGTTGCAATAGTTAGCTAGTCGTTTAAACATTTCTAGTAGTCGCTGTACCTACCTCTTTCCATTCCCGTGATCAGATCCGCGTTTCTTTGCCCGAGTCCCGGTGAACGGGTTGTAGAACCCTATTTTTTAACTTAGAAAATTGATCTTTGACATTTTTTTTTAAATATTACCGATAGTCTCATACCAAGTTTTATTTCATATTCGGCTAGTCCGCGCACAGTCCTATACAACGATAACTCGGACGTTCGATTAGCTCTCAGAAAAAATTTCGGCCCCGTTCCCAACCCAAAATTTCACACTTACATCGTTTGATATTTCGTTAGTTGCAATAGTTGGCTAGTCGTTTAAACATTTCTAGTAGTCGCTGTACCTACCTCTTTCCATTCCCGTGATCAGGTCCGCGTTTCTTTGCCCGAGTCCCGGTGAACGGGTTGTAGAACCCTATTTTTCAACATAAAAAAATTTGATTTTGGCAATTTTTTTTTAAATATTGCCGATAGACTCATTCCAAGTTTTATTTCATATTCGGCTAGCCCGCGCACAGTCCTATACAACGATAACTCGGACGTTCGATTAGCTCTCAGAAAAATTATCGGCCCCGTTCCCAACCCAAAATTTCACACTTACATCGTTTGATATTTCGTTAGTTGCAATAGTTAGCTAGTCGTTTAAACATTTCTAGTAGTCGCTGTACCTACCTCTTTCCATTCCCGTGATCAGGTCTGCGTTTCTTTGCCCGAGTCCCGGTGAACGGGTTGTAGAACCCTATTTTTCAACATAACAAAGGGGTTTGCAACTTTTTGGCATCAAATTTTTTTTTCTTTCGCCAGTAATGAAATTTTGGTCATTAGTAGACCACAACCTAAGAAGTCCGTAAAAAATAATAAAAAAATTCCAAACCGTAACCAACCAGAGATATGGCGGTTTGTATTTTGTTCTAATCTGGAGTTATTTTTTGTAGGAATCAATAGATTTTTTGACGTACTAGCTTTTGCCCGCGGCCTTACCCACCCCAACGGCCTTTATGTATAGCCCATAACCGTGTCTAGAGATCCATCTATCTCTGTATCAAAATTCATCAACATCGGTTCAGCCGTTTTGACGTAAAAACGGAACAGACTTATAGACTTAATTTCGTATTTGTAATACTAGTAGGTTAACGAGCAATAATGATTGGTTTGTTTATTATAATGTTAAGAAGATATTTTAACCGACTTTTAAAAAGTAGGAGGTTCACAATTCGTCGTCACTATTTTTATGTATGTTCCCTTGTTTCTCAATGACGCCTGGGCCGATTTGGGTAATTCTTCTTTTGTTTGAAAGGGTATCGTAACAAATGGTCCTATGGTTACTAAGGTCATGACGGAATCTTGGAGAAACTCTTCAATAAATGACTGCAAGTCATCTGCGATTGCTGCTATCGCATATCTATGTATTGTTTACGTAAACACACAACATAATATTACGCCTGTACCCACTAAAAAGGGTAAAACAAAATCGTCTTGTTTCTAACGTTGAAAAATACACAAAAAGTGAGTTCTCCCTCCCTGGGTGGAGCAGAAGAGACTGTCAGATTCGTACGGACTAAAATCCACTGTGACTTTCATTTCCGATCCAAGTGGAATATGACCCGTCGCGTCGACTCACCCATTACTCGGCGTCCGCATGCCCGCGCCTATAGTGGCCGGAAATCGCTTCACATCGTTCAACACCCCAGGCGTCTCCCGCTGCGGCTGGGGTGGAGTCTGTCCTCTCCCTCACGCATTTCGCCTCTTCCTTCACTAGCATAACTGCTTCGCAGAAGAAGGTGCCTGCTTCTCATTTCATCTCACCCCACAGCATGGCCTCAACCAATGCCAGGCGGGAAAGGTCGCCACCATCTACCGCCTCCGTAAGTAACTAAGGACAGCGTAGCTCTGTGCAAGCGGGGCAGATCTCCAACGTGCTACGGTCAGAGTCCCAAATAACAGTGGGAGGGGTTGATATCGGCGTCGGGTTGATGAAGTACCTGGGACTCGTCCTCGACAGCCGGTGGAAATTCAGGGAGCATTTCCTGCGTTTGGCCTCCAAGCTGAACCGAGCAGCGGCCGCCTTCAAGCAGCTCCTGCCCAATCTCGGCGGGCCAAACACATCCTGCCGGAGGATGTAGGTACGCCGTTGTCATGCGGTCCATGGCCCTCTATGGGGCTCCCGTGTGGGCCCTGTGCATGCGGACGCGACCGGAAAAACTAGCTGCGTGCCAGAGGGTCATATAGCCATTTGGATGATCTGGGTATACCACACGATCGCCGGCGAATCGGCCAACCTAATTGCCGGATTGTCACCTTGGGATCTGGAGGCGAAAGCTCTTTGGCGCGTCTACGAGTGGCGCGCGGAGGCGCAACGCCGGGGCGGATCTCCGCTGCCTCGACAAGTCGAGGCATTGCGAGAAGAGCTCCGGCGCGATCTTAGGGCTGTATAGAGGGACCGACTGTCGCAACCGAGGTTCAGGAGTTTCAGGAGGTTACTGTGTCTCTGCGTCTGATAGGGAAAGCAGAAACGTCTGGGTGTCACTACTGCGAGAATCGCTCGGAGGACACGATGGGGGATACGATGCAGGACTGCCCCGCTTGGGCGGAGTACCGCCCTGTCCTCAAGGAAGCGATAGGTGGCGACATCTCACGCCCGGCATTATTGCGAGGCGAGACCGAATGGGAAGCGGTCGTCTTCTTCTTTGAAGAAGTTATGCTAGCGAAGGAGGAGGCGGACGCTGTGAGGGGGAGCGCAGCCTCAATCTCGCAACCCAGCCGGACGGCATCGGAAGTGGCGAAGCGACTTTCGGCCACCGTACGACAGCGGATGGCGAGTAATGCGCGACTCGCCGTCCGATCATGGACCATGCCCGGGTCGACGGCGAATCTTGTTCCACGCGCGCCTCAAAGTGCTGTCAGCAATCTGACGGGCCCCCCCTCAGAGGGCCAAACCCTTTTGGGGTTGTAGGACCGTCTTATCAGGTAACTGTGGCCCCGAAAAGTAAAGGGCTATTGAAGGACACCATGCATTTTAGTCGGTATAAGTCTGACAGTCCCTCTCGTTCTGCTCGGGTGGGAGGACTCATTGGATGATTTTACAACGTAAAAATATAGCCAAGCGCCTGTCGGGACCACGGAACTGCCCTGCGCAGGGTGGATTTTAGTACGAGTCTGACAATCCTTTCCACTTCAGCCATAGAGTAAGAACTCATTTAATTTCTTACAACTTCAAAACGAAAAACAAATCTTTTAGGAAAAAAAAGCTTTTTGAAAAAAAATTAGTAATTATTGGAAGTCGGTGACAAAAGGATTTGTCACACTGGATGCGTTCTGCGGGCTCCGGTCAGGTCAAAGCGAACGCAGCCCGCATGATGTATGAACAACATTGTCGGTATCAATATATTTTGTATAGAGTGCAATCTGACCGTGCGAGCACAACCAAAGAACGCATGTTGGCCCGACAGGGCGGTGGGGAGGGAAGGACGCGTCCGGACCGGTTGGCTGCGGGCACGCGGGCTGCGGGCTGCGGGCGGCGGGCTGCGGGCGGCGGGCAACGGTCAGTTTGTTGATGTTCGCCAGCGTGTTTTCTTCTTCCTCGGTAATCATTTTCCTCGATCAAAACCCAATAATAAAAGAACTGATTACCAGCACCACTGATACACGCACTCAAATAACTGAAATAAGATGGCCGCTGTTTGGCCTGCCCGCATCGCCCGGACCGCTGACCGGTTGCCCTGCCCGGATCGCTGACCGATTGCTCTGCCCTGCCCGCAGATCGATTGTCCCGACCGACAGCGTTGTTCATACATGATGCGGGCTGCGTTCACTTTGACCTGACCGGAGCCCGCAGAACGCATCCAGTGTGACAAATCCTAAAAGGTCGAGAAAATGAGAAACAAGTCACCACTCAGTTCCAATAATAACTTGTCCATTCAAAAGTTATTTTAGGTTATAGTGGGTACAGACATTTTTTTTTTAGCGTGGAATATCATCAAATGACTCCTCCCACCCAGGGCAGGGCGGGAAAGACTGTCAGACTCGTACTGACTAAAATCCACGGTCCTCCTTCAATAGCCCTTTATGTTCCGGGGTCACGGTAATGAGAAAAGTCCCGCGACCCCGGCAGGCTTTGGCCCTCTAGAGGCCGCCCCATCATGCTGACACCCTTTGAGGCGCGCATGGAACACAACGCGCCGTCGACCCGGGCATGATCCATGGTCGGACAGCGAGTCGCCCATTACTCGCCGCCCGCATGCCCGCGCATACGGTGGCCGGAGATCGTCTTGCAACGTCCGTCGCCGTGGGTGTCTACCACTGCGGCTGGGGTGGAGCGAGGACGCTGTCCTCTCCCTCACGCGGCGCGCCTCCTGTCCTCCTGTCGCCGCCCTGAGGATACGGCGGTGCTCTGCCCAAGCGGGGCAGTCCTGCACCGTATGCTCCACCGTGTCCTCCGGGTGATCCTCGCAGTGGTGACACCCAGACGTTTCCTCCTTTCTCCTCACACACAGGTACCTCCCGAAACAGCCGTGTCCGGTGAGGACCTGCGTCAGGCGGCAGGTTAGGACGCCGTGTCGCCTATCCAACCACTCCTCAAAGAGGGGTCTTACCGCCGCGATTGCGGCGTGCCCGGACCTCCCGTCCATACTGCCCTGAGATCGCGCCGGAGCTCTTCCCGCCTAGTGGGTACAGACATAGTATATTTTTTTCAGATTGCGTAAATAATGCTTAGATATCCGTTGATTTGCTGTAATTTATAAAGAGAGTTCCCTAGATTTCTTCAACATCCCGTCATCATATCCTGACCTGATTACCATGGGATTATCTGTGATGTAAATGTTTTTAAACAAAAGAAGAATTTCCCAAATCTGTCCAGGCGTCATCGAAAAATCGGGGAACATAAATAACAAAAGGTTATGAATTGGGAACCTCCTCCTTTTTTTCGAAGTCGGTTGAGAAACAAAAACCAAGTGTAAAATATCATTTCTGTAGGAATTCGGTGACTTTGTTTCTTATTTCCTTGATTTTTTTACCGCCGACTTCCGAAAGAAGAGTTATTTTATATTTATTTTGTATTGTTTTTAGAAGCCGGTTATATTTTGCTCTTTTTAGAAGGTACAGGTGCTGTCATTTATTGAAGAGTTCCCACGATTTTGTCCAAGATCGGGTCATGAGATCCTGACCAAGTAAACATAGGTTGTTATTGAAGAGATTCTTCGTTTTCTCCAAGATTCCGTCATGACCTAGTAACCATGGGACCATTAAGATACCCTTTTTTTTTGCGAGGTAAAATCATCAAATGAGTCCTCCCACCAAGGGTGGGGCGGGAGGGACTGATCCGTCAATAGCCCTTTACGTACCAGGGTCACGGTTATCAGGTGAGACAGTCCCGCGATCCCGGCAGGCTTTGGCCCTCTTAGTGGGCCCCGTCAGATTGCTGACTCTTAGTGGACCCCGTCAGATTGTTGACTCTTAGTGGGCCCCGTCAAATTGCTGACTCTTAGTGGGTCCCGTCAGATTGCTGACTCTTAGTGGGCCCCGTCAGATTGCTGACTCTTAGGGGGCCCAGTCAGATTGCTGACTCTTAGGGGGCCCGGTCAGATTGCTGACTTTTAGTGGGCCCAGTCAGATTGCTGACTCTTAGTGGGCCCCGTCAGATTGCTGACTCTTAGTGGGCCCCATCAAATTGCTGACTCTTAGTGGGTCCCGTCAGATTGCTGACTCTTAGTGGGCCCCGTCAGATTGCTGACTCTTAGGGGGCCCAGTCAGATTGCTGACTCTTAGTGGGCCCCGTCAGATTGCTGACTCTTAGTGGGCCCCGTCAGATTGCTGACTCTTAGTGGGCGCCGTCAGATTGCTGACTCTTAGTGGGCGCCGTCAGATTGCTGACTCTTAGTGGGCCCCGTCAGATTGCTGACTCTTAGTGGGCCCCGTCAAATTGCTGACTCTTAGTGGGTCCCGTCAGATTGCTGACTCTTAGTGGGCCCCGTCAGATTGCTGACTCTTAGGGGGCCCCGTCAGATTGCTGACTCTTAGGGGGCCCAGTCAGATTGCTGACTCTTAGTGGGCCCCGTCAGATTGCTGACTCTTAGGGGGCCCCGTCAGATTGCTGACTCTTAGGGGGCCCAGTCAGATTGCTGACTCTTAGTGGGCCCCGTCAGATTGCTGACTCTTAGGGGGCTTCGTCAGATTGCTGACTCTTAGGGGCCCAGTCAGATTGCGGACTCTTAGTTGGCCCCGTCAGATTGCTGACTGTTAAGATACCCTTTCAAACAAAAGAAGAATTACCCAAATCGCTCCTGGCGTCATTGAGAAATCTGGGAACATACATAAAAAAATGTTCCGACGAATTGTGAACCTCCTCCTTTTTTGAAGTCGGTTAAAAGATAAGATCTTCTTAACATTATTATAAATAAACCACTCATTATTCCTCGTTATCCTACTAGTATTACAAATACGAAATTAAGTCTATACGTCTAATCCGTTTTTACGTCAAAACTGCTGAACCGATGTTGATGAATTTTGATACAGAGATAGATGGGTCTCTAGACACGGTTATGGGCTATACATAAATCCGGTTGGGGTGGGCAAAGCCGCGGTCAAAAGCTAGTACGTCAAAAAATCTATGGATTCCTACAAAAAATAACTCCAGATTGGAACAAAATTCAAACCGCCATATCTCTGGTTGGTTACGGTTTAGAAACTTATTTTATTTTTCTATGAACTTCTTAGGTAGTAGTCTAATTATGCCCAAAGTTTCATCACTGGCGAAAGAAAAAAAAAAATTGATGCCAAGGTCCGTACTAAAAGTTGCAAACCCCTTTGATTTTGGCATTTTTTTTTAAATATTGCCGATAGTCTCATACCAAGTTTTATTTCATATTCGGCTAGCCCGCGCACACTCCTATACAACGATACCTCGGACGTTCGATTAGCTCTCAGAAAAATTTTCTGCCCCGTTCCCAACCCAAAATTTCACACTTACATCGTTTGATATTTCGTTAGTTGCAATAGTTAGCTAGTCGTTTAAACATTTCTAGTAGTCGCTGTACCTACCTCTTTCCATTCCCGTGATCAGATCCGCGTTTCTTTGCCCGAGTCCTGGTGAACGGGTTGTAGAACCTTTTTTTTTCAACATAACAAAATTTGATTTTGGCATTTTTTTTAAAATATTGCCGATAGTCTCATACCAAGTTTTATTTCATATTCGGCTAGCCCGCGCACACTCCTATACAACGATACCTCGGACGTTCGATTAGCTCTCTGAAAAATTTTCGGCCCCGTTCTCAACCCAAAATTTCACACTTACATCGTTTGATATTTCGTTAGTTGCAATAGTTAGCTAGTCGTTTAAACATTTCTAGTAGTCGCTGTACCTACCTCTTTCCATTCCCGTGATCAGGTCCGCGTTTCTTTGCCCGAGTCCCGGTGAACGGGTTGTAGAACCCTATTTTTCAACATAAAAAAATTTGATTTTGGCAATTTTTTTTTAAATATTGCCGATAGACTCATTCCAAGTTTTATTTCATATTCGGCTAGCCCGCGCACAGTCCTATACAACGATAACTCGGACGTTCGATTAGCTCTCAGAAAAATTTTCGGCCCCGTTCCCGACCCAAAATTTCACACTTACATAGTTTGATATTTCGTTAGTTGCAATAGTTAGCTAGTCGTTTAAACATTTCTACTAGTCGCTGTACCTACCTCTTTCCATTCCCGTGATCAGATCCTCGTTTCTTTGCCCGAGTCCCGGTGAACGGGTTGTAGAACCCTATTTTTTAACTTAGAAAATTGATCTTTGACATTTTTTTTTAAATATTACTGACAGTCTCATACCAAGTTTTATTTCATATTCGGCTAGTCCGCGCACACTCCTATACAACGATAACTCGGACGTTCGATTAGCTCTCAGAAAAAATTTCGGCCCCGTTCCCAACCCAAAATTTCACACTTACATCGTTTGATATTTCGTTAGTTGCAATAGTTAGCTAGTCATTTAAACATTTCTAGTAGTCGCTGTACCTACCTCTTTCCATTCCCGTGATCAGATCCGCGTTTCTTTGCCCGAGTCCCGGTGAACGGGTTGTAGAACCCTATTTTTTAACCGACGAAAAAAAAAAGGAGGAGGTTCTCAATTCGACATGTATATTTTTTTTTTTTTTTTTTTTTTATGTATGACCACGCATAACTTTTCCCAGCGTGGTCCGATTTCAAAAATTCTTTTTTTGTTGGAAAGAGTATATCTCAAAGTTGGTCCCATTTTAATTTCAAAACTAAAATCGGCCTCTAAGGGTAGAAAAAAAGGAATTGATTGTCAACTTTCCTACAGAATTTTCAGTTGTGAACCGATTCGTTTGAAATAAAGTATAACATATGTAGTTCTGAGGACATTACTATATAGCAGAGATGTGGAGAAGATAACATGATGGTGTCACCATCATCAGATCAACTCCAGATCCCTGTTATGTTGTGAAGTCAGTCCCAAGAGTTCCTCAACAGTTAACAACAGCTATATCGTGTTTGGACTCATTTCACTCAGCTTGATGAGAACTTTAGACCCAGCTGAGGTATCATTGTCATCGAGGGTCTGAGGATGGTGACGGAAAGCAGGGGCAAGAGGTCCTCAACAGTTAACAGCACCTATATCGTGTTTGGGCTCATTTCATTAGTCTTGATGAAAATTTTAGACCTAGCTGGAGTATAATTGTCATCGAGGGTCTGATGATGAGGACAGAAGGCAGTAGCAAGAGATCCTCAACAGTTAACAGCAACTATATCGTATTTGGACTCATTTCATTCATCATGATAAATGATAAATGATAAATGATAAATGATATTTATTTTGCAAATAGGTTTTCGCAAACACTTTTACAAGTCAAAACACTTTTTTTATAGCTAGATGAGGCCGGTGTTTCGTACCTGACTACTCTGAGAAGAAACATCCGAAACAAACTCAGAGGTCATCGTCTCTTTTAAAGTCCAGACATTAAATTGGTTAAGTCATGCGAGGACCCTGCAGGTTTGTGTCTGAGATGGTCTTTTGAAGAAAGAACCACACAAATTTGAGTGGACCTGTCCAGTCAGTGCAAGCATTTGTCAGTTATCGTGAAGCTCGACTCATAACCCAAGGAGCTCAACGACACGACGAACAATACCAAAGAAAGGACATTTGGGTAGGCCACATAAATAACTCAAACTGTCAGACAAACGCAAATGTACCGGGCGAAAAAATAGAAAGCGTGACCCACATAGATCCTCACATTCACAACAAACAGAAAAAAAAAGTAAGAATTCGAGAAAAAACATTACATGTCAAAATGTATATAAAAATAATTGTAAATGTCAGATTGTATATAAAAAGTAAAAAACAAAAAATAAAAAAAACAATAATACATGTCAATATGTATAGATAAAAAAAAATATACATGTCCAACTGTATATGAATAAAAAAACATACATGTCAAGTTGTATAAAAAAAAGAACATGTCAAAATGTATAAAAAAAAAATCAAACATGTCAGAGTGTATAAAGTGAAATAAAAATAATCACATAACATGTCAGAGTGTATATAAAAAAAAAAAAACCACAAAAGAAATGAACAAATAAATTATTTAGAGACTTCATTCACTAAGCAAATAAAATTGGAGCAGCTTAATCCCATGCCTTTTTGTCCTCTAGATAGTGATTGACATGATAGTAGGCTTTCTGGCACAGATTCCGTTTAATAAATGATTTGAATTTATTTATACTTAGCGTTTGAATATGGGATGGAAGTTTATTATAAAAACGTATACACTGGCATCTAAATGTAACCCCAATTTTTTTGAGCCGGGTAGCTGGAACTATAAATTTGTCTTTATTTCTTGTGTTTATATCATGTAAATCACTATACTTTTTAAAAAGATTTACATTTTTATGTGCATACAAGAGATTTTCATAAATAAATTGAGAGGGCACAGTCATTATATTAATCTCTTTAAACTTTTCTTTTAGGGAATATCTAGGACTCAATTTGTAGATGGACCGAATTGCCCTTTTTTGCAGAACAAAAATTGTTTGAATATCGGCGGCACTGCCCCATAAAAGAATACCGTACGACATCACACTGTGGAAATAGCTGAAGTAAACTAAACGGGCTGTCTCTAAATCAGTTAATTCACGGATTTTCCTAACCGCAAATGCTGCAGAACTAAGTTTTTTTGACAATTTTTCTATATGGGGGCCCCACTGAAGTTTGGAATCCAAAGTAATACCTAGGAAGACTGTAGTATCGTCTGGTTTTAACTCTTGGTCCTTAATTAGTACACTAGTTTCTACTTGTCTAACATGAGGTATAGTAAACTTTATACATTTCGTTTTTTTTTCATTTAGCAGAAGATTATTACTGTTAAACCAATCTACTACCTTTGCAAGGGCACTATTAACATCATCTGTAATAAGTTGCTGACGTTTCAGTTTGAATAAAAGAGATGTATCGTCTGCAAACAACACTATATCATGATTGTCTTTTACGAGGTAAGGCAAATCATTTATATATATGAGAAATAAAAATGGGCCTAGAATTGAGCCCTGAGGTACCCCCATTTTTACTACAGACCCGGGAGACCTTTTTCCGTTGACATCCACTCTCTGGATCCTATCACTCAAATATGAAGTAAGAAGATCCAGAGAGGCGTTCCGAATTCCATGATAAGAACTTTAAACATAGTTGGGATTTGACAGTCGTTGACAGTCTGAGACTGGAGTTTTTAGTTGCAAGTTACAGGTCCTCAACAGTTAATACTAATTACTGTGACGGTTACGTTGACAATGACAAAAGGGAAGACGGATTTTTCCATGTGTTAAACACTCTAATCATGGTATACAACTAAAAAGCTAAAAATAATAACTTTTTAACAAAAAAATCAAACCGACGAAAGATTGAACTGAAAAGCTAAAAATAAATTTTGAGGCGGCGCCCTTTGATTATATAATGTCTAGATGGAGCGTCGCCCTACAATCGTTCAAAGAAAACGAGTCAACATTTTCAAGTATGTGTGCGTGCAGGCGTCGTTTTGCACTATGCGTCTATGTCTCTATGTGCGTAAATAATTATACCAGCTACTACCATTTTCCCATAAATCACATTAAAAAATAGACTTATTAAATAAGATAAGTTTTAGGTGTATGTATGTAGTGTTATGTGTATGTATGTAGTGTTATGTGAGCCAATAGTTGGTTGACACTTTTTGACACGTTTGCGCGCACTTGACGCTCCATCTAGACATTATATAATCAAAGGCGGCGCCAAAGAAACAATGAACGAAAAGCAACCTAGCTACAATAAAATTATGCTTCGCTTCAAATAATTAATTTAGGTACATGTTTGTATGTTTGTTTGGCGCCGCCTCAAAATTTATTTTTAGCTTTTCAGTTCAATCTTTCGTCGGTTTGATTTTTTTGTTAAAAAGTTATTATTAACTTAGAAAATTGATCTTTGACATTTTTTTTTAAATATTACCGATAGTCTCATACCAAGTTTTATTTCATATTCGGCTAGTCCGCGCACAGTCCTATACAACGATAACTCGGACGTTCGATTAGCTCTCAGAAAAAATTTCGGCCCCGTTCCCAACCCAAAATTTCACACTTACATCGTTTGATATTTCGTTAGTTGCAATAGTTAGCTAGTCGTTTAAACATTTGTAGTAGTCGCTGTACCTACCTCTTTCCATTCCCGTGATCAGGTCCGCGTTTCTTTGCCCGAGTCCCGGTGAACGGTACCCTTTTTTTTTTTTTTTTTTTATCGTGGTAAAATCATCAAATGAGTCCTCCCACCCCGGGCAGGGCGGGAGGGACTGTCAGACTTGTACTGACTAAAATCCACGGTGTCCTTCAATAGCCCTTTATGTTCCGGGGTCACGGTAATGGTATAAGTCCCGCGACCCCGGCAGGCTTTGGCCCTCTAGAGAGGGGGCCCCGTCATTATGCTGACGCTCTTTGAGGCGCGCGTGGAACACAACGCGCCGTCGACCCGGGCATGGTCCATGGTCGGGCAGCGAGTTGCCCTTTACTCGCCGCCCGCATGCCCGCGCCTACGGTGGCCGGAGATCGTCTTGCGACGTCCGTCGCCGTGGGTGTCCACCACTGCGGGTGGGGCGGAGGGAGGACATTGTCCTCTCCCTCACGCGGCCCGCCTCCTCCTTCGCGAGCATGACTGCTTCGCAGAAGGAGGCGACCGCTTCCCACTCCGTCTCGCCCCGCAGCATGGCCGCAACCAATGCCGGGCGCGAGAGGTCTCCGCCTATCGCCGCCGTGAGGACACGTCGGTGCTCTGCCCAAGCTGGGCAGTCTTGCACCGTATGCTCTACTGTGTCCTCCGGGCGATCTTCGCAGTGGTGACACCCAGGCGTTTCCTCCTTTCTCCTTAGACACAGGTACCTCCCGAAACTTCCGTGTCCGGTGAGGACCTGCGTCATGCGGTAGGTCAGGACGCCGTGACTCCTATCCAGCCACTCCTCAAAGAGGGGTCTTACCGCCGCGATTGCGGCGTGCCCGGCCGTCGGTTGCGACAATCGTCCCCTCCATACTGCCCTGAGATCGCGCCGGACCTCTTCCCGCCGCGCCTCGACATGTCGGGGCAGCGGGAATTCTCCCCGGCGCTGCGCCTCCACGCGCCACTCATAGACGCGCTGGAGGGCAGTCGCCTCCAGATCCCAGGGCAGTAATCCGGCAAGCAGGTTGGCCGATTCGCCGGCGATCGTGCGGTATCCCCGGATCATTCGGATAGCTATGACCCTCTGGCATGCGACCAACTTTAGTGGTCGCGTCCGGATGCTCAGGGCCCACACTGGGGCCCCGTAGAGGGCCATGGACCGCACGACACCGGCGTACAGCCTACGGCAGGAGGCGTTTAGCCCGCTGAGATTAGGCAGGAGTCGCCTGAGGGCGGCTGCTGCCCGGTTCAGCTTTGGGGCCAAACTCAGGAAATGCTCCCTGAAGTTCCACCGGCTGTCGAGGACGAGTCCCAGGTACTTCATCGTCCTCCCGACGCCGATGCGAACCCCCTCCACCGTTATGTGGGACTCGGACCGTGGCGCGTTAACGCGGCCATGAAAACACATGGCCTCCGTTTTGTGCAGCGCCACTTCGAGCCCCAGCTGCCGGATCCTATCGACGACTGTCGCAACCGCTTGCGTCGCCAGGTCGGCCGCCGCCTGGTGCGACTCTCCCTCCGCCAGGACGAGCGTGTCGTCAGCGTAACATATTACGCTGACGCCGTCAGGGAGGTCGCCGCGCAGCACCCAATCGTATCCGATGTTCCACAGGGGCGGCCCCAAGACCGATCCCTGTGGAACACCGCACGATATCTCTCGCCGGTTCCACTCTCCCCGGTGACCGGGGTAGATGACGGCTCTGTCCGTCAGGTAGTCCTCGACTATGCGACGGAGGTAGGTCGGCACCCGGTGATACCGGAGTGCCTCCCTGATGCAACTCCAGGGCAGGGTGTTAAAGGCGTTGGTGATGTCCAAAGACACCGCCAAGACGACCCTGCCCCGGGCTACTGCATCCCCCGTCGTGAGGGCTCTCACGCGCATGATGGCGTCCACCGTCGAGCGCCCCCTGCGGAAGCCAAACTGGCTCTCCGCAAGGTTCGGGCCCATCCGATTCAGGTGCCCGACGAGGCGGTCTGCAATTACTCTTTCAAAGAGCTTGCCCACCTCGTCGAGCAGCACGATGGGCCGGAATGCGGACGGAGAGTCCGCAGGGCGCCCGTGCTTCTGGATGAGGACCAGTTTTCCCGTCTTCCAAAGAAGCGGGAACCGGCCCCTCTCCAAGCATGCGCTAAAGAGCCCCCCAAGTCGAGGCCCGAGAGTCCTCGAGGCCAGGACCCAGGCTTTCCCTGGCAGGCCGTCGGGTCCTGGGGCGGTATTTTTGGCCTTGAGCCGTTGTACCGCCACTCTCATGTCTACCTCGGTCACCTCTGGAGCGTCGTAGACGTCGTCGTCGCTGTGGTCCGCGTTTGCGTCAGCTTCGTCCTCAGATTCCGTCGGAGACGGAGCCATGGGCGGGGGAGTATGCTCCCCTCGCGATGGGAACAGGGCGCTCACCACGTCCTCCACGAACTGAGGCTGGAGACTCTGCGTCAACGGGGGAGCCCAGGGGCGGAGTTTTTCGCGCACCCACTTATAGGGGCGGCCCCATGGGTCCCCGTCCAGAGTCTCCAGCATCTCCCTGCGGGCCAATTCTTTGGCCCGCCAGATCTCGTCGCGGAGGACGGCCTTCGCTGCCCTGTAACCCTCGTGCAGCTCCGCCTCTACAGTCGCCGCATCCGGAGGTCGGGTGCGGCGCCTGCGGAACCTGAAGTACCGGCGTCGCGCGGCAACGCACGCCTCGCGCAGCGCTGCTAGCTCGCGCGACCACCAGTACAACTGACGCCGGGCGCGTCCTTGCCGGACCCGGGGCATGGCCACGTCACATATCTCCGACATGGCCTCCCGGAACCACTCCGCCTCGTCGTTGATGTCGGCAGGCCTGTCCGGTGGTGACACCCAGGCCTGCACGATCGAGGCTTCCAGGAATAGCTCCCGGTCCAGCTGCTTCAGCGCCCATCGCGGACCACTTGGGTTCCGTCCACTTGGAACCGGCGCGTCTGAGGTCTGGGCGGAGACGTCGAACCGGATATACCGGTGGTCGGAATAGGTCTCCACCTCCTCCACAACGCGCCAGCCAGTGACGCGCGGCGACAGGTCGGCGGTGGCGAACGTAACGTCCACCACCGACTCGCCCGTCCACCGCACGCACGTGGGGACAGAACCCCGGTTCTCGATCACCAGGCCCTGCGCACGGGCCCAGTGCTCGAGCATCCTACCCCGCGTATAGTCCGTGGACCGGGAACCCCAAGCCGGACTTTTGGCGTTGAAGTCCCCAAGGACGAGCGCGGGGAGGGAACCGAGGGCGACGACGACATCTCCCAGCTCCGTTAGGGAGTCTTGGAACTCGGCGAGAGATCGATTCGGGGAGAAGTAAACGCCTACAACGGCGATCTCCCCGAACCGTGCTGCGACGATCCCGCGCCCTCTCTTTACGCGATCGAGGGGCGGGGTACCGGCGGCGGCCGACGAAATTAGGGTCACCGAGCCGTCCAGGTCCGCTACCCAGTCATTCCTGGGCAGGACAAAATACGGCTCGGCGACCACGGCGACGTTGATCAACCACTGCGCCATGCTCTGGAGCAAGAGATCCTGAGCAGCGGCGCAGTGGTTGATGTTCGCCTGGAGGAAGCGCAATGGAGACATTAATCTGAATCCATTGCAGCCTCCTCCAGGACCCTCTCCGAGGGTTGAGCCACGGCGGCGGCGGCGGCAGCGGGAGCGGCGGCGGCGGCGGCGGTGGCGGTGACGGCGGCGGCAGAGGGCCTACCTCTGCGCCTGGCTTTGGTGGGTGGGGCGCAGGACTTGCCCCCAGCCCGGTGATCGGCCGGCTTGCCAGCCGCCTCACATGCGAAGCAGTGAGGCGGGGCAGAGCATGAGCCGGCCTTGTGACCGGGCTGACCGCAGCGGAAGCACCTATCGCTGCGGTCCACCTCCGAGGTGCAAACGCATGCCGCGTGGTTACCCACTTGGCAGCGGTAACACCTCAGGGGTCTGGGCTCCAGGACTTTAACCTGCGCCGACACCCAACCAACCAGGAGCCTTCGGCCCTCCTGCAACTTTTTGGCTGCCGACACGGGGCAGCTAACCGTGATGGTTTGCAACCCCGCGAAGTCAGGACGTAGGGCACCCGCCCTCACCTGATCGGTAGGGCACCCCCCAGTCCTGGCAACAGCAGCCACAACGTCCTCCGCCGTCACGGAGTCGTCCAGACCCAATATGCGCACGTCTGCGCGCTTGGTGGGTCTGGACACTCGGGCCTCCTCTGCATTTAAGGACGCTCTGAGCCGTTCGGCCAGAGCGTCAGCAGTGGGTCCACTGGCCGCGCCGGGGAGCTCCAACATCCGAGCCCCCGTTGCGGTGACCCGTAGACGGAGGCCCCCGGCGATGCCGAGCTCCGCGAGGTTCACCGCCTCCCGCGCCTTCGCGAGCACGTCGCGGTACGACACGCCCTTCTTGACCGCGTCCGGCTGCAGTGTGATCACTACAGCCGCGGTCTTTGGGGCGCGCAGTCGCGCCGCGACGTCGCGCTCTTTGCGCCGCCGCCGTCTCTCTCTCCTCCTCTTCGACCTGGCCGCACTGGCAGCCTTCCTCTTCTCCCCGGCCACTTGCCAATCGGCGCCGGCCGGTGGAGTTTTTGGAGGAGGCTGCTGGGACGACTGGCTCCCGGCCTGGGCCTTCTTCTTTTTGGCCGCCTGTGCCGGCCCCGCAGGTGTCGGGGTCGGAGGCGGCTTTGACGGACCCGGTTTCGCCTGACTAGGCTTTGCCGGGGCCGTCTTAGAAGGGGCCGTCTTAGGGGCCGTCTTCGCCGGGGCCGTCTTCGCCGCGGCCGCTTTTGCCGGAGACGGCTTGGTTGAGGGCGGCTTCGATGCAGCCACAGCCGCGTACGAAGACGCCGCCAGCGGGGGTCGCAGCACGCGGCTCTCCAATACGGAGAACCGCTGCTGAAAGGCGGCCAGCTCCTGTCGCACCAGGTCGAGAACAGAATTCTCCGCTGGTGTGGGCTGGCCTTTTTCCTTCCGGCCCCGCGGCAGCGCGTCCCGCTGCTCGCCTCCCCGTAGTTCAGCCAGGTCCGCCTTGAGGGCCGCGTTCTCACTCTGGAGAGCCTCCATGGCGGCAGTCAGGCGGGTGACCTCCGACCGCAGTTCGGACATATCGTCCCTTGCAGCCGGAGCCCCGCTGTGAACGCGCGCGGCCGCCATGATGGAGGCCGTGGCGTCGCCGATCGCACCCTCCTTACTATTCTTGGTCCGCTTCTGGATCACGATGCGGATGGCGGCTGCCACGGCCTCTGCTAGTCTAGCCTCGTTCGAGGCCAGACCAGTTTTGGGCTCTCCAGAGGAGATCCCCCTTCCCGAAGTCTTGCCTCGGCCTTTACCCCGCACGCTCGTGGGGATCTTACGGGCCGAGGCAAGCCCTTCCTCCGACGACGAGATGTCGTCCATTGAATGGGGGCGCTTGAGGAACTCTTTCCTCCTATCTGCACCCCCCTCATCCCTCCCCACCACGCCTCCAGAGCCCACGCTCTGGAAGCTCACGGCGTCTGATGCCGAGTCGGAGTCCGACCCGAGCACCAGCGCACCCTCCATCTGCGGAGCGGCACTCTGTGCCCGCTCTATTGTCGGTGCCGGTGGCGTGGACGTGCTGGACCGATCCAGCGACTCCACACCACGGGCACGTGAGCCTCCCTGGCTCAATGCGGCGACTGCCGGGCCAAACTTTGGGTAAAATTGGTGTTTGTTGTCCCCCCCAGAGTACGGTGGGACAGACCGGACGTGTCCGGTGCGGGATTCCCCAGCTGCGGAGCAGCTGGGACCCGCCTGGGTAGCTTTTCCAAAAACCTTTTTTTCCATAATTTTACTTTTTTAGAGAGGTGAGTTCCTCTTAACCTAATCCCCCATTTCCCCTCCCCTGGTTCACTTCACGGTTACGTCTAAAGATTAGACGCGTACCGGAAGTGAACCCTTCCCCCCCTAGACCCAATCTCTGAGACCGGGCCCCGCGCCGTCTAGAAGCTCGAGCTGACTGCTCGATCCTCCAGGCGGCGCGCCTTTCCCCGGTGTGTCCCTCTTGGTCTGGTCTCTCCCTCTGAGCCTGTCCGGCATGAGTGCACGAGTGCCTCTACCGGCAGGGGCCCAGAGATCATCGAGACACACAAGCCCCACCACGACGGCAACGTGGGGACACGTTGGTGGGGGAACGGTACCCTTAGCACGAGTTTTCACTCTTTTACTTTACAGCGTCTTTCCAGTATTTACAGCGTTTCTTGTATGAAAAAATGGAATAGCGCCTCTGATGTGCGAAGAAGGAACTAATTTTTTCCTTGAAAATTGTCAATTTGAAGTTGTCAAAGTTCCAGTTTACTTTACGTCTCAGATACTGAAAACTCGTGCTCAGGGTACGGGTTGTAGAACCCTATTTTTCAACATAAAAAATTTGATTTTGGCATATTTTTTTAAATATTGCCGATAGACTCATACCAAGTTTTATTTCATATTCGGCTAGCCCGCACACACTCCTATACAACGATAACTCGGACGTTCGATTAGGTCTCAAGGTTAGGTTAGGTTAGGTTAGGTTTTTTTTTTTTTTTTTTTTTTTTTTTTTTTTTTTTTTTTTTGAGGCAGGAGTGGGAAATCCCCACGGACACCTCGGCTGTCTCACCGTCTCGCTGAGACCATGAGACAGTCGAGGTAGTGCGGGACTCGAACCCGCTAAAACCCACTCCTGCCCTGCCAGTGTCCCTCTGCCATAACTCGCAGAGACCTTCGTTTCTAATTTTTATTGGGGCGCCTTGAGGCGGTCGGAGAGACCACATTCAGTGCGGTGCGTGGTTTCTTTAATTATATTGTACTCAACATACTTTACTGTTTTATTTATTTTATCTTTGTAATCTAATTTTATGTTTTCCTTGAATTTAATTTGTTTTACTAATTTTTTCCTAAAACTTTACCAATTTATATTTTCAATCTAATTCTTACTTTTATGTTTATTCTGTATTATGAAGTTTTACCCTTTTACTTTTATTGTTACCTATTATGTGATGACTTGTAACTATATTCTTATAATACAGTACAGTATCAACTCAGGTATTCAGGCTCGACACAACTTAACGATTCCACTGAAGTTGGCTCACGGTCCAGTATAATTGCTGCCACTTTCTCATGAAAGTGGCCCCAGTTACCATTCTTCATTAAGCCAACCCCAGTGGTTCGCTTAATGCAACTGCTATCTGGTTGTGTCGAACCTGTTCTCACTGTGTAGCAGGAAGTGGGCGCATTGTCAACTTTAGCAATACGCTACTGCCGCTCTGGCAAATGCGTCCCACTTCCTGCGTACTGGGCATTCACTGCTGAATGCGTTGTGCTCAGCGGCTCCTAGTTTGGCTCTGGTGCAGTTCACGCACGCCGCCGCCGTGCCAACCTGCTTCTCAGGGCAATCCGCACCGAGGTGCGGGCCACCACAGTGACTACACAGGTCGGCGGGCTCCGAGCACAGGCGTTTCCCGTGCCCGAAAGCCAGACAGCGGGTGCACTGCACCAGAGGTGTCTGGTCCTCAACGCGCACTCGTTGGAGGTCAATGCGCAGCTTGCCCCCCTCGAGTGCGCGCTTCCAGATCATGGGGGATACGCTGAGCACAACGCTATTAACGTGTGGGTTTCTGCATTTCTTTTTAAATCGGACCGCCATCCTGTCTTCCCCGTCACCGAGGCCGCAAAAGACCTCCCGGTTCTGGTTCCTAAGGGCTTTTAGTAGCTCTTCGTCGCTATGGACTACAAGCACCTCCCTAAGAACCAGAAGCGGGTCCCGATTCTTTACGTCCTCGACGACGAGGTTCCCTCCGGACGCTCGCAAACGCTCTTTAATTTTGCGCCTCTCCTCCTCTGTCGCACACCCCATAATGACCTTGCTGTCTTTAGCCTTCCGGACGCGCTCCACCCGCACCCAGCCGGCCTTTGCATCCACCGCCGTCCTGACCTTTTCAAGAACCTGGTCCCCCGTATCCATTTCATCCGTGGAGGAGACAACCACGGAGTGCAGCGTCGTTCGCTCCAGGGCCTGTGCCCCAGTATGGCTCTTACTTCCAGACGCTACACTGGCGTAGGTTGCCCTCTCCACGGTTTCCCTACCAGCCAAACTGTCTCGAAGCTTCTCGAGCTTCTCAGAGTTGTCCTTCAACTCCGAGATGTGCTCCTTTAGCTTGATAAGGAGCTCAGTCTGGCCAGCAAGGATGTCGATGGGACTGGGTAGGGGACTGCAGTCAGCGGCGGGTGCAGTGGTTGCCAGCTCCGGTGCGACCGCAGGCGCGACCGGGGCGCTGTCCTGCTCCGCCTCCTTGACCAGCTCGTAGAGTCTGTTTATGGCTTCAAGCACCGCAGTCTTAATGTTTGTTTTGAGGTTGCGAGAGTTGCCCAAATTGAGCTTAGCTTTATTTAGGCAAGCTCTCGCCTCCGCAGTACGACTGCGGTGCCTTGCCTCAGACACCTTGAGCGGCCTGGCGGCTTCTACTGGAGCTCGGGACGTCCCCGGAGTAGTTGGGCAATTTTTGCCGATGCAAGGAGTAGTTTCTCCAAACGAGATTCGCCTCCTCGCACCGGGAGACGAAGGCGCGACTTTCTCCGCCGAACGCGCCGAGCCCCAGGAGCCTTGAGAGCACACGTCTTTTGCTGGGGTGCGAAACATATCTCTGCGTGAGTGCGAACGACCCCAACGGACAACTGTAAAGGGGCGATCAGAAGGTGTTGTCCGCACTCGGGAGGAGAGACAAGGGGACACTGGCCTCTTCCGTGTCCCTGTATGGGGGGGACACAGCAGACAATAAACATATAATAATCAGTACAATATAAACAAAATGCGTATAATTAACGAAAAAGTATAATTACAGTTATATTCGCTGTCTGCTTATGGACAATAGTCCTGTCAAAATATAAAAGTGTGTGTTTTAAAATTTAATAACGTAGGTTACAAGTACCTATGTGTCCCTGTATAGAGGGGTACACCGTCAATATAATTAAGTTCAAATATCGAGTATAAAATTCAGTAAAAGTCGATATTTGTGTCAAAAATACCCTTTCCCGTACCAAAAATGCGTAAGCTAGCCTAAACGAACAGTTTTAATGAAAATCCAATATTTAAGAAAAAATTTTGTTCGGAATATAAAATGTTCACTCTCCCAGCTATAGGCCACAGGGCGGGTAGGTGGGGAAATTTTTTGCGAGCTAGACGCACGTGCGGGGTGTCGAAAGATTGGTCTCCGCGCGGGCTAGTCGAATATGCAATAAAATTTCCCACGACCGGAAGCAAAATTTTGAGTTATGGCCGAAAAACCAGTTATTTTACGTGAAAATTGGTGTTTTTTACCCCCACTCCGGAAATCGGGCCGCGGAACGCGGACCAAATCACGGGATTAGTAGGGGACGGTTGCTGAGACTAATATAAAATTAAAACTGTTCAAATTGATCTGAAAATGGCGAAGTTATTAAATTAAATATGTTGAAATTTTGAAGAAAAATACAAAAAATGCAAAATACGGATAAGGGTTGGTTTTGAGGGGTTGCGATTTGTGTCAAAAGATAGGCGTCCGCCTTTTTAGGTCTAATGAGCTGAAAACAGCTTCAAAATCGCACCTGTAACAAAGAAAATATCGATGGGTTAGGTTAGGTTAGGTTAGGTTAGGTTTTTTTTTTTTTTTTTTTGTTGAGGCAGGAGTGGGAAATCCCCACGGACACCTCGGCTGTCTCACCGTCTCACAGAGACCGTGAGACAGTCGAGGTAGTGCGGGACTCGAACCCGCTAAAACCCACTCCTGCCCTGCCAGTGTTCCTCTAACAACGTCAGAGACCTTATTTTCAATGTCCTTGTTACGCCTGCAGGCGGCCGATGAGGCCACTTTGAATTTCTGACTTTTGCTGATACTGTAGCGTCTTCAGGCGGCCGGAGAGATCGCTTTGTAAGTGCTGTCTTTTACGTTTTTGTTTCCTTTTTTTGCATACGCTATTTTAACTTTTTATATTTACTGATGGTTCGCTTTAAATTATCTAATGCAATTTCGTTACGTTTTCATATTATTTAGAAGTATTTTCTGCTTTACTTATTTAAAAATAATTTCTTTAGAGTATTATTAGTTTCTAATTTACTTTGTTTCAATTTGTTAATTTTATTTACTTCATTTTAATTTGTCTAATGCCATATGTGTTGTTTTAGTTTTCCCCCATGCTGCGACACTTGCCCTTATTTTTACGAAAGTAAAGCACTGCAATTGTTCTCTTGCTTCTTTGCTTGTGTGATATAGTATCCGTATACTTATTATAAGGTAAAATATCGCATAGCAAGGACAACGGTACCTTGTGCCAGGTTCGACGCAGCTCAGCGTATCCACTAGTGTTGACTCATGGTCTTGCGCAACTCCAGCCACTTTCATAAGAAAGTGGCTCCGGTTCCCACCCCTCATTAAGCCAACCCTAGTGGTTCGCTCAATGCGTTTGCGATCTTGTTGCGTCAAACCTGTTTTCGCTGTGGCGCAGGAAGTGGACGCATCGAGGCCCTTAGCAATAGGCTATTGCTTCTCTCGCGAAGGCGTCCCACTTCCTACGGATCGGGCAAACGTCACTAAAAGCATTGTGCTGATGCTCCCCCAGTTTGGCTCTGGTGCAGTTCACGCATGTCGCTGCCTCGCCGCTCTGCTTGACTGGGCAGTCCAACCTAAGGTGTGGACCACCACAGTGGCTGCAGAGGTCGGCTGGCTCAGTGCAGAAACGCTTACCGTGGCCGAATGCTAGGCAGCGGGTGCACTGCACCAGAGGCGTCTGATCTTCGACGCGCACTCTCTGGAGGTCAATTCGGAGCTTGCCTCCTTCGAGTGCCCTCCTCCAGATGATGGGGGACACGGTCAGCACAATACTGTTCACATGCGGGTTGCGCAACTTTTTCCGGTATTTGACACTCATTCTCCCTTCCCCGTCGTCGAGGCCGCGGAAGATCTCCCGATTCTGACTTCTGAGGGCTGCGAGCACCTCCTCGTCACTGTGTACTGAGAGTACATCCCTCAGAATCAGAAGCGGGTCCCTATTCTTCACGTCCTCGACGACGAGGTTCTCCCCGGCCGTCCGCAGTCGATCTCTGACCTTGTTTCTTTCCTCCTCCGTCGCGCACCCCATGATGATCTTTTGGTCTTTCGCTTTCCTAACCCGTTCTATCCGAACCCAGCCATCCTTCGCGTCCACCGCCTTCCTGACCTTTTCCAGAATCATGTCCCCTGTATCCATCTCCCGTGTGGAGGAAACAACCACGGAGTGCAGCGTCTTTCGCTCCTGGGCCTGAGTCCCGGTATGGCGACTAGTCGTTGACGCAACACTCGCGTAGGTTACCCCCTCCACACTTTCCCTGCTGGCCAGACTGTCTCGGAGTCTATCCATCTTTTCGGAGTGGTCTTTCAACTCCGAGATATGCTCCTTGAGGGTGTTGAGGAGTTTAGCCTGGCCAGCAAGAATTTCGACGAGACGGGTGGGGAGCTATGGACAGCGGTGGACGCGGCGGTCGTCAGCTCTGGCACGGTCACAACCGCGTTGGGGGCCCGCTCGAGCTCCGCGTCCTCGACCAGCTCGAAGAGCCGTTCCAGGGCTTCCAACACCGCATTTTTTATGTTGGTCTTGAGGTTGCGAGAGTTGCCCAGGTTGAGCTTCGCCTTCTGTAGGCAATCTCTCGCCTCCTCAAGACGACTGCGGCGCTCGGCCCCAGCCCCTTCGAGCAAACCGGTGGCGACAACGGGGGGCGGGCGCCCCTTAGGCGTGGTGAAGACCTCAATGAAGTCGCGGGGGGTGGCATCCTCAAAAGAAATCCTTTTCTTCACCTCGTCACGTTCCAACGGGGAGAGACATTTCTCTCCCATGGACTCACCCGTCGACCGATGCTCGTACGGAGCGTCATAGGGGTCGGGGGTATCCATAGGAACGATAACAGACGGACCCTTGTAGAGGGAGGGTCGTACAGGTCTGGTTTCTGTGGAAAACGAGAGTTTCATAGGACACTGGCTTCTGAATCCCTGTAAAGTGGGGACACAGAGTACAATATAACTATATAATCATAAAAAGCTATTTTAATTAAATAATAAACGTCAGAAAAGACGATTAAAATGCGTCAATACTATGTCCCTGTAAATGGGGGAACACAGTTTAAATAAAATAATAAAATTAAAATTGTCAAATAAAATTTAAAATATTTAAAACTAATGTAGGTTAGGTTAGGTTTTTTTTTTTTTTTTTTGTTGAGGCAGGAGTGGGAAATCCCCACGGACACCTCGGCTGTCTCACCGTCTCACTGAGACCATGAGACAGTCGAGGTAGTGCGGGACTCGAACCCGCTAAAACCCACTCCTGCCCTGCCAGTGTCCCTCTGCTGTAAGCTTGCAGAGACCTTTTTTGCTCTGCTTTAGTTCTTTGCTTTACTCGTGGCCGGAGAGACCACATTCATTGACGGTGAGATTTCAGATTAGTTATATATATGTATTTGTATCTTATATTTACTCTTATATTTACCGTGTATTTAAAACATTTTATATTTACTGTTTATACAGTTTCACTTTTGTATTTTCTTATATGTTTGTTGTTTTCTTAATGTCTATAATTCCAAATATCTAGTTACCTATTTTTGTTCTAATTTGTTCTATTTTCTTTTCTATTTAAATTAATTTTACTCAAATAATTCGCTATATGGTTTTCTACTTATCCTGTTTGTCTTAATTTGCCTTGTTCCGTTGCGTGTATCACTGCGTAATTACTCATATATGTATACTTATTATACAATATAGTATTACTACGTGTTTTGGGTTCGACACAACTTGACGGTTCCACTAGAGTTGACTCACGATTCAGCATAATTGCAGCCCCTTTCTCATGAAAGTGGCCCCGATTACCATTCTTCATTGAGCCAACCCCAGTGGTCCGCTCAATGCGACTGCTATCCGGTTGTGTCGAACCCGTACGCACCGTGTAGCAGGAAGTGGGCGCATTGGCAACCTTAGCAATACGCAATTGCTGCTCTGGCAAATGCGTCCCACTTCCCGCGTACTGGGCATTCGCTGCTGAAAGCGTTGTGCCCAGTGGCCTCCAGTTTGGCTCTGGTGCAGTTCACGCATACGGCCACTGCGCCGTTTCGCCTCTCTGGGCAGTCCGCCCTGAGGTGCGAACCGCCACAGTGGCTGCAGAGGTCTGCCGGCTCCGAGCATAGGCGTTTCCCGTGCCCGAAAGCCAAGCAGCGCGTGCACTGCACCAGAGGCGTCTGGTCCTCGACGCGCACTCGCTGCAGGTCTATGCGGAGCTTACCCTCCTCGAGTGCGCGCCTCCAGATCGTGGGGGACACACTGAGCACAACGCTATTCACATGTGGATTTTTAGACTTCTCACGGTATCTGACCGTCACTCTGTGGTCCTCGTCCTCGAGGCCGCGAAACACCTCCCGGTTCTGATTCTTAAGTGCCCTCAGTAACTCCTCGTCACTGTGCACCACAAGCACATCCCTAAGAATCAGAAGCGGGTCCTTGTTCTTCACGTCCTCGACGACGAGGTTCTCTCCGGCTGCCCTCAATCGCTCCTTTACCTTATGCCTCTCCTCTTCGGTTGCACACCCCATAATGACTTTGCGGTCCTTGGCCTTGCGGACACGCTCAATCCGCACCCAGCCATCCTTCGCCTCCACCGCCGCCCTAACCCTTTCAAGGACCTGGTCCCCCGTATCCATCTCCTCTGTGGAGGAGACAACCACGGAGTGCAACGTCTTTCGCTCCAGGGCTTGAGTCCCAGTTTGGCGATTTGTTGTAGACGCAACACTCGCGTAGGTTGTCCCCTCCACTCTATCCCTGCTGGCCAGGCTGTCTCGGAGTTTATCCATCTTCTCGGAGTGGTCTTTCAACTCCGAGATGTGCTCCTTGAGGGTGTTAAGGAGCTCAGCCTGGCCAGCAAGAATCTCGCTGGGGACGGGCAGGGGATCATGGACAGCGGTGGGCGCGGCGGTCACCGGCTCTGGTACGGTAATGGGCGCGTCAGGACCCCGCTCGAGTTCCGCGTCCTCAACCAGCTCGAAGAGCCGTTCCAGGGCTTCCAACACCGCATTTTTTATGTTGGTCTTGAGGTTGCGAGAGTTGCCCAGGTTGAGCTTCGCCTTCTGTAGGCAATCTCTCGCCTCCTCAAGGCGACTGCGGTGCTCGCCCCCAGTCCCTCCGAGCGATCCGGTGGCGGCCACAGGAGGCCGGCGCCCCTTTGGCGTCGTGAAAACTAGGATATGCTCACGAGGGGTGGCGTTCCCAAAGGATATTCTCCTCTTGGCATGGTCACGATCCCTCGGGGAAAGACACTTCTCCCCCATGGACTCACCCGTCGACCGATGCTCATACGGAGCGTCGTAAGGGTCGGGGGTGTTCATTTGAGCGCAAGGAGACATACCCTTGTATAGAGAGGGTCGTGCAGGTCTGGTCGCTGTGGAGAAGGTCAGTAACATGGGACACTGGCTTTGCGTCCCTGTAAAGGGGGAACACAAGTAATATATGTCGAAGAATCGATATCAGAAGGGGCGCGATATCGGAAATAACACTCACAAAACCTTCGTTAACACTTTTAATTACTTGCTAACACACACTGACTACAAAATAATCAAGGATGTCCGAGATATGGCTCGATTTTAAACTTAGGAACGCGGGAAGATTATCGTGGACGACGTGGCGTGACCAAGATGTCTACACAGCTTGACGGACCGATTCAAAGTGTTCACTTCACTCAACTCTCCGTCCAAGTGGCCTACCCCACACAGGTTTGCCAACATATCTGTCAACGTCAGTACCTGTCAACGTCGAATACCTGATTAAACTTCTGAATCGATATTCGACTCGACTATTCGCTCGGTGTTGCCATTACTCCACGCTAAGCATCCCCAAGTGTTATTACACTTGGCATTCCTAAACGTTATCTGTCAAATCTAACTTCATAGTTCCTCCAATGAGAGACAGATGGCGTTATTCTAAATTAACACTAATCAATAAATATTCTAAATTGAGTTTCTGTTTTGATTCACACTAACGATAATAGATGGCGTTATTCTTAATTAACAATAATCCATAGAGATTCCAAATTGTGCTTCTGTTTTGATTCCTCGGCAATGACAATAGATGGCGTTATTCTGAATTATTGTGCTTCTGTGTTGATTCTGCGACACGGCCATTCTGACAATTCACACGTCCTCGTGTGTGACATCTGGAATGAGAGAAAATTCTCGAACAGTAACCATTCTAACCGTTCGGCCATTCCTGACCCAAATGGAAAAAAGGTATTCTCATCAAAATAATTACAGGGTCTAATGAAAGTCATAACAAACTCTTACTCTCAAAGCTGACATGTCGAACAACACCCATACTCATTCAAGTAATAGGAAACTCATCAAAATATTGCAGTGCTCATACTCTGACCTTCATCCGGTCTTCATCATCACACATTATAACCTCCATCGAGTCATAAGCATGAAATCAAACTACCTCCATCCGGTCTTCAACACGTAACCATCCGGTTACAAACACAAGACCATCAAGATAATCATTTCGAGCCTTAATCAAAATTATTCTTAAAGTAGGTTTGTTCAACATGTTACCTTATTTTTCCTATAACGTTACAGATTATAAATTCCATAAAGAAAAATATCACATGAACTACTCAAAGTCAAACACAAAAAGACAACACAATTTAGACTGACCGAAAATCCCAGAGGAATCAATTACCTTTGCAATTGTATCATCACAATGCAGCAATCTTATAATCAAAACAGTAGGAATCAAATTCGTGGTCTGTGGCTAACACTAGCCCCACCAACAAACCTCTGTTTGTTGCACACCGTTCACCATGAACGCACAATACACGACCTCCGACAGTGCCATTCGCACACCGCGCATCCATGGACACCAGGATGTCAAAAATTTTCGGAAATACGGACTGGCTACGAAATGGCTACTGGTACGGTCTGACCAACCGACCTAAGATTCCACACTATCATTCAACTCAACACCTCTACTTAAAAATTGTACTTGAACCTCAGGCATTCTCCCTCAAATCCACAGCACTTAGCCAGCACCATGCATCACTACTTACCCAGCAGTGTAAATCACTGAAGTACTTAACCAGTACTTAACATTGTAGCGCTTAACCAGCGTTACAAATCTTATCACTTACCCAGTGATAATAATAACGCTTAACTAGCAATATTAACCCACTAACGCTTGACCAGCGAAAGCACACATCATAACACGCACCAGCGATTCAACAGTTAGCTGCCGAATTTACGTTGGTTTTCGCTTAACCAGCTCAGCCAACGCAATCCGCTTTACAAGCGATTACACTACTAACGCTTAACCAGCGATAGTTGACATAACTCGCTTAACCAGCGATTCAACAGCCAACGCCCAACCAGCGAAAGCACACATTATGACACGCTTAACCAGCGATTCAACAGTTAGCTGCTGAATTTACGTTGGTTTTCGCTTAACCAGCTCAGCCAACGCAATCCGCTTAACCAGCGATTACACTACTAACGCTTAACCAGCGATAGTCGACATAACTCGCTTTACCAGCGATTCAACAGCTAACGCTTAATCAGCGAAAGCCCACACTAACACACTTAACCAGAGATTACACTACTAGCGCTTAACCAGCGATAGTCAACATAACTCGCTTAACCAGCGATAAAACAGCCAACGCTTGACCAGCGAAAGACCACATCATAACACGCTTAACCAGCGAGTCAACAGCTAACGCTTAACCAACGAAAGCCCAAGTAATCCGCTTAACCAGCGATTACACTACTAACGCTTAACCAGCGATAGTCAACAAAACTCGCTTAACCAGCGATTCAACAGCTAACGCTTAACCAGCGAAAGCCCAAGTAATCCGCTTAACCAGCGATTACACTACTAACGCTTAACCAGCGATAGTCAAAATAAAGAACACAAGGCACCAGAGTCGTAAACAAAATGAAAATTGCTCACCGGATAGGGTCTCAGCCGACGCGCTCAGGAGGCACAGGTCAACCCTCTCCTCATTAATAGGCTTTGATGACCCGGAGTCGGCGCTGCTCCTCTCACTGCGCCGCGGCAGGTAAAACACTTCAGAGGCTTCACAGCACTTTTCAGGGGCATCACGGTCATTGCTAGGTAGCTTTCTCTTCATAAAAGAAACCGCTTGCAGCTCTTGTTGTAGCTGGCCACGTGTCTGGATATCCCACTGAAACACAAAACAGTCCACGACAGAATACTGTTTCACCCGGTCATTCCTGACCAAACTCTAGATTCAGTTCGTCGGCGAAAATAAGGAAATTTCAAAACTTTACTGTATCATTAAAACCTTCAATTAAATGAAACATCGGGAAAAGGTAATTGAAAATACAACAATCACTACCCTAGGCCACTAACAATTACCCTGGGCCACTAAAAACCCTAGGCCACTAACTACTAACCTAGGCCACTAACAATTACCCTAGGCCACTAAAAACCCTAGGCCACTAACTACTAACCTAGGCCACTAACAATTACCCTAGGCCACTAACAATTACCCTAGGCCACTAATAACTACCCTAGGCCACTAACAACTACCCTAGGCCACTAACAACCCTAGGCCACTAACAACTACCCTAGGCCACTAACAATTACCCTAGGCCACTAACAATTACCCTAGGCCACTAACAATTACCCTAGGTCACTAACAATTACCCTAGGCCACTAATAAGTACCCTAGGTCACTAACAACCCTACGACATGTACCACAGTCGTTCGAATCAATTCACAACTCTATTGCAAAAAAACTACCAATTTTCCCAGTACATAACATTCGACTTTCGAGAGCCACGGCTCTCCAGCCGAACAGCAATCACATTGCTTTCACACATCCAACGCATGGATCAAAACTTCTGTGCGCATCCACCACGTGGATCGCCCGTGTGCATCACCCGCTGACTACACACTATGGTCTCTCAAGACCCCAACCTCCACCAGGGTTAAACGCCTATCGCTTACCCACGGACTGCTTGAGTTGCCTCAAGAGATACCGATTTCTACCGGGCTACGACTACGTAATAACCACTGGTACGGTCGAAAACAATACGGCCGATAGACCACTTTACTCGACCTCTCACCACAACTTAATCAGAATCTATGGTAACTTCGACTGGTACATGACCCGTTGGCAGGTTTGTAGGTACACTAAGAATTCAAGGGTTTCAGTGTGTAAAGGTCACCATTACAAAATCTCTATCACTCTAAACAGACCCTTGAACTTTGGATCTAACTAAGACTGATTTCGTTCTTCATTTTCTAATAACACAAAATCTGCGATTTGCGATTATTTTTTTTTGCCTTTTTTTTTGTCAAATCGCGCTTTATCATATTCCCTACACTCTATTGAAAAACTCAGATAATTCTTTAAGCGTTTGCAAAAGCCTAGACTTGTTATACCCGTTATAACCGTCACGATAACAGTTAAATTCAATTGAAATGCGTTGTCACTATTATGCCTCACTGAATTTACACAAAGGACTTTCGTTAACTTAAACAGCTCAGTTGCCATGCAAACATGTCGGCATGTTTACAGAAAAACCCTGATTTAAAATCTCGCTACCTAACATGACATCACATTGCAAATAATTGTCGGGCAAAAATTTTAAAACAAAATTTCAAGAGGATGATCACCCGTTAATCACTACACAACATAAAATCTGTTCTGGACTGAATACTCGTGTCTGACCTATACCAGTCATTACATTACATTACAAACACGTTTACCACAAAATTTCGATGAAAAACTTTTTCTTTTCACGAGCGTTCAGCACCAGAATCGTAAGTAAAAATGAAACAATTCACCTGTGTTGTATCCTGCCTGATGGTGGTTGCACAACTCAGACATCGACGCGTCGCGTCGCGCCGTGCCGTCGACTGATCCGCAGCCACAGCCGCCACCACTGCTCGTACAGCGCACGGCTATGTGACCTGGCTTGCCACATTTGAAGCACACCAAGGTCTTCGATGCCGGCTGCTGCGTCACTTGGCTCGATGATGCTGTAGGTTGTAGGTCTTCCCTTCGTGTCCATCAGCTTACTTCTTAAATTCGGTCCATGTCATCCCAGGAAACGACACGGTAGATAGCCAGGTAGAAGCACCTCCCTTCAAGGCGCGGCTTATAGCGACCATAAGCGGAGCGCCACGTTGGTCTTGGTCCATCAAGCACATCTCTGCAGTCGTCACCCAAGCACGTGCATCCATATCTTGTTTCTCAGGATCGAAATCCAGTAAACGAAAGCGTCGTCACATGGCTTTAGTAGGTGTTTTCACGGCTTGAATCAGTGTCAGAAAATTGCGGTTCTGTTTTCCCAACAAACACATCCATTTTTCATCACTATAGTCTTTATTTCGAACACGTGGGTCGTCTTGGTCCATATCCCGCTTCTGATGTCGAAGAATCGATATCAGAAGGGGCGCGATATCGGAAATAACACTCACAAAACCTTCGTTAACACTTTTAATTACTTGCTAACACACACTGACTACAAAATAATCAAGGATGTCCGAGATATGGCTCGATTTTAAACTTAGGAACGCGGGAAGATTATCGTGGACGACGTGGCGTGACCAAGATGTCTACACAGCTTGACGGACCGATTCAAAGTGTTCACTTCACTCAACTCTCCGTCCAAGTGGCCTACCCCACACAGGTTTGCCAACATATCTGTCAACGTCAGTACCTGTCAACGTCGAATACCTGATTAAACTTCTGAATCGATATTCGACTCGACTATTCGCTCGGTGTTGCCATTACTCCACGCTAAGCATCCCCAAGTGTTATTACACTTGGCATTCCTAAACGTTATCTGTCAAATCTAACTTCATAGTTCCTCCAATGAGAGACAGATGGCGTTATTCTAAATTAACACTAATCAATAAATATTCTAAATTGAGTTTCTGTTTTGATTCACACTAACGATAATAGATGGCGTTATTCTTAATTAACAATAATCCATAGAGATTCCAAATTGTGCTTCTGTTTTGATTCCTCGGCAATGACAATAGATGGCGTTATTCTGAATTATTGTGCTTCTGTGACTACTAAACTACGTCAACACTATGACCCTGTAAAGGGGGGAAAACAGCTAAAATAAAAGAAATAAAAATGCGTTTTAAATTTAATAACGTGGGTTATAAGTTCCTATTTATGTGTCCCTGTATAGAGGGGTACACAGTCAATATAAGTGATAAGTAGGTCAAAATGTCAAATAAAATACAAAGTTCAAATAAAAGTCAAAATTAGTGTCAAAAATACCCTTTTCCGTACAAAAAATGCATAGGCTAGACTAAGAGAACAAAACTAATTAAAATCCAATTTTGAAGAAAAATTTTGTTCGAAATAAGAATGTTTACCCCTCCCAGCTATAGGCCAGTGGGCGGGTGGGCGGGGAAAATTTTTTTTTTTTTTTTTTTTTTGCGAGCTAGACGCACGTGGGGGGTGTCGACGGATCGGGCTCCGCGCGGGCTAGTCGAATATGCAATAAAATTTCCCACGACCGGAAGCAAAATTTTGAGTTATGGCCGAAAAACCAGTTATTTTACGTGAAAATTTGTGTTTTTTACCCCCACTCCGGAAATCGGGCCGCGGAACGCGGACCAAATCACGGGATTAGTAGGGGACGGTTACTGAGACTAATATAAAGTTAAAACTGTTCAAATTGATCTGAAAATGGCGAAGTTATTAAATTAAATATGTTGAAATTTTGAAGAAAAATACAAAAAATGCACAATACGGATAAGGGTTGGTTTTGAGGGGTTGCGATTTAAGTCAAAAGATAGGCGTCCGCCTTTTTAGGTCTAATGAGCTGAAAACAGCTTCAAAATCGCACCTGTAACAAAGAAAATGTCGATGGGTTAGGTTAGGTTAGGTTAGGTTAGGTTAGGTTAGGTTAGGTTAGGTTAGGTTAGGTTAGGTTAGGTTAGGTTAGGTTAGGTTAGGTTAGGTTAGGTTAGGTTAGGTTAGGTTAGGTTAGGTTAGGTTAGGTTAGGTTAGGTTAGGTTAGGTTAGGTTTTTTTTTTTTTTTTTTTTTTTTTTTTTTTTTTTTTTTTGTTGAGGCAGGAGTGGGAAATCCCCACGGACACCTCGGCTGTCTCACCGTCTCGCGGAGACCATGAGACAGTCGAGGTAGTGCGGGACTCGAACCCGCTAAAACCCACTCCTGCCCTGCCAGTGTCCCTCTGACAAAGTCAGAGACCTTTTTACATTTCTGTTTGGCGTCTGCAGGCGGCCGGAGAGACCGCTTTGTAATGCTGTCATTTACTTATTTTTTTATGAATAATGTTTTCTCACAATAGTAATCGTGTTGTTATTACTTACAATAGAAAAGGAATAAATACAAAATGTTTGATACAAAATATATATTTCCTTTATTTTGTTCTACGTTTGCTATCTACTAGATTAATAGAGGACACCTAATAAACTAATAATTTCTGTAGATTTATATCCGAATAAAATGCTTCTACTTATTGAATTTATGGGATTTTCAGGCAATTACTTTAGTTTTCCCGCACGCAACGAAGCCTGCCCGCATGTTTACACGCGTGAAGCACTATGTTTGATCTCTTGCTGTTAACTTCTAGTGTGTTATATGAGCCATATAATTAGTATACGGTTAAATAACACAGGGCAAGGTCAACGGTACCTTTAACAGGCTCGACGCAGCTCGGCGATGCCACTACTGTTGACTCATGGTCTTGCGCAACTCCAGCCACTTTCGTAAGAAAGTGGCTCCAGTTCCCACCTCTCATTAAGCCAACCCTAGTGGTTCGCTCAATGCGTTTGCGATCTTGCCGCGTCGAACCCGTTTTCGCTGTAGCGTAGGAAGTGGGCGCAACGAGGACCTTAGCAATAGGCAATTGCTTCTCTCGCAAATGCGTCCCACCTCCCACGGATCGGGCAAACTTCGCTGAACGCATTGTGCTGATGCTCCCCCAATTTGGCTCTGGTGCAGTTCACGCATGCGGCCACCCCGCCGTCCCGCTTTACTGGGCAGTCCAACCGAAGGTGTGGACCGCCACAGTGGCTGCAGAGATCGGCTGGCTCTGTGCAATATCGCTTGCCGTGGCCAAAAGCTAGGCAACGGGTGCACTGCACCAGAGGCGTCTGATCTTCGACGCGCACTCTCTGGAGGTCAATTCGGAGCTTGCCTCCTTCGAGTGCCCTCCTCCAGATAATGGGGGACACAGTCAGCACAATGCTGTTTACGTGCGGGTTGCGCGTCTTCTTCCTATATTTAACGGTCATTCTCCCTTCCCCGTCGTCGAGGCCGCGGAAGATCTCCCGATTCTGACTCCTGAGGGCCGCGAGCACTTCCTCGTTACTATGTACTGAAAGCACATCCCTCAGAATCAGAAGCGGGTCCCGATTTCTCACGTCCTCGACGACGAGGTTTTCTCCGGCCGCCTGCAGTCGCTCCCTGATCTTTCTTCTTTCCTCTTCTGTCGCGCACCCCATAATGACCTTTCGGTCCTTGGCCTTTCTCACGCGTTCCACGCGAACCCAGCCGTCCTTCGCATCCACCGCTCTCCTGACCCTTTCAAGGACTTGGTCCCCTGTATCCATCTCCTCTGTGGAAGAGACAACCACGGAGTGCAGCGTCTTTCGCTCCAGAGCTTGAGCCCCGGTATGGCGATTTGTCGTTGACGCAACACTCGCGTACGTTGTCCCCACCACACTTTCCCTGCTGGCCAGACTGTCTCGGAGTTTATCCATCTTCTCCGCGTGGTCTTTCAACTCCGAGATGTGCTCCTTAAGGGTGTTAAGGAGCTCAGCCTGCCCAGCAAGAATTTCGCTGGGGACGGGCAGGGGACCATGAACAACGGTGGACGCGGCGGTCGCCGGCTCTGGTACGGTCACGGGCGCGTCAGGAGCCCGCTCGAGTTCCGCGTCCTCAACCAGCTCGAAGAGCCGCTCCAAGGCCTCCAGCACCGCATTTTTAATGTTGGTCTTGAGGTTGCGAGAGTTGCCTAGGTTGAGCTTTGCCTTCTGTAGGCAAGCTCTCGCCTCCTCAAGACGACTGCGGCGCTCGACCCCAGTCCCTTCGAGCAATCCGGTGGCGGACACGGGAGGCGGGCGCCCCTTTGGCGTGGTGAAGACCTCGATGAAGTCACGAGGGGTGGCGTCCTCGAAGGTTATCCTTCTCTTTATCTCGTCGCGTTCCATAGGGGAGAGACACTTCTCCCCCATGGACTCACCCGTCGACCTATGCTCGTACGGAGCGTCGTAAGGGTCGGGGGTGTCCATCGGGGCGGAGACAAACGGATCCTTGTAAAGGGAGGGTCGCGTCTGTCTCTTCGCTGCTGAGAAGGAGAGTAGCATGGACACTGGGCCTTCTGGGTCCCTGTAGAGGGGGATGCAGGAATCGCGATAGTTTTTAATCAGTTTAAAAAAAAAATAATTAAATTACGGTCAATTAATTCAATACGTCAAAATACAATAATGGTCAATAGATTTAAAATCGGTCAAATCTGTGTCCCTGTATAGGGGGAACACAGATAAATAATTTGAATTAAAAGTCACGAACACAATACAAGATTACATATAAGATTTCTAAAAGTATTTTTAAATGTCTGAGTTTAGACACAAATGATCAACTCTGTCCGCGCAGACCGGTTTCTACCTGTCCAGTAAGTCAATAAAAACTATGTTGCGAAAAATATTTTTTTTTACAAAACCAAAGTTTCCCTTCCAGCTATAGGCCACAGGGCGGGTGGGTGGGGAAATTTTTTGCGAGCTAGACGCACGTGCGGGGTATCGTCGGATCGGGCTCCGCGCGGGCTAGCCGAATATGTAATAAAATGAGAAACGACAAGAGACAAAATTTTGAGTTTTGGCCGAAAAACCAGTTTTTTAAGTGAAAATATGTGTTTTTCACCCCCACTCCGGAACTCGGGCCACGGATCGCGGACCTGGTCACGGGATTAATTGAGGGCGGTCGCTGAGACTAATATAAAATTTAAACGGTTGTAATTGGTCGAAAAATGGCGAAGTTAATGAATTAAGTATTGTGAAATTTTGAAAAAATGCAAAATACGGGTAAGGGTTGATTTTTAGGGGTTGCGATTCGTGTCAAACGATAGGCGTCCGCCTTTTTAGGTCTAATTAGCTGAAAACAGCTTCAAAATCGCACCTATAACAATGAAAATATCGATGGGTTAGGTTAGGTTAGGTTAGGTTAGGTTAGGTTAGGTTAGGTTAGGTTAGGTTAGGTTAGGTTAGGTTAGGTTAGGTTAGGTTAGGTTAGGTTAGGTTAGGTTAGGTTAGGTTAGGTTAGGTTAGGTTAGGTTAGGTTAGGTTAGGTTAGGTTAGGTTAGGTTAGGTTAGGTTAGGTTAGGTTAGGTTAGGTTAGGTTAGGTTAGGTTAGGTTAGGTTAGGTTAGGTTAGGTTAGGTTAGGTTAGGTTAGGTTAGGTTAGGTTAGGTTAGGTTAGGTTTTTTTTTTTTTTTTTTTTTTTTTTTTTTTTTTTTTTTTTTTTTTTTTTTTTGAGGCAGGAGTGGGAAATCCCCACGGACACCTCGGCTGTCTCACCGTCTCAATGAGACCATGAGACAGTCGAGGTAGTGCGGGACTCGAACCCGCTAAAACCCACTCCTGCCCTGCCAGTGTCCCTCTGCTAAAAATATGCAGAGTCCTTTTTTGCGGCGTCACTTTTCATTTTCTGTTTTGTTTGTCTGTCGGGGCCGTTGAGATGATCATGTGTCATTTATTCGCAAGTTTGTTTTGCTCCGGCTTCTGCAGCTTATTTTATAGATTTCAATTTTGAATACAATTTATACATTTTCGTTTCTAATAATAATTATTTCTAATGGCTTTTTGTTCTGTTCTTAATTCATGGCTTTTCTATAATTTTTAAGTTTCCATGTTTCTAATACCTGCTCTGGTCCGGTCCTCTGTTTGGTGTAACATCTGCACTTTGTTTCCCTTCTTCCTTTCAAATAATATTTGCCATGTATACTTAATATACAGGTCAACATTATTACACGACACGTCGGTACATTGGTAGGTATCAATCTCTAGCAAACCTTTAAAACAAAATGACATTTCACCATACAGAGGTTTCACCAATTCCACGCAGCAGAGCGTTTCCACTAACGCTGACCCATGGCCCAGCATAATTTTCATCACTTTCTTATGAAAGTGGCAACAATTTGGCACAGTCATTGAGTCAGCACTAGTGGTTCGCTCAGTGCGGCTGCTCTTCGGCTGTGTCGAATTGGTTTTTTCTGCAACCGAGGAAGTGGGCGCATCCGTAACTTCAGCAATATGAAATTGCCGACCTCGCAAACGCGTCCCACTTCCTACGCACCGGGCACTCACTGCTGAAAGCGTTGTGTGAGTGCTCCCCCCGCTTTTCCCTAGTGCAGTTCACGCATACCGCTGGTTGGCCATTCTGCTTTTCAGGGCAGTCCACTTTCAGATGTGGACCGCTGCAGTGGCTGCATAGGTCAGCCGGCTCTGTGCAAAGACGCTTGCCGTGACCGTATGCTAAGCAGCGCGTGCACTGCACCAGGGGAGTTTGGTCTTCAACGCGCACTCTCTGGAGATCAATCCTAAGCTTGCCTCCTTCGAGTGCCCGTCTCCAGACCGCGGGGGACACACTCAGTACAACGCTATTCACGTGAGGGTTACGTGACTTTTTCCGAAACCGGACGCATACTTTCTGCTCCTCGTCCCCGAGGCCGTGAAAAATCTCCTGGTTCTGGTTCTTAAGGGCTTGAAGCACTTCCTCGTCGCTGTGGACCGAAAGTACGTCCCTAAGAACCAGAAGCGGGTTACGATTTTTCACCTCCTCGACGACGAAGTTCTCTCCGGCCTGACTAAGCCGTTTCCGGAGTTTAGCCCTCTCCTCCGTTGTCTCGCACCCCAGTATCACCTTCTTGTCCTTGGCTTTCCGGACTCTGTCCACCCGTACCCAGCCTTCCTTTGCGTCCACTGCTTTCCTGATTTTCTCGAGGATCTCGTCCCCCGTTTCCATCTCATCTGTCGAGGAGACAATCACCGAGTGCAGCGTCGTTCGCTCCGGGACGTGCGTCCCAGTATGGCTCTTTGTGTTGGCTGCTACATCCCCGTAGATTGTCTCCCCCACATTTATCCTACTGGTCAGACTGTCTCGGAGCGAGTCCAATTTCTTGGAGTTGTCTTTTAGCTCCGAGATATGCTCCTTGATGGCATTCAGAAGCTCAGTCTGACCAGCGTGAACGTTGCCGGAAACGGGGTCCGGACTATGGTTGGCAGTGGAAGCAGGTACCGGTATGACGGTAGGGATGGAAGGAGCCCGGTCAAGCTCCGACTCTTTAACCAGCTCAAAGAGCCTGTTTATGGCCTCGAGCACCGCAGCCTTAATGTCAGTTTTAAGGTTGCGAGAGTTGCCCAAATTGACCTTTGCCTTATTTAGGCAAGCTCTCGCCTCCGCGACACGACTGCGGTGCCCGACCACAGACTCTTTGAGTGTTTTGGCGGCTTCTACAGCAACTCGCCGCGTCGCCGGAACTACGGGGCCGACCTGAGACGCAGGAGGACTATCTTCTCCAAACGAGATTCTCCTCCTAGCCTCCGTGGGAGGCGGCCCCGTCTTTTCAACCGATCGCGGCGAGCCCCCGGAGCTCTGAGCCTTGGTGACAACGACCGGGGTGCGGAACATAGTTGGTGTTATGGTGCAGATACTATTATATGGACCCCTGTAAAGAGGGGGTCGGATACAGGTTGGATTATCCGCTCAGAAGAGAGGGGGACACTGGATCCTTCTATGTTCCTGTAAAGGGGGAATCACAGAGAATATATAAATATAATCAGTTAAAATAAATACAGAATTATAAAATAAATAGAATTAATAATAGGATTTTACAAGTCAGACAATAGATCGGGTCAAAAGGACTTAAATTGTGTCGCTGTAATTGGGGGGAGCAAAATTTGAGTAGTTAGTCGATATAAATAAAATTTAACTTAAAAATAGGTTAAAACGTCTGTTTTTACGTGTAGTCAACCCTGTCCGCGCTAAACAGTTTATGGCTGTCCAGACACTCAATAGGAGCTTTTCCGCGAAAAAAATTTTTTTTTTTTTGTCAAAATAAGTTTTCCCTCCTAGCTATAGGCCACAGGGCGGGTGGGTGGGGAAATTTTTTGCGAGCTAGACGCACGTGCGGGGTATCGTTGGATCGGGCTCCGCGCGGGCTAGCCGAATATGTAATAAAATGAAAAACGACAAGAGACAAAATTTTGAGTTTTGGCCGAAAAACCAGTTTTTTAAGTGAAAATTGGTGTTTTTCACCCCCACTCCGGAACTCGGGCCACGGAACGCGGACCTGATTACGGGATTAATTGAGGGCGGTCGCTGAGACTAATATAAAATTTAAACGGTTGTAATTGGTCGAAAAATGGCGAAGTTAATGAATTAAATATGGTGAAATTTTGAAAAAATGCAAAATTCGGTTAAGGGTTGATTTTTAGGGGTTGCGATTTGTGTCAAACGATAGGCGTCCGCCTTTTTAGGTCTAATGAGCTGAAAACAGCTTCAAAATCGCACCTATAACAAAGAAGTTATCGATGGGTTAGGTTAGGTTAGGTTAGGTTAGGTTAGGTTAGGTTAGGTTAGGTTAGGTTAGGTTAGGTTAGGTTAGGTTAGGTTAGGTTAGGTTAGGTTAGGTTAGGTTAGGTTAGGTTAGGTTAGGTTAGGTTAGGTTAGGTTAGGTTAGGTTAGGTTAGGTTAGGTTAGGTTAGGTTAGGTTAGGTTAGGTTAGGTTAGGTTAGGTTAGGTTAGGTTAGGTTAGGTTAGGTTAGGTTAGGTTAGGTTAGGTTAGGTTAGGTTAGGTTAGGTTAGGTTAGGTTAGGTTAGGTTAGGTTAGGTTAGGTTAGGTTAGGTTAGGTTAGGTTAGGTTAGGTTAGGTTAGGTTTTTTTTTTAGGTTAGGTTAGGTTAGGTTAGGTTAGGTTAGGTTAGGTTAGGTTAGGTTAGGTTTTTTTTTTTTTTTTTTTTTTTTTTTACACATTTCTTTCCCCGTTCATAGGCTCAACGGGCTCTTGTTATTATAATTTCTCTTCCATGCCAGTTCTCGCATGTATTCCTCTCGCACTTTCACGCTTCATCCTTTGTCTTTCTTTCATTCGTCTCTTATATTCTTAGCCGGGTGGGACTCCCGCTATTCTATCTATCTATTTACTTTTATTTTATTTTCTTTATTAGGGTATTAACGTAGACTACTAGTACTATTTTATTTACATGTTACATGTTTATATGACATTTCTCCTTATTTCTATGCTATTACAAGTTTTATTATTATGCTACATTTTCATATCTAATTTCTTTCTAACTTATTTCTAACTTAATTATATACTTTTTATATAATGCTTTCTTATTTTCTATTTTATTAACTAGTACATTTTGTTACATTGTTTGTCTTGCTATTACATGCTACTGCTAATCTACTTAACTATTTAACATTTTTTATTTGGTTACAGGGCAATTGATGTTCATCTACGATTTTTGGTATACAGTTAGAACCTTTCATAATGAGTTGACTTCTAAACTACTTTAGGGAAAAATGGTGGGGGGGGGGTGGATAAAGAAGGGAATAAAGAAGGGGGTGGATTCGCTACCTGTCGATATTTTTATTTGTTTCTACTTTGTTTTGCGGCAATAATATATTTATATTCTTAAATATAACATATTTATTGACGTTTCTTAGTCTGTATTGTTGTTGTTATTCCTATTCTACCGGTTTTTAGCGGGTTTAAGGTACATTTTTGATACACTTGTATATTATAACAATATGTTTGTGTATCTGAGGGGGGTAGTTTAGGCATAAGCCGTCGTTGTCCGAGCCAGGTAGTCCCATTTTTTGCGGACCGGGCACTCCACACTGAAGGCATTATGGTCAGTTTTCTGGAGCTTCGAGTGCAGGCAGTTGCAGCACTGCGGCTCGTTGCCTGCAACAAACTCCTCGCATTTTTCGCGCAGATGCGGACCCCCGCAGTGGCTGCACCTGTCTGCACTCTCCGTGCAAAATTTGCGGCCATGCCCAAATGCCAAGCATTTGGTGCATTGGATAAGCGGTGACTGGTCCTCCACCCTGACCCTTTGCAGGTCAAGGTATAGAGCCCCAGCCTCCGTCATCCTCTGCCATATTATGGGTCTGACTTGGACGACGACGTGCGCTGTCTTTGGATTTCTGGTTCTTTTCTTATATTTGATTTCCATGTTCGTTTCCTCCTGTTCTAAGTCCCTAAAGATGTCTTCATTCTGGGAGTAGAGCGCCTTGACCATCTCATCGTCTTTACTATCTAAGAAGACGTCTTTTAGGACGACGAGCGGGTTTTTGTTTTTCATAGGCGCCACTATCAACCCTTTACCTCGGCTTTCTATTCTTTCTTTGACTCTCTTGAGCTCCGCTTCTGAGTCGCACCCCAGTATGACCGTTTGGTTTTTCGCTTTCCGGACTTTATTTATTTTTAGGCCAGTTCCCCTGGCATCGACCGCCTCTTTCACCCTAGCAAGCACCTCGTCAGCAGTCTCCTGATTGCCTTCGAGTGTGACCGCCATCGAGTGCAGTGCCGGCCGATGCCCGGGTTTGGCTGCCGCGACGTTTGCGTATGTCCGTGCGTCGTCTCTTTTTGGCTCACCAGCTACTTGTGTAAGAGCCTCTTTAATTTTTTCATTGTTGGCGGCGACCTTACCGACAACGTCACCGACCTTTTCCTCGAGAACAGCAGCGGCGCGACCGATGGTATTCACCCCTTCTGTCACGTGGTTCAGGTTGTCATTAACCACGTCGACCTTGCCGCTGACCTCGTCGACCCTGTCGATGACCTTTTCGATGATGTCGGCGCCGCTTTCAGATATATAATTTGTTATGTCCTGGATGCTGTTTGAGACCCTCATTTCCAGGTCGTTAAAACGCGTCTTCATGCTCGACTCCACCTTTTCTAGCCTCTCCAGAATTCTCTCCGACGATTCGGGTGTTGTAGGCAAGATGTTTGGCTCTGCGGGTGGGTCCTCTTTAGATGTTTCCAGGACCTTCATTCGTCTACTCAGCTCAAAGAGGGTCCGTAGGCACTTATCCGATTGCGTCTCCAGGTAGATTTTTATGTCCCTCCTCATCTGAGGGTAATCTTTCACTTTGCTTGGGATTTCCTCAAACGTTCTCATAACCACCTGGAGAAGCTTGTCGTTTGATAAGGTAGCATAGATATCAATCTGCTTTTCATAGGCCTCCATATTTTCCACGGATCTCCTCTTCCGTTCTGGTCTCCGAATGAAGGTCCTGGCGGCATCGAGCGTCTGTCCAGACGGGCCCGTGGGGCTGGGTGTGGGCTTGGGAATGGTAGCACCAGGGTTCCCCGCCGACGACGAAGGTGGGGTTTCGGCTATTTTCATCTGTGTTCCTCGGGCGGCGTTTTTTCCGCCGAATATCAGGGATATCCCCTTCGGCGCTTCGCGCACTCCCGAGGGTCCTTCATTACCCGGATGACTTGGCGACGTCGATTCTTGCGGTCCGCTGGTACCAGCTCCCGTCCCTTTTCCTTTTACTGGGGTGCGAATTCCGATCATTTTTCTTCGCTTGTGTGTAAATGGCACAGCGAAGAGACGGGGAAAGTTGTCAAATTACAATAACAAGATGTAAAATAAAATAAAATAAAACAAACAACAAATAAAATATTATATATTATAATATATGACGCTGCAATCGTTTTGACCCTGTATATGGGAGTCAATACCGATCAATGCTGATCCGCAATCTAAAGTCACTTATCTCGCTTCGTTTCCGAGACACTAATATTTTATTGTAAGGGGTGGGGGAAGGTCTATTTTGGGGGGGATGGGTACCTCTTAGGCGACTTTTGCTGTGGTGTCTTTGACACCACTAAAGCAGAATTTGAGGTCGAAAATCTCCTATCGCCACTAGTTTCGGAGATACCGAATTTTGAATGTGTAGGGGGTGGGGGAAGGTCCAATCGGAGGGGGATAGGTACCTCTTAGGCGACTTTTGCCGTGGTGTCTTCGACACCACTAAGGCAGAATTTGAGGTCGAAACAGTTCTAAGTCCCCCCGTTTCCGAGATGTGGCTCTTTTTAGGTTGTGGGAGGGAGGTTCAGGAAGGGAGGAGGTAAAAGTATAAGGGTAGGGGGGATGGATACCTGTGTGGCGGTTTCCACCTCGTGGTGTCTTTGACACCACTAAGGCAGAATTTGAGGTCAAAACAGTTCTAGGTCCCCTCGTTTCGGAGATATGGCCCTTTTTAGGTTGTGGGAAAGAGGTTCAGGAAGGGAGGGGGAAAAATATAAGGGTAGGGGGGGTGGATACCTATGTGGCGGTTTCCACCTCGTGGTGTCTTCGACACCACTAAGGCTGAATCCGAGGTCAGATTTTGGCTACCTGCTCTAGTTGCAGAGATATCCGCTTTTGGAGTTTCTGCCGTACCGTACCGCGCCGCGTCGTGTTGCAGGCCTTGGCAGGTAGATCTTCCAGTTGGCCTAGCTGGGTCTACACTGCTCCGATTTTGGCGTGGGTGGGCTCGTTTTTCTGGCCTTGTTTAGCTCTATCTGGTAGGTCAGATTGCGGGGGGAGGGGATGGTGGGGGGGGGGGAAATTTCGTCTAAAACTTGATATTCCCAACCGTTCCCGAGATATTGGGGTTTATTTATCGAACGCTGGGCCGGCCAGCTGTTTGCGGGGTAGGGTTGGGGGGGGGGGTATTAGGAATAGATAATTATCTAGTTTGGGAGGGGGGGGGGGTTTGTTTAAAGGTTGGGTGAGGTGGTTTGTGATGTAGGGGAGGGTGGGGTGGTTGTGGAAGGGAAGTTTGGATAGGGGTGTTTAGGGAAGGGGAGGGTGTCCCGGAATTATGGTTCTGAGTCAATACGTGTTATGGCTGAGTGCCGCTTGTTTTCTATAGTCAATGTTTTTCATTAAATTTTTCTAAGTCCTAAGGGTGACTTTGTCCTACGGGGTTGATATTCCGTCCAGAGGTGCGGATGGTTCAAGGTGGTTGGGTATCCAACCAGGGGGGGGGGTTAGGGGGGGGGCTTCGAAAATTTTGTTATTTTTTGGCTAGGACGCACCGTTTCAGCGTTTCAGCACTTTTTTGGTTTTGGTGCGGTTGGTAAACTTTTTCCTTGCTCCAGAGAAATACTTTACACAATTTGTCTATGTCTTAAAATTATTTTGTTTATGGGTTCCTGTAGGGGAAGGTAATGCCTACGTTTGGCGGTCTTTAAAAATGGCGCGTCTTTGAAAATGGCTGAACTATTGTGTTCTGAAAAAAATGTTGTAATACCAAAAACCGCAAATGCCCGCAAATGCCCGTTTTTGCCTCTCGCGCCTTGGGTTACTTGAGGCTGTGTATTTCTGACCCTATTTACTCCCGGGATCTAGTTCTTAATCCTAGACTTACTCTATAAATTAATCTATGTACTTAACTAAATGTCTTCGTTCCACTGGTGAAGCTCGCTGCTCCAGAGACGTCCAAAGTTTTCCCGGGGGTACCGGTTCCAGGGGGTGGTGTTGACAGGGCGGTGACCTATGACGGGCTGTAGGGCTGGTGCTCCTCCAACTGCTGGCACCGTTGAGGTTCCTGTACCTGGTCCCGATAAAAAGATATTCCCCTGGGAAGGTAAAAACTTGACCCTGGCGAGCTGGTGGTAGAATGTCCAGGGTAGTCGTCCTTAAGATCGCTTCTGGCAACAGAACCGATTTGATGTTATTTTCACGATCCGACGCTCCGTTCCAGGGTTATGGTCCCGACAAGCTTAAGTGGTAATGGCGTCGTCGGGTATAGATTGGAATAAAATCCGCCAAAAATCCAATTTCTATCCAAACTCGTTTATTTTTTCAGATCCTGAAAGATGGTGAGATGCCGCTTCAGGTCTATCCAGATTCCTGTTTTTATTTTTACCTGCTTATTTATGGCAGGGTGTCAAAATTTTAGGGTTGGAACCATTTTCTGCAAATGGGTTCTTTTGTCCGATCCAGGTGGTGTAAAATTTATTTTCGAACGGATTTATGTTGCTAGTAGTTTAGTAAGTATTGTCAAATTTTTCTGGATTTTTTAACTGGTTTCTTTACTATTTTACAATTTTAGAGAATTAATTTTAGTTTTAGTAACTTTTAAAATACTGGTCTGAAAAATCTAAAATTTTGCACTTAGGTTCTTTGGATTATGCACTATTTTTTAAGGTCCGAAAAATGATATGTTATCGATTTAGTTTTTGATTTATTAAAGGTTATTTTTAACAGATTTACTTGCAGTTTTTAAAAACCTTGTTGCCTCACAGAGGGTTGTCCGATTTCGATGATCGAAGTGTCTGGTGAAAGGGAATGGCTTCCCGCGCCTACTCCCGTTTTCAGTTTTCCTCTATGACTGCAGGAAAAATTTTCACGGCCACGTGGTTTTTTGAAAAAGTCCTGTTTCTTGGCGAGTTCCCACGGGAAAAATCCCGGACTCAACCAGGATGTTGTGCTTGTCGATATGCTTCGACTGGCAGTCCAAGAACACAGGGTTGCCGATCGAAATCGCGCGGCGTTTCACTTTTTCACTTTCTTGCGTCACTTTTTAGGTTAAATTTGTAGTTTTTTGGCTCTAATTTCGCCAATTTTTCACCAAATTGAAAAATTTTTTCACACACCGATCTAGTTTATTAGCGCGCAACTTTTAGCGGTAACACAGGTTTTTTAGATCACTTTAGCTATTTTTCCGTATTTTTTGACCGCGGAGCGACTTAAAAGCGTGGCGCTAGGGCTGACGGCTAGCGTAGGCGGTTAGGTTAGGTTAGGTTAGGTTAGGTTAGGTTAGGTTAGGTTAGGTTAGGTTAGGTTAGGTTAGGTTAGGTTAGGTTAGGTTAGGTTAGGTTAGGTTAGGTTAGGTTAGGTTAGGTTAGGTTAGGTTAGGTTAGGTTAGGTTAGGTTAGGTTAGGTTAGGTTAGGTTAGGTTAGGTTAGGTTAGGTTAGGTTAGGTTAGGTTAGGTTAGGTTAGGTTAGGTTAGGTTAGGTTAGGTTCCGGCCGCGGGGGCATGGGCACCATTCGCCTCGAGTGCCCAATCGCCGCTGCCAAAGCCGTCCTTGCGAAGGGACGGCTTTTAGTAGGGTTCAGCTCGGGTGCAGTACGGGCACTCGAGGAACAGGCACTGCGGTGTTTCCGGTGCTTCGGCATCGGACACACTCGGCCCCTGTGTCCGTCCACAGCAGACAGGACGGACACGTGCTACCGCTGCGGCAAGGAGGGCCACAAAGCCGCCTCCTGCAAGGTCGCCACGCCGCACTGCGCGGTCTGTGCCGCCAGTGGCTGCCCGGCGGCCCACGTCATGAAGGGGAGGAACTGCAATCCTCCCCCTAAGCGGGGCAAAGCGCAGGCACCGACCGGGCCTGCTACTGCTGCTGGCGCCGTCGTTCCTGCGGCGGCTGTGGAGGGGGGTGCGATGTCCGACTGATGGATAGGGTCGAACATCGCATCCTTCAGGCGAACGCCAACCACTGCAGGGCAGCCCAGGATCTGCTGATGCAGACCATGGCTGAGTGGTTGGTGGACTTGGCGGTGGTCGCCGAGCCTTACTCGGTCCCTGGTCGTTGGCTGGGCGACCGAGACGGCCTCGTGGCGCTGGTGACGCGGTCTTCCACAGACTCCCCTCCCCTCTCGCTCTTAGAGAGGGGACCGGGATACGTGGCCGCCGCGTGGGGAGACATAGCGGTGGTGGGGGTCTATTTCTCCCCAAACCGCCCTCTCTCGGACTTTGAGGATTTCCTCGAGGTCCTCACCGCAGTCGTAGGGAGGGCGGCGCCACGCCAGGCCATGGTGTTGGGCGACCTGAACGCCAAGTCGGTGGCCTGGAGCAACCCAGCCACCAGCTGCAACGTCCGGGGACGCGCCGTCGAGTTTTGGGCGGCCTCATGCGGTGTGTCCCTCCTCAACAGGGGGGCGGTCCACACGTGTGTGCGGCAACAGGGTGGGTCGGTGGTGGATGTCTCGTTTGCCACCCCCGCGCTGGCCGCCCGCGTCGTAAACTGGCGGGTAGAGATGGTGGAGACGTTGTCGGACCACCGATATGTGCGGTTCGACATGTCTACCCGGGGGGGAGCGGTGGCCCGCGCGAGGCAATCCCCCTTCCCGCGTTGGGCTCTCACCCGCCTGGACCGGGAGGCAGCCAAGGAGGCGGCCTTCCTCCAGGACTGGCTGTCGCCCCCTGGCGAGGTCCGGGACGTGAACGCCGCAGCGGTTCGGCTGAGGGAGTCCCTGACCGAGGTGTGCAACTCCAGCATGCCCCGGTCTCGCCGTCCGCCTCCCCGTCGTGCCGTCTATTGGTGGACGGAGGAGCTGGCGGGGCTCCGGGCCGCCTGCGTGGCAGCCAGACGGGCATTTGCGCGGAGCCGACGGCGCGCCACCCGAAACCAGGAAGAAGAAGACCGCCTATACGCCTCTTACCGGGAGGCGACGACGGTCTTCAAGTCCGCAATGGGGGCCGCCAAGGACTCGGCGAGGGCCGAGATGCTGGAGGGTCTCGACAGGGATCCTTTTGGAAGGCCATACAGGGCGGCGCGGAACCAACTACGCCCCTGTGGCCCCCCACTGTCGGAGACCCTCGAGCCAGCGTTGCTGGATGGGGTGGTCCGGTCCCTGTTTCCGCGCAGGACCGACTTCACCCCACCAACCATGGATCCCCCGCAAGGGGCGGCCCCGCCGGAGGAGGAGATCCCCCCGGTGACGGCGGCGGAGATCGAGGCGGGAGTTCTCAACCTCCGCCAGAAGAAGACGGCCCCCGGACCAGACGGCGTCCCCGCACGGGTGGTGGCTATCGCCGCCTCTCAAATGCAGGACAGGTTTCGGGACCTCTTCAGCGCGTGTTTTACGGCTGGGAGGTTCCCAAAACTGTGGAAGGAGGGGCAGCTGTGCCTCCTCCGTAAAGAAGGACGCCCGGTGGACTCCCCCTCGGCATACCGACCCATCGTCCTGCTCGATGAGGTCGGTAAAATGTTCGAGGGGATTGTCGCTTCCCGGCTTGATAGCCACTTGCGGGGGGTAGGGCCGGACCTGTCGGACGCCCAGTTCGGTTTCCGCCGAGGGCGTTCGACGATCGACGCGCTGGCCCTACTCAAGGGCCAGGTGAAGGAGGCAGTGGAGGCGGGGGACGGAGTGCTGGCGGTGTCATTCGACATCTCCAACGCCTTCAACTCCGTCCCCCACTCCACGATATTGGAGGCGCTCCGGTACCACGGAGTGCCCCAATACCTGCGGGACCTCCTGGCAAGCTACTTGGAGGACCGAGAAGTCCTCCTCGTGGATAAGACGGCCACGGTGAGGCGGTACGGCGCAGAGTGCGGTGTTCCGCAGGGGTCGGTGCTGGGCCCTCCCCTGTGGAACATCGGGTTCAACTGGCTCCTGCGGGGAGCCCTCCTCCAGGGCACGAGTGTCATCTGCTACGCGGATGACACTCTTCTCACTGCCCGGGGGAGGAACTTTGGGGAGGCGGCCTGTCTGGCCTCGGCTGGCGGATCCTTGGTTGCAGAGAGGATCCGCCGCCTGGGATTGAAGGTGGCGCTGCACAAAACCGAGGCCGTGTTCTTTCGCGGGCCTCGGCAGCGCCGCCCTCCTCCCGATGCCCACATTGTCGTGGAGGGCGTCCGGATAGGGGTCCAGCCCCAGATGAAGTATCTGGGTCTGGTGCTGGACGAGAGGTGGCGCTTCGGCCCGCATTTCAGCGGGCTGTCGACGCGCCTCTTGAAAGCCGCGGACGCCCTCTCATGGCTCCTCCCGAACCTTGGGGGGCCCAAGGCGAAATGCCGGCGCCTGTATGCCGGCATCCTCCGCAGCATGGCCCTATACGGGGCTCCCATCTGGGCGGACTCCCTCCACAGGAGGGAGAATGCGACCGCCATCCGCAGGCCCCAAAGGGCCATTGCACAGCGGGTGGCAAGGGCCTACCGCTCGGTGGGCTTCTCGGCGGCGTGCGCTCTGGCCGGCACCCCTCCTTGGGAGTTGGAGGCTTGGGTGCTCGCCAGAGTGTATGAGTGGACGGCGCGCCGGAAGGCGCTCGGGGAGCGCCCCGTCGCCGAAGAGCGGGAGGCCGTGCGGCGGGAGGCGAAGGACGCCATCGTCCTCCACTGGACGGAGGACCTCGCCGCCGCCGCCTTTGGCCGCCGGACGTTGGACGCGCTCGGTCCGGTTCTGCAGAGCTGGCTCGAGCGGTCCCACGGTTTCCTCTCGTTCCGTCTGGTGCAGGTGTTGTCCGGCCATGGCTGTTTCGGATCGCACCTGCACCGGATCGGGAGGGAGGAGACCCCGGCGTGCCACGACTGCGGCGCAGCGGAGGACACGGCGCAGCACACACTCGAGGTGTGCCCGGCTTGGTCCGAACTGCGCCGCGGTCTGACCGCGGAGGTTGGGCAGGACCTCTCTCTTCCCGCTGTGGTCGAAGCCATGCTGGATAGTGAGGAGGCCTGGTCAGCGGTTGCCTCCTTTTGCGAGGACGTAATCTCGCAAAAGGAGGAGGCGGAGCGCGTGCGGGAGGACGATCCTCTCGCGGCGCCGCTCCGCAGACGAAGAAGAGGTCGGAGAAGGCACCGTCCTCTCCCTCCTCATGGTGGCGACGGGCGGGCGACAGGCGCGGGGGCGCCTTCGCCTGCATTGCACCCGTCACCACCTTCGTCAGACATTCCCGGGCCCACGTGAGGGCCCGGCCTGAAGGGCACTCGTCGGCAGAGGACTGGAAGTGATGGCTGTGCCAGTGATTTCCCAGTCCCCGCCACTCAGACGAAGCGGGAATGCCGCTGGGTTGTTTTAGTGGGTATACCGGGTCAGACCGGGGAGTCCCACATAACCCTCCCATCCCCCCGATGGGAGGGTATGCGTAATGCATTTTTTCCCAGCGCAAAAAAAAAAAAAAAAAAAAAAAAAAAAAAAAAAAGGTTAGGTTAGGTTAGGTTAGGTTAGGTTAGGTTAGGTTAGGTTAGGTTAGGTTAGGTTAGGTTAGGTTAGGTTAGGTTAGGTTAGGTTAGGTTAGGTTAGGTTAGGTTAGGTTAGGTTAGGTTAGGTTAGGTTAGGTTAGGTTAGGTTAGGTTAGGTTAGGTTAGGTTAGGTTAGGTTAGGTTAGGTTAGGTTAGGTTAGGTTAGGTTAGGTTAGGTTAGGTTAGGTTAGGTTAGGTTAGGTTAGGTTAGGTTAGGTTAGGTTAGGTTAGGTTAGGTTAGGTTAGGTTAGGTTAGGTTAGGTTAGGTTAGGTTAGGTTAGGTTAGGTTAGGTTAGGTTAGGTTAGGTTAGGTTAGGTTAGGTTAGGTTAGGTTAGGTTAGGTTAGGTTAGGTTAGGTTAGGTTAGGTTAGGTTAGGTTAGGTTAGGTTAGGTTAGGTTAGGTTAGGTTAGGTTAGGTTAGGTTAGGTTAGGTTAGGTTAGGTTAGGTTAGGTTAGGTTAGGTTAGGTTAGGTTAGGTTAGGTTAGGTTAGGTTAGGTTAGGTTAGGTTAGGTTAGGTTAGGTTAGGTTAGGTTAGGTTAGGTTAGGTTAGGTTAGGTTAGGTTAGGTTAGGTTAGGTTAGGTTAGGTTAGGTTAGGTTAGGTTAGGTTAGGTTAGGTTAGGTTAGGTTAGGTTAGGTTAGGTTAGGTTAGGTTAGGTTAGGTTAGGTTAGGTTAGGTTAGGTTAGGTTAGGTTAGGTTAGGTTAGGTTAGGTTAGGTTAGGTTAGGTTAGGTTAGGTTAGGTTAGGTTAGGTTAGGTTAGGTTAGGTTAGGTTAGGTTAGGTTAGGTTAGGTTAGGTTAGGTTAGGTTAGGTTAGGTTAGGTTAGGTTAGGTTAGGTTAGGTTAGGTTAGGTTAGGTTAGGTTAGGTTAGGTTAGGTTAGGTTAGGTTAGGTTAGGTTAGGTTAGGTTAGGTTAGGTTAGGTTAGGTTAGGTTAGGTTAGGTTAGGTTAGGTTAGGTTAGGTTAGGTTAGGTTAGGTTAGGTTAGGTTAGGTTAGGTTAGGTTAGGTTAGGTTAGGTTAGGTTAGGTTAGGTTAGGTTAGGTTAGGTTAGGTTAGGTTAGGTTAGGTTAGGTTAGGTTAGGTTAGGTTAGGTTAGGTTAGGTTAGGTTAGGTTAGGTTAGGTTAGGTTAGGTTAGGTTAGGTTAGGTTAGGTTAGGTTAGGTTAGGTTAGGTTAGGTTAGGTTAGGTTAGGTTAGGTTAGGTTAGGTTAGGTTAGGTTAGGTTAGGTTAGGTTAGGTTAGGTTAGGTTAGGTTAGGTTAGGTTAGGTTAGGTTAGGTTAGGTTAGGTTAGGTTAGGTTAGGTTAGGTTAGGTTAGGTTAGGTTAGGTTAGGTTAGGTTAGGTTAGGTTAGGTTAGGTTAGGTTAGGTTAGGTTAGGTTAGGTTAGGTTAGGTTAGGTTAGGTTAGGTTAGGTTAGGTTAGGTTAGGTTAGGTTAGGTTAGGTTAGGTTAGGTTAGGTTAGGTTAGGTTAGGTTAGGTTAGGTTAGGTTAGGTTAGGTTAGGTTAGGTTAGGTTAGGTTAGGTTAGGTTAGGTTAGGTTAGGTTAGGTTAGGTTAGGTTAGGTTAGGTTAGGTTAGGTTAGGTTAGGTTAGGTTAGGTTAGGTTAGGTTAGGTTAGGTTAGGTTAGGTTAGGTTAGGTTAGGTTAGGTTAGGTTAGGTTAGGTTAGGTTAGGTTAGGTTAGGTTAGGTTAGGTTAGGTTAGGTTAGGTTAGGTTAGGTTAGGTTAGGTTAGGTTAGGTTAGGTTAGGTTAGGTTAGGTTAGGTTAGGTTAGGTTAGGTTAGGTTAGGTTAGGTTAGGTTAGGTTAGGTTAGGTTAGGTTAGGTTAGGTTAGGTTAGGTTAGGTTAGGTTAGGTTAGGTTAGGTTAGGTTAGGTTAGGTTAGGTTAGGTTAGGTTAGGTTAGGTTAGGTTAGGTTAGGTTAGGTTAGGTTAGGTTAGGTTAGGTTAGGTTAGGTTAGGTTAGGTTAGGTTAGGTTAGGTTAGGTTAGGTTAGGTTAGGTTAGGTTAGGTTAGGTTAGGTTAGGTTAGGTTAGGTTAGGTTAGGTTAGGTTAGGTTAGGTTAGGTTAGGTTAGGTTAGGTTAGGTTAGGTTAGGTTAGGTTAGGTTAGGTTAGGTTAGGTTAGGTTAGGTTAGGTTAGGTTAGGTTAGGTTAGGTTAGGTTAGGTTAGGTTAGGTTAGGTTAGGTTAGGTTAGGTTAGGTTAGGTTAGGTTAGGTTAGGTTAGGTTAGGTTAGGTTAGGTTAGGTTAGGTTAGGTTAGGTTAGGTTAGGTTAGGTTAGGTTAGGTTAGGTTAGGTTAGGTTAGGTTAGGTTAGGTTAGGTTAGGTTAGGTTAGGTTAGGTTAGGTTAGGTTAGGTTAGGTTAGGTTAGGTTAGGTTAGGTTAGGTTAGGTTAGGTTAGGTTAGGTTAGGTTAGGTTAGGTTAGGTTAGGTTAGGTTAGGTTAGGTTAGGTTAGGTTAGGTTAGGTTAGGTTAGGTTAGGTTAGGTTAGGTTAGGTTAGGTTAGGTTAGGTTAGGTTAGGTTAGGTTAGGTTAGGTTAGGTTAGGTTAGGTTAGGTTAGGTTAGGTTAGGTTAGGTTAGGTTAGGTTAGGTTAGGTTAGGTTAGGTTAGGTTAGGTTAGGTTAGGTTAGGTTAGGTTAGGTTAGGTTAGGTTAGGTTAGGTTAGGTTAGGTTAGGTTAGGTTAGGTTAGGTTAGGTTAGGTTAGGTTAGGTTAGGTTAGGTTAGGTTAGGTTAGGTTAGGTTAGGTTAGGTTAGGTTAGGTTAGGTTAGGTTAGGTTAGGTTAGGTTAGGTTAGGTTAGGTTAGGTTAGGTTAGGTTAGGTTAGGTTAGGTTAGGTTAGGTTAGGTTAGGTTAGGTTAGGTTAGGTTAGGTTAGGTTAGGTTAGGTTAGGTTAGGTTAGGTTAGGTTAGGTTAGGTTAGGTTAGGTTAGGTTAGGTTAGGTTAGGTTAGGTTAGGTTAGGTTAGGTTAGGTTAGGTTAGGTTAGGTTAGGTTAGGTTAGGTTAGGTTAGGTTAGGTTAGGTTAGGTTAGGTTAGGTTAGGTTAGGTTAGGTTAGGTTAGGTTAGGTTAGGTTAGGTTAGGTTAGGTTAGGTTAGGTTAGGTTAGGTTAGGTTAGGTTAGGTTAGGTTAGGTTAGGTTAGGTTAGGTTAGGTTAGGTTAGGTTAGGTTAGGTTAGGTTAGGTTAGGTTAGGTTAGGTTAGGTTAGGTTAGGTTAGGTTAGGTTAGGTTAGGTTAGGTTAGGTTAGGTTAGGTTAGGTTAGGTTAGGTTAGGTTAGGTTAGGTTAGGTTAGGTTAGGTTAGGTTAGGTTAGGTTAGGTTAGGTTAGGTTAGGTTAGGTTAGGTTAGGTTAGGTTAGGTTAGGTTAGGTTAGGTTAGGTTAGGTTAGGTTAGGTTAGGTTAGGTTAGGTTAGGTTAGGTTAGGTTAGGTTAGGTTAGGTTAGGTTAGGTTAGGTTAGGTTAGGTTAGGTTAGGTTAGGTTAGGTTAGGTTAGGTTAGGTTAGGTTAGGTTAGGTTAGGTTAGGTTAGGTTAGGTTAGGTTAGGTTAGGTTAGGTTAGGTTAGGTTAGGTTAGGTTAGGTTAGGTTAGGTTAGGTTAGGTTAGGTTAGGTTAGGTTAGGTTAGGTTAGGTTAGGTTAGGTTAGGTTAGGTTAGGTTAGGTTAGGTTAGGTTAGGTTAGGTTAGGTTAGGTTAGGTTAGGTTAGGTTAGGTTAGGTTAGGTTAGGTTAGGTTAGGTTAGGTTAGGTTAGGTTAGGTTAGGTTAGGTTAGGTTAGGTTAGGTTAGGTTAGGTTAGGTTAGGTTAGGTTAGGTTAGGTTAGGTTAGGTTAGGTTAGGTTAGGTTAGGTTAGGTTAGGTTAGGTTAGGTTAGGTTAGGTTAGGTTAGGTTAGGTTAGGTTAGGTTAGGTTAGGTTAGG